>BSBN01001057.1:0-1375000 GCA_027924645.1 Cunninghamia lanceolata
TTACCTAACTCTTCCTACACTTCTTTTTCCTCCTTTCTCTCTTCCTTCTTGTTTTTGATCCTTGCTCTTTGTCTTTGAGAGTGTCTCGTCTGGTGCTCTCTCTCGTGTTCTTGTTTTGCTCATTGGTTGTCTATCCCTTTCTCCTATTTGTTCATTCCATTTACTTTCTTTTATCAATCTTTTATTCATTTTCTAATTTATTTCACTTCGTTATTATTCTTCTTGGTCTTTTCTTATTTTTCTTATATATTTCATGGTTGTTGGTTTTGTTTTTTTTGTAACAAGCAATTACAAACATTCACCCCTATTCTTGGTTTTTTGTAGTAGTTTGTTCGTAATATTTTTTACTTCTTCATTTATTTGGCTTGTCATCCTCTTAATTTTCTTCTATTTTTTGCTCGGTTCTTATTTTTATACAATTGCACACACATATATTTATATATATTCTATTGTTAGCATTTATTCGCTGTCGGGTTTTTATTTGTCTCATATATAGATATGAATATTCACACATATACTCTTATATGTTTGGTTTATTATATATATACTAATCTTCGTGCTCTCTCGTGTTATTTTATTTTACCTCCTCTAGTCTTTTCCTCCTTGTAATTGTTAGCATATAAACAAAACTATATTTATTGGGCATATTATTATTCATTTCCTCTATTATTTTGTAGGTTTATTAATATTCTTTTATGTTTTAATTGTGTTGGGTTTTTGTCTTAATGTGCTTTGTTGTTTGTTTCTTTATTCTTGATTGTTCTTTGGGTTTCCGCGAACCTCCATCCTATTTAGAGTCTCAGTCTACAAATTACCTTTCTACTTCTCTTCTCTTGCTACTCCTGATGATGGATCATAGAGTGTGATCCGAAACTTTGAGGTAAAAAACTCACACACAGTTAATTCCTGAAATATGTAATTACAATCATCATGGACTGTGGAAATCTGATGTCTCTTAACAGTTATATTACCTAACATGATGTCAGCAAGATTACCTAAAACATGCACTATCTGGGGGTCTATTCTCTTCCTTCCTAGCTTCTTTATGCAAAGATCCCTAATAGTTTTGGTATAGATAGGAATATCCTTGATGGCTTGGATTAAGGGAATCTTGATGCGTACATCTTTTAGCTGGCTGAGAAGGACAATATTAGTTTGGGATGTTTGCTTTTGCATGGCCAAGCATTCAGGGAAAAAAGGAGACTTCTATTGTAAGGTAGTTTAGGCATCTTGGGTTGATTCAGGTTCCAAGGGTGGCTTGTCTGAGGCTTCTTCAGTGAGTTCTTCATCTTCAATCTCAGTAATTTGGGGAGATGAAGGCCTTGCAAGTTGCTTCCCTGATCTAAGATGAACATTACTCACTTCCACCCCATAGCTGGGATATTGCATTACATCGTTAGTATAAGCCTGCTGGAAAGGATTGTTGTTAGGGTTAGGTGCATGTTGGGTAGGGATTTGGGTAGGTCAAGGAGGTGTATTTTGCAGTGGTGGCATTATGGTTGGCTGTTGTGGCTAAGATGGAATCATAGGTTGCTAAAATTGTGCATTTTGTTGCCATTGTTGGCCTTTGTTCCACTGAGGCTGCCATTGTTGCTGCTGAGTAGGCCATTGAGGGTTATAGTTGGGACCTTGGAAATTCTGTTGAGGCCATGAGTTAGGATATTGTTGGTTCCAACCAGCTTGTGGAGTAGGCCATTGGGGGTTTTGCCATGCATTTGGGTTACCAGGCCATTGTTTAGCATTCCAAGCACAGAAGTTCTGATTTGCAGCAGGAAAGGGAGAATTAAAACTAAGTGGATCAGAGGGCATACCTTGCCTTTGCTGCCAAGATCTCCTCTAAGCTATAAAGAATAGTTGCCCATCTTCTCCTTCAAATGGTTGCAATTCTAACCTTGCAATCTTTTTCTTGCTGGATGATGGCCACCCTTTTGCATTTACAATTGGCCTTCCTCTATCTACAGTTGGGGCAGTACTCAGTGAGCATTGCATCTACCTCTTCTTGTTTCTTCTTGATATGGAGAGTGTCCAGCTATGTAGCCATATGGCTAATAATGTCCTCCTTCATGTTGGTTAGCAGGTTACTAATCTCCACTCTTGAAACTCCATTAGTTGCCTTGCCTGTGATGGTTGCTCTTTCTCCCCTTGGTTTTCTAGAAAATGTTCTAGGATAATTTATGTAGGCTATACAAATATCTTCAAAGGGAAGTTAAGATATATCCCCTATTGCAATGAGATTGAGAGCATCCATGCAGTCATCATTAACTCCTCTCAAAAAGACCAGCTTTAGTGATTCTTCAGATAATCTATTATGAGGGTTTTTCTTCAAGGCAAACTGGAATCTTTCCACATAGTCTTCTAGTGGTTCATCCTCTTTCTGTGACATCCTAAAAATGTCATCTCTTCTCCTATCATGTCCTCTGCAGTAGTCTTTATATTTTGCCAGGAACTTTGTCTTCATAGTATCCCATTCTAGAATGACATCTTTCCCCAATCCCATAAAACACCTTAAAGTAGCATCTTTTAGTGTGGTAGGGAATAGCTTGAGTCTGTAAGGATCAATGGTGTAGTCATAACTCCTACACAAGACATCAAACTCAAACAGGAAAGTGTCAGGATCTTCAGTCACCAAGCCATAGAAAATAGGCAATGCAGAAGGTGGTATATTTTTCAGAGTAGCAGTTCGTGCTTGGTCTGGGATAGGGAATTCAAATGTCACTTGTCCTAGAGGATCATCTACTATAGCATCTCCCATGGTTCTAAGAGTCCCTTATGTGGCAATGGAGGAAGCTGATGGAGATGTAGGGGTGTTGATTAAGATGTAAAAGGAAACTCTCCTTTAGCACTTCCTACTATGTAGTTGATAAAATCAATTGTGCCCTCATTATTCTGAGAAGTTGAAGGGAGGAATCTACCTCAGTTATCTCTCTGCCTCCACATACAGTAATTCAAGCTTTATGTTTCAGCGGTCCTACACAATGTTAGTAGAATGTCTGGTGTTTCTTGAAAAAAATGAATTCATTAACTCTAATGCTAGAATCAGAATTTAATCTATGAAAGCACATAAAACTAATGAGACTATGAAGATAGCACCATCCCCAACAACAGTGCCAAAAATGTAGAAGAAAACTAATGCGTTGTAGACTTAAACAAAATCTAGGGTTAAACCTAATTGAACAGTCCACTCTATCATTGCATTCTTACATTGAATTATCGACCAAGGAGCGTAAGCTTATGATGATGGTAGCACTATATATGCCTTCAGGACTCATTTCTATTCTAAACTAACTCATACCAACTTATTCTAATCAACTTAATTGACTGAAGTTCATAGAAATGAAAGAACAACAAAAATAGTTAAAAACCTAGTTGCTACGGGTACCCTCAACGTAAGCTGAAGACAACTATTTTCAACAGAGAATTACAGAAGTAACTTGAAATACACAGAATGATAAAAGAATTGACACTAACCTCTAAAGGACTTCAATTGTGTAGTCTATTCATGAATCACAACTATTAGAAATAGCAATCACGATTTCTTACTTATTTCACAATGCAACGTATAAGATAACATGAAACAGTTTAACTAGAAATGCATGAATAAATAAGTGAATGTATGAAGTGAGAGTTAGTACCTTAAGTGGCCAACTCAGGAACTATCTCACTTCTTCTGGAAACTAAATCTACTTCAGATCTTCACACATTTCCCATGACACATAGTTGAATTCAATTCATATCAAAGACAAAATCTTCTTCAGATTTGATTCAAAATCAAAACATGTCTGGAATAACTCATAATTGTAAAAACAGAGTAATAGTTGTATAGATAGAAAGTAAAATAACAACTAACTAATCAATGAACTCATCCCCTAACTTATACAAAAGTGGGAGAGTTTTATGCGATCTTCCAACTAATCGTAATCATCAATTCATCCCTGGATATCAGGGTATAGTTTTGAGATCAACTTATTAATTATCTAAAACAAAGGAAGCAGAGTCATATTCAAACATAGATCCCACATAATGGCTCATGAATGAAAACACATAAGTTGCAGTTAGACTTCTAGAATAATTCTTCTTCTTCTCTTGCATTTATTCTTCCATGATGACCACATTCATCTCCATCGATCTTCACTTATGGCACTTGGACTACACTTTAATCAATTCCCCTGTTCTACACTCTACTGCAATTACTCCTTCCTAGATGCTATGTCTTTACTACACAAGGTTAATTATCCAACATATATACACAAAATAACCTTTCATATTAAACTTATGAAATCCTATCTATATTACATGCATATCGATAATTTAAATCATCCACTTGATAATATAACCAACATATTCCATTTATCAGCATAGGTTTAAAGTCTCTGAGAAGTATATGTGAAACAATATATAATAAAGGTAATGTTTGTAAAGTTCTTGCAAGATCATATGAAAAGGTCTTAAAAACATATAAAAACATTATAAAAGGAAGTCAATATTTCAACCCAACATGAATGATGTAGCTTCTATTTCTTTTGACTGTCCCACATATCATAATGTGTTTCTATGACTACTCCATATGCTTTTAACTCCTTTCTAGCATAGATGTAGGGTTCTTCATATGTCTAAATAGCAATTTTACATTCCATTCATGACAAAAGATGAAAAGTACCTATTTCTTAAATGCCATGGTTATACTTCATACTTGTACTTTGTAATCATGCTATGGTTTCCACATGTCATTTAACTGGTTATACCTTGTCCATTTGATTACATTATGACTGTGGCAAACAAGGTATATGTTTTTGCTGCTCCATGGTCATTTGTTGTACCTCTTGCATCGTATGATTGTCTTCTTACATGACTGTCCTCTTTTCTTGCACTTGATACATCTAATGTAGCAGCAACATGTATATGATTTGATACCATACCATGACATTTGGTCAATTGAATATCACTGCATTAATGTTATTACTCTGAGCATGTTGGACTCAACCCTTACGGGAGCCCATTTTCTCCACATGCTTATTCCATAAAAGATGAATCAACAACATGATTTCTCATATACCTACACAGTGAACAAACAAGTTAGCATAAAAACATACCTTTGAAAGTTCAATTCTCTTTCTCATGATGATTTGGCCTTCATCTGATGATCTAATTTTTGCATATGTCTAATGATGATCTAATTGTAGCATCATGATTGCAAGTTTATATATATGTTGGTAAGGCATATGATGAGTTTGTATATCCGGAGCTCTAACCAAACCTTTCAAACATTGCAGGTTCATCATTCTGATCAGGAGCAAGAAGCTGAAAAACATGAAGATCAAGCTACAGATAGGAGGATCAACACCATCACTTCAAGGCAATGATAGATATCACTCTCCTCATATGTTCCTTTTCTTTACTTTATCTTCAGATTTATAGCTTGCATGCCTTGTTGCATTGGCTCAGTTTAGTCATTCCCACGGCTTGTGTGGGACATATTTAAACATTCTCTTGAATATAATTAGTTATTTTATTTTATGCAATGATTTATGTATGTTTTGCTTTCTAAATCAAATGCATAGCATAAAACAACTGAATCTACTTTAAAACACATGTTTAAAACATGATGATGAAATGATAGTTTATAAGTACCTTTCCTTTTGCACTATACTGTGGTACTTGAATAATTAGTAACACCATAACTGAAAGATGAAATTAATTAGATACCTGTCATTTCTTGAATGCTTGTTTTCTTGTCTTCAGATAAATTCACTTATTAGGATGGTTTTAATAGGCATTTGACTGAGTGATCATGCACATAAAAAAATTCTTTTCCCCTTTTCCAACAACTAAAATCTAGGCCTTGCTAAATTAGGTGTGAACATAATTTAGTAACAATAACAAGAGGAGTGATTGGCATATTCACCATTGTTGAAGAAATATGACCAAATAACGCTTGGTCTAAGAGCCTAGAAAAATTGATTTGGTTTGTAGGGGAATTCAAAGGCTACAAAATTAGAAGTTATTTAGAACAACATATGCAATGCTTTATATGTTGTACATATCCCTTAGATTTTGATGTTGTTCAAATAGAGGGTTTGAGGGAGTCCTTAAACACCTCTTCCTACATGCATCTTGTGCTTGATTTGTATCTTTCACCATTTACCTCTATTTTTTCTCAAGCCTTTTTTACTCTTCCTTTAACCCCTCCCCTTGTTTCTAGATCTTTTTCTCTTCCCTCTTTTGTCTCTTTAATTCTCTTTAAATCTTCTATTGTTCCCTCCTTTCCTTTTCTCTAATGCATTGGATTTTCTTGCCTCTAGTTGTTCTTTTTCCTTTCTTTTATTTCTTTAAGTTCACCTTTCCTTGCTTCTTGTTGCTCATACATGATTATATATTCATCTAGTGTAAGGATTTGAGAGTGTTTACCTAGCCTAATTTCACCATCATCTATGGGATTGGGCTTATTGCAAACCTTTTCAATTGGCAACTTCAAAAAGTTCTTCAATGGACCATCTAAATGGGTTTGTGTATCTTGAGTGTGTTCCACATGTTGGTCTAGTATTAGCTTCTAAATCTAAATGGTTTCATGTGTCTTGGGTGCATCTCACATGTTGGTTTGGTATTTCATTAGCATACAAATCTATAGTTTCCCAATTTGTGTGATCTGCATAATAATGAACCACCTCACTTCTTGTAAGTGAAGGAGGAGAAGGCATGAACAATGATGTTTCTTTATTTTTGAAATTATTTTACATTCTAAGGTTAGTGGTTCTTTCTTTAACCCAATATGGTGGGTTTACCTACGTTGGTAGCTCATGCCATCATCTAAATCAATTAGTTTTTGTGTTTGGCTCACATGATTAGCTGAACTTGTGATTTCATTCACCTCTTTTATTAGTTTTGTGAGAGGTTTTGGTTTTATTATGTTGTGATTAAAGTGTTAGGGAGACATGATTCTATGCAAATTGTGATCCTAAAGAGAGTCTTTTAAAGTAACATAAAAGTTTTGTGATCAGAGGTCATACTAAAATGTATCACATCTAAATTACCAATTTGATTCCATGAATGAGACTTTGAATATGCTAGCATGGAAAAAAATAGGGTTGAGTTCATACAAAAAAATATAAAAATATTATATATATAAACTTAAAAATAAAAAATAAATTTATACAGTCACATACCATGCATATAATAAACAAAACAATGATAAAAAAAACTATTTTGATGTCAAATTGTCAAACTCCTCTTGAAATAAAAGAGAGATCTATATATTTTGGGTTACCATCTCTTAAACTAGGTGAATTAACAACACTAGTGATATCACTTACTATCAATTTATCGATTTCTTTGCAAGCACTAGATGAGGTCATAATTCTTTTAACTACCATCAAGGCCCTTTTTTTATTTTCCTTACCTCCTTTGAACTAATTTAGAATGCCTTTGTCCATAACTTGAGTGAGAATGGTTTGGTTAGAAGCAAAGGTAACCAATAGGAGAATAGAGATCCTTGGATTTTAAAAATTAAATGCAATTATCACACTTGTAGGGATGTGATCAATGTTTTGAAGAAAGTTATGTGTCCCCTTGGAAAACATAAACACATCCCTCACCATTTGAGAGAAGTTTTAAAAATATATTGGAACTATTCATGAAGCCTATAAATAATTTTCCTTGCTATATGAAAACAAATTCAATGACTTTAGGGTGTGTATGAGGAGACACCTACCCACACATCCACATTGTAATGAATTGTTGATATTCCTAGCAACACCTCTAGAGTCATAATGATTATAGCCAACCTAAAGGGGTAACCTGATGTATTTGTTGGGTTGCTTAGAGTTGTTGTGGTAAAGTGCTTTGTAGATGCCTTGTTCAAACTAAGACAAGGCAAGCCATTCATAAAAATTATGGAGGATGTGGTATCCACTACACAAAATTTAGGAAATGCATATGGATATACACTTACTCTTCACTTCAAATATTCACATCTACACAATTTCAACATATTTCACTTGCAATAACATTTGAAAAAAGTGATTGTAAAAAAGAAAAGACTAGTGAGGATGTGTTCTATTTAAGCATCATCAGTTCAATGGTCAAACAATTAATGGAAATTTTACACCTCATCTACACACAAAAATGGAAAATAATTATCTTATTTTTATTGGACAAAATTTACCCTTAACTATGGAACCAAATAATGTTTAAGAACAACCCTAAGGATGTGCATGTGATTTAAGTGGGTCCTCCATGGTATTAATAAAACAAATGACAAGATAGATATATGTCTTTAAACCCCTTATCATCTAGCTAATCTCTTGTACTCTATTAATTATCCTCTAATCCAAATAATCATTTATTGATAAAAATAAATACATACCAATGTAGACCAGTGCTTGACTTAAGTGGGTAGTCCATGCTTTAAATACAATATAGAAAAAAATAATGTTATTCCTCAAACCTCCTACTACCCACATTACATGTCATTTATTTGTTTTTACTCTTTAGTGATATCATTTAATTTCAAATATTCACCTCTACACAATTTCAACAGATTTCATTCTACTTGCAATAACATTTGGGAAAAGTGATTGTTGAAAAAAAGATTAGTGAGGATGTGCTTGAAATTTAACAGTCTTAATAAAATAATGAAAAGATGAATCTATGTCTTTAAAACCCCTTGCCATCCAACTAGTCTCTTTTACCCTATTAATTATTATCTAATCCAAATAATGATTTATAAACATTTTTTTGTGTTTTTTTAACATTTTTTTGTGTTTTTTTTTCATTTTATTTGTAATCGAGTCTAGGAAGATTGATAAAAAAACAAAGTCAAACTAGTGCATACACATGTTTGACTTAAGTGGGTAGTCCCTACTTTTACATGATTTTTTTTGTAATCTCTCAAGCCCCCTACCACCCACATTATCCATCATTTATTTATTGTTACTATTTAGTGATCACTTAGCTTTTAATCTTGTCTAAGACAATTAATCACAATGTACTTGAAAATGAGTGACTCCTTCATGCTCTTAATATAACAATGAAAAAATAAAAAAGGGTCCTCAAATCTCTTGCCACCACATAATCCTATCAACCCTATCATTGACTCTATCATTTAGTGCAGCAAAATTTCAATGCAAAAGCCCAAAAGAAAGGGTGTTGTAAGGAAATTGAGAAGGGGCAGCAGATAATAATGCTAATAATAGCCAATTAGTGCAGAAAAATTCCTCACAACACACTTGGAGTGCAAATCTAACAAGACGATAAGGCCAAATCTAGTGAAAAGATGCAAGTTTTCAAACCCTAGACACGAAATTTCACAAGGAGGTCACTATGATGCAACACTACAACTAGAAATTAGACCTAATAGTGTGTTGACAAGGTAGTAAAATCTGAAACAAGATTTTGACTACAACCCTAGCTTATGCAAAACTAGGTTTTCATGAAAAATGCAAAATTTTAAGCAACTTCTAACAAATCAGGCATGCAAATGCAATGCAAATGAATTGCAAATGATGAATTTCTATATTTTGTATCAGATCTAACAGAAATTAATTTAAATTAGATGCCAATTAGTTTAAATTTTACAAAAATGCAAGTCTAATATGTTGATTTTTTTTATTTTAAAAAAAATCAATTTTTTTTGTATTTTTTCAAATGCAATAGAATGAATGAATGTAAATCTATGAAACAACACTCAGCAAGGTGCCAAAAAGTTAAAAAACACAGGTTCACCAAAATGTTTTATATGAAAAGAGGAGGGGTGACGGGGTTTGTTGTTTAAATCCTCCTTTCCACAAAACATTCCAAGGGCTTTTCAACCGAGTGTTTCTCCTATCGAGAGGAGAGTCATCTATCAGATTGGGTTGCCACTTGGTTTTCTACTAGAAAATTCAAAAGTTATCACACAATGTTGCTAATTAATGCTTTAATGCTCTTGAAACCCTAATTTTAGCAAAACAATAAATAAATCTATAAATTACGACAATTGTTATTGGAATTAGACAAAGGGCAGATAACCTTAACTCACTATTTTTCCCAGTCTGGAAAATAGAAATATCGGGGACAATGGTGATGGCACCCTAGTCCAAGGTACAACTTTTTCTATGGATTCCCGATCTCCTTTTGACACTGATTTCTTCTGTCTCTTTGGTTTCTAGTGATCTGACAGTGGAGGACAATGTTGGTGGTGCCCTAGTCCACTGACAAAGATTCTTCTAGATGTTGAAAGCTCTACAAACCCTGATAATCACTGTCTAGTCTGTTTCTGTAGCTTCAGATGTGGAGGACAATGTTGATGGTGCCCTAGTTCAAGCAGGCTCCTCCTTTGGGATCTAGAATCTCCACAGTGTCCTCCTGCTCCCTGCAACTCCACTTCTTCCACTTTTGTAACCTGTAACCTGCAATCACAAGGAGTGTGGGAGGGGGTTGTAGTGTTTAGAGGCTTGCCTCAGTCAAGCCCTAGAGAGACATTCAAGTCTTCCAAACACCGTTGTCAAAGAGAGTGCATGTCCTTGTGGGATAGAGGCAAAAATCCAAATGATAATGATTGAAAACACAATAGATGCTCTTCAATGCCATGAGGAGAAGATGAAATCCAACCTACAAAAACAAACACAATAACAATGCTATGCTCTGTAACACAATGATAATCACAAATATGCCAATAGCTCACAATCATAAAACTTTCTAATGATCTTCTCTTCTAGTTTACAAATGATAACCTAAACATACTTATATATGCAACTATTAAGATTCCCGCCAAGAATTTCATATTGGAAACTTATGATATCAGCCTGGAAACCAAATAATGGTCACAAACCTGACATTTGAATTTAGGGTAGACCCAAAATAGGGTTGGACTAGGGCACTAGCGCCCTTGTCCACCCCCCTATCTTTGTTCAAGGATCATCAAAATAGACCCCCTTAGGCCCCATTTGTCACAAGGCCCAAGGGTTTTCTCATCGAGAGTTTGAATTATCATGCAAGATGCTCTAAATGCAATCTAAAGACCCAGGAGCTAAACCTTAATAGGAAAAAGTCCCCAAGGGTGCATTTTTCTGACATAACATTTAGCCCTCATTTTAATGTATGTATAAACGCAAGGCCAATACATGCATTAAAGTAAGGTCAACAAACACAGCAAACATTCCAAGCATGGAGAAGACATGCCAAACACAATGAAGATAATAACAGGCACGTAAAACATGGAGAAGATAGTTATAGGCATGCAAAACATGGAGAAGATAGTTACAGGCATGCAAAACATGGAGAAGATAGTTACAGGCATGCAAAACATGGAGAAGACAGTTACAGGCATGCAAAACATGGAGAAGATAGTTACAGGCACGCAAAACACGGAGAAGATAGTTACAGGCACGCAAAACACAGAGAAGACAACATTGAAGACACGTACAGCACAGAGAATACAATGAATGCAGTGATTATTTTCTTTTTGGTTTTCCCATATGAAATATAAAATGCAAGTACAAGGAAAGTAAACAAACAAATCCCCAAAAGTGTAGAGGATCTATTCACCACCGGTCTTCCATGTTTTGAGAACAAACACGCCATACAAAATCTCAAGGTGTAGAGGAGTTGTTCACCACCGGTCTTGCACCTTGAGAACAAACACGCCAAACAAATCCCAAAGTATAGAGGAGGTCATCGCCACCGGTCTTGCACTTTGAGAACAAGCACGCCATAAACACACACATGGAAGACACGGAGAAAACATGACAGACAAGCAATGGAGTGAAACTATTGCTAGGTTCACCACCATCTCAAGCACATTACAGGCACACACCAATGATTGGGCTTCACCATAACAACTATCGAAAACACACTTAAGGGTTGAGTAAGTCACAGAACCGCTCCCCACCTCATGATGAGGACTTTTGAAAATGACAAGATAATGCAATCTCTCTGAGAAATACACCATCCCTGCCTCATGATATCCCACCTCCGCAAAGGGCTTAAATGATTGTGATTCATTTTCAGATTGTTTACTATCATCTAAAGCAGACATCTTACCTTATATATGCCCCCACCTTAAGGTGGTTGATGTCGCATACCAATATGAAGCACATTAAGGTAGGAAGAAAATACACAAGGGAACATGAGCTCTCACAAATCCCATGCCCCCCAAAGGTGACATGTACGTTACGATCACCGAATGTTCCCACAAACACATCTCTGCAAGAAAAGTGTTAGTGTCCAAATGATCATGATAAACAACAATGCATATGATCAACTACATGAAAGAGCCAAGCAAGGTGATATTCATGATAAACAAAGTGCACAGAGCAGCAGTATTGTTAAAGTGTTGTTAGCAAGATAAGATAACATCAACATCAACATCAACATCAAGATAGATAAATCACGGAGTGATTCCACTAGCCAAGCATTGGATAATATGTTACAACCCTGTCGTCATTTATGGACTAGGTCCATTTTTTGATTACTCATCCACCAGCTCGATGGAAACACTAGAGGAAGGTAAATAATAAATCAAAGAGGAGAACAAGTGCCTTAGGGACAGTCATGTAGGAGGGTGCCCCAAGTCACCAACTGCAACGCTATGTACACAAGACACAACACAAAATGATGAAATCAGAGGAGAAGAAATACAGAAGAATGATGATACAAATAGAAGAAGGCAACAATAGAGGCGGTCTCCTAGTATCCTTGACCTTACAAGAGAATCAAGGGCCATCCTAGGAGGCCTAACAACACATAACACACCACAGAAGAAGCACATCATGAGAGATAAAGGGTTAGAGATAGTTACCTGTAGAGAGGTCCATGCTAGAAGTCGTCATCGAGGAGGTCGTGATCCTCCCAATCCTGAATGCTAGATGAAAGTGATGTGTAAGGTACCAAATCCCAACTGTTGTTCTTGTTTTGCTCATCTTTAAGATCTTGATTTGTTTCACTATTAGGTTGAATGTTCTCTTGTTCATTTGCAATCCATTGGGCATAAGCTTGTCTTCTCCTCCTCCTTTCTTTTGCTAGTCTATTTCTTCTTGTCTTCTTGCTTATTTCATCATTGTTGTGTTTTTCCATAGTTTGCACTGTATACACCTAAAAATGGCATGACTCTACTTAAATAAATATTTCAAATATTTATTCCATCTCAATATTCCTCTATCAATAAATATATAAATAAATTTATTTATTTGATTCATTTTCTCCCATTTAATTAAATAAATTACATTTATTTTATTAATTTCATCTATATCAATTTTATTCTTCTAAATAATTAAATAATTTTAATTATTTAATTAAATCATCTATTCTTCTAAATTTAAATAAAATGCAAATTTATTTAAATTAAATCTCCAAAAAAATATATATATTTAAATATTTTATTTATTCTTCCAAATTATCTACAAGTAATTAAATAAATCTATTTATTTAATTATGCTTTTTTATCTTCTAAAAAATCTTCAAATCTTCTAAAAATAAATTCTTCTTGTCATACAAAAGCAAAAGCTGAGTTAACTAATTTAAAGCTATCAACAAAAGCTCTTAAATTAGAAAAATATATTCTAATTTAAGAAATGAAAACTCATCCTCACCAAGAAAGCAGTTAACTCAACAAAGCATCTTTTTGAATGACACATGTCCTTCTTCTATTCGCGCACGTTCTCTCGAACATTCTCCTCCATTGATCTTCTTATTTCTTTTCCACCGTTGATCTTCTCTCACACAACTCTATAAATACAACCCTCTTCTTCTTCATTTGGGATCAAACTTTCAAGTAAACTTATGCTGTAGAATCTATAGCGCGCCATTGACGCCCCACTTTCACATCACTTCAAATATCATCCACTCCATATTGTGTTGAAGCTCATCTTCAACACAACAAGTATCCGAGCCATTTCTCCTTGTCATCTTGAGGAATCGAAGCAAGGAAGCAAGTTTCCTGGGGGCCTTCTTCATCACCAAAAGATCAAGAAAGAATAGGCGAACAATGGAAATCACAAGGTAAAAAGATTGTGAGTATCTCTCTTATTTTAGATCCTTTTTTATCTGCACCTTCCACTGATGTTTTGGTTTTTTATAATTAGTTTTATTCATCCCATTTTACCCATCATATTTTTGGCACCCACCGTGGGGCCCTTGCCCCTAATCTAACCAAAAATTTGAGTTTTGGAGTGACAGGTTCCGTACACGTGTCGTACAGGCTTCAAGCAGGTTAAGTCTGCGCATTTGATCGATCCTGAGGTGCATCTACAACATGTTCCGGTGCATACAAACTTCCAGCACAAACAACCTCTGAGACAGCACTTTTACCTTTTGTTCCAACGCATGCAGAGTTACGGCACATACACCTCTTGTTCCAGCGCCTGCATAATCCTGACGCATATACCCTCCATCATGGCACTTACATACTTTCTTGCAATGCATCTGTAGAAATGATGCTTCTATCTATTCTTCCTACGCTTTTGACATCTGTCTTAGCGCATTTGTAAAGTGGCGCTTACACTCTCTGTTTTTGCGCATACAGACTGTTAAGTGGCACATATGTTCTTCACTGTGGTTTTAGGATTTCTAGTGATTTTTTTTAGGTGGATTCTAACGTTCATCTTGCAGGATTGGGAGCTAGGTAGATCATTTAGCTGCATTAATTAATTCAACTTAGATTAATTAGGAGAAAAAGTAAAAAAATGCATGCATGCAAAGCTCACATAGTCCTTAACTAGGAGGATAGTAACTGAACCACTGTTATCTTTGCATTATTGCTATCTGTGCATTTATTGCTATCTTTCCTAGTTTAGAACATTGCTATCTTTAAACACTTCAAAGTTAACAAATGCATGATTTCCCAAGTAGATAGCACATTTATTTTTTTTCTTTTTAAATAGGTTTGGATTACTCATTGTCTTTTGTGTCTGTTGAATGACAATAGGCTTATGCTCTCCCCTTTACTAGGTGAACAAAACACCAGACTTGTTATTCCTTGTGTTTAACCTTTAGAGGGGCCTGCCCTTGGATGCCCGCCTGTCCAAGTGGGAACGACCCTGAGTGGAAACAAGCTAAAGCCAAGCCCTACCAATCGATGTTAAATAAATTGTGTTTGAGGCGAAAGCTTCTTGCAATGAGTGTCGTTGTGTTACACCGACAGCCAACCTCCCCCAAAACCCTCCAAGGTGTAACCCTTGGAGGCTGGGAGACTCCATAACGGAGAGTAGTGCTGCCGCGCATGTAACCACTCGAACGGTTGCCTTGACTACTTAGCCATTTGTTTAGTATACCAAAAACCCCTATTTGTTGACACAAAAGGTGGAACCTTTGAAGCGGCCCCGATTCATGTGATTCTTAGTAGAGGTAGCAGGGACAATCCTATGGTTTGGTGGGGGTACAAGCCTAAGGAAACCCAGATCTAGTATGCGTGAGAAGTGAGTGTCGTGGAGGGGAGCTGGTACTACCAAATCCTAGAGCTACATGCTTTGAATATGCACAGCTAGGGGATTCAACAAATACTGTCCTTTCCATCCTAGGTTGTAATTGTTCTTAAGTCAAAAAGTCCAAAAATACAAAAAATTAACAAAAGATAAAAATCATGAAAACTTCTATGCGCTTTCTGTCTTTTTCCATAATTGAAAATCAAAATTCAAGAAAAGACCAAGTTTTCAACCCAAAAATAGAAAAATTTTGAAAAACATGCCAAAAACTTTGCAAAACCAAACTAAAAACTAGAACGGCACATTTGTTGCGACCTGCGACGCATTTTCTCAGACTTACAGCGCATTTTGAAAATTACCAGATTTACACAGTTGTTGCGACATGTGGCACTTTTACACTCTATTCTGGCACATTTATTGTTGCGCATCCAAACCAAAGAGCTGTTATGTACTTCCCAAGAGAAAAAAATTCAACTTTTCAAAAGCCCTTTTCAAACTTGTTTCAATTTTCCCAAGATCTTATTAGAATCGTGCAAGTCAACCATTTCCCTCTTTTTCCACACCATAGCAACTTTTCTCACACTACATCATCCAAAATCTCACAAAATTCTTCCAAAATCCAACAAGGTTAGAACCAAGCTATTCTTGATCACATCAAACCTCAAACAAACCTGGTGAGTCTCCACTATCAACGATCACTTATCCTTTTCTCTTGGAACTCCACTAGTGGCTTGTGCAAGACTAGTCTACATCAAGTAAACGGATTTCTATCATCCTTACTTCGACTATCATTTTGTACACCCAACTTGTTTGACACCAATTTGATCTAAGGAGAACATTGCCCAAATCTTGGCACAATCTAGCACCCTTTGTTCAAAACTTTCAAACTCACTCCATCCCATCTCTAGTCACC
Source organism: Cunninghamia lanceolata (assembly GCA_027924645.1). Classification (NCBI taxonomy): domain Eukaryota; kingdom Viridiplantae; phylum Streptophyta; class Pinopsida; order Cupressales; family Cupressaceae; genus Cunninghamia; species Cunninghamia lanceolata. The sequence continues at coordinate 16,306 of BSBN01001057.1, forward strand.
TTGCATGGTCTTAATGAGGTTGAAAAACCAAAAATAGATTGAAATGGCTGAGAAAACTACTTTGACCTCTCACGACAGTGATGAGGAAATCTCTATGGAAGAGGTCCTCCAAACACAGCAAGATCAAAGATTTCAATGCATAATGGATAAGGTACTTGCCCAAGACCCTACCAAATTCTTTCTACACTTAGCACAACTAGGAGTCAAGCTCCCTAAAGATTTTGACGTAGAAGCTCTAAAAGAACTTGAGGAAGAAAGAAACCCTGAGGGAAGCACACATGAGGAAACACCCACAGACAAAAGCAAAGAAACCATTGATTCTACAAACGCCTTAAGCTTAATGACCCAATAGATCCAAGCTTTACAACAACAATTCATGGACATGCAAACAGGAACATCAACTAAGCATTATTCCCTAGAGGATATTTCACCATATCCTTTTGATAGAACCTTGATCATGATACCTTTCCCCTCTAAATTTGAGGTGCCAAAATTTGATAAATATTGAGGAAAGGGTGACCCAAGGGACCACATTAGGGAATTTAACGCTGCATGTCTTCAAGTCGCCCACAATGATACTTATCTTATGCAACTATTTCCAAGAATCTTGGGAGGACAAGCGATGGAGTGATTTTCTAGACTACCACCCAGCATCAGAACCTTTAACGAACTTGTGGACAAATTTGTCACACATTTCTCCTACAATATTGAGCATGACACCTCAATCTTAGATCTTTGTAACACCAAGCAAAAAGGTGGAGAATCTTTCACCGCCTTCCTACAACGATGGAGACAGTTGGCAAGTAAGTGCCCACATCAAATGCCTGAAAAACAAATGCTAGAAATGTTTGTCCATAACTTACAAACCGACCTAAGCTATCAGATACAAGTCCAATGTCCTGCTTCCTTTAGCAAGGTCAATGAGATGGGTCTAATCATCGAAAAAGCTTTAATCGCAAAGGGTCAAATAAATCTTTATAAAGACACTCCTAGTACCAATACCAACATAGATAAACCAAGATTCTAGACAAAGAACAAAAACATTGTGAATGATGGGGTGGTAGATGCCAAGAATGCAGCACCAAAGCAACCAATCTTCAACTTATCGACTCCTCAAAACAACCCCCCGCAAAACAAACCAAGAAACATTGAATCATGATTTACAAATTTTCAACCTAGGAGAAAATTCACACCTTTGGGAGAATCATTGGAAACCACCCTACAGAAGTTAATCACAAGTAAGATCATAACACTTCCATCGGCACGGGAATATGAACCAAAAGTCAAACCTCCTTGGTGGAACGACAATGATTTATGTGAATACCACCGAAACAGGGGGCACAAAACCAACGACAGCATTACGCTCAAGCACACTATCCAAGACTTGATTGAGCAAAATAAAGTGTCACTTAACGGACATACCTATAGTAATGACCACCGGGCATTCAAGGATCCTCTTCCCAACTATGAGCAGGGAGGGCCTTCCAACCAAAACAACAGTGGAACTAACAACACCAATTACACAAACGCCACCTTTGACTATGTTGTTAACCACATCTCAGAAAGTGATTCACACATCAATGTGATCACTATAAACAAAGATTCAGATTGTAACATTACCACCCATAGTAATAGCATCACTCTTAGAGGAGCCTCCACCCCTCTGACTAATCAGTACAGTATCCTGGATCAGCTACATAAGACACCTGCACATATCTCCATTCTGGAACTTTTGTGTTTGTCCCTGTCCCATAGGGCCATACTTGACAAAGCTCTTTCCGAAGCCTCCGTCCCAACGAACCTCACTGAAGAATAGTTTCAAACCATGGTGGGTCACATTACCTCACCTCATTCCCTATCATTCACTGAAAAGGATGATATGTCAGTCACCCAACCTCATAATGCCTCTCTCCATATCGAACCCTTCATTCACAAACACAAGATAAAGAGGGTCCTAATCGATGGAGGAGCTGGTTTGAATATTTGCACCTTGAAGCTAATCCTTGCATTGGGGTTTTCAGAGAAAGCTATAGATCTGAAAAATAAAATCACTATCAAGCATATGATGAGGAGAGAACTTCCAAGGGAATGGTTACTTTACCAATCAGACTGGGACCTATAGTAAAAGATGTGGCTTGCCAAGTCCTTGATATGGAGCTAGCATATAACATTCTTCTTGGGAGACCATGGATACATGCTCTGAAAGCGGTGTCGTCAACATACCACCAGTGTATCAAGTTCCCTTATGATGGTCAAGAGATCACCATCCAAGGTGACCCCAATCCATTTCAGTATTGCAACTCCATTCAATCTAAACCTGAAGTTGTGATTCCTAATAATCGTGCTTCTGCTTCATCTTCATCTCATGTTGACCCAGCTTCACTTGTTTCCACATCAAAAGCTTCCCAACCTGACCTTAGACTCAAAGATAAGGGCTTGGGTGAGTACACAATCTCCCAATCCCTCTGTTTGGCACAACTTCCCCTATCTCCAAGATCATATGGAAGACCCACTCTGAGCAAACCCAAAGCAGACAAAACTACCAAAGGTTCGTTTATCAAATGGGGAAGCCTCGAAGATGAGAGTGATGAAAAGGATATCCTGTAATGGCTATACAAGGATGAAGACAGTTCATCAACACAACAAGACCATCACACTATACAAACTGAACAATATGGTCAAGGATTCCAAATGCTACAAAGAATGGGGTATGAAGGACATGGTCCACTCAGTTCATGAAAAGATGGTATCACTTAACCCATCCAACCTCATATCTTGACAGCCCGAGACACCACAGGGCTAGGTTACACTGGCACATCAAGAACCAATAGAGCAAATAAGAATAAAGGAAAACAACCAGAAACATCTGCTAGTAATTTGGTTGATCAAATTCAGCAACTGCAATTGGGGAGCGAGACTGATTCCAATGAATATGAATGGGATAGTCTCTCAGAGCTATCTTGTGACGAAACAGGCATCGACATTGTCCATGAGTATGACCCAACCCACGCAAATGAGAGTCATGAGGGAAGAATAATACCCCCCTTGATAGATCCACTAATAGAGAGTACCATCGTAGACTTCGTACGTGCTTATAACAACTTTATCTTAACCATCAATACCATCAAACCCGACCAACCCAATGATCCCTTGCCTTTGGTGCACCTCAAACTCATAGATTGGGACTTACAAGGTACTACCCCTGAGCTCAATACCTTTCAGAATGATGAAGCCATCATAGACTATCTTGAGCTTAGATATCATATACCCACAGGGGATCACAGAGCTGGCTATGCTATACAACTCAACGAGAAGGCCTATTTTGGAGAGAGTGCCAAGCCTTTCAGTCTCAAAAATGTCAAAATGAAAGAAAGATCTAATGGTGAAAACCGCTTTGCGGCAGTGTTAGTTCATGAAAAAAGTAAAAATATAGACATATCCAATGGTGAAAACCTCTCTGAGGTGCCGAAGGATGGAAGGCTTGACCCTCTACCCAATCTTACACATCAAGAGAGATCCTTAATCTTGATAGAACCAGCAGAGCCGATCAATGTCAGCACATGTGATAATAGCAGAATGATCCACATGGCACAGTCTTTAATAGCACAAGAAAAGCTAGCAGTCACTGAATTCTTCAAGAGAAAACAAATCAATTTTGCCTAGACATATGCAAACATGCCAGGGCTAGATCTGAATCTCATAATGCATCACTTATCCTTAGCTCCAGGAGCTAAACCAGTAAAGCAAAAACTCAGAAAGATGCACCACATGTGGCCCTCATGGTGAAAGAAGAGCTGAAGAAACTGTTAGATGTCAAATTCATCAGACCAATAGACTATCTTGAGTGGAATTCAAACATAGTACCAGTTGCCAAACCGGATAGCAGAGTCCAAATATGTAATGACTTCAGGGACCTGAACAAAGCTTCTCTGAAAGATGACTTCCCCTTGCTAAACATTGACATTATTGTAGATCTCATGGTAGGGCACACCATGCTATCACTAATGGATGGTTTTTTCTGGATACAACCAGATAAAAATTGTGCCTAAAGACCAACACAAGACTGCATTCACATGTCCTTAGGGCACCTATTGTTGGTGTGTCATGCCATTTGGTTTGAAAAATGCCGGCACAACATATCAAAGAGTTATGACCACAATCTTACATGACATGATGCACACTATAATGGAAGATTATGTTGATGACATTCTGGAAAAATCACTCACAAGAGAAGGACACCTGGCAATACTAGACAAAATCTTCAAAAGACTAGAACAGTTTAATGTGCACCTCAATCCAAGAAGTGAGTGTTTGGAGTTACCTCAGGTAAGCTACTAGGATACATAGTGTCCGCCAAGGAAATCGAAGTCGACCCAGCTAAAGTGAAGGCCATCATGGAAATGCCACCTCCTAAGAATCTCACTCAACTAAGGTCTCTATAGGGAAAACTACAATCTATCAGAAGGTTCATTTCTCAATTGGTAGACAAGTGCCACCCATTTTCCCACCTACTACATAAGAATGTCTCTTTCAAATGGAATGATTCATGTGAGCAAGCATTTCAACAGTTAAAAGAGTATCTCATGAAGCCACCTGTATTGATGCCACTGATTAAAGGCAAACCTCTACTACTGTACATCTTAGCTACACCAACAGCTCTAGGAGCTCTCGCACAGCAAAATTATGAAGGGAAAGAATAATCAATCTACTATATCAGTCGAATACTTGTTGGATATGAACTACAATACACACTAATTGAAAGATCCTGTCTCCATGTGGTCTTCGCCTCACAAAAGTGGAGACATTACATGTTGTCACATTCGGTCAAACTAGTAGCAAAAATTGATCCACTCAAGTACTTACTCAACAAAGCACCCTTAACAGGTAGATTGTCCAAATGGGTCATGCTTCTCAGTGAATTTGACATCGAATATATAGACAGGAAAGCAACAAAAGGTCAAGTACTTGCAGATCAACTGGCAGACGCACCTCTAACAGATGATAGCCCTTTGAGTTTTGAATTTCCAGACGAATCTCTCTTTCACATAACCACAACAACCTAGAAAATGTATTTCGATGGCTCATATACTCAGTATGGATCAGGAGCAGGTATTTTGTTGATCACCCCTAGTGGTGACACCATTCCTAAATCATACAGATTACTCTTTCCTTGCACTAACAACGTGGCAGACTATGAAGCCCTAGTCATTGGCATCAAGCTAGCAGTTGAATGGAGTATCCATGAACTTCAGGTATATGGTGACTCGTAGCTAGTCATAAATCAGGTAAATGAAGACTACCAGACAAAAGATGAGAAATTGATCCCTTACAAATGAATGGTAGATGACTTCAAAGAATACTTTGTCAAGATCTCTTTTGAGCAGATACCAAGGATTGAGAACAAAGCTACAGATGCCATGGCCACAATTGCATCTCTCCTCAATATTCCAAATAATCAATCACATTATGAGTTCTTGGTAGAGCCAGTGTCCCATCCTGCATATGACACTCCCAAATCCCATATCATTTGCCACATTGTTGGAGCTGATTCCCCCCTCTATGGAAAAATATTTGCCTATCTTAAAGAGAATACCCTCCCACCTAATCTCTCCAGTAACTAGAAATGAACCTTCATCTATCAGGCATCCTGGTATGCCATTGTCGCCAATACCCTATATCGCAGAGGTCTCGATGGTACTCTCCTTAGATGTCTCGATAGTGAGGAATATCAAACTGCCCTAAATGAAGTGCACGACGATATATGCGGGACCCACTCTAGTGGCCCTACCCTAGCCAAGAAACTCATACGCATGGGATACTATTGGCCAACTATGGAACAAGATTCCTATCATTTTGTAAAGAAGTGTAAAAAGTGCCAAATCCATGGGAACCTGATACATGCACCAACATAGGAGCTATAGCCATTTATGACTCCTTGGCCTTTCTATCAGTGGGGACTTGACTTAGTGGGAAAGATTCACCCTCCATGCAGTGGCCATAAATTCATAATCACCGCCACTGAGTACTTTACGAAGTGGATTGAAGCCGTGCCCTTAGCCAATATCACAGGCAAGCAGATTGCCTCTTTCATCTTAAACTATATCATTTGTCGCTATGGTATCCCTTCGTCCATTGTCACGGATAATGGATGACCTTTCAAAAATCAAGATGTCAAGGAACTATGTGACAAACTCTGTATCCAGCACCACTTTTCAACCCCCTATTACCCCCAAGGCAATGGTCAGGTGGAAGCATCAAATAAAACCATCTTGAAAATACTAAAGAAGACTATCAATGATGGCGGTCGTGATTGGCATGTCTAATTAAATCTAGCTCTGTGGGCCTATCGTACAAGCATCCGCAAACCCACAGGTGCAACACCATACTCCTTGGTCTACAGATCTGAAGCCATCTTGCCCATCGAAGTTGAGATCCCATCCTTGCGAGTTTCATTAAAAGGTCTCATATCTAATGAAGAGTACAGAGTGTCCAGACTTCAAGAGTTAGAGCTTCTCGAAGAAAGAAGGCAACAGGCCTTTAACCACCTAGAAGCTTATCAACAACGAATGTCCAAAAGCTACAACCATAGGGTAAATCCCTGAGTATTCCAAGTTGGTGATCTAGTCCTCAAAGAAAATCCCAGAAATCAGCAAGATCGAGAAAAGAAAGGCAAGTTCAAACCTAACTAGCTGGGTCCCTATGTCATTATTGCAGCTTATGGGTCAGGGGCATATCAATTGGCTACATCTGAAGGTGAACTGTTTGATGATCCTATCAACAGCATGCATCTTTACAAGTTCTACACCTAAAACCCCAATGCAAGGGAGTCCTTAAAAATTCAAAAAAATTGAAAAAGTGATAAAAAACAAAGCAAAAAAATTAGAAAAATGGAAAAAAAACAAAAAAAAACATCCTTTGGTGAAAACCTGGCAAACAGGCGTCTGGGATAGGTACCATGATAAAAACCTGGCAAACAAGCATCATGTGTACTTTTAGCTTTCGTGCAAATAAAAGCAAGTGGTGAAAACCTGGTAAACAGGCGCTATCTGCGACAAACCACTTCCTCCATCTGTTGTGACCTCGTATCTCTTGTGTCCATCATGTCATTCATCTGGAACTAGTCCTTTGAACCAGTTGTTGAACTACGTAACCTCTGAGTTATCACGTAGGCAAGGCCATTCCAAATGTGCCCCGAAGGCTGCACTCCCTTTCTTTCCTATCCATTCCGTCAAGTGTCGTCTATCCTGCTGTCCATACCATTTCTGCATCTTTGCCATCACCTAGGTCCTAGGTCCATTAGGTTCACCCCAAACTACGTTGCCTCTACATTGTCATGTAGGCAAGGCCATTTAGCAATGAGCCCCTAAGGCACTAGGTCAGTCCCTTAGGGTCTATCTCTCCATACCTATTTGTCGTCTCACCCGCAATAAGTCGATCCTTGTCTAAACTGGGGGCAACTCTTCGACCTGGTTATGGATTTGGATTCTTGAATGCCACATTTTCTAAGAGGATACCAATAAAGTATTGCGATACCTTTTACTAGATAAGCACACGCAGCAAAGCAGAGCTTCCAAACAAAAATCTTGGCACAATACATCAACCTATCCAAAGCAGAGCACCATACCGAAACACTCAAACTAACTCTATATCAATTATGGCAAAAAGACACATCTAATGCAAGAATTATTTGTGAACCGGTTAACCTACAAGGTCTTGGATTTTTGTCATTATGTCTTCCTATGATACTCAAGGATGCCAAAAGCTAGAGATGCTATGATGGGGGCATAATCTTTTTCTCTGTCTGTTGTTTGTAGATCAAACTTTAGTAATGTGACAACTTTTGTCTAATGACATGATCAGCAAAAGATCATCAAGGACTTCAGAGGTCTAAACATGAAAAAGGGCAATCCTTGTCTGTTGAAACACAAAAAGTACTCAGGTCATCTAGATTCAAGTTTGACTAGATGCTTATATCAACTTGCTATATCAAAATCCATGTAAGGAATACTCAGGTCATCTTGGTCTAATTATACCTAGATGCTTGTATTTTCTTACAACATTTCAAAAAGAGAAAAGAAACAAAAAGTGCCCAATAATGAAAGCAAAATACTTGCAATATCAAGATGACAATCCACATCCATTCCATACCCAAAAATCCATATCAACCATGCAATAAGAAAATCCTGCAGTGTATCAAATGAAATCCTGTATTTCTTTTCTTTCTTTTCTTCCTCCTGTCTATATCATCTCTGGGTCGATTAATTACATTTGGACATATCAAAAACATAGCATAGATAGCATATCATATCACATGAGATAGTCATTTACATGATTAAATCATTTGCATACATAACGAGTGCATTAGGTCATCCACATACATTTGCATCCATATATCTTATCAAAAAATCAAAAACATAGACAAATACATATAGAGTTGCATAAACATATCAATAACATGTCACATCTGCATTGCATATCAAATCATCCCAAATCCATCTAGTATGCATCACATAAACAAAGCATCATAAGATAGATTGCATCCATAGCATATAAACATAGAACACATGCATGTAGAACATCAATAACTGCATCATCATATAAACATAAAAACATGTCCAAATGTGCAATATATCAAAATATCTGTCCATATCTCAAAGTCATGTCATGAAATGTATACAAAGTACAAAAAAGACAATGATACATGTCTCGGGGCAAAAATAATACATATACAGGCTATCTCAGCCATCAAAAATGTGTACATCAAATCAAAAATTGCTACAAGTGTCCAAGTCTAGTTAACCCTGCTGCCATGGAGCACTGCTCCCTGCACTTCCCTCTCCTTTGTCTCCCCCTAACTGCTGGGGACCTCTCACTAATGCCACAGATCAGGATCCACCTGCCCTCTGTGATGCCCCAGACTAACTCCTGTAGCTACGCCCACACTGGTCTGCCACCACTGCCCCGTGGTATAATCCCCTATAATACTAAGCCTGAGCCTATGCTCTGGCAAGCTCACCTTGTACCTGGGCCAGCTGTGTTTATGCCTGCTACACTTGTGAAACCAAAAAGCTAGAAGTACCATCTGTACCCATAGCTGCCACAGTTGCATCTCTCTCCACTCTCATCACCCGCACACTCGCCAGGGCTGCATCTCGCTCTCTGGATATCTCTGTTATCCGCCCTGTGTCTACATCTCTTCAGGACTCTGCTACTCTCAGGTGGGCCCTCAACTACCTAACCTGACCATGTAACGCAACCATGGCCTATTGCTGTAGGTCAGGCTATAGAGCCTGCTGTGCTGGCATCTGCCCCTGCACCTACTACTATGCCACCTGCTGTGGTGGCGACATATGTCTCTGCGGTGCCACCTGCTATACTGGCACCTGCAACTGCCCTGTAGCCTGTGGTTGCACAACCTCCTGCGGACCCAAAGGTCCCTCCCCAGACCTCCTCCTTTGTCTCGGTCTACTTCTAGTGTCACATGCGCAGTTCCACAATGGATGCACAATTCATAACCTATGAGCACACATCTATCATATGTGTCATAAGATCACTTAAATGCACAACTTCGCAGCATATGCGCCATTTCGGGGCTCATATGCGCCGAACTGCAGTTCAGTGCATCTATCCTAGCTTTTTTTTCTAAGCATTTATTGCCCTAATGAATGACTTTTAGCGAGTTTTATCGAACTACATACCAGTGTCCTACCTCAGGTGGCCGATCGAACCGTCAAACTCACTCAAACCGGTGCTCCTCACGTGGAATATCCATATCTCTGTCGATTTCTCTAACTCCCATACTCTCCTAAGCTCTCAAAGACCAATCAACTAAGGACAAGTGTGCAAATGAATAGGACTTGTGGATCCAGCTCCTATATATAGCAAGTGAACCATAGCTGACTGTGTGACAACTGTGACTACTTCCCATAGTTGTTCCTCCAAACCATGTCCTATTTTTCTCCATCCTAACTAGTTTTTCACCTTCTTCTTCATGAGATTGTCCGTCTCACGCCTTCTGCCTTCTTCCCGTCCAATCTCCCGAGGGGGCATCCTATCATTAAACTTGTACCAGGGACAAACTGGGGCATGTATCATTGTCAAAAATTCTTATTCTTTGAAGCAACGTGATAAAACACATTGCATCAAAGAAGGGCAAAATGTATACACCTAAAAATGACATGACTCTACTTAAATAAATATTTCAAATATTTATTCCATCTCAATATTCCTCTATCAATAAATAAATAAATAAATTTATTTATTTGATTCATTTTCTCCCATTAAATTAAATAAATTACATTTATTTAATTAATTTCATCTATATCAACTTTATTCTTCTAAATAATTAAATAATTTTAATTATTTAATTAAATCGTCTATTCTTCTAAATTTAAATAAAATGCAAATTTATTTAAATTAAATCTCCAAAAAAATAAAATATATTTAGATATTTTATTTATTCTTCCAAAATATCTACAAGTAATTAAATAAATCTATTTATTTAATTATACTTACTTATCTTCTAAAAATTCTTCAAAGCTTCTAAAAATAAATTCTTCTTGTCATACAAAAGCAAAAGCTAAGTTAACTAATTTAAAGCTATCAACAAAGCTCTTAAATTAAAAAAATATATTCTAATTTAAAAAATGAAAACTCATCCTCACCAAGAAAGCAATTAACTCAACAAAGCATCTTTTTGAATGACACATGTCCTTCTTCTATTCGCACATGTTCTCTTGAACATTCTCCTCCGTTGATCTTCTTAGTTCTTTTCCACCATTGATCTGTTCTCACACAACTCTATAAATACAACGCTCTTCTTCTTCATTTGGGATCAAACTTTCAAGTAAACTTACGCTGTAGAATCTATAGCACGCCATTGGCACCCCACTTTCACATCACTTTAGATATCATCCACTCCATATTGTGTTGAAGCTCATTTTCAACACAACAAGTATCCAAGCCATTTCCCCTTGTCATCTTGAGGAATCAAAGCAAGGAAGCAAGCTTCCTGAAGGCCATCTTCATCACCAAAAGATCAAGAAAGAATAGGCAAACAATGGAAATCACAAGGTAAAAAGGTTGTGAGTATCTCTCTCTTATTTTAGATCTTTTTTTATCTGTACCTTCCATTGATGTTTTGGGTTTTTATAATTAGTTTTATTCATCCCATTTTACCCATCACATGCACAATAGAGGAGGAAGCACCATGTTCAATTCTCATTAGTCTTGGTGGAATATTTTGTTGTCAATGAAAGCCTCCTAATCGCTATAGGGATGATGGGGGAGGAACCTCAGCATAAATGCCATCTCTCTGTAGATGGGGTGGGTTATAGAACCTTTCCTTATCCACATTTCTCATGTCAAAAATTTTGTCAAAGCCATAATAATCTTATTTTATGCTTGTTTCTTTTTCTTCTCTTATTGGTTGCAAAGGAGACTTGGCCACTTGAGCTAGTTGTTTTTCTTTGTATTTTCTATATTCTATGAAAGTTCTATATCTTCGTGGCTCAGGATCTGTCTCAGTCGCAGCGAAAGTAATGAAGAATAAAGTTCTTGTCCTTAGCTGGAGGTTGATAATCATTATGATGGATAGTACGGATCTCTCCATGCAAAGGAAATTTTATACATTTGTGAATAGTAGAAGGAACGACATTCATATATTTAAGCCAAGGATGTCCAAGTTTTACATGGAAGAGGTTAGATAAGGGGATTATATCAAGTGACTGATCCACAGGGTAAGTGCAAGAAGATGGAAGGCTGAAAAGGGGTCTTCAGTGGCCACTTTTTTTCTGAAATTAGGAAATGCTAGCCTTGGATGAGAAATTGAGCATAGTTACACTCAAAATTTGGAGATGCAACCCAAACAATGTTTGTAGTGCTCCAAGTCTACTTTCTAAACTACTAATTTTTTTTAAAATGGTATAGATTAAGGGGTTCAAAAGAGGGAGCCACAGAAATTGGTGTTGTTTCTATCAAAAAAACATAACATAGCATGTTTTGTGGCTCCCTCAAAAGGTTAACTTTTTTTTGGTATTTTTAAAATCACTTCAGTGAGAAATTAGCTAACAGCATGTAGTTTATGCCTGATTTTTATGATAATTTTTTGATGAATATTTGATTTTTTACTAATTTTCAAAGTGGACACATCCTAAAAAACAAAATTTTGGCCGTGCTACCCCTATAAATTTTGAAAACTAATTGAAAATTATTTTTTTCTAATGTGAAAAAAATTATATTGTTAAATAGCTAAGAGAAAGCCTAACATTACTCAGGTGTTTGATTTGTTTGACCTTGAAACACATGCAATTCTGAGGGTTAGCACGAACAAAATTATGTGAAATCTTGTAGAATTTGCAAAAACACGTCTGTGGATGTTGAAAAGGCACTCCAAGCCTTTAGGTTGGAAATCCAAAGCAAATCCCAAACCTAAGGCTTGGGATTCCCAAAGCACAATATAACACGAGTGCGTTATAACGCGTTCGCATTATGTTGTTCTTTTTTTCCTTTTTTGCATGTTTGCCGATGTTTTCCCAGTTCAACATAACGCGAGCACGTTATAACGCGCTTGGGTTATGTCTTCTTTTGAATGAGTTATGTTCAAGTTTCATAAGTATGTTTGATGGATGTTTATATCTATGCTTGTACATACATACATGCTTGTATGTATGCATGTTTGTATGTATGTATGTATGTATGTATGTATGTTTGTATGTATGTATGCATGTATGTATTGATGAGTTCCAAGTTGCACCCATGAAATAAATCTTTTTACCTTTCTTTTTCTCCTTCCTGACTCCATCTTTCCTAATGTCTGCACCTGAATAGGCTAGCAAGGTCGTTCTAGATAATGGTTAATTGAGATAAATTACTTAAGATCATAATTTTTAATTGAGGGACTAATGTGCATGGAATTGATGGAAAAATGCAGAAACTTCTCTCTTTTTGAATCAACAGGTGTAGATGCTCAGAACGGCAATTTTGTGCATCTCCGGAGGTACTCTTCAATAATCTCTGGAGACAATACCAGAGTACCATGAGACCAGAAGTTTTGAAGTAAAGGGAAAAGCATCTCTGGAGCTAAACAAAAAGCTATAGACACATCTTCAGAGCTATAGACATATCTCTGGAGCCGCAGACAAGGACAAATATCTCTAGTGCCTCCTGAGAGCAAGGCATATTTCCAGCACAAGCTGTTGATCAGGCACTCTCAGCAGTGATCGTAATACCCCTCATTTCACTCAAATCATCACCTGAGTGGTGAAGGGTCATCTTTAGTTAACTACTGGAGTTTTTATCTTTATAAAGTTTTTGCATGAGTTATAGATAGAACTGATTCAATACCCATATTTTCAGGGCCTCGCTGCCCAAATGTGTTAAGACTCAAACTTAGAATTCTGAGTGGACTTTTGTTCCACTCAGTCTACTTTTATTGCATGATTATTTTTCCATAGTTAGACAGCTAGTGTAATAAAGAGATGGATGTCATCTCATAGAAGAACTAGTAGATAAGTAAAGTGATATGGCATCACTCATTTTATATAGACTAATAGAAACAACAGAAAATAGACAATGATTGAATTATTCTGATTCTCGATAATCTCAGTTTTTCTCTGATATCAATATTTTTCATGAATGCAAAGTGAATGGAATTGGACCAGATTTAGTTGTGATCTTCTTTTGTGTCGATTCCCTACTGTAGCCTTCATCCCCAAGGGTGTGGAGCAAGGGCCCACTCTCACCACCAAGGCAGAAGGCTAGTACCACTGTTTTGTTACTTTAGATTTTGTTGTGAAAAGTATTTACTAATTTTGATAGATAAATGCATGTTACTATTTTTTTTAAAGATTGTTTTAAGTAACTTCCTGCTTAATTTTGTTTTCAGCATTCCTTAAATTCATTCAGTAAGTAGGCAAATTAAATTCTTTAAATTGGTAGAAGTTATTAAGATTAGCTAGGAAAACTGGTAACTGTAGAATCCCTAATTGCAGACAGCTGAGGACACAGCCCCTGGATTTTAACATCTGAAATATGATTAAATGATGAGGTACAATGACACCTTGTCATGTATGTATGTATGTATGTAAGTGTTTTGGGTTTAGTGTATATAAGGACCTAAGCCTGTATAGTTTTGAGGGTTGAGGGTTGAGGGATTACGGCTTAAGTAATAGGTAGAGGGTAGAGGGTAGAGATTAGAGGGTTGAGGGTTACAGTTGAGGGCTAATATTCAGGTTGTTGAGTGTATAAGATTAAGTGTGTAAAGCATGGGGATTAGGGTTTAGGATATTGGGTTTAGGGTTTACAATATGGATTGAGGGTATATAAGACATAGGGTGACTTGGGTTGAGAGCACGTATGGTTTAGGTTTAATTTAAGTATAGGGTTAAGGCACAATATTCAAGGTTTAGGATATAAGGGTGAGGTTATATGGTCTAGGGATGAGGGTTTGAGGGTATAGGCTTCAGGGTTTAAGGTATAGGGTTGATGATTGAGGGATTAGGGCTTAAGTATATTATTGAGGGTATAGGGTTGAGGGTTTAGGGATAGGTTTTAGGGTTTAAGGTTTAAGGGTTAAGGGTTGAGGGATAGGGTTTAAGGTTTAGGGGTAAGGGATTAGGGTTTAAGGTATAGTGTCTTGGGTTGAGGGTTTAGGAATAGGGATAGCATTTAGGGTTTAGGGATGAGGGATTAGGGTTGAGGGTTGAGGGTTAAGGGTTGAGGGATTAAGGTTTAAGGTATAGTGCTAAGGGTTGAGTGTTTAGGGATAGGGTTTAGGGTTTAGGGTTTAGGGATTAGGGTTTAAGGAATAGTGTTGAGGGTTGAGGGTTTAGGGATAGGGTTTAGGGTTGAGGGATTAGGGTTTAGGTTTGATGTATTAGGGTTTAAGGAATAGTGTTGAGGGTTGAGGGTTTAGGAATAGGGTTTAGGGTTGACAGATTAGGGTTTAATGTTGAGAGTTGAGGGTTTAGGGTTTAGGGATAGGGTTGATGGTCAAGGGATTAGGGTTAAAGTAGAGTGTTGAGGGTAGAGGGATTAGGGATAGGGTTTAGGGTTGAAGGTTTAACGATTGAGGGTTGAGGCTTTAGGGATGAGGGTTAAGGGATTGGGGTTTAAGATATAGTGTTGAGCGTTGAGGGTTTAGGGATAGGTTTTAGGGTTTAAGTTTTAAGGGTTAAGGGTTGAGGGATAGGGTTGAGGGTTTAGGGATAATGGATTAGGGTTTAAGGTATAGTGTCGTGGGTTGAGGGTTTAGGAATAGGGATAGTGTTTAGGGTTTAGGGATGAGGGATTAGGGTTGAGGGTTGTGAGATCAGGGTTTAAGGTATAGTGTTGAGGGTTGAGGGTTTAGTGATAGGATTGAGGGTTGAGGGTTGAGGGATTAGGTTTTAGGGTTGATGGATTTGGATTTAAGGTATAGTGTTGAGGGTTTAGGGTTTAGGGATAGGGTTTAGGGTTGAGGGATTAGGGTTTAGGGTTGATGGATTAGCGTTTAATGTTAAGAGTTGATGGTTGAGGGTTGAGGGTTTAGGGATAGGGTTGATGGTCAAGGGGTTAGGGTTAGAGTGTCGAGGGTAGAGGGATTAGGGATAGGGTTTAGGGTTGAAGATTTAAAGATTGAGGGTTGAGGCTT
The DNA here is from genome assembly GCA_027924645.1 of Cunninghamia lanceolata. Classification (NCBI taxonomy): domain Eukaryota; kingdom Viridiplantae; phylum Streptophyta; class Pinopsida; order Cupressales; family Cupressaceae; genus Cunninghamia; species Cunninghamia lanceolata. The sequence goes on from BSBN01001057.1 coordinate 31,937, forward strand.
TAGGGATGAGGGTTTAAGGCTTAAGATATAGTGTCGAGTGTTGAGGGTGTAGGGATAGGGTTTAAGTTTTAAGGGTTAAGGGTTGAGGGATAGGGATTAGGGTTTAAGGTATAGTGTTGAGGGTTGAGAGTTTAGGGATAGGGTTTAGGTTTGAGGGATTAGGGTTTAGGGTTGATGGATTAGGGTTCAATGTTGAGAGTTGAGGGTTGAGGGTTGAGGGTTTAGGGATAGGGTTGATGGTCAAGGGGTTAAGGTTAGAGTGTTGAGGGTAGAGGGATTAGGGATAGGGTTTAGGGTTGAAGGTTTAAGGATTGAGGGTTGAGGCTTTAGGGATGAGGGTTTAAGGCTTAAGATATAGTGTCGAGTGTTGAGGGTGTAGGGATAGGGTTTAAGTTTTAAGGGTTAAGGGTTGAGGGATAGGGATTAGGGTTTAAGGTATAGTGTTGAGGGTTGAGGGTTTAGGTTTGAGGGATTAGGGTTTAGGTTTGAGGGATTAGGATTTAGGGTTGACGGATTAGGGTTTAATGTTGAGAGTTGAGGGTTGAGGGTTTAGGGATAGGGTTGATGGTCAAGGGGTTAGGGTTAGAGTGTCGAGGGTAGAGCGATTAGGGATAGGGCTTAGGGTTGAAGGTTTAAGGATTGAGGTTTGAGGCTTTAGGGATGAGGTTTTAAGGCTTAAGATATAGTGTTGAGTGTTGAGGGTGTAGGGATAGGGTTTAAGTTTTAAGGATTAAGGGTTGAGGGATAGCGATTAGGGTTTAAGGTATAGTGTTGAGGGTTGAGGGTTTAGGGATAGGGTTTAGGTTTGAGGGATTATGGTTTAGGGCTGACGGATTAGGGTCTAATGTTGAGAGTTGAGAGTTGAGGGTTGAGGATTGAGGGTTTAGGGATAGGGTTGATGGTCAAGGGGTTAGGGTTAAAGTAGAGTGTCCAAGGTAGAGGGATTAGGGATAGGGTTTAGGGATGAAGGTTTAAGGATTGAGGGTTGAGGCTTTAGGGATGAGGGTTAAGGGATTAGGGTTTAAGATATAGTGTTGAGTGTCGAGGGTGTAGGGATAGGTTTTAGGGTTCAAGTTTTAAGGGTTGAGGGATAGTATCGAGCCCATTGAGGGTTTAGGAATAGGGATAGTGTTTAGGGTTTAGGGATGAGGGATTAGGGTTTAGGGTTGAGGGATTAGGGTTTAAGGTATAGTGTTGAGGGTTTAGGGTTTAGGGATTAGAGTTAAGGATTGAGGGATTAAGGTTTGACTTTGAGGGTTAAGGGTTGAGGTTTTAGGGTTAAGGGTTTAGGGATAGGGTTGAGGGTCGAGGGATTAGAGTTAAGGGTTAAGGGATTAGGGTTTGACGTTGAGGGTTGAGGTTTGAGTGTTGAGGGTTTAGGGATAGGGTTGAGGATCGAGGGATTAGGGTTAAAGTAGAGTGTCGAGGGTATAAGGATTAGGGATAGGGTTGGAGGGTTTAGGGATAAGGGATTAGGGTTTAAGGTATAGTATCGAGCCCATTGAGGGTTTAGGAATAGGGATAGCATTTAGGGTTTAGGGATGAGGGATTAGGGTTGAGGGCTGAGGAATTAGGGTGTAGGGATAAGGTTTAGGGTTTAGGGTTGAGGGATTAGGGTTTAAAGTATAGTGTTGAGAGTTTAGGGATAGGGTTTAGGGTTGAGGGATTAGAGTTAAGGGTTGAGGTATTAGGGTTTGACGTTGAGGGTTGAGGGTTGAGGTTTTAGGATTGAGGGTTTAGGGATAGGGTTGAGGGATTAGGGTTTGACATTGAGGGTTGAGGGTTGAGGTTCGAGGGTTGAGGGTTTAGGGATAGGGTTGAGGGTCGAGGGATTAGGGTTAATGTAGAGTGTCGAGGGTATAAGGATTAGGGATAGGGTTGGAGGGTTTAGGGATAAGGGATTAGGGTTTAAGGTATAGTATTGAGCCTGTTAATGGTTTAGGAACAGGGATAGCATTTAGGGTTTAGGGATGAGGGATTAGGGTTGAGGTTTGAGGGATTAGGGTTGAGGGTTGAGGGATTAGGGATTAGGGTTGAGGGTTGAGGGATTAGGCTTTAAAGTATAGTGTTGAGGGTTTAGGGATAGAGTTTGAGGTTGAGGGATTAGAGTTAAGGGTTGAGGGATTAGGGTTTGACATTGAGGGTTGAGGGTTGAGGTTTTTAGGGTTGAGGGTTTAGGGATAGGGTTGAGGGTCAAGGGATTAGAGTTAAGGGTTGAAGGATTAGGGCTTGATGTTGAGGGTTGAGGGTTGAGGTTCAAGGGTTTAGGGTTTAGGGATAGGGTTAAGGGTCGAGGGATTAGGATTAAAGTAGAGTGTTGAGGTATAAGGATTAGGGATAAGGTTGGAGGGTTTAGGGATAAGGGATTACGGTTTAAGGTATAGTATCAAGCCCGTTGAGGGTTTAGGAATAGGGATAGCATTTAGGGTTTAGGGATGAGGGATTAGGGTTGAGGGTTGAGGGATTAGGGTTTAGGGATAAGGTTTAAGGTTTAGGGTTGACGGATTAGGGTTTAAGATATAGTGTTGAGGGTTTAGGGTTGAGGGATTAGAGTTAAGGGTTGAGGGATTAGTATTTGACATTGAGGGTTGAGGATTGAGGTTTTAGAATTGAGGGTTTAGGGATAGGGTTAAGGGTCGAGGGATTAGAGTTAAGGGTTGAGGGATTAGGGTTTGACATTGAGGGTTGAGGGTTGAGATTTGAGGGTTGAGGGTTTAGGGATAGGGTTGAGGGTCAAGGGATTAGGGTTAAAGTAGAGTGTCGAGGGTATAAGGATTAGGGATAGGGTTGGAGGGTTTAGAGATAAGGGATTAGGGTTTAAGGTATAGTATCGAGCCCGTTGAGGGTTTAGGAATAGGGGGTTGAGGGTTGAGGGATTAGGGTTTAGGGATAAGGTTTAGGGTTTAGGGTTGAGGGATTAGGGTTTAAGTTATAGTGTTGAGGGTTTAGGGATAGGGTTTAGGGTTGAGGGATTAGAGTTAAGGGTTGAGGGATTAGGGTTATACGTGGAGGGTTGAGGGTTGAGGTTTTAGGGTTGAGGGATTATGTTTATATCACCTGTATCCAGTATGCATAATAAAAGACTATGTATACATATCTTGTTTTTATATGATAGAGTGTGTTTTAAATTAGTTCATTGTATGCATAATAAAAGATATCTCAAAGGTCAACATTAATTAAAATAGACACATTCCCAATCAAGAAAGCAACCTACAATCTCACATGATGCCATGTATATTTTCTACACTTGGGCTCTTTAATAATTATGTGTAATAAATAGACCTTAACATACCATTACAATCCCACTATTATCTTGTCGTATTAACAAGTTAAAATACAAATGAATAGGTGCCAAGATCATACAAGTATGCTTTGTACCTATTTTGGTTGAGTGACATTTACTCTTTTACATGATGATTGTATGTATATTTAGTATGAAGGGTTGAATGACATATATTTTAGTTATTTGTATGGATTCATTTCTTAGGAACTAATATTGGTCTCTTTATCATGCTACAGACAAATTCTCCGTCATGTTAAGGAAACGATTAAGAATTAAACCAACACAGGAAGAGATAGAAGCTAAGAATGCAAAGAAAGTAGTGGCTATGAGGGAACTTCGTGAGAAGGGGAAATTGGACACGATAAATGAAGACATGCCAATTGAAGAGGAACCGCAACCATCACAAAGAGAATGAATGCAAAAACTTCGTGCTATGAGAGATTTGAATACCATAGTTGGAGACACATCCTCTACTGCAAGTCAACATGTAGGGACACCATCTACCGCATCTCAAGTTAAGAGTACATCATCACTCACATGTGATGAAGGAGGTATGCCATCATTCCCATCTCAACCTCAAAGTATGTCATCTATTCCATCTTCGATCAAAGGTATGCCATCTAGCCCATCTCATTTAAATGTTGATGAAATTCCTAATGTTGAGATGAATTTACCTAACTTAACACCACCTAGAATTTTGCATAGAAAGCCAAAGTATTTGATTGATAATGATGAGAATATTTTGTAGCCAATGGAAGGTAAGATTCCAAAACACACTTGTAGAAGATATGCTCATAAGATTTGGAGATTGTTCTTTGAAAAGTTAAATGAGATTGCAAGATGTCAACTATTTGTTGAAATGATGCGAACTATAAAGTATAGGTCCATCATGAAGATTCCTAGGTTGAGAACATCAAAGGCTTCAAGTGAAAAATCTATTGTCAAGAATCTAATGAGTGCGTATGAGAGTGTAAGTAACACCTCCTGCACAAAAGATAGTAATGCAACACGGCGTGTTATTACATCGACTATAGTAAGTAGTCAAACGAGGAAAGCTCGTCTCATTAGAAAGACAAGTAAAGAATTGAGAATTAATAGGAAAATTTTATCAAGAGTCATTGGAAGACACCAAATAATTGAGGACACTAATGCCAATGAATTATGGGTGTTCTCGAGGAGACTACCACGAAAAGATAAACCAATTGTTGAAGCATTGAGATCATTAATTGAAGACTTTTGGTAGAATTACACAAGGGTATCTCTGAATCAAAGGGATGTGGTAAGAAGGAGAATCAGCAGTCAGAACCCTGAGCCACATCCAAAGCATTTTTTGGATGAGACTCAAACACAGTTTTATGGTAAATTTCTAGAGACGTATCCTCAAATTAAAATTTGTCAAAGATATTTTGAAATGCTTAAACCTTTCTATGTCAAGATAAATCACACACGCACTACTTGTTGTTGTAGATTACATATTGAATTTTCTAATCATTTTGATGTTTATAGGTCTATACGTTTAGATTTGCATACTAACAATGTTTTGTAGGATTGTGGCATGCGTGCCCCACCAACATCTTCAAAAGACTTCATATCAAGAATTTTATGTGAAAGAGAGGAAGGTCAAATATTCTACAAGAAATTATGCTTGGATGGCACATATCATCATTGCGGTGGCTTGCAACGTTTGCCAATATGTGAACATATGGAAAGAACACATGCAGCTAGAAATGAACTAGTAGAGTTTAGCAAGTATAAAATAGTGGCATACAATACAAAAGATGGTAAAGAAGCAAAGAGGTGTGAATTGGTTATTGAAAAGATTCCAGTGTATCAGTTTATGCCTATATTTTGTGACAGCATAGTGTATGAGTATGCAAGACATGCCCATAGAGCTCGATGGTTGGACTTGCAATTCAAGTTATGCAAGGACACCTTTCCAGTTGTAAGTATGCACATTAATTTGTAAGGTTTGTCTTTTTTTATTTTCTGCTGTATTTTTACACATATACACATTTTTACATCATCATGTTATGCTTCATGGGGTTAGACCTAAGTGATGGATGAAGTTAATCCTGAGAATAATGTATAAAATCTAGGTACATTTGCAAAGGGGTGTAACTTTTGTCCTACTCATGATGCGACCAAACTGACTATTCCAACGCGTCTGTATGGGTACATTTACGCTAGGCATGGTCCTATTTTTCACCCAAACGTGCCGAAACAGTCCAAGCTACATTGTACTGACGATATCCCTGAATAGTCCAAAGTGCAAAAAGGCAGCAATCTTTGATGAGATGTTACTCGAAAACTGTGTCACTTAGAAACATTTCATCTGAGGCAACGTGATCATGTAGAGTTCTTTTAAAATAAACTCTCAATTTTTTATATCTCTGAGGCATTTGCCCATGGTGAAAGGTTTTCTGCTGCCCCGAAAATCATTAGGAGGTAGTGTAAAGTTGCAAAGGGGTGTAACTTTCATCCTGCTCCTGAAGCGACCAAACCAACAGTTTCAACGCATCTAGATGGGTACGTTTAGGCTAGGCATGGTTCTCTTTTGTACCCAAACATGCCGAAATAGTCTAAGCTACATTGTACCAGTGATATCCCTAAAGAGTCCAAAGAGCAAAAAGGTAGCAATCTTTGATGAGTTGTTACTCAGAAATCATGTCACTTAGATACATTATGTCTGAGGCAACGCAATCATGTAGGGTCCCTCTACAATAACCTCTCTCAATTTTTTATATCTTTGAGACGTTTGCCCATGGTGAAAGGTTTTCTGCTGCCCCAAAAATTGTCAGGAGGTAGTGTAAAGTTGCAAAGGGGTGTAACTTTTGTTCTTCTCCTTGTGTGGCCAAATTGATAGTTCCAATGCATCAGGATGGGTATGTTTAGGCTAGGCATGGTCCTATTTTGTACCCAAATATGCCGAAACAGTCTGAGCTACATTGTACCGGTGATATCCCTGAAGAGTCCAAAGTACAAAAAGGTAGCAATCTTTGACGAGTTGTTACTCATAAATTGTGTCACTTAGATACATTTTGTCTGAGGTAGCACGATCATGTAGGGTCCCTCTATAATAACCTCTCTCAATTTTTATATCTCTAAGGAGTTTGCCCATGGTGAAAGGTTTTCTACTGCCCCAAAAATCGTCAGAAGGAGGCAGTGTAAAGTTGTAAAGGGGTGTAACTTTTGTTCTTCTCCTCGTGTAGCCAAATTGACAGTTCCAACACATATGGATGGGTACATTTAGGCTAGGCATGGTCCTGTTTTGCACCCAAACATGACAAAACAGTTTGACCTACATTGTACCAGTGATATCCCTGAAGAGTCTAAAGTGCAAAAAGGTAGCAATCTTTGATGAGTTGTTACTCAAAAACTGTGTCACTTAGATACATTATGTCTAAGGAAACGTGATCATGTAGAGTCCCTCTACAATAACCTCTCTCAGTTTCTTATATCTCTGAGGCATTTGCCCATGGTGAAAGGTTTTCTGCTGCCCCAAAAATCATTAGGAGGCAGTGTAAAGTTGTAAAGGGGTGTAACTTTTGTTCTTCTCCTTGTGTGGCCAAATTGACAATTCCAACGTGTCTAGATGGGTACGTATAGGCTAGGAATGGTCTTGTTTTGCACCCAAACATGCTGAAACAATCCGAGCTACATTATACCGGTGATATCCCTAAAGAGTCCAAAGTGCAAAAAGGCAGCAATCTTTGACGAGTTGTTACTTGGAAATTGTCTCACTTAGATACATTTCATCTAAGGCAACATGATCATGTAGGGTCCCTCTACAATAACCTCTCTCAGTTTTTTATAACTCTAAGGCATTTTCCTGTGGTGAAAGGTTTTATGTTGCCCCAAAAATCGTCAGAATGAGGCAGTGTAAAGTTGCAAAGGGGTGTAACTTTTGTTCTTCTCCTCGTGTGGCCAAACTGATAGTTCCAATGTGTCTAGATGGGTACGTTTAGGCTAGGCATGGTCCTGTTTTACACCCAAACATGTTGAAACAGTCCGAGCTACATTATACCAGCGATATCCCTAAAGAGTTCAAAGTGCAAAAAGGCAACAATCTTTGACGAGCTGTTACTCAGAAACTGTGTCACTTAGATACATTCCTTCTAAGCCAATGCGATCACATAGGGTCCCTCTACAATAACCTCTCAGTTTTTTATATCTCTGAGGCGTTTGCTTGTGGTAAAAGGTTTCCTGCTGCCCCAAAAATCGTTAGGAGGCAGTGTAAAGTTGCAAAGGGGTGTAACTTTTGTTCTTCTCCTCGTGTGGCCAAACTGATAGTTCCAACACATCTGGATGGGTACATTTAGGCTAGGCATAGTCCTATTTTGCACCCAAACATACCGAAACAGTTCGAGCTACAATCACTAACTAGTCTTCAATCTTCAAACACTACAAATACCATGATATCTTGTATAAAGCTATCTTTTAGCATTTTATAAAGGCATGCCCATCAAATTCAACCGCATAGAGATGATTGTTTGTATTCCAAATTCCTTTTAAATACTGACCTTCCAATCCTTTTTACCACCCTCATATCAATTAAATATGACCTTCGATTATGATATGGCACTCAAACTTATGAGAGTTTACCAGAGACGCCAATTGAGTTAGGTTGAAGGGCTAGTGAACTAATGACTTAAAGACCATTTAGTAGGTTGATTTAAGTGATAGTAACTTGTGATTATAAGTCAATATTAAATTAAAACAAAAGTGCACTTTACACACAATAGGCAATTGAGGGTTTTAAAGTCTTAAGAAAAGTAGATTCTTTTTAGGGTTTAATGCCCAATATGCAAACCCTAACTATCAATAAGAAAGACTTAAACATTCTAACTTTCATCAAGAGATATCTAGGACATTTCAGAGACCTCAGGGACATTAGAAGAAAAACATTAGAGTATGACACTTATCATAGGCTTAGGGTTCTAAGACATGAACAACTTGACATTCAAATCAAACTCATGACTCCTCTTGATAAATATAACTCTCCTTGATGATGACATTGAATTATGATTATGAAAGCTTGTGTCTTCTCTAACGTCTTATTGTATGAACAAAACCACATCCACCATGAATATGAACCTTGCATCATATCAACCTTCCAAGATAGACCTTATCATGAAAACCATATTCACAACAAAACCTTGCATGAACAAAACCACATCCACCATGAACATGAACCTTGCATCATATGAACCATGTTTGTCTTGTGCAACATCAACATGAATTGAGAGACCTTATCATGAAAACCATATTCACAACATCATGCACCTCATGACCATCACCTACCTTGAATCACTATATCACCTTATCAACATCATGGCATCAACCTTGACATCAATGACAAACAACCTTGACCCTTTGACTTCAATGACAACCTTGAACCTTGATTGTTGATGACTTATGGAAGCCTATAGCCCCAATGTTATGTTGCATACTAAAATTAGGTAAGACTCAATGTACTCTCATAACCTCACCTTATATGCAAGAGGAATTACATTTAATAACCACAATGGTCATCAGGTGCTCATAAGCATATGATTTTGACTATCTTATTCAAAACAACAAACATACTCTTTGCATCTTAATATGGTATAATAACAAGAAATTAAGAAATATTTTTAATTGACCAACTCATAAAGAATATGGATTAGCATACTCATTTGAATATTTTCAATTGAGCAACTCATAAAGAATATGAATATTTTATGTTCAACATGATGATTCATTTTTATTTTAAATGCAACTTTTATCTTTTAGTTCCAGAATGAGGTTTAGGTGATACTTGAATAACAATAGCTGGCTTATTGGATCAACAAACATCCTATGTAATACAATTGGACTTTAAATATTTGAAGTAACCATCTACAAATATCCATTCAAACGTGGATTTATAATGCAAGTATGGATGCCATCAATAAAAAAGATTTGTATTAACCAAATATCCATATAGGCATACATCAATATCTGTTGATATAAGTATAACATATATACAAAATAGCCATATAGGCTTACAAGAATGCCATATAGGCATACAATGTCAACTATATGCAATACAAAATATATGTCTACAAATGCCATATAGGCATACAACAAAGGAACACAATAAAAAGTCATTCCCCTTTGGCTGGTGAAGAGAATAGATCACAGGCAGCCTTTGATCTTCTAGGGGATGGAGACACGTATGTGGGTGGTCTACTACAAACCCAAGGGCTACTCCTCCTATTTAGTTGTTCGTGCATTTGTAGTTGTTACAATAAAAAGTATAGACATTAATATATAGAAATTACATGTTATAAAAAATGAAACATTTAACAAAATAATCACTTACCGCTACCATATACTCTATCTCCTTATTTGCCTTAGTAGCAGGATTAGGCTGTGGTGATGTCATGTCCTATAGAAACCATCCAGATAGAAATTAAACTCAAATCAATAATCTTTTGATTTTTCAAAAATAAACAACTATAACAATGAATGTAAATTGAAATTTACTAATCTGCCTCATACCCCCGTCAATGGCATGGAGTTATGAATCGCAGAGGACACACCATGCTCCATTGCCCTATGAACATCGGGAGGTGTCTCCACAGCCTGTATCATCTAGAAATAAAACAACATTATTTAATTACGAAAACTATAATAGTGATACAAATCATGGCTCCTAACATACACACACATTCACCTAAACATGGAAGCACACAAGTCACATACAAAAATCTAGTAAGTACAATTCATTCATTAAACTATTTATTTTATTACCTTCATGAAGTTTTGAAGTCCACCACCGCTGGTAGGTGTTGCCATGAAATCTCCAATATTAACCTATTCAACATCCAAAATCAGATATTAGAATACCATTCATATAACGATGCTATTCACATGTGATATTTATAATTGTTTACTAGTTACATACCCTGACAGTAGATGATGTAGTGTAATATGCAGGTGGAGAACCACTGAAAACTGCATCAACGCTATGACCCTGAAATTTCATTAAAATCATCAAACTAAATTAGTTAATCTTGCATTTCAAAAATGAAATTTAATAAATTAAATTCAATGAACTTGCTAAGATTTACCTGACTATCAAGCCCAAAAGTCTCACTCAGGAGGGCATATGTCATCACCATCTGCTCAGCTGTAGATGTAGCCTGCGCACCTGTGTCATGACTATCCGTGGGGTCATAACCACATGCTAACCTGCAACTTCAACAAGTATGGGGTGGAACCATACTCAAACTCTCCCCTGGCCCACGTTGTGCTACAAGACTAGCATGATGTAAGATGCTCTAGGTCAAGGCACTAATGGACTGAAGTATCTCAACCTCAACACTCTCCTTCACAACGGAAGGGATAGAAACGTGCTCATGGGCCGATCTGGCAAGTGTTCGTCTCACTAGTTGCTATGGGTCAACACGTGCCCCTGGTCTATCTTGTGTTGACCCCCTACCTCTACCCTGGAACTCCCACATATCAAAATAATTTGGCACTTTATTTTTGACAAACTCGTAGTAGAGTTTCCTCAAAAAATATTGCGGGACCTCATTATTGTTGCATGGAGGATGGTCAAAAACCATCCACCACCTCTGCGCAAAATTGTCCCTTATCGCTTGGTTGTTACACCAATGGATAGAGAACCTCTTGCATGTAAGGGGTAGAGATTCATTTGTTCATGGGTCTGTGAAAATAGAACACAAGTTGAGTTTTGTAATTTGTTCCTTTTTCACTTGTTCATATGATAACTTGTCAGCATAATACTCTCTAAATTCTCTCCTCTTTTTTGTCCAACTAGTGATTTGCTTGCTTATTGAATCTACATTTGATAACATAGATTCAAGAGATTGAGCAAGCATGGATCTATGCAAGGTTGAAGTTACAAGTTCTTTCAACCTTGCAAATATGTCCTTAATTTATTTCTTATTATTTTCAATTTGCCCCATTATATTTTCTTGTGTTCCAGGGGCATATTCAAGAATAAATGGAGGTGTTTGTGGTTGGGGTTCTTCTTCAGCAGGTATTTGTTGTTCAGTTGCTGGAGGATTTTGTGGATTTTAAGGAGGAGGAGGTCCATTATCAACTCCTATAAATTTAAGAAATTTACATCAAAAACTATTTTAACCTACCTATTTAGCAACAAATTCAAACAAGAAAGCAAATAAAACTTACTTCTTTGATTTTCCCGATGTTGTGGCGGCATTTTGATGATGAATCGGCGAGAAATAGATGACGATTGGACCTTAGATAACGCAAGCGCGCTCCTTTCTTTCTTCAAGCCGTGGGTTTCTTGGAATTTGCTGTGAAATAATGAACTAGAATGCTATTTTTTTAATATATAATAGCACATAATGCGCTTGCATTATAACGCGAGCACTTTGTGGCTTGGTGTAGGATCGGCAACACCAAGCCATAATGCAAGCGTGTTATAACACGCTCACATTATTTCTATTTTTTTTTAAGTTGGCCACTTTTTGGCCACCCGACTTTTTACACCCATCCCATAGCTTTATCATAGGCTGAGACCATTAGAGTTATCTTGCCAATTGGTTTCATTAAAGCTCCATTATGTGTTTTAATTCTCAAATCTGACTGTTCATAAGATTCTTGCACCATTTCATGTTTAAGGAGGAAATCTTCCATGACCACATTTGTCATGAAATTAGGATCTATGAGTGTTCCATTATCGTTACCATGATATAAAGAGGCCCTTCAGTATTTACCATTTCTTTGTCATGAGGAGTGAATGTTATTTCAAGATCAAGGACTCTTCTTTTTAAATGAGGCCTAGGAACAAACCTAGAATTATTATTATATTGAGAGGCCATTTGTAAGTTTTCAAATGGGTTTCAAATCATATTTTCAAGATCTTCCAAAACTTATGCAAAAGGCAAATGCAAAAGTGATGTCGAATTGCTCTAAAATGCTTGATTTTTCAACTTTTCACAATGCAAAACAATGGAAGAAGAGGTGTTGTAAAGATTTTCAAGAGGAGTAGAAAATTATATGCCTAATAATAGTCCACTAATACAAGAATATATTTCACAACATGCTTTTGAAGTAACTCTAGAAAGTCGATAAGTCAAAACCTAGTGAAAATAGGCCAAAATATGCAGTTTTTCACCAAATCTCAATGCAAAAGAGTGGGGCAACGGGTGTCGTAAGGAAAATGATGATGGAAAGAAACTTATAACAGTAATAACAGCCACCTAATGACAAAAAATCTGTTACAACATGCCTATAGTGCCACTCTAGATCAAACCCTAGTGCAAGGATATAAAAAATATGCAATTTTTTCCAAAATTTCAATGCAAAAGCCCAAAAGAAAGGGTGTTGTAAGGAAATTGAGAAGAGTAAGAAGATAATAATGCTAATAAAAGCCAATTAGTGCAGCAAAATTCCTCACAAAACGCTTGGAGTGCAAATCTAACAAGACGATAAGGCCAAATCTAGTGAAAAGATGCAAGTTTTCAAACCCTAGACACGAAATTTCACAAGGAGACCACTATGATGCAACACTACAATGAGAAATCAGACCTAATGAGTGTTTTTACAAGGTAGTAAAATATAAAACAAGATTTTGACTACAACCCTAGCTTATGCAAAACTAGGTTTTCATGAAAAATGCAAAATTTCAAGCAACTTCTAACAAATCAAGCATGCAAATGCAATGCAAATGAATTGTAAATGATGAATTTCTATATTTTGTATCAAATCTAACAAAAATTAAATTAAATTAGATGCCAGTTAGTTCAAGTTTTACAAAAATGCAAGTCTAATATGCCAATTTTTTTGAATTTTTAAAAAAAAATCAATTTTTTTGTATTTTTTTGAATGCAATAGAATGAATGAATGTAAATTTGTGAAACAACACTCAGAAAGGTGCCAAAAAGTTCAAAAACATGGGTTCACCAAAATGTTTTATATGGAAAAGAGGAGTGACGGGGTTTATTGTTTGAATCCTCCTTTCCACAAAACATTCCAAGGGCTTTTCAACCGAGTGCTTCTCCTATCGAGATGAGAGTCATCTATCAGATTGGGTTGCCACTTGGTTTTCTACTGGGAAATTCAAAATTTATCACACAATGTTGCTAATTAATGCTTTATTGCTCTTGAAACCCTAATTTAAACAAAATAATAAGTAAATTTGCAAATTATGACAAATGCTACTTGAATTAGATAAAGGGCAGAGAACCTTAACTCACTATTTTTCATAGTTTGAAAAATAGAAATGTCAGGGACAATGGTGATGGTGCCCTAGTCGAAGGTACAACTTTTTCTGTGGATTCCCAATCTCCTTCCGACACCAATTTCTTCTGTCTCTTCGGTTTATGGTGATCTCACAGTGGAGGACAATGTTGATGGCGCCCTAGTCCACTGAGAAAGACTCTTCTAGATGTTGAAAGCTCTACAAACCCTAATGATCACTATTTAGTTTGTTGATGTGGCTTCGGATGCGGAGAACAATGTTGATGGTGCCTTAGTCCAAGCAGGCTCCTCCTTCGGGATCTGGAATCTCCACAATGTCCTCCTACTCCATGCAACTCCACTTCTTCCGCTTTCACAACCTGTAACTTGCAATCACAAGGAGTGTGGGAGGGGGTTGTGGTGTTTAAAGGCTTGCCTCAGTCAAGCCCCAGAGAGACATTCAAATCTTTCGAACACTGTTGTCAAAGAGAGTGCGTATCCTTGTGGGATAGAGGCAAAAATCTAAATGATAATGATTGAAAACACAATAGATGTCACCTTGATGATAAAGCTCTCATGGAAGGAAGATGCTCTTCAATGCCATGAGGAGAAGATGAAATCCAACCTACAAAAATAAACACAATAACAATGCTATGCTCTGCAACACAATGATAATCACAAATATGCCAATAGCTCACAATCATAAAACTTTCTAATGATCTTCTCTTCTAGTTTGCAAATGATAACCTAAACATGCTTATATATGCAACTATTAAGATTCTCGCCAAGAATTTTGTATTTGAAACTTATGATGTCGACCTGGAAACCAAATAACGGTCACAAACCTGACATTTGAATTTAGGGCAGACCCAAAATAGGGCTGGACTAGGGCGTTAGCGCCCTTGTCCACCCCCCTATCTTTTTTCGAGGATCATCAAAATAGACCTTCTTAGGCCCCATTTGTCACAAGGCCCAAGGGTTTTCTCATCGGGAGTATGAATTATCATGCAAGATGCTCTAAATGCAATCTAAAGACCCGGGAGCTAAACCTTAATAGGAAAAAGCCCCCAAGGGTGCATTTTTCTGACATAACAGCAATAAATGCCACTCCCACTTTAATCATTTCAAATTTAGTGATAATTTACTTGTATGAGCTTCCATTATGGTATCATTGAAACAAAGACCTAATAGAGACCATTCATTAAAGCCAAAGGTTTCTTTTTCAATCCTATTCATGGGAATCTTTCCTGTCATTAATTTTCAATACCATGTGGAACAAATGTCATTATTTTATTCTATGGTCATTATGACAACATTATAATTAATGAATAATTTGAAATCCAACTAGACCAATGGAGTTTTTGGGGCTGCAAAGGTAAGACACTTGATTGGGGAAGACATTTTAGTAGATAGTGAAGTAAAATTCCTCAAATTATTTTCCCCAAAATATTGGAGCTCTATGTTTTGAATGGGGTAAAGTTAATATTAAAGAAAAGGGTGGATTCAAGAAGCTTTTCAAGGGATAGTGAGTATAGGTGTAATTTTGTAAAGTGATTTTAGGTGTAATTTAATAAGGTGAGTTTGGGTGAAATATGATAAAGTGAGTTTGTGACTTCTTTGCTCCATTCCCTAAATGAAATCAATTAAATGCTTTAACATGCCATGCAAACTATGAAAGTTAGAATACATTGTTAGGACTATGCTAGGGTGGACCCTTCTTGTATCAAAGGTCATAATACATTGGCATTATTAAATGTAGCCTTTCCTTGACATTTGAAAACTCTACCTTCTAACAACTAACAATGCATATAGGGTTTATGATTCATTTGATGAATTTCATCAAGGTATACACCATAATGCAAACAAGGAATACATCAAGCTTCATAAAGGTATACATCAATTAATAAAAATCAAATCAAGGTATACATCATATTACACACATATCAAAGAGAATATTAAGGTGTACATATAAAAATAGTCATAATGATATACAAAAATTTAAAATATTCCAAATGTTGGTAGCTACTAGTGGTACCAGATATAATACAACACTACCATATATGGCATTATCTTATACCACAAAGCATTTGTGGTGTTGTACAAAGAGAGCTAGGCAATGCAAAGTGTTGGGTTCCAAAACTGCATATCCACAATCCTAAAGTATTTTCTCACCTTCAAGGCCAAGGATTTGTCATCAAGAGGGTAAGGCAGGGGCTCATCAATAAATTGTGGGATAGTTAAACACTAATTGACTAGAGTGTATAATCTCTCCTATACTTTGAGCTCAACTAGACGCAGGAGGGTATTCTTAGAGGTGTCCTAAATAGGATTGAAAACACACAAATGAATGAAAAAGATGAAATGCTACAGTTGTATCCAAAGTATGTTTGACCCTTAAGGTTGTCACTGGATCATTGGCTAACCAATTGTAAATAAAACCTCTTGTTAAGATAATGAGGGCATCATTGCAGAAATCCTAGATGTGGGTATGCATACATGATTCACCAAGATAATCACTCTTGAAGCTTAGTAATTATGTTTCCATAGTTTGCAATATTGAATCATTAAATGCACACAAACTAATGTACTACTCCTAAACTAGTGCTTAAAAATGTTTTTCATTTGAAGGAATATGATTGACCATCACTTCTAAGATTTGTGCCTATCTAGTGAGTAACAGAGTCATAGTTTATCAAGGAAAATAATGAAGTGAAAGTAGAACATGAATCGATCCAAGCACATATGTACATCAAAGATATGATATCAAGTAACATAACATACTTAATGATCCATTTTCATAATGTAGAAACCCATATGAAACATATAAATGACCATCACAAAGCATGCAATGAATTAAAATGTTGTAACATTTATCAAATATGTGTTATAGTTATACCAACAAGTGTGGTAAGAGGGAACCCTAACAGAGTTTAGAAGTTCCCCTGAAGATCTACATACAACCATGGAGACATTCAGTTACTCATACCATGTATAAATTATATCCTTCCTATGATTCATGAATACATCACTTTCTAGATGAACAAGACTGGCAAGAGTTGAAACCTTAGAAGATCTTGGCACTTACAAGCATGTGGAAGAAGAAAAATTGATCAACCCCTTGAATGACAAACAAACTTGTCTTTATAGCTTTTAAAATTTATTTCCCTAGATCACTTGCAAGAAATTGATTTACTTCAGCATGTTAAAACATTGAATGTAGACTTGTTTGAGATGTTTCCTGCTAAAGATGAGTAGGCTAGAACAAGAGTGGAGCAAACTGGTAGCTGAAACTCACCTACAACATTCATGGAAACTTTACCCACTTTCATCATACACCATTCAAAATATGCATCTGGAAGCATGCCCTAAGATGAACACTATTTATTGGGTGAGAAAATTCCTTTGAGAAGATTCAAGGGATGAATTAGATCATTAATGGTAACCTAGAAGGTTGTTGGTGAGTGTTGAGGCTTTCTGGAGAAGTTTGGGAAAATTGTGGGGATTCAATATGGGATGACATGTGAGAATAGGATATGAGTGGATGGAAGATGTCTTGCAAGTTGAGAGAGTACTATGAAAGGAACAAAGGGAATAAGAACAAGAGGTAGGGAAAGGATACAAGACCATTTATATTAGGCATATGAAGAACATCTTGTAGCTTATCTAGTTTCTGCAAAGTGGAAATGAGTGATCTAGGAGCATGGAAGAAAGTTAGAAGAGAACATGGAAATGGACATGAGGATGGGATGCAAGATATGAGATAGAACATCTAGTCTAAAGATAAAGTCCTACAAATGAAGTTAATGTAGAAGGGAGAAAATGTAGAAGAAGATACTAGAACCAGATGCAGAAACTGTGAGGGGAATCAGAGGCAAGGATTAGATGTTGACTTATCCTATTTCGGGGGAAACTCTGCAAGATGATAAAGATGAAAAACTAAGGGAAATTAGAAAAGGGATGAAGGATCACATGTGGAAGAGTAGAAGGGGATAGAAATAGGATGTTGGGATTCAAGGTGAAGTCTGACACCCCAACAAAAATCCAGAAAATGGAAAAGGCTAAGGGAATGAGAGTTTTGTGGAACTTTAATGTAGAATAGGATGAAGAAATAGGAAAGAAGGCATGAAGGGCATACATTTGGTAGCAAGTCAGGTTTCTACAAGCTCAAGAAAGTGAAGGGAAGAAAGCAAAAATGAATTTCATGGGGACAACATGTGGGACCGAATGTGGATAGTGGATGAAATGCAAACATAACACATGCAATAGTTGGTTAGAAACCCGTAATAGATGACATTTGACCTGTAGAAGTAAAACCCACAAAATATTACAAACACCACAAAATGACTTGAAACCCCCTAGACTTAGAAATTTCTTAGATTTTGCAACTTCTAACACACAAAGAAGACATGAGGGAAACAAAAGGCAAAATTTAGGTAAAATTCAACAAATTGAGCAAAGACTTAGATAAATTTTATAATTTTTAGAATGGGTCTTGTTGGGTCCAAAAATCATAGGCCCTCTCCTCTAACATCACCATCAAGAGTGACACAAAGGAGAACCACATATCACAAGCATGGAGAGTGAAATATCAACAAAGAAAGGGTGGTCTTGGTCCAACACATAGGATATGGTAGATCCTTTTCTTCTTCAAGCTTTGCAAAACCTAGGGCAATATTCCCTTGAGGTTTGAATACATGGAAACAATTAGAACAAAGATTTGATTACCATGCCCTAATGGCAGTCATGGATAAGCTTTATAGACCTCACTAATAGCAAATGGAAAGCAACCATATAAGTGCGCCAAAAAATATAATCAGTTTCAATCATTAAAGATGAATCCCCTTAACATTGTATATACACTTATATCTAGCCTCCACATCATTACAACCCTCTAAATATTTGTTTGGAATGAGCTCACTAGATATATCCACTTGAAAAATAATGGAATGCAATGATGGGTCAAAATTCTACTTGCACAAACTACTAAACATCTATTTGACACCAACTCTATCAAGATATAACAAAGGTAACAATGTTGGTTTGTGGATACAGGAAGAACCTCAACTAATCTACCAACCTGCTTCTAAACTATTGGTGAATGATGTTTTCATTTTAAAGCATATGATTGACCATGAACTTCCAAGACTGATGCCTATCCAGTGGTTAACAGAGTCTCAGATTGCCAACAAGAAACAACAAATCAAAATCAAATAGAATATGAGCTATGTATGAATGTGTATCTCAAATATGGCACTAAATAATAGGGCATCATTAATAATCCATTCCCATACTGTAAAAATCCATATTAAATGTAGAAATGACCATTACGAATCTTGCAATGAATTAAAATGTTGCAACATTTATCAAATCTTCATTACAATCATATGAGCAAATCTGGCAAGAGGAAACACATTGCAACGACAGAGGGTTTCCCTAAAAATGTACAAATGGACATGGATACATTCCACTATAGAAACTATTTACAATATTAACTTGAAAGCATGGAGAGTAAAATAACAACAAAAAGGGTGGTCTTTGCCTAACACATAGGATAGGGAAGATCCTCTTCTTCTTCAAGATCTGCAAAACCTAGGGGGTAATCCTTTGAGTTTTGAATACATGGAAATAATTGGAACAAAGATTGCTTACCATGCCTTAATGACAGTTAGGGGCAAGCTTGCCAAACCTCACTGATAGTAGATGACAAGAAAGCATATAAGTGCACCAAAATATAATCAGTTTCAATCACTAAAGATGAATCCCCTTAACATATATAGAAACACTTATATTTGGCCTCCACATCATTACATCCCTCTAAATATTTATCTTATATGAGCTCACTAGATATATCCACTTAAAAAATAATGGATTGTAATGATGGGTCAAACTCCTACATGCACAAACCACTAAACATCTCTCTGACACTAGCTCTATCAGGATATAGCAAAGGTAACAATGCTAGTTTGTGAACGCAAGAAGAACCTAAACTAATCTATCAACTTGCTTCTAAACTACTGGTGAATTATGTTTTCATTTTAAAGTGTATGATTAACCATAAACTTCTGAGATCGGTGCCTATCCATTTAGTAACAGAGTCTCAGATTGCCATCAAGAAACACCAAATTGAAATCAAAAGGAATATGAGCTATGTATGAACGTACATCACAAAAATGACACCAAATAATAGAGCATACTTAATAATCCATTCCCATACTGTAAAAACCCATATGAAATGTAGAAATGACCATTACAAAGCTTGCAATGAATTAAAATGTTGTTACATTTATCAAATCTCCATTACAATCATACCAGCAAATGTGGCAAGAGGAAACACATTGCTGCGACAGAGGGTTTCCCTAAAAATCTACAAATGGACATGGAGATATCCATTATAGACACTATTTACAATATTAACCTATATGATTAACAAATGTGTTGCTCCAGCTGGACCATACTGGTATGATTTGAAAACCTTAGACAATTTTTGACACTTATAGGCGCATGGAAATTAGTTTAGAGACCAACTCCTTGAATGAAATATAGCTAACTTTATAACTCTTCATTTTTCACCCTAATCCATTTAGGTGGGAAAGAGAGGCACAACTACCTTCCCTAAGCATTCAATGCACACCCAACAATATCCTAAGAAATCTTCCTTGATCCCCATGCAAATCGAGTAAGGAGGCATAAAAATATTTTCCCACTCAAAATGGGTAGCTGCAGGAGTGAAAACAAGCATTAATGACCTCAGGGTCATGTAGGAGGTATGTGAGGCATCCTTGGTTGTCTAAGAGGTAGGTGAGGTTCTTCAATGAAAAGATGCCATAGTATTTCAAACATAGAGCCAAAACTTGTTTTTTTTAAACATTTTTCTCTTCTTCCTGGTGGCATTTCATTTTCCTATGTTTCGAGCCTTTTATGAACTATGCATGACCAGAGGTTTAGTAAGTTCTAGAAACCTTTGAAACCTTCAACATCTACTTCATTCTTACCTTTGGTGATTCAGGCCCTCTTTGGTACATTATGAATGTCTCGAGCTCACATTGAAACATTGTCGACACAAACTCACCAATTCCTTTCCTCTTCCAATTTGTCAAAACTTCAGTGATGCTTTGGAATCATGTCAGGGGTTTTGGTTCCTAGAACCACTAGAAACACCAACACTTTTTTCTTTTTCCCTCCATTCACCTTCATTCCTTTGTCCATCATCGACACTTTCATACCAACTAAGAACTAGGTTAAAGGTTTCAGAGGTTCCCAAAACCAATGGAACCACTAACATCACTCTTCCCTCATCTTTATTCTATTTTTTGGAGGTGTCGAGCCAACCAAAAACCAAGTCAGAGGTTCCCAGAATTGTCAAAACTACCGACACCATTTTCTTCCCTTTGTCTTTCTTTCTTCCATCCTTAACATTCTTTGTTTCTTTGTTTCTCATTATTGGCACTTTTGATCCAACCACGTACCATGTCGGAGGTTCTGATGGTTCTTAAAACCCTCGAAATAGCTAACATCCACTTCTTTGAAAAATTTTAAGTCTTGTAACTTAGCTTCATCATACATTTCTTGAGTTGTGCCCAGAACCATCTGAACCATCGACAAATAAAACAATGATCACCCAACTCTAAATATGTTAGAGCATTGGGGACAAACAAGAATAATGGAACCATGTTGGGGGTTTTGGTGGTTCTCAGAACCACTAGAACCTTTGACAAACTATAGAGGCTAAAGATATCAGAGAAGAAAGAGAATTGTAGAACTACGTCTGGGCTTCCGGTGGTTCTCAAAACCACCTGAACCTCCGACAAAGTTCAGGGAAGCACAAAAATTTTCAGGCATCCAAGCAAAGTAGGAAAATGGGGCAACATGCATAACACCTAAGGGCACATTTTCAACACACATAGGCTACACTTAGCATTTTTTTGCATCTTTTTGTGAGTGACAGAGCATGGCACTAATAGGTCCCAACACAAAGAAGTTCATGTGATACCACACATTACATTAATAGTCTTGTGGTGTTGCATATGAGCATTAGACACTTAGTAGAGGGATATAGGAGTTGTACAACCTCTGCACATGTCATTTAGACTCATATATGGGTTATATAACCCTTAAATAGCCTTAAAAATACCTAAACATCCCTAAATAAGTTATAATAAGGATTAATATCATTAAGGAAAAGGTGAATTCATGGGAAGAAGATAATAAAGAGTAGTTATGAAAGGTTATAAGAAAAAAGGCAAGATGAAGAGGCATAAAGAGGCTATATAAGGAATAGAAAGTGAGAGAGAAGAGAAGGAATAAATGGATACATGATAAGGGATGAGAATAAAGAATAGGAAAGAGGATAGAAGGAAATAGCTACCCAAGTATATGTGATGTATATATCTATGCTAGCAATAAAGGATGTACATTGTATGAAGATATATGATATTAATATATGAGTAAACCTATCTTATGATGTCAATAAATGTGTAAAATTATTTGAATCTTTATGTTATGCATATATTATCTACCACATTCTTCTGATTTCCATCTTATTACATCACCTTGGGGTTAACTTATTTGACATAAATAATATAGAGCTTAGGCCTATATTTTATTGTCAACATTTGGTTCTGTTGTTGGGACCCCAGTTTGTGGTGTGTAAGAAAAGAACTTATGGACAAGAAATTTTGTTTTACAATAAAGAATACTACCAAAGGGCTATTAATGAATGTTACCAATTTTTCACCTACAGCTCAAATTGGCAAAGCTGAAACAGTTCATTACATTTGAGGTGAAGAATTTTTAACACTTTCCTACTATGCTTAACCATGGCATATTTTAAGTGTTTAAGAAAAGATTGATTTTAGTTTTGTTGTTCAGAGTAAAGAAACATAAAGGAAAGTACATATTGAACATAAGGCAGTGCTTTCATTCATTTCAGTGATGTTTCATTCACTTTACAATGTTTCTTTCATTTTGCAAATGAAGTATACACAGAATTGCACAAGTGTTGCATTTGTATTCATTGGAAAGAAAAGAGTAATCAATGGTCCCACACAAGCCATGGGAGTAGCTTAACCAATGTAACATAATATATGTTATGCATCTGAAGATAAAATAAATGAAAGAAAAGCATAAAGGAAAAGGCATATCCATCATTACCTGAAAGCTTTGGGGTGGATCTTCTTTGTCTTGCTCCTCCTCTCCTAATCACCAAGTGAGCCTGCATCATGGTAAACAATCGGTTAGAGCTCTAAATATGAGTCTCCCTATGTACCTTACCAATAGAAATATAGCACATATCATGAAGCATTGGATCAATAAGAAAGAGAGACAGAAAGATCAAATCATCACATGAGTATTGTATTCATTGTTTTATCTAACTTGTTTGTGCAATGTGTAGGTACAGGTACATTCGTCATTATGCAGGACATTTCAGCATGTGGTAAAAAATGGGCTCCCACAAGGGTTGAGCCCAACATGCTGTCCCTTGATCTTAAGGGGAATATAAGATAAGCAAAGAAACTTTTAGATCAATAAATAAAAGCATATTCTGATTGAAAGTTAATGACAACACCAATACATCATGAGACAATCTCCAAGGTAGGACAATCACCATCAAGAGTATTTACAGCCAAAGAAGCATCATGGAGCAGCAGTTGGAGCAACTATAGAACAGGTATTTACCACTTTTTGTTGTGAATGAGGTGTAAAGTTGCTATTCAAAGCATAAATCAATCATGATCATAGCTGACCTATCAGTCATTAAGCATATTATCAGTTATAGGATTGTCATACCAAGAAAAATAGTCCTATATCTGTAATAGAGAGGAACAACTTGAGTCATGATTGATACAGTAGTATAAGTGCCATGTCAACTTTCCACTATGCAAGAGAAATCATAAGAATAAAATGTCTAACTTAAGAAGTAAATGAACATCAAACTGTTAGAGAGAGGCAGAGAGGAATTTGCAATGTTTCAAACCATGGAGCAGTCACCCTGGGGACAGTCCATTCATCATATAATCACCATATACCTCTACCTAATGAAGATATAATCATATGCTACAGGAGTCATGAGAGGAATTCATAATGCCATCAAAGAGAGATAAGAAGATATATCAAAGTACAATAGTCTTGATCAAAGGATAGAAATTATCATTCAAATCAATTTAAGTCATGTCTATAATACAATTGTATTCATTGCAATAAGGTGTAGCTACAAGAATCAAGAGCAGCACACAGTCATGATAGAATATAGAATGTAAAAGTCCATGCTAAGTAGAAGAGACCAGTCTTAAGACATGACAGAGCATGTCAACATGACATCATCAGTGTATAGGACAACAATGATATCCACTGTAAAATAAAATATCACATGAGTTATGTGACAGTCACATATAGAAGGAGCAATTATTACACACATCAGTTGTCAAGACAAAGCAAGGACTAATAATGCCAAAGATGATAAACATGGTGATCTTTATCACTATCGATGACAGAAAAATAATGATAGAGATGCAAGTGAAGTCAAGAAAGACGATGAAAGAGCACAATGATTTCATTCATTACAGGAGGTACAGTCAAAGTATGAATATCAAGATACAGTTACCTCAGAAAATAGATGGACATGAAATCAAAAGACATTTAGTTGATAGTCATGTGTGGAGCAGCAGTGGTCTGCCCCATTTTGTTGCAGTAATGTAAATGAAGAATGATTCTAAACAGTGATAAGAAACCAGTCAAATCTTGAAAGGCATAAATGAATATCATACAAAGAGAGTCTTAATGTATGTAGAAACCAAGACTCAAATGTGAAGGCGGTGAAATACGGTGGAACCAAGAAGTAAAGCAACTGGAAAATACAACCTTTCTTCATTTCTTCTTAAGAGGAAACATTCAAGACAGTCTTCTTCAGCATTTCATAATAGGCAAACTTCATAGAAAAGAACAAATGGTGCAGAAAATACAGAACATAGGGTATTTCTAAGAAAGCCATCACATAGAGCATCCATTGTGCTTCAAACATATGAGCAGGAAAAGAGAAAGCTTTTACTTCTTTTTGGAAACCAAGAGCACACCATTTAAATGCTACAATGAACATGAAGCATAAATGAGCAATAGAAGCATTGCAAAGACACTATGACAGAGACTTTTAAAGACCATGACAGTAGCTTTCAAAAGCCAAGACCATAGTGACTCAAGTTCCTGGCCGAAGACATGAAAGGGTTATATTCCTATAGAAGATGCAAAAAATGGTAGTTTCATAGAAATAAGTAACTATACATTCTTCGTCATTGTAATCACAGAGTTTCAAAGATGGCATATAGAATATGGCAAAGAAGAGCAAAAAATTAGTGAACACATGCGTATCATAATAACATCCTAGAGTTTTCTTCCAAAATGTATATGCAGAAATAGCCAAAATAAAGTGAAAGTTACCTGTTCTAGAGCAGTGAAGCTCAAGATTTGCATAAAAGACTAGATGATTGAAGAAAGTGCAATCCAGAGGCTGGAAAAGCACTCAAACCCTAAAACATGGTGGCGCCAGAGCAGCAACAAGTGAAATGCACAATGAGGAAATGTTTTTAGGGTTTGATTCTTTTGTTAAGAATGCCCTAGCCGTGGGTATGCCATTTTCTTCAATTTTTTTGACTTATCTTTTCTTTTAGAAATCATTATAATCTAAAACATGCTCGTGGTCAAGACTTTGAATATCATCAAACCTAGTGCTCAAGTGAAGGAAGCTCGTGAGGTGAGGGCTGTGGTTATTATTTTTTATTTTCTTCAAAGTCAATGAAGATAATAATGCAAAGGTAAGGGTAATGTATGTGATAGTCATAATGTGTTTTGAATGAGACTTAAGGCAATGTAATGCTACATGGCATGGGAGACATAAGGATTTAATTCATGATTTTACATATCATATCTCACATATGATTATGTGCTTTGACTTTTTGCATGAGAGGAGAATATGTCTTTATTGACATCATCATAAGATGCATTGGGAGATTATGAAGTCAAAGTGGAGTTATAAGGGGATATTATTATTCTGCATGATTTGGAAATCAATATACAAATGTAAATAAATAAATAAAGTAATAAATTATAAATTACTTTATTATTTGTCACAAAGCTGTATAAGTCAAAAGATAGACAAATTTATAACGAATAGTAAAGTAAGTGATGTTGATTACTTTATTATTTGTTCACATTATTTTCCTCATCCCAAAATCATGCAAAATTAGGAGATGGAGTTAACTAAGGTATTTTAGGATCTTTTGCATGATTTTTGGTCAAACTTGGAGTGATTTGGAATTCCACTTGGTCAAACTGATAGAGAGGGGCAATTTGGAGCTATTTTAGCTCAAATTGGATCAATTATAGCCCTTCTTTTTAGGGATTTTCTTTTATGATCGTGCGAGAGTTTTGTGGAGATATTTTTGATGCTAAGTTGAACTACAGTGCTTTTTTCATGCACTTGAGAGTTCATTCTTTTGATATATTGGAGGAAAAATTATGTTTTTCTCAGTTCTTACCTTTTGGCTTTCTCTGGCATGTTGTAAAGAGGTAGAGAGAGATTTGTAACTCAATTTTAGCTATTTGAAAGCATTTTCTCAATGTTTTTTGTACACAATTCCTTGATGATTCAATAAAGTACAGTAATTCCTTCTAGTTTTATTCTTTGTTCTCATTGTTATTGTATGATTGTAAAGCAATTACTATGATTTAATCAAGTAAATCCTTTGATTTTTTTCCATCTTTGCAATGATTGAACAAGTTATTTCATGATTAGTATAGGTTATATGTTGTGTTCAGATGCTTTCAGTAGTTTGTAGTTGTGAAACTTCACTTTCCTTCATGCAAATGCTAGGGTCACCTACCTCCATATAAAATATTCATGTACCTCATGTCCTGAATCAAGTTGTGAACAAGTTAACCTCTTTGTTGAAGCAAATTTGAGTTTGTGAAGCATTTTAAACTCTCGTCCATTAATGGTGCATCACCTCCTAGAATTTGATTACATTTTCAGTTATCTTTCTATCCCTTTTCTATTCAAATCCAATAGTTTCTAGGAGATCTAAAGGGGAACTAGCCCATAATATGGAGGTTTACCTTCATCATAGGGTACCCACAACTTGAAGGTATTCCCATGTTACACAGGATTGTTGAGCCTCACAGATTTGCATCACAGGTGCAATCCTAGTTGATAACAATGACAAGCATTACAATATCACTCACTAGATTCTAGCCTCGTAAGAGAGGGTTAGGCACCTAAGGGGTGATAATAGGATTGGGGGATCTTGTAAAGAAGCAACTACTAAAAGTAGGTCTAGACTAAACCATTAAAGATGGATAAAAGGATTAATAAAAAAACCCAAATCAAACATACCTATGGCAAAGGGAAACAACAAAAGATTAAGAGAATTTTTTGAAGAAATTAAAATGTCTTATGAAATGCACATAGAAGAAGAGAGAAGGTTGAAACAAACCCAAGAAAGATAGGAAAGATACCATATAATAATGGAGAAGAGTGGAGAAGGATAGAAAGCCTTAGTTGAGCTCACCAAGAGGGTTGCTGCCAAAGATGATGTGATTCTACCAACATAGGAACATATAGTTACTACACCACCTAATAACAATGAAACATTTGAATTATTAAATATCCACATAAATATTATCCTCTAAGAATTTGGTGGATAATACCTAGTGAGGGATTGGGGGTATTGTAAAATACAAAATAACTAATATGTAAAATAACTTTATTTGGAATATAAAGAGTTCATATAATTTGGCAAACTCGTTGGAAGAGATGTATGCCTCCAACTCTACTCATTGGCTTGAAATCAAGCCCATTTATACATTTTCAAAGAAACTAAAACGTCACCACATATGTGTCTATAAGTTGAAATTGATATTTGGATGGGGACAAAATTAGTTACAAAATTGAAATATAGTAGAAAACTATATAATTTTGGTACGCCAACTTGGTGGGGTCATAACTCCTAGGCCACTGAGTGAAAATTGGACTAGTTGGATGTGTTGGAAAGATCTCCAAGAAAAATAGTTTAAGCCACTTTGAAGATAGCCTTTGGAACCCTTCTTAAGCAACCAATAAAAGTCCTCAAGGGCATTTTTTCTTTAATGACCTCCAAAAATGTAAATTATGGAAACAGAAAATACCAAAAAATAGATTTTTGATATTTTTTAGATTTGACCATGTAGATGCCACCCAAGTACTCTTGGATCTCTTTGGAATTATTAATTCCCCCTTAAGAGTCAATGAGACCTATTGCACCTATTCTTTGCAACAAATGAGGAAACCATTTGTCAATTTGGTCCCTCATGATCCACTTGCCTTAGTGAGGAAATTGGCCTACCTATACCATGTGATAGAGAGGTATATGTTTCTTCTTAAGTGTTTGACAAGAAAATTAGTAATCTAATCATTTGTGAGTGGAATATTAGTGTCTACATTTAATTCTATACTATGAATGTGTTCAACAACTTATGAGTTGTCCAACAATGGTGAAAAATATGGACACAACAACTCAACATTGAAAATAGGATTCAATCCTAGAAAAGGTGGTAGATTAAGCTCAAAAGAATTCTCACCAATTTGTTTGAGGATGGTGTAAGGCCTATATTAAAGTGGAAAAAGTTTCCTATGTGGCCCTTGAAGCCACTCTTTATGGAGATGAAACTAAAGCTTGTCTCCAACCTGAAATTTATCAGGTGTATGATGTTGATCATGTCATTCCTTGTACTTTTGGTTGGTGCACTACAATATCTCATGAAATTGCTAAT
Organism: Cunninghamia lanceolata; assembly: GCA_027924645.1. Lineage (NCBI taxonomy): Eukaryota > Viridiplantae > Streptophyta > Pinopsida > Cupressales > Cupressaceae > Cunninghamia > Cunninghamia lanceolata. Next base: position 60,213 of record BSBN01001057.1, read on the forward strand.
GGATATGACATATCTTCTCAATGAACTTAGATACTTTATCTACATCTTTAGCATGTGGTGATGGTTCATTTAGCAAGACCAATTATAGTGCTACATCAATGGGAGCCAATGGTTGGTACCCAATACATACTTCAAATGAAAAAATTGTCTACCACCACATGCACACAGTCATGACCATGTTTGGTAGTAGGAAGGATGGACATGAAATTCACAAAAACTAAGTGCCATGGCTTATCAAGAATACAAAGAGGTGTATATATTCCTTGCTTTAGATTTACAAGTTTTGAAATGGCATAAGTTGTATAGACTCAAATGTATAAAAATACATCATGATACTTTTTTGGCTAGTAAAATACCTCTAAAGTACACCAATGGTCTTCTCCATTCTAAAATGTCCTACAACATGGTTGTAGTGTGCTTCCCATATCATCTTATGTTGTTCCCTAGTAATAACACATATGTGTCCCATGTGATAGAGAATCCCATTCTGCAAGTAGAAATTAGGGACCTTTTTACCTTCTGTCACTTTCTTGTAGATGTCAACAAAATTAGGATCAGTGCCATACAACTGAGGCCAATCTACTATTTGATGGCCACAAGAATATAACACTATTATTAGGGGTGTGATCGAAGGTCTACTCAATCAATCTGGAACTTTGTTACCGCTTCCTTTCTTGTGGCAGATGTTGAGGTAGAATTGTTGCAAGTATGTGAACCACCTTTGATGCCTATCATTTTGCAACTTTTCTTGTCCACATAAATTGGAGAGGTTTGTGGTTTGTGTGAATGATAGTCTCCTTCACCAAGATATAGTGTTTTCACTATTTTAGGACTGAACAATGGCATACAACTCCTTGTCATATGTAGGATACCTGCATACTATATCAGAGAATGTCTCACTATGGTAGGCAATTGGATTCCTATTTTGCATGAGCACTACCCCAAGTGTATACTTACAAGCATCTGTCTCAATTTTAAAAGATTGTTGTAGATATGGAAGTCCTAGTGTTGGTGCTGAGAATAATTTCCTTTTCAATTATATGAAAGCTCATTATTGTGTCTCTATCCAACTAAATTTTGTTTTTTCTCCTCCCCTGAGTGCTTGATTTAAAGGCCAAGTGTAAAAAACCAAGAACAAACCTTCAATAAAAATTAGCCAATCCCAAAAAACTACAAAGTTTTGTGAGGTTTCTAGGAGATGGAAAATCTTTGATGACTTGTGTCTTTTAGGGTCAACATGAATACCCTTGCTATCCATGATGTATCCCAAGTATTGAATCGTTTCCATACCAAAATAATACTTGTCTTTGTTGGCATAGAGTTTGTGTTGTCATAGAGTTGAGAGTACTTGTTGAACATGCTACAAATGATCCTCCCATGTTTTTATGAAGATGAGTATGTCATCCATATAGATAACAATGAATAAATCATTGAACGAACTGAGTACATCATTAATCATTGTCACGAATGTGGAAAGGGTGTTAGTCAGACCAAAAGGCATGACTAGCCACTTGAACAAGCCTTCTTTGGATTTGAAAGCAGTCTTGCATATATCTGATGGCTCGATTAAAACTTGGTGGTACTCAAACTTCAAGTTAATTTTGGTGAAAAATTTAGCCCCCCTGAGTTGGTCCAAGAGATCATCAATGTGAGGAATTGGATATCTATTCTTTATAGTGATCTTGTTTGGAGCTCAATAATCTATGTAGAGTTACCACATCCATCCTTATTCTTAGCAAGAACAATTGAGCTTCCACATGGTTAGGCACTTGGGTGAATTTGTCCATTTTGAATTAATTCTTGAATTGTTGCTTGATTTCATCATTCTCCAAGTCTGGCCTTCTATATAGTGACCCATTTGGTAATGGTGTCCCTACAATTAGGTCAATTTGATGCTTGACTTGATAGTGCAGTGGTACCCCTGTTGGTGAGTTGAATAAATCTTGATATCTTGACAATATCTGATCCATCTTCTTCTATTAGGTAGTAGTAGTGGTTGTTTTGGAATGAGTGTTTTCTACAACTAATCTTACCTTCTCACTTGTCGCATCATTAGTAGTACAAATGTTCTATTTTAGAAATCACATGTCTACAATATTTTGTGTTAGGAAAAGTGTCTCAACCTTGCAACTTCAAAAGGTTACTATTCTTCTCAGTTTTGGTCTTTTTGAATACCCTTTATCTTGGAGAATGGTCTAGAACTTTCAAAGTTTCCAAAAGGGCTAAAAATGGTAGGACTTACTATTTTTAGTAACTCTACATTTGACCTCATATTGACCCAAAATTTTTCCCAAAAGGTGTGGAATTGCTACGTAAACATCTCAAGTGAGTTTTGACTTATGATCATATCTAGATTGCGAGATATTAAAGTTTTTGTTTTTGAAACTGCTGAAAAAGTTTTAAACTTAGTTTTGAGGCACTTAGAGGTCCCTAACATCCTGAAATTTGTCATAACTAACAAATTTGGTTGTAGCATGATAGATCTCTTCACAAGATTTCTAATGCATTAAACAGTTCGTCAATTCGACACCTAGATCAAAAGTTATGGCCTCCAGAAGTTGGACCTTCTATTTTTGGGAAATGTAAAAATGTTTTGGACACTTAAAATAGTTGTAAAGGGGAGAGTTAGATGTGTTGGTGTGTGTTTTGGCACATCACAAGGCATCTTTGATTGGAGATAATCTGGGCACCACTTTTGGGTGGTTTTGGCTCATGGTTTTGTAATTACCATTGACAGTTTACTATATTGTATCTCCTATATATCAAGAACTTGATATGGAGGTTGTGCATAAGAGTCTTATAGGTGTTGAGTTACCTCCTGGATCTCTGGTTGGTTACTCCTGCGAAAGCTTGCTCTACAAGTATATTGTAGTCTTCTTGATTCCTGAATAATATATTGGGCGGCTTTGGAGTGTGGAGCTTTTTACCTGAAAGGGTTTTCCCCATGTATATCTTGTGTTGTGAGTTTTGATTTGAATGTTGTTATTATCTTTCTGTTAATGTGCATCTTAATCTGTAACTATAAAAGTTAAAATTTGCATAATTCTTTCCTCAATAGATCAATGTAGGAAGCATTTTCCTCATACCTTGCTTCCTTTCATTTTGCACTAATCAAGGATACATGTTTTGCAAGACTTACATTAGGTACATCTGATCTATTCATTCACCTACCTGGATAATGACACTGCGTGGTTTGTACTCATTTCAATATCATGACATTTGTACATATATGGTTGCCCCAATAATACATAACATACACCCAAAGGTGCCACATCACATATTACTTAATCTTTGAATGGTTTGATGGAATAGGATAAATGACATTGCCTATTTACCTAAATATCTCACCCTAGCTTACCCATCCCATAGGGTATGGTTGTGGATGGGGTGTTGTTTGTAAATTTAATCTCTTGACAGTCTCAATAGAGATCAAATTCTTCTAACTTTCAGTATCAACAATAAATTTTAGGGCCTTTCCATTTACCCACATCTATGAATGGAATAGGCATTCCTCACCTTCATGGGGTAGGATTTTGGCAATGACAACTATTACATATGAATTAGCCTTGATTATCTAAGCACCATCCTTCTACTCACAAGGATTTTTAGGCAACAAATTAGGTTCAATCTCTAGGTCTTGGCAGCTTGATAATCCTTGGTGTTATGCCAGGGGCTCTAATGAACTTCACACCACATACTTGTATCTTTTTGGTGCATTTCTTCACTATTGATGCTTGTAATAAGAATTCCTTGGTTGACTACTTTCTTGTGAACTTGCTACTAACTTCACGCTTTGATTTATTGTTTGTAAAATATTCCTTCTTTCCTTTTTGTATAAATTTTTCTTGAATCTTTAATGCATATTTGAAGGCAGTCCCCATGGTATAAATATTTGAAATAGAAAATCTATTTCATTTTGAATATATCAATCCACTGTAGTACTTCAAGACCTGATGTTTTTATGTATCCTAGATGTTGATCTTTTCTGATAATGCATGGAAGGTATTGGTGTAGTCTTGAACAAATTGGTCCTTTTTCTATCAAAGCAACTACCACTACATCGGATTTTTTTCATATGTATCCTCAAAAAAGTACTCTTCCTTTATATATTCCATAAAGTCTCCCCATGTGGGATTCTCATTCATCACTACATCAAATTCTTGATTGTTAGGGTTTCACCTAGATGACAACTTAGTCTCCCATGATTGTTTCACATGAGGCTCAAATTTGAGGAGGGTAGATGTTATTTTCTCAAAATTTGAAAAGTGATTTATGGAAAATTATTTCTCCAATTTTGACATTCGATCATCAACAACATATGTATAAGATTTTCCTTCAAAAGTTGGAATATCAAAATTTACCTGAACCTTGAAAGGGGTGTGACCACTAAATGGTCCTTCCATTGTGTTTGATTGTAGATTATCTAAATTTTGTTGAAGTAGTTGATTGAACTAGTTCATCATCTCCTCACCTTGTCTTCTCAAAGCATATTCAACCAACACCTTGAAGGGATCAGATGAGTTGCCCCATTCTTTAGATATTTATGGTCATGTGCATCTTAAAGAAAGGTAATCTGATGGATCTCTTGTCTTCAATCCAAGCCTTTGATATCTTGACTACGTGCAATGTGACATACAGGAGAAAACAAGATTTGATACTACTGATCTAAATTAGTCTAAGAATTCAGAGGATAATACCCAATGAGGGACTGGTGGTATTATAAAAAACACAACAAACAATATGCAAAGTAGCTTTATTTGGAATATAAAGAGTTCATACAATTTGGCAAACTCACTGGAAGAGATGTATGCCTTCAACTCTACTCATTAAATTTGAATTGAGCCCATTTTTACATTTTCAAAGAAATTAAAAGGTCACCACATCTGTGTCCTCCTTGGAAGTTGAAATGGATAGCTGGATGGGGACAAAGTTAGTTACAAAATTGAAATATACTAGAAAACTATTTAATTTTAGCACCTCAACTTGGTGGGGTAATAAACATTGGGCTAGTTGGATGCATTGGAAAGATATCCAAGGGAACTAGTTTAAATTGCTAAAAAAGAAACCTTCCATACCCTTCCTAAGCAATTGATGCAAGTGCTAAGGTCAATTTCGTTCCAAAGGCCTCCAAAAATGTAGATTATGAAAACATAGAAAATACTAAAAAAAATAGATTTTTCATATTTTCAAGATTTGACCATCTAGATGCTACCTAAGTGCTCCTAGATCTCTATGGGATCATATTATCAAACATAAGTACTAAAAACCTTAGGCATGTATTTAATTGTCAACATTTGCGTTCATTGCCAAGACCCCAATTTGTGGTGTGTAAGAAGAGAAATTACAAAAATAGAAAAAATTATTTTGTGATAAAGAATACTACGAGAAAGGGGTATTAGTGATAAACATTGCAATAAATAAGTAGTGCGATAGCATTCACTAGGTTCTAGCCTCGTGAGAGGGCGTTAGGCACCTAAGGGGTGATAAATGGAATGGGGGGATCTTGAAAAGATGTGACTACTAAAAGTAGGTCTAGACTGAGTCATTAAAGATGGATAAAATTATTAATGAAAACCTAGATCAAACATACCTATGGCGAAGGGGAACAACAAAAGATTACGAGAAATTTTTGAAGAAATTAAAATGGCTTATGAAATGCACATAGAATAAAAGAGAAGGTTGAAACAAATGCAAGAAAGACAAGAAAGACATCATAGAAGAATGGAGAAGGCTAGGGAAGCCTCAATTGAGTGCACTAGGAGGGTTGCTGCAAGAGATGATGTGGTTCCACCAATAGAAGAACATATAGTTACAACACCACCCAACAATAATGAAACATCTGAATATCTAAATATCCACATAAAAAGAGAAGAGAAATTGACCAGATTAGAAAATACAACAAAGGAATATGATGAATTTAGGGAATCATTAGAAAAATAGCATAGAAGTAGAAGTTCTCTGCAAGATGAATTCCTGACACCATAGCATAGAAGCAAGGATGCTCTACAATTTGAATTTCTAACAAGAAATCAATATTCTAAACTAGATCTATCTAATATTAGGGTCATAATTAATGAATAATTTGAGGGTTTATTAACCTAATCTCAAAACCTAAACCTCTATAACGAAGACTACTTAGACAAAGTAGTAAGTAAAAGTGTATATTTACAAATAGAGGAAATGATAAATTTTTAAAAATTCTAGGAAATAAATATGGGGAAAAATGATATCACAAAAATGTGCAATGAATTAGCCATGGATATAGTTGAAACAATGGAAGAAGAATGGGAGAAACCAATGTTATTTAATGAAATGTCTCTAATAAATAATAATTTACCAAAAGCTACATCTCCAAAAATGAAAAGACACCTTGAAAAGGTGAACTCCCCGGACCAAGAGTCACCCCCTGTGCCAAATGAGTCAATAAGAGTTCACAAAGAAGAGATAAGTATTGAATCCTTGCTAAGGCTAGAAAGAGTGAGAGCAAGAAGAGATTGTGTTAATTTTTTGAGGATATATTGGCTAGAAAGTAATTTGAAATTGAACTACCTAGAGATAAAGGCATAAGAGAGAGAGAGAGAGAGATTAGTAAGACAACAAAGTAAAACCAGGAAAAGAAGACCTAATGAAAATAAAGGAGGAGAACCAAGGGTAGAAGACACATCAAAACAAAGGCCAAACCCTAATCTACAAAAGGTCAACATAAAAACACCTTCAAGGATGGTCGTACAATAAAATGGAATAAAGCTTCCTATGTTTAGAAAAGATACTAAGGATGCAACCACACATCTATTTATTCTAGAATCTCATTGGAGCAAAGAGAGTATTGATAATGATGAGACCAAATTGTATGAATTTGTGGAAACACTAAGAGATGAAGCCCTGAAATGGTATATCAAGGTATGCTCTAAACATGATAAAACATGGGAGGACATAAGCAAACAATCCTTAACAAATTTCTATTCATTGGATGCTCCAACCAAAAGCATATGCAAAATGAGGGAGATGGTGCAAGAGAAGAATGAATCAATGAAACAATTTGATCAGAGATTAAAAGTATAGTTCGCAAATTAGAAGAATCACTACTTGAGAAATAAAGCATAAAATGGCTTACATCAGGTTTGAAACTGCAAATCAAAGCTACAATAGATGGAAAATAACTTTCCACCTATAATAAAGTAGTGGAACTAGCAAACAAAATAGAAGCTCAATGTTGGAGGAAAGAATTCGACAAAAGTGAAGTTGAAAAATCAAAATTAGAATTAGAAAAATTAAAAATATAATAGGATATTATAGTAAAAGACAGAAGATCCCTCTCACTAAGAAGGAACAACATCTAGTGCACATATTGTAGTAGGGAAGGACAACTAAGAAATGAATGCTTAATGGTAGAAGGGGCAAAAGAGCAACCGCATTAGTTAATGAGATTGGAATCTGAAGCAGGAAATAAGTGGATGGTGTTCGCGTGCTCTACAAGCCGAGCTAGGGCGACCGTGCCCTAGCTCGTTCTCTATGTGTTGCTCGCTTCTGCGTTGTGGGGGGGTTTTTTGAAGCTTTCGGGTGGTGGTGGTGGGTTTTTTTCTTTTCTGGAGGCCTTCTTGCTGCCGTTTGGGTGGCTTGTGGGTGGAAGGGTTTTGATCCTTCCCTTGGGATCTTGTCTTTTTCCATTTCTTGCAAACGTGTCCTGGGGGTTTGCATGCCTGCTGGGGATCTTGTTTTTTGCTATGCAGGGTGGGGAAACATCTGGGGCTAGCCCCAAATTGGATTTTCAATCAGCAGTTGGTTTGAAGCCTTCGGCGCATGGAGTGAATGTTTTAGATAATACGTTGTTTTCTTCAGAGATGGAGATGAATGATCTAGGATCGGTTAGTGGTTCCCGAATAACAAAGATTAATGGGTGTTTGGAAAGATGCAAAGAGCGACCGAAGTTGATTATCCCGATGGAAATGCTTGCCGATGATATTGAATACTATTCAAGCCACTCTTTTTATTGCAAGTTCATGGGTTTGAGAGTCTCACTACAATTTTTGGAATCCTGGGCTCAGCGGACTTGGATGCTGGAGGGGGAGATGGAGATTAGGCTCCTTGCGAACAACTTTTTAATGGTCTCTTTTGATTGCATGGTAGATTGGAATAAGGTCTTCAAGGGTGGCCCCTATTTTTATAACCAGGTGGGTTTATTTATCAAGCCATGGCATGTTGGCTTCAACCTGACTGAGGCATTACCGAGTTGGATCCCAGTTTGGTTTCAGTTACCGTGGTTTCTAGTTGAGTGTTGGCGGGATGACATGTTGCATTTGGTGGCTTCAATGCTCGGTAAACCTGTTGGGTCTTCACAACAGACGCAGTGTAAAAAGGTAATGACTTTTGCTCGTATCTGTGTAGAAATTGATTTAAGCAAGCCACTGCTAGATTCTATTGAAGTGAGTGCTGGATCATATACTTGGGTGCAACAACTAGATTATGAAACCCTACCTTTTCAGTGTCGTCTTTGTCATGAATATGGTCACTTGCAGTGTAGGTGCCCTAGGGCTAAGCCTGTGGTGCCCCAACCTTCTCAGCCTTCTCGTAATCCACCTAGGGCTGATAATGGTAAGGAGCCTATTTCGGGTGATGGTAATGGAGATGATGGCTATGTTCCTGTCAAGGCTCGCAATAGGATTCGGGGCTAGAAGCGGACCTTGAGGGAGAGGCAGGTTGATGAAACTTTTAATAGGTTTGAGGTGCTGGATGATCTCAGCCAAGGGGAAGTGAATCCGGGGTTGCTGAACTTGGATCAGGGAACTTTGGGTACATGACAGGATGGGCCACCATTGGAGGCCATGCAGGTTGTGCAAGAGATTGGGGTTGGGCAGATGGATACGGATCAACAATTGATTGTCCAGACTGAACAAGAATCTTCTATTGGAGCTTCGAAGAGTGGTGGAGGTGGTTCCCCATTGCCCCTGAAAGGGGGCAAGAATGTGGGGAAGAGCTCTTTGGCCTCCTCTCTTTTGGGTATTCAGCAAATTGAACTGAAGAAAGGGGTTGGTGACAGGACTTCCAAGCTGGGAAGGAAGAAGGATATGGAGAAGATTACATTAACTGGGGAAACTTTGGTGGAGTCAGGGTCAGTCAAGACTCTGGATTCACATTTTTCATGCCCCCAGAAATGATTGTTCTCTCACGGAATGTAAGGGGCTTGAACAGTGGCCCTCGACAAAAAGTTGTTCGTGATTTGGTTAGGAATCATTCTCCAGATGTTCTTTTTCTTCAGGAGACTAAATTATCTGTAGATAATATGATGGCCATGGCTCCTAAGTTGTGGAAATATGGTGAATGCCAGTGTATGGGGGCTCTTGGTGCTTCTGGAGGGGTGGCTTACTTTTGGAACCCTCAGAATATTTTCCCTCTCTGGTGGATGTCCTCTAGATCCTCTATATCCCTAGTCACCTCTTGGTATGAGACTGGTGAGTGTATTCTCCTCTCTAATGTGTATGCTCCTGTTGAGTTTCTGGGTAAACAACTTCTATGGTCCCATCTTCGTTTTGTTTGTAGTTTAGCTCCTTACCATCCATGGGTTATGGCTGGCGATTTTAATGCTATTATGGAGTTGTCTGAGAAAAGAGGTGGTATTCCTAGGTTGGAGCCTTCTGCTCTGTTATTCAAAGATAGCATTTTTGAATTAAATCTTTTTGATGTTCTGCCAAGTAATGGTCGCTTCACTTGGAATAATAGGAGGATTGGTGAGAGTTGTGTTGCTGAGAGGCTTGATCGATTCTTGTTTTCTTGTTATTGGGTTGGAGACTTATGGTCCACTGGATCTGAAATTCTTGATTGGAGAGGTTCTAATCATTGGCCTATTAAGCTTAGTATTATCACTACTCGGGAGCCTCATTCTCCCTCATTCAAGTTCCAGATTATGTGGTTATGGGATCCTACTCTTCATGAACATGTGGCTAAGTGGTGGCGGATTGGTAGACCAACTTTTGGTACGGCAATGTACACATTCTCCAAGCTTCTTCAGTTTGTCAAATATCAGCTTAAAAGGTGGAATTGGCGATGTTTTGGTAATATCTTTCATGCTAAGGTCGCTGCCCAGGAGGAGTTGAATAATATTGCGCGGTTGATTCGTGAGAATGGGGCCTCTGAGGATCTTCTAAGGGAGGAGGCTAAGACTTTGAAAGTGGTTGAGGAATTTGAATTGCGAGAAGAAATCTATTGGAAGCAAAAGGCCCGGGTTGAATGGTTACAGGAAGGTGATAAAAACACCGCCTTCTTCTTCAATTCTGTGAAGGACAGGAGGCATGGTAATTCCATTCCTTTTCTGGTGAATGATAGGGGTGAACGTCTTGCCTCATTTCAGGAAATCTCTGCTGAGGCATCTCAGTATTTTGCTACTTTATTTAGGGAGGATTCACGAGGGGGCTCTGTTGAGGAAGCACAGGTTCTTTCTTGTATTCCTCAGTTGGTCTCCAGGGAGGCGAATGAGTATCTGATGAAAGATAACTCTCTTGATGAGCTAGAGGGGATTGTGTTTCAGATGAAGAAGGGTAAAGCTCCTGGTCCCGATGGCTTCCCGATTGAATTTTTTTAGGAATTCTGGGATATCATAAAGTTGGATCTTCTGGCAGTTGTCCTTGAGTCCCAAAGGAATAAGCAGATGCTTCATGCTCTGAATTTCACCTTCCTTACTCTCATACCCAAGTCTGAAGGGGCTGATAGGTTATCTCAGTTCCGGCCTATCTCTCTTTGCAATGTGGCTTACAAAATCATTTCTAAGTTATTGGCTAAGAGATTGAAGAAGTGGCTTAAAGTGCTGATTTCAAAGGAACAGAGTGGATTTGTGGCGGGTCGATAGATTCTTGACAGGGTTGTCATTGCTACAGAGACCATCGACTCCATGGACAACTCCCACGAGAAGGCTATGTTCATTAAGCTGGATATGGCTAAGGCTTATGACAAGGTTAGATGGTCTTTTTTGCAGAAGATCCTTGTTTCTTTTGGTTTTGGTGAGGAGTGGATCCAATGGGTCATGAGCTGTGTCACATCTGTTTCCTTCTCAATTTTGATAAATGGAGATCATTCTAAACTTTTTGGTGCCTCTAGGGGCCTACGCCAAGGGGATCCTCTTTCTCCGTATCTTTTTCTGCTTCTTGTGGAAGGCCTTGGACGTTTGTTGAAAAGAAGGGTGGAACTTGGCACCATTCAGGGTTGGCGATGGGGTGGAGACTTGCCTCCACAATCTATTTACAGTTTGTTGATGATACTGCCCTGATGGGGATGGCTACTGTTAGGGAAGCTACTAACTTGAGGCAGGTGTTGGACATATATCTTGTTGCTTCAGGACAATTGATTAATGAGGAGAAGTCATCCATATTCTTCTTCAATACGCCGACCCCCATTCAAAGAAGAATTGCTAATATCTTGAGGTTTCAGATAGGGGTTCTCCCTTTGACATATCTGGGTTTCCCAATTTCTGTTCACCATCTTCCCAAGGGTTCTTGGCAGAATATTATTGATAAGCTCCGTGCAAAAGTTAATCATTGGACCCACAGATGGTTGTCTTTTGCAGGGTGGGTTCAGCTTCTCAAGTCGGTGGTGCAGGCTCTTCCTACCTACCGATGTATGCCTCAGGTGGCTCCGATGGGTTTTCTGAGGGAGATGGATTCTCTTGCAAGGCAGTTCTTATGGGCGGGAAGTTTGTCATCCTCCAAGTGGAGCCTGGTCAGGTGGGAGGTTGTGTGCAGCCCAAAGTAATTTGGTGGTCTTGGTCTTCGACAGTCTGTGTTATCCGAAGCAGTTGTGGCTGCTAAGCTCTTTTGGAGATGGTGTGTGGAACAGGATCAGCTGTGGGCCAGGATATTATCTCATAAGTATTTCCCGGGGATTCCACGGCAGGATCTCCCTCGTTACCCTCTTGAGGGGAAAGGTTTAGTGATTTGGAATACTCTTCAGAAGGGTGCCAAGCTTATCAAGGAAGGTTTATTTTGGATTTGTAGACGGGGAACTGAAGCTCTCTTCTGGTCAAATTCTTGGGATGGATTCCCTCCACTTACTTCTCAGTTCCCCAACCTTCTTCCTTTGTGCCAAAGATTTCTCGAGGCTGGCTGGGCTAGGGTGAGTGACTTCAAGTCTGTTGCTTCTTTTGGTCAGTTGGAGGTAGCTCATTGGAAGGATCCCACAGTGTGGCCAAATTTGGGACTTGCAGAAGATAGTGCTGAGCTTCACAAGATTCTTCATAGTAGGACTTGTAGTTCTCTTCTGGAAGAGGATATTCTTGCTTGGACCCATAATCCTAAGGGTGTTTACTCTGTTACTTCTGGTTATTAGGTGTTATTGGCTCAGAAGCTAATTGGGGTAGAGGTTCATTGGTGGAAAAAGGTGTGGAATAAACTCTCGTGGCCTAAATGCAATTACTTTGTTTGGACTTTGGCTTGGAATAGGTGTTTGACCTGGGATAACATTCGTAAGCGGGGATTTCAAGGACCTTCAATTTGTGTTTTGTGTGGGGGAGCAGAAGAGGATTCTTCACATTTGTTCTTCCGGTGCCCCTTTGTTGTGCAGCTTTGGCATTAGTGGTGGGAGGTATGGAAGCTTCCTTGTATTCATGCGTGCTCTTTGGTTGAATTCTGGGATAGTATGGGAAGACCTCCTTCTATGGCTTCCTTTTTGCAGGAAGTTTGGTTCGTGGGTCCTACCGTTCTGCTTTGGCAGATTTGGCTGGAGCGGAACCGCCGAATTTTTCGTGATCAGAAGTTGGTGGGTCGGCAAGTTTGGCTATGTATGCTAGGAATGGTGCAGGAGTCAGTTTCAACTAAATGTGATGTGGTTTTCCCCTTGGAGAGAGGTGATGATGAGTTGGTGCCCAGATTGGGTCTTCAAGAAATTCATTCTTCTTTTGTCAGTTCCAGGAACTATAGGCATGGGAAAAAGAGGGTTCATCGGGTTGGAAGGTGGTTACCTCCTCCCAATGGATTTTTAAAGATCAATACTGATGGTTCTTCTAGGGGCAATCCTGGGCCTGCTGGAATTGGTGGAGTTGGTAGGGACTCAGTGATTTTTCTGTTCTCTATACATGAGGGGGTGAAGACTGTTAACTTCATGGAGGGTCTAGCAATTCTGCATGCTATTGAGAGGGCCCTTGCTTTGGGATGGAGAAAAGTTATATGTGAAGCTGATTCACAGATTTTGATTAATCTCTTGAATGAGCGAAAGATATCTGATATTAATTGGCAGTTGGCTTCGGTGGTTCAGCGGATTCTTCAGGTTAGTTCTCGAATGGAGGAAGCATCCTTTGTTCACATCCCGAGGGAGTGGAATCGAGCTGCCGACTGCTTGGCCAAATGGGCCTCTGAGCATGATAGTGGTTGGAAGGTTGAGGATTGGGATCAGGTTAACCCTGAGCTGCATCTGGATTTAGACTGGTTCTTGGAGGAGGATAGGAGGATACATGGGGATAGTTGATGTTGTTTATGCTGTGGGGTTTTCGCCTTGTTTTCTGGGGTTGGGTCCCTTGGTTATTATTGTAATGCTCTTTTCTGATTTCTAATAAAGTTTTTACCCCTTTGTTTCAAAAAAAGCAACCGCATTGAGAGTTGATTTTGAAAAATCCGTGGGAAGAATAGTAAATTGCTATTGTGGTATATATAGACAATGTGGTAAGACATACAATTGATGATTTCCCTATGCTAGTTGAAGAAAAATATGATCCATTAGTCAGAGTAATGAAAAGGGGAAGATACCCAAATTGATAATGGCATGGCCAGAGCAGAAGTATTGGTTACAACAACACTAAATGGTTGTACACTACTCATGGCTACTAGGAACTAACATGGAGAAGAAATCAACAAATTAATAATTTCAACCATGTGGTACCCCAAATACAAAATGGGGAACCTTCTACAAGTTACAACAATGACTGTTAATAAGGATATGGTAGAAGTGGCTACCAAAACAATAGTTATAGAGATGGTAGAGGTAGAGGAAGAGGATAAAAGCCAACCTACTACTATTGTGGTTAGCTAGGTCACTATGCAAAATAGTGTAGAAGTAAGAAAGAAGAAGAAAAATTAGGTTGCACATTTTACAGTGAAGATTTTCACAATATATTCAGTTGACCTAAAGCCGCATAATTTTATAAGGATAGACTGATATAAGGAATGAGAAGTGAAGAATTGTTAGGTCCTAGTACACCATGTGGTGCCAAACTATTGAAAATACCAAAAGAGGAAAATAATGTGAGGTGGTGTAAGAAAATAGAGATGGAGAGTATATTAGAGATAGAAGAAACCTTAATGACTGAAGAAGAATTCTTGGAAGAGGAATATAAAGAAAAGAAAGAAAAACTTAGAAGGAAAGCCAATGAACAACTAAATAAAAAGAAACATAAGTGTATATCCCCTTCATTGAGCTCTCCTAATGATTAAATATTTAATCCATTTAAAAAAATAAAAGATTCTTTATTTTGTCAAAGATGCTTTCATTTTGTCAAAAAATGTTTTGTTTTTGTCAAAAGATACTTTTTTTTACTTTCTAAAAAATAATTCATTTTAGCAACCTTGCAAGTTTATGTAAAAAGTTGAGTTAAATGTGAGTTAAATATTTATTTAAATATAATTAAAATATTTAAATTTTTATAACAAGTTAGAGTTGGAGAATGAACTTTCTTTTATTTTCTTAAACTTTACTTCAGTTTATTTTTTAATGAATTAATTTATAATAATTATAATAGAAACAAAAACTAAAAACTAAAAACTAAAAAAACTAAAAACTAAAAAACTAAAGTCTAAAATAATAAAAGAAAGTTCATTCTCCAACTTTTGTTTATTATAAAATAAAACAAATAATATATACTAATATATCAATGTATGTGTATATATATTAATATTAAAAAAATTAAAAATAATAATTGCAACTTTTTAATTTTTATTTATGTTTATTATAAAATAATCAAATAAATAAATAATATATATTAATGTATGTGTGTATATATCAATATAAAAAATTAAAGAAGTAATTACATTTTTTTTATTTTTAGTTATGTTTATTATAAAATAAAATAAATGAATAAATAATATATTAATGTACGTGTGTATATATATTAATATAAAAAAAATGGAGTAATTGTAACTTTTTAATTTTTATTTATTTTTATATGTAGCAATAACATTTATAAAAAAACATAAAAAATATTTTAATTTATTTTACATGTGGCATTCATATTAGCAATAGTAGCTAATAAAAAAATTATTTTAATTTATTTTTATACGCAGACACATTAATTTTTATTTATTTATGTGACAACTTTTTTATTATATATAATACAAAATTTGAAAATTAAAAAATAAAAAAATCATCTTCATTGGAATGTTCACAAAAAAATTCAATTCAAAATTTAAAAAAAATTAGAAACATTTATTTATATAACTCAACTTCAAAAAATCTAATTCAAAATAAAAAATAAAATTTTAGAAACATCTATTTCTATAACTCAACTTCAAAAATCTAATTCAAAATAAACAATAAATTTTAGAAACATCTATTTCTATAAATCAGCTTCAAAAAACAAAAAGAATGTATCTAAAAGTTACATTTATTTCATATAACTCAACTTTAAAAATAATTTAACCTGGGTTAGCTTTTGAGTATTTTTAATTATTGTCTTTTTTAATTTTTTAGAGAGAATATGTGCATATTTTAATGAAATATATATATTTTTAATTTATTTAAAATCTTAATTTAATTTTTTGAAATAGGAGAGATTTTGGGGGTGGAATAACCTTATGAACCAAAGCAATGGTGATCATCCAAGGAGGAATTGACACTACTAGAAACAAACAAATCCAAGAAGAACTAGAGGAAGAAGATAAAGAAGAAGGAAAGTATTCAAATAAAGTAGAACATGATCTAATGCTAAGGAAATCTAAAGAACTAATTCATGCAAAAGCTAGAAGAAAACATGAAGGAATGTTTTTTAGAGAAAGAGGTTCAGAGACAAAGAATTTATAAATTTAGTGGAAGAAGAAGAGTTACTAGAGAAAATTAAACAATTTTCATAAAACTAAAACAAATAGGGTATAGAGCAAAGAAGGCCCCAAGTTATAAATGCACTAAAAACATAGAAGAAATGGAAGAAGCACCCAGTATTACTCAATGTTAAACTTAATGGAAGACTAGTAAGAGATACATTACTAGATTTGGGAGCCAACATTTATATCATGCCAAAGAAAATTTGGGAAGTGTTTGGAGAACCAAAACTACATGGGACACCTTATGATATTACTATAGCTTATGGAACTCCCAAATGTCTTTTAAGAACATGGAGAGATGTAGAAGTGAATTTTATGGGGATTCAAACAAAAATATATTTTGAAGTTGTTGAAATGCATGAGGGAACCCCTAACTAATTTAATGTCATTATAGATTTAGAATGGCTTGTGGATAATGATGGTATATTTGATGCTAGAAAAGAGGAGTTGATAATAAAAGAGAATGGAAGAGTAGTACATATATGCCATTCAATAAAGGAATGAAAGGAGTGTATGTAGAAGAAAAACATACTAAAGCTAAAGATGAGGAAGAAGATGAGAGAGATAGAGGATTATATACAATTGGTAGAATCTAAGAAAGAAATTAGATGGTTAACCCACATTAATAAGAGAAACAATTGTAGAAAGTGATGAATCATCAATAGATATCAATGATGTGGTAGAAGCTTGGAAGTTGGATGAGTTGGAGAGAAGGATGATGAATGTCCTAAGTATGAGGAGGATACCTATAAGAGTGCCAAAAAGTACCACAGAGGATGACAACCTATTACATATAAAAAATGACACTATATAAACAAGAAGCTACTGAGTACAAAGAAGATTGAGGACAAAGTCATGGAAGATATCGAAAAGATGGTTGTGGTAGGTACCAAGGTTAAAAAGAATGAAGAGAAACCACCATAGAGAATAACTAAGTTAGAAAATTGGGTGTCGAGATTAAAGAAAAAGTAGTTAAAGATACTACAAAGACATTTGCGACAAATATGGAGATCAAAAAATGTATTGCAAACGAAGAGAACATACTATAGGAAGTAGAAGGCATATGAAAAAGGATGGAATCGATAGATAGATAAAGTGTAGTACCCAAAAAAGAATTTTTTCAAGTGAGAAAAAAGGTAAGAACCTTGAACATGAAGCAGAAGGTCCTAGAAATCAGAATATGCAAGTAATAAGGAGGAGAAACTAGCAAGATTCAAAAGAGAACTGATGGCAAGGAGTTCTATAGTTTTGTCTCAAGGATGCGATAATATTTTAGGCTTGGGGAGGATATTGGAAGGTACTAGTGGTACCACATATAATACAATACTACCTTATATGACATTATCCTATACCGTAAAGTGTTTGAGGTACCGCACAAAGAGAGCTAGGCAATGCAAAGAAGGTCATGCAATAATGCACACTACACAAGGGGTCTTGCAATATTGCATATGAGCATTATAAACTTAGTAGAGGGATATAAGAGGTTGTGCGGTAGCACACAACCTTCACACATGTCATTTGGACTCATATATCCCTTAAATAGCCTTAAACACGCCTAAACATCCCTAAATAAGCTATAATAAGGATAAATGTTATAAAGGGAAATGTGAATTCATGGGAAGAAGATAATTAAGATTAGTTATGAAATTTTATAAGGAAATGACAAGATGAAGAGGCATAAAGAGGCTATATAAGGAAGAAAAAGTGAGAGAGAAGAGAAGGAATACATGGATACATGATAAGGGAAAAGCATAAAGGATAGGAAAGAGGATAGAAGGAAAGAGCTACCCAAGCATATGTGATGTATATATCTATGCTTGTAGTAAAGGATGTACATTGTATGAAGAATAAATTATATGAATATATGAGTAAACCTATCTTATGGTGTCAATAAATATGTAAAATTATTTGAATCTTTATGTCATGCATATATTATCTACTGCACTCTTCTATTTTCCTTCTTATCACATCACCTTGGGGTTTACTTATCTAACATAAGTAGTATAGACCTTAGGCTTATATTTTATTGTCAACACCATATCAAAATATTTTTTACACAATGTAACATATGCCATCTCAAAATCTATATAGTATACATGTCAGATATCTATATCAAATCCTAAAGGTCTACAATATTCTTTGTTTCTAGTGGATCCTTGGCTTGTGGTGGATCTATAGATTGTAATGGATCATTTTCTTATGCTTAAGGGGTTGTTTGTGGTAGATTAGTTAGCTAGAATGGTTCATCTAGTTGCAATGGATCCTCAAAAAGTGGTCTCTTTGTGCCATAACGACTACCAATCGATGGAAGCAAATGTGATTGCAAACATGTCAAATCATAAATTTGATCAATTATTCTAATGGTAAAGAATATATATATATAACATTATCTACTATAAAATAAACATATACCACTGGTAAGGCCTCTCATATTGATTGAGAATGAGTTGGCACAAATAGACCAACTATGAGTTCCCGCATGAGAAATGACAAGAACATAAGATAATATGTATATATCCATAAACAACTTCAATTAATATCAAAACCAACTATAAAATATAAACTGAATCAAAATTCAATTCAATTACTTTGACTTGTTAGTGGCTATCAGAGAGTCATGTGGTAAAAATGGTATTGTGGGATGATCATGTGTCCTAATAAAACATGATGAGTAGGGTGGCACATCTCTCATGTTTGGAATAGGCTGTAATAGTAAACTAGCCTTAGTATTAGCTAAAATATGCCATCTCAAAATCTATATATAGTATACATGTCAAATATCTATATCAAATCCTAAAGATCTAAAAGATTCTTTGCTTGCAGTGGATCCTTGGCCTATTGTGGATCTTTAACTTGTGGTGGATATATAGGTTGTAGTGGATCATTTTCCTATGCTTAAGGGGTTGTTTGTGGAAAATTGGATAGCTTCAATGGTCCATCTACTTGCAATGGATCCTCAAAAAGTGGTCTCTTTATGCCATAACGACTACTGATCGATGGAAGCAAATGTGATTGCAAACATGTCAAACCATAAACTAGATCAATTATTCTAATGGTAAAGAAAGTGTGGTGAGGCCTCTTGTATTGATTGAGAATGAGTTGGCACATATAGACCAACTATGAGTTCTTGCATGAGAAATGACAAGAACATAAGTTTGGATGTACATAACCATAAACAAATTCAATTAATATAAAAAACAACTATAAGCTATAAATTAAATCAAAATTCAATTCAACTACTTTGATTCGTTATTGGCTATTAGAGAGTCATGTGGTAAAAAATGGTATAGTGGGATGATCACGTGTCCTAAAAAAACATGATGAGTAAGGTGGCATATCACTCATGTTTGGAATAGAATATAAAAGTAAACTAACCTTAGTATTAACTAGCATATAATTACTAATAAAACAAGGAAATCTCGATACAATAGAAAAAGGAACTAAATGCATAGAAAAAAATCATGTTTTGTAAGGTTTAAGACAAGATTAAAGGCAAAAAGTGTAATCTATTAAACTTGAATAAGCTCCTACTCTAACATCAAATATTATCACATTTGTTTATTAGTAATAATATTTTTAATATAAAATTCAAATGAAAAATCATGACATAACCTTAAATTTTACCTGAATGAAAGATTGGTCCTTCTCTTAACATGTTATAATCTATGATGCAATAGGTTGTTGTGTAGATGAATCTAGAGGGATACTATAATTTGTTATGTCTAGAGCCACCTTCTTAGTCTCTCCAAGAGGACCTAGGCACAACTGGTCACATTTGGTATAATGGTGCTCGACACATAGATGTGTGCTAATGAGGAGAATTGACTAATATAAAATGATCCACTATGAGCATTTGTACCATACAATTATGTCAACCAAGAAGTCAAAGTAACCAAATTCTATGTTAAAAAGTATATAATGAAGAGGATCTAATGTGCCACATCAGTGACAATGGTTGGGTGCTATGCTAGAGGTGGATGAGAGACAAAAAGGGGAACACAGGGCATTAAATGGCTTGCACAACCTTAGATCTATGTTGAGGCATGCCTCTACTACTCCCTAAAACTCTTTGAAATCAAAGTAATTAACATGACATCCTAATACAAACTATGCATATAGCATATGAATAGAATACATAGGTAAATCAAGATTATTGTTGGGTGGTCTATCAAAAACCATCCAACATTGATCCCAAAACTTATTAGTGATACCTTGAGGTGTGCACCACTTGATTGAAAATTTAGCTTTACGTATGTTAACATGCAATTTGGATATGGAATGGATAAAAAGGGTTGCCAACTAGACTTTGTTAATGTTTAAATCTTTTAGTTTGTCATATGTAGGTTAGTATCTAATATTCAATCCTCTTAACATCTCACCATTGTTGAAACATGTCATATTGGTCAGTTAGGCTCTCTAGACATGGTTGGCAATTGCTTTTAGGGTGGACGTCATTAAGGACAATTGAGGGTGATGATGATAAGATTTTGTAATATTGTTAATTTCACTAATATTATTTTTATTTCTTGTTTTAAATTATCTGTGGAGGGTTTTGTGGGCAAGCATTTGAGCTTGTAGTTCAGGTTTAGCAACCATATTATATGTTTAAAATTTAAAATATATATATTTAGAATTTAGAACAAAATTTAATTAAAACATATACATTTTTAATTTACTTTAAATCTAAATACTATACATTTAGAACACACAATAAAAATTTTAAGATCTTTCATATTTGGTGCTCACTTAAGAACTTGATTATCATTTGTACAACCACCTCTTTATAAAGTGTCACTAGCTAGTGACCATAGAGTTACAACTACTATGGGATAAATCCAGTCACTTTAAAATTTCACACAATGTACTGTTACAAATTTATGTTGTTCATGTGGGACAAATCCTCATGATGCAACATTAACATTCCGACAAGGTCAAACCTTAGGATAAAATGCTATAATGGTTTGAAAAGTTGGGGTTCACCAAAATGTAGGGAAAGAAGGCACACCCTGTATTAATTTAGTGATCTAATGGAATGATAAATTAATAAATAATAATCAAACCCTAAATTAGTATTGAGTTGCAAATGATAAACATAAAGGGGGTTAGAAGATTACTTGGCCCTCTTTTGTTGGTTAAAGTCATCAATGTTGAAGATTTGGCTATGCACTATGCTAAATGATTTGATCTAGAAATCTAGAACTATATTTGCACTTGCCATGCTATAATGCTACCACTTTGTGATTTAGAGACCTATAGTGACTAAATCACACATGTGATTTAGTTAGTGGACACCTATGCACCACATGATCCTTTTTAAAGTTTGATTTAGTGATTGAAGTCATCTACACTTATTACTATTTCTACACAAAAAGTGGGACTAAGAAGTGCCTTTGGGCATTTGGTATGAGAGGAGTTGAAGTATGAAACTTCCTTCGCCCTAAGTCAAACCATGTTGTTGGTTTCATAAGAATGAAGATAAAGAAGATAAATAATGCAGAATGCCCAAATGTCGTATCTATAGTGCAATGCTATTTTATCTGCTCTAATGATATTTTATGATCTTTTGATTCTCTTGCTTGTTTGATGATCCTTAGATGAATCTTACTAATTTCCCAGGGCCAATCCTTAAATACAAAACCCTAAGCACTTAATTCAAACTATTTAAGGCAAGAAAATTGATGAGTAACAATAAGATGTTTTTAAAAAAATTGGCTTGAGAAGGTGGGAAGAGTGATTTGAATTGGGAGGACATGACTATGAGCATGATTTCATTGATGATCCAGTCTAGGATATAATAAAGGATGACTTGAGACTTGGTTCAAACCATTAGAAAGTGAAATAGGTTGATGGAAGAATGCTTTTAGATTTATGTCAACTTATGCACAAAATACATCAAATTAAGTGCAAGGGAAGTGTACCTAAGACAAGGCCAAAGTGATTTTAAAACAAGAGGATAAAAAGGTGAATCACATAGACTTTTCTCCTCTAGAATAGTTTGTGTAAGTGCATGTATTATGTTGGAGTAAATTTTGTTTGTTTGCCAACTATTAATGTGATCTCCTATAAGTTGACATTATTCTATTTCCCTTGTAACCAATAATCAATATTCCCACATTCTATTTTATTAGTCTAATGGTGAAAATTTCATACCCATGCCCTGTTCTCTCATGTTTTGGGTCCATAATGAAGTTAGGTTATCTTTAATGCATCGACTTGTACGTAATATGGTCTATTTTGCATGGGAGTTGGTAAATAACATGACCCATTCTCAAATCCCACCACCAATCATCCCCAAAATTCTATCCCATTCCTTAAATATCTTGTTTCCTACCCTACTTTAGATACATGAGTGTAGGACAGATCTAGATCATTTATGTGCCTATATAGATCTAAACCCTAAAATATCATATTGAAAAATTCAAATTCAAATTCTTGGCACCTTTTCCTTATTGACCATTATGAGATAATTAAAGTGTGAATTCTCCAAATTGTATTTGAAGACAAACCATACTTGGAATGAATTATGATTGCACATGGATAAAATGGATTACGTCAGCACTACATCATCATCCTAGGAGCATATCACATGCTTGTTTATTGTTCTCAACTTTGGTTCATTGTCATTGAATTAGTCCATCTAGGGTTCTAAATTAGAATAACTTGACCCTCACAACTTAGCAGATTCTCCAAAGGTTTTCCTTAATATTGTCAAACCCTACATGTGTTTAGAGCATCCAAAAGGGGACGAACAAGTTACAGGATCACATCCATGCATTAGGTCCAATTCCACACTTGCAGGTCCCTGAAAGTGATCCCAAATAGTGCATAGTTAAATTCTCAAGTCAATAACAAATTGTAAAATTCCAATACCTTTACAAATAACTTTTTGACATCAAAACAAAGATATCAACATTAAAATCAAAGCTAAGTATCTATATATTTGATTTATGTTATTTCTACATTTATTTAAATATTTGATTTTCAATAAATTTATTAATTGTTTGTATATTTCAGTTAACCTAGATAACTTATATAGAGGTGATTTATCCCTTCGCAATTACGCATGTAGGGTTTCTTACTATTTTGAGCTTTGTCTATCATCAATGAATCAAACAAGTCAATGAATTTGCTTAAATAATATTTACTCAAAAATTTAAGCACAGTTCCTCTACAACATGTGCCTTCCTCGACACAACGTTGCTTACTTATAAGACCCGATCTCACCATAAATAACCAGGGCGCTGACTCAAGGCACGTGTCGTGTAAGCTCAACCACGTGCTATAACGTGGGACGTCTGAAATCGGAAGCATCTCCCATCCAATTCCAACTTTTCTATAAAAACACAAAGACCAGGCCAATATAGAACGTTTAAACCGAGGGAATAGCGATATGTTCAAGGTCAGACCTCGCTGATACAAATTCTTATCTTGGGCAACACTTCACAGTCATCAATGATATTAAAATGGCGTTTAATTTAACCCATTCCTGCAAATATTGCAATATATATGACTTACAAATGCGTGTGTTTTCTGTGATATTGCAGATGACAAATCCAAGGCCCAAGGGAGTTTATAAGTTCAATCAATCTTTGTTCTGTGCGGTTTTCTCCTCCAAATTGCATATCAACTGGAAAAGGCTTAGAGCAGTTCTCAGCGAAGTCATTCTTGAAGGAAAAACATTAAATAGTTTATGTTGCGGTCAAGGTATTGGCTGTTTGAGTAGAGATGGATGTTCCCACATTAACAACTCCAGTTAAATAGCCAATACCTTTGACCACAACATATTGGCTGCTTACTTACAACCAGTTGAAAGTGTGTCTGTAAAATATCTTCCATGATTTAACAAAGGCAAGCTTAGACGTCAACAGTGCTTTTCCTAAATGGCTCGCCAGTTCTCAGTGCGGAGGCCCAAACTCATCAAAAGAAACCTGAAATATGATGATGTTTTTTGATGATCAGGTTAGTCTATATTTGCCTGGAATAATACTAAGATTATTACAAAAGAAAAAAGAAATAAGGCATTTAGTGGAGAGTGATGAATTCATAAGGCATTAAGATTATACACATTAGTCTAGGGCTCTTTTAAATCTTTGATCATTTATGCATATTTCTAGGAGTTGACCTAGGAGAAGATGTCTCCTTACAACATAATGACAACCCTTCAAAGGTATATCTAAATACCACCAATCATCAAATATCAAATATGAGTAGAGCAAACAAGGTCAACTAGGCGACCATTAGAGCAGAATTACACATTGGTATGGTCAAATCTAGACTTACAGTTCATGAATTCCCAACTATGGAATTGATTCCAAACAAAGCACAAATCTATGAGTGGGTGGCATGGCCTACCTACTACTCATAGAAACCACATTTTCTAAGGCAAAAAAATCAAGATCTAGAATCTTCATCAGTGGCATACATTCTTCGGTCAACAAGCTAAGTACATTAATTTTTTATTTAATTTCCATATATTTGCACTTAATCTTAGAATACACAAGCCAACAGGGTGAATTTTCTTCTCTATAAAATTTAATGTACGGAAATTATGGACAACTTCTGTTGGGAAGATGGTTCCAAGTTGTCTTTACTAAAATGACTTCTAAGAAGCTTTACATTCTATTTGTTGATACAAAAGGAAATTATTTGTAAACTAAATACTAACTAGAATCTTGACTGGTTTATTGATAATTGGTCCTACATCCTTAAGAATGTGTGGTCTAGTGTGGTGGAGTCAAAAAAAATCTTGTTTTAGGTGGCTTTTACTCCTTCAAAAATTGGCTATTAATTCAATATTGCCCCCTTTAGTAATCCCTACAAGGATTTGTAATTTCTATGATAAGGTTGAAATTGTGGAACATCGCTTTTTTTTATTGTATTTATGCTTGTAAGTTGTGGTAAATCCCTTTTTAGAGGGATAGTAGATGCAAAGAAGATTCAAATGAAAAAATGACACTTAGGTAAATGTAGCTATCTCTTTGATAAAACTAGTAATCATTGTAAAGTTTTGTTGGTGTGGGGATGTAATAGGTTTATCCCTTTCCATATCTAGTTTCTTCTTAGTTTATTATACAACTCTCCTATGGTAAATATCAATTGGGAGAGTGTTGGAACTTTGCTATGTTATTCACTTGTAGAGAGTTCTTGAGTGAGAAGAATGTTGGGACAATGAGAGTTCTTATTATCTAGAAGTTTGATCACATATAACAAAATGGTGTTATTAACTTGTGTGATAAAATGCAATGAGAGTTAAACTTTGTGGTATAGCCTAAAGGTGTATTGAACCTTGGTGAAGCCATAGTAGAAACTACATGAGGTTTGGTTGTGTTATGGCTATCACATGATGCGTAGAGTCTATCGTTAGGGCAAAATCTAGGGTAAAAATCAAAACAGCAAATATTCAAACTTTAACTAGCACCTTGAAGTACAAACTAGTATGAAAATGAAAACAATGAACTCAAATGCAAATTGAATCCACACTAGACTTGACTTATCTCCATGGATTTTCTTGATCTGAGAATGCATGATGTCGAAGGGTTGTTTGTTGATTTCTTACTATTCCAACAGCATAACAGTGGCATGAGGATGAACAAAGGATGATTCTAGACTGATTTTTGGTAGCATGAGGCTACTCGAAAACTAGATCATCAAAATGGCTTGAGGGGTTTGATTTTGAATTGGATGAGGGAGTAATGTTTCCTCATGCTTAGGATAATTCTCTTGACATATCTCTTGACTTTGATGGAAATGGAAGGCTCTAGAAGAGGCTTGATATGTTCTTTATGATCAACAACATGAGGGCATGATGGAGTTTGACTTAGACATATAAGATCAATAGGTCGTGGACCACATGATGGGGTTGGAGGAATAGGCATGGCATTTGAAGGTTCTTTGATAGGTACCAAGATAGGTGTTTGACATGAGGATAGGTTGTTCCTTGCTAGTAGTCATTGGATCACATCCTTTGCAAGTGCATGTGTGGAAGGACAATATAGTGGATGGACAATGAGGGTAGATGATGTGAGTGTGTGATTAGGATTAGGAGTTGAAAGTTCCTATGGTGGAGGGATAAGAGGGATGAATGGTGTTGTAGGATTAGGGTTCAAACTTTGATTAGGTTCAAAGGGGTTGAATGGATTGGTGGATATGGACAACCCCTTAGGCTTGCTTTTGTAATGTTTGATTCTAGGACATGGATTTGATGTAGGATTAGGGTATGGTGGTAGAATGTTCTTATAGGATGGATGAGGTAGACTTATGTTCCCTTTGTCAAAGGTAGCATGAGAATTTAAAGGCTCTTTGTCTTGTTGCCAAGGTGGACTTTGATAGGCTTGTGAAGAGGCTTGGGGTGTTGGAACCTTATTCTCTAGGATTGTCATGGAATGACACATGTCTTCATATTGTTGTATGTCATCTTGTGTCTCAAGGCATACAATATGTGTCTTGTCATCATTGGAAGTTGGAGGAGGGGCCCATCGAAGGACAAGTTTAGGTCTTGGTTTGTTCTCACCATTAGGACTAGGAGAAGAGGCTCCTTGAAGTATGAGCTTGGGCTTTGGTTTGTCTTCATGATTGGGATTAGGAGGAGGGGCTCCTCGAAGCACAAGCTTACGCTTTGGTTTGGAGATAGGATCGCTAATGATTAGGACCAAGTTAATGATGAGGGGTGATTAGGATGACCAAGATTATGGTTAATGTGTTGGGAAGAATGTTGTGTTGATGTGTTCGCTATAGGGATGACTAGGAGGATCTACTCCCTTTCTCTTCTTTTTACAACCGTGTCTTTACCATACAAGACTTATTAATTGTAGGATGCTATGTGGATGTCAATGCAAGGTGATGAGGCCTAGACTATGATAGAGGATAATGGATATTATTCTTTGAAAATTCTAGCTCCAAGAGGGTACTCTCATCTACTAATGACCTTGTCAAAGTATAAATTCGATTTATCGATACCTTGAGGTGTGTAAGAAATGATTGATTAAAGTGAACCCATGAGTTTGATAATTCACTTGGAAGGATGGACTTAATCTAGCCTTGGAGTATTAAGCTCAAGTTGTGATTGATTTGAAAAAGATGTCAAGGTCTCTTGGTCCATATTCGTACTTGTGGTACAGTTAAACTTCGACAGTTTCTACCTATGTTTCAACCTTAGGAAGACTATGTTTTAGAACCTCTATAGATGTCGAAGGCTGAATGGGACTGAAATGTTGTGATGAAATTTGATCCTAAAGGAATGAAATTGGATATGTAGTGGGTGAACAGAACTAGCAGGTCTATAATGTTTTGACACAGTTACAATCTAATTTGATAGGGAGAGTAGATGCTCAAAGTTTTCCCTATGATTGTGGTATATTGTGATTGAGAATGATTAGGATGAAATTGATTGTATTGGAATGACTGGTTAGGATATGATTAGAATGTGATAAATATTTGAGTAGAATGAAGATGATGATGTGTAGTGACAAGATTAGGTGACTTGGATGGTCTAGGAAATAATTAGGATGATGTTGATTGGATTATGAATGAAGATGATTACGTGTAGTGATGAACTTAGATGACTTGGATGGATTAGGAAGAAGTTGATTCGATAAGTATGACGATGTGTAATGATTAGGAATGATGAATGGGAGATGAGTAGGATGAAGTGGAATGGTGACGATATGATAAGAATGTGATTAGGATAGGACAAGTAGGATGATCAAGATGTGGATGGTTGGATGATTTTATTAGGAAAGGTGATTAGGATATGATGACTTGGAATGAATGGATGGATTTGAATGTTTAGGGTGATGAGTAAGCAAGCACACACATCAATCATAGAAGACACTTGGCAATCAGATTGGTTATTTTTAGTGACTCTTGACAAGTTTGTAAACACTTGTAGACATGTACGATCCTAGGCTAGTCAAGGATACTACCTGCTGAGTCCCCACTCAAATTTCTCCAAATACTAAGACAAGGCGGACAACTAGAGAATTTGGTGACACTAGTTCCCCCTTACACTGTATGAGCACACCAACTTCTCTTACCTTTCTATCATAGGGACCGAAAGAATTTTTGTCTCCATAATGAATAGTACATGTGGGGCAGCTTCAGAGGTTCGACCTCCTGCACCAACAAGTAAAGGTATTTTGGCCTCTAAAACAAATGGTTCTTAGTGAATATATGGGGGACTGGCATGTTATGAGCGTCCAACAAGCTACTTAAAGCTTTGACTAGTCCTACTAGGAGTCTCCTATATGCAAGGTACTCTTCCTTTCGAACTGGCATTGTACAGTAAGAGTTGATACCAGTTTGGACTTAGGTTTCACCTTATCCTATTTTGTATAGTGGACCGGATGAAAGTACCACTTGGGGTCGCAAATGAGTTCTCCTTGTGGAGGTGTCTCAAGAGCAGGCCCACTCTAAAGGGTTACACAAAAATGGTACAAACACATGTTTTTGATCTCCCGGGTCATATAAAGATGCGAGGAGAGAGCATACACATATGTTTGACCACACTAGACAATGTTCATTTACCTTTAGAAGTTAAATGTGTGGTGTGATTTATACAAATGTTGGGAAGTGTTTTTGATTCCCAAGATCATTTAAAGTACGAGGGAAGAGCATACACACCTCAAAATACCAACACATCACCAAACAAAGAAGATAGTGATTCTTTTTAAGCCCTAAGAAAGCATGTGAAAATAGCAAGATAATGTTCATTTTAGTGCACCAAATCGAAGTGTTCGTATGATATCAAAACACACAGATCAGAATGAAAAGAACCTTGCATCAAATTGTGTTAGTAGTTTCAGTCAAGAGTCTTTTCCCAGCAAGAGCCACAAGTTGAAAATCAAATATTAGTAGCAGAAAATCCCCATGATAATGCTCAAAACATGAAATCTCAAGTAAAGGCCATGTTTTGCAAGCCACCAAGTCAAAAAGGTCACGAAAGTGAATCTGGTAAAAATTTGGAAAATCTGATCAGTTATAGAATAGAGAGTAGCATCAAAAAATTTAGGAAATTTTAAGCAATTTAAAAAAAACATCAAAATTCTATAAAAAAATGCTCAAGATATGTGCGTTTGAAGTTGTGAAATAATGTTGACTTTGACTAGAAAAAACTTGATAAATGACACTTTTCCTTGAAATCAACCTTGCCACAATGTAGCTAGGCGAACTAGCTCCGCAACGCCACTTGTTTCGTGAAATTTTGATATGTTTAGCCCAAGTTATGGTCGAAAGAAAAAAGGCCCTATTAGGGCATGTAGGAGGAAGGACAAGCTGCCTAGCAGTTAATACTGACTGCTAGCTGTTTGCAAAAATTTGGTCACATGCTGGAGGTTAGCGCCTGATGGTCTAAGAGTTGGCAGTTTAGCAGGCAGGTGACTAAGAGAAATTGGTCAGCTCCTAGTTCCCCATACGACCAGGGGCTGCTAGAAAGAAAAATAAAAAGAAAAAAGAAAAAAAATGAAAGGCCAGCCCTCCCCCTTGATCGCTCAAAGGTCCACGGGCCAATCTATGTAGTCCATGAAGACCGCGGCGGCTTATGTCCTCTCAACAAAGGCTACTGACCATGACCTCCCAGCGAAGACTACTGATTGTTTTGTTATAACGGGCTGAAACCTTTCAGTGATCACCAATACTAAGGAAACCCTAATACTAATGCTAAGTGACAACTATCCAATGCAACGGGTGTAAACCCTAACTGGTTGACTGAGGACTGAAAGGGAAGCAATAGCGACGGCAAGTGGTGGTTGACCTTGGAAGAGGCAACCGGGCATTAAGGGTGGCGACAACCCCTCTAGTGGTGTCGACCGAGAGTTGGGTCGACACCAACGGTGGCTACAAAGAACTAAGTAGTGGAAGCTCCTTTGGAATGGGGTCAAAGTCTTAACAACATTTAGGGGTCGACGATAGTTTTGACTGAGACGACGATAATGTTGCTCTGACCTAGGGTTTTGTAGGGTGGTGGTTGAGAAGCTAGGTAGAGGTAAGGTTTTTGCAAAGGGAGGCGACAGAGATTTTAGGCCAATAGCAACTGTAGTAGGCGGTGGCGATAGTACTTGTAGTGGGCAGCTACGGTTTTAGGTAGCATTCGACTGTGAAAGTTTTGAGGACTGTAACATACCAAAAATGATGCTTTAACAAACAAAAACCATGAATTTAAAACCAAGACCACACCTGCAAAACAAACATTGACTAGGATCAGCATTCATAAGGGGGTCTGCGAGTTTCGTACAGTACCGTAATGTATAGATCTACAGGCCCTAAAAATTTTCAAAAAATCACAAAACATTTCTAGCAGTGAAATAGGGCAAATTTATTGTCATTTTTTGCCGAAAGGGCCTCCTAGACTCAACGGTGAAGTATGTTTAAGACCAGGAAGCCACCTACAAAAGTTGGTTTTCAAAAATCACAAAAAAAATTGTTATATTTTGCATGCATTCATGTCGGGTTCACCAAAATGTGTCATGGTAAAAATCAGGGTTAAACTAAAATAACAAGATATCAAACCATAACTAGCACAATAGAGCATGAGTAAGAATGAAAATCAAAATAACAAATGAATGCAAACCCAAATCCATGCTAAACTTGATTTATCTCCATTGCCCTTCTCAACCTCGCATAAGAATGCAAGATTTCAAAGGATGGCTGATGGAGGAATGTTGGTTGCTCATCGTTGCAGCATCATAACAGTATTTAAGAGCTAGATATTGAAAATTCAAGAGCATGAGGCTACTCGAAAACTAGATCCCCAAATGACTTGTGAGAGGGTGGATTTATAGGAAAGGCAGACTAGGGTTTCCATCCTCTACAAGATAAGAGGGAATTTTCAATTTGAGGATATGATGAGGTGTAAAATCAGATAAACTTGCCCAATTTATTTGATTTATTGAGATAAGAAAAGGGGCCTTTTCCCTTAAGTGAGGGTTTGTGACATGTGTAGGATAAGTCTAATGTAAATAATGTTTTATTTAAATTAGTTGTGCATGTGAAGAGTTGTGAGGGAGTAATTCAAATTATTTTATTTGAATTATTTGAGACATGTGAAAGGGGGAATTAATTAAATAAATAAGATTTATTTAATTAATTGGAAAGGTGATTAAGTTGGAATTATAAGTGGGATTATGCAATGATCTAGGGCAAAACATTACAAGGTGTCTCACAAGGTGATGTTGCAAGACATGTACAAATTTAAGTGTCTAATAAGTCTGTTGCTAAAGTATGGATGCCATTGCTATGTTTGGCATTGTTGGAAGGTGCTCTAGAGAACTACAACTCATAAGAGTATAGTCTTTTCTACAATATGTCATGGGGTTAGTTTTGGTGGTACTATAAAATACTTTGTTTAGTATTTCTTCATACATCAACTGTGTTGATCAACAATAGATGACTTAATTATTTCAAAAGTATCTAGATTGATGAATAGTTTATTTGTTTATAGATTTTTTGTGAGAGTGACATGTGACAAGTATGATGCGATGGCAAATTCATTATATGGTTGTGTGACAATTAGCATTCTACACGTAGCAGTCATTAATTTTCCATAGTCCATGATGTTGTATGATAATTGCTTTTGGATTTGACCATGTAAGTTGTTTTTCCTCAACGTTTTAGATCACACTCCATGATCCATCATCAGGAGAAAGATAGCAAGTGAAGAAAATAAATGATAACTTGTAGACTCAAGACTACCTTAAAAAGAGAAAGGAGATGCTGCGAAAAATAGAAATTCTAAAGGGAGAGAGATGGCAACTGTTTAGGGGGAAATTGGGATTTGTCAATGTTTTAATGTTTAGATGTTTAAATCCACTTCTCCACCATACATTTAAGGATCTAGGGTTGAGTGGCGAGCACTATCATACCCTAGGTCACTTGCAGATGTAGGGAAACTTGGATTAGGGAATTAATCATCAAATTTTCCTTCTCCTATGTCCAATTGACCATTAAAACCCTAATCATGCAAATACGACAACAAATTGACGAATTATAGAAAAAGATCTTGCAGACAGGAGTAAAATATTGAATTACAGAATACCTATTTTTAGGGTTTCAAAGCAGAATAGTCAGGGACATTGGAGCGGGCGCCCAAGTCCAAGGTACCTGCTTTTTCGAGGAATATGAACCTCCTTCTGACACTAATCATCCCTGTGACTTATGTTTCCTGAGATCTACCTATGGAGGACACTGAAGAGAGTGCCCAAGTCCTGGAAGTGCTCCTTTGTCTGACTTTTCTTCAGATCCTGAATCCCTGATGCCTGCCAAGCCTTCTTGCAACTCCACCTTTTCCGGATGCGACACTTGTAACCTGCAATCACAAGACTTGGTTTGGGAGTTGTGGTGTTTAGAGGCTTGCCTCGGTCAAGCCCCAGAGGATACTTAAGTCTCCAAACACCATTGTCATACAAAGAGTGCGTGCCCTTGTGAGGTAGAGGCAAAAACCAAAGGAATCAATGATGAAAACACAATATTATGTCACCTTGTAGTGAAGCTCTCATGGAGGAAGAGGCTCTTCATGCCATGAGGAAATTGAGGCTCAAATCTACAAATATCAACACACAAAACATACAAATCTGCTCTTGCAACACAATAGAAGCCTTGAATCACCTTGAGAACACAATAGCTTGCTAGTAATCATCTAGTTGAAATCTAGTTTACAAATGAATGCCTAAGCATGCTTATATATGCAACTACAAGCATTCTCGCCAAGATTTTAAAAATTAAACTTTACCGTGTTGGCAAAAGAACCAACCAACGGTCATAAATTGACACCAAAAAATTAGGGCTGCCCCAAAATAGGGCAAGACTAGGGTGCGGGCACCCAAGTCCTCCCCCCTATTTTGGGTAGGGTACAGCTCAAGGGGTCCACCTAGGTCCAATTTGCCATGGAATCTAGGTCTCATTCCATCAGGATGCCAAAATATGAAGTAAAATGTCCTAAATGCATACTAAAGACCTAGGAACTAAACCTTATGAGGGAAAAGCCCCCAAGGGGACATTTTCTGACGTTACATTTAGCCCCCACTTTAATGTATGTATAAATGCAAGGCCAATACATGTATTGAAGTAAGGTCACAAATACAACAAACATGCCAAGCACGGAGAAGAAACACCAATCACATAGAAGACAGTAACAAGCATGCAAAACATAGAGAAGACAATTATAGTCATGCAAAACACAGAGAAGACAGTCAATGCATACAAGACACATTAATGCATGGAAGACAGAAATGATATATTTTCTTTTCTTTTTCTCATATATATGAAATGCAAAT
This sequence comes from Cunninghamia lanceolata, assembly GCA_027924645.1. Taxonomy (NCBI): domain Eukaryota; kingdom Viridiplantae; phylum Streptophyta; class Pinopsida; order Cupressales; family Cupressaceae; genus Cunninghamia; species Cunninghamia lanceolata. The sequence goes on from BSBN01001057.1 coordinate 93,487, forward strand.
GCAAGTACTAGAAAGTAAACAAACCTCCCATAATACAGGATGCACTACCCTAGGGCGCAGGTCTCTATATATATGGGGCAACACACACACAAGACACGTAAAACCTCCCAAAATGCAGGAAGCATTACCCGAGGGCGCTAGTCTCTATATATGGGGCAACAAACATGCCACACGAAACAAGCATGCGAAAATACACACACACACACTTGAAGACATGGAGAAAACACGGTAGACAAGTGATGGAGTGTACCTATTTCTAGGTCCAACACCATCTCAGGCACATTACAGGCACACATCGACAATTGGGCTTCACCACAACAATCACTGAAAACATGCTTAATTGTTGAGTTAGTCACAGAACTGCTCCCCGCCTCCGCAAAGGACTTTTGAAAATGACAGGATGATGCAATCTGCTCTGAGAAATACACCATCCTTGCCTCCATAGAGGGCTTAAGAAAAAGGATATGCTCGATATCATGCCTCCACAGAGAGCTTACATGATTGATTAATTGATTGCAAACAAACTCAGGACGCACGATGCACTACCCTGGGGTGCAAGTCTTTGCATCTGAGGTAAAACACATTACTAACATCTATAACAGATAGATTACCTTATATATGCGCCCACCTTAAGGTGGTTGATATCAATTATCAATATCAAGCACATTAAGGTAGGAAGAAAACACACAAGGGAACACAAATTCTCGCAAAGCCCATGCCCCCCAGAGGTGACATGTGCTTCACAATCACCAAATGTTCCCACAAACACATCCTTGCAGGAAGCATGTTAGTGCCTACAAAATCATGATAAACAACAACAATGCATATGATTAACCACACAAAGAGCCAAGGTTATACTACAAATTCAAATTTTGAGGATAACCATGAGGCTATATCACGAAGCTCTCTGAATCGAGTACCGCCAAGGCTAGATTCAAAGGCAAACAAAGGTGCATAGAGTAGCAGTATTGTTAAGGTTTGTAAATGCGATAGAAACATCATGAAATTTACTACATGAAAAGCACGAGTGCTTCCACTAGCCAACCGTTGGATAAAATATACAACCCCATCATCATATTAGGAACTAAGTCCATTTTTTGATTGCTCTCAAAAGGGACACTAGGTCCGCATCAGTATAAATGTTTGTCGTCATCCGCCTGCTAGATAGAAACACTAGAGGAAGGGAAACAATAAATAAGAGAGGAGAAACAAGTGTCTTAGGGACAGTCACATAAGAGGGTGCCCCTAAGTCACCAACCACGACGCTATGTCCGTAAGACACAACACACAACAATGAAATCAGTGAGAGGCAATATAGAAGAATGATGATACAAATAGAAGAAGGTCACAACAGAGGTGATCTCTTGGTATCCCGAACCTTACGGGAGAATCCGAGGTCATGCTAGGAGGCCTAAACAACACATAACACATCACAGGGGAAGGACATCATGAGAGAGGTAAAGGTTTAGAGATGCTTACCTATAGGGTCTTCATATTATATCTTGGAGCTCTTGAACCTCTTGGAGAGGTACTTGATCATGTTTAATGCAAAATTTGAGTGGTTCTTATGAAAGTCTTGTTTGTTATCATATGATGCTTGTTCCTTAAATCCTTGTTTAAATGAGACTTTTTGTTGCTTGTGAGAGGGAGAACCACTATTATTTCTGACTATTGATTGTCGTCTTGCTCTTTTTTTATTTTTAGAGAGTTTTCGTTGTTGAATCTTTCTAGAATAGTAACGGGAGTCATCCTATACCATCTTACTCATCTGTATCGGTCATTGTTCTTGCTTTTTAGATGCATTTTGATTATCTCCTGATCCATATAAGGACAACGGAGGAGGAACCTTAGCATAAATTTTGTTTCTTCATGGACGAGGTGGATTATCCATTTATTTCTTGTCGACTTCAATCATACCCACAATACTATCAGAGTCCAAGTAATCATCCTCGTCAACTTCCACTAAATCTTGTTCCACCATATTATTTTCAGTATGCTTAGGAAAAGGATTAGTGAAGATTTGTAAATTCTGATTTGGCAGAGCAACCGACTTATTTCCATTATCATTCACACCCGATACCTGGATGACATTTGAATCGAAAAGGTCATGTATCTCATGTTTAAGACACATACATCGTTCAGTGTCATGTCCTTGAGTCCGATGATAATGACAAAAGGCATTAGCATCGAAGTAAGGTCCTTGTTTACTAGGATCAACAGGCCTGGGGAAGCTTCAAAATGTTATTACTCACAGCTTGATTCATTATGGAATGATAGGACTCAGATATCAAAGTAAACTTTCTTGGTTGATATGATGTTTTCTTTGGATTATTTAGAGCAAACACATTCATATTTGGTTTATTAATCTTAATGAAACTCCTATTATTGTTCCTCTTAAAATGGTTTTGTGATGATCCACCTATGGATTGACCAACTTGAGCTGATGAGATTTGGTTTTCATACTGACTAGACAAAAGTTGATAATCATGAAGGGCGGTGCACAAATGTTGAAAAGAGTTGTACTTCATCAAGAGGATTTTGTCACGAATATTAGGTTGTAAATTTGTAATAAATATCTTTTGAACATCCTCATCTTTCATCTGATACTGAATTTGTGCATACAGTCCTTGATATCGACTAATGAATTTAGTCAACTTTTCTTTGGGACCTTGTTTGCATTGAACCAAGTCAATAAGAGTGACTTGGGGTCTGATATTTGCTGGAAAATGTTGTAAAAATTGATCAATCAACTGCGAAAAGGAGTGTATTGAATTCGGAGGCAACAAGCAAAACCATTCTAAAGTAGTATCTTTGAGAGATCGCGGGAAAAGTTTTGCTAACAAATCCTCTTCAAAATAAAAATCACTACACATAGTTGTGAATGCTGCCACATGGATATTAGGATCTCATTTTCCACCATATTTTTCAAAGCAAGGAGTTTCAAACCTCTCAGGCATAGGGTTTCTCAAGATTGCATAGGATAACGGATTACGGGCATGATATGTTGGTAGACTAGGCTACAAAGAATTTGTCAAATTTGTTACCTTTTGTCGCAAAGCAGTCATGCCCTGTAAAAGTTGGTTTAGGATGGCATCACTGGGAGATGTGATTTGTTGTGAGGAATTAGAACCAAGGTGAGGAGGTGATTGAGCTTGAGATACTATAGGCAGAGGCTGAGAATATGTTAATGGTGGTTGGCCATAATGATAGGTGGAAGATGGTTGCGACTATGTAATAGGTAGCTGGAAATGAGTGGAATAGATAGGGGGTTGAGAACAATTATTCATAGAAGATGTCCCTTTAGGAATCAAATTATGATAATTAAATCCCATAGCTTTGTAATTAGTGTCATTAGGTACTCCAATACCAGTGGGAGTATTACTATAAGCGTTCACATTAGTTGTTACAATCGTTGATGTAAAAGTGGATATTCATGTATTTAGTATAGGTATGGAAACTTGAGTATGAGATGGTGATAAAGTGTTATTTATCATTTGCACACATTCAGTTACCAGCATGATATTGGTTTGTACAATATGTCCTAGACCACGAAGTGCATTAACACCATCTTGTCCTTCTTTTATCAATTCTCTTATATTATGAATTGTAGGAACGACTTCTTCAGCTATTCTCTCATTTTCCATAAATGTTTGAAATCCAGCTAGGTATTTATCCAAATTTTCTATTTGCTCATCAGATACATATCATGTTGCCTCAATAGTGTTATCAACATCATGAAAATTCTGTTCTTCCATTGAGGTTGGAGGATGTATAATATCTTGCACAATTTGAGTTTCTCCCTTTGTAAAGAAGGTGTCCAAAGTACCAACTTCTTCAAGAGCACTAGATCCCATTAATCTTTTACTTCTTCTCAAATGGATATTGTTTCTAGTACAGCATGTCATAAATCTTATACAAAATCATACAACACACAAAGCACAAACTAAGAGAACAAATCCTAGGAGAAGGATATGATTAACGACCAAAATGCTTGATTTTTTTTGTACTCTTTTCAATGCAAATGAATAACACAAAGGATGCTGTAAGGATTTAAGTCAAGGGAAGCAAGTTATATGTCTTATATCAGTCCAAAACGGAAATATAATCTCTCTCAACACACTCTTGATGCAAAATCCAAGATAATGGCAAGTCAAAATATAGTGAAAATATGTCAAAATAGGCACTTTTTTCACCAAAATTCAATGCAAAAGAGCATTACAAAGGTGTTGTGAGGAAAATGCTGACAGATAGAAAATAATATCAGTAATAACAGCCACTTTGTGTAAAAATATCTGGCACAACATGCTTTTAGCACCACTTAAGGTCAAACCTTAGTGAAAATATAGCAAAAATAGGCTATTTTTCACGATTTTTCAACTCCAAGACCTAGAAAAAGGGGTGTTGTAAAGAATTTTAGGAGGTAAAACAAATAATATCAATAATATCAGACACCTCAATCCATAAAACTGATCACAACACGCTTGGAGTGCAAACTAGGTCAAAACCTAGGGCCAAAATAGCCAAAATGTGTGGTTTTTTGCAAAATTTTCACTACAAGAGCCCGATAAAAGGGTGTTGTGAAGCTTTTTATGAGGGGAAGAAAATGATTACCCTGATAATAGAAAAATAATTCTAAAATACCATTCACACAACACCTATGGTGCAAGTTTATAAAGTCGATAAGGTCAATTTTAGTGAAAATTGTTGTTTTTGAAGCCCTAGGTTTAAGATCTTGGGATAAAATGCTATGTGAATGTTTTGAAGTCTGATTTATGATGTAAATTAACTTATTCTCAGATCTGAAAATTATTTTGAATCCTTAACATGCAAAATGCCCATGCAAATTTAATGAAAGTGCATCAAAATTGCTAGTTTTTGTTGAAATTTTCTATGCAAAATGCAAATATTTTGAATTTAAATGCAAATTTACACTAAAATGCAAGACTAAAACCAAATTATAATTTTAATGGGCCTCTAAAATTAGTAGAAAAATTTGATAAAAGATTTTGCCTACTAACCCTAGATTTTGGAATTACTAGGTTATATAAAATTGTCAAAATTTCCACAAAACCCTAGCAATTAAATGATGAAAATGCAAGGCAAATTTTTGAATTTTTGTATTTTTCTGTATTTTATATCAGATCTAATGCAAAAATCATGAATTAAGAAAATTTAGAAAGAATTGATGCAATTTAGTAAGCCCAACAATGCAATGTTTTTTGTATTTTTCTAATTTTTTATTTTTTTTGAAATTTTCTCAATGCAATAAAGTAAATGCCTATATGAATGAATGAAAACACACAAAATCTGAAGACAAACACTCAACAAATTGCAATTTAAGTCCAAAAACACGGGTTCACCAAAATGTTTAGGGGGAAATTGGGATTTGTCAATGTTTTAATGTTTAGATGTTGAAATCTGCCTCTCCACCATACATTCAAGGATCTAGGGTCAAGTGGCGAGCACTATCATACCCTAGGTCACTTACAGATGTAGGGAAACTTAGATTAGGGAATTAATCATCAAATTTTCCTTCTCCTATGTCTAATTGACCATTAAAACCCTATTTATGCAAATACGACAACAAATTGATGAATTACGGAAAAAGCTCTTGCAGACAGGAGTAAAATACTGAATTACAGAATACCTATTTTTGGAGTTCCAAAGAGGAATAGTCGAGGACACTAGAGCGGGTACCCAAGTCTAAGGTACCTACTTTTTCAGTGAATCTGGACCTCCTTTCGACACTAATCAGTCCTGTGACTTATGTTTCCTAAGATCTATTTGTAGAGGACATTGGAGCAAATGCCTAAGTCCTGGAAGTGCTCCTTTGTCTGACTTTTCTTCAGATCCTGAATCCCTGATGCCTGCCAAGCCTTCCTGCAACTCCACTTTTTCTGGATGTGACACCTATAACCTGCAATCACAAGACTTGGTTTGGGGGTTGTGTTGTTTAGAGGCTTGCCTCAGTCAAGCCCCGGAGGACACTTAAGTCTTTGAACACCATTGTCAGACAAAGAGTGTGTGCCCTTGTGAGGCAGAAGTAAAAACTAAAGGAATTAATGATGAAAACACAATATTGTGTCACCTTGTAGTGAAGCTCTCATGGAGGAAGATGCTCTCATGCCATGAGGAAATTGATGCTCAAATCTGCAAATATCAACACACAAAACATACAAATCTGCTCTTGCAACACAATAGAAGCCTTGAATCACCTTGAGAACACAATAGCTTGCTAGTAATTATCTATTTGAAATCTAGTTTACAAATGAATGCCTACGCATGCTTATATATGCAACTACAAGCATTCCTACCAAGATTTTAAAAATCAAACTTTACCGTGTCGCCAAAAGAACCAAGTAATGGTCATAAAACAACACATAGAAATTAGGGCAGCCCCAAAATAGGGTAGGACTAGGGCATGGGCGCCCAAGTCCTCCCCCCCTATTTTGGGTAGGGTACAACTCAAGGGGTCCACCTAGGTCCAATTTGCCATGGAACCTAGGTCCAATTTGCCATGGAACCTAGGTCTCATTCCATCGGGATGCCAAAATATGAACTAAAATGTCCTAAATGCATACTAAAGAACCGGGAGCTAAACCTTATGAGGGAAAAGCCCCCAAGGGGGACATTTTCCGATGTTACAGCAACCAATCAGGTCAAAGGAATAAAGGAAATACAAGAGGAACTAAAAACAAACAAAATGAAAGAAGCATGAAAAAAGGAGAAGAAAAAAAGGACAAATGACTAGACATAAATATAATTAAACCAACACAAAAAAAAATAAAGAACAATACATATCTACATATATCAATTACAATAAACCAAAAGAAATTAAAAACCAATAAAAATTATACTTACAAAAAATTAATAATATATATATATATATAAAGAGCATAAACATAATACATTAAACAAAAACAAAGACCAAAGAGAAACTAAAAACAAATAATAATCAAACACAGACAAAAATATTTTTTTTTAATAATGTATATATATATATGTGTGTGTATATATATGTGTGTGTGTGTGTATAAGAGGAATCAAAACGAAGAATAACCAGAAATAATTATAAATATACCAACACCAAAAAGAAAAGAACATAAGCATACCAACACGTGCAAAGGACAATATCCAGACAAAACTAAAAATGAGAATTGGTTACACAAACAAAAAATAATCAATATATATATATAAACAAGGAGAACAAGGCTAACATAACGCAACATTAGAAAACATATAAATGACATAAAACAAATTTGTATACAAAGATCAAATAAACAAGAATAGATACCAAATAGATAACATATATATATATATATGGGAAGTGATCCCCCTTAAGGGTCTCCCTGGGCCCGGACCGGGCTAAAAACCTGGGTAAACCAAAGCAATATATATATTGCTTTGGTTTACCTAGGTTTTGAGCCCGGTCCGGGCCCAGGGAGACCCTTAAGGGGGATCACTTCCCATCAGCTTTATCGCCTGAGACCACAGCTGGGGGGTCTCCGTCCCCAATGGGCATTATCACTTGAGCATTAGCGCCCTTTAGTTCAAATCCTCAAGCTCGTTGGCCCAACGAAGGCCCACCGCCTGTGAGCACGCCAACCCAGTGGAGGACCCGAGAAGGATCCTACAAGCACGGTAGCCCAGTGAAGGCACAAGGCCTGCGAGCTCGTTGGCCCAGCGGGGATTTGAACCCGGGTGGTGTTCACCACATCCAAGTGAACTCACCACCATGTTGTGCCTCGAAGGGAAAATAGATATAACACACACACACACACACACACACACACACACACACACACACACACACACATATATTTGTGTGTGTGTGTATACACAAGTAATGATAAAACCTAAAACTAATAACATAAAGTTCAAAATTATCAATTGACTATATATATATGTGTGTGTGTGTGTGTGTGTGTGTGTGTATGTGTTTGTGTGTGTGTATACACAAGTAATGATAAAACCTAAAACTAATAACATAAAGTTCAAAATTATCAATTGACAAATAAATATATAAATACATAAATAATTTATTTACATAGATAACGAATAAGATATATAGCTACCATAATATAAACACATAAATAAGTAGAAAACAATTACCACCTAAATCTATGTAAAAATTAAAATAATATCCAAAGAAAATAAATAAAAGAACAACAAAAGAAAACCACGTAACTAAATATAAACCATGATGAATAAGGCTAACATGTAGTTAGGATGTTGATCTAATTGGAATTCCCTAGAATGACTCTGTCTACATCTAGTATGTGACATGGGATGGAGAAGGATGATAATGATATGTCTAATGATGTGATCATGTGGTGAAGTGCATGTAGAGGTAGAAACATTAAATGTATATATAAAGTAAGACAAAATAAGAAGACTATATTGTATTTGGATTATGTGTTCAAAGATTAATACAATTGTAAATGTTTTCTTTTGCTATTAGGTTTTTTCCAAAAGAATTTCCCAAGATAAACTTGCGTTACGTGTTCTATAGTTATTGTACGATTTCTTCTTCTTCCATAATGTTTTATTGAATAAATTTGGAAGCAACACACTAAATCTGTAATTTAGATCACATAGTCTAGAAAATTTCCAAGATAATCAGTTATTGATATTATGCATTAATTTTCATCAAGGATGACATGGTTTGCAAGTTGAATAAATATTTATCTAGTCTAAAACAATCCCCTAGGATGTGGCATCAAAAATTGTCCAAGCAATGTAAGTCTTGAGTTGGTATATGGATAATGTAGGGAAAGAGCACTAGACTATGGTTAAAAGAGGATTTTTAGGTACCTTCATGTGGAACTTCAAACTATTCTATTTACTACTATGGAGGTCTCTCACATGTCATGTAACAATCCTATAGAGGTCCCTTATCACTCTTGCAAGATTCTGGTAGGAGTATTGCAATGAACCTGCAACACATGTTCTAGAGTGGATATGCAAAAATCATGTAGAGGTTCTACAATGGACTTTTGACACTCATGTAGGAGTCTACAGTGGAAATACAAGGATTTGTAAACTCTAATTAGGTAGAAGAAGTGAATAGGAGGAGCTCTACTAGTGGATATGTCTTTACAATGTTTTGTAGTGAGATCATAAATTGGACGAGCAAGAGATAGGTTGTAGTTACTCTTTTGATTACTGGGGAAACTGCTCATGCCTATAAGGAGGTAGTCTTTCTTCAAACATTGAGTTTAATATATTAGTTTGAGTCAAGATACAATACTGATTCAGTGTGACAGACAGAATATGCAATATCACTTTATTTGTGATATAGTGGATAATATGAGAGTTATGGTTAAGAAAGTGTATACTTATATGTGATTGTTGCAAATGCATTTATGAAGCCTATGAGCACATATAAGTTAAGATGGTGCAAAATGGATATGGGCATCAATCCCTAGAATATAATTCACTTTTAAGAACCCCTTATGATTTTTGTAATGTACACAACAAATGAGAGATTTTTAGGACTAGGTGTTGTACACCTTACAAGTCCTAGTGTTAATGTTGTTACAATTATTTAATACTTGTAAAATATTGTAAAGAACAGGCCCACATGGAAAAGAGTACCCCACTTGGAATGAACCTTAATATTTATTTGTTGGCACTCCTTTCCATGTGTCATTGGTCTTATGATGGTTATAAGAAGTCACTGCATAGGAGTTACAACTTAGACTATGACTAGTATTTTTTATAAACTACTAATAGTAGTTTGTAAGAGGTGTGTAAGATATTATTTCACCCACATGGAGCACTCAGGAGTTACATATGACCCATTGGTCAGAGGGTTCAATTGTCATCATTGGGAGTTACATTCTATTTTGGGAGGAGTTACTCTTAGATAGGGGGTACATGGGTCCAATATGGACTACTTCAACCAAGTATTGGTTTGTGGTTTGTAGTCCATGATTTTGAGAGTTTATAGGGTGTTTCCTAGGTCTCCTTGTCCTATATATTGAAGTCTTACAATCAAGATTATATGGTCAATTTTATGCAAAGTTATGTTGCCATAGTTCCTCCAATTTTAGTGTGTTGATCTCTATTGAAGCACTACAACTCTAAGAGTGTACATTGTAATCTTTTGGAAGACTAATATATTGGGTGTGCTATGGAGGCTAGGTTTTCCCAACATATATCTTTTGTCACTTGCTATTATTTCTATTGAAAGTATTTTAGATCTAGTTTAATTGCATTACTTCACTCTTTGGATTAAGTAGGAGTCAATTGTATTTCCTTTCATAACTGATTTTGGTTAATGTTGATGACTAACATGTTTGAATTTTCTAGGTTTTGTAATGTATCATCCCCAATTGAAGGGAGAATATCATGTGAGAGGGTGTTGTCAAAGTTTATCAATGACATGGGTAGAGAGGTAGCGGTACCTAGTGTATTCCCTACTCAACTAGTTAGTAGAATTGTAGGTAAATCTATCAACATTTGATAATTTATCATGATTGGTTGATTTGATGTTACATTAACAAATGTAGTCATTTTTTTGTAGATTTTGATCCAACATTAGGTTCAATTGTGATAGTATCTTGGCCCTTACATGACCACCCAACATTGTATACATAAGAAAATAGTATCCTATAGAACAATAGGAAAACCATTTTCTATCAAAGATCCAAATAATAAAACAACATAAAGAAACCCTTTTGTATTCAAATGAATGCATGTAAATTTTCAAACAAAATTGAATTAAAAAAATAACAAAAGAAAACCCTTTTATGTTTAGTTGAATACATGTAATGTCAAACAAAATTGAATAAAAATAGCAAAAGAAAACCCTTTTACATATTTAGTTTAATGCATGTAAGTTTTCAAACAAAATTGAATTAAAAAATAGCAAAAGAAAACCCTTTGGTATTTAGTTGAAAAATTGCAAGCATAAATGTACAAAAAACTACATTTTTCTCACACAAATAGCACCGAAATACATAAATAATAATAATTCTTATTCAAGGTCTTACAATGTATTGTGCAAATGCTTATAAAGCATTGCATTCTCATACAACTTCCCCCAAACTACCCTATTGAAAGCTAACTCCCAACAACTAACACAAAACTAACTAAACATTTTAATACTAACACTAACTCACTAAGGTGACTCTATTATAAAATATAAATATTAATTTCCTAACACCCTCCCTTAAGGTTTATATTAAAAATAAAAATATAATATATAACAAAAAATTTGCATAGACTGACTATAGAAACCCATCTAAAAATATGCAGAAGTGTCTCCACCAAATCTCCTCACTCATCTAGAACACCCTAAACTACTCGTGTCCAAGAAAATGTCCTAGCTAACTACTAAATCTCCTTCGAACAACCCAAACTGCTAACATCCAGGCAAATGTCTTGATTGTGCAACAATACCTATGAATCAAGACATACTCAACTACTCACAAGTATACCACTCCTCTTGTGAGTCAAGACATACTGAACTATCCACATGACAAAAAATACTAATCACCTACCAATCGAGACATACTGAGCTATCCAGAACAAAACTCCTCCCTTTGTGGATAGAGACATACTTGAAACTATCTACAAAAATATGCAATACTTTAGCTACGAATTGAGACATACTCAACTATCCACAAATACACATATGCAATTCAATGGATTAAGACATGCTCGACTATCCACAAATTATAAAACTACATGTACAAGTTGTTTGATGAGATCTGATACCATGTAAGAGTCTCCAATAGATTCAAGCTCCCAAGATCACCTACAAAACCAAAGATTACCTGCTACAAGAGAGAGACAAGAGGAAAAATTGTTTAATTATGGATGCAATAATGATATTGGAATTAATTAATTACATGAGAGACCTTGCTTTGATATGGCAAGGTAGAAAACCCTAAGTGATCTTTAAAAAGACCTAACTAAACTTAACAAAGTGTAATTAAATAAATAATTACATTGACACCCCCCTTAAGTAAAACATAGGGAGAATGAGAAAATATGCAAATGATGCAAAGATGGGTCCTGACTATAAGGCCTGATGAGGTTCCTAATAAAATATGCAAATGATGCAAAGATGGATCTTGACAACAAGGCCTAATGAGATACCCATGTACAAAAAATATCTTAGTCTAAATGGAGAAAAGGAGAAAACCACATAGGAAAAAACTCCTCTCGAAAAAAGAGAAAAGATGAAATATGTACAGGTGATGGATCACAAACATCCAAGTCCATCACAAATACATAATGAATACCCTCGTAAGAGAGAGAAAATGAATGAGATGTTATATCCCCCTCACAAAGAATTAGCTCTTGTGCCAATGGTGAATTTCTGAAGACAAAACATAATCCACTATCTATAAAGAACATTTCTCCCCTTTGAAAGAAACATATCTCCGTTGGTGTATGTAGAAGCAACTCCCACAATCTGGATGAAAAGGGAACCCAAATCCATATGTTTGTCTCAAATACAACTCTGGACTCCTCATGCTAAAAAAAGAGGTCTCCTCCAAATCAGGAACTAAATGCCCAATCAAAAATTAGAACTAGGAAAGGAAAGATACTAAACTACATCTGAAATCACTGAAGATGTGATGGTATCACTACCATCAAAGAAGAGAGATAAACCCTCAAATGTGTCCTCCAAATCTAAAATGTGAGACTCCAGAAACAAGGATGGAATGCATAATAAATAAGCATCCCAATGAGATGGATCAGGAAGACTGATATGATCCTACTACAAAGAATTGCTATAAGCTCTCAATGAAGCAACTCTAAACTCTAAAATAGAAATAGGTGATGAAGATGTGATCTCAATAGGAGGAGAAGGATAAATAAGAGAAATCTTTGTCATCTAACTAGCAAGACCTTCAACATATTCAAGCTCCTCTAAAGTATCATCATCAAAGGGTATATTATCTACATCATCACGAGGTAGAAGGAATCCATAATAGGATCATCTTGGAATGGTAAAACACAATATTCTCCATACATCTCCCAAATTGTGGTCCAAAATGTGTGTGGGCACTCAAGGTTGGAAATAGCACACAAAGTGTCATAATCAACACTAGAACAAATCAATTCTACTACACGATCAATATTATTTCCCTAGATGTAAATTTCCTTCCAAGTGTATCTGGTTCAAGTATGAGTCCATAAAGATAAGGCAACATATTAAGCCACCTAAGATGTGTAAGGATGCCTTTTCATCAAAATTCAAGGTTACCATATAAGGATGAATAACAAAACCCATGATATCTCCTCAAATAAATCAACTCAAATATCAAAACATCTAATATAGACTAATTTTGATAAATGAAGCCCACCCAAGAAAATAAAACATTTCCAAATGTCAAAATGTCTAGGATATCAACCAGAATGCAAATAATCGACAAACTGAATAAAAACTACCTAGGGCTAAATCTAGAAAAATTACATGGATGACTATGTAGAGCTCCTCAATACCTTTCCAATTCCTATTCGTTTGCAAAAAATGGAGATTCTGGGTGAGTTATGAGCTTGGGAGCCAAAATGGGTGATTCAGACTTCAAACAGTAGTAAAATGCACCAACTCAGTAAAATGTAAAAAAATACCAACGCCACTAGATAATGCTCATAAGCAGCTTTCTAAGGCCTATTCATTTGCAAATTTTTAGTACCATACATGCCCAAGTTATGCCAAAAAGAAAAAACACCTCCTTTAGGAAAAAAAAGTATATGCCCCCTATCTTGAACACCCAACATCCACATGACCAGGTGCTAGTAGTTCAGCGGCTCTATCGGTGGCGGTGGGTTGCATTTTGGGCTATAGGTGATGCAGAGGTTGCTTTTGGGCAACAATGTCACTAAGGCTGGCAGCAACCAAAATCCTATCCAATTTTGATGTCGTGGAGCTCCAAAGGGGCCAACTAGACTGGTTTTGGGCCCAAAGCCCTCATCGACTCAATTGGCTCTGTAAAGGAAAACTAATGCATTGCAGACTTAGCATAATTTAGGGGTAAACCTATCTGAACAATCCACTCTATCATTGTACTTCCTACATTAAATTATCAACCAAGAAGCATAAGCTTATGATGGAACTACACTGTATGTGCCTTCAAGGCTCATATTCTTTCTAAACTATCCTATCTAAACCTACTTATTTTGTTGGAATTCACAGAAATGCAAAAATAGTAAAAATGGTTATAGAATCTAGTGGCTATGGGTACCTTCAGCATAAGCTATAGATAACTGTTAACAACAGAAAATTACAAAACTAATCCAAAACATTCAAAATGATAAGAGAGCTCATGCTAACCTCCAGAGGACTTAAAGTAGACAAAGCATGCGTTTGTTCATGAACCATACTACTGTAATTTGACAATCAAAGTATTCTAATTAACTCGTAATGTATTTATATGCAAATGAAAAACAAATTTAACAAGAATGCATACAGGAATGAGGAAATAAATGAAGTGAGGATCAATACCTTGAGTGGCCAGCTCAGGGAACTGACTCACTTTAACTAGAAATCAAATCTAATTCAGATTCTCACGCATCTTCATAACACGTAGTTCCATTCATTTCATGTCATAAACAAAATCTCTTTCAGATTGTATTCAACAATGACATTCTTTAAAACATGTTTGGATCTTCCAATATAGAAAAATAGAGTAACAACTGAGTAACTGGAAAATAAAGTGACTAGAAAAATAAATCAACTAACTTGACATCGAACTCATCCCTCCTAACTTATGCAGAAATAGGAGAGTTTTATGCAACTACCAACTAACTTCAACCATCAATCCATTCCTAGATACTAGGATACAGGTTTAAGATTGATTTATTACTCTAACTGAACAGAGGAATGAGAGTCCTATCCAAACAAGAATTCTTATGCAACAGCTCGCATGAAGAACACACATAGGCTATGTTTGAAACAAGTCTACTTCTTCTGCATTTATTCCAATCCATGATGGTTCACATTCATCCTCCAGCTGCCTGCACTTTTGGTGTCCTAACTTCAGTTCCTTTAATTCTCCTATCCTGCAACTCACTGCAAATGGTCATTTCCTTAATGCCACATTCTTATTGCACAGGGGTTAATTCACAAAACATATGCACACAAATAACCTTCATAATTAAACCATATGATTCCATCTATATTGCATGCATACTCATAATTAAATCATTTAATTGATAATACCATCACCATATTCCATATTAATAACATAGATTCAAAGTCTTGTAAAGTATATAAAAAGACAGCATATAATGATGGTGATGTTGGTAAAGTGTCTAGAGGATCATATGAAAAAGTTCTAAAAGCATATAAAAACAACATAAAAAGAGGTCAATATTTCAACCCATCAGGCTCAACCTATTTTTAGGTCTATGTGTCTAGATCAAGCATGTAGGGCTCTTTTTTTAAATGAAATCATACAGTACAACATGCATGGGGTTGTATGGCCTAGAAACAAAAAAAATTGCCTCTAAAACTCCTAAGCCCAATTTAGACAATTTGAAAATTGATATTAGAGTTTTTGGGCCTTTTGGGTGCGATGGCAAGGTTGAATTTGACCCAAAATGTTCCAAAATTACGACTACTCTCTAAATCTGGGGGAAAAAATAGTTGCTTCAAACCCTCACAAATCTAGCCTCCAGTACTCAAATTGAGCCAAATAAAAGGCTAATCTGACTTTCTCGACTGCTCTAAATCTAATTAAGAGGTATATTTTACATTGAAATGCACCCAGAAAAAAGTTCTTGACTAATTTTCTTCTAGATTTGGGAAGGGGCTTGCAAATATAAAGCTCTAATACCATGTAAGAATCCCCAATGGACTCAAGCTACAAGATCACCCATAAAACTAAAGATTACCTTATACAAGAGAGAGACAAGAGGAAAAAGAACTTTATTATGGATGTAATAATGATATTGGAATTAATTACATGAGAGACCTTGCTTTTTTATGGCAAGGTAGAAAACCCTAAGTGAGCTTTAAAAATCCTTAGGTAAACTCAATAAAGTGTAATTAAATAAATAATTACACCAACACTACCAAGCCCTCCCTTACTCTAAAAAAGGACAGAAATATAGAATTAGTGCTCATGCAAAGTATCATCTTTGAGCGAGAAGCTAGCTCAGGATGATAAGATTCCTCCAACCTCTAGTGCCTCCAACCTCCTCTATGACCTACTTAGATCACTTAGATCTTAGCCTTTGGATGTGGCATTAAAAACTTTGAAAGCATCATTAGATGTGGTATCAACCATATAATTTTTGAGTGCGCATGAATAAGGTGTAGCAATTTTCAAAAGAAGGGTGCCAATTTCAACTGAGAATGCACACATTACAATAATAATCATTATTACTCCATTTACAAAACAAACATCTCATATAAATTTTATAAAAAAAATTATATACTCATGAAATTTAAACCTTAAACCTTCCATCCACTATTGTTTCTATGAATTCCTCCTCTCCAACTACTCCATACACCAACTCTTATAAAATCTCCTCAAATGTTAGTTGAAAAAAACTAAAAAATAAAATTTAGAAACTCTTGTACCCTTTTTTTAAAAAAGTGAAATATTTTTTCATCATCCAACGCCTCTTTTATACCATTTTCACTTCTTTTTCACCCTTATATTTTTTCATCATCCAAACACCTCTTTCATTCCCTCTTCACCCTTAATATTTACCCAAACATTAAAAATAGTGACAAATCTCTTTCAAAGGAAAAAACTCACACCGTGGACTTGTACTGAAAGTAACTTATTGCTTTTTAATTTAAATATTTTTGTCACCCCTATGATTTCTCACATACTTTTTCA
This sequence comes from Cunninghamia lanceolata, assembly GCA_027924645.1. NCBI lineage: Eukaryota > Viridiplantae > Streptophyta > Pinopsida > Cupressales > Cupressaceae > Cunninghamia > Cunninghamia lanceolata. Next base: position 110,301 of record BSBN01001057.1, read on the forward strand.
TTTTTTGCAAAAATCAATATATAATATTTCCTCCAATGGAAATATTCCACCAATCCAAACACAAAGAAAGGGGGTAAAAAATAAAACTAATAAATATTTTGTTTACCATCAATACTGCAGTATGTGTTTAAATGCCTCTATGTTTTGCATCCTCGACCATAACAATACAGATCTTTGTCAACGTTGTGATTGTCAACAAAACATGGTGGGTGCAACAACAAGAATTAGTAAGGGTGTCTCTTAAAAAAAACCATCATCTCTTATTCCATGTTGAATAACTGTAGGCATAAATATTGTAAAAACTAAACCGTTTTGTTCACATAAATAGCACCATAATATATAAATAATACTAGTGTTTATTCGGAGTTTTACAATGTGTTGTGAAAATGCCTATAAAGCATTCCCCATACAACTTTCCCTAAAACAAAATTAACTAAACATTTTAATACCAACACTAAGTCACTAAGATGATTTTATTACAAAATGTAAACCTTAATTTTCCAACCAATAAAATCATATAAATTTTTAAACAAAATTGAATTAAAATAATAATAAAAGAAAACCCTTTTATATTTAGTTGAATGCGTGTAAATTTTGAAGCAAAATCGAATTAAAAATATAGCAAAATAAAACCCATGTGCACTCAACTAGATGCATATATATTTTCAAGCAAAATAAAATAATAGAAGAATAAAGAGAAATACTCATTTTACTTCATCTCAAACCATAGTAGAAGGGAGATTTTTTACTTACCCATGTAAACGAAACCAAACAAAACCATTTTGGAAAAGAACAACACAAAAATCTCAATGGAATAGTCAATTCACTAGCTCGAATGCCCTCTAATGACTAGTTTGAAGTGCAAAACATATAACATACAAAATTCTTTAAAGAAAAAATGTATTTCAACTGTTGTATGCCTCTAAACAATATAAGCATCAAACATATGAATACAAATTCAAAATCCAATCACCTATTAAATCTCATTAGCTTGATATTTATATACTTTTATTTATCCTCTACATGAATTATTAGTGTTCTCATGGCCCGTAGGAATGCTAAAAATATATGTGAATTTAAAATGACATGGCAACGAGCTTGGCCAAATAGACCTATCAACAACTATTGAGTGCTTGCCAACTAGAACTTGATGGTTCAAATCATGCACCTTGGGGTCTCCCTTAATCCAACCAGACTCTAACAAGAAGAGGCAAGTTTATAGTGGTTGCTAACCAGAATCAAAAATATAGTAGGTTGCAATGTTGTTGGATGAAACATTGATAGTACTAAATACTAGAATTAAACTAGAACTAAATAAAAGAAACATTGTAGCTTCCACATCAATGAAACCCAAGCTTAATTATGTGTGAGGTGTTCAAAATGATGTTTAAGGAAGAATGGTGGCTATAGCTTCCACCATTCTCCATTTTCTTTAGTTTCTTCAGCATGGTAGCCACAAAACTTCCCTACTACAATTCCGCCAATTGGAAACACCCTAGTACCAAACCATTCCAAGTAAAACTTTTAATGTAATAGTTTTAATATTTCTTTCTAACCACTCAATGTGGAGTTGAATTAAGTCAACACCTAATTCATATCATTTTCTTTGTTATCATCTCCAATGTTAATGATTTTAATTTTAAATTTAAATAATTTAGCTTTCTTCCTTTTTATATTCTCAATTTACTACTACTAGCATTGCACTGAAAGGTGTAATGGTTACACCAATAGAAAATTATATATAAGCTAATATGATATAGAGTACAATTCGATTAGTGCATTAGAAGGTGCATTATTTTTATTTACCATTTTTTGTATATAAAGTAATGTTTAAAACATGGTGCATTAGAATATCATTTTTTGTGTATAGAATATGTGTTTGTAGGTTTACTTTTATTTTGTAGATAATGATGAGAATCAGATGTTCGAAGGTGCTATTTAATTTGTAATTTAAAAATACAATGTTAAAATGCATATAATATCCTTTATGACATTTGAAATATGTTTGTATTACATATTTGTTTTTAATCAATTAAAGGAATGTTTTGTAACAACTTTAATTTTGTTTGGAATTCAATCCCCAATTTCATTTGCTTGTGTCAAACGAGCATGGAATGAGCTTTATCTAGTTTTTTATGGTGCCTACATATTGGAATAGAAAGTTATTGGACTTAATCCTAAAGGCATATTTGCTCTTATTTTAAAGGTATCTATTGAAGATAATAAGAAGTTAGTTTGTGTTAAGCAATGGAAATAACAACAAGAAAATATAATGTTGGTAACATGGACAAATGTTTCGATGCATTGGTATACAATTGTCAAGTATCCACTTGTACATCATCAAGGTGTCAAGGATATGTTGACTTTGACCTACAAAAATGATGTTAGACCTACAAAAAAGATGGGGTGAGTTGAAATTTTGACATTACAACACTCTGTAAAATGATCTACTGTCAAAAAATGGAGAGTGAAATGTGCCAAAAGTGTCAAAAATGATGTTTTAGGGTCTTTCTGTAGAAACGTTGATCCATGTCACACAGACGCTTGTTCGTTATAGAAACACTCATCCATGATCAAGGCTGACAATTTTAGATTTTAACATGCAAAAATGATGGTTAGGATGAAAAATAGGAGGGTTAAGATGATAGACAAATTATTATAATGACAAAACCCTACAAAACAACCATTTTTTAGCCCAAAAGATTGATTAGAAAGCCTGAAAACAAGATTTTGATTTTTGACTAGGCGGGCTCCCAGGCTTGGTCACATAGGTGCCCCAATATTCCTACAGGCACCTATCCATGTACAAAAATTCAGACCCTCTATGAAAATTAGCCCAAAACAAGGTCACGGAGACATCAAAACAAACCTACAAACACTCATTTATGATGGAAACACTCAATCGACACTTGCAAGCTTAGAAAAAGCTATAAAACACCAAAAGATGGTTAGATGAGGAATATGGGGTCCCAACGGGCATGCCAAGAATGTAGACATGAAAATGTGCATATAAAAGAAATAAACTAAACTACATTAGCCTATTTCATTCACATTTAATTGTAACCTCCAATAGAGCTAGAAGGAATGCATAAAACAAATATAGTTAACTAACTAACAACATATGCAAACCTTTATCTTTGGATGTGCTCTTTTATTGGATGTGATTGCTCCTCAAACCAACAACATAACATTGCATTGTATGGAGTCTTAAAAATGGCTTGGGTTGATGTCAATTTATAGATTTTTAGATGGGTAATTGGAGGGTTGAGATCAAGGGCTCTCATTGCAGTTGATGAGTCCTCCAAATGACAAAATTTGATTGGTGCATAAGTGGAGTCCTTGGATTGAGGAGAGATCAATGGTTGAGGATGATCTTGGAAGAAGGGGATGGTGAGGATCAAAAGAGGACCAAAAGGACCTTTTAGAGAGATACAGTGCAAGGTACTAGCTCATACCCTTGTAAGAAAGACCCATGTGATTTGTGTAAAGACCCACGCCTTCATACATTTTGAGGAATGTAAGGGGTTTGAATGGGTTTAATGAAGGTTAGGAATGTGCAAGTGTGTAATTAGTTGGCTAATTGATTTTAGCCAACTTAATGAAAAGTGAACAAAATAGTAATTAAATAGATAGGAATATTTATCTAATTTTTGGATGAAGAATGGGAAACTTAAATAAATATTTGTATTTATTTATCTACAGTTGGACTGTAGAGGAATGATGATAAATGATTAATTCTTGATTTGTGCTAGGAAGAGGTATTGATGAATAGTGCATGAATAGTGATTTTATTGATTAAATAATAAAATATTATTTAAATAATGTTAGGATGAAAAATGGATAATTAATTGCCTAAATAGATATTTATCCAATTAATTATAGAGTAAATGGTCAAGTGATGTCCTGATTATGGCTAGAATGGCGATGAGATGATTTTAGGTGTCCACGGCATGATTACTAAATAATCTTTGATAAAACTCAATAATTGAATGGCAAAGAAATATCTAAAATAGATCCACTCCTTGAGCTCTCTAAAATACAAATAGATTTAAATACTTTGTGGAATATCCATTTTCAAAATGGTGGTTGAAAATCCCTTTTAAAAATTTGGTGCTTGAAATCCTTTAAAAAATGGTGATTATGCTTGAAGATCCCTTTTGAAAATGGTTCTTGTTCTTGAATGTCCCTTTTACAAATCTCCTTGAAGATCTCTTTCAAAAATGGTGTTTGTGCTTAATTCCTTTAAAAAATGGTGCTCAAGTGCTTTAATATCATTTTTGAAATGGTGTGTATGATTGATCCCTTTTAAAATTGATCCTTAGATGCTTCAATATTCCTTTTACCAATGGTGCTTGAAAAGACCTGCAAAAAAATAATAGAATAGTGCTTGAAAAAGATCTACAAGAGACAATAGAATAAAAATATTTGCATATATAGTTTTCGTCGATTCATGATAAAAAAAACATAGTACAATACTCTACTTGTACTATACTATGTTAAATATAGATGTGCAATGACTATATTAAAAATGGTATCCATTTCGAACAGGTATCCGTTAGGAATGGATATATGTTATTTAAGCACAAATTCAATATATATTTAGTAGATATCCATTTCTATTTGATATTTATTTAGTAGATATCCATTTCTATTGGATATCCATTATGTTTAAATTTAGAAAAGTTCACCTCAATTTTGCATTGGTTTTAGGCTTAGAAATCTAACTCTAAGCCTTGGACTTGCAAGTACAATGTCATAGTAACATCTATTACTAAAACTAACTTCAAAAATATGGCTAATGAATTCATTTCCAATATTTTTTAACAAAATTAAAACCCATTATAATGAGAATATATATACATATACATCTATATATAATATATATGTATATTTATATATGTTTATGTATAAATAAATCTTGACGACGATTGGTTTATATCTAATTTGAATGATGATATAGAGGATGTGGTTCATAAGGGAGAGGTATATTTCAACTATATTTTGGAGCATGTGCATGTGATTAAGCATTGACAGGTCTATCTGCAACAAGCGCTAGAAGAGGTGGCAAAAAAAATTTAAAAGTGGCATTGCCAATGGAGGTATTGCGGTGGTTTTTGACTATTGTGATAATGAAAATTTGAATAAGATGGCTAAGGTTCCTACTATGGGTAATGTGTGTGGTAATTGTTGCAAATATGAGTGTGTATTTATGTCTAAGTGAAAGGGGCATGTGTAATTTGCCTCGACCCTATTAATTAAGACTCTAGTTAAATTGTCGAGTGTGGCAATAATGTATGCTTAGGGTTCATTTTTGGGTAGATACTTAAGACAATATACTATTTTTGAAATGGTAGTTTTTACGGCACCAAAAACTATTTCGACTGTTATTTGACTCCTAGGTCTTACCAGGTTCTATATATACACACTTTAAAATTGTTTTTTTTTTTAATTTTTTAAACACAAAGTCTCATAGACTTGAAATGACATATATTACTATTTTTTAATAACTTTTGTTTTTGAACTTGTGTGTGTGTGTGTGTGACCATTCTTGTAGTGCCCCTCCATTCTCATTGTGGATGTGCTAGTAGTTGGATTTAGAACTTGGAGGTGAAGGTAAACTAATAGGGATATTTAAAGACAGTTAAAATGGACTTCTAGGAGGAAGCCTAATCCTAGGGGGGAGAGTGTAAGAGCCCATCCCTTGTGGCCTTATTGATCCTGCTATTCATCGATGGTTTATGTCGTATATTTTATGATCTTTTATGTTGAACAATATACATTAGTGATTATTGTCCCTATACATCAAGTTGCTTATACTTTGATTGTTAACTAACTAACTAGTGGTTGTTGTGATTTCGTGTGATAGCCAGATGAGTTCTATTCCTGATCCACGTAAGTATGCAATGATGGAGATGTTTCGTTATTGGTAATATTATTATGTATATGAAATGGATTGCATCATGCTAGGTGACTTTATATTATGAGTGTGAGTAAGCGTGAATATAAATGTAATAATTGATATTAAATATTTGCTTGTAGTAATATTTGTTACGGGTTAATTAGATTATTGATAAGTGGTAATATTTTGATATTAAATAGTATGATCAATCATTGGTTGACTCTAAAAGATATTATGCAAGTAGGGAGAGTTAAATTATACTTGTGTAGATTTAATCCTCTATTCGATTATTATTCTTGGAAGGTTATTTTCCATATGCCATTTGTTTCAATTACTATTAATTATGAGAAGTACTGACACTTTTGGTTGAGTATACAGGTAAAAAAATGGCCAATGTTGATGAAGGGTTCACATAGCTACTTTCCTTATGTTATTCTTGTGAATGTGTTTTAACCTTGTTTGTAAGGGTTGTGAATGTGTGGGAGGTTGTTTTATTAAACCCTTGAGTTACCTTTTTAAATGTGATTACTTATTGTATGTTTTATGAAGTCTTAATGTGGTTTTAATTGTATAAAAAGTTTCCTAGGTGGTAGGTCTATGGGTTAGGGGTCCTTTTATTCCATAAAACCCCTTAAATAAAGTCTAAAAGCCACTCTAATTACCCACTTATGAAAAGTGGCGAAAATTGGAGTTGGTTGGGTGGTTGGGAATTTATGAAGAGTTGGTTGTCTTTTTCCTTCTATATATATTCCTTCTCTTTGAAAGGAGAGGGGGCTTTTCTCTTTTTTCCTTGGCTTCTCTCACTTGCTATTGGTTGTTCTTGTTTTTCCTTATTTGGGAGGAGATTTCTTGATGGAAAGAAAAGGAAAGGATGGGTGAGGAAGAATAGAGGAAAGGGCTTGGAGAAAGTGAGGGTTTCTACCATATTTGGGTTGCCAATTCTCTTGGTAAGATCTACCCTTTTGAATTTGAGTTTTGTTGTTATGAAAATGAATGATTAGAGTTTTTGTTGGTCTATGTATATCTTTGTTGATCCTTGTTTAAATGGGTATTTGTGAATGAAATTTATGTAAAGAGTTAATGTTGGTTTCCTTTTGAGGATGTTGTGTGTGTTGGGTTGTGTGGGTAGGAGTTCCATCTTGTTGAATTGAACATGAATATCCATTTTGTGTGTTGAAGTTAAGCTTGAGTTATGTTAATAAATGATTGATTGTGTCATGTTTGGAAATGTAAGCCATGTAAGTTTGGAAGAGCTATGTGACCCTTAGAGCTCGGGGGTGGATTGAGCATCAACCTATGGTTGGGAGGAGATCTTGTGGCCATATTATTGTTTTTGTTGTCCTCTTATTTCAGGAGATTACTAATGACATTAATATTACATTTTCTATATTAGGTTCTTTTCTATATGCTTTGGGATAATATGTCATTTGCAAATTAAATTGATGTAGTTCAACTATAATACTTTGATGATATAGAGAAAGGACTCAAACAAGACTAACTTGACACATTCCAAATAGGGTTTCAATACAAATGATGCAAATATGCATTCTTGTTCATTCTTAGACAACTCGCTCTTAAAACCTAAAACATGGGTGCAGCAATTTGGATCTTTTTGGTCATAACTTTTAGTAGAGACCTGATATTCAAAATATAAGACCTATTTGAAATTCTCTTTTGGCCCTTATTAAACATATGTCCAAATTAAATAGGGTTGTTTTGTATGGAATAGGGCAAAACAAGGTTGTTCCAAACTAGGAACCCTAGGCAGGGTTCAGACCTGTTGTTAGTAAAAAAGTCATTACTCACTCAAAACTTAATGAAATCACATGAAACCAAAAGCATTGTAAACTAGAAAAAAATATATTTCTATCCATCTATTAAATTCTCTAATATGAGGCCATACCAGGCTGTACCATGCACGTTTTCAAACTACATTTTTAGAAAACTAAACTTTACAGACCTACCCTTAATAAAAATGCCATAACTTATTCAAATCTCCATGAAATTAGATGCAACAAAAATAAATGTAAAGTAGATTCACTGTACTTTCATTCCCAATTAGTCTTAGACCATTATTGGGTCGTACATATCCGTACCATGCAAGATAACAGTAGAAAACATTTGGAAACTACAGAAAACAGGGCATTTTTATTGCTTCAACTTCCAAAATCCAACCACCAACCCTCCATTCGACTTGTAGGCTCATAGTTATGCTTGTACAATCAAGTTATGCCCTCTAACCAACCTACAACTACCATTTAACAACTTTTAACAAACTTTTAAAAAGTTGTCATTTGACAAGAAAAGTTGTTATGACAACACTTGACAACTTTTGACAATGTTTTCATTGTTTTCAATTAAATGACACCAAACCTTCATCAATGACTCTGAATGACTTATATTGGCCTAAAATGACCTTATTAACATTAAAAACCACAAAATAAGACCAAAACTCAAACTTTGCCTCCTGTAGGCATCAGGTCCTGAGGGTGCTCCTACACCAATTAATCTACTTGTGTGTATGTCCGTAGCACAATGGATCTAAATATATGTAAGTAGCTTAATCATGTAGATGCTTTGCAAAATCCAATATAATGGTAAGATAGTTGGTTCATTATTCAATAGGAGTGTTATGATCAAAATGGAGCTTTTGTTATGAATTTTGTAATGGATCGATCTCACTGGTTATGACTTTGGATAGGGTAGAACTATGTAGAAATGTATAATATATGTCTTGTGATTTATTCTAATCTTTATCCATGTGAGATATATGTCCTTGCAGAGAGGAAACAATACTATCCATGATATGTGAGATGTATTATCTAATGGTTGTATTGTGACATCCATTTGGGACTAAGTTTATTTGATCTGTATTTCTTCTAGAACATAGTAAATTGTGTTAGATGCATATGGAAACAATAATTTAAGATGATAAAAACTCATTTAATGCATGATCATTGTTCACTTTAAACATGTGCAAGGGAATGGTATGGTTGAGTTTATGTCTAAATAAGTAATTAGTTTTCTAACTCATTCATGTATGAAAAATGAGATTATGTAATTAATGGTAAGTAGCTTTGAATATAGACATTGTGTTTGCTTCATGGATAAGCATAGTTAATGGTGATATAATTTGGTGAGTTGCTAGTTTGAGTTAGACCTCCTGATTTGGTTATGTGAAACCTTAAGAGAACTAATGAAAATGATATAAGGTAGATAGTTCTTGTTTTCTATCTCATTCTAATATGAGTATATTGATTTGTTAAAGACTCTAGAGTGAGATGTAATCCTTTTATGAGTATATTACATCTTAGTTAATCATAAAGTTGCAAGTTCATGTCCCAAACTACGAAGTCTCTGCGCTATGCATACGTAGGCAAGGCCATCATGGATGAGCCCCCGAGACATTAGGTTGGCTGCTTAGGGCCTTAGGCTAGTATATAGTTATCTTTTATGTTTATTGATAATCTTTGTGGAACTAATGTTCACTTTTAGATGCACAGATGCAGGTTTGTTAACTGAGTAGATTACTGGAGCAAAGAATATATTTTTCCACTATGCTAAGGATGACCTTATGGTTCTTACTATAATCATTTGTAAATGCATGAGAGATGTCTTGTTCATGTTTGAAAAAATCGCTTATCATGTATTTGTAAATTGGGATGTATCTCCGTTTGTATCTCTTTATGTAACCTTTGTTTCTTGTAATCTTGATTTGTGAGTAATGTAGTCGAGGAACCTTAGAGGACCTAGGTTTAGATTATTATGTTATGTTATGCATCCTATTGTTATTTGCTTTAAAAAAATCCATTAATTTGACCAAGTTTAGTGTTGTCCTCTGGGGTTTCTTGGCGAGGCATTACAATTCTAGACATCATTCCCTACACACTTAAAAAATTCATGTTATAATTATTTTAGGTCAAATTATGTGGGCCATAAATGAGGACTTGTAGATTTATACCTTAATCTTATTAAATAATTAATAACAAAAATTATTTAATAAAAAATTATTAAAAAAGCAAACCAAACTTCAACATCATATGCATTTTTTCACAAAAGAATTTTGGAAAATACTTTCATTTAATACTTTTTAGTTGGATGGTGCACATGCATGTTTTGGCCTCTAGCATACTTTTTCAAAATTGTCACTTTTATACATCCTTTACTTAAACCAAAATTGATCATCTAAGTATTAAAATAAATTACATATTTGAAAATTAGAAACAAAATCCTATATTTCATATTTTTACACCATGTCCAAATTGTATTTAAGAGTGCTTCAAATCTTTACGCCATGTATAGTGAACTCTTATTTTCAAGGAAAAATAATTCACTTTTTAGCCATTTTCTACTCCTATTACCTTGTACCTAACCCAAAATCATAACTAATTTTTCCTTATTAATAAATTTTACACATTGGTGTAATATAGAGGTCTAGTTGTTTTATTTCATTCAATCCAAAGACAACCAAGAATCATGTTAAATCTATCTAATGTTGGAATGATATAAAACAAGGTTGGCTCCTCCCCTTGTATCTGTTTACAAGTTCATTAGATCATTTTATAGCCATTCTAGAGTGAGCATATGTATCTTCATGTAAATGAATATTGCAATAAAAATATTTCGTATATCTATATTAAAGTTTGATCCAAGATCCACCATGATTCCATCCACAAGTTCATTAAATAAATACCTTGATACATGTTTAAATGCTAGTGATAACCATTATTTGGAATTTTATCATGAGTAAAAGTGATGTTGGGAGAGGAAAATGTGTTAGATTGGTCTTGAAAGAATGCTACACTATTCTCATATTTTCAAGATGGATATGTCAATGTGTCATATTGATGTTCTTATTTGTCATTGACTTTTATATAGTTTTCTTGGTTATGTTGTGGGGAAGGGTTAGTATAGATTTATAAATGTTGATTCATGGGAGAAACAAATGTGTTTCCCTATTTGTTGAACCCTTCAATGTGCATCATGATGTTGTTAATCGAGTATAGAATCTTTTCTTTTAATTCAAGGCACCTTTGAGTTGTATGGCCATTTACCCAACAAAAGTTGTAATATGAGTTAGCATTAAAGACTTTAGGTAAATGGCAATATGTGTCTAATGGTCAAATAGGTGGTAAAATAATCATATTATCCTCTAAAAGCTTTTGCAATAATGTAGAGGGGATCATTCAATTAAATTGTGAAACTTTTTTTGTCTATGGCTTAATACTGATGATATTAGAGGCCCCGTGAGTTTGATATATATGATTGACATTAGCTTTAGGCTCTTTCTTTATGGGAATGTATTTCTATTATCCTTTTTGAAAATACTCTTTGATTAGAATTTACAAGGGTAAGAGGACAAAGAATGTGGCATGCTAGATGAAATATATGTTAGTAGATTGATATCTAGAAGCTTTGGTACATAATCTATCATGTTAGCACATTAATTTAAAAATGATGAGTAATGGTTAAAGAAAATGATATATTTAATAGTAGGGAGGAAGTTATAAATGAGTAAACCTTGTAATTAATTGTTATGTGCTTGATAATTGATCTTGGAAAATAATGTTTAAAATAGCAATATTTATTTGTTAACACCTTCATTATTTCCTTGTTATCATTGCACTAATTTATTAAACCGTAACCTTTAGATTGATGTTAACTTTGAAAATTTTGGATGAAGGAAATAGCTAGCTCAAAAAAGAGTGGATGGAGCCATGTGATAGTGAGAATAACTAGTCTAATGCATAATCATTTAATGTGTGAAAAAAAATCACTAACAATATATCACCATTCAAGAAGTCTAAGCATGTAGTTAAAAGACTATATACTAGCACTTGCACCCATAGAGGTTCAAGGAATACGTCGATAGGAACAACCGATGATAGAAAATTTACTGGCATGAATTTTTGAGAGCTCTGGCATGTAATATATTGGATTTTCTAGGTATTTCTTAATTTGTCAAGAAATTCCAACATTTTACAAAAAATAACTATTAATTTGTCAAGAAATTCCTTAACGAAGCTCAATTAACTGTTGTGCAGGACAATGAACACGCAAGATGGCCAAACACTTCCATATGTACAAGTGTATGTGTGTACACTTTAAGTGAGGAAGATAGGAGTATATAATTACAAATTTTGTTTTTGTTTTTACCTTGATAGAATATTAAATAATGAAGAAGGAATTAGAAAAGGTGTTCCCTAAAAGGTGCTCAAGTAACCAAATATGTAAGGTGCAGATTCATTCCATAGAGCTTCGAGTGCATGTACACCATAGCATACAATAGGCCTGACAGGAAATTTGGGCCTATTTAAGCCATACATTTTAGACGAAATTCACCATAAACAAAACACTCTTAAATAAAAAATATATATTTCTCAGATATTTGTGTTTTATAGATAAAATTTATTTAAATTGAATTAAGTTCTTTTCAAAATTTAATATTCAGATTTGGTTTTAGGGCTCTCAAAGACAAGACAAGTGAAATAATTCTTGAATAAATTAATATTACGGTTTAAACTTAGTGATTAGCTAGAGGGAGCCACCACATATTGCAATTATTTTGGATGCCATATCCTGCTGCTAAAGGTGTGTCCATGGACCAAAAACAAAACAAAATGTGAAGCAAAAAGAAGCAATGTATAACATAGAAAGGCTCCATAATGTCAATTTGAAACCCATTAAAAGGCTCTGCCAAAAAATAGGACAGACTTAAATGTCTTTAGAGAGGTGTGCATTTGCAATATAATGGCGCTCTTAGTCTTCTAAATATCTCCTTATCACTACAAATTCCCACATCTTCTTGTTGTTTGAATCTCCGTATAGTCCTGTAAGGCAAGCAATAGAGGGAAATTAATTAGGGTTAAAAGGGCAGAGAGAGGCCATTAGTGAAAGAGCAAATGGGAACAAAAAAAAACAACCCAGCAACCTTAAAAAAAAAAAAAAGTTTCTCTATAGTCCACCTCTGCCAGGGGCTTAAGCCCAATATGCATCTTCTTCTAAATAAATCAAAACCAAAGTCATATGAGACCAACTGCTGCTCATTTCACCGCAAGTGCAGCCACAACACAACAATAAATCAACACTAGTTATATTAAAACTAAACCTATTTCACTGCCTACATGCATCAGTAAATACTAGAGAATAGCGGCCGTGGTTAAATTTCATATACTACAACACAATATTGTCTTTCGTGTTCTCTAAACATAAACCTTGGCTTCCTAGCCATAAATTCAAAACAATTTGGCATATTAATTTCAATTACCACAATTGAAAAATTAAAACTTAACAATTCATTTAAAACATGACATATCGAACCACTTATAGAAATTAAATACCAAGGGAAAGCATACTCTATGTGTAGTTGCTTCTCTAGTTGCTGCTGTGTTGCTTCTGTCTGTTGTCCTATGTCTGCAAAACGTTGTTTTATTTAAAGATTGGTTGAGGCGGTGATAAAAGGGGCCAGCGAATTAATGTATTAAATCTATCAATCCAACTCTGCATTTACTCCTAAATCTATAAAAGATCTCTGCATCAGATGACTGCTAGCATTAACCGACTTTGCATTTACTGCTAAATCTATGAAAGATCTCTACATCGAAAGATCTCTACATCGGATGACTGCTTGCAGTAACCGACTTTAGGAATTTTCATTCCCATTTAATTTTTATTGCAACATTATTAATGGATTTTGGGAATTTTCTGGCACAAATTTAATGGCATGAGACAATTCCGAGCACTATAATGCTCACAACTAAAAGCCTATCGGCTAATGAGTCATTCGGTGTCATGTCGCCTCCTCCCCACACTTGAATCGACTATATTTTTAATATTAAAAATAGAGTTTTTCAACACTAATGAATAATAAAATAATATTATAATAATGATATAATAGTAGTATTATTAATAATAAAAATAAAAAGTTTTTCAAAATTCAAATAAGGTCGGCGCCACTTTTGGACCTCCACATCAAGTTCAAGTTGGTATAAAGGGAGCATACAAATCTCATATTGAATCATCCAATTATCATTTCACTGATTATCAATTTTGAAATTTAAGGCAAAGATCTAGGGACGCAAACCCCTGACTACTATTGTGAGGTTTGGACGACACCCCAACCTCATTTTTTCCGCCTGAAGCCGCAGGTTGTGCTAATCGTGGATTTCACATTGTTTCAAGATAAGTGAACTTGTATACCGGCTCAGCCAAGCAACTTGATTCATAGCAGAGCACCAGTATTGTCAATGCAAATCCCCAAAATCGCTTTATCGCCTCTACAAGCCGTTGTTTGAAGAAACCAAGCTAAAATAGAGATTACCTACGAATTGATTACACCAGGTATTTACCAATGGAGATTGCCGTTTCCTTTAGGGTGAACTCAACGAACCAGTCATAGCATTAAATCAAGGATCTACATCTGTTCCAGCCAAAGGGGATCAAGTTTGGTCTCTGCAGAGCTTAGGCAATACAGAGTTTGCCAATCACCATTCCGTCTCCATTTAGATACATAAGCAGAAACACGCATCTGAACCTAACAATGCAACCAAACAACAATTATTTCTCAAGCTATACTGATCTTGTAGAGCCAGAAGATCATTGAATATCACTCTTATGTACTATGTGAGTCTAATTTCTCCAAATTGACACTATTACTGGTGAATGAATTCAGAACTGGTGATTATACTGTTCTATGTGCATTTTTTGAATAAGTCATTTTGTGACTGATAACAAATTTGAGTTTATTATTCGATCACTATGTTTTGAGTAACTTGCTGTGAAGATTTAATAAACAAGTGTCTACAAGAAATAGATCTATTCCATTAAATTTAATCATCCTGAGGGCATATTACAGTGGTATCAAAGCAGCAGTCCTACCAGCCTGTGGGTGTATACAGTTGAATCAAAGAGATCAAAGGGCTTTGGAAAGAGAAAGAAGCAAATTAGTGGCAGCAACATAGGAGGTTAGCAATGAAATTGGAGGCAGAGGTAAAAAGAAGGCAAATCAGGAGGATGAGTGGAAAAATTTCATGTAGATGCAACAATAAATGTCACAAAGGCATGAACAAATAACACAAATACTCATCCAATTGATGCAACACTTGAATAACACCAACAGATCCAATAGACCTACACAAAATTATGTGGGAGAAGGGAGCAATTCAAATTAGAATTGGATTAGCACCTAGTCCCTTCCAACCTACATTTTTCTCCTAGAGTTTAACAACCCCAGGAAGAGGAAGAGCCAAATCTAGCAACAAATGATTTTAATGCCTTCGTGGATGAGTACATAAGACTTGACCCAGATGTCATAATTCAGATCCCCTTTTCACAATTCCATAATGCCAGATCAAGGAATGGGTCAAGAGGAGAAAGAAGACAACCTATGCAACAGTTCAATAGAGATCTCTAGTAGAGGGTGAGTAAGTTGGCACTCCCAACTTTTGATGACTCAAGAAAGGTCACTGCACAATCTTGGGTTCAAAAATTGGATACATACCTCTCACTTAGCCCTATGATAGAAGATGAAGCTATCAAGTTTACTATTCTTCATTTGGAGGGTACACACATGAGTGGTGGCATAATGGGTTAATCACACAAGGGCATCATCATATTATAACATATTTATGATTTCACATAGAAGCGCATAGACAAGTTTGATAGGAAGGATTTCGAGATGCATTTCAGAGAGTTGACATGATTGAGGCAGCATAGTTCAGTAGAGGATTATGTAACAGAATTTCAACAGGTTTCAGTCATGGTGCTGAATGTTACAGAGAGGAGACTCATGTTTTAATTTATTGAGGGATTATCAAAGTCACTCCAAGGTTTGGTCAGAGCTTTTGAGCCTACATCTCTATAGGATGCTATTCGAAGAGGCTTGAATTTGGAGGATACCATGACCAAGAACAAGTCCTACTCTAGGAGTGCACCATCAGGACAACATAGGAGACCTTTTCACAGGGACTTTTCACAACCCAAGGCATTACATCCAAAACCAAACAAGGTAGAAGAAACTAAGAATGAGCTTCAGAGGAAGAAGTTGTGCTTTCCTTGTAAGGAGCCATGGGAGCTAAGACATAGATGCTTGGGGAAGGGACAAGTACATTACATAGAGGTAGCTTTCGATGAGGATTCAGAGGCAAAAGAGTCTGAGCCCGATGTTGTTTTGGATGAGGTGGAGCATGAGGATCAAGGAGAAGAAGAGTCTTCAGGAGGTACACTTGCCACTCTTTCAAGAGCACCTAGGTATCATCCCTTTCATGTGCGAGGAGTGTTACAAAGACATAAGGTGATAGTTTTGATTGATAGTGGGGCAACCCATAATTTCATTGATGAGGGTTTGGTGACTAGGATGAAATTGAAGACAGATAACTTTGAGGGATTCAATGTGATTATGGCCGATGGATTTACTATTCCATGTACATAGAGGTTCCAAAAACTTAACATCACCTTGGGTAGGCACATAGTACACGACTTCTATGTGGTTGGCATTGGTGAGACAAATATAGTTTTGGGTGTGCAGTGGTTGCATTTGCTTAGCAAGTTTACACAAAACTATCATACTATGGAGTTGAAATTCAAATCATAAGGTAAGGATGTGGTTCTTTAGGGCTTGTCTAATGAAGCACTGAGGTTTGTTTCAGCCCAGAGGATGGAGAGATCCTTTCACAGAGGATGGGTAGATTGGCAGCACAATGTTTGGTCACCAATGGATTTTCACCCATGAGTGAAAAGACTGTTCATATAGATATTCAGCCCATTATGGACAAGCATAGCATGGTATTTAGTGATATTCCTCTAGGGTTACCACTTGATAGATGATTTCAGCATATCATTGAGTTGGAGGAGAGTTCCAAGCCGATCATCACTACACCTTATCATCATCCAAGGATGTACAAGAAAGAGATTAAGAAGGTGATTAAGGAACTACTTGAGATGAGGCATATACAACCGAGCTCTAGTCCTTTTGCTTCCTCCATGGTGTTAGTGAAGAATAAGGATGGTACTATGAGGATACAATGTGCATCGATTATATGGCACTCAACAAGAAGACAATAAAGAACTGCTACCCAATTCCTCGGATCGATGAGTTGATAGATGAGCTTCATGGTGCCATATATTTCTCCAAGATTGCTTTGAGATTCAGGTACCATCAAATAAGGATGAGAGAGGAGGATGTGTTGGTTCCCAAAATAACCAAGCCCTTTTCCTCTAACATCACCACCAAGACTAACATGAAGGGGAAATAAATGTCACAACATGGAGAATGATATATCAACAAAGAAAAGAGGGATCTTGGTCCAACACATAGGATAGGGAAGTTCCTCTTCTTATTCAGGCTTTGAAAAACCTAGGGGGTCTTCCCTTGAGGTCCAATAACATAAAGCAATCTAAAATGGGGCTTTTACTACCATGCCCTTATGGCAATTAGGGACAAGCCAATGAAACCTCTCTGACAGCAAATAATAATCAAGCATGTAAATGCACCAAAGATTAAAATCAATTTCAACCACTCCATATGAATCCTTTTAACATTTCATACACATCTACAACTTGTATCCACATCATTACAGCCCTCTGAATATTTATTTGACTCTAGCTCACCCAATGTATTCATTTATAAAAATGGACTACAATAATAGGCCAAACACCTACAGGCACAAACCTCTGAATATTTATATGGCAGTAGGTCTTCTCTAGATACAACAAAAGTAATAATACTAGTTTGTGGGTGTAGGTAGAACCTAAACTACATCTAATAATAAACTCCTGCATCTACTGGTGAATGATTTATTCATTTGAAAGCATGTGACTAGTCACGAGCTTCCAAGCCCAATCTTAATCCATTGGGAAATAGAGTTCAGATTATTAGTAAGGAACAACATGCCAAAATAAAGGAATTTGTGCTATGCATAAACATACTTCACAAATATGGCATCGAAATAATAGAGCATCCTTAGTAATCCATTCCCATATAATAAGAATCCATGTGCAATGTGGAAAAGACCACCACAAAACTTGCAATGAATTAAAATGTTGCTCCATTTTCAAATCTACATTACAAGCATGCCAATAAGTGTGGTAAGAGAAAATACAATATTACAACAAAGGATTTCCCTAAAAAATTACAAATGGGCAATGGAGACATCAGTTAGAATACACCATTTACATTACAAATCTCCCTGATTCACAAATAGGATACTTGAATTGAACTCAAAATGACATGATTTGTAACCCAGGAAGCATATTTGGCATCTCTAGGCATCTGGAAGATGGCTTGATGACCAACCCTTGTAAAGTCTTCTCTCCACGTTTTTATAGCACTCTATTTTTTGTTAACTCACATCAACATCTCCCAGTGCCAAAACACCACATTGACTTAGTTCAAAATCTATCTATCTTACATTGAATGCGTTACATTTCAAATCTACAGCTTCAATATATTGATGTCATGATTTAAGGGTGGAGGAAGGCATTTCTGCAGGCCAAAAATGCCATATAAAATGACCTTTAAAATATTTTTAATTCCATGCCTTGTCTTCATTTTCTTTCCCATGCCTTAGACATTTCTTGTTTTCTATTTGACTTTGCTTTATATTACCGTCCCAACCAGGCCTTGACTGATTCAATTAGTCACTCTTTCCTTTTCTCTTCCTTTCTTCTTTACCTCTCATGTGTTACTGGTGCAGGAGCACCTTCCCTATGGTGCAGGAGTCATGTTTTGTTTATGTTTTCAATAAGGCTTTTTAAGCTACATCATGTTTGTAATAAGGTTTTTTGTCAATTTGGTCACTAGACCTATGTAGACCATGTTTGGTCAAGTTTGATGTAATCACATAATGAAAACATGTAGTTTTCTTGTGGTAGGAGAAACCCAACGGCTAACTGACTTTCAAAATCAATTTGTACAGTTGGGAGGAATGTGAATTGATGTCTCAAGCATTTTATAGGTGAGGAGTTGGATGTAATGACAGGAAGGAATGAATGAATGAAGATCTAGATTTTTGGGTGTGTTGAAACATTGTTCTTTCTGGGTATTTCTCTGTAACAGCCATTCTGTACGGCCTGTATGGATAGTTGATCATCTGAAACCAATCAGAGATGTTCATGTAGTGAGGTATCTTTCATTTGGAAGTAGTCTGGTGTCTTGAAGTGTTATAGTTTGTGAGAAATTGTTCTTGTTGCAGAGATTGGTCTAAAAACCTAGAAACTAGGGTTTGGTGAATAAATGGACTGTATCTCCTCTGTCCACTGAAATCAAGATCCTCATGTTCAGTGTGATGGAGGAATACAATGTAAATTTTGTTCTTTTTGTGGTTTTGGTCAAACTCCCAAGGTTCCAAGGAGGTTGGGCACGAGTTCACTAGGCATCTCTATGTGACTAGTCTTTAGAACGATAGGCAAAGTGTTGTGAATGGAGTGACCAAATTGATGGTTGATCTAGTGTCTGCAGAGGATTGTAGACCCTTTACATTCTGTCAAGTTTTGTCTCTGTATACTAGTTTGATGTTTGCGAGTTGCAGAGTTACAGAGTTGCCATCGGCATAACACAGCGCCTCGGGGAAACTTGTGGAAGTTATACAGATCAAAGTGTTGGGCCAATAAGAGGTGTATCAGCGAAGGACGAAGGAAGTCTCGCCGAAGAAACATACATCGGTGCAAGTTTTGTATCGGTTCACCGAATGTATATTGCAAATGCATAGCACAAAAGCATGTTGAGAATGTATGTTGGGAATGCATCTTTCGTTGGATACAAAAGGTGACCAGCCGTAACGGTGAGATTGAGGTAAAGAAACTTTAGTCCACTGGTAATAGCAAATCAAGCAAAGCATATACAAGTTGGTATATCGGCATATTGGGAGGACACACAAGAGGTTCACCGACGACCGAAGTCTGGCCGACAAGGTCACGGCTAATCGCCATGGTTAAGGCAAGTGGAAACCTAACTGCCATTGGGGTATCGGCAGGAGATTAGAAGACGCCGCCGATAGAGGAAGTCTCTCCGAAGACAAAGTGGAGTTGACTGTCGGGGAGAGTTGAGAGATCGGCCAGAGAAATAGTAAGGTGGCCGACAGGGTCTGTTTAGCCGATGAGAATAGATCGCTGAGACGTAAGACGGTCTCACACCGATACAGTTTGTGACAAGTTGTTCGCTTCCTCTATGCGCTCTGCATCAGTTACATCCCTAATTTTTGCCTTGCTATACTTTTTTACTTTTACTTGGACATAAGTAAATTTATTATGATGATTAGATTAATGACAAGGAAATCCATGGATTATATTGAATGTCATTTATGAAATTATAGAAAAGATTACATGTCATTATCGATTTAATAATTGCATTATGAGATTTGATTTATTATTTGAATAATGATGCACTAATCATATATTGTTTGGTTACAAGTTGAAACAGGAATACAGATTCTCAGATGACTCTCAGAGAAGAGAGAGAAAGTATCTCTCGAGGAGAGAGATATAGACCTCGGGTTACGAATGGTCGATTTACCAAAACGAGTATGAGTGTATAACGTAATCATGAACCATGTCGTAATAGGTAAGTCTTGTCTTGTTAGTTTGCTTTTGAACCAAATTGACAAGTAGTCGATATTATACAATCTTTTTAAGTCATAGTAAGTCGTCTTAGTCGTTTATAATGTTAATAGTATCGTTACAGTTTGAAATTGAGACTATTTACATTTAACATAAATATTACGACGTTATTGTTGTAAATAGTTATCTTATTATTATTAAGTCACTTGAGGTGTTTTAACCAATTCTTGACGTTAAGACTTTATCATCAAGTTAAGATGACGTGTTTTTGTCGACAAATCGTGAGGGGGAGACTAGCTCAACCCAATCATATTTTTCGTAATCCTTGTTTTAGTATTATCCTTTTATTGATTAAATCATAATAATCAAATAGAGATAATGATATGAAAATAATATTTGATATAATCAAATATAATATGCTTATGAGTCGAATGAGGAAATACCTCATGATAAGTTAATATGGTTTGTGCTTGAACATCCTTAGGCATCAATTGAGGAGTGCCATAAATACTAAAACATGATGGATCGAACTACTCTTTTAGAGTAATCGATTGCTTTCCATTTCAGTTATTTGAGTTGGCAGCCTCATTAAGGAGGAGTGGCGGATAACCTAGCCACATTCACTATTTCTTCTCAACAATTTTTGCATAATCGACATATGGTGTCGATAGCACCATTCTTGTTGACGATTGAGTTAAACCAGGAGACCAGAACCGTTGGTATTGAATGAGTTTTTAACTGCAAGAGAGGGAGCGCATGGTGGAACAACTCATTTATGAGTCGGTTTGGAGCTCTTAATAGGCACGACTTAGATAGTCGATGCGTATGCGGAGTGTGTTAAGTCTAGTCGCTGTGAATAGAAAGGGAGATTTCGCACGGATAGAGGGAGAAGTCTCTAAGCGAATCTTGGAAGAATACATAGTATTCTATCGGCAATCTTTAATGTATAAACGTCGCTTACAGGTGAATGCCTCTGCATATTATGTTTTTCGAAATAGATGAGAGATTGCATGTTGCTTTGTCTTGGACATTCATCCATTTTTATTTTGATATTCTTAAAAGTTTACAGTGTAACTGTTTCAAGGAATATGAGTCGACTGTGTCTCTCTACATAGTATCAATTTAGCTTGTTTAAATGAGTCGACTGAATATGGAAGGTATATAGAGTCAGTGTATGACTATTATTTTAGTTTAGTTCTAAGCCTGAGAATCGATTTAGCCTGGAAGAGTCAAATTCTTATGTTGATATCAAAATCTATCTTATGATTTTATCAGGCTGACCCTGTGTCTTAGTATAAGACTACGATGCTTGTCATAATATGTGTTTAAGAACCAAATGATTCTATTATTATTTATTCCACAAAGGATGACGTGGTTATCATGAAACTAGTGAACCGGTCTCACACTTGATTGAGTCTCCTTTTGAGGACAACCGACTGTGTAGGTGTATGCTAGTCTTGAAAAGTAATTTGAAATAATTAGTAGAGGTTAATTATTAAGGGAAAACTTACCCAACTGTGAGTAGTGTGGTCTTGAATATCAAATAGAAAATAATATCTTTTGAAACCATTCTTGGTTAATACATTGGTTAAGAACATTTTCCTTATCCATAGAATTCAGAGTCTAAGTGATCATTGACAACTATGGTAAACCTATTAAGTTATAGATTAACTAGAGATAGTTTGGAAAAACAAATAAACACTTCTATATTATCTTTACAAATAACCTTGGCGAGTATAGTTTTGTAGTAAACCATTTTATGTCAAAAGACTATGTCTACAACTTTACATAAAATTCCTTTATGAGTATATGAGAAGTAAAGGTATTGGCATCACTTAGATGTGCATTGAATAGTATTCAGGCTCCTTGAAATAGGAGTTATTATTTTTGCAAAGAGTTAAGCTATTCCTAACCATGGATGAGTTAACCTTTGGTCGATTAAGAACCTAGGTCTCGTAGGGTTGATATATGTTTATTTTGTAATCCTATTATCCAAGGGTAATATGTAAACCCTAAAAGTGATTATGAACCAACTAAATACATATGACATTTAAACTTATCCTTGTCAAGGTAGCCAATATCATGGCATGGTGATTAAACTATTTATGTAAATATTGTTAGTATGAATAAACTGCGAGAATACGACAGTATCCAAGTCAAGTAGGGGTGGGTGAACACAAGGACCATGTTCATTATGAGTGTTATTGATATTAAAGCTTTGGCCAAAGTAATGCAAGTGTCTTCTACATGCATTGTCGGTTCACTGTATCTGGAATGCACAATCTATCAGAAATCATACTTAGCTAAAGGGTATCTAGGGTTGTATGATTGATAGATAGGTATAGGATACAACACTATGTATTCGGGATAGGCAAATTACCACTGGTCACCTTTGGTCTATATCCCTCGTGAAGGGTATGGCCACTTCCTATGTGGAAGATGTGTGGGAGACCGCCTGTCTGTGGATGGAGGTAAATCACTGGAAAGATACTCTCTCTCTCTCCAAGTAGAATATATGCCAGGACTTGTGATAAAGATGCCAGATATTCAACCGCAATATTTATTCCAAATTGTCTATGTAATTGATTTACATTGTAAACTTTGTCTTTGAGAAAGACTTCATGATGTATTGTACCTTGTAAAGGAAAACTCTTGTAATTAGGGATATTTGATTATTTGTTTAATAAAAGAAAAAA
Organism: Cunninghamia lanceolata; assembly: GCA_027924645.1. NCBI lineage: Eukaryota > Viridiplantae > Streptophyta > Pinopsida > Cupressales > Cupressaceae > Cunninghamia > Cunninghamia lanceolata. Next base: position 133,449 of record BSBN01001057.1, read on the forward strand.
TTTCTCTAATTCATTTTTACCTAGTTTAATTACTTCTTGGTAAATTTTCAAGTTTTACTATGTTTTAAGAACGTGGATGTTACATATGGTATCAGAGCTACCAGGTTCTGCACTAGGGCTTATGAGACCACTATGCTTGCCTGTAGCCAACATTATGCAGTTAGCTAATGTTTGAAAAATTTATGTGCTAGGATGGTACGTCTTAAAAAAAGAGCGAGAAAGTTTGTTAATACGAGTCAACATTTCCTTAAAGCAAAAAGAGAACATGAGGCCATTATCAAAACCTTTGAGGGAACTAATGATGAGAGTGACATTTGGTAAAGTGATACTGAAACTCTGGTGACTGCCCTAACTCGAATCAAGCGAGTGAAAAGGGAGTACTTGGAAAGAGTTAAAGATGAGGAAATGACTATGGTTAGGCGATGGTGCAGGAGCACCAAGGGTTTGGAGCCCATGTATATACCTTCACATTTTTGGTGTGATGTTTTTTATTTTCAAATAGGAAAGAGCAGGAACATGCATTCGGTTCAATAGAGTGGTGACCAATAGCGGCGGTGAGAGGAACCGGCGGTAAGGAGTCAACCAATGCATATGAGAAGACATCGGTGTGATCGGGTGTATCGGTAGACAGGACCGGAGTTCCGCTGAAGTAGTAAGTCTGGCCGATAGGAAGCTAAGTCCATGCGGGTCCCACACAATGCATGCAAGCTTTGCATGTATATACAAGCAAGAAGGCATATCGGCATGAGTGTCAGTATCGGCGGGAGAAGTTGAACGTTGGCCGATGTTGAAAGTCACACCGACAAGTGTGAAGGGCATCAGAGTGACTAAGGATATCAGCGAGAGAAGTTGAACATTGGCTGATGTTGAATGTCACATCGACAAGTGTGAAGGGAAGGCTCATCGGGGTGACAACCGCAAGTGTTCACCGATGGCGAGTTTATCAGAGAGATAATAGTCATCGGGAAAGACTTTACGAGTCACAGCGAACGACTGGGTCATGCCGATAGAAAGCTTATCGGTGTGAGATGCATATCAGGAGAACTGTTGAAAGCTTCACCGATGAGAAAGGGTCACACCGACAATAGGAGCATATCAATGTATCGGTGGAGGAATGTTTGGAGTCACCGATGAAAGAAGTCTCGTCGAAGACTAAGTAAAGGCGACCATCGACGAGATGGTGGATATCGACAGAAGAAGTTTAAAGTTGGGCCGACCGTAGGAGGTCTCACCGATGGTTCAATGCTCATCGGAGTAAGTTGTATTATCAGCAAACAGAGGAAAAGTTACTCCGATGATACAAAGTCTGAGCGATGGACTCTATCCATCAGAGAGAGATGGCTTGTCGGTGAAAGAAATTAAGAAGTGGCCGATAAGGTAGGTCAGGTCGATAAGGAAGGAGAGGTCTAATTCGGTGAGACAATAGATGTTATCTTGCCGATGATAAAGTGAATGCATATTTCAGTATTGTATATGAATGTATATGCGAAGGAGCAATACGAATGGAAAAACCTAACCGAATAGATAGAAAACCCTAACTGTCTGATAACAGAGAAATGACGAATGGTATAAAAACTATTTTTGGCTTTGTAGATCGGTTAGAGAGAGAGAAGGTGGAAAAACGTGGAAGATTGAAGAACATACATTGAATGTAATAGAGAAACTTTTGATAATAGAAACATTGACAGTTTGAATCCATTTGTATATTGTCTATAGAGTACTTGTATAATCCAGTTTGCAGTAGAGTAGACAGTTTAAATTTTGTTCTTTTGTTTCTGTTTGTACAAGATGTCTCTGTCTTGATGCCCCTACATTTTCCTTGTACAGTCATGGAGGGCCATCAAGCAGAGACCTTGTTTCTTTTGTTTTTGTTTGTGTTAGTGATTGGATTGTCAGTGGGAGACAATGAGAACTTGTCCTAGGCGAGCTCTGCTATAGCTCGGCTAGGTATGCAAGTTGCAGTCTAAGTAGACAGGGATGAAAAATAGAGAAGGGAGAATTGAGCACTAAGCAATCAAAACCCTGGACCTAAAGAGGAGGGTTGATAACAGGCTCAAGAAGGCTATAAGCCTTGGATATTGAGAATCTTGGTACACAGTGAGGACAAAGAAGAATACCTCACACCAAGAAAGCATTGTCTGTACTGAAAATAACAGGCAAATAGGTCTTTCACCTCTGTAATAGATTGTGTAGGTTGGATTAGGCATTTTGGGTAGAAAATGTCTTTAAGCACTTGAATTGGTAGGGAGATTTGGGTATGATTTAGGTCTTGAAGTGTTGGTTCAAGATAGGTTTTCTAAGCCCATAGGCCCCCCCATCAAATTGGTATCAGAGCCAAGTTAAAGATTTGGGCTATTCCTAGGTTGGAATAGAAGAAGTTGTATGTCATCATCGAGTTCAAGTGAGTCTGTAGGTTCATCCAAGAAGATGGTGACTAATGCAGAGTTGGCAAAGAAAGTTGATGATCAAGAAGAGGAGAATAGGCTCCTACAGGAAAGACTAGTTGAGATGGAAAGTAAGCTAGGTGCAATGATAATAAAGACTGAAGAAGTCAGTCGAAAAGTCAAGAGTTCTGAAGGTAAGGAAGAAGGTGTGTCTATAGAAGATGAAGAGCCCACACCTGATCCTGTGTTGACAGAAGAACCTTTCTTGAAGGCTTTGAAAGCCATGAGTGGCAAGTCATTGGAAGGAGTTCCTCTTTTTAGTGGAAAGATGGAACCTGATTTGGTTATGGAATTGATAGAAGGTTTAGAAAATCACTTTGAATGTGATGGAGTGAGTGAAGCACAAAAGGTGAAGGTGGCTAAATCAAGACTCAGAGGAGCTGCCTTGACATGGTGGAAATTTGTTCAAACAGAAAGAGAAAAAGAAGGCAAGAAACCTATAGCTTCTTGGAAAGGTATGGTGGCTAAAATCAAAGAAGTCTACATGCCTGGGGATTATGAAGTTCAGTTGCACAAGAAACGATAGAATTTGAGACAAAGAGAATTAGATGTTAATGCATACACTAAGGAGTTTCAAAAACTATGCCTGAGGTCTAAGGTGATGGAAGATGAAAATGTAAAGGTAGCAAGATACCTAAATAGTTTGAGGTGGCGTATTCAAGAGGAAATCAGCTTGTTCAACCCTACAACAGTACGGCAAAGCTATCAGCTAGCACTCAATGTAGAGGAGAAGGGCAAGAAGAAACAAGAATCAAACAGAAGATCAAGAGGAAGAGGTAGAGACAACAGAGGAAGAGGAAATTATGGTGGTAGGAATACTGATCAAAGACCCCAAGGAGAATCCAAACTCACAGAGCAGAGTGGGGAGACTAGTAGTAGAGGAAACTACAGAGGAAGGGGATCTAACAGAGGAAGATCAAGAGGATCAGGCAGAGGATCCTACTTTGCCACTATGAAATGCTACAATTGTGGTCAATTAGGCCATCCAGCATATAGATGTCCTGATAAAGGCACATTTTCTTCTCAAGGAGTTGATAAAAGAAATCATTATGTACAAGATGATGCTTCAAGCAGCAAATCACCTGAAGTCAATCTAGCCTCAGAAGTGGGAGAGAACATCATGGTAAGGAGAACTTTGATCAAAGAACCGGTGAAAGCTGAACCAAGCCAGAGGAGAGCATTATTCAGAATCAGATGCAAGATTATGAATAAGGTATGTCAAGTAATTATAGACTCAGGGTCTACTGATAATATAGTATCAGATGAAGCAATTAGAAAATTAAATTTGCAAAGAATACCTCATTCAAATCCATATAGAGTCACATGGTTAAATAAAGGTCAGCATGTGATAGTCAATGAGCAAACTTGGGTAGAGTTTGGTATAGGTGGATACAAAGACAAGGTACTCTGTGATATCCTACCTATGGATGCATGTCATCTACTATTGGGCAGACCATGGCAGTTTGACCGGAAGGCCATACATGATGGTGAGAAGAATGCATATTCTTTTCAAAAAGATGGTGTCACCTATAAAATTCAGTCATTGGAAGATGAAGAAGCAAATAAGACAAAAAGTCCTAGTGTCTTAATTGTGAGTGGTAAAGAGTTTTTGAACACTCTTAAGGAGGATGGTATTGGCTATGCTATCATAGTAAAGCCTAAGGAGGAGCAAAAAGACAAAAAGGTAGTGGTCCCAAAAGAGGTACAGACTATACTGGAACAGTATAAGGACATCATTAGTGATGGAACACCAGCAACACTACCTCCACAAAGAACTATAAGCCATCAGATAGATCTAATTCCAGGAGCATCTTTACCTAACAAAGCTCCTTACAAGATGACTCCAGAACAACATAAGGAGATAGCTAGACAAGTGCAAGAGTTGCTTGACCAAGGATTGGTTAGAAAAAGCATAAGTCCTTGTGCAGTGCCTACAGTGTTGGCACCAAAGAAAGGAGGAACATGGAGACTATGCACAAACTCTAGAGCTATCAATAAGATCACCATAAGGTACAGATTTCCAATTCCCAGAATTGAAGATCTTATGGACTGTTTAGGAGGGGCTAAATACTTCACCAAGATAGATCTGAAAAGTGGTTATCACCATATCAGAATCAAGGAAGGTGATGAGTGGAAAATAACCTTTAAAACTACAGAAGGACTGTATGAATGGCTTGTTATGCCATTTGGTTTATCAAATGCTCCCAGCACATTCATGAGGCTCATGAATGAAGTCCTCAAGGACTATATGGGTAAATTTGTAGTTGTTTATCTAGATGACATCTTGATTTTTAGTCAAACTAAAGAAGAGCATCTTGAACATGTAAATACTGTTTTGAAAAAGTTACATGATGAACAACTAACCATAAATTTGGAGAAGTGTGAATTCATGAAGCAGGAATTGGTATACCTTGGTTTTGTGTTGTCCAAAGGAGAACTGAAAATGGACAAGTCAAAGGTAGAAGCCATATTGAATTGGCCCACTCCTAGAGCAGCAACTGAGGTGAGAAGTTTTCATGGCTTAGCTCAGTTTTATAGAAAGTTCATAAAGAATTTCGGTACTATTTGTGCACCCATGCTTGATACAATAAAAGGTGGAATGAAAACAAAGTTTCAATGGACACAAGCAGCTGATAAGAGTTTTGAATTGTTGAAGAAAGAAGTAGCCACACAGCCAGTGTTAGTGCTGCCTAGTTTTGATAAGTTATTCACTTTAGAATGTGATGCTAGCAATATTGCAGTAGGTGCAGTACTCAGCTAAGAGAATAGACCAATAGCTTTTTTCAGTGAGAGGCTAAATGAAGCAAAGAGCAGATACTCTTCATATGACTTGGAGCTCTATGCTCTAGTCCAAGCACTTAGAAAATGAAGGCATTATCTCCTACCGAAGGAATTTGTTGTGTATACAGACAATCAAGCTTTGAGTTTTCTAAACTCACAAGATAAGTTGAGCCATAGGCATATCAAGTGGATGGAGTACTTACAGTCCTACACATTCACAATTAAGCATAAGAAGGGACAACTCAACGAAGTAGTAGATGCTTCAAGCAAGAGGCTGCTCACAGTGCAAGAAGTGCATTTAGGAAGTATAGGGATGGAAGAGTTCAGAGCTCTTTACAAAGAGGATGAAGATTTTGCTGAAGCATACAAGGTCTGTCAAGATTTTGAAAATTACTTTCATAGTGAATTTGCAAACTACACATTGCAGCAGGGATTGCTGTTCAAAGGTGGACATTTGTGTGTACCAAAAGGATCCATGAGGGAAAATCTCATACAAGAGAACCTCTGTAGTAGATTGTGTAGGTTGGATTAGGCATTTTGGGTAGAAAATGTCTTTAAGCACTTGAATTGGTAGGGAGATTTGGGTATGATTTAGGTCTTGAAGTGTTGGTTCAAGATAGGTTTTCTAAGCCCATAGGCCTCCCCATCAGGTGAGATCACCACATATCCCCAATTGTTGAGATCATAGAAGTTAGGTCCGATAGTGAGTCAGAGGATTATATACCTCGAGATTATGTATCATAAAATTAGTCCGAAGGATATACTCCTCTTGAGGACATGACTTTTGAAGTCATTTCTTGTATAAATGAGGGATATCCTTTGCTATTGAAATGAAATAAATAAAAAGAGTTGTTTTTGTGTCAAACCATTGTTTGCTTTGAGTTTATTATGTTTTGATTTAATGGGAGGCATTATAATCAAGAACTAATGGACAACTCAATATTCTCAGGTGTGAGAAATCGATAAACATGGTTCGAACAAGAACTAACCAAGGAGAAAGTGAAGAGCAAGACCCACCCGCCAAATAATCAACTAGACCAAATCATAACCATGCTTGGGGAAACCAAGAACAGACTAGGTGATTTGGAAAAGAAGGTGGATGATAAAGGAAATTCTGAGGGAGGAGGTGAAAACTCTCATGGTGAAAGTGGAGAAAATCATGAAGAGCGTAGTAAGAGTACAGAACCTAATAAAGAGGCAAGAGATAGACTGACCTCAGAGCTCTCTAAAGACATGAAGAAGGTCACTCCACCAAAGTTTGATGGGACAGTAACCGGAGATGCTGCAGAAGCTTAGTTAACAAAAATGGAAAAATATTTTGAGATAAGGAATTATCCGGAAGTAACCAAGGCAGTATGGGGAGCATTCCAACTGGCAGGAGAAGCATCCACTTGGTGGATGAATAAGAAGATGGAATTGAATTTAATCTTTCTAAGGGTAACTTGGGATGAGCTCGTGGAACTCTTTTGCAAGAGATGGTTAGCACAACTCTATTTTGATCAGAAACTAACTAATTTTAGAATCTTAGTCAAGGAGATATGACAGTAGTGGAATATGGAGAAAAGTTCACCCGACTCCTAAAATATGTTCCTTGGTATCAAATGAATGAGAGATTCAATATCAAAAATTCATCATGGGCATAAATGCTCAAATCAGAGGAGAAGTGGATGTACATGGTCCCATAACAATGGATCAAGTGTACAAGAAAGCGATCAAGCAAGAGAAAAAGCTGAAATCCATCTTGGCTTATCATGATAGAAACCGCAAGAGGTTTAATGGAACTCCTAACAACCAACCATACAAGAAAAGATATGAAAAGAGATATGATAACAAGAGAAAAAATAAAGGATCTCAGAAGAACAAGGGTGGATCTGGTAATGAGAAGAAGAATGGCAACTACAAAAGAAATGAGGATAATAATGGGAAGACTTCAAACAAGAAAGGACCCATTGGAGGATGCTTTACTTGTGGGGGCGACCATTATGCAAATCGTTGCCCTAACAAAGGTCAAAATGGTTAATAAGGAGGTACTGCATTACCTACCCAGCAAGAAGCATTTCAGCAAAGGATTCATGTAGTGCTCAAAAATTGACAAGCAGAGTATCAAATCACACCTATTGAGATGACAAGTACTTTGTTTGGAGTCCCTATATCTATTTTGATTGATACAGGAGCCAAGGAAAAAAAAAATTCTCCTACAATTCTGAATAAGTTTCCTAGAAAAGATGGATACATGTGTAAACCTTGGTCAGTAGAATATGCTAACCAATCTAAGGCTCAAGTAGAGCAATGTTTGTTTGTAGCCAAAATTGACCTCCCTATTTTCTCAATTGAAGCAAACCTGTATGTAGCTCCCTTAGGTTCCCATGATGTAATTCTAGGATTGAGTTGGTTGTGGAAGCATAGAGCTAAGGTTGACTATTTTTCAATAACAGTTGAATGCTTAGATGATTTGGGAAATCAGACCCAATTCCAAGGGATTCAAAGAGAAGTTAAAATAAGACCTATCTCTGCCAAACAATTGAAGAGGGTTAGAAGGAAGGGTTGTCAGTTATTTGCAGTCAAAGTTTAACAAGTGGAGGAAGGATTAGCAAGTCCTAGTTCATCTTTTGAAGAAAAGTATCCTTTTCTTCAGGAATTTCAAGATGTGTTTCCATAAGAACTTCCAAGACTACCTCCCAAAAGAGTTTTTGATTTTGCAATTGATATTAAACCAAGATCTTAGCCTATATCAAAAGCACCTTACTGTATGACAACTACAGAGTTAATGGAGTTAAAAGCCCAATTACAAGGATTGTTGGCAAAAGGTTTGATTAGACCCAGTGTTTCACCTTGGGGTGCCCTGATTATTTTTGTTAAGAAGAAGGATGGAACCCTTCGATTGTGTATAGATTATCATATGCTCAATAAAGCAATGGTAAAGAACAAATATCTGTTGCCACGTATTGATGATCTTTTTGATCAGATGCGTGGAGTTGTATATTCAAAGATTGTTTTAAGATCAGGGTATCATCAGTTAAGACTGAAGGATGAGGATATTCATAAGACAACTTTTAGAACCAGATATGGGCACTATGAGTTCACGATGTTGCCATTCAGTTTGACAAATGCACCTGCTGCATTCATGAATCTCATGAATAGTGTATTCAGAGATTGTTTGGACAAGTTTGTTTTAGTCTTTCTAGATGATATACTCATTTATTCTAAGAATGAAGAAGAACATCAACAACATTTACAAATAGTTCTACAATGATTAAGAGAACATAAGTTATATGGAAAACTGTCAAAGTGTACATTCTTTCATAAGGAGATTCAATATCTAGGTCATATTATTTCTGCTGATGGAATATCTATTGATCCTGCAAAAATCACAGCTATTCTAGATTGGCATGTACTAACAAATGTGCATGAGGTGCGTAGTTTCATGGGCTTGGCTACTATTATAGGAAGTTTGTTTTAAATTTCTCCAGTATTTCTAGTCCAATCAATTCCTTGGAAAGGAAAGGAAAGAGATTTGAATGGACAAACAAATGTTAGGATGCATTTAATTTCTTAAAGGAAAAGTTAACTACAGCTCCAATCTTGAAAGTTCCTGACCCCGAAGGATAATTTGAAGTAATCACAGATGCCTTAGGAGAAGGATTAGGAGGAGTGCTCATGCAAGATGGAAGAGTCATAGCATATGAATCAAGGAAATTGAAATCCTATGAGAGAAATTATGCCTCGCATGATTTAGAATTGGCAACAATAACTCATGCCTTGCATATGTGGATACATTATTTGTTGGGGAAAACTTTTATACTTAAGTCAGACCATCAAAGTCTTAGGTATATTTTCTCTCAACCGTATTTAAATGCTCGACAAAGGAGATTGTTAGAATTTATAGCTGACTATAATTTTGAAATAAGCTACATCAAAGGAAAAGAGATTAGAGTAGCTGATGCTTTGAGTCGTAGAAGACATATAGCTTCTATTATTTCTATTCGTGAAAATTTCAAGCGTTCGGTGTTACAAAATTTGTCTGGTGATGAGTATTATGAGTAGGTTAAGAAGGATCTAAAAGATAATCCTAGAGATCCAAGATATGATAGTTTTCTAATAGAGTCTGATGGACTATTGAGGTACAAGGGTAGAATGTATGTTCCTGATTCAACTGGCTTAAGGGATCTAGTATGGAAAGAAGTTCATACTGCACCGTATTCAGGACATCCAGGAGTGACCAAACTCCTAGAGGATGATAAACCTCTTTATTAATGGAAAGGAATGAAGAATGATGCTGCAAGATTTATAGCAAGTTGTTTAGAATGTCAGAGGGTGAAAGCTAAGCATCAACACCCTACAGGATTGTTGTACCCCCATGATGTGCCAAAGTGGAAATAGCAAGTTATTAGTATGGATTTTGTTCAAGGTCTTCCTATGTCAAGGAATAGACATGATGCCATTTTAGTTGTGGTTGATAAACTCACAAAGGTAGCTAATTTTATACCAGGGAATTTGACTGATGGAGCACCAGTGTTAGCTCACAAATTTGTGCAAGAGGTGTTCAAATTGCATGGCTTCCCTGAAAAGATTATCTCAAATAGAGATGCACATGTAACATCAAGGTTTTGGCAAACTTTATTTTCTGCACTAGGGACTAAACTCAACGTGAGTACAACTTATCATCCTAAAACTGATGGGCAAACTGAGAGAGTAAACTAGGTTTTAGAAGATTTGTTACACATGTTTTGCATGGATCAGCAATATAAGTGGGAGGAATACTTACTGCTTGTGGAATTTGCTTATAACAATTCCTATCATTCTGCTATTAAGAGCCACCATTTAAAGCATTGTATGGAAGAAGATGTCAAACTCCTATAAGTTGGGATAAGCTAGAAGATAGGATTAGCATCGAACCAAAAATGCTAGCTGAAATGGAAGAGAAGGTAAAGCTGATTAGAAAAAGATTGGAAGAAGCTAATGATAGATAAAAGAGCTATGCGGATACAAAGCGTGTTCCAAGGTAATTCTTTGTCAGAGAAAAAGTTCTTTTGATGGTAAAACCTCAAAAAAGTTCTATTAAGTTCGAGAAGTCTTCTAAGTTAACCCCTTGTTATGTGAGACCCTTTGAAGTGCTTGAAGTGGTCAATCCGTTTGCCTACAGAATTGCTCTACCACCAGTCTTGTCTAGAATGCACAATGTTTTTCAAGTGTCTTATTTGAAGAAATATGTTGTAGGTGATAACCATATTTTGAATTGGAATTCTTTACAGATGCAGGATCCAGGAGTGGTCACTATCGAGCCACTCAAGTTGTTAGAAATGCATAAGCTCCGCTTGCGTAATAGAGAAGTCTTGCAGTGCAAGGTCCAATGGGACCAATATGCTGAGGAAAATGATACATGGGAGGATTATCATGAATTCTATAAAAAGTTTCCTCATTTATTTAATGTTGTTATCAGTTTAAAACAATGAACTTGCTTTTTAGTTACTTTTTGATACTTTATATCATCGACGACGATGAATCTTTAGGGGAAGGATATGCTACTTGGACATAAGTAAATTTATTAGGATGATTAGATTAATGACAAGGAAAAATATGGATTATATTGAATGTCATTTATGAAATTATAGAAAAGATTATGTCATTATCGATTTAATAATTGCATTATGAGATTTGATTTATTATTTGAATTATTTGAATAATGATGCACTGATCATATATTGTTTGGTTACAAATTGAAACATGAATACAGATTCTCAGATGACTCTTAGAGAAGAGAGAATATATCTTTCGAGGAGAGAGATATAGACCTCGGGTTACGAATGGTCAATTTGCCAAAACAAGTATGAGTGTATAATGTAATCGTGAACCAACGTGTCGTAAGAGGTAAGTCTTGTCTTGTTAGTTTGTTTTTGAACTAAATTGACAGGTAGTCGATATTATACAATCTTTTTAAGTTATAGTAAGTCCTCTTAGTCATTAATAACGTTAATAGTATTGTTAGAGGTTGAAATTGAGACTATTTATGTTTAACGTAAATATTACGATGTTATTCTTGTAAATAGTTATCTTATTACTATTAAGTCACATGAGGTATTTTAACCAATTCTTAACGTTAAGACTTTATCGTCAAGTTAAGATGACGTGTTTTTGTTGACGGATCGTGATGTGGAGACTAGCTCAACCCAATCACATTTTCCTTAATCCTTGTTTTAGTATTATCCTTTTATTGATTAAATCATAATAATCAAATAGAGATAATGATATGAAAATAATATTTGTTATAATCAAATATAATATGCTTATGAGTCGAATGAGGAAATACCTCATGATAAGTTAATATGGTTTGTGCTTGAACAACCTTAGGCATCAATTGAGGAGTGCCATAAATATTAAAACATGGTGGATCGAACTACTCTTTTAGAGTAATAGATTGCTCTCCATTTCAGTTATTTGAGTTGGCGGCCTCATTAAGGAGGAGTGGTGGATAACCCAGCCACATTCACTATTTCTTCTCAACAATTTTTGATAATCGACATATGGTGTCGATAGCACCATTCTTGTTGACGGTTGAGTTAAACTAGGAGACCAGAACTGTTGGTATTGAATGAGTTTTTAACTGCAAGAGAGGGAGCGCATGGTGGAACAACTAATTTATGAGTTCGTTTGGGGCTCTTAATAGGCATGACTTAGATAGTAGATGTGTGTGGGGAGTGTGTTAAGTCTGGTAGCTGTGAATAGAAAGGGAGATTTCGCGTGGACAGAGGGAGAAGGTTGTGAGCAAATCTTGGAAGAATACATAGTATTCTATCGACCATCTTTACTGTATAAACATCGCTTACAGGTGAATGCCTCTGCATATTATGTTTTTCGAAATAGATGAGAGATTGCATGTTGCTTTGTCTTGGACATTCATCCATTTTTATTTTGATATTCTTAAAAGTTTACAGTGTAACTGTTTCAAGGAATATGAGCCGACTGTGTCTCTCTACATAATATTGAGTTAGCTTGTTTAAATGAGTCGACTGAATATGGAAGGTATATAGAGTCAATGTATGACTGTTATTTTATTTTAGTTCTAAGCTTGGGAATCGATTTAGCCTGGAAGAGTCAAATTCTTATCTTGATATTGAAATCTATCTTATGATTTTATCATGCCGACCCTGTGTCTTAGTATAAGACTATGATGCTTGTCATAATATGTGTTTAAGAACCAAATTATTATATTATTATTTATTCCACAAAGGATGACGTAGTTATCACGAAACTAGTGAACCAGTTTTGTACTTGATTGAGTCTCCTTTTGAGGACAACTGACTGTGTAGGTGTATGCTAGTCTTGAAAAGTAATTTGAAAGAATTCGTAGAGGTTAATTATTAAGGGAAAACTTACCCAACTGTGAGTAGTGTGGTCTTGAATATCAAATAGAAAATAATATCTTTTGAAACCATTCTTGGTTAATACATCAGTTAAGAACGTTTTCCTTATCCATAGAATTTAGAGTCTAAGTGATCCTTGACAACTATGGTAAACCTTTTGAGTTATAGATTAACTACAGATAGTTTGAAAAAATGAATAAATCCTTCTACATTATCTTTACAAATAACTCTGGCGAGTATAGTTTTGTAGTAAACCATTTTATGTCAAAAGACTATGTCTACAACTTTACATAAAATTCCTTTTTGAGTATATGAGAAGTAAAGGTATTGGCATCACTTAGAAGTGCATTGAATAGTATTTAGGCTCCTTGAAATAGGAGTTATTATTTTTGCAAAGAGTTAAACTATTCCTAACCATGGATGAGTTAAACCTTTGGTCGATCAAGAACCTAGGTCTCCTAGGGTTAATATATGTTTATTTTGTAATCGTATTATCCAAGGGTAATATGTAAACCCTCAAAGTGATTATGAACCAACTAAATAGATATGACATTTAAACTTATCCTTGTCAAGGTAGCCAATATCATGGCACGATGATTAAACTATTTATGTAAATATTGTTAGTATGAATAAACTACGAGAATACGATAGTATCCAAGTCAAGTAGGGGTGGGTGAACACAAGGACCACCTTCATTATGAGCGTTATTGACATTAAAGCTTTGTCCAAAGTAATGCAAGTGTCTTCTGCATGCATTGTCGGTTCACTATTTCTGGAATGCACAATCTATCGGAAATCATACTAGCTAGAGGGTATCTAGGGTTGTATGATTGATAGATAGGTGTAGGATACAACACTATGTACTTGGGATAGGCAAATTACCACTTGTCACCTTTGGTCTATATCCCTCGTGAAGGGTAGGGCCACTTCCTATGTGGAAGATGTGTGGGAGACCGTCGGTCTGTGGATGGATGTAAATCACTGGAAAGATACTCTCTCTCTCTCTCTCCAAGTAGAAGATATGTTAGGACTTGTGATAAAGATGTCAGATATTCAGCAGCAGTATTTATTCCAAATTGTCTATGTAATTGATTTACATTGTAAACTTTGTCTTTGAGAAAGACTTCATGATGTATTGTACCTTGTAAAGGAAAAATCTTGTAATTATGGATATTTGATTATATGTTTAATAAAAGAAAAAATTTCTCTAATTCATTTTACCTAGTTTAATTACTTCTTGGTAAATTTTCTAGTTTTACTATGTTTTAAGAATGTGGATGTTACATATGGTATCAGAGCTACCAGGTTCAACACTAAGGCTTATGAGACCACTATGCTTTCCTGTAGCCAACATTATGCGGTTAGCTAATGTTTGAAAAAAAATTGTGCCAGGATGGTACGTCTTAAAAAAAGAGTAAGAAAGTCTGTTAATATGAGTCAACGTTTCTTTAAAGCAAAAAGAGAATGTGAGGCCATTATCAAAACCTTTGAGGGAACTAATGATGAGAGTGACATTTGGTTAAGTGATACTGAAAGTATGGTGACTGCCCTAACTTGAATCAAGCAAGTAAAAAGGCAGTACTTGGAAAGAGTTAAAGATGAGGAAACAACTATGGTTAGGCGAGATCCCCACATACCCCCAATTGTTGAGATCATAGAAGTTAGGTCCGATAGTGAGTTAAAGGGTTATATACCTCGAGATTATGTATTAGAAAATGAGTCTGAAGGATATACTCCTCTTGAGCATGACTTTTGAAGTCATTTCTTGTATAAATGAGGAATGCCCTTTGCTATTGAAATGAAATAAATTAAAAAGAGTTGTTTTTGTGCCAAACTATTATTTACCTTGAGTTTATTATGCTTTGATTTAATGGGAGGCATTATAATCAAGAACTAATGGACAACTCAATATTCTCAGGTGTGAGAAATTGATAAACATGGTTCTGACAAGAACTAACCAAGGAGAAAGTGAAGAGGAAAAACCACCTACCAAATAATAAGCTGGACCAAATCATAACCATGCTTGAGGAAACCAAGAAAAGATTGGGTGATTTGGAAAAGAAGGTGGATGATAAAGGAAATTCTGAAGGAGGAGGTGAAAACTCTCATGGTGAAAGTGGAGAAAATCATGAAGAGCGTAGTAAGAGTGCAGAACCTAATAAAGAGGCAAGAGATAAACTAACCTCAGAGATCTCTAAAGACATGAAGAAGGTCACTCCACCAAAGTTTGATGTGATAGTAACTGAAGATGCTGCAGAAGCTTGGTTAACGGAAATGGAAAAATATTTTGAGATAAGGAATTATTTGGAAGTGACCAAGGCAGTATGGGTTGCATTTCAATTGGTAGGAGAAGCATCCACTTGGTGGAAGAATAAGAAGATGGAATTGAATTTAAGATCTCTAAGGGTAACTTGGGATGAGTTCGTGGAATTCTTTCTCAAGAGATGGTTAGCACAACTCTATTTTGATCATAAACTGACTGATTTTTAGAATCTTCGTCAAAGAGATATGACAGTAGTGGAATATGGAGAAAAGTTCACCCGACTCGTGAAATATGTTCCTCAGTATCAAAAGGATGAGAGATTCAGGATTAGACAATTTATCATGGGCTTAAATGGTCAAATCGAAGGAGAAGTGGATGTACATGGTCCCACAACAATGGATCAAGTGTACGAGAAAGCAATCAAGCAAGAGCAAAAGTTGAAATCCATCTCAGCTTATCATGATAGAAACCGCAAGAGGTTTAATGGAACTCCTAACAACCAACCTTACAAGAAAAGATATGAAAAGAGGTATGATAACAAGAATAAAGATAAAGGATCTCTGAAGAACAAGGGTGGATCTACTAATGAGAAGAAGAATGGCAACTACAAAAGAAATGAGGATAGCAATGGGAAGACTTCAGATAAGAAATGACCCATTGGAGGATGTTTTACTTGTGGGGGCAACCATTATGCAAATCATTGCCCTAACAAAGGTCAAAATGGTCAACAAAGAGGTACTACATTACTGTTGAAAATAAAGGTAGAACTGCTACTATAAACTTTGAGTTAACTGCCCCTTCATGATGTGTGCACACAAGTATGCTGAAATTAGCTTTGCCAACATTAAACATATTTCCAAATAAAAGAAACAACTGAAAGTCCCAAGATTGGGTGCTCAAGTTAGCCCAAACTATTTCAGCCAACTCAAGTGATCAAAACACACCAATTCTCATGCAACAACTTGCACAATTGATGTCCCCAATGTTATTTTAAATTACGTTGTTCTGTACATGTAAGTGACATGCAGACACTGGATCCAACATGCAACTGATACCCATTACTTGAAACACTAAGATGTACCATCTTGCAACTTTCAAGAGTTGGAGTGTCCTACAAGTAATATCTTAAAACTGACATGCAAGCTTTTTCAACAACATGCAACTAATACCCATTTCCTGAATTACTGAGATGTACCATCCTGCAAGTTTCTAGATTTGGAGTGTTCTGTAAGTAATCTCACAAAACTGACATGCAACTACATGCAAGGTCATATAACTAACATGCAATAACATGCAAGGTCATACAAGTCCATAGGAATGACATGCAACAACATGCAAGTGACATGCAACAACATGCAAGCACATGCAAGTGGCATGCAACAACATGCAAGGTCATACGAGTCCATAGGAGTGTCATGCAACAACATGCATCAACATGCAATAACATGCAAGTACATGCAAGCTACATGTAAAAAATATGTAAGCCCATGCAAGCTATTCTAACCACATGCAAGCAATATCTAATTCATGCATCTCTGTAGTTAACTCCAACATTATATCCATGCAAAGTGTCTCAACATTATCCACTCGTGTACATAAAAAAACACAACTCCAAGTCTAAATATAAGTCCCCATCAAAAGGGGACACCCAAGTTTAACTTCCACTCACTAAGAGTTATCAAACTCTCAAAATAGACTTAGGAGAAGTCAACAAAGTCTTCATGGCCCCCACTCTAAAAATGGATGCCCACGTTTGAACTTGTCAATTAGGAATTGATTGCAAAAGTTAAAGTGATATAATTAATAAATAATTAATCTCTCAAAGTCCTTATGTGTTGGTGAACATATTCCAAGAACTTTAGAGACACGTGAATTGGTTAGGATTACAAGTTAATGGCAACTTATCCCAACATTCTCCCACTTGACATTATACATTGCAATAACTCTAAATGTATAATTCAAACTCTAAATCATAGGGAAAAACATCCCTAGTCATCAATGTACCATTGATTCTGCAACATACTTATGTACTTCAACAAGATACCTACAAAAGCAACCATGATAGCCATCATCTCAAACAAGAACTCCTTACATCATGTCACCCATGAGAAACATGAAACATGCCAAGGTGATCCATATCAACTGTCATTGAAACCTGCACCAATCTCAGCATGAACACAAGCATCAAACTATAATGTTAACATAAGACTCTGAATGTCTGCTACACTCATACCAAATGGAAAAGCAACCATAGCAAGTTGCTAGCTCATCCAAAATATACATACCTCAAAACCAAGGTAAACAAAACCATCATAGGTAGAACTCCATGCCATCAACATACCAACCCAAAACTGCAATCAAGTCCTTGTAAAACAATCATGTTAATCATCCATCCTCTCATCTCAATGCAACATACCAATGTACAAATGACCAAAGACAAGGCTAACAAACAAAATCTGCAATAACACTGAACGGATCTATGGATATTGACAGTCCATGTCCAAGTATTCAATGCAACCAATGGGTAAAGACAGCCCATTAAACCTGCACAACTTATAGATCCAAATAGTGAAACATGCAAAATCATCTTCACATCAATAACGTGCAAACTGAGATAACCAAGAAAATATCGCGACAACAAAGAGCATATAGATCCAAGAACTCCCATTGCATGGGTAATGTCAAATCTAAAAATAAGATCAAGGCATTTACAAATCCTCCTATAGCACTTCTCTTAGAGGATGTGGCTGACTCCTCTACCATATAGTGTCAAAACATATAATGATATGCATAAAACATCTCTCTTTACCAATCTCTAAATAACACTCTCAAGTCCTCTTAACCAATGAAGAAAGAGATCAAGGAGTTACCAAATTATTGTTAACAATAATAACAATTGACTCCAATGCAAACCTCAACTCCATAAACATGAAAACCTTCAAGAAGAAGAAAATATACTAGGAAAAAGAGAAACTACAAAATCATACCATGTCTTTATACCACACTAACTTGTGCCAAACTGTGCAAAGTAAGATCTCATTCAACACTCCCAAACTGAAAAGGTATCAACATCTAACATTCAAATTATGATGAAAACATGGCAGCAATAGATGTTAACCTCTCATTGAAAGTAGATAAAACTAGTCAATCATTCCCACAACAAAGGGAATTAGCCCAAAAACCACAAACCATTTCTGTACCTCTCCAAAACAAATCCTCAGAACTAGTTTCATAGCTCAAGATCAAATAGTAATGAGAACAATAGAAATCCTTAAACCCATGCATCTACTTCTCAACAATCCTTTTCAAGACTAGTGTAAAAGAGAAGACAAGATACATATAAATAATACATCTAATAAACAGGTGGGCAACACTTATTAGATCATTTACCTGCCAAGTAGACCAAGAGTGGAATACAAGATTGTCCTTGCATATAACACCAAGCAATAAAAACTTATAATAAAGACAACCTTCTCATAAGGTCTATAATGGACTCAAATCCATTTCCAAGTGTAGGCTTCTCGGTCCTTTTGTTGACATCTCATAATGAGAAATCTTTCCAACACATATCTCTAAGTTCAAGAGATATCAAGCCTCACCCAAGTCTCTCTAGTATCCATAAGTTTTCAGCAATCAATACATTCCAACTTCAAATGCAATCTGCACAATCATGAAGCTCTAAGCAAATGATTAATACTTCAAAACCAAAGAGAACTAACCAAACCATTGTCAAAGTTCCAACTATAGAATCAGGAACATATCAAGACATCGCGATCTAACATCTTCTAAAAAAAAAAGATCATATGCTCCAATGAACATATCTTGCTCCCAAGAGTACCTATATTATGCCAAAAACTTTAACTCATGATCAAGAGTACATCATGGCATAATACTATACATCCTTTAAACCAAGGATCATATATCAAAAACTAATAATTTATAAACTCAACACCTCACCAAAAAACTCCAAGAGTCCTCCATGGAAAATCAAGATGTCAACACCTCTTCAAAAAACATGAAGATCTAGCATCCTCTATCAATAGAACCAAAAATGCCAATGAACCCTTGCTGCAAACTAAAGACATAATCCAAGAGATTCTTATGACACCAACAACCATTGTAAAAGATCATCCATCTTTTAATCAAAGATTTTGCATGGCTCACAACACTGCAACAACAACAATTTAGAACCAATATCTTTAAACAAAGAAGATAAAACACATTATGTAGCTACACAAAACTCCCACTGAAATTGATACCAAGTTATGCATGGTATCATGATTAACATCATTACCAAAACTTCATTGAAAGTAAAAAAAGCTTCTTACGTAACATAACTTTTACTACTATAGATTCCAATGAATAACTAAATCAGGTACTCCAAACTACTTCTGTCTCAATACAAAAAATACCAATGTAATTAAGGTGACCAAGAAGAGGCCTACCAAATAGAACCCTCATCAACTTATTCACAAGATCTGCACACATGCAACATCTCATAGGAGAAAAGAACATGATCAGTGCTTCAATATTTAATAACTAAAAAATAGATTCAACCCCACATCAGTAACATGTAAAACAAATGTAACCAGGTGTAACATGTAGATTGCCAAGACTCAAATACCAGAATCAACTTTAAATCTGATTTGCCAAATAAACCCACATAGGAGAAACCATAGATCATAGGAATCCAACAAGCAGCCTTGCAAATCTAAAATTGTTTCCATCTAGAAAGTGTCTGAACACAATTTTCCACAAATCTACAAACCACTGATTTTAATTAACATGTAAAACCTACAAAACCATATCTCTGTAAATCTGAAACCATTTAAACATCCAAACATTCACACCAATGAACATCATCGAATATGTCATCTGAAATAATGGAATATCACACATCTACAAACCCACAATCTTTTGAAACAGGAAAATTGTGAAAACTTACATATTCAAAATATCATGCATATGAGAAAGGAGAATCCAGGTTGTTCAAGAGTGTCCATATCATAAAAATACCAACTCCACAACCTCCATACAACCAGTGATAAATCATCCAATGCTTTCATGTAACCATGGACTGAAACTATGAACCCAACATAAGCACTCCAAACTATAGTCCAAGAAATGAGTGTTTTTCCATGTGACTAAGGTACCAGAAGTAACCATCCAACATAAACACCCTTTCACTGCACATGACCACAAGGTAAAGGAATAAAACCACCAAACAAGAGAATGTACACATATTGTCAAAATAGAGCTCCAAATCACTACCACAAGATCAACTCCATAAAGATCCATAACCTTAAGCCTCAAGAGCCCAACAAAGATTCTTTTGACAATATCCATCTGAGAAAAAAAAATACAATGGCTTCCAATCTCACAGATCTGCAAAACCTACAAAACAAAGCTCCCATTGCAACCAAAAAACCTTCAACACTTTAAGAGAAAGGCATCCCTCACTCTACATAACCATTAGCTTTGATACCAAATGTTGAAAGTGAAGGTAGAACTGCTACTATAAACTTTAAAATTTTGTGTATGCAAATCTAAATTTAAGATTAATCTATAACAATTAATGAACAAGTGCTTATGCACTTTCAAACCAATGTAGAAGAGAAAAGAAGAGGAGAAAAAGTTTGCATAGTATTTACGTGAAGAAACCCTTTCAGAAAAAATCTCCACACTCAAAGATGTTTCCTGCTTGTATTAAATCTCTTTAGAAAAGATTACATTCAATATTGAAATTCCTCTAAGTCCTTGATGCACTTCAAAAGCTTCTTTAATCTTCAAACCTGTAAAAAACTTCAAAAAAACTTCTTGTTTATTTCTTCAAAAACCTCTTCAATAAAAAGCTTCTTGCTTTTTTATTCTAAGTCTTGTACAAAAAACTTCTTGCTTTTATCTTCTGAGTCTTTTTCCATAAAACAATTCTCTAGAAAATGCATGGGGTTTTCAATTAATTACAAAAAACCTCTTTTAATTCAAAAGCTTCTTAATTCAAAAGCTTGAAACTCAAATTATAATAAATTACAATTGATAACATAGCTTCCAAAACTCATGCAAAAATCAAGCTCACTTAAATTGAGAAGACTGAACTCAAACAAAGTCCAAACTTTGAGTTAATTGCCCCTTCATGATGTGTGCACACAAGTATGCTAAAATTAGCTTTGCCAACATCAAACATATTTCCATATAAAAGTAACAACTGAAAGTCCCAAGATTGGGTGCTCAAGTTAGCCCAATATATTTCAATCAACTCGACTGATCAACACACACCAATTCTCATGCAACAACTTGCACAATTGATGTCCCCAATGTTATTCTGAATTATGTTGTTTTGTACATGCAAGTGACATGCAAACACTGGATCCAACATGCAACTGATACCCATTACCTAAAACACTGAGATGTACTATCCTGCAACTTTTAGGAGTTGGAGTGTCCTGCAAGTAATATCTTAAAACTGACATGCAAGCTTTTTCAACAACATGCAACTGACACCCATTCCCTGAATCACTGAGATATACCATCCTGCAAGTTTTTGGAGTTGGAGTGTTCTGCAAGTAATATCACAAAACTGACATGCAACTACATGCAAGGTCATATAACTGACATGCAATAACATGCAAGGTCATACAAGTCCATAGGAATGACATGCAACAACATACAAGCACATGCAAGTGGCATGCAACAACATGCAAGGTCATACGAGTCCATAGGAGTGTTAGGAAACAACATGTATCAACATTTAACAACATTCAAGTACATGCAAGTAACATGCAACAATATGCAAGTACATGTAAGCTACATGCAAAAAAATGTAAGTCTATGCAAGCTATTCTGACCACATGCAAGCAATATCCAATTCATGCATCTTTGTAGTTAACTCCAACATTATATCCATGCAAGGTGTCTCAACATTATCCACTCATGTATATAAAAAAACACAACTCCAAGTCTAAATATAAGTCCCCATCAAAAGAGGACACCCAAGTTTAACTCCCACTCACTAGGAGTTATCAAACTCTCAAAATAGACTTAGGAGAAGTCAACAAAGTCTTCATGCCCCCCACTTTAAAAATGGATGCTCACGTTTGAACTTATCAATTAGGAATTGATTGCAAAAGTCAAAGTGATATAATTAATAAATAATTAATCTCTCAAAGTCCTTATGTGTTGGGGAACACGATCCAAGAAATTTAGAGACACATGAATTGGTTAGGATTGCAAGTTAATGGCAACTTATCCCAACAATTACCTACCTAGCAAGAAACATTTCAACAAAGGATTCATGCAACGCTCGACAATCGACAAGCAGAGTATCAAATCACACCTATTGAGATGACATGTACTTTGCTTGGAGTCCCTATATCTATTTTGATTGATACAGGAGCCACGAAAATTTTTGTTTCTCTTACAATTTTGAATAAGTTTCCTAGAAAAGTTGGATACATGTCTAAACCTTGGTCAATAAAATATGCTAACCAATCTAAGTCTCAAGTAGAGCAATGCTTGTTTGAAGCCAAAATTGACCTCCCTGGTTTCTCAACTGAAGCAAACCTGTATGTAGCTCCCTTAGGTTCCTATGATGTAATTCTAGGAATGAGTTGGTTATGAAAGCATAGAGCTAAGGTTGACTATTTTTCAAAAATAGTTGAATGCTTAGATGATTTGGGAAATTACACCCAATTCCAAGGGATTCAAAGAGAAGTTAAAATAAGACCTATCTCTGCCAAACAATTGAAGAGGGTTAGAAGGAAGGGTTGTCAGTTATTTGCAGTCAAAGTGGAACAAGTGGAGGAAGGATTAGCAAGTCCTAGTTCATCTTTTGAAGAAAGGTATGCTTTTCTTCAGGAATTTCAAGATGTGTTTCCATAAGAACTTCCAGGACTACCTGCCAAAAGGGGTTTTAATTTTGCAATTGATATTAAACCAGGATCTGAGCCTATATCAAAAGCACCTTACCATCTGACAACTACAGAGTTAAAAGCCCAATTACAAGAATTGTTGGTAAAAGGTTTGATCAGACCCAGTAATTCACCTTGGGGTGCCCCAGTTATTTTTGTTAAGAAGAAGGATGGAACCCTTCGATTATGTATAGATTATCGTATGCTCAATAAAGCAATGGTAAAGAACAAATATATGTTGCCACATATTGATGATCTTTTTGATCAGATGCGTGGAGCTGCTGTATTTTCAAAAATTGCTTTATGATAAGGGTATCATCAGTTAAGACTGAAGAATGAGCATATTCATAAGACAACTTTTAGAACCAGATATGGGCACTATGAGTTCACGGCACGTTGCCATTCGGTTTGACAAATGCACCTGCTACATTCGTGAATCTCATGAATAGTGTATTCAGAGATTGTTTGGACAAGTTTGTTTTAGTCTTTCTAGATGATATACTCATTTATTCTAAGAATAAAGAAGAACATCAACGACATTTACAAATAGTTCTACAACGATTAAGAGAACATAAGTTAAATGGAAAAATGTCAAAGTGCACATTATTTCATAAGGAGATTCAATATCTAGGTCATATTATTTATGTTGATGGAATATCTGTTGATCCTCCAAAAATCACAACTATTCTGGATTGGTCTGTACCAACAAATGTGCATGAGGTGCGTAGTTTCATGGGCCTGGCTGGCTATTATAGGAAGTTTGTTTTAAATTTCTCTGGTATTGCTAGTCCAATCACTTCCCTGTAGAGGAAAGGAAAGAGATTTGAATGGATAAACAAATGTTAGGATGCATTTGATCTCTTAAAGGAAAAGTTAACTACAACTCCAATCTTGAAAGTTCCTGACCCCGAAGGACAATTTGAAGTAATTACAGATGCCTCAGGAGAAGGATTAGGAGAAGTGCTCATGCAAGATGGAAGAGTCATAGCATATGAATCAAGGAAATTGAAATCCTATGAGAAAAATTATGCCCCACATGATTTAGAATTGGCAGCAGTAACTCATGCCTTGCATATGTGGAGACATTATTTGTTGGGGAAAACTTTTATACTTCATCAGACCATTAGAGTCTTAGGTATATATTCTCTCAATCGCATTTGAATGCTCAACAAAGGAGATGGTTAGAATTGATATTTGACTATGATTTTGAAATAAGCTACATCAAAGGAAAAGAGAATAGAGTAGTTGATGCTTTGAGTCGTAGAAGACATATAGCTTCTATTATTTCTACTTGTGGAAATTTCAAGGATTTGGTGTTACAAAATTTGTCTGGTGATGAGTATTATGAGCAGGTTAAGCGGGCTCTAAAAGATAATCCTAGAGATCCAACATATGATGGTTTTCTAATAGAGTTTGATGGACTATTGAGGTACAAGGGTAGAATGTATGTTCCTGATTCAGCTGGCTTAAGGGATCTAGTATGGAAAGAAGTTCATACTTCATCGTATTCGGGACATCTAGGAGTGACCAAACTCCTAGATGATGTTAAACCTCTTTATTTCTGGAAAGGAATGAAGAAAGATGCTGCAAGATTTGTAGCAAGCTATTTAGAATGTTAGACAGTGAAAGCTGAGCATCAACACCCTGCAGGATTGTTGTAACCCCATGATGTGCCAGAGTGGAAATGGAAAGTTATTAGTATGGATTTTGTTCAAGGTCTTCCTATGTCAAGGAATAGACATGATGCCATTTTAGTTGTGGTTGATAAACTCACAAAGGTAGCTCATTTTATACGAGGGAATTTGACTAATGGAGCACCAGTACTAGCTCACAAATTTATGCCAGAGGTGTTCAAATTGCATGGCTTCCCTGAAAAGATTATCTCAGATAGAAATGCGTGTGTAACATCAAAGTTTTGGCAAACTTTGTTTTCTGTGCTAGGGACTAAACTCAACGTGAGTACAGATTATCATCTTGAAACCAATGGGCAAACTAAGAGAGTAAACTAGGTTTTAGAAGATTTGTTACACATGTATTGGAAGGATCAGCAATATAAGTGGGAGGAATACTTACTGCTTGTGGAATTTTCTTATAACAATTCCTATCATTCTGCTATTAAGATGCCACCATTTGAATCATTGTATGGAAGAAGATGTCAAACTCCTATAAGCTGGGATAAGCTAGAAGATAGGATTAGCATCGGACCAGAAATGCTAGTTGAAATGGAAGAGAAGGTAAAGCTGATCAGAAAAAGATTGGCAGGAGCTAATGATAGACAAAAGAGCTATGCGGATACAAAGTGTGTTACAAGGCAATTCTCTGTCGGAGAAAAAGTTCTTTTGAGGGTAAAACCTCAGAAAAATTCTTTTAAGTTTAGGAAGTCTGCTAAGCTAGCCCCTCGTTATGTGGGACCCTTTGAAGTGCTAGTGGTCAATCCGGTTGCCTACAGAATTGCTCTACCACTAGCCTTGTCTAGAATGCACAATGTTTTTCATGTGTCTTATTTGAAAAAATATGTTGCAGGTGATAACCATATTTTGAATTGGAATTCTTTACAGATGCAGGATCTAGGGGTGGTCATGATCGATCCACTCAAGGTGTTAGAAATGCACAAGCTCCGCTTGCGTAACAGAGAAGTCTTGCAGTGCAAGGTCTAATGGGATTGGTCACTATGTTGAGGAAAATGCTACATGAAAGGATTATCATGAATTCTATCAAAAGTTTCCTCATTTATTTAATGTTGTTATCAGTTGAAAATAATGAACTTGCTTTTTAGTTACTTTTTGATACTTTATATCATCGAGGACGATGAATCTTTAGGGGAAGGATATGTTACATCCCCAATTTTTGCCTTGCTATACTTTTTTACTTTTACTTGGACATTTAAGTAAATTTATTATGATGATTAGTTTAATGACAAGGAAATACATGGATTATATTGAATGTCATTTATGAAATTATAGAAAAGATTATGTCATTATCGGTTTAATAATTACATTATGAGATTTGATTTATTATTTGAATTATTTGAATAATGATGCACTGATCATATATTGTTTGGTTACAAGTTGAAATAGGAATACAAATTCTGAAATGACTCTTAGAGAAGAGAGAGAGAGAGAGAGTATCTTTCGAGGAGAGAGATATAGACCTCAGGTTACGAATGATCAATTTGCCAAAATGAGTATGAGTATATAACGTAATCGTGAACCAACGTGTCGTAAGAGGTAAGTCTTGTCTTGTTAGTTTGGTTTTGAACCAAATCGACAGGTAGTCGACATTATACAATCTTTTTAAGTCATAATAAGTTGTCTTAGTCGTTAACAATGTTAATAGTATCGTTAGAGTTTGAAATTGAGACTATTTACGTTTAACGTAAATATTACGATGTTATTGTCATAAATAGTTATCTTATTATTATTAAGTTGTTGCAAGTATGGACCTAACCAATGTTGTCATTGATGTCAACATACCCCTGTTGCATTGATGTCAAGGATTGGATGAGCTATGTGCTGAGTATATGAGAAAATTAGCCCTATCAGAAATAGAGGACTGTGAAGACAGTAAAGTTCTACGAAGCAAAGATCCCAGTTAGTTGGAGATCAGAGTATGCGCATCAAAGGGTTTGTAGACATGTGTCTAAAGGTGCTCCAGTCAATATTTCAGAGATCCGCATGAAGATTTGGAGAAGTTATGGCCATATGAGTAAAATTGGTTCTGGCAGCTGTTCAAATGTGACAAAGTAGCACAAATAGGTCCGGTGAGATCCAGAAATGCAATATCTTGTTCTGCATATTTGATGGCATGTTTGGGAATCTAATGTGAATTGACAACTCAATATGCTCGTGGTTTAGAGGTCCACAAGCAATCCTTCTAACGTGACAGTGATGACGAACTGTATTCTTGAGGTTCCAGATGAAGATGCAAATGATTACAGTAAGCATAAGTGGTGCGGATGTTCTTGGTGATTCAATCAAGCTTGTGGGGGTCTCTAGATTGTGTCTAGTTCGTGTTGACGGTCCGCATTGAAGATTGAGCTCGTAATTAAAGATTCATCTTTGGGTGATGGTGTTCTTCCTAATCTTGGTCGACTGGATGATTTGCACATGATCCTTAAGATGTTCTGTGAAGCATGGCGTGTTCCTCAAAGAAGATTGAAGTCCCAGATATGTGTGGCCGACAGTGTAGTGATACGCATGAGGTTTTTGTAACAAGTCAAGTTGTATTTTAGTAATTGCTCTGTAATAAAATAAAGTATGTTGTGCCGACTTCGATGATCATTCCAAAGTTGATGTCATGTATAAATAAGAATTGTGAAGTCATTCAAAAGTATCCGTTGTCGTGATGAGAAAGTGGTAGAGAGGAGAGGAGCGAAAAACATAGCAGAAGTGGTGAGCTTAAATGGAACTGTCTCAAGCATAATGAAAATGCTAATCTCCAGTTCAAGTATGTAATATTTATATTATTCTGTAGATAGTGTGTCTCCTGTAGGCAGTGGGCCTCTCGTGAGTAGTGTGCTCAGGTAGTGAGCCCTAATTGGCAAGTGCCATTTTGTTCTTCTTATTCTTTTAATAGAGAATACAATCTTGGGTTAGTCACCCCGTGGTTTTTCCCTTAACTGGGTTTTCCACATTAAAATCTTGGTGTCATATGTGTTGAATGTGTTTCTACTTTTGAGTTATTGCATTATGCTTCCATGATTCAATCATTATTATGCTATTGAAATATAAGAAGGCTTTAAGAAATTAAGGAACAAAAGTTTTTGGTGACAACTGATTCACCCCCCCCTCTCAGTTGTTTGTCCTAAAACCAACATAAGTCACTTAAGGTGTTTTAACCAATTCTTAACGTTAAGACTTTATCGTCAAGTTAAGATGACATGTTTTTGTCGACGGATTGTGCTGGGGAGACTAACTCAACCCAATCACATTTTTTCGTAATCCTCATTTTAGTATTATCCTTTTATTGATTAAATCATAATAATCAAATAGAGATAATGATATGAAAATAATATTTGATATAATCAAATATAATATGATTATGAGTTGAATGAGGAAACACCTCGTGATAAGTTAATATGCTTTGTGCTTGAACAACCTTATGCATCAATTGAGGAGTGCCATAAATATTAAAACATGATGGATCGAACTACTCTTTTAGAGTAATCAATTGCTTTCCATTTCAGTTATTTGAGTTGGCGACCTCATTAAGGAGGAGTGGCAGATAACCCAGCCACATTCACTATTTCTTCTCAACAATTTTGCCATAATCGATATATGGTGTTGATAGCACCATTCTTGCTGATGGTTGAGTTAAACCAGGAGACCAGAACCATTGGTATTGAATGAGTTTTTTAACTACAAGAGAGGGAGCGCATGGTGGAATGACTAATTTATGAGTCAGTTTGGGGCTCTTAATAGGCAACACTTAGATAGTCGATGCGTGTGGGAAGTGTGTTAAGTCTGGTAGCTGTGAATAGAAAGGGAGATTTCACGTGGACAAAGGGAGAAGGTTGTGAGCGAATCTTGGAAGAATACAAAGTATTCTATCGGTGATCTTTATTGTATAAACATCACTTACAGGTGAATGCCTTTTCATATTATGTTTTTTGAAATAGATGAGAGATTGCACGTTGCTTTGTCTTGGACATTCATCCATTTTTATTTTGATATCCTTAAAAGTTTACAGTGTAACTGTTTCAAGGATTATGAGCCGATTGGGTCTCTCTACATAGTATCGATTTAGCTTGTTTAAATGAGTCGATTGAATATGGAAGGTATATAGAGTCAGTGTATGACTGTTATTTTATTTTAGTTCTAAGCCTAAGAATCGATTTAGCCTGGAAGATTCAAATTCTTAAGTTGATATTGAAATCTATCTCATGATTTTATCAGGCCAACCCTGTGTCTTAGTATAAGACTATGATGCTTGTCATAATATGTGTTTAAGAACCAAATGATTCTATTATTATTTATTCCACAAAGGATGACATAGTTATCATGAAACTAGTGAACCCGACTCATACTTGATTGAGTCTCCTTTTGAGGACAACCGACTGTGTAGGTGTATGCTAGTCTTGAAAAGTAATTTGAAAGAATTAGTAGAGGTTAATTATTAAGGGAAAACTTACCCAACTGTGAGTAGTGTGGTCTTGAATATCAAATAGAAAATAATATCTTTTGAAACCATTCTTGGTTAATACATTGGTCAAGAACATTTTCCTTGTCCATAGAATTCAGAGTCTAAGTGATCCTTGACAACTATGGTAAACCTATTGAGTTATAGATTAACTAGAGATAGTTTGGAAAAATGACTAAATCCTTCTATATTATCTTTACAAATAACCTTGGCGAGTATAGTTTTGTAGTAAACCATTTTATGTCAAAAGACTATGTCTACAACTTTACATAAAATTCCTTTATGAGTATATGAGAAGTAAAGGTATTGGCATCACTTATAAGTGCATTGAATAGTATTCACGCTCCTTGAAATAGGAGTTATTTTTTTTACAAAGAGTTAAACTATTCCTAACCATGGATGAGTTAAACCTTTGGTTGATTAAGAACCTAGGTCTCGTAGCATTGATATATGTTTATTTTGTAATCGTATTATCCAAGGGTAATATGTAAACCCTAAAAGTGCTTATGAACCAAATAAATAGATATGACATTTAAACTTATCCTTGTCAAGGTAGCCAATATCATGGCACGATGATTAAACTATTTATGTAAATATTGTTACTATGAATAAACTGCGAGAATACGATAGTATGCAAGTCAAGTAGGGGTGGGTGAACACAAGGACTGCGTTCATTATGAGCGTTATTGATATTAAAGCTTTAGCCAAAGTAATACAAGTGTCTTCTACATGCATTGTCAATTCACTGTATTTGGAATGCATAATCTATCAGAAATCATACTTAGCTAGAGGGTATCTAGGGTTGTATGATTGATAGATAGGTGTAGGATACAACACTATGTACCCGGGATAGGAAAATTACCATTGGTCACCTTTGGTCTATATCCCTCGTGAAGGGTAGGGCCACTTCCTATGTGGAAGATGTGTGGGAGACCACCGGTCTGTGGATGGAGGTAAATCACTGGAAAGATTCTGTCTGCAAGCAGAAGATATGCCAGGACTTGTGATAAAGATGTCAGATATTTAGCAACAATATTTATTCCAAATTGTCTATGTAATTGATTTACATTGTAAACTTTGTCTTTGAGAAAGACTTCATGATGTATTGTACCTTGTAAAGGAAAAATCTTGTAATTATGGATATTTGATAATATGTTTAATAAAAGAAAAATTTTCTCTAATTCATTTTTACCTAGTTTAATTACTTCTTGGTAAATTTTCAAGTTTTACTATGTTTTAAGAATGTGGATGTTACATATGGAATTAGAGCTAATAGGTTCAGCATTAGGGCGTATGAGACCACTATGCTTGCCTGTAGCCAACATTATGCGGTTAGCTAATGTTTGAAAAATTTATGTTCCAGGATGGTACATCTTAAAAAAAGAGCAAGAAAGTTTGTTAATACAAGTCAACGTTTCCTTAAAACAAAAAGAGAACATGAGGCCATTATCAAAACCTTTGAGGGAACCAATGATGAGAGTGACATTTGGTTAAGTGATACTGAAACTCTGGCGACTGCCCTAACTTGAATCAAGCGAGTGAAAAGGGAGTACTTGGAAAGAGTTAAAGATGAGGAAACAACTATGGTTAGGCGAGATCCTCGCATACCCCCAACTATTGAGATCATTGAAGTTAGGTCCGATAGTGAGTCAGAGGGTTATATACCTCGAGATTATGTATCAGAAAATGAGTCTGAAGGATATACTCCTCTTGAGAATGACTTTGAAGTCATTTCTTGTATAAATGAGGAATACCCTTTGCTATTGAAATGAAATAAATAAAAAGAGTTGTTTTTGTGCCAAAGTATTGTTTACTTTGAATTTATTATGTTTTGATTTAATGGGAGGCATTATAATTAAGAACTAATGGACAACTCAATATTCTCAGGTGTGAGAAATCGATAAACATGGTTCAGACAAGAACTAACCACGGAGAAAGTGAAGAGGAAAAACCACCCGCCAAATAATAAGCTGGACCAAATCATAACCATGCTTGAGGAAACCAAGAAAAGACTGGGTGATTTGGAAAAGAAGGTGGATGATAAAGGAAATTTTGAGGGAGGAGGTGAAAACTCTCATGGCTTTGAAAGTGGAGAAAATCATGAAGAGCGTAGTAAGAGTACAGAACCTAATAAAGAGGCAAGAGATAGACTGACCTCAGAGCTCTCTAAAGACATGAAGAAGGTCACTCCACCAAAGTTTGATGGGACAGTAATCAGAGATGCTGCAGAGGCTTGGTTAACGAAAATGGAAAAATATTTCAAGATAAGGAATTATTCAGAAGTGACCAAGGCAGTATGGGGAGCATTCCAACTGGCAGGAGAAGCATCCACTTAGTGGATGAATAAGAAGATGGAATTGAATTTAATCTCTCTAAGGGTAACTTGGGATGAGTTCGTGGAACTCTTTTGCAAGAGATGGTTACCACAACACTATTTTGATCAGAAACTGACTGATTTTCAGAATCTTCATCAAGGAGATATGATAGTAGTGGAATATGGAGAAAAGTTCACCCGACTCCTAAAATATGTTCCTCGATATCAAAAGGATGAGAGATTTAGGATCAAAAAATTCACCATGGGCTTAAATGCTCAAATTGGAGGAGAAGTGGATGTACATGGTCCAACAACAATGGATCAAGTGTATGCAAAAGTGATCAAGCAAGAGCAAAAGCTGAAATCCATCTCGGCTTATCGTGATAGAAACCACAAGAGGTTTAATGGAACTCCTAACAATCAACCTTACAAGAAAAGATATGAAAAGAGCTATGATAACAAGACAAAAGATAAAGGATCTCAGAAGAACAAGGGTGGGTCTGGTAATGAGAAGAAGAATGGCAACTACAAAAGAAATGAGGATAACAATGGGAAGACTTTTGACAAGAAAGGACCCATTGGAGGATGCTTTACTTGTGGGGGTGACCATTATGCAAATCGTTGCCCTCACAAAGGTCAAAATGGTCAACAAAGAGGTACTGCATTACCTATCCAGCAACAAGCATTTCAACAAAGGATTTATGTAGCACTCGACAATCGAAAAGCAGAGTATCAAATCACACCTATTAAGATGACAGGTACTTTGTTTGGAGTCCCTATATCTATTTTGATTGATACAAGAGCCAAGGAAAATTTTGTTTCTCCTAGAATTTTGAATAAGTTTCCTAGAAAAGGTGGATACATGTCTAAACCTTGATCAGTAGAATATGCTAACCAATCTAAGGCTCAGGTAGAACAATGTTTGTTTGAAGCCAAAATTGACCTCCCTAGTTTCTCAACTGAAGCAAACGTGTATGTAGATCCCTTAGGTTCGTATGATGTAATTCTAGGAATGAGTTGGTTATGGAAGCATAGAGCTAAGGTTGACTATTTTTCAAAAATAGTTGAATGCTTAGATTATTTGGGAAATCATACCCAATTCCAAGGGATTCAAAGAGAAGTTAAAATAAGACCTATCTCTGCTAAACAATTGAAGAGGGTTAGAAGGAAGGGTTGTTAGTTATGTGCAGTCAAAGTGGAACAAGTGGAGGAAGGATTAGCAAGTCCTAGTTCATCTTTTGAAGAAAAGTATCCTTTTCTTCAAAAATTTCAAGATGTGTTTCCATAAGAACTTCCAGGACTACCTCCCAAAAGGGTTTTTGATTTTGCAATTGATATTAAACCAAGATCTAAGCCTATATCAAAAGCACCTTACCATATGACAACTATAGAGTTAATGGAGTTCAAAGCCCAATTACAAGAATTGTTGGCAAAAGATTTGATCAGACCCAGTGTTTCACCTTGGGGTGCCCCAGTTATTTTTGTTAAGAAGGATGGAACCCTTCGATTGTGTATAGATTATCGTATGCTCAATAAAGCAACGATAAAGAACAAATATCTGTTGCCACGTATTGATGATCTTTTTGATCAGATGTGTGGAGCTGCTGTATTTTCAAAGATTGATTTACGATCAGGGTATCATCAGTTAAGACTGAAGGATGAGGATATTCATAAGACAACTTTTAGAACCAGATATGGGCACTATGAGTTCACGGTGTTGCCATTCGGTTTGACAAATGCAACTGCTGCATTCATGAATCTCATGAATAGTGTATTTAGAGATTGTTTTGATAAGTTTGTTTTAGTCTTTCTAGATGATATACTCATTTATTCTAAGAATGAAGAAGAACATCAATGACATTTACAAATAGTTCTACAATGATTAAGAGAACATAAGTTATATGGAAAACTATCAAAGTGCACATTCTTTCAGAAGGAGATTCAATATCTAGGTCATATTATTTCTGTTGATGGAATATCTATTGATCCTGCAAAAATCACAGCTATTCTAGATTGACTTGTAACAAAAAATGTGCATAAGGTGCGCAGTTTCATGGGCCTGCCTGGCTATTATAGGAAGTTTGTTTTAAATTTCTCCAGTATTGGTAGTCTAATCACTTCCCTGCAGAGGAAAGGAAAGAGATTTGAATGGACAAACAAATGTTAGGATGCATTTGTTCTCTTAAAGGAAAAGTTAACTACAGCTCCAATCTTGAAAGTTCCTGACCCCAAAGGACAATTTGAATTAATTACAGATGCCTCAAGAGAAGGATTAGGAGGAGTGCTCATGCAAGATGGAAGAGTCATAGCATATGAATCAAGGAAATTGAAATCCTATGAGAAAAATTATGCCTCGCATGATTTAGAATTGGTAGCAATAACTCATGCCTTGCATATGTGGAGACATTATTTGTTGGGGAAAACTTTTATACTTAAGTTAGACCATCAAAGTCTTAGGTATATTTTCTCTCAACCGCATTTGAATGCTCAACAAAGGAGATGGTTAGAATTGATATCTGACTATGATTTTGAAATAAGCTACATCAAAGGAAAAGAGAATAGAGTAGTTGATGCTTTGAGTCGTAGAAGACATGTAGCTTCTATTATTTCTACTCGTGGAAATTTCAAGGATTTGGTGTTACAAAATTTGTCTGGTGATGGGTATTATGAGTAGGTTAAGCAAGCTCTAAAAGATAATCCTAGAGATCCAAGATATGATGGTTTTCTAATAGAGCCTGATGGATTATTAAGGTACAAGGGTAAAATGTATGTTCCTAATTTAGCTGGCTTAAGGGATCTAGTATGGAAAGAAGTTCATACTGCACCGTATTTGAGACATCCAGGAGTGACCAAACTCCTAGCAGATGTTAAACCTCTTTATTTCTAGAAAGGAATGAAGAATGATGCTGTAAGATTTGTAGCAAGTTGTTTAGAATGTCAGAGAGTGAAAGCTAAGCATCAACACCCTACAGGATTGTTGAACCCCCATGATGTGCCAGAGTGGAAATGACAAGTTATTAGTATGGATTTTGTTCAAGGTCTTCCTATGTCAAGGAATAGACATGATGCCATTTTAGTTGTGGTTGATAAACTCACAAAGGTAGCTCATTTTATACCAGGGAATTTGACTGATGGAGCACCAGTCTTAGCTTGCAAATTTGTGCAAGAGGTGTTCAAATTGCATGCCTTCCCTGAAAAGATTATCTCAGATAGAAATGCGCATGTAACATCAAGGTTTTGGCAAACTTTGTTTTCTACGCTAAGGACTAAACTCAACGTGAGTACAACTTATTATCCTGAAACCAATGGACAAACTGAGAGAGTAAACCACGTTTTAGAAAATTTGTTATGCATGTATTCCATGGATCAGCAATATAAGTGGGAGGAATACTTACCACTTGTGGAATTTGCTTATAACAATTCCAATGATTATGCTATTAAGATGGCACCATTTGAAGCATTGTATGGAAGAAGATGTCAAACTCCTATAAGTTGGGATAATCTAGAATACAGGATTAACATCAGACCAGAAATGCTAGCTCAAATGGAAGAGAAGGTAAAGTTGATCAGAAAAAGATTGGCAGAAGCTAATGATAGACAAAAGAGCTATGTAGATGCAAAGCATGTTCCAAGGCAATTCTCTGTCAAAGAAAAAGTTCTTTTGAGGGTAAAACCTCAGAAAAGTTCTATTAAGTTTAGGAAGTCTTCTAAGCTAGCCCCTCATTATGTGGGACCCTTTGAAGTGCTTGAAGTGGTCAATCCGGTTGCCTACAGATTTACCCTACCACCGGCCTTGTCTATAATGCACAATGTTTTTCATGTGTCTTATTTGAAGAAACATATTGCAGGTGATATCCATATTTTGAATTGGAATTCTTTATAGATGCAGGATCCAGGGGTGGTCACAATCGAGCCACTCAAGGTGTTAGAAATGTGCAAGCTCTGCTTGCGTAACAGAGAAGTCTTGCAATGCAAGGTCCAATGGGATTGGTCGCTATGCTGGGGAAAATGTTACATGGGAGGATTATCATGAATTCTATCAAAAGTTTCCTCATTTATTAATGTTGTTATCAGTTGAAAACAATGAACTTGCTTTTTAGTTACTTTTTGATACTTTATATCATCGAGGACAATGAATCTTTAGGGGAAGGATATGTTACATCCCCAATTTTTGTCTTGTTATACTTTTTACTTTTACTTGGACACAAGTAAATTTATTATGATGATTAGATTAATGACAAGGAGAGACATGGATTATATTGAATGTCATCTATGAAATTATAGAAAAGATTATGTCATTATCGATTTAATAATTGTATTATGAGATTTGATTTATTATTTGAATAATGATGCATTGATCATATATTGTTTGGTTACAAGTTGTAATAGGAATAAAGATTCTCAGATGACTATCAGAGAAGACAGAGATAATCTTTTGAGGGGAGAGAGAGATATAGACCTTGGGTTACGAATGGTCAATTTGCAAAAACGAGTATGAGTGTATAACGGAATCGTGAACCAATGTGTCGTAAGAGGTAAGTCTTGTCTTATTAGTTTGCTTTTGAACCAAATCGACAGGTAGTTGATATTATACAATCTTTTTAAGTCATAATAAGTCGTCTTAGTCGTTAATAATGTTAATAGTATCGTTAGAATTTAAAATTGAGACTATTTATGTTTAACGTAAATATTACGACATTATTGTCGTAAATAGTTGTCTTATTATATTATTAAGTCACTTGAGGTGTTTTAACCAATTCTTAAAATTAAGACTTTATCGTCAAGTTAAGATGATGTCTTTTTGTCGACGGATCGTGATGGGGAGACTAACTCAACCCAATCACATTTTCCATAATCCTTGTTTTAGTATTATCCTTTTATTGATTAAATCATAATAATCAAATAGAGATAATGATATGAAAATAATATTTGATATAATCAAATATAATATGCTTATGAGTTGAATGAGGAAATACCTCATGATAAGTTAATATGGTTTGTGCTTGAACAACCTTAGACATCAATTGAGGAGTGTCATAAATATTAAAACATGATGGATCGAACTACTCTTTTAGTGTAATCAATTGCTCTCTATTTCAGTTATTTGAGTTGGTGGCCTCATTAAGGAGGAGTGGCGGATAACCCAACTACATTCACTATTTCTTCTCAACAATTTTTGCTTAATTGACATATGGTGTCAATAGCACCATTCTTGCTGACGGTTGAGTTAAACTAGGAGACCAGAACTGTTGGTATTGAATGAGTTTTTAACTGCAAGAGAGGGAGCGCATGGTGGACTGACTCATTTATGAGTCAGTTTGGGGCTCATAATATGCACGACTTAGATAGTCAATGCGGGTGGGGAGTGTAGAGTCTAGTAGCTGTGAATAGAAAGGGAGATTTCGCGTGGATAGAGAGAGAAGGTTGTGAGCGAATCTTGGGAGAATACAGAGTATTCTATCTACCATCTTTACTGTATAAATGTCGCTTACAAGTGAATGCCTCTGCATATTATGTTTTTTGAAATAAATGAGAGATTGCATGTTGCTTTGTCTTGGACATTCGTCCATTTTTTATTTTGATATTCTTAAAAGTTTACAGTGTAACTATTTCAAGAAAAATGAGCTAACTATGTCTCTCTACATAGTATCGATGTAGCTTGTTTAAATGAGTCGACTGAATATGAAAGGTATATAGAGTCAGTTTATGACTGTTATTTTATTTTAGTTCTAGGCCTGAGAATCAATTTAGCTTGGAAGAGTCAAATTCTTATGTTGGTATCAAAATCTATCTCATGATTTTATTATCCCGACCCTGTGTCTTAATATAAGACTATGATGCTTGTCATAACATGTGTTTAAGAACCAAATGATTCTATTATTATTTATTCCACAAATGATGATGTAGTTATCACGAAACTAGTATACCAGTCTCATACTTGATTGAGTCTCCTTTTGAGGACAACCGACTGTGTAGGTGTATGTTAGTCTTGAAAAGTAATTTGAAAGAATTAGTAGAGGTTAATTATTAAGGGAAAACTTACCCAACTGTGAGTAGTGTGGTCTTGAATATCAAATAGAAAATAATATCTTTTGAAACCATTCTTGGTTAATACATTGGTCAAGAACATTTTCCTTATCCATAGAATTTAGAGTCTAAGTGATCCTTGACAACTATGGTGAACCTATTGAGTTATAGATTAACTAGAGATAGTTTAGAAAAATGAATAAATCTTTCTATATTATCTTTACAAATAACCTTGGCGAGTATAGTTTTGTATTAAACCATTTTATGTCAAAAGG
Source organism: Cunninghamia lanceolata (assembly GCA_027924645.1). Classification (NCBI taxonomy): domain Eukaryota; kingdom Viridiplantae; phylum Streptophyta; class Pinopsida; order Cupressales; family Cupressaceae; genus Cunninghamia; species Cunninghamia lanceolata. Next base: position 170,959 of record BSBN01001057.1, read on the forward strand.
CTATGTCTACAACTTTACATAAAATTCCTTTATGAGTATATGAGAAGTAAAGGTATTAGCGTCACTTAGAAGTGCATTGAATAGTATTCATGCTCCTTGAAATAGGAGTTATTATTTTTTGCAAAGAGTTAAACTATTCCTAATCATGGATGTGTTAAACCTTTGGTTGATTGAGAACCTAGGTCTCCTAGGGTTGATATATGATTATTTTGTAATCGTATTATCCAAGGGTAATAGGTAAACCCTAAAAGTGATTATGAACGAACTAAATAGCTATGACATTTAAACTTATCCTTGTCAAGGTAGCCAATATAATGGCAAGGTGATTAAACTATTTATGTAAATATTGTTAGTATGCATAAACTGCGAGAATACGACTGTATCCAAGTCGAGTAGGGGTGGGTGAACGCAACGACCACATTCATTGTGAATGTTATTGATATTAAAGCTTTGGCCAAAGTAATGCAAGTGTCTTCTGCATGCATTGGCGGTTCACTGTATCTAGAATGCACAATCTATCAAAAATCATACTTAGATAGAGGGTATCTATGGTTGTATGATTGATAGATAGGTGTAGGATACAACACTATGTACTCGATATAGGCAAATTACCACTTGTCACCTTTGGTCTATATCCCTCGTGAAGGGTAGGGCCATTTCCTATGTGGAAGATGTGTGGGAGACCATCGGTCTGTGGATGGAGGTAAATCACTGGAAAGATACTCTCTCTCTCCAAGCAGAAGATATGCCAGGACTTGTGATTAAGATGTCAGATATTCAGCAGCAGTATTTATTCCAAATTGTCTATGTAATTGATTTACATTGCAAACTTTGTCTTTGAGAAAGACTTCATAATGTATTGTACCTTGTAAAGGAAAAATCTTGTAATTATGGATATTTGATTATATGTTTAATAAAAGAAAAATTTTCTCTAATTCATTTTTACCTAGTTTAATTACTTCATGGTAAATTTTCCAAATTTACTATGTTTTAAGAACGTGGATGTTACAATATTGATCCCATTTATATAGATAGGCTTCAAAATAAAAAGATGGTATCCTATAATGAACAAATCAAACTGATACATTTTTCCTCTTCTTCAATTTTTACATCTATGGAAGCCAATTGACTCAGTACTAGATGAAAATAATTTATATGTTTGGTTACAACCTAATAGTAAATCTTAATAATTATTCGCATGAAGGTAATGCATGTACCCATGTTTTCTATTTGGTGCTAAAAAGTACTTTCAATCCATACATTTGAGTTACCTTAAATGTCATACTATACACATATTCAATGTAAAAGTATGGTGGGCCTTGCTCAAACTCTTTAAACTTGTAACATGCCTTCTCATATTACTCAAATTAACTCAATAATTTACAAGAAAGTAAATAAACATGGTAAACATGTGATATCATTTTTTTTTTAGAAAAATCATTTACATAATTACAATGAAATAAATACATATCATTTCTGAATATTCTTCAACCTAGAAGACCAATATATTCTAAGATAAATCTTTGTAAGAAACATTTCACTTTACAATTACAATACATGATTTACACTTGGCAATGAGAATAATTTTACATCAATACATAAAGAATACTATATCTGGAATCTTGACATCTGTTGCTCAAGTCTTGGCGAGTCTTCTGCTATAGAGGGAGAGCATCATTCAAGTGCTTTACCTCCAACCACAGACCGATGGTCCCCCGCACACCTTCCTTCCTGGAAGTGTCCCTACCCTTCACAAAGAGTATAGAAATAAGTAACGAATAGGTTTTGCCATCTGAGTCGTAGTGTTGTGTCCTACGTAACATAATTGAACATACAACTCTAGACAATCTTCTAGCTAAGTATGATCCTACTGTCAAGTTACGCCATCTAGACACTGTGAACCGACTAATGCATGCAGAGACAAATGCATTACTTTTGCCAAAGTTTCTATATAGATAGACGTTTGGAATAAATGTAGTCGTGAGTTTACACACCTCTAACTCAACTTGGGGACTATCTCATCCTACAGTTGATTTATTTTGACTAAACACTAGTCATGATGTCTTGACTAAGTTTCACTTCATAGTCCATTTGACTTAGAATTTATTCCTGTATTCTAGGATATAAATTCAATGAATAGGTCTAAAAAGACTTAATTTTTTGCAAAGTCCTTTATTGCATTCTTGCAAACATCAAGGTCCGTGACTTCCTGTTACTTTACTCTTTGACTCTAAAATTAAGCATTCTGGTGCTTGATATCATGTACCGACTTCAAAAACTTATTAAACCTTTCCTAAGGTATTCTTGTCTTGATTTATGGACTCTCGACTATACACAGTCGACCATAAATATACTAAGTTCAATCAATGACATAACTATATTGAGAGTTTACTAGACCCATTTGGGTCGATCTTAGGGATTTATCCTCTCTTAACCCAATATACTAAATATTATCAAAAACTCTCGTTATACAATGATAATAATATTCCATGAGTATATTAGCCTTTAGTCTTCTCTAGACCACTCAGGCTCTACTCGACTGCACATTTCTCATATATTTACCATAGAACACGGGTTTCTAATTTTTACGTAAATAACAATATTAAATATTATCCATAACATAAATACTATTGACACAATTTGTTCTCCAAAATAGATTATGAGTCTATAGAGAACAATAAACAAAATTCAACAAAATAGTCTCCTTTCATCCACTAACTCTTGATATAGAAAGGTTTAATACCTATGCATATCATCCTTGCACAAGATATTTATATTCACTTTAAAAGCATATATAAGACTATGGTCATACCTTGGTGTTCCAAGGATATTCAATATCATTATAGTTTCCTTAGAATAAAAGAGACCTTGTACTAAGTCTTAGAATGAAAACTAAACAACTTGGATGTAATGAAAAGATAAATAGGATTCATCACTATCCTACTCATTGATGTTATCTCCTATATCTCATTAGACATCTCAAGTATATAATAAAAGGTAAGACAATAATAGCAACTTAGCCTACTACTGACATACATCTCTTGGCCTATTATAAGTATACATATATTCGGCCTTATTATATCTCCCCGACCTTGTTATAAATATGTGTCTCTGCAGTCTAGTTATAAGTATACACAATGAGTACAAAAAGAATTCTTTGAGTTCCCTACCATAGGTAAAAAGGCGAGACAAAACAATGTTTGACAGGATAACAAAGATAACTTACTCTCATTATACCAAATAGAAATCATAGCTATCTATTTATCTATCTTAATACGAGCAAACATGACTAATCGACCTTTACATTTTCATAGGCTTTAACAGGCTATCAACCTTGAATTTTGCATAGGTTTCAACAAGTTTTCGGCCTTGAATTTTGCAAAGAGATAAGATAAAATATCAACATTGAATTTGCATTGAGTTAAGGTAAGATATTGACCTTGACTTTGCACTGAGTTAAGGTAAGATATTGACCTTGAATTTGGACTGGATATAACAAAATATTTGCCTTAAACTTATACAGTAATATGGTAAGATAATGGCCTTATATATCTCAAAGATAAACAAAGGTTAACAACCATAAGACACAAGAGAACTTTACTTGCATCAAACATAAAACACAATACTACTTGGCCTTATATTTAAAGAGTATCGACCTTATATTCTAGCAGAGTTTTAGCCTTAAAAGATATAGAGTATTGACTATAACAAATGTAGAGTAACGACTCTAAACTGGTGCAAAGCATCGACTCACATGCAGAGCATCGACTATAACATATACCGAGCATCGATTACAACATATACAAATCAAAACTATTAATAAAACTAACATTACAAGAGAGGAACTTGTTTGATATTGATCACAGACTCTGTTCTTTCGTGCTTGATTCCCTCTCTCTCTCACTGTCCAATAACTTTTTAGATCTCCTTGTGTTCTCCTCTCCTCTCTATCAGTCTCCTCTTTATGAAAACACCCTCGCGGTGTTTAATAGCCACACCATAACCGCGTTCCTATCTCCTCATTCATAGCCTATAAAGACTCTTCGTAGGCATGCAATGAAGAGAAAGTGATGGTCATAAAATACCACTCTTCACGTCGGTTTAAGATCTGCTTCTTAATCTCTTAATCAATTAGGGAGTAAAGGAGTCGAGCCACTATAACACCACTTGCAATATCATGGAATCTTAGCCATGTTATAAGAAGTCTAATCGATCACCTAAAAGGTTTAACTTCTTAAATCTTCACCCAATACTTACGTTGTCACACACATCTGTAAGGATACGAGAATGGGGTCAATATTTCTCCCCCTCTCTATCATGTAAAAACACTAAAGAAATGGTAAGTTAACTTAGCAAATCACTTATAAAAAATCTTCGACAATAAAAATACTATTAACCTCTAATAGAATATTTATAATAACATAACTATAATCATAGCGCATAAGGAAAATAACGACTATCGACCTTATCTCGTTGAGAGTCATTTTATCCTTACTTGATTTTTTGACAAAACCCACGCTAATGATTTTTACATCAAATCAATGATTGTCGAGTCAAAAACCAAAACTTTGAGCAAATAGGTCTAACACAAATCACCACTTATGTTGAGGTTCACTAGACATTAAAAGCACATAACTTAGGTGGCAACAACCTATCCTTTCCAAACGTCTATTCACTTCTCTCTAATGATGCTCTCCCTCTCTTTCTCGGAGGGTGGAAATCTGTTTCTTGGTTACAACTCATAATCACCAAATTAGGATTAATGTATCATTAGTTAATACATATACATCATGAATAAATAATCACAATAACATATAATCACATGTCTAAATTCTATGCATTTACTCATAAACTTATGAAATCACTGATTTATCTTGACATTTTCTCTAAATGTCAAATCATTAATCCATGCAAAATTATCCACTAATTGCATAAAAGTGAAAAGTAAAACATAATCAAAATTAGGGATGTGACAAAACTTCCACTACTGATCCACTAGGTGATCTGGAACTTCAAATCCAACCAATCCTTTAACATGCTATGGTAAATGAAAATTTATATATTTATTTTCTATAGACAAACATTTGGAAGACATACTTTCTTTGAGCTTTATCTTTTGAAATGGTTTCTTGTGATAGGTGTCATAGTAATCGTTTTCTAAATCTAGGCACTTTCTTTTATGAAATTTGATTTCTTGCAATCCTCTAGGATTTCATTCAATCCTTGCAAAAGGAAACCATGGTTAGCATGACTAATCAAACTAATAACCCTAGGATTGTAATTAACATCCAATCCTATAATTAGTCCCATGTTGTTTGTGTAAACAAATTTGCTCCATATAATCAAAATAATGTCCATATGGGCCTACAATTGGCAACATCCATTAATTGTGCAAACAAATTTGTTACACATGATCAAAATAATAATAATGTCCATAATTTTTAATACTTGTTTTTGTAGCATCTTCAATTTGGGTAGGAACTTGGCTATGAAAAAAAGAATTTATAATCTATTGAAGTCTAGATTAGTACAAAATGAAGGTTTCATTATTCTATCAAGTTAAACTTGAATGCATTGCATCCATCCCTTATGTTCTTGTTCTTGCTTGTTAGACTATTATAGGGGCTTCCACCTATTATCACATCAAAACCTCCAATTGAATTAATCATTTCATCAAGTCTTTCTTTTGTTAAATTCTCTACATTTTCCACCTCAATCAATTTACCCTTTTGATGTGTTTTTTCTACCAATCTTATGAGGATAAGCCCGTTTTCTTCACAAACTTTTGTAGATACAACATAATTGAGTGGTATACCCAAACAATGCAAAGCAACTTCTGCACCCCCAATTGTAGCAAACAAAGAAATGATATTGATCCCCTTTACATATATAGGCTTCAAAATAGAAATATGACATCTTTTAATGAACAATGCAAAGTGACACATTTTTCCTCTTCTTCCATTTTTACATCTATGGAAGACAATTAACCCACTACTAGATGAAAATCATTTAAATGTTTGGTTACAAAGTCTTGTTCATGCATCTTTAAAGAATACAATTTTTTTTTTTTTAAATAACTTTTTTACAAAACACTTGGTATGATACAATGCAATAATTTTATCTTATAAACTCTTAGCAATGTTTTGTACTAAAACATTCATCAAGATTGAAGTAGAAAGACACAATCTAATAGTAGAACTATCTATTCTATCCAACTTGTCCCATTCATCTTGATCCATTGCCAATGGTAGAAAATTGAGTGCAACAATTATTATGATCCACTAATCTATCTCCACTAAAAGATCTTCAACTTTCAATTTCCACAACTCAAAGTTTTACCTAGTGAACTTCTCAATCTCAATTATGAAGGTGTTGGCCATGACTTTTGATTTTCAAACGTTCTTTTAAATCCACATGAATTATCCCATAGAAAAAATGAAAGCAACATAAGAAATGTATCCCTTCCTCCATGGGATCAATCAAAACAAAACTTTGATACTAAATGTTGGTTTTACAATGCTTATTCCTCAATTACGACCAATGGAAAAGTAATAAAATTTGTTAATATAAAACACATGTAACTGTAATTAAACATAGAAGAATAAGTGAAGGAGATAAAGAAGATAAGATGATATAACTGCATTCTTTCAATTCTACTGATGGATGACCAACAACCATTCACCATCAACTAAACTGTATGCTTTCTTCTCAAAAAATTACTTAATACTTTTATCTACATGCTATATTGGCGTACCCATTGCATGCTAAGGTCACATTGCTAGTTATGATACAACCAAGAATTTAAATTTAATATGGTAATAACTATTATGCAAAACATTAAATAGATTAATAGACAACGTACACTATTGTACTACCACTGCAATTGAAAACGAAACGCGTTTTTACAATACAACAGAGGCACGCCAAAGGGTCCGTGTCTTTCTGTTAAGTGTCGATAAAATTAACTACAACTAACGGGGCCCACTGTAAAACTTTTTTCTGCACTTTATAACACGGCCACTTCGCTTGCCTCTTCTTCGAACCCTCTTCCGAGGTTTTCATCCAAATCCATTTCACACCATTTCATTCCGTCACGTCAAATTCGGCCCTTCGCTAACTTTCCCTCCGACTCCGATCATTTTCACATTCCCTGCACTGGCCGCCATTAAAATCCTCGCAAAAACCACAATTTTCTGATCACCAAAACCCTTTTTTTTCCTTTTTTTTTTTTGATTTTCTCCCCAAAACCTTACACAAGGCGGGAGCTCAGGATTCCCGGATTATAGCGCCAAGAGACTTTTTGAAATTATTTGGCACAGAATATAAGGATTTATTCGTTGTTATTGTAATAAACTTTTGGTTCGAGGGTTTAAAGAAGCTAAAATGGATAAGAAGAAAGTTATTGTGCCGCTTGTCTGCCATGGTCATTCGAGGCCTATTGTGGATTTGTTTTACAGCCCGGTTACTCCTGATGGGTTCTTCCTTATTAGTGCTAGCAAAGGTCAGTTGTCTTCTTTGATACTCTCTTTTCTTTTGGTTTCTTTTGTTGAGGATCGTAAGTTATTTCTAGCTCGGACATTTTATTGTACTTTCTTTTGTTCCTCTGAAACAATGTGATCATGTTCGGGAATTTGTTTATTTGTATTATGAGAAAAAGTGCCAATTAGATCAGGCGATTTTTAATGCCATATAGGTTAGATTCATATGCCCAGACTATTATATTTTAAAATTTGAATTGCTCACTTGGGAAGAGGCGTCTGTCTCAAATGCCCAAGGCTATACCGTCTGACAAATTATCTCATAACTTGCGGATGGTCTCCTTCGTTGCCCTACCCAATTGTGGGAAAATCATTGTCATTCCTTGAAATTAATCCAGAATTTGGCCCACTCGGTTGCGAAGATTCCCAGAACCATCTTTTCATTCAAACTCACCCAAGAATTGAATATGGTACTTCCCGTTGAGCTATGCCCCACCTGGTCGTGGTAAAATCTTCAGCTTCGGTTCTGTGGGATGCCATCTCGGCAAGCTGATTCAGGACTTGATAATTGTTTCCTGCGTTGAGTGATGTCCCACCCATTCTTGTTGAAAATACATTTTTCATAAATGTCAAGGGCTATCTATTCTGGCACATCCACTCAGGACTTGCACACAGTTTTCTCGGTTGAGCTTTGCTTCACTCACTTGTGGTGAAAGCTTCAGGCTTAGACACCAAGGGCCATTTGTTCTATCAAATTTGCCTAGGACTTGCATGCGGTCTCCTCGGTTGAACTAGGACCCACTCACTTGTAGGGAAACCTTCAGCTCATATGCCGAGGGCTATCTTTTCTGTCAAATTCTCTCAAGACTCGCACATCCTGTCGATTGAGTTATGCTCCATCCACTTGGGATAAACCTTCAGTTTGGATTCTGGGGGCTTCCACTCCATCAAATTCACTCAGCACTTGCAAATGGTTTCCTCTGTTGAGCTTTCTCCACCGACTTATTGTGACAAAACCTTAAGCTTGGATACTGAAGGATTCCTTTCCATCAGATTCACTCAGGACTTGCACATGGTTTCCTCCATTGAGCTATACCCCATCCATTTGTAGAAAAACATTTGGCTCAGATGCCAAGGGCTATTTATTCTGCCTAATTCATACAGGACTTGCACCTGGCTTCCTCCATTGAGCATAGCCACATCCAGAATCCACACACAGAACCCACACCCAGAGCTGCATGCAGCATATTACTTAATTTTAACAACGAGCATTTAGGGGCTTGAAACTGGGGCTCTGTAATGGAAGCCCAATGGGTTACCATTTGCACTTATCTCATTGACTGTATGTCTAGAAGATTGTTTGAGTGCAAATCTGAATTTAAAATAATGTCCTCAAGTTTTATCTTTATTGTCTAAATGTACCTCTTGAGCTTATCCTGCTTAGTGCATATTTAGAATGTTGTTTCCGTTGGTATCGATGTTTAAGTTAATTCTCGAAGCTTGCAAGATTGTGTTGATTTAAGATTTCATGGACAAGGTTTTGACTTGTGACTGCAAATGTGAGTAATTGTGTTCCAATGCCTTTTGAACTAGGTTATAGGAAGTATGGTATTCTTGTATTTAATTTTTGGATTGGATGTAAGGGTAAATACTAAGTTGCCAGTTTGCTGGAAGATAGGCCAGAATCTCGTTTGGATTTGAAACCGTTCCAGATTGGGGTCCGGTACCTTTGCGGGGCTGTCCTGGATTCAGCCAGGACGAACCTGGGCAATCCGCTGCCAAAACAATGCAGTTTTTCAATTTTTAAATAAATTTTATAGTTTACTTGTATTGTCCCCATGATCTCCTTGCCATCCCCAAATGAATCTCCTTCTAATCCAATAGTCTGTCCGAATTGAAAGCAAAGGACAAAACCTGCCTTGCTTACTGGCAATTTCTTTACCTGCACAGTATTTCCTACCTTCTCAGCCTCCACTTCCACCTTTGTCTTTTCACTCTCCATACTTGAGGGTTGCCAATTGCCAAGTATTTTTTCTCTTCTTCTGTGCTCCACCCTTCTCTGCATATTTTTATTATGAGCGAACAGCAGAACCCTTCAACAAAACTTAGAGATGAAATATAACTGCATTGTTAACCATCTCAATTCCCCTGGTTATATTTTAATAGGGTTTTACATAAACTACAATTTTAGTATTGCCGATGCTTTGTTCGGATGTATAATGTTGCTGATGCTGCTTTAGGCTGTTTAAAAATTAAAACTAATAAATATCATTGATGAGGTATGTGGTCATTCTTTTTCTAAAGGCTTTCTAGTAGTACAATTTATTAAATTTTGTAAATGTGAATTTTAAAAAATATTATCTTTTTAGTCCCTTTTATAAGAGATATTCGAATTGCAAATCGTCTTAAATATGAAATAGTCTAACATAATTTTTTTTTCTAAATTGTTAATATTAGTTTAAAGGGAAAAACACACCTTACATAAATTAATAATTATCTATCATGCCATTCATGTTTTGTTGAGAAATTGACATTGAAGTAGTATTTTTAATTTTTATGGTGGTTTTGTTTATTATAAGATGCTATGTGGTATTCCAAACTTAATTTCTGCTTTTAGGCTGCAAATATTTAAATATTTATGATTTTTATATGTTTTAACCTTTTTGTATGGATGAGCCCAAGACGAACTCAAAACAAGCACAACCTCAATATTTTTTTTAACCATGACTGCTAACCAAACCATACTGGAACCTAAACTGGCAAGTTAAGGTAAATATAGAGGAATTCCTTTAAAATATTCTAGAACCAAAAATCCACTATGCATACCGATCATAAGCAGGATTTACAGTAAACACAGCCACCTGGAAATGGCCAAGGAAATACCGTGCACTGTGTTCTAAAATGAGAAGCCATTTAATTACATTGAAATAAAACTGTGATCTAAATAAAGTCTACACAGGTTGGAGAGAAAATTTATTGGTTAATAACAAGATGTAGAATTCTATGAAAGAATTTTCTTACATGATTCTGAAAAAATAAGGTGGCACTGGACTCATAGTTAGTCCTTTTGTACGTTGTGCTTTTTTTTACATACAGTTGTCTATACCTCAACTTGACACCTTTGTTTTAAAAATCATATATGAAGGCTATCACAGCTTTGCATTTCTGTGATTTTAAATTTAGTTTTTGTTATTCGAGCACATTTCACCATTTTTGTTGTTTGTTACAGGTTACTTAGACCATATTAGCACAAATTGTGAATACAACATGAGTACTCATAATTAAATCTTTCCTGTCTCTGTTTTTTGGAAATCGTGATTACAGCGTGGATAATCACAATTAAATATTTCCCGTCTCTGTTTCTGTAATAACATGATATGTTGCATGACATGGTAGTTAACATTTAATATTACTGACAAAGGTAGTTTTTTTCATTTCAAACACATGCCTAAAGGTTGTTATTTTGAGGTACTAGAATTTCTAAATAAGATCTTATTAAAATTGAGTGCAAGGTGGTGATTGCAAAGTTTCTTAAGAATCTGGATTTCAGTGTAAAGTGACTTCATGCCTCATTGTTTGCTTATGAAGCAACAAAAGGGAGATCCAAAATGTCAAATGCAAAAATCTTCAGTTACGTGTTTTCCAAAAGCATATTTCTGAGAAAAAGGATATTAACACCTCATAACTATGACTTCCTTACATGTGGAATTCAATTTCAAGGGCTTTGCTAATATTACATATGATATATTGTTAGGGGAAGGATTTGATATCCATATTTTTTTTCTTGGGGAAGTATACACCTTGTTATTTTATAACAAACCAAGTTTATGCATGGGAAGCATTCATGGTTGTAAACAAGAAATTTTGTACTTGAAGATTAATTTGTAGTTGGATGGATGAAGATGGAGATGTACTGATTTCTATTTGTTGTAGATAGAGTGATGCCTCATGTGTGGTTGAAAGTGTGACTTTCGAATTCCTTAGAGGTTGTTGCATTTGGTTTGCTAGCACATATTGAATTGAATTTTAATATGAAATTTAATGTTTTAAAAGACTTTTGTTTTCTACAAGTCTTTGCCTCTTTATATACTAAAGTTTGTTATTTGTCCTTTACTTACCGAAAAATGAACATTAATATTTGTTGAATATTTGTCACATTTTACTAGTCTAGTGTAATGAAACAAAATACTCATAATCATGTTGAGAATAAGAGAGTCCATCCAATGGTGGTGTAGTGGTATTCAGGGGTGTTCTTAGATGCAAAGTTCTAAGCTCAATTCCCATTTGTGATAAGGTGGGCCATGCACTTGAAGGATTCCTTGTTAATGGCGTGCTTTAGTTTTGTGTTTAAAATTGTGGGCATGCTTGACATGCTTAAATTCTCATCCACACCATGGTCCCATTTAGGGGTGTTTGTAGGTGCCCTTAGCAAAAGAAACCACAAGGGATATATAGAGATTACAATTAGAGTCACACTATGCCATAATTATCTAGGAGGGATACACTCCAAAAATCTCTTAAAATGAGAACTGAACCAAACTAATGCCCCACATGATGCTGATGAAATGATGAGTCCCATACATATAAATATATCTTATAAATTAATATCACTAACTTCTTTTGTCCTTTCCCTTGCATGTAAGAAAGAATGCTTTATTAGCTTCTTAATTTGATGTGCATTTATACTTTCTTCCTTTATTTCATTATGCTTTTGCTTAATCCTCAAGGATAAGGTCAAGTTATTTTTTTGTGAAATAGAAATATTCACACCCTATTTTTAAAGTAATTCCAATTCTCTTGAGGTTCATCTTTATTCCCAAGAACCACTAGGCCACGAGGATGCATCCTTGTCGAAAAAATCCTTGTTTCAGAGATAGGGGCATCCTTGGGACGTGGGGATGGAGATGAAATGCTCCCCTATCGCTAGTAGCATAGGATGTCTCCTCTTTTAGGTAGTGGCAAGGGGACCCCTTGCCATTCTTGGGATGGACAAAGGATGTGTGGGCATACCTACACCATCTCGAGGATGATTGGGAGCCCCCTTGCCAAATATTACTTAAAAAAGTTTAATCACTTGAAAAAAAAAACATTGTGTCCCATGGCCGTTGCAAGGACAATCAAGAGTCCCTTGCCCAAGATCACTTAAACAAAATTAAACCCTTGGAAAAAATGTTTTTTGAATTGGAGTTGAGCTTTATAATTTTTTTTAATAAAAGTTCGTGAGTTTCTAATCCTTGTTACTATTTCTTGGGATGCGACAATCGAACTAGACATCCTTGGGCATTATTATGGTGACCTTCATGGAGTGGGTGGCACACAAATTTGTGACTTCAAATAATCCAATTAAATATGCCTTGGTTGCCTTTTAATCCCAAATTTGTAGAGCAGCTAGAATGGAGCCTTGTAATCCCAAGTCAATCTTGAAGTTTTGTGCTATTTCCCTCACCAATTGTTGGAAACATCAACTTGTTGATGAGCATCTTGGTGCTCTTTAGAGGTTCTTGTGGATCTCTTGAAGGGCGATGGTGTTAGGCCTAAATCCTCTCCTTTTGCCCCCAAGACACAACTACTCATTTTTTTCTTTATCTAAAAAATGAGCGTATGATTTTATTATAATTTATAATAATTTAATACATATATTATTAGATGAGTTAGATGTGGGTTCTATAGGGGCCCATGCCTAAAGATAGAATGACATTACAAGTAGGCCCAAATGCTTAGAAATGCCCGAAAAGGTAGAAAATAAACATCTTTATCAAATATCCATGATTGAACTGTAATTCAAAACCAAAAGAACAACATAAATACCAGAAAACTAACCACCACTATACAAGCTAGTTAGCTTAGTTTTCTTATGAGATTGCAAACCATCTGAGAAGAGGCCTTCTTTCTAGAAATAGATTTTCTACGAGAAACAATAGTCCAAATACTCTCCCCTAGAGAAACTATGTTAGGATCCAAAACCTCATCCTTAAAACAAGAAGGAAGATTGAACTCCGATGGATTTGATGGCCTAAAAACATCTTGCAAGGCAACACAATCAACAAAAGGTGGTTGAGACATAATCTCACCCACTATCTTAACTGTGGACTCCAAAAGCACTTGATCCACTTATGGGGACTGTTCGCTGCCTCACACATTGAATGTGAGAAGTAGGCTTAGAAACCAAAGAGCACCCCTACTTAAAGAACCTTGAGGTGGCTTCAGGCAGTTGAAGAGGGTAGTGAGAGAATCCTCAACCAAGGCACTATCAACAATCTAATGAAAAGGTTCCACATTTGTCCACTAGGAAGCCAAATCAGGAGTCTTATGCTTCTTACATGTGCAAGAATTCAAAAGATGACCAAGACCATAACAATTTCTGCATCTAAACGCCAACCTCTCATTATCCAATTGTTGCTTCCAAATGCGGTTTTCCACTTTAAACCAAATCTCAGCTAGAAGACTTTTGGAAAAAATCCAACTCAACTTGAATGCAAGCATAGTTGGGATGGTGAAGTGTAGTTGTTTTTGAAGATATAGAAATAAACTTGCCAAGAGAGTTATCAATACTCTCCAAACAAGATGTTATGTACCCTTTTCTACTTTATGTTAGCTAGTATTAGTTGGATGCATATGCTTTGTAGTCAGCCTTAGGTAGCTTTAATAAAGGGATGCATATGCTTTGTGTTAGGAATTGCATGCAAAAGATATCAATAAAATGCAAATAAAGATTAAATAGAGGAATGAAAAATACATAGAAATAATAACAGCGAGAGACAATTTTTAACGTGGTTCACCCAAACTCGGGCTACATCCACCAACAGAGAGTCCAATATTATTATCCAGCAAATCAAACCGATTACAACCAACAATTCTTGCAACTCAATACCGCTGCAAATGCTACAATACAATATCAATAGAAACCCTAACCCTTTTATCAAGACTTATGTCGGTTACAAAATAGGTTTTTTTTTTAAATTTTATTTTTATATGTTGGCCAATAGAAAAATAACTCCCGACACCTTTATAAAATAATAAAAGTTGTTTGAGGTTTCGGGGGTGCTACCCCTGGACCTCGTCTTGGGGGCACTGCCCCCAAACCCCCGTTAAATAATTTGGGGGGAAACCGTGCCGATAAAAGTGGGAAAATTTAACCTTCGAGCCTAATCAGGCTCCATATAACAACACTTTGTAAGTCGCCCACATGCATAGGATGGTAGTAGTTGCCTTTGACAAAACTCTATATAGTGTAATGACTTCTCAATTGAAAAGCATCTTGGAATATTTGCAATTGGAGTGTATGCTCTATTTGAAGGTTGCCCCCTTGAAGTGGCATTGTGAAGATAATAAAAGCATATATGTTTCTCTCATTTTTGCAATATTTTTGTGTGTTCAACATATTTTGTCTTGCAGGTTCGTTACAAATAGTATTAGAGCTCTTTCGAGGGCCATTTTTGCAAGCAATTTTACCAATTTAAGGCTGTCTATAACTGCCCACTATATGCTCTCACCTCGCCCTATAGGGATCTTGGTGATCAAAAAGTGGGTACAACTATAGTAGCACTAAATTTGTTAACCTTCTCTTGGCCCGATTTTTTTCCCCCTTGCAAGTAGTTTCTTTTCTTTTAGAGGTTAGAAACCTTGTGTCGAAGGTTTTCAAATATCTTTGGAAGCGTTGTCACTTTTGGCTAAGCTAGATTCCCCATAAAGGGTCAGGTGAAGTGAGGAGATTTTGGCTCCATTATCCAAGCCTTAGACAACCTTTGTATACGATTGTGAGCTTCCACGTACCTACAGGTATATTGGAAGACCCCCGAGGATTTTTCGTAGCCTAACCATAGGCAACCTTCAACCATATGTAATTTGTGATGCACCAGTAAGTAGTTAGCCTTGAGAAGTTAGAGAAGGAATAGTGGGCTATGGGTATGGGCCTAACCCTCCATAGTTAGCGCTAAGAAATATAGGGTTGACACTATTAATGATCGAGATAAGTATATTGGTGGTCTCACAGATTAGACACACCTTGTAGTGCCTTTCCTTGTTATCTCCACTTGTGTGCTATCTGCCTTGAATACGGCCGCATCATATTCTTCATGGCAGTTGGGTATCATGCATTTGTTCTATAGTTCTCAATATTTTGTTTGCATGGCAACCCATATTTAGTTTTTAGAGCATTCTTCTAGATTTGCAGATACTACACTAGAATTGTGGCCCAAGAAGTTGAATTTCTAATCAGCCTTGAAATGCATAGTCGCACAAATACTTGATTTGCAACACATAACTCCCTTTTGAGCGAGAAATTGAAGAAATTGGCCGCATTTCCCACCCACAAGGATCCAAAATTTCAAAATACCCTAAGTAAAAAAGAAAAAGAAAAAAAGGAGTCTAGGACCAATTTTTACCCTTTATGTGGATTGTCTCGTTTTGCTTGTCTCTTCAAATTGATCAATCTACCACAATTTTTGGTACCTTTTTTTAGGGCTAGGGTCAAATTTTATCCCTTTTTGGTGAATTATCCCATTGCGCTCATCTCTTCGAGTTGGTTAATTTACCATATAACTTGGGTTACTTTTGTTTAGGGTCCCACTCTCTAGCGACATGGTGTCATTCTCATGACCAATTGAATATGTCGGAACCCACCATGCACACTCTCAATGAGCGCCTTGATCACATACAATCAAGCTTAGAAGACAAGCTCTCTCACCTCTCTAGTCAAATGGAGCATCTACTCTTAGGTATAGATAGAGGCCAACCTTCCTCCCCTACAACAAGTTTCTCCTTCGTCGATAAGGGTGCCTTGACCCATCCCCCCAAAACTCATGTTGCCTAAATGTGATGGTATATATCTTCTTGATTGGTTGGGCAAGGTCGATCAATATTTTGAATTCTACTAAATTCCCCAAGATCAAAATCTCTCCCTAGCTGCTTTTCACTTGCAAAAGGAAGCTCTTCAGTGGTATTAGTGGGTGGATTGGACTCATCGATTTCTCATTTGGTCAAAATTTTGCAAGGAAACCCTGATCTATTTTGGCCCCAGTACTTATGAAGACTTTGTTTTTGTCCTTACTAAATTGTACCAAACACATTTTGTCAAGGAGTATCAAAGCGAGTTTGAAAAATCTTCCAACTAGACACGTGACTTGAAGGAATCATTTTTTTGCAGTTGTTTCATCAATGGTCTCAAAGAGGAGTTGTGGGCTCAGGTTCTCATGTTTAAACTAGATTCCTATTGTGATGCTCTAGCCTTGGCACAATGTTTGAAAGACAAATGGGCAGCCCAACAAAAACTAGCTTGCTCCTCTTTCAAAACTAAAAAGGAGTCATTAGATAAAGGAATTGAGCTCCCCACCATTCACAAACTCTGTCGAGAAGAGATAGCAGAGAAAAAGGCAAAAGGAGTGTATTTCAATTGTGATAAAAAATGGGAAAAGGGTCACAAATGTACGGAGCAACACTTGCATCTCATCGACTCTAGTATGGTACCTAGTGATTGAGGAATTTTCAAATGTAGATGACGAGTTGGTTTCCCTTGAACAATAATCAACTCTGGATGCTCACATTTCTATTGATGCTTTGGTTGGGTTCTTTTCTCCCCAAATGGTCAAGGTCTTTGACTATATTTAAAGACAAAGGATAGTGGTCTTGATAGATGGTGGTAACACTCATAACTTTATCAGTAGAAAAATGGCCAACCAACTACACTTTTATGTCCATGCTTGCAATAATTTTCAAATTATGGTTGCCAATGGTAATACTATGTCTTGTGGGGGCAAGTTCTGCAATTTCAATTTTACAATGGGGGATTATCAATTGGCTACATACATGGTTGCTCTCTCTTGAGGCGGCATAGATGTGGTATTGGAGGTTGAGTGGTTACAAACCTTAGGCCTGATCACTTGTGACTACTCCCAACTTTGGCTTGGATTCTATTGTGATGGTTGAGAGTATACATTACAAGGGTTGAATGCAGGTGATCTTTAGATGGTGTTGGAGCTTTCCTTGTAAGTTTGATGCATTCACCTGTTGGTTGTTGGTTTCCCAAGTTTCTAGGGTTTAAGCATTATTGCAGGTTGTTAAAACATTGACTTTAACAACCATGGAAGGTTGGCATCGATCCCTATGTTGTCCCTTGGTGCTAAATTGTTAGATTTTGGAATTGATCGAATGCCCCTGCAACCTCATTAAGGAGTTATTGGTTGATCCCCCTTCCATCTTGGTGATTGGCCTTGTGTGTTTGTTGACCGTTAGTTGTTTGCCATGCTCCCTAGCACCCTAGGCCTTGGTCACGTGATATTTGACCGTTGCGGCTATGTTTGTGCCTGTGTTGTGCTATGTGGCCTTTTTCTATTGCATCATGTGTGTGCTTTGCATTGTGTTTGCGGTATTTGATATTGTTTCGCGTGCCCTTCACTTGGTGCGTAGTGGTTCGAGTCACTCTTTGTCAAAACATGTGTTGACATGACGCTATTGGTCCCTTTCTCTCGACTTGTTTGTTACATCACCAACTTGGCCGATGAACTAAAATATTATTAAAGTAATGTCATTTGACTTGACAGGTGACAAGTTCCTTTTGCATCGTAGTGGTTCTTCACATCTTAACTTTAAGTGGTGGGCTTGGTCCAGTACACGCAAGTGCGATGGGCATCGATTCTGCCATGTTGGATCCAATAGCGCTTGTCTCACTTGATGTTCAACTGTGGGCTCAGTACTTTATCACTTGTTAGCAAGAGACGCGATGTGGTGCCATATGTGATTCTTATGTGCTTAGATGCAGATCTCCGTTTGGTTGATAGATCGACGAGTTATGAAGTGGTAGTAGAAGTGTAAGGTAATTGTATAAGGTAGACATATGTCATATTTCTATTGTATTGCGAAGGTCCTTTGCATCGCAATTTAGGAGGTGGGCCCCGATATGAAAATGGTGATGTGCAATGGCCGTGAAATGGTGGGCACCTAGCTAGTTTAAATGGAGGCGAGCGAGCAAAGTGGGCACTTGTTGGGCCCATTTTGCATCGCGTACTTATGAGGAACACATGTAACTCAGGGGACGATGTGTGGTAGTTGTGGATCTCCTTTTTTAGCTGCTATCAATGACTACGATCAAGACAAAGTTAAAGAAGTTAATGCCATAGGTGTTAGTTGCAGTGCCTTTGCGTTCATTTGCAGAGATGCATATTGAATTGAATTAGTTTGTCTCATGCAAATGCATCAAGGATGTGAAGGTGTACCATTCTGATGAACTAGAGCCATGGAGGTTGAGCATCTGGTGATAAAGGGAAAGCCATTTTCATGGGAAGTAAACATTAGGTGCAACACTGGAATCGATATGATGCAGAGCACTTTGAAGAAATTTGTGAGTTGCTTGATGGAAAATCTGGTAGATCGGCAAGATGGAGGTGTAAGTTATCTCCATGACTATTTGCATACGCATATTGTGGAGCTCGTTGGTGACTGCTTCACACAATGTGATGAGACTTGGTAGGCGGTGTTTTTCCTTTTGCATGTGGTGTTACCTTTTTCACACTTCGATTGGAAATCCCGCTTGATATGTGCATCTTTTTCACACATGTGGCTTTTGGTTTCGTGCTTTCTTCAACCCTGTGTTTATCTTGTTTTCTCTATTTAAGGAAGAGATAGTTGTTGTGTTCATTATTTAATTTGCTGTTGTAACAATGAAATTCTTTTGTATCCCTCTTAGCTATGGCAAGGGAGGATTTGGTATGAATTCTTGGTTTTGTCTCTCATAATATTTCCCTTCTAGATCTTTGTCTTTGCTTCCTTTTCTGGAAATATAGATTCATTAAATGGTTCCATTTTCTCTGGAACTACTTTCGGAGAGAGGAGGCAATGGCTAGAGTTTGGGTTGTACCAAAACAACTCTCTACAACATGCAGTTTGTAACCCGATGATAAGCACAAGCAAACTTTGATAGAGCAAACTAATGAGTTTTTTTATTGGCTGCATGTTGTTTTCTAATGCATGCCCAATCGCAACACGGTTGAGCTCTGTGCTCTCATAGTCTTCAAAGCAAGATTTATAAAGCACAATGAGCGTTTTGTGCTCCATTTCAACACCCTCTGATTGGACAATCGAAGACAAAAGAGCTGTTGCCGCTGTGTGGTAACATCCTCAACTTGTAGATCTTGCTTCTGCTTCTTCCTCAAGCTCTTGCCTGGGGAGGATGCTACTTGATCTTGGTGATGCTCGCCTTGAAAAGTGTGTTGCTGCAACTCCCCCCTCCTTTTCCTGACGAACATGTATATGGAGTAGAGCTTGATTGGGAGGATAGGGCTTTTTAAAGTTTTTTGCCATTTCTTTTCAGAAAGGCTCTATCACATGATCGCTCCATGAACACACCAGAAGGATAGCACACCCACTTTGTGTACTCGAGTGGGAACGAATTGTTTTACAACTACAATTTGTATTTGGAAGTGACAAGTGTCAATCATTTGCGTGAGATGAGCATTGTACTTTCCTTTAAATAGAGATTTCTTTCTGTTGAGTAGGGGTCTTGAGTTTGGGAATTGGATTGAGAGAAAAAAATTCTAGAAACCTATTGTAACACCTATTGTTGAAACAAATAAAAATCTTATGTGCTGAATCTTTGTCTTGAAGCATGTTTTGTTATGATTTCTATGAGTATGTATTTGTTAATGTAATTGTCTCCTTTGTCGTGTGATTCGTCTTGAAGCAAAAAATATCATGGATAGTTTAATCTTAACATGTATATTTGTTGTATGTGTCATTAATTTTTGTTAGTTTAGGGTCAAAGAGTCTAGTTAATTTTTCGGAGTTAATTACGGGATTGGTTGTATTGCAAGAGGATTACTAAGAATGATTGCTTTAAATAAATATCTGTCATTGGGTTTGTGTTATTGCAAGCCCAAGGCATTAACATCCATATTAAACCAACATAACTTTGATGTTAAGATGTTGTAATACTATTGGGATGACTATGTTTTCCAATGGTAAGGCATCGATCGACTTTTGGATCCAATCCTAACTCAATGGAATCAAACCGTGGAAATCCTTTGAAGTATAAATTATTTGTAATTTATCATGTTCAAATTGGGGGATTAGGGTATAGGGAATACATATGAATGCATTATGTTTTGTGAACCCTTGCTGTGTCTTCTTGAATGTTTTATCTGCCCGTCACTGTGATGAACCCATTGTCTTTTACATAGAATCCAGTGAGCATTTATAGGGACACACCCCTAGGTTTTGTAGAGCTTGAAGTGTAGGAGATATTTATTTCTCATTCATTAGCCCATCTTCTCAACAATTTTAAGCATAGGAATTTGCAACTCCATAGAAATTGTTGAAAGCAGGTTGGAGAACCAACAGATGGTTAGCTCCCATCATATGGAAAAATTGTTAAAGAAAGGATGCTTAGGTATTCTAGCACAATTCCACTCTATTGAGGCTCAAACTCCCTGCTCTTCGCATGATTTGCAGGGCCTCCTTGATAAGTATCAATGAGTATTTGAGGAACCCAAAGGCCTACTATCTCCTAGGTCCCATGACCGTTCCGTTCCCTCATCCTTGGTAGCCAACCTCCTAATATTTGGCCCCATAGGGCACCCATTTGAGCAGAAGAATGAAATTAAGAAGATGGTGAAGGAACTCCAAGAGGTCGGTTTTATTTGCCCTAGTACCAATCCTTACTCCTCTCTGGTAAGTATGGTTCCTAAGAAAGATGGGGGTTGGAGGATGTGCCTTGATTTTCATTAGCTCAATAAATTAACAATCAAGGACAAATTTCCTATCCTTGTTATTGATGTTTTGTTGGATGAGCTTTTAGTGGTCGAATTTTTCACTAAGTTGGATATTTGTTCAAGCTATCACCAAATCTAGGTCACAAAAGTTGATATTCCTGAAATTGCCTTTAGTAGTCATGAAGGCCATTATGAATTTTTGGTCATGCCCTTTGTATTATCCAGTGCCCCCTCTACTTGTTAGAGCCTCATGAACACAATGTTTCATGGCTGCCTACACAAATTCATCTTGGTCTTCTTTGATGATATAATCATCTATAGTCGAACTTGGATTGATTATTTTCATCGTGTGGGAATCACTCTCTGAATTTTATAGGAGCATTCTCTCTTTGGCAAGCGCTCGAAGTGTGCCTTTGGCGTTTATCAGGTGGAATACTTGGGCTATATTGTTTCACCAGTAGGAGTCCAAGTTGACCCCAAGAAGATTGTTGCAATGCAACAGTGGCTATGCCCTAAGTCCCTCAAAAGTTTGTGAGGATTCTTAGGCTTGACAAGGTACCATCGCAAGTTTGTGTGTAATTATGATAAAATTGATGGCCCCATGGCAACTCTGCTTCAAAAGAACTCTTTCATTGGTTGGAATCAACAGAGGCGGTTTTAATGCACTCAAAACTGCCATGTGTACTACTCTATTGTTGGCCCTATTGGATTTTCATAAACTTTTCACTTTGGAATGTTATGCCTTTGGCATGGGCATAGGTGCAGTGTTGATGCAAGAAGGACAACTCGTAGCCTTCACCAACAAGCAACTCATGGGGCAAAATTTGGCTAAATCAACATATGAAAATGAAATGTTGGCTATCCTCCATGATGTCCAAGAATGCCATCCTTACTTGTTGGGTTGCAAATTCTAGATAAAAACAAATTATAGCTGGAAATATTTTTTGCAGCAGATAACAACAAAAATGGGTGGCCAAGATGTAGGGATATGACTATGAGATTGTCTACAAGAAGGGTAAGGAAAATGTGGTAGCTGATGCACTCTCATCTCAATATGAAAAGGCTCACCACTATGAAGAAGGCTTCATCTTTTCTTTTTCTATATTGATTCCCCATCAGATAGATGAGATCCATAATGAATGGGCTACTACCCTCGAATTTCAAGATATCATTTAATAGTTGGAACAAGATCCATAGTTGGTGCCAGGTTTTTGCTGGACAAGCAAAGTCCTTACCTATCATGGCTAGATTTATTTACCCCCGAATTTGGCACTCAAGCCTTAGCTACTCTTGGAATTGCACTCCTCACCCATTGTTGGACACTCGAGTTTCTTGAAGATCTACAAGGGCGTGAAGCCAAATTTTATCAGGGATGACCTTAAGATGGATGTTTAGGCATTTGTAGTTGAATGTGATGTGTGTCAAAGGACCAAAGGGTAAACTCTCAAAGCACCATGACTCTTGCAACCACTTCCTATTCCTAATTAGACTTGGACTGATGTTTTTATGGATTTCATTGTGAGGCTTCTACTTTTAGGGTGTCAATGATTCATCTTGGTGGTGGTGGATTGCTTGACCAAATATGCAACTTTCATTACATCTCCAACTCTACAAGCAACTTTCATTACATGACAAGAGAGGTCATAAGTTGGCTCTTAAATTTTAGGGCCCCTATTAGGGATTTGATGCATAGGTGAGGTGGCATACAAGTTAGCACTTCTACCTTAGTCTCAAATTGTAATGTCCCCTGTTAGGAAGCTCAAAATTTCTTAACCTTGCACACAATTTTCCAATAAATCCCTATAATATCAACATATTGCAATTAGGGTTAGTAGACCACATAATCATAATCAATATCAAAGTTTATTACATATGCATTTTACATTTTCTCATTACTATCATATAAAGATTTCCATGCTATACCTCGGGAGAGTCATTCTAGTGCCTGATCGTTAATCTACTCTACTTCACCCACCCCATATGAGTACGGTTACGTTAGGGCGCTGGTGTAACAATCCCACTACCGTAGGCCCAAAGGCTTCATTGCAACATGCGGCAATTCTTCACCATTTGGCTCAAGGGGCTTCATGCTACACGCGGCAATTCTTCACCCGCTTGAGAGTCACCTATCGTTAGGCCATTTATAATAATTATTAAGTCTACACAACCTTGGGCCCAAGGGCTTCACACTACATGCGGTGATTCTTCACCTCTTAGCTCAAGGGACTTCACGCTACATGCGGCGATTCTTCATCCACTTGAGGGTCACCTAGGTGCTAGACCACTAGACCGCCCTTCCCTAACTCACCACCATACTCGTAGGGTGATAGAGAGATTAACGGTGAGGCTACTTGCTCTCCTCCGAGTATACCATGATTAGATTTATGAATCATATCTTATAAGAGTTTATCCTTACCATCTCGTGATCCCCATGGATCACGAGATAGTACATTTGATCACATTGTTCCTCTCCAGAACTCATCATTGTACCATCTCATGTGATGGTGTTCATCATTATGATATCATGCATCTATTATTCCTTCATGGAGGCTTGGACCTTGTCCTTCCTCGATTCTAAACATTCTTATTCTATTGTGTTATAAACATTCATTCTATTATGTTATAAACTTATAAACATTGTCATTCTATTATCTTATTCCATTATGATTAATCTAGAGAGATCATTCACAGACCTATGATTATAAAACACATTAACTTATGATAAGGTGACATACCTTTTTGCCTTGATTGAATGCTTGCTGATACAAGTTGCCTCCGCTGTCCTCACTGTATAAATGATTGCTTAATAATAAAAATATATTTAGTAATATTATATAAAATATAGTATATAATAATAAATATAAATATATTATATATTTTTATATATAAAGTAAATAAAAGGCTCCCCTTTCATATAACACAAGGGCATTCCAAGTTGACAACAAAAATCAGAGAGGTGTGTGAGGGGTGGGGATTTTTTAACATTATTAATCATCTAGAGGAACTTCTCCATCTCATTTATGTGATTGACTTAGTTTCTCACGATCTATTTACATTGTCTACAAAATTCAAAGAAAAGGCTGCCTTTCCTAGTTACTTTGATGGATATAGAGGCGTATAATTGTGCTTCCATATGGGGAGTCCATGTCATTCTCACGTATTGCACTCCACTGTAGTTGAAAAACACGTGGACCAATGAATAGGCAATGAGTGTTTGCGTAGTTGGCAATATGTGGTGGACGAGGGTGTAATGCATGGATTGAGGAGATATGTTCAATTGTCTTGCATTGGTATGGATGCTATGTCAACTGTAGATATGTCAAGTCAAGTTGCTCCCTCTCGTAGAGGAAACACCCTCGACTTAATAAAAATTAAATAATATATTTAATATAAATATATGATTGCATATTATAACATGATATTAAAAATAAATTTAGTAATTTGCATTATATAAAATATCGTATATAATATAATAAGTATAGTTATATTATATATTTGATATAAAAAATAAAATATAATTTAATAATATATATAAATAGTAAATATAATATATAATCTAAATATAAACTTTGAAAGAAATTTTATATTTTAAATCTATTATAATAAAATAAATTATATGTAAATTTCTTTATTCAGCTTATTTTAAATAAATTATATGTAAATTGTAGTGACGATACCATGCTCCCGATGTTTTAGAACAAATCATGTTGTGGTCGGTTCTCCCAATAGCACGTTATGTTAAGTTTACCTACCAGATGGAATAGCTTGTAGTGTGAAGTGTTGGAAGGGGAGGTCTTTGGATGGAATGTGTGGATTACAATTTTAGTCGAGCTATTGACAACCATAACTATTGAGATTCAAAGATGTTGAAAGTCAAGAGACTTGTCACGACGGCTTGCAATAAGTTAGGATTGAATCTCACATATTGACTAACGCCATCAATGCACAAGAAAAAATTATACATGTCTGGTCATGATCTAATTTATGGTCTTGCAAGGCGTAAGAAGAATTATCCATTGTGAATTTGTTTATTTCCCCTGCCAATTGCATTTGCTTGAAAGTTTGTAAAACCTTTTCAACAGATCCAATTTGTGCATATCCTACAATCAATGGAGTCCACGAGGACACATCTCTTTGAGGCATTCTATCAAACAATTCACGTGCCTTGTTAATAGTTTCCCTTTTTGTATGTCTACTGGAGCATTTCCAACTATAACATCTGCCAAAAATCCCCACTGATCATGAACCGTTGCGGTGAGTGGAAGGGTTGCACTAGTTGCAGCGCAAAGCAGTGGAACCAAACAAATAGTTAATGAAATTAGCCGTGGTCTAACGTCGTTCCATTACGGTCAATATAAACCATAGAGCATTGTGCACAAACCTTGTGGATAGTTAAAATAATTGGCCGTAGTTAGCATTTGAGCGTTGCGAAAGAAATGGGAGCTTTGGAATAGGGTATGGACATCTATCAAAGTATAAAGGATAGAGGAATTTTGTTAGATGTTGTAGTTGCAACTGCCTTGGTAGATGTATATGCAAACTGTGGAGGCATATATAAGGCACGTGAATTGTTTGACAGAATGCCTCAAAGAGATTGCTCGCATGGAGTGCAATGATTGCAAGATATGCACAAAATTGAGGTTTAATTTAATCAGCCAACTTAACTGGTTCACAATTAATTTGCTCTACCATAGATTATCTCTCAATAGACAACAGCCTTTGAATGTTCCTTCTTGTGTCTCTTGTTGATGTGGCAAATAGTCATTGGATGGAGGGTAAATATAGCCCATCAACTAATTTAGAAGGTCTGCAACTTACTATACCCGCTGGTGTTTGATAGTTGTAGATGGAGGTCTACTTTGTATTCATTGTTCGATTGTTCATAAAGTAGGTGGCACATCGCTTCCTCCACAACAGATTAGATTGATGTTCTGTTAGTGATTAAGTTGACAGGGACAGGCCTCTCAAGGCTTGTTTTTACTGTCTTGATAGTTGTAGATGGAGGTCTACTTTGTATTCATTGTTTGATTGTTCATAAAGTAGGTGGCACATCGCTTCCTCCACAACAGATTAGATTGATGTTCTGTTAGTGATTAAGTTGACAGGGACAGGCCTCTCAAGGCTTGTTTTTACTGTCTTGTTTTCACATTCACCTGTCCTAGCATGGCTTCTTCAAGCATTGGAGTACAAGAGGTCATTGGAAGCTATGGCTTGTCCACCATTGGAGCCATTGTGGATCACTTTGATTACTTAGTGGTTGAAGGGACATAAGCTTTTTTCAAAAAGCACATTGAGAAATATAAGAGCACTGTTTTCAGAGTGATTATGTTGCTTGGGTTGCCATTGTTTCTCAATCCTCGTGTCATAATTCTGCTAGACGCCAAGAGCTTTCCCATACTCTTCAATGTGAGCGAAATGGAAAAGGAGAACGTCTCCATGGGCATCTTCATGCCCAGCACAAACTTTATGAGAAGCTACTGGATGCTCTCATATTTGGACCCTTCTGAAGAAAATCACACAAGCTCAAGAACTGTTGCTTACATGTACTAAAGACTAACACAAGCAAATGGACATTCTCTGTGACCACATAATTACTGTCTGTTCTACTGTGGAGATGCTTGGTCATTCTCTAAGCAGCCTGCAGCTTGTGGTTGTTCTTGTAGGAGAGATCTGTGGTGCAGTGGAGTGGCTTTACGGGTAATTAAGTGTCAAATGTGTGACATGGAGCAGGCGTTGATGTTGGTGTTAGATTGTAACATGTGCTTACGTGTCCAGGGATTCAACCAGATCCGACGTAGCCCAACATTTCCATTGTCTTGTGTCGTTTTAATGTCGTGTTAGTTGTAGATCTGCAAAGCCAAGCCGGACCCTCCTGTAAAGGGAACACCTAGGGCGTAATAAAAAAATTGCATTTTGCAAGGGCTGACTGTGCTTGGTGTTCGATATTTTATTATTTTGTAACCTTATCATGGATATATCAGTCAGTTTTCCTGGAAGAAAACCCCTAGAATATAATCACGTGAAATCCCTCCGAATATAATTGCAACGACATGAGCAAAATATAAGTGCGACAGTAGAAATCAGTATAATGAACAAAGCGAAGGTGTCCTGATTTTAATATATATATTGCTGCCTCTAACATTATGTTTGCACGTTAACGATTTTAATATTGCCTCTTAATGATTTAAATGCCCATGGGAACTATTAGCACACTATATTATAATGTAATGTTAAGTAATTTGTAAAATTAATAATATTTATTAATATTTTTTTTTATAATATTAATTAGTAAAATTAATAATATTTATTGATAGTATTTAATTAATAATATTTATTGATGTGATTATTAACTTTGTTTATAATTTATTATTATATATATCTTAATTTATTCATTTAAGATTTGTAAATATTTCTGTATGTTAAAAATATTAGGAAATATGTATATTGCCTGTAATATTTTTGATTTTAGGTTGTAACTATGTATATATTTATTATTTTTATATGTTTTTGTATAGACAAACCCAAAACAAACCCAACTCCCAAATCTTTTTTTTGGGCTGAATCTGTGAATTGAACCCAAACCCGAACCAGTACCAGGATCATTAACTTAGATAGAAAGTGTAGTAAAACAACAAAATAGGTAGATGTCAATTCAGGATACACTGCAAATTAGATAAAAATATGCAATTAGAGAGCTACACTATTTTGGTAATTTCATGATTTATTAATGAATAGGCAAAAGCCTTATAAAGAATTTACAAAGATGTTTCTAAAATACAACAGCTAATAAAGCTACAGAATAAGAAACAATCCTAAAATACAGAAATAGAAACTATCTAACATACTATTACATTATTAAGCATTAATAAACTAAATAATATTTTAGTATACACCTGATATTCTGACACATGCACACTGGAAATAGGCAGTAAAGGCTGTTAGAGACTTGCAAACTCAATTTCAATTGAAACAGAGCCCATCAAGGCCGTTGAGGATCCCAACAACCTAATGGTTGGCCTAGTCCTACTCTTAACAGCCTATTGTACAGTTTGGTCTAGGTGGTCGACCTGGTCCAGTATCTCAGAATGCTTCCAAACCTGACATGAAGCTTCTTCTCATCATTTCCAGCAACCTTTCCTTTTGGCAGTTTACAAGATTCTTCACAGATTCTCCTCAATTTTACTTATAAGTTAAAAATCTATAAAGAATACCTTGCAAAACAAAATGGTTAAAGGGGAGTCTGATCAGTTAGTCCCCTTGTGAGCATTCAAGCATGGATCCACCTGGCATAAAATATTGATAAAAATATCGAAATGAAGTCTATATGCAGAAACCAAACTAAATCTAAGTACAAACAGAAGATTATATGGTAATAGGTTAATAAACAAGGGAAAATACACAACAAAGGCAAGGTTGGGAGAGAGGGAAAACCGTGCAAATGGAAACACAACTCTAAAAACTTGATATGGGTGGAAAGGTATTTAAGATGTGAGGAAAACATTAAATTAGGGAAAAATAGCGTGAGTTGACAAAGGGTTTGAAAAGAAACACTAAGACTAGTTTTTTAGGTGTTCCAAAGGAGAGAGATGGAAAGGGGGGAGGAAAAAGACAACAAAATGATAACAAATGGCAACAAGGCTGAAGCACAAATGGGTGGGATTGATGTAAGGGTGAAATAATAGGGATTTAACAAATGGGTAATGGATTCTAAATAGAAAATGTAAAGAAAACCTAAGGTAAGATTCTCTATGGCTCAAAGGAAACATAGAGAGGATGGTATGAAAAAGATAAAGGAATGACAACAAAAGACAACAAATCTAAAACATAAATGAAAGGGACAAGGGATTTGACAAATGGGTGATGAAATCTAAAAGGAAAAAATGAAGGCAAAACCTAAGGTAGGGCTCACTATGGCTCAAAAGTAGGTAAGGAGGAGATGGGGGATGGAAAAGACAACAAGATACAAATGGAAATGGATGAGGACTGATACGGGGAAGTGTTACAAAGGGTGTATGCAGGTTAAAGGGAAAATGGAGGTGATTTGTGAGGAAAACCAAATAGAAACTATTTTATGCTAATGCAACATCAAAACCAAAGAGATCTCTTGTAGAATTTGTTGTGATGCTTCAAAAAATTGTTGTAGATCCTGATGCAAAGGCTAACACATTGTAGAAATACATCAGTCACTAACTTAGCCTCACTTTTTTAGAAAAAAAATTGCTCAACAGTTGCTCTCAAGTGAAAACTTATGACTTGCTATGTAAAAATAAGACAAAGGAAAAGCTTGTTTTGTGGAATTTTTGGAGAGAATTTGGGGAGGGAAATTCACTTGTCCTAAGCAACTTTATTAAATGCTTGTTCTATCAAAAATTGGATTTGATTGGTGAAAAAGACCAGACCAACTAGTAAACTTTGGTGAAAAAGACTAGACCAACTGGTAAACACCTGCTACTGAGGATTGGTCCCTGAGCTCGAGGAGATTCAATTTTCTATGACAAGTCAAGGGTAAAGAGGTGCCATCTAAGGGTGGTAGTTATGGCTTGAGGTAAGCTTTGGGAAACATGATTCAAATGCCCCAAACAGGTGATTTTGCATCAGACTTAGGAGATAGGGTCTAATGAATTGATTTCATTGACATGGGAAAATGTGGCTATAAGGAAGGGGTAAGGGTAACACAAAAAAGGGAAAAACACCTAGGGGAAGGAAAATAAAAAGGGCAAACATTAAGTTAAAAGAAAACACATAGGAAAGGAGTTAGGATGACTAAGGGGGACTAGGACAAGACATAGGAAGACAACAACAAGGGTCAAAAGCACAAAGTAAAACGCAAGTTAAAGTGATTACAAAACACAAGAAAGGGAACTGCAGACTATGCAGTTTCTGATCTTACAATAATACAAAAATGAAATATTGAATACCACTATAGTTTTACCTCTTTTGCATCATTGGTATATAGTTGTTCATCCATCACCTGCAACCATTGCAGAAATAAGATGAGTAGAAATATTAGGGGGATAAAAACGAGTAATTGAGACCAAAAAAATGTTGAGATAAATTAAATTATTGTTGAATGCACTTTTTTTCCCAATTATGTCCTCGTTTTGGTTAATTGCCTTCAAGCAATCTTTAAACTAAATGCAATAGGTTTTCTCCAATTCAACAAAGTTTCTGCACCCATTTTGGAAAATGCAATGGAGCATCAACACGTTTTCATCTCTAAGACAGGATCCAACTCCTTGGAGATGGTTATCTGTCTTTGAGATGTGTCTCAACTCTTGGGAGACCCATCTCTCAGTTTCACTAGCTAAAAATTCAATGTATCTCATTTTCTTTTAAAATTTTGAATGTGAAAATATGTAGGGAGTTAGATATATAATTTTCTTTAAGATTGCAAATTGCTCATTTTATTGGAAGTTGTGATTTTGTACCTCTTTTTGCATAGGGTTTAAGGGCTGTTCTAGAAGTTCAACTTTTGAAGGTCATATCTCTGTTAATATTTCTCACTTTTTGTTATTGCTACTTTCTTGAAATGGCAATGGAAGCACTTGAATTTGTTTTAGTTTGAAATGTGATAGTTTGGAAGGTTGATGGTAATAGAATACCAAGGCAAGAAGTACATTGCAACCACAAAAATAAAGATGTAACATTCACTACATATGCATAAGATGGAAAAAGAAGCACAAATATCTAGGGCTGGAAATCACAATTACTTAACAAAGGATAAAGGAGTGCCACTACAAGGGGTAATGTACCAAATAGCAAGCGAAATAATGAATTAACACTACTAAATCTCCAAATGAATTTCTAACCCTTATTTATGGTTTGTTTTGGTTAGCATAATCTCATAAACACTGTTGAGGTCAACTTACTAGATTTCAGAACATCTGCCTGACTAAAACAAGTGGTTATGTATGCTTCTCATAGGCTGTTCCATATCCTTTTCATACATATGATGTAACATGCCCCTTCCCTTCAAAAAAATGTCGTGCTTGATGTTTTCCATTTGTGAGTGCTTCTGCATAAAGTATTTGTCCTCCCACATCAAATTCTTCATTGACAAATTCCTACACCTAATATGATACTTTGTGATTTCTCTGTCATGCAATTTCTTGACTTGTCTGTCAATCACCATTTCTTTTTCCAGTATGATTCAAACCTCATCATCCAACTGTGTAACTCTGTTTGTCCAGGGATTGGTGACCAGTCACCGTAAAGCAAGCCATGAAAAACTAGATGATCGTCGAGGATGGAAGCAGCTCCTATAATCACTTTGTGGGGACATAAAACCTTCGAACTAGTTGCCATAGTGACATCCTTATGTATGGTTGCAAACAGAGAAAAAGCCATGGCCAAGTTATCTTTTCTCAAATGATGCATTCTTCTATGCTGATTTGCTTGGTGTTCCCTTTGCTTTTGTGCCATGCCCAAGTTATCTTTTGAGTTTGCAGCACAGTTTTTGATGTTGATTGTGATTTTCTACAATCTAGAACATGTCGTGTGCTTGCAGATATGAAGCAGTGGATGGTGGGCAAATGGGGAAAAAATTCCTATCCTCTTTCTGAAATTTATGTTTGCTTCTCTGTGCATCTGTTGCTTGTTCCATTCTATTTTGTGCCATTTCCAAGTTATCCTTTGAGAATTTATAGCTCAAGTTGTTTATGTTTAATGTGATCCTCTACTGTCTGGACATTACGGTGCTTATGTAGATATGAAGTAGTGGATGATGGTTGGGGTAGCTTTGTTGCCGTTTCAAAGAAGTATTGTATCATCATTCATCCAAAGGTATTGTTTTGCATACTTAGATTGTTTGTAATAGTCAAAGCAACAGAGATATCCTTCAAGGCATTTATTTATTATCTTGGTTTGCCCTTCTCATTTTGGGGATAAGAAGAGTTATGCATCAAATATTGAAAGTTACTAACATGACTATTCAAAATTGTACTGTAACAAGTTGTTCGTCCACACAAAATTGGTGGATGAGTTTTGAAGTTGTCTCATATTTTGAGATGCCACTAAATTTTCCATCCCTTTCTTATACATAATCACAAAGTTGTATCCTGCAATTTTGAGTCCCATTTTTATTGCTCTTTTGATGAATGTTGCTGTTGTAAGACATCCTTTAAGTTAGGATGATCTGTTTTGACTTTGAAACGTTTCCCCATGGAACTGTAGATTTGGATCCATTTCTTCCTTTCAATTGTTGATTTATAAATGCTTTTTGTAGACCATCTGACATTAATACAATATTGTTTTCATTGCCTGAAGCAGTATATTCCACTATGAAAATTTTACTAAATATTCGATATAACAAGAAGGGTAGTATTTGGTTTGTTCTTGGGGTTTCAAATGCTTAAGTTGTTTTGACACTCTACTCATTGACATCTCTAATTGTGATGAGTGCTGTAAAGGGAGCTGTATTGTGGCCTTGATTCTTCACAAATTTGTGGTGGTATCATGTAAAATCCAAGAATCCTCTAAGACCTATGATATTCTTTGGAAGTAGCTAGTCCATAATTGATTTGATCTCATTAGGTCCACATTCACTCTATAGTGCCTGAGATAATCAACCAACTTTTCTTCAAAAGGAGATTTAGATGGCCTGGCTTGATATCGCTCCAATTGTTGCAAAGTTTAATTCACTTGTTGCATGTATTTTTGAGTTTTTCTCATAATCTTCTCCTTGAGCATACTTAATGTGGAAAAGTTTCTTCTCTTGGGAATTATGACCCTTTTTTCACTTGCTATCACAATTACAACAAACCCTTTTACTTCGATTTCTAATATTTTGTGTGTCGAGTGTGTTGCTTGCAGTTGTTTTGTTTTTGGGCTATATATGATTTTCTTCTCCTATTTGTAGGAAGTGTATGACCTTCAAAACGTAACATATGTCGTGACTTCACTTATAGGGAAAGATCAAAGAACATAACATTATCCAAATTTGGGAGATTGTGGAGAGAAATATCATGTTGATGCTTGTATTTAAACACAGTGTATTAGTCTAGTAGATGTGCCTCCTTGACATCATACATCCAAAGAATTGAGTTTTTCATGCTCTTCAACATATTCAACTATCGACCTTGTTTACAAGAGATGCATTGGTTGATTGGAAAATGATTGATCATTTATCCTTCTTTCATATTGCATGGCTAACTCCTTGGTGAATATGTTCCATTTAGGGAATTGTCTCCCATATAATTAAGTGTCATCAGTACCATAGTTGGTAGACTCTGACTCGGCAAAAACTTGGCAGACCCAAAATTTGCGACTCGGCAAAAACTCGGCGGAAACTCAACAATTTAAAATTAAAGAAATAACTTAAATTTCTTTAATAACACAATTTTTTTACAAAATTCAATGTCAACATGTATCCAATGAGTCCATAAATGAGTAGAAAAGTGTTTTCTATTAGATTTGGTCTATGTTCCATGAAGTTTCTTGATGGGGAGATGGGGGGTGGGTTTTAGGACAAGGGGACCAAGGGCCTAAGTTTGGGCACGACAGGGGGATAGTGGTGGGTGGGGGTTTGAGGGCAGCGCCCCCAGTTGGGTCCAAGGGCATTGCCCCTAGTGCGTTCCTTGTAGCGGTACAAGGTGGGGTCGAGGGGTTGAGCTCTCACCACTAAGACCAAATTAAGGCCTTTGATACCACACAAACCTTCATGGTGCACTTCATTTTCACAATTTATCACTATGATTTCTGCAATACCAAGTCCTTACTTTTCCTATCCTAATTCTCACTCTTGCAGCCTTTAGCCTTTCTCATTTTTTCACTTTCGTGACTGCTTAGGGTGTGGGTTGGGCCCATAGGCCATTAGGGTTAGGGTTACTAGCATGAAGATAATTGCTAAGTTACTCGCCAGAGCAAAATTTTGGCGAGTACTTGCCGAGTTTGCCAACTATGATCAGTACCATTTTTAATGAGTTTCAAAGTGTAAGGAAGCTATTGCATCCTCATAATGGAGTTTGGTGAAGTGCGACAAATATCTCAATTTGATAAATACTATATTGAGCTTCCATGCCTCCAAACTTAAGAATACCCAATTTTGGGCAAAATTGAAGGGGGGTGGATCTTGCATTGAATTTTATCCTTAGCATCATCTTAGAAAGAGGAAGTCGGTTGTTTTGCCTCCAATAGTCATCCCATGAAGAGAAAAAATAGGCATTTAGTCCTAGAAACTTCTTGAAAAGATGGAGTTGTTTGATGAGAAAAGAAGAATTGCTCAAATATTAAAGTGATGTTATGCTATTGAGCATGTTTGGAGTTTTGTTGCATTTGTACTTGCCACAATTTTCTCAAACGTTGCTAGATCTTCTTCCTCATCACTATCCAATTTTGTTCTCAATTGGCCCATCTCCTTGCTTGTATTGCTCGAGCTTGCTTGTTGGTTGATGATCCTAGTGTCTATTTTGGAAGTGGAGTGACAAATATTTGGAGTTGAGTTTCCTTGATCTTGGGAGTAGTTTCTTGGATATTGATTGGAGGTTTTCCTAGATTGGATGGGCACTATTTTTTTTTTTGGCATAGTCCTAATCTTGGGTTTGAATTGTGATTTTGTTAGAACTCTTATTACGCCCCTTAGGAGTTTCTAGGGGGGGAGGCATATTATGCGTATTGATGAACATAATCTTTAAACAAGAGTAATGTAGTTGTGTGTATCCTAACATGGGGTTTCTAGGATCACAAGAATTTGGGGTTTAGAAAAGTAGGTTTCAACAAAGTAGGGCCAGAATAGGTTTCATAGCAATGAAAAAAGCAGGGCTGAAAAACTAACGGTTAAAACTATATATTCAAAAATAGGGATGAAATCATGATTGTAGACAGATAAAACAATTGAGATGTTTGGCTAACTCGTAGTTGATATAATTGTGAGTGCTTGAGACAATTATCATTTCTTCTTGATATATCACATTACTCTTAGAGTTCAAGGGTTGGTAACTCCTGTGAAGGAATGCCAAGAGATAGTCACATTGCCCGTGTCTTGTGGTGCGGCATCATATGGCTGAAGAGGGACTCATCATCAATGTCTTTTTCATCATCTTCTCCTCGAGCATATTTAACGTAGAAAAGTATCTTCTCTTGGCAATTATATCCCTTTCCCCACTTGCTATTGCAATTACAACAAAGGCGTTGTGCCTCATTTTCCAATAATTATGGTGTCAATGGAATGTGCTGATTGTGGGTTTTCTGTTTTAGGGCTATATAGGATTTTCTTCTCTTTTTGTTAGTAGTGTATTACCTTCAACATAACATATATCATGAGTCAGTTACAGGGCAGAGAGCATAACTTTCTCCAAATCGGGAAGATCATGGAGACAATCATCATGTTGATGCTTCCATTTAAAGTCGCATGAATAAGTCCAATTGATAAGCCTCTTTGATGTCATACATCCAAAGAATTAAGCTTTATAAACTCCTCAACATATTCACTATGGACCATATTTGCTTGAGAGGTGCCACTTGGTTGGAAAATGATTTCTTCCTTATCCCATAGTGTATGGCGAACTCCTTGTCGAATATGCTCCAATTAGGGAATTGTCACTCAGACTTGAATGCCTTTGGTACCATTTGTATTGAGAAATTTCCATGTGCAAGGAAGCTAGTGCACCCTGCTAATGGAGTTTGGTGAAGTGTGACAGATTTCTTAATTTGACAAGGGTCCAAGTCATCAGATTTAGGAATATACAACTTAGGCAAAAATAAAGGGGTGGATTTTGCATTGAGCTGTGTCCTTTGAGCATCATATTGGAAAGATGAAAGTGGTTGTTCTTTCATCTTAGAGGTATCTTCAAAAGAGAAAAATGGTTCTTATCCTAAAATTTTCTTGAAAAGATGGAGCTATCAAATGAGGCAAAAAAAAATTGTTCAAATACTGAAGTGATGTTGTTATGTTATTGAGCATGTTTGGAGTTCTTTCGCATCTTTACTTGCCTTGGTATTCTTGAATGACTCTAGATCTTCTTCCTCATCGCTATCTTAGCTCTCTCACACTTGGTCCACTTGCTTACCCTTATTTGTTTAGCCTGCTTGTTGTTTGATGCCCCTAGTATCTATTTTAGAAGTAATGCGATATGTTGAGTAGAGTTTCCTTGATTGTGGGAGTAGTTTCTTGGAGATCAATGGGAGTCTTCTAGATTGGAGGTAGACTATTGTTTCTTTGGTACCAACTAATCTTGGGTTTGAATTATGGCTTTGTTAGGGCTCTCATAATTTATTTTGCCCTTTAGGAGATTCTTGGGGAGACATATTGTGCACATGGATGGATGCAATCTTGAAGCAATAGGAATGCAATTGTACATACCCTAAAATTGGGTTTCTAGGATCACAAGAATGCAGGGTCTCGAAAAGTAGATGTCAAACAAGTAGGTATAAAAATTATGACTGAAATAGTGTTTGAAAAAGTAACTTGAAGAGTAAGACTGAAAAACTGTGTGAAAATAAAGGTTCTTATTAGGGTGCAAAAAAACCAGACTCAAAAGATCACAGCAAGTGGAAAATCATGGGAAGTGTTTTTAAAAACTCAAAGATGTGTCATGCTATTGAAATTTTATTCTCCAATTGTCAGCTTTGCATCTGAGATTCGCTTCCCAAATTGCCACCTTCATACTACTTTTCAAGAACTGGCATTAGAAATGCAACAAATCTACATTCATCATAATCACATGGAATTAAACAGAATAACATACTTCACCAAGTCACGTGTCTCGGTCTCACTACATTGCTCACAATTTCTATTAAGAACCACTTGTTGGAAGTGGCTCTGAATTCTCTTCTTGATAGATTGGAGTTCCAAGACAGTACTTGTTATTGATATTTTAATAAACAATTCTTCCATTTGCCCAAACCTTTCTTGGACACCATGTGGCATGATCAATGAAACATAATGTTCAATATATGTAGGGTACTGTAACCAAATACATAATATACTCTAAAGATTAAACCTAGGTTAGAACGACACCATATGATAATCATTCTGGAAGGATATGCTTATTATCTCTCAATGTGAGAGACTAATCAAAACAATAGGCCACACGATGATAGTGAAGATGGTAGGAGTTCCATGCATGTATACCCTATTATCAAAAAAATTAGGGTAGGGTAAATCCTTATTGATGTAGAAGCATGCTACAATGCATTTGTAGTCATATTCTTGAAACATTCAGAAGATATGGTTAGTAATAAAGAAAAACATGCTGAACTCATGCATATATAGTATTTTGATATTTATTTTATTCATGTGCAGATTGATTTTGCTGCTTGTTGTAAGTGTGGATTATCATTTGTTCCTCTTTGTTTTTAAGTGTGGTTTGTCATTTTCTTTTTGCTTGCAGATTCTAGTACAATGCTAAGGAATGGCGAAACAGGGGATTGGATTGGGACATTTGAAGGGCACAAGGGTGCTGTCTGGAGTTGTTGCCTTGATAATCGTGCTATGCGTGCAGCATCAGGATCAGCTGATTTCAGCGCGTAATATTCTTT
This sequence comes from Cunninghamia lanceolata, assembly GCA_027924645.1. Classification (NCBI taxonomy): domain Eukaryota; kingdom Viridiplantae; phylum Streptophyta; class Pinopsida; order Cupressales; family Cupressaceae; genus Cunninghamia; species Cunninghamia lanceolata. The sequence goes on from BSBN01001057.1 coordinate 208,613, forward strand.
TCCAATCAGCTCTCTAAATTTTTGTTTCTGCTGATCTTTCTAGGAATATGTCATTTTGTACATGGATTTGCAATGCAACTCATTTCTTATTTTCTTAGTACCTGTCTGAAGGCAGTTTATGAATACTGTCCAAATAAAATCATAAATGTAAAGAAGCATTATGAGATTTATGTTACAATGAGCCTTCTTATTATTGAAATTTTTAATATGGTTAAAGTACTCGTTATTACTTTTTTGTAGATAATGTTGGTGTAGCCTATTTACAATTTTTTTAGATAATGTTTGTGTTAAGTATACAACTTAGGTCAATCTTATTTAGGTTAGATCTATTTTTATAATTATTACCAAGGAGTCATTTCTAGAAGTGTAAGTTGCATTTGTGAACCATGTTCATTTATTAGGGTGTTCATCTTCTATAAATAGAACACCTCTAGTCGTTTGACATGGAAATAAGAAATGAGGAATGAGGGATGAAAGTAAGAAAGTGAGAAATTGTTGAGAAACTTATTGTAGAGGAGTTCATTCAAGGAGGAGGTTTCTCTTAGTGCTACTTTGCCCTTGAATACAATAATTTTTGTGTGGTTTTATGCAAGCATTAGATCTTTGGTTTTATGATGATGTTATGAGATCTTGAGCTTGTGTCTGCAGTTTCTTCATTCTTTGTAACAGATAATGTAAAGAGACTGTATGAATAGATGAGCTGAAATACTTGTACCAATTCAGCTTATCAATAGTTTTCATTAAGATGGTTCAAAAAGCTAGGTGAGAAAATGGCATTCCTATGAACTGATTATTCTTTCCTTCATTAACCTCCAGACAGAACCTGATGACACAGATCATGGTTGATATGCAAAGTGCCCTGTTTTTTTAACTGCTGTGCAGATGAGTCTCAGATCAATTGCTAAAAGAAAATGAAACTGGAAACTATCGTAACAAACTGCATTTGGCAGAAATCTTAAGGGACATGCAAAACACAATATTAACGTCTGCTTTTTTTACTTGAATTTCTGGTCTGGTTGAACTTAATATATGATGGATAACATGTATTTATTGATGAAGCTCATTTAGCTGCTTATCCTGTCTCTAATGGCTTCCATGAAGATTCCCCCAAAAGTTTGAGAATGGCATTTGCTTTGCAATAATCATGCATATGTTCATTGACCTATAGATAGATTCAGATAACACAGATAATGATCAAAATATTTAAGTGCAGGAAAGTATCAGACCATAATGATGAAAGATTGAGATAAGAAATTAAAGTAATGATCTTGGGCTGGAAGAAGCACTTAGGGACATAAAAAGAACAATATCAAAGCCTGGAAGTTGTATTACTCATTTATTTGGTTTCACTTACTTTTGATATAAGGTATAGCAAGTTGTGTGTAGCAAGGTATCTAGTTTAACTGCTAATCCTGTTTGTTTTTTTCTTGCTTAAAGTTATTAAAAGACTAGATCAACATACTCCTCTTGCCACTCTAGGATTTTCCTCTCTGGCTGACATACTTCTTCAGTGTTGATTGTTTTGTTTTCCTTGCGTTTTGTTCTTCTTGCTTCACTTCATTTCATTCATTATAACCTATAAGCATCTGCCTTTATAAGTCTTTGATACTGCACTGAAATTGCATGTTAAACTCTCAAAGTATCAAACAGTCTTGCTCTTGTCTGTCACTAATCTCAATTCATTCTGCTTTTTTGTTGTATCCTGTCCAAGACTCAGTTCTCCTTCCCTCCAATCATAGGTTATGTTTGGGTCTAGCCTACCTTCAGCGTGAGGCTAATAGATCAGCAGGTGTTTGTGGTTCGGGTAGAATAGCTTGCTTCTTTGACCCGAAGATTTCGTGGTTGGCTTTTGATTTATACTCTAGCTACAATGGTTCCAGATTTGAAGGGGCCCACCGTTGGTTCTGGATGTTTTCATTGCTGCATTCAATTTTGCGCCCCCCCTTCAGACTATGCTGTGCACATTGAGGGTGATCTTCACTTTGATCCCTATCTAGAGATTTCCCACTACTCTTTGAGTGATGTCAATCTTCTTGGTGACTTTAATGCTTGCAGTAGGACCCACCAGACACCCCTTCATGATCTTGCTGATAATGAGCTGTCTTTTTGAGTTAGACGCGGATGAGCTTGGCTTATTGAAGACTTTGGCTGATGAGAAGAGCCCTGCCATTGCTTATGGAAGATACCTTATTTGCATGGGAGGTTTGCAGAATCTCATCATTCTTTATGGGCTTTCTTATTTCCCTGATTCTCATATATGTACTTGCTTACTTCATGGAAGTAGTGCCAGTGTTGTTGATTATGTTCTCACTAATTGATCTTTTATCTCTCATTTAGAACCTCCTTGTCTCGCATCTTCTCCCCGATCAACCATACCATTTTAACCTTCACCCTCCATGCTTCTCCCCTTGCTCCTCCCTCCAAGGTCCTCAATGCTTGTGGTATCATGATTGTTTACTCGCAATATGGTGTTTCAAACAAAACTTGGAGTAAACGGAAATATACAGAAATAATTATAAGGCGTATGATTCATACCAGAATTGCACAGAATAAAGCATTGTTCCATTCATTGAATATATTAGTATTACACTACAATGTCACAATGCTGTCTCTACATTGGAATGACGATACATATATAGGTTGTCTAATGGTTGCCAACCATTGCCGACACTGGTCGGGAGTAACTACTCGCCAATACCAACTAACCAACATATTTACTGATACAACAACATAACAAATATAATTTCTGCCTAACATCATCCCCCCCCCCCCCACAAAAAAAAAGTCTGTCTTCTAGACGACGGAAAAACATGAAGTATCAAGTGACATTAGGTAAGCTCTGCCAAACTGACGACAATGCTGAAGTAGGAGCTGTGTATAAGTAGAACCAACACATTCGGAACACCTGCCAGTAGACCAACCAACCAAGGGACCCAATCTGATAGCACATTGAATGTTGCGAATGTTGCACCCCATTGCTCACTGAATCAAGATAGTACTGATTTGATGGGGGTTTGGGGGCAATGCCCCCAACGGGGTTGAGGGGTAGCGCCCCTCATGGGGGGTTTGGGGGTAGCGCCCCTCGCGAGGTCCAGGGGCAGCACCCCTGGCGAGCTCCTTGTCGCGATACAGGGCGGGGTCGAGGGGCAGCGCCCCCGCCACCAAGCCCAAATTAACACCTTAACAACCATTCAGACCTTCATGGCACACATCATTTATCTGACAAAATCGGATACTCATATGCAATCCAAAAACTCATATAGTCGGCTCAGAATAATAATTAGTACGGCGGAATACACTTCAGGCAGTAACAACTTCGTATGACTGGCTAACTTATCTTGGATGATTCGTACGCTGTCATGGAAAAAAAAATCTTGAAGTGTCCCTTTTTTGTGGGGACGGGGGCGGGTCGTACGTCGTACGATCTGGTCGTATGTCGTACCTTTTTTTTTAATTTTAAAATTTTCCAAATTTTCCCAATATTTTATTTTTTTCGTCTTTTCCAATTTTTCATCCATGTCAACTTGAACCGGATTTTTCTATTTTTCTTCGACGGGGTCCACGTTCGATCTGCAACTCTGACTTTATTGATTTTATAATCGTCGGCAGGGACCGAAACTGTTGTCTTTCTTGGAACCAGAATTGTTGTCTTTCGGAAGCCGCATACTACGTTCGGCAAATTGTCCAACTTTTTAACATCATTTTTTCTCTGTTGTTTTTCACCGATTGCCAAAAAATTGCAAGTCAACAGAATTACTCTATAGTCCTTATTCTTTCTGTATGGTCTCTTTCTGGCCGATGTTTTCAATGTTGTGGTCCCGTCGTTAGTTTCATCACCCCGATTCACCTTGCTTGTGAATGACTCTTCATACCTGATCACCTTGTCTGGTTCAAATGTATGTGCAAGTGTATCATATATCTTGGCTTCACCCTCTGTATATTCTTTCTGTGCCTCTCCTGGTTGACTTGTCTGTTCTGGTCGACTTGTCTCTGCCACTATTTTCTTTGTTACTTTCGGCTGATTATTACCTTCCTCCCCTTTGTCACTCATTACTGGTTCCCTCTTGCCAACTTGTCGAGTGTTTGTCAATCCATTCAGTGCTTCATTCATCAACAATGTTTCACTGGGCCCAATATTACCGAGTGTTTCACTAGTCGCTCGAGAGCATTTGCCACTTTCTCTTATTGAAATCATGTTACACTCTGGCTTGAAGAACTCATAGTCTTCCATCTGCTAGTGGAAGAGCCCACCAAAGGAATTAGTTTCATCCTCATAACATTCTTGCAATTTTAATACTCCTTCCTCATCAGGTTCTATTGGTCCTCTGCCAACTGACTCCCCTCCGTCTGAATCGGAATCTGATGCTAATTCTTCACTTACAGCCTGTGTTCTTAGATCTATGACGATCTTCTTGCCTTTGTTCTCTATTGATAATGTGTTCTTTTTCCAGTTGTGGTTGGCCTTGGCGGCTATCAGCCACCCTCGGCCGAGTAATGTATTGTACGATGCATTTTGTGCTGTTATGACTACAAAGTTTAACCGAAAGAGTTGGGTGCCAATCTTCACTTTTTGAGCCATTAGCACTCCCAGCGCTTTAATTCCGTGCTAGTTTGCTCCCAGTAACTGGAAATTTTGTGGCCATAATGTAGGTTTTCCCAAGCACTTCCGTATCTTTTGTCAACACATTCACTCCCGATCTCCCATCGATTATTGTGTTCGTCAGGCAGCATCCACCGATTGACATGTGTACGACGGTTGGATTCTTGCCATTGTTAACTGCCAACAGTCTCGGGTCGATGACTTGTTCTCCTACCAGTGGTGGCTCCACTATGACATCTTCGTCCTTTGTTTGCTCGTTTGGGTTCCCTTCCATCGCCTTCGAGATTGCCATCCTCAGTTGCGGCATGCTCTGTAGAAGATCTGCTATTCTGACCGATACAGTGGTTTGTAACACCTGATTCACAATACTCTTGTCTGACTTTGGTCGTATGGTAGTTATTTTTCTGTTCTTCTCCTTCGTTTCCATTGCCTTCTCTACTTCTTTTCTAGCCTCCCGAAGTCTCTCCTTCTCGGTTCTGGGATCTGGATACGTCACTTTTTCCATTGTGCTCGGGTGACCGCAAGGATCTCTTCATCATTTCCCTTGAAACTGATGAGGTTCACCCCTTTCTGCTTCGGGCAATCTTTTTCTTCGTGATCCTTAGGCCTACACCACTTGCATAATGCATTTATTTTGTTTTGATTATTGTTCGGGCATTCTCTTGCAAAGTGTCCCCATTCGTTTTATTGTCGGCACTGTATCATGGGTCGCCCCTTGCTATCGTACTGTATTCTGTTTTTCAGACTTCTATTGCTTTGGTAATCTCCAGGGGATGCATGGCTGTTGTACTGGGGCTTTGGTGGTGTGTTCGGCGGTGTTGACGGTTCTCTTTGAGTGAAGAGTACTTGTGTACCCCTTGCTTTCAGATTGTATGGGCATTCCTTGATGGAATGTCCCATCACTTGGCAGATATCACAAAACAATTTTTTCGGACAATTTGCCTTTGTGTGACCTTCCCCCTTGCAATTTGTACACCATAGTTCTCTGGCTTCCCTCGTACTCTCCTTGTCGGCCTTCAGTTCTTTCATCATTCTCATCATGTCCTTCCTGAGTGCTTGCACGGTCTTGGACTCACTGTCACTGTTGTCATCCATACTCTCCTCGTCGTCTGTCTTCCTTTTCCCTCGGAAGGATGTTTTATTTTCACTCTATATCCATCGCTCGATTGTATGCTTCATCGTACGATGACAGAGGCACGACTTTCATTTTCTTTCTCAGCGATGGGCGCAACCCTTCGATGAACCATCGCTTCTTTAGCCCGTCGGCCGGCTGAGTCTCTAATTTTCCCAACAATTCTTTCAGTCTCCGGTTGTAAGTTCGCACGTTCTCGTGCTTCCCTTGCTTCGTACTGTAGATCTCCGCTACAATTTCACTGTCATCCCTTAGGAGTTTGAATTCGTCCTGGAATGCCTTCTTAAGTAATCTCCATGATGCCCTGTGTGCTTGGTCCAATTGTGTACCAGTCGATGGCACTATCTCTCAGTGTCGCTGGAAATGCTTTTAGCCAGTAGTCCACATCAGCTTGCCCATTGGCTATCCAAATCGTCTCGCACGTCTTATAGTGTTGTACTGGATCTTCTGACCCATTCCTCGTAAATTTTGACAGCTTCTGCCTCCCGGCTGGCGGAGTAATCATCCTTTCTCGATGCCCTCCTTGTGCGTTGGACCTGATTGGACTGGTTCTCTTGCAACGTCCAGGTGCGTCACTTGCACTCTTGGCCACATTCGAGTCTTCCCCGTGTCCTCTGTTAGCGTCCTCTACACCTTGAGTCTCCTTGGGTTCATTCTGATACTCCCTCTGCCCTGGGGTCTTAGGCTCAGATCTTCCAATTCTCGGCCCTTCGTTGTCCGATATGGATAACTATCCGATGTGGCGTACGCTGTTTTCAATTTCTTCTGTCAATTCATTTTGATTCCCTTTTTCTTTATTTGTCAGCGGTGTCTTGAAAATTCCTTCGTCGGCATGATGATGTTCATTGGCAATTTGTCTCAGTGTTCTTTCCTCCGGTGTTTCATGCCCACTTGGTACTCGATTCTTATCCTTATTGAGTTGTATGGGCATTAATTGCTACTCGGGTGAGGAGATGGTCGACCTCTTGGTTGACGTGCAATTGATCCCAGATGATCGACTGAGGGATCTCTCGTCTGAGAGCCTCCCTCCGTACGTGGTCCTTCAACGAGTTTTCCCACAAACTGCAGAGGTCTTCCGTCAGAGCGTCTTCACGATCCTCGTTTGCTTGTACTGGCTCTTCGGTCGGTTGCCCCATCACGACGCCATTCTCCCGTCTGGATGTTCTCCGGATTTGCTTAGGCAACGTCGCCAAATGTTTACTCGCAATATGGTGTTTCAAACAAAACTTGGAGTAAACGGAAATATACAAAAATAATTATAAGGCGTATGATTCATACCAGAATTGCATAGAATAAAGCATTGTTCCATTCATTGAATATATTAGTATTACACTACAATGTCACAATGTTGCCTCTACATTGGAATGACGATACATATATAGGTTGTCTAGCGGTTGCCAATCGTCGCCGACACCGGTCGGGAGTAACTACTTGCCAATACCATCTAACCAACATATTTACCGATACAACAACATAACAAATATAATTTCCGCCTAACAATGATCCATTTTAAATGTTCTTGGGGAGACTATGCTTTACTCTTTTCCCCACATGGTTTGCTACTCTACACTACCTACCACTAGAGTTCCCCCACTTCCCCTCTCCTTGTCACTTGTTTTCTATAGATCATGTTCAAAGAGCTATTTTGAAGCTTTGCTCCAGCAAAGTAACTGGTTTTGCAGGGCTCCAAGCTGAGTTTCTCAAGTATGGTGTGGACTCACTTGCCTAACCCATTTCACAACTATTCAATCAGGTACGTTTTGTGTTCCCCTCTGCTTGGTCATAACATATTATCCACCCCATTAGGACAATCATGATTGTGCATATTCAATTGAAACTCTATGCCATAGTACTCAACAGGTTGCTTTATAAGGTGCTAGAGGACAAGAATTTGAGGTCTGCAGGGCAGGTTGTCTTTAAGAGGGATTGCCAAACTATACAGGGTTCCTTTCAGTGTATATATTCTATATATGAAAGTGGTTTCTTTGACTTGTGCATCAAATCAAGAACTAGAGAGGTTCATCATTGGTTCTTGAACTACTTAATATTTGTAAAGGTGTATTCTAATCCATCTTGGGCTTTTTATCCTTGGGTTTTTTGTCTCTGTATATTTTCTCTTTGTATAATTCTCTTTTCTATGTCGCTCTAGTTTGCACCGCGATAATTAAACATGTGTGCCTCAACAGAAGAGAATAACAATGTAGAAGCACAAGGATGAGAACTATATGTGCTCTAAAAATGCTTTACTAAAATTTCTTTTGTCAAAGGATTTGTTGGTGCATTGCTTCTTCCATCATTGATCTCTTGCAAGATTGGGTTATGCCACATATCATGATTAAGGTGCCCTTAATATTCCTTAGATTCCTTTATATTCCTATGCTTGTTTATATTCCTAAGCTTAGGTACCTATTGACATCATAGTAACATACTTTGTTTGTTAAACTCCTCCTATCCAATTGCTCTCCTAGATCTATCTAGCCCCTTTAGGTCATAGGGATTTTCATTAAGCAATTATGGTTGACAGAACAGGCCATGGACAGTGAAGTACATTGTTGTTGTTCTATCACATAGACAGTGATTTAAGGTTTTTAAGGTTTTGACCAAGGGCTAGGTGTCCATAATTATACTTAATCATTAGGTCATTTTGCAAAAAACAGTTGTTGAGTCACGTATGCCCTTGTTATTGTGACTTATAACAGACCTAGCTATGGCCTTCTAATGGTCCTCTCTTAGGAGAAGAAAGACTTGAAAACTTGGGGTTGATGTAGGAACAAACACCTACCTGACTTGAAACTAAGTACTTCTTTGCTTGTTATCTTTTGCTTGTTTGCTTTTTATATGGTTTGACACATTACCTTCTTTAAATTATTAAATACATTTCTTGCTTTGTTATTGCATGTATTATTGTCTACATATATTACCTACTTGCTACCCAGTTTTGACAGTCCTATTTCCTATTGAGTGTACACTAGAGAGTCATTCTACCCTTTAGATAGGTTGGCTTAATAGAGTCCATATCTTTGCATGTATAATAAATGATAAAGGCGCATAGTATCTTACTAGTTTTGCATGAATGTTTGGTCCTTTGGAAGTGATAAGCCAAAAAGTCTTCTATTAGCCAATTTAGGAAGATTACAATTTCAAGTGCCTGTTTGTCAGTAATAAGCAATGCTTCTCAGTAGCTGTAGTGAACCTTGCATTTCCTACACAAAGGCATAATGTATCCCATTCTTATCTTCTGTAGTAGTCATAATCATGGATGGAAACTCTCCGAGTACTCGGCGAGTCTTGAACACGAGTTTTTCAAGCCGGCGAGTTTTCCTAGTGTTTACTCCAAAAAACTCGACGAGTTTTTGGCGCGGACTCCCCGTGCATTGTTAGGTTTTGAACAAAAACTTAAACCTCTTGCATTAGACATTCCATCTCCATGGAAGATATTGACTAAGATTCTTGAGTGCACTGAAATTCTTTAGCCTTGTTGTGAGAAGGTTCTCCAAATAGCCTCTCAAATGAATAGAAAAAGTAATTTGACTCATCATCATCCCTTATGCATTCATGGTCTTCTTGTACACCAATAGGAACTAGAAGACCTATTTGATCTTTGGATACTTGCATACCCTCATCTTCTTCAAACAATATATGACATATTGGTGTTATTGCACTTGTATCTAGTATTAAATATTCTCTTCCTCAATCAACAATCCTTCATGAATCTCAAAAAACTTGAGCAAAGCCGACAAAACATGCAAAATTTCTAACTCCTTCTATAACCTAACAATGCAGGGGGAGTCATGATATTCTAAAAATACTATTGGTTCATTTTGAGAGGCAGGGATTGGAGGAGATGGGTGCAGGAGATCTAGGATTGGATGACATTGATGAGGCTGAGGAGTAGTCATTGCCATTTACTACTAGGATGGAGGTCGAGCCACTGCCTTCCATAGCGAGGAGCCACAACGGACTGCAAGGACTAGAACCTCTACGTCTCCCCTAGTTTTTAGTAGATTAGGGAAGAGGACGATGTAAAATGTTGTATTTACTTTTAGATTTACTATTTTCATTTTGTCAGCTATCTATTGTATCAGGCTATCAGCCATCAAGATTCTGCGTGAGGATGTGATTTTGTACTCAATTTGCATTCAAATCAATCAAATTTAATAGAAAACACTTTTGTACTCTTTTATGGACTCATTGGATACATCTTGTCATTGAATTTTGCAAAAAACATGTGTTTTTAATGAAATTTAAGCAAAATTTCAAGTTGTCGAGTTTTTGCCGAGTCGAGTTTTTTTGTGCCTGGCGAGTTTTTGCCGAGTCTGAGTTTTCCAACTATGGTCAAAATCATAGAACTCATACTTGTTACTGAGACCTGGATTTTGTGTAGCATAACAAAATTTAATTCTAAACACCATAAAATTGAACTCAGATCTAAGTATTTGGATTATGGTTTTTTTTGCAGAAAAATATGGGATGCTTTGACAGGAGATGAGTTGCACTCTTTTGTTCATAAGCACATTGTTCGAGCGTGTGCTTTTTCTGAGGTAACATTCCCTCCCAATTTGCTTGCCTTGTAATCTTCTGAATTGTGGATTGATTTTTTTCTTTCTTGTATTATTTTCTTGCATTTTACAGCTCAGTGAAATATAATGGGTGTTTTTTAGTAATAGTAAGGATAAGTTAGATCTCAAAATGTGGGTGCAATGTAGCTTTGTCATCATAGAAATCTTGTGATTGACCTAAAATCTACTAGGAGTAACCTTGGTTGAATAAATTGACTTTACAATATAAAGAAACAAGCAATGGCATGTCATATTGTAAGAATTTCTGCTTCTGACCCAGCAGTTGTTCTGAGCACAGGCGCAGCAGGTAGAAAATTCAGAATTTAGACTCTATTTTTTGGCAGGCTTTTCTGGGTACAGCTATGCAACTTTTTTGTTTGTTGAAATGCCTATTGTCAGTCTTTGCTTATGTCTTATTGATAGGTGCAAGTTCAGTTTATCTTTAGGCACCTTCTGTCTTATTTTTAGGGTTACAGTATCTGTGGCTACAATACCCATTTTAAGTTGTTTTTTAATATTTCATTCTGGGGCGGCTGGATATTTTTAGGTCAGATTCTGGCGTTTAAACAATCTAAAAATTAGCAGATTGTTTGCGCCTAGTTCATGAGTTATTTATTAACTCTCGGCATCACTATTTTATTGTAATCAAACTGTAGAGAAATGCGGCTGTGATTTTTCAGAATAATAAATATTTTTCTCAAGATTGCAGACTTAATCTGATTTCAGCTTATTGTTTTAGGGCACTCTAGCTATGGGTTTGATTGAAGGTCAAGATTCGTCAATTTTATTCAAACCCTAGAGTGCAGAATCTGCATATTATGTGCTGAATAACAACAGATATTGCACTATTTTGGATAATGTTTTGTACAGTCATATTCTTATTTGGAGTTTTCTCTTGCTAATTACAGGATATGCGAAAATATTTAATACTTTTTTGTAAAACTTATCTTGTTTTTTTTGGTACCCCAATAATCAGAGCCCTATGTCTTGGATCAGCTAATATGACGATCAATTACAGGTCAACCCCTATAGCCTGGGTGAAGGACAACAGCCTCAAGCCCTGTGCTGTGGGGAAATTTGGGATTTGAACCCTAGAGCTAGTGGTGGCTCAATGCTTTAATGCTGCCTGCTCCACCGAGCCAAACCCTGGGAGTGTATTCTGTAGAACTTATCTTACTGGGTCACAGATTTACCAATATTTGTGGTATACCTTGAGGTTGATGCTCTCAAGTGTTAACTCAACCTAGGTGTTAGGATTAGGTATATAAATAGAGGGCTTTTCCTGCCTAATATTCATCATGTATCATATTCATTCTTTTTGATTTTATATTGAGTATAGTGTGACTTGGGAAGCCTCAGTGACATCTCTATTAATATCCTTGGCGTTTTTGTGTAAGATCTATTCAATGTATGTGGGTTTTTCTTTTTTGTTGATAATGGGATTTTGCACTTAAATCTCACGTAGCACCAATGTCTATGATTTTAAATCCCACAAGTTTTGGTTCTTTGCAACCATTTGCTATGTTAACACATGAATGTGGTGGTGGTGGTGGTTTGGCATTATGTTAGTGTTGATTTTTTTGAAGAGGACAAATGTTTCAACAGTTTTTCTGGTTTGAAAGACATTTTTGGTGTTCGCTGAGGAATGCTTGCAAAGATATCGAGTTAGGGAGAACTAGTGTGGTGAGAAAAGGTTTCATTTTGGTCATTTGGAGCAAGAATTTGGGTGTATAAAAGTAGGGTTTGCACCACAATCCCTACCATGGGGTGCAATTTTCTAGAGCACATCACATTTGTGGATTCCTTGCAAAATGTTAATGTAGTCCATAATTTGTTTGTTGAAAATACCAATGTTTAGGTCCTCATCATTTGTTGAAGTTTCCTAGGTAGAGCTAATTGGTTCAGCAGGTACTCCTTTGAAGTTTGTTTTAGGACAGCAGTGGTGGCAGGGGACAAGTTCACTTGGTAAGAAAGAAGGGAGAACTGGAGGGGGCCAAAATGCAAATATTCGACCACCGATTGCTTTGCCATGGGATTGGATGGTCTGCAATAATTCGCTGCTTGCAGAGCATGGGTGGAGCAGCAGCCTTGGAGTTAAGAGTTACAGTGCTAATACAGCTTAATTGACAAAGACCTGCTAGACCAGCTTTAAAATGCTAACAACCCAATATAGGGTATCAGCCACTCCGTCCACTTGTTTGCTTTGCATGCTTGGTTGTTGTCTTTGTTCTTGTGTGGGCTCTGCAGGGACAATTGGTATGATTTGATTGGTTTGTACGATCAGATAGGTGCAACATTGTGATAGTTTTGTACAATGGCTGTGGAAAATTTACAAAAATAACCATTTGTAGGTGCGTGTCTAATTGTCAGTGGACGGATTCTTTGCAGATTTATAAGGAGTGCTCAATCAACATTTTTCAATAAATATAGAGTAGAGTAAGTGGCAGTGCCACATCAACAAAGCAGAGATAGTCAGTGCACATTTTTTGAAGAGCAAAATTTATTTGAACAAGTCTGAAATCAACACTTGGTGAATTGGGTGATCCTACAGAATTTAATTTTTTTGAATTTTGTTGTTTTGGGAGTGTTGCATTTGGATACTTATCTTTCAGGATTGTAACTTTGCTGTATGACTTTTTTCTACTTCAATTTGAATTGATGGGAAGATATATTAGTGCTCCATGCAGTGGTGCAATTAATTGTGGCATTTGTAGATTTTAGCTTGTACTTATCTTTTACGAAGATGGAGTTAATTGCAATTGTTTAGTTGATCGCAGGGCACAACTATATCCTTTTCAACTCTTGAAATAGCTTTGATGGTGAAAGAGTTGTAGCAGATTGTTTAGGGTATCAAAGTAGTTTCTCTATTCCTTGAGAAGAGTGATGCTTGCATCAGTAGGAAAGATCAAGTGATGGTGATCATAAGGCATGTAGTGTCCTTGGGATTCATTATCATCTCAACGTGTTGGATGAACCTAAGGAGATTTGGGATGATTTGAAAGGTTTCTTTGACAAACCAACCGATTTTGATTAGATTGAGGACCATGTGACTTGTGTCAATGATATTTTGCAGTGACTTGAAGATTGGGATGAGGAGTACATAGGATAGTCAAATGGTGGGGATTGTTCTTAAGAATTTGATGCTGCCATATAATTTTTTTCTCTAAATTTTTCTTTTAACTAGGGCCACGGTGGAAGGAAAAGGACAAATCTACCAATTTTGATGAGTTATTTTCTCTATTGGTTTTCAAACAAGAGAAGTTCATAAAGTTGGGTGAACTTGGTTCAAAGTTGCGGGCTCATTTGACAAAAGGGAAAGACATAAAGCTAAATTTCAAGGGAAACCATGACAAGGCAAAGATGATTACAAAGGCAAAGTGAAGGAAAGTATGATAAAAATGGTTACTATTGCAGCAAGGTGAGCCATAAGAAGAGTACTTGTGTGAAGAAAATGAACAACCCTATGAAAGGAAATGAAGAACTCAAGTAGGTCGAGGTAAAGGTAGTGGTAAGGATGATGCCCATATTGCACATACTTTTAGAGCCTTGCATACTTACACTTTTAGATATGAGTGGATTGTGCAATTGGCAAGCACTCATCATATTGCTAAGGATGGTAATTGGTTTACATTGCTTGGCAAGCTTGATGATGAGTAAATCTATATTGTGGATGATTCATCTATAACCGTTATAGGCAAATAGGCAATGGTGGTATTTGGGTGCTAACCTTTTATTTTGTATTACGTCAAGTCACTCAAAATGGGAAGAAAGTTTGGTTCTATATTTTTGAGGAGGATTCTTTTGCCTTGGGAAAGTTCAGAGAGTGGAGGGCTTTGGTCAAGAAACAATTGGGGCATTTTGTCAATTGCTTTATATACAATAAAGGAGGCAAATCATGCTTTGGAGAATTTTTGTTCGAAGCATGTTATTGTATGGCACCAAATTGCAGCCTATGGTATTGTAGTGTAGTGGAGGATAAGAATATAATAGTGGTTGAGATGTATGCTACAAGCCAAAAGTATGCATGACAACTTTTGGGATGAGGTTGGCTGTTGTGTTAATTAAATTCTAAATGCGGTTTCTGCTAGGCCTGTTAAAGGATGCAACACCACATGAGAAGTGGTTTGGTAGGAAAGCTACAATTAAGCTTATAGGGTGTTTTGATTATGTTTCATGAACTCATATTCTAGATGAGAATTAGAAGGACTTGAACTTGTGATGGTAGACTATTTTGAGGAGATTAAGACATACAAATTATGGGATCCAGCTAAGTGTAAGGTAATCATATTAATGAGATAGTATCATTTGTGGAGGCACAAAAGTATCATTTTCAAATTCTCCAAGTACTTTGCAGATGTATAATGTATTTGATGATGATAAAGCTCTTAGGTTGGATGAGGAAGCTCGTTCAATTGTGATTATGCCATATGAGGAGGTAATTTTGATAGACAAGGATGTATCTTTTGCACATTATGCATTGGATGTTTTGGCGGCTCCAAATTTGTGAGGCATGTTTAGGGGATGAGGTTTTTCTCCTATGTGAATATTAGCCGTTAGGGAAAGGTTAGTCATCCTATGTGGGCTACTACAACTCTTGAGTAGGATAAGGATGATAGGTGGGTGAGACTACCACTTGGAGGACTCATAAATAAAAGCAAGCCAATGTTGCACCAAATACTAGGTTAATGGACACTTGATGCACAATCTATCAAGGAGACCAAGGGAAAGGTACATGGGAGAAGGCTATGGTGGATGAGTATAAGTTTGGAAAAAAAGTAAGACTTGGGAGCTTGTATCTTATCCAAAGGGGGAAAGATCATTGTGAGATGCAAGTAGGTTCAAAAGATTTAGTTAACTTCAAATGTTTTTGCAGTGAGGTATAAGGTGAGATTAATTGATCAAGGGTACTCAAGGAGGGCATTGAATATTGGGAGGCACATGCCTTAGTTGCAAAAGATAAAATTCTCTTCACTATTCTTTCTCTAGCAATTAGTGTTGGATGCGAGGTGTAATGCCCAAAGTTGACATTAGTGGGATAAAATAAGCCAAATAATTTTTTTTTGGTTCAAAAATACAATACATGTAGTGTTGCAATGTGCGCACACACATGTTGTTGTCCCCACCACAACACTACTACAAGCACCCAAACCATTCACAAAAGAGATGTGTAGGTGACATAGATGAAGATAGACACAATGTCAATTTAAAAAGGAAGGAGTGGCAAGCATTTCAATGCGGCACACCCTCTAAGCAGAAGCACAACACACAAGTAGAGAGTTGTCACCAACTCAATCTACCAAGGAGACAAGCAACATAAGTAGAGAGTACTTAGGTAGGGAGGGAGAGCTCCACTCCAATTATGTTTTAGGATGCAATAAGATAGAAAAGATTACAAGGATTACGTCATACACTCATTCACAAGATGATCATCTATTCTTTTCACTATTTTGCATAGGAAATATAGAATTAGGAGAGATAGTGGTCACCGGGACCTAAAACCTATCAACTCACAATAACGAAGTGAAGACATAAAGCACAAGATGAGCTCTATCAACCCTTGCACAAAAACCCAAACCCTTGCACAAAAACCCACAAAGGAAATAATTTCCCAAGGTTCTCCAAACCCTCAAACTCCATTAATGGAGTCTTCAAGCTTTTGCTCACTTTTCCATTCCTAAAATAGAATAATGAAACATAACATAATAGGTTTCCTTTATGTAAGGAAGAAACCCCAACTCAACAAGAAATTAGATTAACCCAACCCCAACGCAAGAGGTCAATTCTAAAATCCAATTAAAACAAATAAAGGCCAAGAAGGAATCCCAAGATGCTTTATAGCTTGAATAGAAACTCAATTTCTAATTGTAGAACTCAATAAATCAAATAACTTCACTAAAGGTATTTCAACTCCAAAATTCACTCAAAGTGAATTAAATTAAAAACTACATACTTTAACTCCAAAATTCACTCAATGAGCTAAATTAAAAAGTACAAACTTTCTAACTTTCTCTAAAAAGCGTGGAAATCAACTAAAACTCACAAAGGTCAAAGCAACTATAGGGACAAGAGCAAACATACTCACAAATGCCACGAGTCTTCTTCTAGACCACAAAGACTAGGCAAACCGGTCATCACATGGAAAGAGATCTCAATCATCCATTAGGTGAAGAGTGACAATTAAGCTGTGTTCCATGACGTTTTGGGACGGGGGGACGACAGGGGAAGCGTTTTGGGGACAGTAGGGGATGCGTTTCGGGGACGGTAGTCTGAGGGCCATTTTTTGGGGACGGTGGGGGGACAGAGATATTTGAATTTTTCAATATATATATATATATTTCAAAATACTTGTTAAAATTTGAATAAAAGTTAATATATTAAAGCATGATCTGTCTCACATTTGCTGCACTATAGAGTCAATTATTATGTTACATAAGTTTTTAGATATTCAAATTTAGAACTTTGATAGGCTACAAAATTAGCTCATGTAACATTTTTGGCAAGAATCAATAATAGATGAAGTACAAACTAATGACGAGGACGGGGATTGCAAGCTTGCTTTCACCCAAGAAGAATGGTTCAGGTTTATTACCACTGCAGAGTCAATTATTATCAGTGTTCCACGGGGACCCGTCCCCCCCCCAAAAAAAAAAAAACTAGCCGTCCCCCCATCCCGGACGTTTCCGAGACTTGGGGACGCCTGCGAGACGTCCCCCCGTCGTCCCCCCACCGCCGTCGGTACGTTGGAAACTTCACAGAAACTTTGGGTACTTTTGGCCGTCCCCGAGACATCTCGGGGACTTCTGGACGTCCCTCGAGCGTCTCGTGGACTTCTAGATGTCCCCCGCGCTGGGGGCAGCGAAAAGTGGTTTTTTTAAATTTTTTTGGTTTTGCCTTAGACTTAGAGCCCAGGTCCGAACCCTAAGGAGGTGTTTGACCATTTTAAAAGCTAAAAACTCTCATTCTTCATTTTATTTGCTCAATATGCCATTTCATGTTTTGCAACAACTAGGTGAAGAAGAGGAAAACCAGTGAGAAGAGTGGGTGAAAGAGTGAGTTTGAGGTGTTGCAAGTGCAAGAGGGGTGAGAAGGAGAAAGAAGAAGAAGAGGAGGAGCATTCTACACCAAGTGTGAAGGATTTTTAGTAATAGACTAATAGTATTCAAGTATTTAAAATGTTAGTATTTGCAATTTTGCTAGTTTACTAATTTGCCATTTGAAATGTTATTCTTAAACATCTTTTTATAACTAGTTATTCAAGTACCATATGTATATCAGCACCGCCCCCCCGTCACTGTCCCCCCGCCGCCCTCAAACTTAGACCCTTTGTCCCCCCGTCCCCGAGACCCATCCCCGACAGGGGACCCGTCCGCGTCAAGAAACTCCGTGGAACATTGATTATTATGTTACAGAAGTATTTAGATATTCAAATTTATAACTTTGATAGGCTACAAAATTAGCTCATGTTTGGCAAGAATTAATAATATATGAAGTACAAACTTATGACAACGAGGACAAGGAATGCAGCTTGCTTTCACCCAAGAAGAATGGTTCAAGTTTATTATATGAAGAATAGAGAAGTAAAACATTGTTTTTATATGTTCCCAAGTTATTTAGTGGTTTGAATCGGTAAAATCATAGAATGAACACCAAGGTGGGAAATACTTGTTAAAACGAACATCCCATTTTTTATGACATTGGGGACGCTTGGCCATCCCTGGGATGGTCAAGGGATGTCTGAGACGTCCCCGACAGCCTCGGAGACGGCCAAGCGTCCCCAAAACGTTTCCTACCATCCCCTAATTTGGGGAAGCGTTTGGGGATGTTTCTCTTTTTTTTTTTGTTTTTTGTTTTTTGGGTGATGGCAAGGGGACATCCCTTGCCACGTCCCTATTTTAACCTGTCAGGGCCGGGGAGGTGTCCTCGTGTATCCCTGGAATTAAGTAATATCTATGTTGTTCTCCTCCACATACCTTCTATTGGCCATACACTTGTATAAGTCCTGCACACTCAAGGCACACATCAAAGCCAAAAAAGAAGATCATGGCTGGAGCACAATTAGCCAATATATCAAGATGTTCACATAAATGGATCTCAAGGTATGTATAACCTCTCAAAGCATGATAATCACACATCATCTCTAATCTACGTAATCTAAACTTGTGGAATAACAAAAAGCACTAATCACGTAATATCCCCTCTCCGTAAATGATTATCTTGTTGACTGTTAGCCTTATTCCTTTCTTTCCCGAAGGCTAACTAGGTAAATTAAAGGGAAATGACTTTAAAAGTATTAAAGTTAAGTTGTCCTTGGTTTAATTACATATTTTTAATTGACAACTTATGTTCTTTTAAAAAGTGTTCTTTTGCCTAAGTGAGCGCTTAGACCTTGGTGGGCCACTCATGAAGTATGGCGTTCAAACAAAGGAGAGGATTAAATGCTAAGTATGGCGTTCAAGTTGAAGGAAGGATATTATTTTATTATTTTATCTTGGGCGCCCTAACTGGAGGTTATAAAAAGAGTTTGCTAGCTCATTTGGAGTTTATGATGTTGAATATATTTTATTTCTTTAGAAATCACAAGGAGTTTCAATGTAGTCATCATGCAGAGATTTTGGGTTGATTAGTTTTGATGTGTGAAGGTTTGAGTTGTTTTTAGTGATATTTTTGGAGTATTTTGTGCTAAGTTTTGGAGTGAGTGTGGTGCGTGTAGTGCAGGTCTACAACAGAGGAGCCGTACTATGCTAGAGAAGGGTGTGAGCCCTATAAAATAAACTGATGCTTATCTCCTTGTCTTGTTTCATGGAATAATGGCGCCTTGGGTAGTGCAACATTCATGCAAAATCTGAGAAAGAAAGAAGGATTGGTTTGTTTGGGGTGAACACTTATATCCATGGCTGGCCGTACAAGTGCTGTAGGTGGCGTGAGGGTTTAAGGAAGGAAAACGCTTCCATTTTCCTTGTCATTTGTTGTTGATAGGAGTCGCCTTGGTCGTTGGTTGTTGCTTGAAGTGTTTTGGAGGGGTGAGTTGCGGTGTGTGAAGAGTTTGCCAGTTTGGGGGTTGTGAGTAGTATTTTTGTGTATTTCTAGTTGCTGGGTTTTGTATCAGACCTGAGTATTTTGCTGTTAGAGTGCTTTCAGAGGAGTCTTTTCAGTGTTTGAGCTTGATTACATCCATAATCATCAACAGAGCTTCATGGGTATCCTTCAGAATGATGTTTGGTGACTTTTTAACTCTTCATTTTCTGATTTTCAATGCTACAGCAGTCTGTTTCAGTTCTGATTAGAATTAGTAAATTATTGCAGTGTGCCCTAACCCTTGTGTTAACTGTTATTAGTTGCAATATTGATAATTGTAATCTTGGATGATAGTACCCCCCGTGGCTTAGTTGTTCAAGGCTTCCCGCTGAACAAGTGGATGTGCCTAGGTTTATCTTTCTGTATCTCCCATTGAACAAGTGGTTGTCCACTGCATAAGTGGATGTTTCCTTTCAGTTGTCCTTCCCACAGAAAAGTGGTGTTTCCCACGATTAAGTGGATGCCCGCTGCATAAGCGGATGCCCACTGAATAAGTGGAAGTTGTTATTATTGCATATTCAGTTTTGAATGCTAACTCGGAAGCACTTGTATGCTCTCACCTTGCCCACATCGGGATCTGGGTGATCAGAAGAGTGTGGAAGAACTTAACCATTGGCACCTTCTCTGTGTGTGGAATTTCAAAAAAAAAAACTAGGGTGCCCATTACAAATCAAAATTGATCTCTTAACCAATGTATGAGTGATTCTCTAATCAAACACATACAATTTACAAATGGCATTACACTAGCCAGGCATTGCTCTAAACTATATATATCAATGCATGGATATAATCATGAACTAACAATCAAAACCAAGTATGGAACAGGACATACACAAGCATAGACATGTCATGTCAGAATCCAATGCATACAACATCAAAACTAATGCATCTAACCAATAACTCCTGGAAACATGCTAAACATAAGCATTTATAAGAAATCAGGACATGGCAAAAATCACATGTGTGGGCATTACATCAGGTTTACGAATTTGATGAAAGCATGTATTTGTTTATGGAAGTCTTTAGGAGGAGAAGTATGGAGAAAATCCATAAGCTTGTTTGTAGGTATAACAAAATGCTTTATAGGTTGAAGAAGGTTTCTTGAGCATGTAATGAAAAGATAAATAAGTTCTTTCTGTCTTGTCATGTAAGATAATACCCTCAAGCTGTCTATACAAAATTTATATAAAGTTTTTGATGATGCCATTATCTAGTTGTGAATTTGATTATAGAATCAATGTTGTGTTAAACTTAACTCATATCAAAGTGCTTGTAGGCCTCAACTTTATGCCAAAGATCATGTTTGTACTGCTTGTAAGAATTATATCATCTACAATGATGAATCAGTATAAGGGTCTTGCCATTGACAGTCTTGATATGGAGATTAGGGGTTCAAACGACAATAGGTGAACCAGAAGAAAGCTAAATCCCTCTATTAAATCACAAGTTAATGAGGGGATGCAATTTGTAGATGAATAGAAGTAAGTCTCAAATCAGGCAAAAAATGAGATGACAGTAGGTGTGACTATATATTTCTTCAGATGCTCTAAAAATTTGGAAGACACAAAATGTATGGGAATCCATTCATGATAACAAAAACACACCTTACATAGACCCTAATCCTTAGGTCATTTCTTAAAGAACAACCAATGTAGCAGGTATCAAATGATTGACTATATTTACACCATTTCCTGCCTTTCCTCAGGGCTTCTATTTAGTTTGCTTCTAACCTAAGTTGCCGAATTGGGTACGGGTACGTGGATACAACAATTTTTTTTAAGGGGTTGGGTACGTCAGTACAAAAAAATCATATAAATTAAAATATTTAAAATATTTTAATAAGTATATTATAATTAATAATATTAAATTTTATTATTTTAATCATA
This sequence comes from Cunninghamia lanceolata, assembly GCA_027924645.1. Lineage (NCBI taxonomy): Eukaryota > Viridiplantae > Streptophyta > Pinopsida > Cupressales > Cupressaceae > Cunninghamia > Cunninghamia lanceolata. Next base: position 229,865 of record BSBN01001057.1, read on the forward strand.
AATGTACAAGTTACTTATTTAAATTTATAAATTTTAAAAAAATTAATATTATTATATTATAAATTACAATTAAATTAATAAATTTTCATAGTTCCATGGGGACGCGTCCCCCCCTGAAATACAGCCGTCCCCCACGTCTCCCCGTTTCCGAGACGGGGAGACTTCAGCGAAACGTCCCCACCGTCCCCCAGCTGTCCCCCAGTTTTGCCGCTGCATTTCTTTGAGGCATTCTGTCAAACAGTTCACGTGCCTTGTCTATGCTTCCACATTTTGCATACATGTCTAACAGGGCAGTTGCAACTACAACATTTGACAAAATTCCTCTATCCTTTATGTTTTGATGGATGTCTATACCCTATTCCAAAGCTCCCATTTTGACACAGGCAGGGAGGATGCTGGGCTGACAAAGGTTGTGGAATTTGGCTTTACACCAGACAATTGCATTTGCTTTAAAATTTCGAAGGCCTTTTCAACAAATCCATTTTGTGCATATCCTGCAATCATTGTAGTCCATGTCCCACATTTTGCATACATGTCTAATTTATAACTAATTTATACATCTTATAGACTTCTACAGTTATACATCTTTTTATAACTAATTTTTCAAGTACTATATGTATTTCAGCGCACCGCTCCCCCGCCGTCCCCAAAATTAGACCCCCCGCCCCCCCGTCCCCCGTCCTCGAAATGCGTCCCCTACCGTCCCCGTCCCCGAAACTCCGTGGAACTATGTAAATTTTTATAAATTTTAAAATAAGTATGCTAATAAAATTTTAAAATAGTATTTAATAATTTATAAAATTAAATTTAAAAATAATAATTTAAATTAAATCATTTGAAATTTTGAAATATTTAATAACTTAATATTAAAATTTTAAAATTAAATATAGTGACTAGTCTATAATAGTATTTACTAATTTAGTAACAATACTATATAATAATAAATTTTAAAACATTTATAAAAATAAAAATCGTATACTGTATATAATTATATTATATAATTTTAATTTTATAAATATTAATTTTAAATAATAAAATTGAAACTATAATGTTTAGCCAATAGGCTTTTATATGTGAGCATTATAGTGCTCGGAATTGTCCCACGTGGTGAAAATTTTCTAAACTCGTCAGTTTTTATCGGCGTATTCCTTGAACCTCCTATGGTTGCAAGTGCTAGTATAACTATAACAATAAAACAGTCTTTACCGTAAACTTTATAGTTATAAGTTATAGCATATACTTTATAATTGATTCATTAAAAAAAGCTAAAACTTCAAAGTAAAAAATAAAGCACAGTCGTGCACACGCACAGTCGTGAATCGCATAGGTTTCATTCTTCGGTGGCACAGAGCTTTCGTTTTAGGTATTCGTTTTTAGTTTTTAGGGTTTCGTCTTTAAAAAAATCCAAAAGATAAAAGTCGCGAGTCAAAATGCCCTGTCAGAATTGTTTGAAAAATGCCATGTCAGCATTCGAAATGGGGGGAAACCTGAGAGTCACGTGGACACGGTTCGGGGTCCATGAAACCGAACCCCGGATGATTCCATAGGGTTTCCAGGCAGTACCCGTACCCGGAATCGCCAGGTAAACCCGCTGATTCGGCTACTTAGCTTCTAACCAGGTCTAAGCTATGGATTTTAATCCTATTCAGATCATCCCTGTGTTTTAAGCATGCTGTAATAAAAGGGGTTTCAATAAATAGTATTGAGAGACATTGCAGAAGATTTTTCAACAGATTTGACATTCAAATGACTGTACCTACGGCTTCCACCACGATGACTGCATGCAGAAGTAACTAGGATAATCACGTTGGGTATAAAAGACAAGAATTTTTCTTAGAAAAGCATCTGCATGGAATCATCTTCAAGCCAGCCAAAGTGGGAAAGAAGCAGAACTATGTGGTTCACCAACAGCTGAAAGCTTCTAACTTGGCACAGAAGAAATAGAAGGAAAAACAGTTTATCCTTGTCGAGTTTGATGAAGGTGTTGATCCCTCATGATGGCAGGTATGGGTCTTTAGAAGATCTCTATAAAGTCGGTGCTTTTCATCCATTAGTAAATTTAATAACAGAGTTGAAAATGATATTTCCCATTTTTTCATGGCCAATTGCACAACCCCTTCATTCATAGGAGCATTCAAGAATAGCTACTTTTGAAGCCACTGGTCACTAAACTCCAGGGCAAAGCTCAAACGCCTGTGGCTTCTTTATATTAACCTCCATACAAACCACTGTAGTTATAAACAAGTGAAAGTTCCAGCCTTCAAAAATTTGGGCCTCTACTATAAATAAGTGAAAAATTTCATGACAGTAAAAGAACATTGGAAATCATTATGTCCCTGAATTTGTTGTACAGTCTCCTGGGTTTGTGGCTGCTGTAAAAAATACATGTAATGAAAAGAGAGAACAAGTGGACAATGACAATTGTTAAACTTCAATTTGTTGGACATTCTTCTAGAGTTGAGGCTGCTGTGAAAAAAAAATGCACGGGAGAAGTGAGAACAATTATATAATGGCAAAGGTTAATGCTCTGAACGATATAGATGGTAGCTTAAAAATTGAGTGATAGTAGTGGCTTTCACGAGATTCAAAACCGTCTGCTTGAAAAGGATGCTGCTAATGTTGATAAATGCATTGTGCCAATTTGTTTCAACAACGCAAAAGAAGTTATGTCATAGAAAAATTGCTGTTTGGCAACCTGGCATATCAGAAAATGGAGGAAAGGATCCACAGCAATTTCTAGCTGCCCAATCTCAAATACCAAGCTCTTTATGTTAAAGTTGTCGGATCCACATCAATTTCTATTAGCCTCCTCTCAAATGCCAGGCTCTTAATGATAAAGGTGACAGGTGACGGACACTCTGCTGATTGGGCGGCTCTTTTGTATTGTCTTCTGATGTTTTGAATGTTCGGGCTAGCTAGCACACATGGATTGAATATTCAGAGGCTGCAGGCCCTTTTGGCCATAGTTACCAAATTTGGCTGGATCTGGATTTTTTTGACTGGCCAAATTCATCCGATTTAGTCCAGACTTTTCAATTCCTATTGAAATTTTATTGAATTCTTCGGAAATTCTGAATTTCCCAAATTTTTTGTCCTCCTGAACAAATAATAGTTTTCCAACCGAGTAACTATGCTTCTGACTAATCTGTTTGATATGGATGATAGCTGCCTCACACTCATTCATTATCTTCATCAACCTGGTGCTGTCTGTCTCTGATTTTGACCCGTCTTTTTGAGTATGATCATTTATAAAAGGCAGACTTTGGCTTCATGCACAGTACTAGTATTTGTTCTGTGTGGGACAATTATATATCTCAAGTTTAGGTGTAGTCTGGAAATTTGTATGAAATTTGGGTAGGTTTAGTAGATATTTGTGTTCTAGTTGGGTTAAGTCCTAATCTTTCCTGCTTTATTGCTGGTATTTTGGCCTGTTCCTTGGATTATAGACTGGACTTACATTTCTTGTGTAAAATAGTTCAATGCGTCTGTAAAGTTGTTGGAGCTGATGAAGACCACTCTGTTGATTGAGCTGATCTTATTTATCATCTTCGGGCGAGTCCATCATGACACAACTGCTTGACTCTGATATGTTGAATGGTGGAAAGGTCTATGGCCTCCCAACCATGGATTTGGGGGCTGCAGGCCCTTCTGGTTAGTCTGTTCAGTATGGATGATAGCAGCCTCATGCTAATTTGTTATGTTCATCAGCTTAATGCTATCTGTATCTGGTTTTCACCCCTCTTTTTGAGTATAATTGTTTTTGTAAAAAGCAGATTTTGGCTTCATGGCTTCATGCTCAGTACTGGTATCTTTTCTGCCCATCACTATTATATATCTCAATTCTAGGTGTAGTTTGGAAATTTCTAAAAGATTTGGGTGGGGTTGGCAGATGTTTGTATCTTCTGGTTGGGTTTAAGTCTTAGCTTTTCTTGATTTATTGCTTATGCTTTTCAGCATGATTCATTAGCTCCGTTTTTTATACATTTCAGAGGCTGTTGACTATCTACTTATTACACCATATATTAATTCAATTGTGACTTTTTATATAAAATCGGACTCTTGGTTTCAGCTTTGAGATGGTTGTTGCATGTTGATTTGCCATTAGAGGGCTACTTGCAGAAAGTTATATATGTAATTTGGTTTGGTATTTGATATCTTTTTCTTTCATAATGTGATAGAGCACAACACTTCTTCTGACCGGAGGATACGAGAAAATACTTAGAATTTTTGATTTGAACCGTCCTGAGGCACCTCCAAAGGAAGTTGATAATTCTCCCGGTTCAATCAGGACGGTAGCATGGCTCCATAGTGATCAGACCATATTGAGTTCGTCTTCTGATTCAGGAGGAGTGCGGTATGAAATATGTCTCCTTTAGTTTTAAATCTTTTTCTATTATTTGGTATAGTATATCGGGTATGTCTATTTTCTTTCTTATTGTAAGAACAGTTTTATCAGATATTTGGCTTATGGAAGGGTCTAACTCTGTCTTATCTAATATAACAAGATTGAAGTTACCATAATCAAGAACAACATTGAATGTCTTGAATTTTGGATTTCAACTCTCTTATAGTTTTATTATGACATCCAATATTTGCCAAAGGAATGTCACCTATGGTTGATTGTTGTCACGATGAATGTTGTTTGTGATCATTTGCAATTTTTAGTTAAGCTTTTTGACCTTTTGTGCAAATGGTTTATAAAGGGGTAACTTGAAAAATCACTTAGACAACCACCAGTGTAATAAATTTATCAGCTTAAAGTTAATCTTTTACTTTGATGCTTGAACTTGAACCTTTTGGGGTTCATTTTGTTCTAACGTTTTTGGCTACAGTATCAAAACTATAGTGTGATCACGAAAAGAGCTAAAAGAATTTAATGAGGAAGTTTAAAAAAAAAATTGAGAAACTGATAATGAAAAATATAAACATCTATTTGGAAATGTTTGTGATGGTTTTGTGGTTTTTACCTCAAAATTGCTTTTTCCCCTAAGAAGCATGTTTTTGGCAATATTTTTCAATTTATTGTTTAAGTCAAAAAAATCACGATTGATTTGAAAATTTAATGAGATTTACTATTAGTTTTATGATTGTGGTCACACTCGTTGCAAAAAGCTTATTTATATCTCATCATCACCTGTTGCTATATATTGGTGTATAGTATAAAGATAAATTGATGCACCTTATCACAGTAATGGTTTCAATATAATCTCTCACTTGGTGGAGTGTCGAGGGTATACATTTTTTCCCAATGTAGAAGTTATTGTTATTGTTATTGTTTTCATCTTTTGGCAGGCTGTGGGATCTGAGGACAGAAAAGATTGTCCGCATCTTGGAGACAAAATCGCCAGTCACAAGTGCAGAAGTGAGTCGAGATGGAAGATATATTACGACTGCAGATGGAAACAGTGTAAAGTTTTGGGATGCCAACCAGTAAGTAGATTAGTGGGTGAACATTGCCCAAGTCTGTTTTGACTAAAAACTGTCAATGATAGTTTAGTCTACCTATTTAAGATGCATTCATACGTCCACTATGCAATTCACTGATTCATGTTCACAATGTTTGAAGTAAGTTAATTTGATGGCATAGAGGGTGTGATTAGCAATTCATGTTTCTGTTGCTAGTTTTGGGATGGTGAAAAGCTACTCAATGCCATCCATGGTGGAATCTGCTTCATTAGAACCTACCATGGGCAACAAGTTTGTGGCTGGTGGAGAAGATATGTGGGTTCGCCTCTTTGATTTTCACACTGGAGAGGAAATTGGTAAGTTCACTGTTCAATCAAGTTTCTTCCATTTGATGGAAGCTCGTGTAATACTATTGTTTCTTTCATTTCATAGAACATTATGGTTTTAATCTAATGTTTTCTTATGAATATTGGAAACATTTTGTAATTAAATAAGGGGTTGCAATCATGCAGTGTGTAACAAAGGACACCATGGTCCAGTTCATTGTGTGCGTTTCTCTCCTGGAGGTGAATCATATGCCTCTGGATCTGAAGATGGAACAATCAGAATATGGCAGACTTTGAACACGAACCATGATGAGAGTGAAAGCCATGGTGTGAATGGACTGAGCAGCAAAGTGAAAGCAGGTGACGATGTTGTACGGAAGGTTGAAGGATTCCAAATCACATCAGATGGCCATGGAAGTGAGAAGATAGAAAAGGGCAATACATAGAAAATTATTGATGTGTAATATTGGTTGTTAAAGTGTCCAGAATATCAAGTTTGCAGCATTTGTATTTACAAAATTCGTTGCTGATTTTGTGGCAAATCAAACATCATGGGAATCGTGCTTAATTGTATATATACACAATGAGGTCTAAGTTGTGGGGTTATTATGCATCTGCAGGTCGTTTTTTTCAAGCTCCTGGGGATTGGCATGGTTGAAGGTTATCAGTAATGGTCAGATAGTTTTGGTTATCTTACACTATTCAGCAATTCTGTGCTAAATGTTTTCATGATTTCTAAAATTTAAATTATATCGTTAATGAAGGTAGGAAGGTGATCAGAATTTAATCTATAACTGAAGAAATAAAGTTAACCATGGTCTGGGTCCGGTTTATATTTTAAATTATTGTTGCAGACTAAGGTTCAGTGAAAGAATAAGTAATCCAGTATATAATAAATGTTTTTTCAATGTATTAAGTAGTATGATTTGGTACCAAAATTGAGAACTTTGAGTAACAGAGAATGCATATTTTTTGTATGTAGTATGGAGCAATCCATTTGCCACCCAAAAGTGAGCCTTTATGTCGTCTCATTGGTGAGATCTATCTAATGTCGTATTGCATCAAGTTACCGATGCTAATTTTGCATCTAAGAATTGATTGTATCAAGTTATTTATGATGCATGAAAACATAGCGGTAAAATTATTCCCATTCTACCAGTTATAATTTTTGTTTATTCTGTTTGTCAACGTCTTTTATTTGTCACATCTCTGTTCTTTAAGATCGTCTTTTTTTTAGGGTTTGGTAAGACACGTCTCTGGCATTTTGTACTTTTTTTAACACTATTCTATGTTTGAGTTAATTAATTCATTCTTACCGTATTTAAGGGTTCCAAAAACGTTTCTTTGGATGCGTTTTCGAATTTACTCACGTTTTGGTAGATTATTGCGATCAATAATTTTGCATTTTGTTGGACTGTTACGTGTTCGGGAAAGTTTGATGCCTGTGAGCAGGTGGTGGTTTTTTTTGTTATTGCATTTACTACAGCGAACTAACAGTTTCCCAGATAGCTTATTTTATATTAAAAATATATGCTTTGCTCTCGTCTCTGTTTATTTTTGTTATGAAGTGAATGCTTTATAAAGCAGCCCTCATTATTGTGTGGTACGGAAGTATTCCATGCAAGTCTTAATTTCTTATAGGTAAATTTTAAGTTTTTGAACCATCAGAAGTATATTTGTAATTGATGTTAGTGTCATTTCTGGGTTTACACTACACTTTTGATTCCTTCGTGGGTTTACACTATGTTTTTTTGATTATTCCTGGGTTCACGTATTTTCCCCTCGCGGGTTTACACTATGCTTTTTTTTCTTCATGGGTTTACACACTGTTTTTTTTTTATCTTTCCTTCCTGGGTTTACACCATGCTTTTTTCTCTTCGGGGTTTACACTGTTCTTTTTTTAATCTTCCTGGGTTTACATTCTGGGTTTACACTACACGCTACACGTTTTTTTTTTAAATCCTGGGTTTACACAGTTTTTTTCGTTTCCTCAGTTTACACACTTTTTTTTTTGTCTTCCTGGGTTTACACTTATTTTTAATGGATTCAACTAGATTACAACATAGATATTGGCATTCATTAAGTAGATTACAACATAAATAAAATTTATGATTTGAGCTGGCTTTCAAACATAAATTAAAGTATATAAATGTCATTCAAATTGATATGCATACTCTTTCTATAACATAATATCAAAATGAATGGATTTCAATTTTTATTGTAATTTGCATGCCCATGTAAATTTCCATCTAGTTTTCAGATGATTTTCATGAATGCCTTGATACAATTTGAAAAAACGATGGTCTATTGTGAAAAGTTGGTGAATTTTTCAATCTTTTTTTTCATTTCATTTGCACATCCATATATTTGACCTTATTCTATCTTTATTTGCATGAACTCGTATATTTTTGCCATTACTATCTATTTATTGCACCTATCATTGTATCCATATTTATACATTTATTGGCCATCTTAAGATTTAGATTTTGTCCAGTTGTGATGTTTGGGTTATACCCCAAGACATACAAGATTGACCTCCAAAATTCAAAAAATAAAGTTTAAGTTTTGTTGACTCTCCTTTTCATTAGTCAATGTCAGCTGACTTGGTAACTTGCCTACATGATTTATTGCTATATCTTGGTATTTAAAATCATTCGATGTGCATCCATATGGAGAAATCGAAAGCGTAATTTTGAATTATTAGAGAAACATTTTGATTCGCAGCACTAAAAAGAACCAAAATTTGCATCAAATCATTGAGGACACTTGCATTTTTGGATGTGTAGTCTTTGATATTTGTCCATGGCTATAAAGTTGGTTTTGTAATTTGCCAATTTTTTTAGGCATTTTTAAATATCACAAGTCCTTACACATCAATAGACCTTGGAGTTTGATGTGTCAGTCTTCAACAGCCCACGTTAAGCTAGATTGATTTTGTGTTATAGGATGATCTTATGTGTCAATTGTTTTCATGGAGCATGAAATCAATCTGGAGAAGCATGAATTCAACTTGCAAAAGATTCTATGAGCAATTAGACCTTGAAGCAATGAGCATGTCAAGAACATTAATTTTTGACAGTGACTAATTAATTCTTTGTTGTTTCTACATATCTCGTCATCATTGTTCCAAGAGCTAAATAACCTTTATCCATTTGCATTTACTTTTTTAAAACAACAGTTTAACTTATCAATTCCCCTTTGTTTTAAGTAATCATGGTTTATTGTGTTTTATTTGTAAAGTGATTTAGTTCTTTATAGTTGTAGAGGAAAATGAACTTTCCCTAGGCCTAATCTAGGCTAATCAAATAAGATGCACACATAAGCATAAGTTAACCTAGATTAATTAATTGAGTTATAGGTACGTATAATTCAATAAATAATGTTAGGAAAGTAAATGTCAATTGGATAGGGGTGCCTTGTTGTGCTTGAAGAAGAATAATTCTATCAATGCATTGAATTTGTATGCCTCGTAAAAAAAAGGGCATATGATAGTTTGTAGTTTGCTTTGAGACTTGAATAGTTGGTTTGTAGTGTGTAGGGTTGTGTTTGCGAATTAGGGTCACATTTGTGTGTGCCAATTTTTGAATTTTTTTTTGTTGTTTGAAAATTGTGATATTTAAAAATACCTTTAAAGGATTGTTAGTATGTTGCAATGGGACAGGTTTTTGAGATAAACACCCAAAACTTAGGTGAATGATTGAAGAGAACAAGTCTTAGTTGTGTGAATGCTCTAAGATGAATGTGTAAATCTAGATTCATGTTAGTGCACCAATATAAATATTCCTAACACACTCCTTTACTGCCAATGATTAGAATGAGAAATGAATGCAATTAAATGCTTTTAAATGCAAGAACATAGCAATAAAGCATGCAAATGAGCTAGTGAGGGGTAGGACTTTTGGAATCTAAACTTGAATATTTAAATTTTGGGGGTTGATTTTTAGGGATGTTGTGCTTGCATGATTGACCTAAGATGAGATAGGATGCAAGGGTAGGTGTAATAAATGGGTGTTGTACATGAATATGTATGGATACAAATAGGATAAAGTGAAACATGTGGAAATATGTGTAAATGGGGATGGGGAAAGAGTCGGGTAAGGAGCTTAGCTTTGCATAAAATTGCACCATTTGTTCATATGGAATTATATCAAGGCGTTCCATCAAAATGTGCTCAAAACTAAATGAAAAATGATATGGTTAGAAAATTTCACTATCACATTTTGCCCCCACTTTAAGGTGCATGTGAATCTTAGAATATCATTTATTTCAAAGCATTTAGCACTCACAAATTGTGCATATAAAGTAGATATTTAGACATAAAGATATTAAAGAGTTTCATATAAAGTAATGGGGCTCATAGAATGCAATTTTGTAGGTTCATCTTTTTGCATGCTCCCATGCTCTCCATGGGAACCTACAAAATAGAGAAAATATATGCCATGAGTAACTACTATAATACAAGCAAAAAGAATCTCATAATCAACAACCGTAAAAGAGAGGAGGAAATAGGATTAGAAAAAAATTGTTTGTACCAAAAGTGGTAATGCTTTACCTTGCTTGGTGGTCATTCGGTGGCATGATGTGGCATTGGCATGGCACTTGCTAATGATGAGTATTTGCAAGCATCTATAGCTCTTTATGGAACTCAACACGATATGCCCCTTATTGAGAGATGATTGCAACAATTGCCACTACCAGTTGCAACTATTAAGTTTAAGCACGATGGCGTCTGAGCGTGTTTGAAATGTAGTGAGTTTTGAAAACGGGGCCCCGTGCGTGCTTCTGAGTGCGGAGACTGTGTTTGAGAGTAGACAAGGGGGTCTTGGGAATGAGAATAAGAATTTGGCATTGGTCTGTGAGCGCGTCAAGGAAATCCTGGAGTGGGGGGGGTGTCTTCACAACGGGAAAACCCTTTGTTTCCAACAGGACTATGCCAGTTGTAGGTTTGCCTGTTGAGAATGTTGGGTCCTACGTTGCCAAGTTTACTTCAGGCCGTCCTTTGAAGTCCTTTTCTAATGCTGTAGTCAATTATTGAGCTCAGACACACTCATCATAGATTAGGGTTAAGCCTATGCCTTATGCTTGTTCTTCTCTTGTGGTGATGTGTGGCCTTGAGGTCTTAGAAAATGAGAGTTTTTATATGAAGCGTGGAGTGATTTGCAGATTCAATGGTTTATGGCCCTCTCTCCCCAACTTGCATGGTTGGGTCATGGAATCCTGGAAACCTTTTGTGGTTGGATAGATTGAGCTTTATCCCAGCGCAAGGGGGTTCTTTATAGTGACTTTTGCTTCATTTAAGGAGTGAGACTTAGTGTTGGATAGGGCTTGAATGTGGGGCGATCATTCGCTGTTCATCAAACCACGGGCTTGCTCCTTCAATCCTCTCCTTGAGCCGCTTAATACCAAACTAGTTTGGGTTCGACTACCAAATCTTCCTCTTCAGTTTTGGGAGGATTCTTGCTATGAAGCCATTGTCAACGCTATAGGGCATTTCTTGAAGGTTGACTCTACAACCTCAGATTTGGGGCATACTATGGTTGCTTGCATATAAATGGATATTGACATCTCCAAACCCCTCCATGGAGATGTTTTGATGGTTGAGGACATACCATGGACACAACTGTTGGACTATGATGGGCTCCCTTTTAGATGCAAGAGATGTTTCTCTATTGGTCACTGGTTTCCCTCATTCTCATCGCAAGGGTGCGGCAACTTGGTGGAATAATGCACTCACTGGTCATTTGATTGTTTGTGCTTCTTCGATGGATGGTTCCTGGAGGGCGAGCCTTACCAAGAGGGTGATTCTAATAAGGAGAATGATCTTTCCCAGGATTCTTTATTGCCCGCTCCTCTTGTGGAGCCTATGGCGACTAGAACTGCTGCTGCTGATCATGCCGAGTCTGCTCGACCCTCGTCCCTAGTCACCTCTGTTGGGGCTTTGGCACCGGTTACTGCGGGTTGGATTTCTACTTTGTCGATCTCTGATTCATCTTTTGCGCTACCAGTTTCTCACTCAGCGAGAGATTTCACTTGGGTTGCGGTGTTTGTTGAGGGTCCCCTCATCTTGCCTCGCTCTGAGGATTTAGACTCAGAGTTTTTTTGGACAGTTGTTCAGAGAAAGGAGAAAGGACTCCCCAAATCTATTGCCGATTCACAACTGAGGGTTAAGGGAGACATATTTTTGCCCTCGAGATCTGGTGTTGTTTAGATCCCTCGTATTGGTTTGTAGCTTGGTTGATGTTTTTGTATTATTTTTTGTTGCGTGAATATTTTGTCGTTAACTCACTAATGACAAAATAGGTATATCAACCACAGCTATGATGAGACAAAGTCTCTCCTCTCAGCAAGGGGAGGTTCCCTCTAGTTGCTTGACTATTACAAACAAATAACTTATGAAACTCATGTACACTAAAAACTATATTTGTGGTGGTTTTATTTCATCTCATTCTCTTTTTTCAGAATAGATGTTTATACTTCAAGATGATGATTTCAATGAAAGTAATATTAAAGAACTTACAAACTATCACAAAACCACAAAAACACAAAGTTTTCTGTTGCCTCACTAATTGCAAATAGAACTATTTGAAGTTGAATGTAGCGCAAAGTCTTCTCTCTTCTCCAAGATGATAAAAGTAGATTGAATATAACAACTTGCAGCACAAAGTCTTCACGCTATTTTATTCTCACAAACATAAACACAATCCTCACAAATGATTTGATAACACAAAGTCTATCACGATCAAATTAAGAACGCTCTTTAATCACTTGAAACAATCTCCACACTTCAATTATTACCAAAGAAGATTATGATAGTAAGACGTAAGAACAATGCTATCATAACACAAATAATCCCAAGACAAAGATTGGAATTGAACTTACTTTTTTGTATTGATAAATATTTGATAATTGATTCTCACAAAGAAGCACAAAGTCTTGATTTGCTTTTCAATTTGCCAGAGTTTTCTTGCAATAGATAAAAGATAATATTTACAATAGAGGCCCTCTTTATTTATAGGGAGGAGCATAGAGAAAAAATAGGAAATTTACAACTACTTTGACTTATTCAACAAAAGAGTCCTATTTGACTTGGGACTTCCTTTGTCTCACATGTAATTACATTTTGGAAAAATACATGTGAAAATGTCTAAAACTGAAAATAAAGTACATGTGAAAATACAAAAATAAACTAAGGCATGATCACTTTCATCAACTCTTGTTCCCATTCTTCTTCAAAAAATCCTCAAACATTGTCCACATTGTTTGCATCTCAAGGTTATCCGGTCCAGAAGTATTCTTAGAAATGACACAAGTCCTTGTTACTGAATCTTTCACGAAGGTAGCAACCTTCTCATGCTTATCTAGAACTACCTTGAGAATGTCCAAGGTCAACTATATATCTGACAACTTATCCATAGAAGCCACTGAGAAAGCTTGATCTTCAAACTCTTTTGGATCATGTTATTGAATACCTGTATTTTTTCATCTATGGAAAGAAACTTTTGGTCTCTTTGACTAGAAATTATAGTAGCGAGGGAGAATTGAGCATTTTCATGGGCTTTGAAGGGCTAAAGTGCGATTAGAGCAAAAAACTGAGTGAAAGCGGGCTAAAGTTAACTTGAAAATTTTTCCAGAGTTAGAAAATTTTTAGGGAGTGAGTGCACGGGCGGCAAAAATCACCGCCCTTGCATGTGGAGGAAATTGCTTTTGTGCACGGCTGACAAAAATCGCCGCCCTTGCATGTGACAAAAAGCCTAACATGCACGGGCGGCAAAAATCGTCACCCTTTCATGTGACAAAAAGACTAACATGCATGGGCGGTAAATATCGCCACCCTTGCATGTGACAAAATGCTTAACATGCACAGGTGACAAAAATTGCTGCCCTTGCATGTGACAAAAAGACTAACATGCACGGGTGGCAAAAATCGCCGCCCTTGCATGTGAAAAAGATTAACATGCACGGGCGGCAAAAATCGTCGCCCTTGCATGTGACAAAAAGACTAACATGCACGGGCGGCAAAAATTGCCGCCCTTGCATGTGACAAAGGGACCAACATGCATGGGCGGAAAAAATCGTTGCCCTTGCATGTGACAAAAAGACTAACATGCATGGGCGGCAAAAATCGCCGCCAGTACATATGAAGATGCAATGGAGGCAAAAATCCCCGCCATTGCATATGACAAAAATTTACTACTAAAAAGTGAAATTTTCAATTTGACTTGTTTTACAAAATTCAAGAAATCGACACAAGTTGACACTCAAAAGGATGTTCCAAGGCTAGGAGACCATGCATGAGGGCAAATGTGATTCACCTCATTTTGCGTGGTTAGAGTTGTAGACTATAAAATAGACAAATTTCGTAGGTGTCATCCTACAAATTGAGGCAACTAAATTTGAGGATAATAGCTAGCTCTAACTGGGGAGCTTCCTTTGATCATCCTTTGAAATGATCGAAGGGAGAAGAACTCCAGTCTCTAAGTGCCTTCATCGATCCATTGGGCTATAGAGTCAGGCGACACAACAAAAAGACATGAAAACACAAAAATGACAAAAAAAAAAGACAAAAACTGTACAAAAATTCACGAATTTATCTGTCGCTTCACTTTGAGAATAGCTTCAGATGTTGTCTGCTGTGAGGTAGAAGAAAAGATGTTCCACTTCTTTTTCTTTTACTATTGAATGAGTAACATTTCCTAGTGCTTGACATTCTAGGATCTTCTTCTACATCTTGTCCCACTCTTGTTGATGAATTCAGTCCCAACTGTCGTCGTCGTTTGACAAAGCAATCATGCTCATCAAAAGGTTTCTCTAGAAAAACTAGTCTTTTGGAAATCCTATTTCCTTTCAGCTGCAAAGTCTCTTCGCTCGAAGAGGACGATCCATCTGTTTCTAGACCTTTAATTGAAGCACTATCTGATGACTCTGGATCTTTCTTAGTGGTTAAGAAATAAGTACACATCATAAAAATCAAAGAGAATCTGAGCTTTTGGTTCCTCAGATTTTGTCATTGTGTACTTGGCCTCCCTTTCAGGATGAACCTCCTGCATAATACCCTTAACAGGTATTATTGCCTCAAGCATTTGAATATGTGTTTCCTCAGCATGATCTGTGATACCAACAAGTTGATATGGACTTGCTATAGAAGATGAAAAACTCTCATCTTGAGGTTTTACATTGGGGGTACTGGTCTTAGGAACATAGGATGAAGTGAGAATATCTGGTGTACTTGTTTTTCACCAATCACATCTTTATGATTTGTTGTATTTTTGTGACCATGTGAGAACATCATAATATTCACCAAAAGTAACTTCTTCTTGTCCCATCTCATATTCCAAGTTCAGGAACCTGATGGTAGAGTCGCCAGCTAATTGCTCCTCACCTTCCGTGAAAAGATTAGCATCATCTTCTCCTTGATCATATTCTGATTGAAGAAGATTGTCTTGGTCTGATTCATAATAGAAGATTGCTGCATCCACAGGTGGTGCCTCTAAAGCAAGTCTTCCTTGTGGTGAAGGAAACATGTTTTGATTCAGATCCATTAAAGCATTGCCTTGGTAATTCAGAGCATTTGGGAATGTCTTCCTCGGAATGTCCTTGTAGAGGGGAATGTAAAAACTCTGTGACAACTATTTTTTCAGAGCTAACAACTCATCAGCCAACTTTTGCACCATAGGATCCATGGTGCTGTAGAAGGTAAAGCCAAAAAGGGTTGCTCATTAGGCCCAATAGAATCCTTCTTCAACTTTCCCGCCAAGATCAAATCATCCTCCACTTCAACTGCTAAACTTTGAGCAATTGTAAGATCAGCTGGTGCTGCTCTTCGTAAAAGAAAACTTACTTCTAGCAATTGTGAATTGATGAAGAAGCATTTTAGGTTCTCAGCTGTGGGTTGAGAAATAGTCGGGATCTTGTTCTTTAGCTTATTGAACATGGCCACGAACTCTCGCATGGGCTCATGCGGTTCCTTTTTCATTTGAGTAAGTTGGGCCAACAAGGCATAAGCATCTTCTACTAGCTTGAATATGGATTCAAACTGAGTTCGAAGTGTATTCCATCCAGTGACAGTTCCAGGTGCAAGGTGAAAGAACCAATCAACTGCAACACCTTGGAGTGTTTCTACAAATAATCTTACAAAAACATCTTCATATTCAACTCCAAGAACACCACATGTAATGTAGAAAGCTGCAATGTGCTCATCAAGATGTTGTTTACCATCCCCATAGAACTTGGGAAAATTCTTACGTGAACCCCGAGGTAGTTCATGTAGAGGCTGAGTTAAATTCAATGGCCCAAAGGCACTTCCCCATGGACCTGGCACAACCATATTCCTTGATAAAATTATAGAGTAGATATAACAAAAATGTATTACAAAAGATGAGACCGATATGTTTCAACCAAAGGCGAGAGGCTCTTGATTGCGCATCCGATCCCCAGTGGAGTCGCCAAAAAACTATTGGGTGAATATTTTGTCATTAACTCACTAACATAAAAATGGGTATATCAGCCACATCTATGATGAAACAAAGTCTCTCCTCTCAGCAAGGGGAGGTTCCCTCTAGTTGCTTGACTATTACAAACAAATAACTTATGAAACTTATGTACACTAAAAACTATATTTGTGGTGGTTCCATTTCATCTCATTCTCTTTTTTCAGAATAGATGTTTATACTTCAAGATGATGATTTCAATGAAAGTAATATTAAAGAACTTACAAACTATCACAAAACCACAGAAACACAAAGTTTTCTGTTGCCTCACTTACTAATTGCAAATAGAACTATTTGAAGTTGAATGCAGCCCAAAGTCTTCTCTCTTCTCTAAGATGATAAAAGTAGATTGAATATAACAACTTGCAGCACAAAGTCTTCAAGCTATTTTATTCTCACAAACATAAACACAATCCTTACAAATGATTTGATAACACAAAGTCTATCACGATCAAATTAAGAACGCTCTTTAATCACTTGAAACAATCTCCATACTTCAATTATTACCAAAAAAGATTATGATAGTAAGACGTAAGAACAATGCTACATAACACAAATAATCCCAAGACAAAGATTGGAATTGAACTTGCTTTCTTGTATTGATAAATATTTGATAATTGATTCTCACAAAGAAGCACAAAGTCTTGATTTGCTTTTCAATTTGCCAGAGATTTCTTGCAATAGATAAAAGATAATATTTACAATAGAGGCTCTCTTTATTTATAGGGAGGAGCCTGGAGAAAAAATAGGAAATTTACAACTACTTTGACTTATTCAACAAAAGAGTCCTATTTGACTTGGGACTTCCTTTGTCTCACATGTAATTACATTTTGGAAAAATACATGTGAAAATGTCCAAAACTGAAAATAAAGTACATGTGAAAATACAAAAATAAACTAAGGCATGATCACTTTCATCAACTCTTGTTCCCATCCTTCTTAAAAAAATCCTCAAACATTGTCCACATTGTTTGCATCTCAAGGTTATTCGGTCCAGAAGTATTCTCAGAAATGACACAAGTCCTTGTTACTGAATCTTTCACGGAGGTAGCAACCTTCTCATGCTTATCTAGAACTTCCTTGAGAATGTCCAAGGTCAACTATATATCTGACAACTTATCCATAGAAGCCACTGAGAAAGCTTGATCTTCAAACTCTTTTGGATCATGTTATTGAATGCCTGTATCTTTTCATCTATGGAAAGAAACTTTTGGTCTCTTTGACTAGAAATTACAGTAGCGAGGGAGAATTGAGCATTTTCATGGGCTTTGAAGGGCTAAAGTGCGATTAGAGCAAAAAAATGAGTGAAAACAGGCTAAAGTTAACAACTTGAAAAATTTCCCAGAGTTAGAAAATTTTCAGGGAGTGAGTGCATGGGCGACAAAAATTGCCGCCCTTGCATGTGCAAGAAATTGCTTTTGTGCACGGCCGACAAAAATCACCGCCCTTGCATGTGACAAAAAGCTTAACATGCACGTACAACAAAAATCGCTGCCCTTGCATGTGACAAAAAGACTAACATGCACGAGTGACAAATATCGCCCTTGCATGTGACAAAAAGCTCAACATGCACGGGCGGTAAAAATTGCCGCCCTTGCATGTGATAGAAAGACTAACATGCACGGGTGGCAAAAATCGCCGCCCTTGCATGTGACAAAAAGATTAACATGCACGAGCGGCAAAAATCGCCGCCCTTGCATGTGACAAAAAGACTAACATGCACGAGCGGCAAACATTGCCACCCTTGCATGTGACAAAGGGACCAACATGCACAGGCGGCAAAAATTGTCGCCCTTGCATGTGACAAAAAGACTAACATGCATGGGTGGCAAAAATTGCCGCCAGTGCATATGAAGATGCAATGGGGGCAAAAATCGCCACTAGTGCATATGAAGATGCAATGGAGCTAAAAACCGCCGCCAGTGCATAGGAAGATGCAATGGAGGCAAAAATCTCCGCCAGTGCATATGAAGATGCAATGGAGGCAAAAATCCCCGCCATTGCATATGACAAAAATTTACTAACTCCTAAAAAGTGAAATTTTCAATTTGACTTGTTTTACAAAATTCAAGAAACCGACACAAGTTGACACTCAAAAGGATGTTCCAAGGCTAGGAGACCATGCACGAGGGTAAATGTGATTCACCTCGTTTTACGTGGTTAGAGTTGTATGCTACAAAATAGACAAATTTCGTAGGGGTCATCCTACAAATTGAGCATAACTAAATTTGAGGATAACATTTTTGTGTTGTTTTTGGCTTGTTTGTGGCTTGTTTTGTTTTGCTTTGCTTTGGGGGGCGTATTTGTAAAGAGTTCAACCCCTGGTTAGCTACTTATCTTAATAAAAAACATAATATGCCCCTTATTACAAGGTTATAATTTAGGGAAAAGTTGAAAAATAGGAAGGAGTAGGAAAACAAGGTTGAGTGGGAATGCAAGCTTGAAGTAGTCGAAAAGCGAGGAGGATAGAGATGACAGAGATGGAGATGCAACAAACAAATTTGAATGTGAAGATTAGTGGGGTGGGCCTTCCAAGATGACGAGGATGTTTACCTTTTGGACTTTTGGTTGGACGCTTGCAAAAGTGCATGCTCTTCTTGGCACACCAATTTGCCAAAAAGGTGTTTGTGGAGGACCAGTTCCAAATTGACAATGGGGCGTGTCCCCCTCTGGATGGTTCTGGCCGTGGGTTGTGCAAGGGTTTACTACTCTCCCTTGGTGAGCCTAGGAAAGTCACTTCTCTTGCTGCTGTTGTTGCACTATGTTAAGTTGCTAAGAACAGGGATGATACAACTATGATTTTTGAGGGTACTATGGATGTGAGTTTGAGGGTATTAAGCGCTCAAATTGTCAAGACATAGACTTTCTCATTCTTTGATGTTGCATTGACGGGTTTGGAGGTGGGCATTTCGTCCCTTGCTCAGTCGCCCTTACTGGATACTTTGTTGGGGGTTGCTGACAAATGTTGCATCGAATCTCTTGTGGCCCAAGACACTCAAGGTATCTTCTCAAGCTCCATCCCTTTGAATCTGGTTAGATTGGGAAATAGTTGGATGATCCATATTCTTGATGTCTTGGTTGACAACGCTTCATCCAAGTTGAATCATGGTTTAACTAGTAAATTTTTAGGGTCTAGGCCTAATGTGGTCTTTTTTAGAAGCTAGGCTAAGAGGAAGTGGAATCTTCGTGGTACTATTGCGATCTCAGTGCTTTCGAAGGGCTTCTTTCTAATCACATTTCCCTCTAAGAAGATTGTGATTGTGCTCTCCTAGGGGGACCATGGTTTATGGATAATTTTGGCCTCTTCCTCAAAAGGTGGAATGTAGGCTTCAATCTAGAGAAAGAATCCATCAAGACTATTTTAGTTTAGGTGAGACTTCTTGGTTTACCATTGGAATATAGGGATGCATAGATTTGGGCAGGCATTGCCAACTCATTGTTGTTGATAATGTGACCAAAAGTAGAAAATGGTTGGTATACATGAGAATTTATGTTATCGTGGAGGTTGATAAGGTACTCCCTTCTTTGATCACTTTATCCTCAAAGCTAGGAGATTGGGTGCAACAGATCAAATATGAGGATTCCTTGGTGTTTTTCAACCTTTGCCTCATGGCTTGCCATGCTTCCCATGGGTGTAAGGCTGCCAAAAGTAATCAAATGAGGATCAACTTGTTCCTGTGGTAGCTAATGCGACCCCTTTGGGTGGTGAGGATGATGGTTCTCTTGTTGACAAGTCTAATACTGAACATGTAATTCTCAGTCTCAATTGTTTTGTGGAAAGAAGTTCATAGGAACTTGGCAGGGAGAAGTTGTTAGGTAGGGAAAGCCTCGTCAGGGATTCTTCCCGTAATACATCCAATAGGTGGAAGTGCTCTAAATCTTCCAACAAGGAAAATAGGAGGGCAATTTTGAGTTTGGAGCGAGCCTCCTCTCTCTTCTCAAACCCACATTCAGTTTCTAAGCTTGACCATAATAGTGAGCATCAAGGGTTGAATCAAGCTAAGGAAAAGGTTGTCGTTTAGTACTCCTGTGAGAGGTGGTCAATTGTTCATGGGTTGTGGCTCAAGTTGGTTTTTCTATCTCTATTGGTAGGTGGTTGTTTGGTTGTATCTTTGTTGTTTGCTTCTTGTTGTTTCTCCTTTCTTTTGTAGCATGCTTGTTTTATCGTTGCATGGCATTGTATAAGGGTGGGGCCCTTTCAAAATCCTTTTTTAGTTCATAGCTATAGTCAAAAGTGTTTACTAATATCAAAAACATAATATGCCCCTATAATTGGTTACATCTATAAGATACAAAGAATTGCAAGGGAGGGAAAATAATACATGAAATGTAAATGAAGCTAGGTGTGTAAGCATGTAAATTAGCATTAAATGCATACCTTGTGTATTTGAGTAAATAAAGTATGTTGGATGGTAGTCATAGTAAGCACATGGACTAAAGATGTCAAGGAATGAGGTTCCCCCAACACAAGAAAATGAAAAAAGTGATAATGTCCTCAATGACCAAGAAACACCTGTCTAGGTACATAGGGCACTAGGGTAGGTGTATACCCTCAATGAGGCATCCAATAACATGAGCATACAAAGGAAGTAGTAAAGCATGGGATTGCTAGTGGTAACATGGATCTAGGTAGGAAAAGGTAATGCAGATGAAGGCATGATAACGTTAATGTAAAATATGATAAGGTAATGTAGGTATGAAATGTCATGGGCAAAGGCATAATACTCTCAATAGAAAGGTATGTAAATGCCATCATGATATGTAAGGGGAAAGACATGATGCCCCTAATGTGAAGATATGGCAAGAAAAAATCAAATGGTAACTCTAAGAGTGTGATATAACAATGTAGGCTCAACTTGTAAGCCCTATAAGCATGGTATAACAATTTAGGATCACACAAAGTAATCAATGCTCAAAAGGATAAGGATAATCATCATAGTATGGTCTAGAGATGGGAATTCCATAAGCATAGGTATGATAACATGTGGATAAGAATAAGAATTAAAAGCAAAGCATCACAATAAACATACAAAAGTATAATAAGCATAGGAACTACAAGGCAACATGACAACCCAAAGTGGTAAAGAAAGTGCTAGCAAGATGAAAAGTTCGCACTAGTAAGATGGAAAGTTTGAAAAGTGAGACTTTTGTTAGGTTGGGGGGGGGGGGGGTGCACATATAATTTGACATTGTGGCATGAAACAACACAACCATTTCATATGTAACACTAAATGATTCTTATCAAGAATAAATAAGACTAAAGGTCAAATAAGCATATAGATACACAACGTGACATAGGAAGGTACACAAATAAACAAGTGAGATGGAAAACATAGGAAAAGGTCAAGATAAATAGAGCATATAAATATACAACAAGTATAAAGGCAAAAATATCAATAAGAAAATAGAAGAAACATAAAAAATGCTGCTTACGTGAGGGTGGGCAAACATAAAGACAAATATAGAAGGTGAAATGAACATGTGACACACAACAAACAAAGCGTAAACAAAAAGACTAATATAAAACACAAATGAAGAAAAATAAAAGACAAGGATGAAATCTAAACTATACATTATATGCTATAATGGTGCTCATGTATCATTGAACAAACTTGGGAGGTTAAACCTTTTTCTTCAAATGATCATGATTATCTTCATCCAACACATCATCATTGTCCCCATAGAAATCATCAAATTTTTCTTCATGATTTTGTGCTCCATCTGTGCTTGCTCTTTCTATGTCATGTGTCTCTTGTTGATAAGTAATTGGTTGCACATTGAGGTGGTTTCTCTTTTATTTCATGTTTAACTTCAACTTGGATGGGTGAGGACCAATCTCTTAATGCACATAAGTTGTTTTCATATGATTAACCTCATCAAGTGAGGGGTTTATGGGCTTACGAGTACAATTAATGTCTATATTACCTTTATCTATTAGATTTTGAACTTTATGTTTAAATGCAACACATCTCTCTATAAAATGTTCATGTATGTGATGATATGAACAACAATGCTTAGCCTCACGTGGTGCAAGCTTAGAGTGTTGGAAATGTTGTCATTGATGTCAAGGCAATGGATGCCAAAGTATAATTGCAAGATGTTAATATAGTTGCAAGATGTTAATGTTATCATTTGTCATTATGTTTACACTTTGGGATTGGCTATTCCTGATTATTTACTGCTATTGTCGTAGTCTGGAGATGTTTGTGGTAGTTTTCTGAGTTCTGTTGCTTAGAAGCAGTGTTAGACTGTCATGTTCCCCATTACCACATTCTACCGCAGTTGATTGTTTGGCTTTGCAGTTTGGAGGTTATGAAAAGAAAAGAAGAAAGCATGTTGTATCTTGATTATAGAAGTTATGAACTACCACAAAGATATCTAGAAGCATCTGAGTCAAGATAGTGAATTTGGTTAACATGAGTGTGAGTGAAGACTACCACATACTACTGCATTTAAGTGTATGGTCTTGTAGTTTGGCTATTATGTTTGTTTGGTCCAAGCTTTAGGTGAATTGTGTTACCACAAAGGTATCTGGAAGTATCAGTGTGAAGACAATGTTACTTTGTTACAAGAAGATCAAGTATATGAATGTTTGTGAGCTTGCACTAGTATCCTAGATGTGTGCGCCAACATGGGAGTTTGTGAGAAGGTAATTTGGGTCCAGGGGGTCGTATGGTATGAACCGCATGATAATATCTCATTCCTACATTACCACATAAAGTTTTTGAGCTGACATATATAGGCAAAACTGACTACACGTTTCATGTTGCATAAAGTTTTGTGCCAACATGTAGCTGACATAGATGATTTGAAAGAATTGTGAACAATATATATATGCATAATCTTGATTTGTTGGGTGTAGAAGTATGGGAGCGAAAGAATATGTTGAATATGTGAGAAATTTTTAAGTTGTGTGCGAAGGGCATGAATAGAAGGTGATCCAGAGTTCACACAGTTTGTGTTATTATTGGTATAAGCATGTTATCTTATCTCAAGAAGAGAAGTGTTAAGAAGTGTGTGATGCTATATGTTTGAGGGTGTATGGAAATCTAATGTTTTAAAATCTGAGTTGGTGCTTAGTGGCATAGTCGATGGCTTGTTTTGGAATGAACTTTATCATGTTTTAGTCAATTGAAGTTGGTGCTTCATAGTTGGGTTGGTGCTCAGTGTGGACTAATCTGGATCCGGATATCTACTGCTTGAAGTTGGTGCTTCATCTTCTGATTTGGTGCTCAGTTTGATAAGGGGATTGGAGTCTCTTGTAGGTTGGTGCTTACAAATCTGTAAAAGGATTGATGTCCTTTGCAAGTTGAAATTCTTGATGGTTGGTGCCCACAAAATATTGTAATTCATTGACTCATTTTGTGAGGTTGGATTTGGGTAGTAGATCCAAGCAACTTTTCTCATCGTGGTTTTTCCCTTGTGGGTTTCCACGGAAAACTTGTGTTCTCTTGTGTGGATGTGCTTATTTTTCCATAGTTCTTACATAATTTGGTTGATGCGGTAAAGATCTTGATGTTACCATAGAATTGAAGTAAAAATTAGTATATACTGATTCACCCCCTCTCAGTCTATATGTGTGTTCTAACATTTGATATCAGATCCAAGTTCCTTGGTGTAACCTAACAGTTGAAGGTAGATCTTGGATTTGAACACATGGCAGGTTAGGAAGGATCTTCTTCTAATAGAGCACCACTTTTTGATGGATCTAACTATGCCTTCTAGAGTATAAGGATGGAAGCCTATTTGACTTCATTAGGGTTTTATGTTTGACAATATGTTGTGGATGGTTATATTGTTCCTACAACTCCTCCAATAGATCAGGTTGGCAAGAAAGAATGTGAGAATAATGCTAAGGCAAAGAATGTCATCTTGTGTGGTTTGACCAACACAGAGATTGTCAAAGTAATGCAATGTGAAATAACTAAAGACATATGGAAAAAAACCCCTAAACTCTATAATGGAGATGATAAGGTAAAAAAAGCCAAAATGCAGACCTTCAAGGGTAAATTTGAAAATCTAAAGATGAAAGAAGAAGAGAACATAACTGACTATCTACTCTGAATAGATGGAAATGTAAATGCTATCATATGTCTTGGTGAAGAAGTAAATAATTTAGTGATTGTTAAAAAAGTACTAAGATCACTCCCTTAAAGATATGATTCAAAGGTCTCTACTATTGAAGAAGCCATACATTTGAATAAGCTCACAATGGATGAACTATTTGGTTCCCTCATTGCCTACGAGATGAGAAATGCACACAAAGACACATCTAAAAAGGAAGCTACCTTCAAAGATACAAAGAAAGAAGTATCTAATCCAAGTAGTGGATCTGAGGAAGAAGAAGTAAACTTTGTAAGGAAGTTAAAGAAGGGTTCAGGTAAGTACAAAGGTAAGCTGCCTTTCAAGTGTTTCAACTATGGTAATGTTGTCATTGTGCATCTAAATGTCCCTTTAGAGAAAGTGAAGATAGACACAATGGAAGGAATATGTTCAACAAGAACAAGGAAAACCTCTACTCTAAAGAGGATTGTAGTTCATCAGAAGAACTACATCACTGCTCATTAGAAAGTGAAAGGGAAGAAGCCCTATTCATGGCTATGGAAGTCCTGGATAGCTCAGACAACACTGCTGATGATAAAGAAGGCATGACAAACATTGATGAAGAAGAATGTGAAGTTGATCTTGAAGGTGAACTTATTTCTTCTCTTGGGGACTTGAGTTTAGTAAGAAAAGAAAACAAAGAACAAAAGGAAAAGATTAAAGAGTTAGGGGAAATGATTGTTAGCTTGAAGATTCAAATTGAAGAAGGAAAAAGGATTGCAAACATCGTGAACACTGACCTCAAAGCCAAATCAGATGAGTGTTTAAAACTTGAAGAATAAATTGCTTCTCTAAAAAAGGAGGTTGAAAAGGTACATGCTTAGTTGAATAAGAATATCAAGTTTGGAAAGAGCTATGAAATTTTGGATGATACAATAAACATTTAGAGACCTCTATTTATAAAGTCAGGTTTGGGCTATGATGAAGATGCCACCCAATCCTACGATCTTACAAAGAAGACTAAATCAAAGAAGACAATTCCAAATGAAAAAATCCCAATGAAGAAAGAAAGTAAGAAAGTAGATTTTATCCTTGTAATTTATCAAAAAGGAATATTCAAAAGATCAATCCCTACAAGAAAAACATTCATGAACAGGTCCATTTATGCTTTCTATGGTTATTGTTTCATTTGCAATCAATATGGTCACAGAGCCATTGAATGTAGATCTAGAATGAGAAGAAGTGATTATGTAAATAGAAATTCTTTTACTCCTTTGATGGATTTCAACATAATATGTCATGTTTGCAACAATTTTGGACACATAACAAGGTTTTGCAAAAGTAGCTTGGCAAAGTCAAAATCTCATATGACTAATCTTGATAACCAAGACAAAAGGATAGACATTCTTGAAAACTAGAAGACAGATCAGAAATAAGAATGGAAAGTCAAGAAGAAAAATCATGAAGGTGAAAATTCAGTGATTGTCCAAACGGCATTTCATTTACAAGGACAAGCAAATCCTTGGGTTATAGACAATGGATTCTCAAGTCACATGGAAGGAGATAAGAGCAAGTTTATTAGCCTTGTAAAATGGAATGGTGGATTAGTCAAGTTTGGAGATAACACCACTATAAGAATTTGTGGTAAAGGCATAATAAGTATGTTAAGAAAAGTATCTCAACCTTGTAACTTCGAAAGGTTACTATTCTTCCCAATTTTGGTATTTTCGAATACCCTTTATCTTGAAGAATGATCTAAAACTTTCAAAGTTTCCAAAAGGGCTAAAAATGGTGGGACTTACTATTTTTAGTAAGTTTACATTTGACCTCGGATTGACCTAAAATTTTCCTAGAAGGTGCAAAATAGATAAGTAAACATCGTAGGTGAGTTTCGACTCAAGATCATATCTGGATTGTGAGATATTAAAGTTTCTATTTTTGAAACTGTTGAAAAAAGTTTTGAACTCAATTGTCAAAATTGAAACTTGTCTAAACATCCCAAAATTTGTCATGACCAGAGAAGTGGGTTATAGTGTGATAGATCTCTTCACGAACTTTTCAACGCATTAAATGGTTCGTCAATCGGACACCTGGATCAAAAGTTATGACCTTTGGAATTTGGACCTCCTGTATTTGGGAAATGTGAAAATGTGTTGGACACATAGAAGAGCTGTAAAGGTGAGAGTTACAGGTGTTGGTGTGTGTTTTGGCACATCACAAGGCATCTTTGATTGGAGATAATTTAGGCACCACTTTTGGGTGGTTTTGACTCATGGTTTTGTAATTACCAGTAACGGTTTGTATCTCCTATATATCAGGAGCTGGAGATGGACATTATGTGTAAGAATCTTATAGATATTGAGTTACCTCCTAAATCTTTGGTTGGATATACTACTGTAAAATCTTTCTCTACAAGTATATTGTAATCTTCTTGATTCCTAAATAATATATCGGGCAGATTTGGAGTGTGGGGTTTTTTACCTGAAAGGGTTTTCCCCACATATATCTTGTGTTGTGAGTTTTATGTTCACATTTGTAAGTTGTTATTATCTTTCTATTAATGTGCATCTTAATTTGTAATTGTAAAAGTAAAAAATTACATAAATATTTCCTCAATAGACTAGTGTAGGAAGCATTTTCGCATACCTTGCTTCCTTTCAGTTGGTATCAGAGCCTGATCACCTTTGGTTCTAGTTGTTGGGTAGAAGGTTTTTTGAGTTGATCTTCGTTTGAGTGGGAGCTTGTGCAGAGGATTTTGAAATCTTTGTTGCAAGTAAGAGATGGTGAGCACATTTGGGAGGTTTGAAATAGAGAAGTTCAATGACAGTAATTTCAAGTTGTGGAAACTCAAACTGGAGGACACGCTTGTAGATCAGGATTTATGGGATGCCATATCTGGTACAAAACTAACGGCAATGTCTCAAGAAGACTGGGATCTGAAAGACAGAAAAGGTAAGGGTTTGATAAGACTCTATTTGGATGATTCAGTGCTCTTGAATATCCATGAAGAGAAGACTACAAAGGATATTTGGAAGAAGCTTGGAGATATTTATCAAGATAAATCCATGGTGAACAAGTTATTCTTGCAAAAGAAATCATATTCTCTAAGGATGGAAGATGGAGGATCTATCGCTGATCACCTGAATACATTCAATATGCTTGTTGCCCAGTTGGCTTCTGTTAGTGTGAAGATGGAGGAGAAGGATTGATGTATGACATTATTATGTTCCTTACCAGATTTGTGGGACCACCTTGTTATGGCCATTGGGAGTACCACTACCACCTTCAATATGGATGAAGTGGTTTCTTCGCTGTTGTCTGAAGAAATGTGAAGAAAGTCTTCCAAATCGACTAAGGAGGCTCTTGCAGTTCATGGTAGATCTAAAGAGAAGGGAAAGAAAAAGGATAAGAAGAAGGAAGAAAAAGGAAGATCCAAATCCCATGGGAGATCTAAGTCTCCCAAAAAGTCCAATCTGTGTTAGAACTGCAGCAAACCTGGTCACTTTCGCAGGGACTATAAGGAGGAGAAAAAGAAAAAGAAGAACTATGATTCAAATTCTAACAAGTACTCTCAGGATGAAGGAGAAGCGTTTGTCATTGCCTTGGTAATACATGCATCTGAGGATGTGTGGCTTATTGAATTTGGCGCATCTTTTCACATGACCTCGCATCGGGGTTGGTTTTCAAAGTATGAAGAATATGATGGTGGAAATGTGTACTTGGGTGATGATTCTCACCTGAAGATTGTTGGCCGTGGAAGAGTCTTGATTTGATTCCCTGATGGACGAGAGAAGGGAATCAATAGTGATCTGCATATCCCTGATTTGATACAGAACCTTCATTCTGGAAGTAAGTTGAATGATGTGGGTTTGCAGGTTGTTTTCTCAAATGGAGGATGCAAGATGACTAGAGGATCTATGGTGTTGGCTAAGGATGTTGAGATTGGCACTCTGTTTTAGTTTGATGCATGTACAGTTCAGTGCAATAATGCCTCCATTTCAAAGAAGAGAGCTTCAGAGTCTTCATCCTCACCATTGGAACCAGCATCAAAGAAGACTATTGCATCTACTTCTGATGGTCATGCTTTCTGGGTACCTAAGGGTGCTCATTCTATGGAGATGAAACTTCCAGTTGAGAAGATAATGTTATGGCACTAAAGGCTTGGTCAGATTGGTGAAAAAGGTTTGAGGACCCTGAAAAATTAAAATCTTGTTGAGGGTATGAATGACTGTAATATTGAGTTTGATTTATGTGAACATTGCATTTATGGAAAACAAAACCATGTTCAGTTTTATTCTAGTTCTCACAAATCTTCTGAGGTGTTGGACTTGATTCATTCTGATGTGTTTGGTCCTATTAATGTTTCTTCAATTTCAAAATCTATTTACTTTGTTTCATTCATTGATGACTATAGTAGAAGGACATGGGTGTATTTCCTTAGAAGTAAATATGAAGTCTTTAATAGCTTCAAAGAGTTCAAATCTCTTGTAGAGAATCAGAAGGATAGTAAGATTAAGTGTTTGAGGACTGACAATGATGGTGAGTTTTGTTCAAAAGATTTTGACAAGTTCTATAAAGAACAGGGGATTAAGAGGCACAAGACAACTCTGTATACCCCTCAACAGAATGGAGTTGCAGAGAGGATGAATAGAATGTTGATGGAGAGGGAAAGGAGTATGCTAAGTGGAACTGGTCTTGAACAAAAGTTCTGGGCTAAAGCTATTGGTACCACTTGTTACCTAGTTAAAAGGTCTCCTACATCATTGCTCATTGATAAGACACCTATGGAGGTATGGTTTGGTAAAAAGCCTTCATTAAGACACATTCAATTATTTATTTGTGAGGCATATGCACATGTGCCTAAGGAGAAGAAGTCTAAGTTGGAGAACAAGGCTGTGAAGTGTATCTTGATCGGTTATGGAATCGGTGTGAAAGGGTACAAGCTTTGGGATCCAGTGGCTGAGAGAGTTCTATATAGCAGAAGTGTGATCTTCAGAGAGCTCAATCCTTCTTCTATTATCTTGCATCTAGAGAAAGAAGAGAAGAAAGATGATGTGGTTCATCTTCCTTCCACCCCTAAGAAAGTTGAACCAAAAACATCTATTGGACCTGATAATTAGGATAGCTCTAGTAGCTATGAAAGTTCAGAAGAAGATGAAGAACGTCAACCTCAATCTTTGAGGAGGTCCACACAGATAAGACAACAACCTAATAGGTTTGGTTATTCATTGCATGATTCCATTTGTATTTTTGCTTTGATTTCTAACACTAATGAGCCTAGAACTGTGAAAGAGGCTATGAGTATGAAAGATGCAGGTTCCTAGAAGGAGGCCATGGAAGAGGAGATGGCTTCTTTGGAAAAGAATAACACTTGGGACTTGGTGCCTTTGCTTGAAGGATGAAAGCCTATTGGATCCAAATGGATGTTCAAAAAGAAATTCGGTGTAGATGGAAGTATTGAGAAATATAAGGCTAGATTGGTTGCGAATGGGTATTCTCAGGTGGAGGGAATTGACTATGGTGAGATTTTCTCTCCCATTGCAAAGATGACATCTATTTGGTTCTTGTTATCTCTTACAACAACGTATGATCTAGAAGTGGAACAGATGGATGTGAAGTCATACAAATACTTTTTCAACTTGCAAACCAGATTGTCTTTACCTTTCACTACGTAATGCTTTGGCTGTGACATATAGATTTCCTCCTCCAAGTCACCATGATTTGAAACAGTCTCCTAGAATGTGGTACCACAAGTTTTATGCCTTTGTGTTGGGTATTGGATTTCAGAGATCAAAATCAGATCATTGTGTTTATTACAAGTTTGACAATGATCACATTCTCATTATTGCATTGTATGTCGATGATATGTTACTCATTGGAAATGGTAAAAGTTTGATTTCTGATTTGAAGTCTCAGTTGTCAGCATAGTTTGAGATGAAAAATCTAGGGGCAGACCGATACATTCTAGGGATGGAGATTATAAGAGAGAGTAAACAAAAAACTTTGGTTAGGCCAGAGTAAGTATGTTAACACTGTGTTGGAGAGATTTAGCATGGTGGATTGCAGACCTTAGTTCCTGTTACAATGGGGACAAAGTTATTTGTTGTAGATTGTCTAAAGTCTCCTTCTGAGACAGAGGACATAAGCAAAGTTCCTTATGCTAGTGTGGTTGGCAGTTTGATGTATGTGATGGTCTGTATAAGACTAGACATTGCCTAAGCAGTGGGAGTCCTTAGTCGATTTATGGCTAGTCTTGGATGGGTACATTGGGATGCAGTTAAGAGGGTGTTCATATATTTGTGGGGTACTTCTAAGTATTCATTTTGTTATCATAGTTATCCTACAGGATCTTGACATTCACTTTGTATTTGTGGATTTTTGGATTCAGATTGGGTAGGTGACATTGACAACAGGAGATCCACCATTACTTATGTGTTCACTATGTTTGGTGGTGTTATTAGTTGGATGAGTAAGCGGCAACCTATGGTTGCTTTGTCCACTATTGAAGCTGAGTACATGGCAGCAACTCATGCTTGTAAAGAAGCCATTTGGATTAAGAGATTGTGTTTTGATGTTGGGTTTGATGTAGGGAAGATTACTATTTGTTGTGACAGTCAGAATGCCATATGTTTGGCGAAGAATCCTACTTTCCATGCGAGGACTAAGCATATTGATGTCCAGTACCATTTTGTTCATGATATGGTAGAGGATGGGAAGGTAAACTTGGATAAAGTTGATACTTTGACGAATGTTATAGATTCCTTAACAAAACCTGTAAGCACAGAGAAGTTCAGATGGTGTTCAGAGTCTATGGGCCTCTTGGCCCCTAGCAATTAAATCATGGTGTTGATACTCCCTTTTCTCTTGCAAGGTGTTTGACAAGTGGGAGAATGTTAAGAGTATCTCAACCTTGCAACTTCGAAAGGTTGCTATTCTTCCAAGTTTTGGTCTTTTCGAATACCCTTTATCTTGAAGAATGATCTAGAACTTTCAAAGTTTTTAAAAGGGCTAAAAATGATGGGACTTACTATTTTTAGTAAATTTACATTTGACCTCAGATTGACCTAAAATTTTCCCAGAAGGTGCAGAATAGCTAAGTAAACATCTCAGGTGAGTTTCAACTCAAGATCATATCTAGATTGTGAGATATTAAAGTTTCTATTTTTTGAAATTGCCAAAAATAGTGTTGAACTCAATTGTTAGAATCAAAACTTCTCTAAACACCCCAAAATTTGTCATAACTAGAAAATCTAGTTATAGCGTGATAGATCTCTTCACAATCTTTTCGATGCATTAAACGGTTCGTCAATCAGACACCCGGATCAAAAGTTATGACCTCCGAAAGTTGGATCTCCTATTTTTGGGAAATGTGAAAATGTGTTGGACACATAAAAGAGTTGTAAATGGGAGAGTTACATGTGTTGGTGTGTGTTTTGGCACATCACAAGGCATCTTTTATTGGAGGTAATTTGGGCACCACTTTTGGGTGGTTTTGGCTCATGGTTCTGTAATTACTAGTAACAGTTTACTGTATTGTATCTTCTATATATGAGGAGCTAGAGATGGAGGTTGTTTGTAAGAATCTTATAGATGTCGAGTTACCTCCTGAATCTCTAGTTGGATATACTCCTATAAAAGCTTGCTCTGCAAGTATATTGTAATCTTCTTGATTCCTGAATAATATCATGGGCGGCTTTGTAGTTAGGGGTTTTTAACCTGAAAGGGTTTTCCCCACGTATATCTTATGTTGTGAGTTTTGTGTTTGCATTTGGAAGTTGTTATTACCCTTCTATTAATGTGCATCTTAATCTGTAACTGTAAAAGTAAAAATTTGCATAAATCTTTCCTGAGTAGATCAGTGTAGGAAGCATTTCTGCATACCTTGCTTCCTTTCAAAGTATTGATGGAAAAACTAGAATAGAAGTTTTCTTATATGTAGGTCTCAAGCACAATCTTCTCAGTGCAAGTCAAATGTGAAACAAATGATACAACCTCATCTTCCATGCACAATGATGTGAAATCAAAAGAGTAAGCACCAAGAAAGTTGTGGCAGAAGCAAGCAGGACAGAGAATAACTTGTATAATCTTAGTGAAGTCAAATGAAGGATTTGTCTTCTAGGATAGACAGATGAATGTTGGTTGTGGCATAAGAGGATAGGATACATAAACTTTGAAAACCTTGTGAAGATCAACTCTAAACATGCAGTTAGAGAAATGACAAAGATTGCCACGCCTACTAGCACCTTTTGTAAGGAATGTTAGATTGGAAAGTAGACAAGGACAAGGTTCAAGACCAAAGAGTACTATTCTACTGAGCCATTGGAATTGATTCATACAAAATTTTGTGGTCCTACCAAAACAAGGAGCCTGCAAGGTGAAAGGTATTTTATGTTGCTCATTGATGATTATTTTAGGATGACTTGGGTTACATTTTTGAAAAATAAATCAGAAGATTTTGATAGATTTAAAATTTTTAAGTCTATGGTTGAGAATGAAATGAATGCTAGAATCAAGTGCTTAAGATCATATAGAGGTGGTGAGTTCACATCAAATGAATTTGAAGAATTCTGTGAAAAACATAGAATAAGGAGACAATACTCTGCTACAAGGACTCCTCAACAAAATGGAGTAGTTGAAAGGAAGAACATAACAGTTCAGGAGATGGCAAGAACAATGTTGAATGAAGACAAGCTGTCTAATATGCATTGGAAAGAAGTAGTCCATACTACTATCTACATTCTTAACAGAGGATAGATAAGAATAAATAACACAAAGACTCCATATGAATTATGGAAAGACATACCTATATCTGTCAAGTATTTCAAAATATTTGGAAGTAGATGTTATATCAGAAGAGATGAAGACAACTTGGGAAAGTTTGACTCAAAATCTGATGAATGAATTTTTCTTGGCTACTCAACTAGAAGCAAGGCATATAGATGCTACAATAAAAGACCATAGAAGATAGTTGAGAGTGCAAAGTTAGGGTTGATGAAGAGTTACATCCATCCAGACATGATCAAGAAGACTGTTGCTCAGAGAAATCTACATGCATAGAAGAAGATGAAGTTGAAGAAGAAACATAGAAGGAGACAACCAAGAGACCTGTAAAGTACGTTCAAAGAAACCACTTAGAGGATCAGATTATTGGCAATAAGGATGATGGAGTTGTAACTAGGAGAGAACTGAGAGAAAATGAAAACTTCTCTTTGCTATCCAAAGTAAAGCCTAAGAATTTAATTGAAGCTAGTAAAGATGAGAATTGGATCAATGCTATGCAAGAAGAGATAAATCAGATCGAGAAGAATGAAACTTGGGAATTTGTTCCAAGGCCAAAGGATAAGAATGTGATTGGCACCAAGTGGGTATTCATAAATAAGTTGAATGAAGATGGAGAAGTGGTTATAAACAAAGAAAGGTTGGTCTGTAAGGGCTATTCACAAGTGGAAGGCATTGATTTTTAGGAGACTTTTGCTTTCCTATGGCAAGATTGGAAGCAATCAGAATATTTCTTGCATTTGAAGTTCACAAAGACTTTAAGGTGTATCAAATGGATGTCAAATCTGCCTTCTTGAATGGTGATCTAGAAGTTTACATAGAGAAACCTGAAAGATTTCAGATATCAGAAGATCAGAATTTGTTATGCAGACTTAGAAATGCTTTATATGCTCTCAAATAAGCCCCTAGGGTGTGGTATGCAAGGTTGGTTAGGTACTTACATTAACAAGGCTTCAAAAA
This sequence comes from Cunninghamia lanceolata, assembly GCA_027924645.1. Classification (NCBI taxonomy): domain Eukaryota; kingdom Viridiplantae; phylum Streptophyta; class Pinopsida; order Cupressales; family Cupressaceae; genus Cunninghamia; species Cunninghamia lanceolata. The sequence continues at coordinate 263,865 of BSBN01001057.1, forward strand.
AGGTATTACAAATAGTAATCTCTACATCAAGACAGGAGATAGCACAACTGATATAGTTGTATATGTTGATGGTATTATCTTTGGTAGCAATGATGGGATGTGCAACAAGTTTGCAGAAGATATGTAAAAGGAGTTTGAGATGTCTATGATAGGTGAACTTTCATTCTTTCTTGGACTTCAAATTACTCAATTAGACAAGGGTATCTTTATTTCACAAGCTAAGTATGCCAAGGAGATGTTGAAAATGTTCGGTATGGATGACTAAAAACTAGTGAGAACACCTATGGTAATAGGCTGTCATCTTAGCAAGAATGATGAGTCATTTCAAGATAATCAGACTCTTTATAGGTCCGTGATAGGAAGCTTATTATATTTGACTACATTAAGGCCAGATATTATGCAAGCAATTTGTATGGTGGCTAGGTTTTGAGCTAATCCAAAAGAAACACATGTGAAGGCTGTTAAAAGGATTTTTAGATACTTGAAGAGCAATTTGGACTATGGATTGTGGTATGATAAGGGAAAGGACTTCTCTCTAATTGCATATACAGATGTAGATTAGGCTAGCAGCATTGATGATAGGAGAAGCACAAGTGGTGGAGCTTTCTTTCTAGATGATAGATTGGTTTCATGGTTAAGCAAGAAGCAAGAGTCAGTCTCTTTGTCAACAACATAAGCATAATATATAGCTCCCGTATCTTGCTATACCCAGGTGTTGTGGATGAAGTAGACATTGAAGGATATCAAAGTAATATATGATGAGCCCATTCCTATCTTGTGTGATAATACAAGTGTAATCAACATATCAAAGAATCTAGTGACGCACTCTAGAACCAAGCATATATCCATTAAGTATCAAATTTCTTTAGACAAAAGGTTGTAGATTGGGAGGTAAAGTTTGAATATGTGGCTATAAAGGATTAGATTGTAGATATTTTTACAAAACCCCTTCCCAAAGAGACATTTGAGTACTTAAGATAGAAGTTGGGAGATATCACTCTCATCAAATTAGTAAAATCTTATGTGAAGCATGTGTCTAGGGGGAGAAGCTCAAGGCATATCCTTCATCCCTAGTTGGACAGTGACTACCTCTTAGGGGGAGCAGGTAGATAGAAGAAAACATAAATGATCAAGTTTGATATAGAAAAGGGGAGAGATAGAGTATGGAGGAGCATTATAGTCAGGGGGAGCTAGTCATTATAGTATCCTTGAGTTCCGTGGAGAAGACAATTCAGAGATGGATTAGCTGATGAAGATTTTTTTGAGGTATAGAAAATAGGGATAATCACATCATAAAGGTATTAAGTATGTTACATTCCTTTTCCATTGATGTCAAAGGGGGAGAGTTAGAGAAAGTGGGGGAGATAGAGTAAGGAGGAATGTAAAAGGAGAGAATTATGTTTGTGCTGCCATCAATGAAAAAGGGAGAGATTGTTGGAAATGTTGTCATTGATGTCAAGGTAATGGATGGAAAAGTATAATTGCAAGATGTTAATATAGTTGCAAGATGTTAATGTTATCATTTGTCATTATGTTTACACATTGGGCTCAACTATTCCTGATTATCTACTACTATTGTGGTAGTCTGGAGATGTTTACAACATATTTTTGAGGTCTATTGCTCAGAAGTAATGTTAGACTATCATGTTCCCTAGTACCACATTCTATCGCAGTTGACTATTTGGCATTACGGTTTGGAGGTTATGAAGAGAAAAGAAGAAAGAATACTGTAGCTTGATTACATCAGTTATGGATCACCACAAAGATATCTAGAAGTGTCCGAGTCAAGACATTGAGTTTGGTTAATAGGTGTGTTAGTGAAGACTACTCCATACAACCACATTTAAGTGTATGGTCTTGCAGTTTGGAATATAGGTTTAGTTGGCTATTATGTTTGTTTGGTCCAAGCTTTAGGTGACTTGAGTTACCGCAAAGGTATCTAGAAGTCTAATAGTGTGAAGATAATGTTACTTTGTTACAAGAAGATCAAGTGTATGAATGTTTGAGAGCTTGCGCCAGTATCCTAGATGTGTGTGCCAGCATGGGAGATTGTGAGAAGGAAATTTGAGACCAAGAGGTCGTCTGGTATGAATCACATGATAATATCTCATTCCTACATTACCACATAAAGTTTTTGAGCTGACATGTATAGGAAAGACCAACTACATGTTTCATGTTGCATAGAGTTTTGTGCCACCATGTAACCGACATAGATGATTTGAAAGAATTGTGAACAATATATATGCATAATCTTAAGTTTTTGGGTGTAGAAGTAAGGGAGTAAAAATAATATGTTGAGTATGTGAGCGATTTTGTATGTTGTGTGTGAAGAGCATGAATAGATGAATAGAAGGTGATCTAGAGTTTGCACAGTTTGTGTTAGTATTGGTATAAGCATGTTATCTTATCTGGAGAAGAGAAGTGTTAAGAAGTGTGTGATGCTACATGTTTGAGGGTGTGCAAAAATTTAATGTTTCAAAATCTGAGTTGGTGCTCAGTGGCAGGGTTGATGCCCTATTTTGGAATGAACTTGATCCTGTTTCGGTCAGTTGAAGTTGGTGCTTCATAGATGGGTTGGTTCTCAGTGTGGACTGATTTGGATTTGGTTATCTACTGCTTGAAGTTGGTGCTTTATCTTTTGAGTTGGTGCTTCATCTTCTGAGTTGGTGCTCATGGATAGAGTTGGTGCTCAGTTTGATAAGGGGATTAGAGTCTCCTATAGGTTGGTGCTTAGATATTTGTAAAAGGATTGGTGTCCTTCGTAGGTTGAAATTCCTGAGGGTTGGTGCATACAAAATATTTTAATTCATTGACTCATTTTGTGAGGCTAGATTTGGGTAGTACATCCAAGTAACTTTTCTCACCATGGTTTTTCCTTTATGGGTTTCCACATAAATCTTGTGTTCTCTTGTGTGGATGTGTGGATGTGCTTATGTCTACATAGTTCTTACATAATTTGATTGATGCGGTAAAGATCTTGATGTTGCAGTATAATTGAAGTAAAAATTGGTATATACTGATTCATCCCCCCTCTTAGTATGTTTGTGTTGTAACATAGAGTTATCCATTGGCTTAATTGGAGGTAGAGTAATAATACTATGTTTCAAGATTTGTTTTAATACCATGTGTAGAGGCTCTTCGAATGCAGTGAATTCTACGAAGGGCTTTGGTTTAGAAATTACATTATGATCATCATGAATATCATCTCCTAGATTCTTATTGCCCCCACTTTTTGAAAGGGACAATGATGTTAACTCATGGAAAAAGGGTGAAGTGCTATAAATATGTTGATATAAAAGGGGATCTTCTAAGAAGGCATGCTCACACTTACAATAGCACATAAAACTAAAAAAATGAGTGATGAGGCATGTGATATACCTGGCTCTCAAAGATTGGAAGTAAATGATCCTCTAATATACATTGAAGCTCATCATTCCCTAATGGAGATGACATTAATACCCAAATCTTGAAATATGAGAATATAGTCCTTAATTGGTCCTTATTCCTTTTGTTTGCATTGCATGAGTTGAGTTATAAATGTCTTAGGCTCAATAATGTAATGAAATTTTTTCATGAAAGCACTAGAAGTGGTGTAGTCACAGATAGAGGGTCCAGAGAATGAACTGTCCAACCATGAAACATGAGTAAATACAATAGAAACAATAATAACACAAGAATAAATTTCAGTGGAAGATTTATAGATTCAATATCTTAGATAATTAAAATACTCATATGCTGGCAACATGCAGACTGTTATAGGCTCACAGGCCTGTCCTTCAACATAATTACATGAAAGATATAGCTTTGAAGTGCCTTCCACAAATCCACAACTAAAGACTAAAAAAATTCTATTCTATTTATTGTGCTCCTAATAAATCTAATGAATGCTTATATATCCTCTCCCATCTGTAGGAATGCTCCGCATCAGTATTAAGAGGTTCCAAAACCCAATGCTTGATGAAACATGTAAGTCAACCTTAGTCATGTGGTAATGCTTCGCAAATGGATGAAATGTGTTGTGGTTCTCAATGAAGATATGTCAGGTCCCATAATGCCTTGCAAGATGTTCTATTTGGATTTGTAAATCATGGGAAGGTTTCGTAAACCTTGTATGCTCATACTGAATGCTGAATGCTTTGTTCTGTGAGTTCTGGTGATGTTCTGATAGCGATAAATCTTCATAGACTTATGCAAATCTCCTAAATTTTGGATATGATGTAGATGTCATAGTGTAGAGTGTATATCCAACTCTATGAGTTGTGAAATGATGGTGTGGTAGAATGTGTTGCAAAACATTAAAACTATACTGACTGAAATATAACTGAAATGCAAGAAAAGAAAAGAAATCAAAGTATTTTTGGTTGATGCAAGAATTCCTTTCAACCTAGGATGCTCCTACATCAGACACTTGAGGTTGTTTGAAAAGTGAGTCCCTCACTTTGCTAGGGCTAGAGGAAAACCAACATGGTCTACCTTAGCTTGAGAAATCCATGATGAATCTTTTTCGGGTCTTCTTGTCCACTTAACTATGTACTCTTTGTACTGCTTGCCTCTAGTACTGCATCCAATTTTTCTATCCAAAATCCATGAGCTATCTACTCTAATTGTTGATGTGATAACTGATCCTTCAATCCAACTTTAGTGCCATCACTTTATTCTACCTCATGATACTGATATAGATCTACAATATTGAATATAGATGATATACCAAATGCTTCTAGTAATTCCACTTCATATGCATTTCCTGAATCAAACTTCTGAAGAATCCTACATGGTCCAAACTTTCTCATCTTCAGCTTGTTGTATGTCCCTACTAGAAATATTTCCTTTCTAAGATATACCATGAATTCATTTCCAACATAAAATTCCTTATGTCTCATCTTTTCATCTGCTTGTCCCTTATATTTGCTATTTATCTCTTCCAAATGCTTCCAGACCTGAGTGCGTATTATCTCCATGTATCCTACAAATTCTTCTGCCTCTACACTCATTTTTTTATCCATACTAATGTCTCTCATCTCTGCAACTCCTCTAGGTTGTACTCAAGTCACAATTTCAAATGGTGTCTTCCCTATACTTCTTCTCATTGAGTTATTGTATGCAAATATCCGAATTTCCTTCCTTGTCTCCTATCAAACATCTCAACAAGTTACCCAAACTCCTATTTACCACTTTTATTTGTCCATCTGTCTGTGGCTAAAATGCTAAATTGAACTTTAGGTCTATCTTCATCTTCTTCCACAATTTCCTCCAAAAATATCCTATGAATCTTGTATCCCTATCTGAAAGTATACTCTTTGGTAATCCATGCAATCTCACAATCTCCTTGAAAAATAGGTCAACAACATGTACAACATCATTTGTCTTCTTACAAGGAATGAAATGCACCATCTTTAAAAATCTATCCACTACTACAATTATAGAATCATGTCCCCTCTATGTTCTTGGTAAACCTAATATGAAATCCATGCTTATGTCTTTCCAATGTCTCTCTAGTACTATCAAAGGTGTGTATAATCTAGTATTCTGACTACTTCCCTTTGCAACTTAACAAACTCTACAACTTTGAACAAATTTCCTTACATCCTTATATATCTGAGGCCAAACATAATGTCCATTCACTAAAGATACCATCTTATCAATACCAAAATATCTTTCTAGTCTACCACTATGTTTCTCTTTGATCAAATTCTCTCATTGAGCTCCTAGGAATGCACCACTGATTCCCTTTGAACAACATATCCTCCTGAATGAAATAATCCAACCACTTGCTTCTATCTATCACAACAGGTTCCTTACATGCTTTCCATGCTTCAACAAAATCAATATCATCCTCATACACGTGCTTAAGTTATTCAAAACCTAGTACTTCTACCCTCATCTCTGTCAACAAGTTCCTTCTTCTACTCAATGCATCTGTAACTTTATTTAAATTTCCACTTTAGTGCTTCAATACAAATATGTAACTCTGTATGAACTCTACCCATCTCATGTGTCTCTGGTTCAACTTACTCTGAATATTCAAATACTGCAAAGCTTGATGGTCAATGTATAACACAAATTCTTTTGGCAACAAGTAATGTCTCCACTTCTTCAAGGCTTGAATTATGGCATAGAACTCCTGATCATAAACTGGATATCGCCTCCTTGCATCATTCAAATTTTCACTAAAATATGCTACTGGTCTTCCTTGACTTAACATTTCTCCTATTGCATTCCTAGTGGCATCACAATCAACTTGAAATACTTTATCAAAATCCGGTAATGCTAACACTGGTTGCTCTGTCATGTTTTGCTTCAACAACTCAAAACTCTTTTGTTCTCCTAATGTCCACTTAAAATCCATTGGGTCACCTCTTATTGTCTCTGTCATTAGTGTGCATATAGTACTAAATTTTTTGATGAAATTCTAGTAGAAACTTTCTAGTCCATGAAATGATCTTACCTCACCAACATTCACAGGTGTTGGCCACTCAATAATTGCTCTAACTTTCTCTGGGTCCATCTTCAATCCTTTTGTTGAAATCACAAATCCCAAATATACCAGTTCTATCTTCATGAAACTACATTTCTTAATGTTAATCAACAATTTCTCTTCTCTCAGCCTCTGAAGTATTTGTTTAATATGTTGTAAATGTTCTTCTTTGGTTCTACTATAAATCAAAATATCATCCAAGTAGACAATAACAAACTTCCCCAAGAATTTCTTCAAAACCTCATTCATCAACCTCATGAAAGTACTTCATGCATTAGTTAATCCAAAAGCCATGACTAACCAATCATACAGTCCTTCATTTGTCTTGAATGTTGTTTTCCACTCATCTCCTTCTCTTATTTTAATCTGATGGTATCCACTCTTTAGGTCTATCTTTGTGAAATATTTTTGCTCCGCTCAAACAATCCATGATGTAATCCATCCTTGGCAATGGAAATCTATACTTGACTATGATCTTATTGATTGCTCTTGAGTCTATACACGTCCTCCATTCTCCATCCTTCTATAGTGGTACTACAGATAGGCTTACACTTTCTCTAATCAATCCTTTCCTCGATATCTCCTATATTTGTCAGTTTAGTTCCACATTTCTTGCTGGTGTCATCCTATATGCTACGTTTTTTGGAAAACTGGCTCCAGGTATGAGGTCCACATGATGACTAATACTTCAGATTGGTGAAAATTCTTCTGGCACATTCTATGATATGATATCTTGGTATTCTGTCAATAATTCATTTATTTCCTCCCACGGTGGTTCTTTTTCTTTTGCTGTAGTGGTTTCTACACTTTGGATACTGCACTTCTTTGGAATTAATGCAAAACACATGTTCTCATGTCTCAATCCCTCCAAAAATTTCCTTCCATCCACTAAATAGATTAGCAATACTGCATACTTCACTTTTGTTCTCCTCTTCTAAAGATATCAAGATATGTCTATTCCCATTTGATGTTATAGTATAGTTATTCTTCCTTCCATCATGTATTGCCTTTCTATCATACTACCATGATCTTCCAAAAAATATATGACATACACCCATTGGCATAATATCGCATAATACCTCATCATTATAAGATCCTATATAAAATTTCACCAAACATTGTTCACTCACCAGTATCTTGTGCTCATCTTGAATCCATGCTATCTTGTAGGGCTTTGGATGTTTCAACCTCTCTAGATTCAACTTCCTCACTATCTCTTCTAAAACCAAATTATCTGTACTACCACTATCAATTATAACTTTACAACATTTACCTCTTGATTTGCATTTTATCCAGAACAAACTTTTCCTTTGTGGTGGCTCCTCAGTTGTTTCTGCCTTGAACAATGCTCTCCTTATGACTAATGATTCTCCCTTCTCCAGTTTTTTGGGAATAAGGTGTCTCAACCTTGGTAATTCTCTGCATTTGTAATGTTTGTATTTATTATTTAATTGCCTATGTTGTAAATAATTATAAATTCCATATTGTCATGTTGTGGGATGTGGCACGGTGATGTGTCAATCCTACATGGATTATGACAACTTGTTATTTTGTCCTCACATGAGGAGATAGGCATCCCACTTAGTGGTAGAAATATTCTGCCATGTGTCAGCATCTTCTATGTTGTGTAAGTAATGTTTGACCGAAACAGTTATGACAGATTCCTATGACGAATCTATGACATGTAAGAGTCAGAAATAGAAGGTTGTAAGACAAGTGATGACATGTGTCATGAAGCATCTTTGAATAAGGCATATTTGGGCACCCCAAGGTGGAATATGACATGTTGTAAGAGAATATGCCATTTATAGCATGTGTATGATAGATTCTCTTACAGCTGTAAGTTGTAACCGCTATGATAGATTCTATGACGGTCGTAAGTGTCGTAAGAGCATCTGTCATAGACCATTTTGGAAATAGGGGACCTCTTTGGGATAGGAGCTATGGAAAAGTATTAGACACATTCTACAATGTTGACCAAGTGTCCCTAGGTGTGGTTTTTGGTCCAAGATGCCATGTTGGACGCCCATTCCAAGATAGGTCCAATATTGCCTTGTATTATCTATTTAAACAGGTGCTTGGAGATGGAGTTTGTATCATAGGTTCGCAGGTACTATTATGCTGCCAGATTGACTCCAGACACAAGTGTTGAAGACCATTGAAGCTTGCATTGCAAGTGTATTGTAAACATTCTTTCAAATCTGTTAATACATTGTGTAGGTTTCTGAGTGTGGGGTTTTTCACCCGATAAGGGTTTTCCCCTCCATAAATCTTTGTCTCTCTTCTTCTGTCTACATTCTGGTTCTTATGTTTTGCTGCAATATCTCATGTTAATGGTTTAATATTTCTGTCATAGTTAGGATAAATTTGAATTTGAATAGTCCTCTCCTCAATAGATTAGTGTAGGAAGCGATTTCCTCACACCTAGCTTCTTTTCAGTTGGTATCAGAGCTTGATCACCTTTGGTCATAGTTGTTGGGTAGGGGTTTTTTGAGCTAATCTTAGGTTGAGTGGGAGTCTGTGCAGAGCATTCTGTATCTTATTGTAGCAAGGAGATGGCAGGCACATCATGAAGGTTTGAAGTAGAGAAATTCAATGGCAGTAATTTTGAGCTGTGGAAGCTCAAGATGGAAGAAATGTTAGTTGATCAAGACCTTTGGGATAGTGTGAGTCGAACTAAACTAGCTGCAATGTCACAAGCTGACTGGGATCTAAAGGATTAGAAGGCTAAGGGTCTCATAAGACTTAGTCTTGTTGATTCTGTGTTGTTAAATGTCCATGAGGAGACTACTATAAAACTCCTTTGGAAGAAGTTGGGGGATGTGTATCAAGCCAAATCCCTAGTCAATAAACTTTTTCTGAGAAAGAAGTATTCTAATCGAATGGAGGACAGAGGATCTGTTGCTAAACATATGAATGCCTTCAATATGCTGGTTGCACAATTGACATCTATTGGTGTAAAGATGGAGGAGGATCGATGTATGACCCTGCTTTGTTCTCTACCAGACACATGGGATCATCTTGTTATGGCAATCAGAAGCACCACATCCACATTCAAAATGGAAGAGGTTTTTTCTTTGTTGTTGTCTGAAGAGATGCAGAGAAAGTCTTCTGAGGCAGCCAAAGAAGCACTTGCAGTTCATGGAAGACCCAAGGAGAAAGGGAAGAAGAAGGACAAAAAAGATGAGAAGGGTAGATCCAAATCCCGTGGGAGATCCAAATCTCTCGGAAAGTCCAAGGCTCTTTCTTGGAACTCTGGCAAGACCAGGTATTTTTGAAAGGAATGTAAAGAGGAGAAGAAGAAAAAGAAGAAAGCTCCTGATTCAAATTCTGACAAGTCACAAGACGACGGTGATGCTTTCATCGCAGTCCTGGCAACCCATGCATCTGATGATGTGTGGCTAATCAACTCTGGTGTATCATTCCACATGACCTCGCACGAGACTAGTTCACTAAGTATGAGGAGTTTTATGGTGGAAAGGTGTATTTGGGTGACGACTCTCATATGAAGATCGTTGGTCGTGGAAGAGTATCTATCTGATTCCTTGATGGTGGATTGAAGGGGATCTCTAGGGTTATGCACATCCCAGGATTAGCACGAAACCTGCTTTCTATAAGTAGTTTGAATGATGCAGGTGTGCAGGTTGTCTTTTTGAAAGAAGGATGCAAGATGAAAAGAGGATCTATGGTGCTTGCTAAGGGTACTTGGAGAGGTACTCTGTTTCAGCTAGAAGCATGCATTTTACAATGCAATAGTTCTTCTGACTCAAGGAAGAGGGCAACAATCACTTCATCCCCACCATTTGAACGAGTAGTGAAGAAATCTATTGTTTCTAGTCCTGATGGTTGTAATCGTGCATTGGAAGTTAAACTTCCTGCTGAAAAGATAATGTTATGGCATAAGAGATTTGGCCACATTGGTGAGAAGGGTCTGTGTACCCTAAAAAATAAGAACCTTGTTGAGGGGTTAGATGATTGTAATCTTGAGTTTGACTTTTGCAAACATTGCATTTATGGAAAACAAAATCGTGTTTAGTTTTACTTGAGTTCTCATAAGTCTTATAGTGTGTTGGACCTTATTCATTCTAATGTGTTTGGTCTTGTTAATGTTCTATCATTATCAAAATTTTTATACTTTGTATCTTTTATAGATGATTACAGTAGAAGGACATGGATTTATTTTCTCAGAAGCAAATCTGAAGTCTATAGCAAGTTTAAGGAGTTTAAATCCTTTGCTAAAAATTAACTAGTAAAAAGATTAAATGTTTGAGAACTAAAATTGGTGGTGAGTTCTGTTCTATAGAATTCAATAAGTATTGCAAGGAACTTGGGATTGAAAGCCACAAGACAACTCCATACACCCCACAACAAAATGGAGTTGCAGAGAGGATTAATAGGACACTGATGGAGAAGGGTAGGAGTATGCTTAGTGGAGCTGGTCTAGAACAAAAGTTTTGGGTTGAAGCTGTTGCCACTACTTGCTATCTGGTAAACAAATCTCCTACATCAGCTCTTATTGGAAAGACACCCATGGAGGTGTGGCCTAGTAGAAAGCCTTCAGTAAGGCATCTTCATGTTTTTGGTTGTGAGGCATATGCACATGTGCCTAGGGAGAAGCGGTCAAAGTTGGAGAACAAAGCTGTTAAGTGTATCTTCATTAGCTATGGTGTTGGTGTGAAAGGATACAAGCTTTGGGACCCCGTGGCTGAAAAAGTGTTTATAGCAGAAGTGTCATCTTTAGAGAGCTTACACCTTCTTCCACTATTTTGCAGCCAGAAGAAAAAGAAAAGAAAGAGGATGTTGTTGAGTTTCCCCTCACCCCTGAGAAGACTGAATAGAAAGACAATGTTGGACCTGATGATGAGGAGAGCTCTAGCAGCTCTGAAAGCTCAGATGAAGAAACTGAACCTCAACCTCAGCTCTTGAGGAGGTCTACACGGATAAGGAAGCAACCTAGAAGGTTTGGTTTTACATTGCTTGATTCTAGTTGTGCTTATGCTTTAATCATTAACAGTGATGAACCTAGAACTGTATCAGAGGCTTTGGATATGAAGGATGTAGGTTCCTGGAAGGAGGCCATGGAGGAAGAAATGGCTTCTTTGGAAAAGAATCAAACTTGGGACTTGGTGCCTTTGCCTCCTGGATAGAAACCCATTGGATGCAAATGGGTGTTCAAGAAGAAAATTGGTACAAATGATAGTGTTGAGAAGTATAAGGCCAGATTGGTTACGAAGGGGTATTCACAAGTGGAGGGTATAGATTATGGCAAGATCTTCTCTCCCATTGCAAAGATGACATCCATTTGATTCCTATTGTCACTCATAGTAGCTTATGACTTGGAGGTAGAACAGATGGATGTGAAGACAACTTTCCTTCATGGAGACTTGGAGGAAGAAATCTACATGTCACAGCCAGAGCATTACATGGTGAAAGGTAAAGAAAATTTGGTTTGCAAACTTAAAAAGTCTTTGTATGGTTTGAAGCAATCCCCTAGGAGATGGTATTTGAAGTTTGATGCCTTTGTGTTGTCAATTAGATTTGTGAGATCGAAATCGGATCACTATATGTATTATAAATTTGATGGTGATCGTATTCTCATTGTTGCACTGTATGTTGATGATATGTTGCTCATTGGGAAGGGTAAGAATATGATTTCTGATTTTAAATCTCAGTTGTTAGCACAGTTTGAAATGAAAGATTTAGGGGCAGGCAAGTACATTCTAGGAATGGAAATCAGAAGAGATGAACCAACATAAAACTTTGGATAAGCCAGAGTAAGTATGTGAAGACCATGTTGGACAGATTCAACATGGCCGATTGTAGACCATTGTGTGTTCCCATTTCTTTGGGGACAAAGTTATCTGTTGAGGATTGTCCAAAATCTCCTAGTGAGGTGGAGGACATGAGCAGAGTACCTTATGCTAGTGCTGTTGGTAGTTTGATGTATGCTATGGCCTGCACAAGACCAGACATTGCCCAAGCAGTGGGAGTCCTTAGTCGATTTATGGCTAATCCTGGACAGGTTCATTGGGATGTAGTTAAGCGAGTGTTTAGATATTTGAGGGGTACTTTCGAGTATTCCATTTGCTATCATGGTAATATTTTTGGACCTCCGCATTCTATTGATATTCATGGATTCAGATTGGGCAGGTGATATTAACAACAAGAGATCCACCAGTGCTTATGTGTTTACACTATTTGGTGGTGCTATTAGTTGGATGAGTAAGCGACAACCTGTTGTTTCTTTGTCGATGATAGAAGCTAAGTACATGGCAGCAACTCATGCTTGTAAGGAAGCCATTTGGCTTAAGAGATTGTGTTCTGATATTGGTGTTGATGTAGGTCAGATCACGATCAGTTGTGACAGTCAGAGTGCAATTTACCTTGCAAAGAATCTAACTTTCCATGCTAGAACCAAGCACATTGATGTTCAGTTTCACTTCGTGAGGGACATGGTTGAGGATGGAAAGGTAAATTTGGAGAAGGTAGATAGTTTGAAGAATATTGCAGATGCATTGACGAAACCAGTGAGCATAAAGAAGTTTAGATGGTGTTCAGAGTCTATGGGCCTCTCGACCTATAGTAGCTAAATCCTATTTTCTATTGGCTCTTACAAGGTGTTTGACAAGTGGGAGAATGTTGGGAATTAAGGTGTCTCAACCTTGGTAATTCTCTGCATTTGTAATGTTTGTATTTATTATTTAATTGCCTATGTTGTAAATAATTAGAAATTCCATATTGTCATGTTGTGGGATGTGGCATGGTGATGTGTCAATCCTACATGGATTATGACAACTTGTTATTTTGTCATCACATGAGGAGATAGTCATCCCACTTAGTGGAGGGAATATTTTTCCATGTGTCGGCATCTTCTATGTTGTGTAAGGAATGTTTGACTGAAATGGTTATGATGGATTCCTATGACGAATCTATGTCATGTAAGAGTCAGAAATAGAAGGTTGTAAGACAGGTGATGACATGTGTCATGAAGCATCTTTGAATAAGGCATATTTGGGTGCCCCAAGGTGGAATATGACATGTTGTAAGATAATATGCTATTTATAGCATGTGTATGATAGATTCTCTTACAGCTGTAAGTTGTAACCACTATGACAGATTCTATGACGGTTGTAAGTGTTGTAAGAGCATTTGTCATAGCCCATTTTGGAAATAGGTGACCTCTTTGGGATGGGAGATGTGGAAAAGTGTCAGACACATTCTACAATGTTGACCAAGTGTCCCTAGGTGTGGTTTTTGGTCCAAGATGCCATGTTGGATGCCCATTCCAAGATAGGTCCAATATTGCCTTGTATTTTCTATTTAAACAGGTGCTTGGAGATGGAGTTTGTATCACAGGTTCACAGGTACTATTATGCTGCCATATTGACTCCAGACATGAGTGTCAAAGACCATTAAAGCTTGCATTGCAAGTGTATTGTAAACATTCTTTCAGATTTGTTAATACATTGTGTAGGTTTCTGAGTGTGGGGTTTTTCACCCAATAAGGGTTTTCCCCACCATAAATCTTTGTCTCTCTTCTTCTATCTACATTCTGGTTCTTGTGTTTTGCTACAATATCTCATGTTAATGGTTTAATATTTCTGTAATAGTTAGGATAAATTTGAATTTGCATAATCCTCTCCTCAATAGATTAGTGTAGGAAGCGATTTCCGCACACCTAGCTTCCTTTCACAATTTCCTTACTGAACTAGGTGATCCAATCGGTTCTTCCTCCGCATATGCTTCTCTTGTACTATTCTCTATTCTTTTGTTAGTATTCCCTTGATGACATTCAAATGCTTGATGTCCTTCATATCCACACTTGAAATAGGTTCCTTTGAGTGATCTCTTGTGAAATCCTCTTTCATCTCTCCAGTATCCCTCACTACAGTAAGAATTATGACTTCTTCTGTTATTGCGGTAGAAACTTTTATCATCTCTCCCTTGATTGTAAGAATTGTTGTCTCTTTCTTCTTTGAGGTATGGGATTCTCTCCTTGTTTTGATTCACATATGGTCTTTCTTCTCCACATTGTGTTCTACCTCTCTGAAATTTTCCTCCTCTACCCCTTTGTTTTTGCTCATGTCTCTTGTTCAACTTTTCTTCAACTTTCAGTGCAAATTGATATGCCTCTTCCACTGTTGTCATCCTTACTAGAATTAGTTCTTCTTGAATGTTTATGTTTAGTCCATTTATGTACTACACCACTTTATCCTTGCTTGCTTCACTATGTCCAGTCCTAATAACCATCTTGTGGAACTCTTCAGTGTACTCCATTATTTTCTCTTTTTACCTTAGGTCTTGCAATCTCTTAAACAATTCCAACTCATAGTCAGTTGGTATGAACTGATTATTCAACTTTGTCACCATCCTATCCCATTTTATGATTTTCTATCTTCCTCTGAGCCTATTTATATTCAATTGAACTTCTTTCCACCAAATAGAAACATGTGCTTTCAACTTAGTTTTTGCAAATCTCACTCTTTCCGGACCTTCTATTTTCTCATATTCAAAGTATTCCTCCATGTAATTTATCCAATCAATCAATTCCTCATGGTTTAAATTTCTGGTATAGTTTGAAATTTCTATTCTAGTTCTCTTTCCAATCTTAGAAATATATTTCAACATCTTTACCTGATCTGATTCTTCTTCTTCTAGGCTCTCTTCATTTTGGTCAGCAGCTTGAAATTCATCATCATCATCACTGTCATCCTCATGTCTAGGGTTTAGTCCTCTCCTTCTATCCTTTTCTACAACATCTAATTTAACTTTAATTATTCTCATCATCTCTATCATTTCTTCCATTCTTTTGGCAACATTGGCCATAACAGGCATCCTCCTTGGTGGCATCTCTTCCTCAGATGTGGTGCAACTACCTTAATTCAGAGATTTGACTACATGATTGCAACTGCCTCACAATTAGTGTTCTATTGACAAGCACAAGTAGACTGCCTCAGGTCGGCAATATGTTCACTTCAAGATCTTCTAGAATGCCTTTTCTCCCAAAGGATTCACAAAATTCGCTCTGATACCACTTGGTGCAGTCACAGATGGAGGGTCCAGAGAATGGACTATCTAACCATGCAGCTTGAGTAAACACAATGGAAACAAGAATAACAAAAGAGTGAATTGCAATAGAATATTTATAGATTCAATATCTCAGACAATTACATTACTCATATGCAGGCAACATGCAAACTATTATGGGCTCACAGGCCTGTTCTCTGGAAGAATTACATGAAAGATATATCTTTGAAGTGCCTTCTGTAAATCCACAACTAAAGAATAAAAAATTTCTATCCTATTCACTATGCTCCTAATGTATCTAATGAATTCTTATATACCCTCTCCTAGCTCAAGGAATGCTCTGTGCCAGCATTAAGAGGTTCCAAAACCTGATGTTTGATGAAACGTGTAATTTAGCCTTAATTGTGTGGTAATGATCCGCAAATGGATGAAATGTGTTGCAGTTCTCAATGAAGATATGTCTGGTCCCATTCTACCTTGCAAGATGTTCTATTTGGCTCCACAAGTCACAGGAATGTTCCACAAACCTTGTATGCTCATACTGAATCTTGAATGCTCTGTTCTGTGAGTTTTGGTGATGTTCTGATAGTGATAACTCTCCACAGACTTATGCAAATCTCCTAAATTTTGGATATGATGTAGATGTCATAGTGTAAAGTGTAAATCTAACTCTGCAAGCTATGAAGTGATGGTGCAGTAGAATGTGGTGCAAAATGCTGAAACTGTACTGAATAAAATGTAACTGAAATGCAAGAAAAGAAAATAAATCAAAATATTTTTGACGCAAGATTTCCTTTCACCTTGGTCCATGCTCCTACATCAAGAAGTGGTAGAAATGTGAGACAATGAATAAAACCATTTAGGTGCATGATAATTCAAACTTGAGGGGAACATCTTAGTGAATAATTGATCCTAATAAAAATTAGAAAGGCACAAAACTTGGAAGTATTGTACACATCATCAATGATCACCTCTAACATCACAATTTTTTTAAAAAGGTGCCCCAGATCCATTTGGTGAAGAATAAGCCAAAATGTCATATGCCAAAGAATTGTGGAATATTTTGGTAGTCATCTTGTGGTTGGACTCTGTGCATAAATATTAACATACATTTCTATATTGTCAATCCTAATGCTTAGATGGTTCACCTAAGGTGAAATATCATGTTCAACATGTCCCATATTTGTATGTGCTTGCATCTCATGTATAATAGTGGTGGAGGATACAAAATATGTATCATCACCTAAGTGCACATTATCCTCACATGTACTAAGTAAAATTGTAAAAGATTCTTACATTCATTTTAGGCATGTCTAAATCATATGGATGGGATATAGGAGGTGCTCCAAAAGTTCTCAAGTTATATCATAATAAATTATGAGAGGATCTAGAGGAGGATCTCCATCAAATCATGGTATATCATTATGATGCATAAAAAAATCCATAGGATACATGAACGATAGGCCATTATCAGGAGAAGAATGAAAATCACATGATCTATAGAAGCACATGATAAAACATGGAAGGATGTATAAGAATCATGGCAGTAAGTAAACCATTATTTAGTGATCTATGCATCAAAGTATCACCAAATGCATGTATTAAAGTACTACCATCATGTATAAAAGTGTAATACAAAGATAATAATGATCTAATAGGTAATTTTACTTCTTCATTACCATTAAATGAAACTTATCATAAGTGTGTTAGAAGAATGCATATCATAAGGGAAATCATCATGAAACAAGGAGTCATCAACCTCATCCTAATAGTGTAAAGCAGTATCACTATGATCATCACTAAACATATCATCAATAGACCATGAGCCACAAGATAGAGAAGAGGGATCATCATGAACTATGTGGGGGTAATGAACTCATGTAGAAGATGAGAAACTATGTCACTAGTGATAGAAGTGTAATCATCATAAAGATCATCACTGGGATAACCATCATAGATAGGTGATCCCAAACTAACAAGCATATCACTAGGCATAAGATGTTGGACTAGGCATGTTGTACACCTTGCATAGTATTGATATGTTCTATTTATGTAAAATAAATATTTATTTATGGTGCATGTTATTTGATGTGTTTAGCCATATTAGATATTTATTTGGGTGCCACTTGTAAATGTTGTATGTAACATTGGGTTAATTATTTTATGTGTGGGACACATAGGATAATTAATTGAGAAATTATTTAATATTGGGCATAAAGCGAAAACTTAGTTGTAAATATTAAATGTGGGGTCAATGATTTTGTGTACCCATGGTTTTCTCCATGCTACATCTTGTATTTGTGTGAGCTTGATTCTATAAAAGAAAGCACATGGTAAGTTGTTGGGGTTGGCTAGTTGACTATTGGTTTTGGCTGTAGGCTGTGTGAGAGGTTGTCACTGTATTAAGTTTCGCTTGTGAGTGCATTTTGTGAAGCATGACATGGGATGTGTAGTTACATGCTTGGACACATGAAGGTTTCATTAGAGGAGCTTGATGTTTCAAAGGTGTTAATGGATACTCATGAGAATGTATTGTAATATCTTACTTCTGAATAATACATTTAAGTGTGGATGCTTTTAGATGATGTATTTTTCCCTCTTGAGGGTTTTCCTAGGGTACATCTTGTGTTATCTTATGATTTGTCTAGTTAATCTTTGCATTATAGTAAATATATTATTTGCATGTATCATTTTCTCCTTTTAAGTTATGTGAAATTGGTTTGATAAACCTAATAATTCTGAACATTTGGTATCAGATCCATGTTCATGGTTGTGGGAGGTGTGATTATAACCCTTGTGTGTGTAGATTTGATGCAAAGTTGATTCCATGACAATGCTTGAAAGGATTTGAGACATTATAAGATAAGAGGGTTTTGTGCAGGTTGTTTCTTTGTAGATTTGGGGTTGTGGGTGTGCAAATTTGTGGTGATTTTTTTGTAGATCTAGGTGTTGAAAAATGTGTGCTGTAATGAGGGTTTTGAGGAGAAATTTTCATAGGTGATCTCCTAGGCAAAAATAGACCTCACCATTGGATTCATGAGGCTTGAGAGATGAAGAAAAACATATAATTTGGCTTGTTTGGACATTGTGACCTGAGGAAATTTTTTTACCCTCCCCTGATTTAGCAGTACGACCATATGGCTCTCGTCAGTCTGCAGGTATGTAGGTTAAAAATTCAAAAAAAGTATCCCTGCACAAATAATTTTTTCTATAGTTTGAAATTATTTTTTATAAAACTATAGTAAATTTTTTGAAAAGAATTAAAAAAACAAAAAAAAATTGACAGGGGGAGGGTCTACAGATCGTACCCCGTACGAGCTTGTGCTAATAGGTGTGGTAGAGGCCTGTTGGTCATACCATGACTAATGCCCTGGTCAGTAAAGGCCACCAACTGGTAGGCCAAGTCAGTGGAGCCCTAGGCCCCCAGCCATGGCCTCCAGTCCATTAAGGCCCATCTGGCAGGCCTAGTTGTCTCCTAGCCTGTGGGCTGTTAAACTTTAATTAAACCCTATTTGAAATTGTTGTCGAGTCTAAAGTGTGGGAGTTTTGAAAAATTTGAAATTTAAACCTTTTTAAAACTTCATTGGGATCTATTGGTCAAAGCCTATGATGATGCCAACAAACACCAGTCAATGCCACCTAGGTGCCCTGCCATGTCACCCTAGCCTAGTTAGCACGATGATGCCATGCCATGTCAGCATGTAAGGATAGGTTTGCATGGGGCCATTTTTTAGCCTTAGAAATTTTTTTGGGAGGCATAACTTTCACCCACGGTGTTGGATATTCAACTTTTTATAGGCATCAGAAAGGTCTCTCCAAGCACTACTATGTGGTACAAGTTTGGTAATAGGATTTTGATAGCTATGTTAGAATTTGGTGCATGAAGCCAAGAATTTCTTTGGGACAATTTTATGCTCATAAATTTTGCATACAGAATCAAATTTTTGATTTCAGATAAGCATCAGAGAGCTCTTGCTGTGTACTAAAGTTTGGATCATGTATTTTTCAATTTGGTGTGCAAAGAGAGATTGGTACTTGATTTTATCACTTGTGGGACCTTGATATTCAAGGTGAGATTGTGAGAGCATTCAGATATATTTTTAGGCACAAACTTGTGGGAGTGCATGTTGCTTTGTCACCATCATCATGGTATAGTAGGTTTTCAGATTTGGTGCTTCTGGGTATAAGTTTACAAGTGTTTTCAAAGTTTGGACTTTGATGGAGACATGTACATAGGTTATCATTTGGTTTGAGGACATGATTGATACACGTGCATGACTAGGAGTCTCAGTTCATTAGGAGTTGAGTATAGGTAAATTAATGATGATGATTATGGCATCATGATATGTAGGTACACTTTTGCATTGGCACAACATGATCATGTATGCAGTTGACTGGTATGGGTTATGATGTTTGATTCATGATTATAGGTGGTGTTGTGGTGTAATTTTATGAGGTTTTTATCTCTTGGGTGCTTGATTGGTTCCTTGACTTTGGTTACTTGTCTATGGACTTGTTTGGAAAATTGAGTCTAGTGTTGATTTGGTGTTTGAGTCTTGAAGTCTATAGGTTGTCTTCTTTGATATCTTGGTTTGCATGTTACTAATGTGATGATCAGTTTGCATATTACATTTGTTTTGGATCTTCAAGTTATGTAGTTTTTTGGATTAGATACCCCTTGGATATAGTGGGATGACTCATATGTGGATTGTCTTTATCCACGAGATTGATTCACTATTTATGCAGAATTTGTTAGTTGACCTTATTTGTGGTCATTTGTACATTGGTATGTTGCATTGGGATGAGAGGATAGATGATTAGAGTGCATGGATAGTCAGTTATTGCAACTTGTAGCATGTTTATCACAATTTCATGCATATCTTCGATACATGGTTTTATGTGAGCTTTTGATAGTGATGGTTTTATGTTCTTGGTTTGGAGAGCATGGTTTTACTTTACCTTTTGGGAGCTATTGATGTTACAGTGGGATTCCTTGATTGTGTTGGGGCCATGGATCTTCATTTAGGATATGGTTATATTCATG
Source organism: Cunninghamia lanceolata (assembly GCA_027924645.1). Lineage (NCBI taxonomy): Eukaryota > Viridiplantae > Streptophyta > Pinopsida > Cupressales > Cupressaceae > Cunninghamia > Cunninghamia lanceolata. The sequence goes on from BSBN01001057.1 coordinate 284,411, forward strand.
TGATTGGATATGTTGACCCTTGGTTTAGAGGTGTTGGTATTGTGTCTTGGTTTACTCTTGATCATGTGATAGAGTGTTGGCATTTAATACAAACCGAGATGTGTGCATTGGTGCATGTGATCTCCTTGGAGGAGATGTTAGATCATGATGTCATGATTGGGTTCCTAATTATGCAATTGGAGCTTTGACATTGGTCTTGGGTGTTTGTCTTGACATTGGTCATGTTCTTGGGAGTTTCATGATAGTGCAATGTTGCATTTGGAGTTTAGGATGGATTGATCATGGAGGTTCTCATGGATACTTGGAGACTTATGTGAGGATAGAGTTCTCTTGAGATTAGAGACATTTGTTGAGATGGTTACTCTTTGGAGGTTTTAGTAGAAAGATTGAGGAGCCTACACCTGGATATGGACAAGGGTTCATTATGGACCTAGAGGAGATTGTTCTTGGAGAGAGTCATTGTGGCTTGGTGTATCCTGGAGGAGCATTCTCATTCCCCACTCTAGGTATACTCGGTGGATTATCATCTATGAGGTATTTCCCATCCTTTTAGATGCATTTTTCTTTATGTTTTATCTTCTCATGGATATGGATCTTGTGCTATGGTTATTGGTTCTGGAGGGTTCATTTGAGGGATGTTGGGAAGGTTATCTCCTTGTTCATATGGTTTGATTCATGATGTCCATTATGAGTAGTTTAGGAGATGTGATTGGGCTTATTCCTGGTTATGGAATGGTTATGAGTTTAATCTACCTTGGCTAGAGAGGCTTACATCAATGTTAGGTACATGATACATATGCCCATTTAATCTATGGGATTTAATGGTTTGGTTTTTTTGAGGCTTTTCATTTGGGGTTGTAAGGAGATCATACTTGACACAACTTAGCACTTTGAGGTGTTGGTAGGACATTATGATTTATAGGTTTTCTCTCTTTGTCTTATGGATACTTCCTGGTGGTTCATGTTGATATGGTTGGACTTGGGATAGTTATGGTGACATGTTGTGAGAGAGTATGGAGTGATTTATCTTTCTTGTGTGGATCATTGTGATTGTTTTTAATACTACGTTAGCTTGTTGATTAGCCACACGTTGGTTTGAGTGTTGATTGGTAGAGTTGGTATGCCTTGATCTATTTTCAAATTTGACATTACCCATGCAGTGGGAGTTTCTGAATGTATGTGTCTTCATTGAGATTATTTATACATGGATCTTGTGATTGCGGTATATGGGTTGGATATGTTGTTTGCATGAGTTTATTGATGTTGTTGATACCTATGAGGTATGGATGGTTGGATGTATTAGCATATGCTATGTGTGCTATTTTTGATCATGTGGGTTGTTTACCTTTGACAGTAGCTTGGAACCTTTGTTATCACTTGGATTTGATGCTTGTGTTCTTTGGATTGGTGCATCTTCATCTTGGCATGTTCCTTTTCTTCCATAGGTGGAATGTTGGAGGATGAGAGGAGTTCTTTCTTGTGATGGTGGTTACTTTGATTTTATTGTAGGTATCTTGATGGAACACTAGAGCATACTAGAGATTCATGTGGTTTCATGTTTGCCTATGATGATATATTTCATTGATTGACCCTTATGCAATGTATATAACAAGTGGGAGAATGTTGGAATAGGTGTTTTGTACACCTTGCAAAACATTGATATATTTTATTTGTGTAAAATAAATATTTATTTGTGGTGCATCTTAATTGATGTGTTTAGCCACATTAGGTATTTATTTGGGTGCCACTTGTAAATGTGGTATGCAACATTGGGTTAATTGTTTTATGTGTGTGACAAACATAATAATTAATTGGAAAATTATTTAATATTGGGCATAAAGTGAAAACATAGTTGAAAATATTAAATGTAGGGTCAATGGTTTTTTGTATTCATGGTTTTTGGACACATGGTTTTATCCATTCTACATCTTGTATTTGTGTGAGCTTGATTCTATAAAATCAAGCACATGGTAAGTAGTTGGGATTGGCTAATTGATTGTTGGTTTTGGTTGTAGGCTATGTGAGAGGCTGTCATTGTATTGAGTTTCTTTTGTAAGTGCATTTTGTGAAGCATGGCATGGGATATGTGGTTACATGCTTGGACACATGGAGGATGCATTAGAGGAGCTTGATGTTTCAGAGGTGTTCATGGAGACTCATGAGAATGTATTGTAATATCTTATTGCTTATTAATACATTTGAGTGTGGATATTTTTGGAGGATGACTTTTTCTCTCTTGAAGGTTTTTCCATGGTATATCTTGTGTTATCTTGTGGTTTGCCTACTTAATATTTGCATTATGGTAAATCTATTATTTGCATGCATCATTTTATCCTTTTGGGTTATGTGGAATTGGTTTGATCCACTTGATAATTCCTAACAGGAGAGAAGGTGCATCATGCATCATATTCATATATGAGAGGGGTATGTCATCTAAAATACATGACTTCATTGTAGGCTATCATGACATCTGGAAGATCATTATGAGGCACAAAAATGTCATGAGAAGGTGAAGGGGGTAATATTACATTGTTATGGAGTAAAAAGTGTCCACATGTCTTTTTACCTCCTTGTTTAGCTCCTAGGTCCTCGTGATTGCATTATACATTCAAAATGTTTATCCTGACACAAAATTGCCCAACACCCAAGCAAAATTAGAATATGGACCCCTTTATTTACCTTACCTCGGACCTAAAAAGGGTTGATGGACCTGGGCAGTATCGCCCATGTCCCCCCTTTTAGGTCTGGCCTAATTTAAAGGCATGTCGACCTGGGACCTTTCCAAAGGTTTCTCGTTGTTAGCTTTTGGTTTAATTTCATGATTATGAGTGAGAAAGCATATATAAGTGTGTTTTTGGATTCATTTGTAACTAGCTTGAAAAAGATGGGAAAGAGAAAACTTGAGATATTGAAGTGAAGTAAGCAAGAGCATTCAATGTGATTCTAGAGCAAATTTGTGTATTGTTATTGTGTGTTTGTTGTAGGCATGGAGCTATCATATCCTCCTTAGGATTTGAAGGATCTTCACCATTATAAGGGATCATCACATAGGTGATATCATTGTTTGTTTATCATCATTTGAATCATCTCATTATCATTGTTTTCAGCCTCTACCCCCACGAGGGCACACACTCTTTATCAATCAATGATGTTGGGAAGCTTGAATGCTATCTCAAGATTTGACTGAGGCAAGTCCCTAAACACCATAACCCCCAAACCCCTTCATATCTTCTTGTGTGTCGGTTACATAGCAAGATTTGGAAAATACAGAGCTATAGGAAGACTGTGTGAAAATCAAGGTTTCAAGATTTAGAAATAGTTTTAGAGAATTCACTCACCAAGGACTTGGGTGGTACCACCCATGTCCTCCTACCCTTTCTGAGTTTAGATCTGGCATCATGGCATCATCTACAACTTTCCAGCTTACATCTCTGACAGATTCCTCTAGTCAAGACCTGGGTGGTCCCACCCTGGTCTTCTGACACCTCTGCTTTTGGGAGACATGTTTTGTCATCTCTTTGATCATCCTTGTGCAATTAGTTTTTGGATATGTATTGTACTTTCTCTTTTATAACAGATCATTGTAGAACTAGGGTTTCATGTATTGTTAAACTAGGGTTTGATAAAAAAGGATAAATTAAATCTAATCCATCTATAGCATACCTAAGTACAAGATCAACAACTGAGTCCACCTTCATTTGGTAGTGATTTGACCCAATCTTGTCCTTGAATGTTATATGGAAAAGGGTTTGATTTAGTGTGCACTCAGGTTGTCATCATTCTCCTTTTTCATACTTAACATACGCCATCTATGTCCATCCTTCAAGGTGTATCACAAGGTAAAACCTTACTTATTATGTACTCATCATAGTCTATAGGATCATCATTAAGCTCATGGGTAAATGACATGAGTGTGTCTAATAAATGTGGATGAGCACTAATCAACTCCATGAAGGAAGGGAAAGATAAGACTCAATAGAACCAATAAGGCACATATCTATCCTTAGTATAATGTGTTATGAGAATATCATGGATAGAGGGATGATGTGTAATTAAAGATAAAAAATTATCAAAATTTAACATGTATGCATGAATATCAACCAAGCAACAAAACCTAAAGGGAACCATATGGTAGAATACCCTATTATGTGAAAAGGTGCATTATGTAACTAGTTCTCTTTTGACTAGTAGACCTATTTACACCTTAGCTTAAGTTCACTTAGAGGATAATATTCCCTTTTGTCTCACCTCATGTGGACTCAACACATGTCCTTACACTTGTTTTATGTGAGTCAACATATGCCACATCTTAGGAGTGTTAGTCAGTCATTGTGTTCGACCATCCTACCTCTTCTATCATGCCTATTTATACAAGGGATATTGTACATTTTTACTTAACTTTTGAATATATCAATTAGGCTTATTTTTGTGTGCTTGTAGCTTATGGAAGCTTTTTCTGGTTATTGCTTGTTGGTCTTGGCTGCTCCAACATGGTATCAAAGCCATGCTAGCAAAACCCCTCCCATATTGAGTGAATCTCACACCTAACCTTGTCAAGAGTTCATTGTGGAGCCAAATGAACCTCATTTTTGAATCTAGAAGGCCCAAGACAGTAAATATTACCCTTCGTTTGGCAAATTTTGGTAAAATCAATTTTCTGTAATTTTTTTACCCCTAACCCTTGGGTTTGTACGAATGTATAGTCTCCATTTCCATACTTGCATGGATTTTTGTAAAAAAAACAATTTTTTTTTTGTAGAGGGTGCTTTGCCCCCTGTAAATTTTGACTTTCAGTTGTGTTTTGGTCAATTACTATTTTTTGTGTAGGTTTCTTAGCAAAATCACAAGCCATATGACTTGGTTAGGGCAACCTTGACCCCTGTTCAAGGCCGACCCTATTTTTTGATAGCTCAACCCTACTTTCTTAGGCACCATAGGTAATTCCAATTGACTCAGTCTTTCTATTATAGTCAGCCCTTATCAAGTCCATTTTTGACTGTGATCTCCACTCAACCCTTGTAGATCTTGTTTCGGGCCCTTGCCATGGAGTTCCAGGGCCACATTTTTGGCCTCTATCGTCCCATTTTTGGACTCACTACCATGACCTCTCACCCTGTATATCAGACTCATGGCCTATTCCATTCATATCTAGTCGACTCGATATATTAGTTGGGTGTTTCAATGCATTTTGCCCTGCATACATTTGTCTTTAGGTCTTGGTGATTCACATCCCATCTTCAGGATGTCTCCAACTTGTTCGACCACGCCTGGCCCTAGATCTTTGCCGTCTTGGCTCCGAAGAGCCCTTACTAGCCTTGATCTGACCATTCACTCTACTTTCTTGTGGTTTTCAACTTTGGAATCCTTTGCATTTAGATATGTTCTGGTTCTCATAGTGTCCTTGATATGTCTGCATGCCTCTATTCGGGAACACACTGCTCTTCTGCTCTACAACATTTTTTACCCTAAAGCACTTAGAGATACATTTTTACATTCTATTCTTATGGATTCAGTTAATCTGCTTGGACTAGTTCGTGTGCCACAATGCCCAACTCTAGGGTCTTTCCGCCATTCAGCTGACCTAGGATGCTCTCAATACTTTCGGGCCTATTTTTTCTCTACCCTCAGATTCTTCATTTGGAATCGACTGCTATTCTAGTTTTTAATGCGGGCGGACTTTGGCCATTCAACCCCTTTTCATAGTGTGAGACCTTCATTAAGACCATTTCCAATCCTCTTTGGACTTCTACACTGATCACATCAGCCTGTGCATCTCTTATGGGCCCTGCGACCTGGTCTTAGGTTGCCTCCCAATCCAACCACCTGTTCGGCCAAGTTAGCCCACAATTCAGCTAGATTCAATTTTTTAAGACTCAGTCACACTCCATATTGTTTGTTCAGTGCTCACATTTTCTTGTTAGCCCTTCCACCTTAGTGTTACATTTTATGTTAAAGTATCTTCTAACATGTAATATTCAAGTTAGTGGTTATATTTTTATGACCATAGTATTAAATGTAACCTCTAGAGGTTCTATCCTAGATTTTACCTTAACAGTAACATTCTTTGTAACTGCTAATGGTTTACATTAAACCATTAGCAACAAATGTAACCTAAGCATTGCTCACAATTAGAAAACTACTAGCGCTAACTTTTTATGCCAAACAGAGACCACTAGATCTTGAAAAAGTGCCTAAACTTGGGCTTTTTTCATTTTGTGATAACTTTTGCCCACAAAGGCAAAATTTGACAAAATTATAATCAATGGAAAGGTATTTCCATCCCTCACATAGAAGTATTGAGATAAATTAAAAATTGTGCTATTTTGACTATTTTTAGGCCTCAAAAGTCAATTGTAAGATTAATTTTTGATGGGGCATAACTTTCACCCTGCTTATTAAAAATTCACAATTTTTTTTTGAAACTTATCAAAATTTCACAAGGAATTCACTAGTGTAGGTAAAAATTAGATTTGGATATCCATTTTTTGTAAAAATATTTGTGAGTTATAAACGGATGATTTGGCTTCCAAACTTGCCCAAGTTGTAATTTTTTTCTTACATTTTCTTCTAGAGGGGCCTACGTTACAACACTCAACTTATAAAGTGCCACTTTATGTATCATTATTTGAGGGGATTATACATGCATTTTATAATCAATAACTTAGATAAGGGGATGATCTATCTAAGTTACTAAAAATGGGGATAACAGATCATCCATTTGTCATTACTTTAAAAAAAAGAAACTACAAGTCTTGGTGTGATGGCATCCTAAAGCGGTGTCAATGGATCCATGTATTTCCACATTTGTATTAGCTTATTTATGAACATAGTTCATTTTGGAAAAAAAATTATATGGGGAAATAAAAATGATCATGTCTTAGGATTTATTGGTTTAAGTTTTGGGAAACACACATTGTGGGCTCTATCACACATTGAGAGCCCTTGCACTCTCTAGACCACACTATGGGAAATGTATGGAGATAAATGAACCTCAATTCCAGATGATCTTGTTATGGACGTACTTCTTCCCCTTGATAATGTCGACGATCCTTTGTATGACAATGATATTGAAGAACTTGCTGAATTTGGAAGTCTTGAATGTGCTGATGACACAGAAACATATCCTCTTGCTTCTCCTCTTTCGACACCTTTAGCATTGACAACTATTCTGCCACCATCACTTGATGCTACATTCCAATCCAGAGTTGACTCATATATGGATTCCAGTGATTCTATGCACCAGGGTATTGATATCATATTTCTAGATCCACCACATCGGGATGCATATCTACCAAACATTTCATTTCTGTTGTAGAATCCCACATTGCATAGTTGGAAGACACCATATAGGACATTTTTCTTTTATTTAATGACATCTTCGATGAAGTTACATCGCCATTGTATTCTTTGGATATGATTGTGATTGCCTTGCCTACATCAACTTTTATAGTGACAGATTCTTTAGATATTCATGAGTCCACATATTCATCTCAGTTATCATTGATTTTGACATCCTCTACAATAGTATTAGATTCTTATTGGTCCAATTATCACCATACATCCATGGTCCCTGTTCCTGAATCTTTTATGGTACCTGATTCATTCTATCAGCATTTGTCACATGATAGAATTGGCTTGGAGATACTTGAGCATCCTATGAAGACAACATGGGCACCATTTTCAGCTTTGGATCATGGGTAAAATTCAAACACCTTCATACTTCTTCCTGTATGTTCCTATTTGGAATGGGAAGATGACTTGTACACTTCTATGGTTCTTTTTCTTCCTAAGGGGAGAATTGTGGTTCAACATTCATGGTTCATCTTCAACATCTAGTGTCAAGCATATACTAGTACTATAGGAGGTATTTTGAAGGGAGGTTGCATGGTTTTGCTTCTCATATTAGTTTTCAAAGGAAGAATTTCCTCGCATGGACTTCATTACTTCACATTTTCTGGTGGAGTCACATAGACCTTGTCATCTTTTCTCTCATATGGGGGGAACATATATTGTATAAATTAGTCTTATAAGTAGTCCTCGGGGGGTCATGTTGAGTCCTCATTTTCTTCTTCGTCACTTGTACAATTCTATCATGTATCATTTTTCTTTTGGAGATGAGTTTTATTTCCCATTGGGTTTTCTCCTTTTCTTTGGTTTTAAAAAATTTGTTTGTATATGGGTACCTAACATGGTATAGTAGTTGGGACCCATCCTTTGTGTTCTCCCTAAGTATCACTTGAGGGGGGTGTTAGTGTGAAAAGGTACATTATGTAACTAGTCCTATTTTGACTAGTAGACCCATTCACACCTTAGCTTAAGTTCACTTAGAGGATAAGATTCCCTTTTGTCTCACCTCATGTGGATTCAACACATTTCCTCACACTTGTCTTATGTGAGTCAACATGTGTTGCATCTTAGGAGGGTTAGTTAGTCATTGTGTTTGACAATCCTACCTCCTCTCTCATGCCTATTTATACAAGGCATATTGTACATTTTTACTTAACTATTGAATATACCAATTAGGATTATTTTGTGTGGTTATATCTTGTGGAAGTTTGTTTTGGTTATTGCTTGTTGATCTTGGTTGCTCCAACATATTCTAGGTTGAGAGAGTGGGATAAATGTTGTATATCATTATATAAATCCAAACACTAATCTAGGTATTATTAACATAAACGAATCCAAACCCCAAGAAATTTGAAAATGAATGATAAAACCATAATAATTTGATCACATTATAAGAAACATAATGTTTCCATGTCCCCTTCCTGAATTGCCAAAATTCAAGGGAGAAGGAGATCCAAATTCTCATATAAAGACTTACACTACAGTAATAAGGGAACTCCTTCTTTGGGATGGGGTCATCACCAAAATATTTCCAAATACATTAGAAGGGATTGCTTTGGATTGGTACTATCACCTTCTTGAAGCTTCTATTCACTCATTTTGATAATTAATAGGAGAGTTTGTCATGGTGTTTGATATGAATAAACTTGTGAAAATAGGGATTCGTGAATTACTGACCATGAGACAAGAATCAAACAAATTAGTGGCACACTTCATCACAAGGTTGAGACATGTGATCTACTCTTCCACAAGTGCTTGAAACATGGATCATCATGGATTATGAGATCTTTTCCTACATGCCCTCAATAGGGATAAGCGAGAAGAGGTACAAAAATTGGTGTACAAATCATACGAAGAAGCTTTAGAAAGTACTTTAAGAATTGATTAAGTTGTGATAGATAGTGGACATATAACTTATGGTGCGAATGGAAGACTAATAGGAGATAATGGTGGAAACAACACCTCCATCATAAATAAACTCAAAAACAATAGAAATGTGACAACATATGGGGTAATAGATCAACCCCCGATCGAAAACAAAGTTTGAGATGATTACAATGGTAGGGATTATTATCCTCTGAATGTCAACACGATTGATCAACCTCGAAACAATAACTATTATCCTAGGGATAATCATCAAACATTGAATCAGAATGACAATAGGTACGAATTCCCCCTATGAGTATAACCAATTTTGTTCCTTTCAAAGGACCAAGGGATATAGTACTGAATCATGTAGGGAATACAATAGATTCATCACTAGGCTACTAGAGGACCAACAATGTTTAGTCATTGAAATGTTCCTAAATCCACAAGAGGTCATGCCAAATAATAACAAGGATTTAAGATAGACACAAGATCCCATTGCTCCACAAAACTTGAACATGAATATCTTTCAAGATACTTTTCCCTCTCAGAGAAACATTGAAATCAACAACTGAGATGCAATGACTAGTTTTACAAGAACAACTGAAACAAACATTCTTGTCCAACTAGGACCAAAGGGAGAAACTAGGATGTTAGGATTAGTTGAAGTATTACATGATAAAGAAAAAAAACTCAACAATGAACAAAAAGGAGAAACTCATGAGGGAGTAGTGTCAGTTGTGGAACCAATTCCTGATCCAATTGGACCTGTTGTGTGGTTACAGAACACGCGCCACTTTGCCTTAGCAAAATAGGGACCCAACTTTTTGGCTTCCCCTTGCTTTTCTTGCTTTGGGTAGAATGATAAAAATCAAGTATCAGATGCAAAAGAGTATCACCCTCGGGTATGCATAGACCTCATAGAAAGTAGGGTTAAATGTTAATGTTAGTTTCTACCATAGTGAACCCCATAATGTGAAGGAGTGCAAAATTCTAAGTAAGTTTGCCTTTTGGATCACCCTAAAATTCCTCAAGGGTAAGAAGTTATGCCCGGTCAAGGTTTGGTCAAACCTGATATTCCCAGAGGGTCATCACATTCCCTTACATCCTTGATATTCATGAATATCTCTGATATATGTTTTAACGAAGAGAAACCCGATATCTATATATTTGTCAATATGTAGACGTCAAATTTAAATGCGAGAAATCATCTGCCCCTCGAGTATTCCCGCACATTCAAGGAGGGTCATATTTCCTAATATCCCTGATATTTGTTAATATCTAGATCACCTTCAGATATAATGTAAACACATAGCATCAGGATAATTCTTAATATCTGTCATATTGGTTAAGATCCCTGATCTTCCATAATATGACGATGACGTCATTCTAACCTGATAGAAAGAAGACCCGATATGACGATGACGTCATCAATATGCCTGACTCCAAGACGGTCATATTTCTCAATATCCATCATATTAGCTAACATGCCTGATCTTTGTCAATATGACAATGATGTCATTTCCCAAGCGGATTTGTAATATTAGTGATGATGATGACATCATCTTGATCTTCGAAGGTGAGGGATGTTTTCACAAAACTAAGATCCCTCATATTCCTTAATATCCTCATATCCACACTTGAGACACATAACACATGGATCCTCGGATACCAATAGGAAGCTGCCATGTGGCACTCTGATTGGATCATGTTAACACCTTATATTGTCACAATTGCCAAAAGGGCTATGATGACCCAATTTTAGTCATCGGTCAACAGTTGGTCATCTTCATGATGACATCATCATCATAATCCCAGATATTAGTCATATTTCTTAATATCCCTGGTATCTACAAATATATAGCTCCGCATTTAATGCCAGTCTAATGGTGGTTGAACCTTTAAAATTTTTGAATAATTACCCACCACCTGTTAGCATCTCCAGTCTTTAGATATTGATCAACGGATGTCGATAGAGTGACATTAATCACACCCTAATTCACTGTTGCTTTTGATTAAAAGTAAAGATTAAGGTCATTTTTAAATTTACCAAGTATTCAAATGAAATTACAGAGACACTGTGCAAATTAAGTTGTATTACTATAATTACGAACGTAATAGAACAGGTGTGGATTCAAACGACGAACGGAGGAAATTGTCTGCAGGGTAAATGTGTACATTCTGATATCAACCAAATAGTAAAAAGAGTAGCGTATATCAGGTATGTAATGACAAAACCCTCTTTTGTTGTTTATAGTTAAAATGAGTAGGTAAAATTGTTTTTACCAAAGTAAATCGATGTGATGATGCATGAAATGTATTGAATGAAGATTTAAATCATCAGGATATTCAGGTTACTATTATTTTGTATGACCATATGATATGTTAGGGTAAGAAATGCATGTGCTTTATCACATGATTCAATGGTACTCCGTAAGAATAAATTAGATACATAATTTCTGAAACCCATGTGCATACAACCAGAGGGAATTGCCTTCAGATACAGTCAGATAAATGATACTCATCTGGGGAATACTGATCTAGATGAATGGACAAAAAGGTTAGAACAAGGAGGTAGAGGTCCCTTACTTATCAATATTTACAATTCAGGCATGTGGCATGCAGGAGGGTTTCCTTATGCAATGGAGGCCATTGAGCTGGTGGTAGAATGTGCACGAAATTATAATACCAACACTAGAAAAGTGGAGAAACATGGTCGGATATATGCAATTTTTTTCAGTCGAAGGCATTAGTGCAGCCTTTAATTTACCTAAAGGACCTGATGTATCTAGGATAAATCTAGAGAAAATGGAAAAGAAGTACAATAAAACTGAGAAGGAGTGCAGAAAGGTCATGTATTTAGCTGAACCAAGGATGAAACATATGATCATGAAGTATAATAATACCAATGAAATATTGTATGTGGATGTTGAACTAGGAGTTTATACTATCAGACCCCAAACGATCAGAATAGAGGAAGTTCTAATGTACAACATACACATGCATAGAAATGTTCATCAAGATAATAGGGTGATCATAGAGTCTGATTGTAGTTCAGGTGACAATGATGAGATAGATCATTTTAAAGATTTTGAATTGTACTTATCCAGAGAGATGCAACATTGCCAGATACTAGGTATGTCCAATGAGGATATCCTGATTGAAGGATGGTGCAGGTTACATGATGAAGCACATTCAGAGAAGACTTGCGAGGCATGCCTGGATATGATGGAATTGGAATGAGCTTATAGAGAGAAGGGATCATCTTCAACCGAGGTAGGTAATATATCTAGTTATGATGATACTGATTCTTGCTTATCATCTACAGATACAGGAGAATTTGAAGAGACTACACATTAGGATGAAGGTTAATGCATAATCCAGATGAGAACCTGATGTATAATGGAAATACTCACAAAGATGAAAATAATATCACCCCAGGGACTGACTGCTTAATTGAGTCAGATTATGAATTGTCTCCACATCATGCTTTAGTTAAGGGTTGGTGTAGAATACATGATGAAGCACATTCAAAAACCACATGCTCATTATGCTTACATATACTAAATAAGCAAGAGCAATTTTGTTCAAGAAATCAGTCATCTAGCAACAAAGAGATGCCTAAAGTGAAAAGGAAAGAGATTAAAGTACAATCAGATAGTGATAGGATGATACCATAGAAGTGAAAAGAAGAGGGGTGTCATGTTCACATCAGTCGCCAAGAATGACAGAGGGTGAATCCCAAAAGTTGAAGTGGATATCAGGCGGTGCAGCTGCCAAAGCTAAAAAGAAAAGAGGTCTTGATAAACCATTAACATAAGATAAGCCATGGATCCTTAGGTTTGATGGGTCCAAGTATAAACAGGAAAGTCCTTTTTAGCAGCATACAGATTGCAATTCCCATGTACCAATAATGTGATAGAATATGAAGCTTTAATTCATGGGTTTCTTTTTGCTCTTAAGAAGAAAGTTAAGATTTTGCACATCTATGGAGACTCAGAATTGGTAGTAAGACAAGTGAGGGGTATCTATGCTTGTAATTACAAGAATTTGTCCAAGTATAGACATAGGGTTTGGGACCTGATCGAAGAATTTGATGCATTTAACATCACCCATGTCCCTAGAGAACAAAATCATAGAACAGATACTTTGGCATAGGCTGCTAGTACACTGGATCCTTTGTCCATTTCTAGATTAAAGAGATTTTCATTTGAACTGATATCAATACCCTCCATACTAGACAATGTCACTAATCTTCAAGTGTTTGATGATGATCAACATATCTTGGATTTCATAGCAAACAGAGATATATTTGATGCACAAATCCTAGATGAGAAGAATTTGGAAGATCATATATGGGAAGAGGAAGAGATAATGGACTTACCAAGCAATAAGATCCCTAAAGGTATGATTGAATTAGAAAAGGCCATTGATCTGCATAATATGATAAAACAAAAGGATCTCCCCAAGACAGATGGAGGGGAATATTCACCAGTCAACATAGGACAAAATGAAGATGTAAGGAATGTCCTAATTGGTAAAGTTTACACTGAAGAAGAAAAGATAGAGATAACCCAAGCATTGAAGGATTACATACATGTTATCACTTGGACTTATGATGAGTTAAAGACATGACACGTCAATCATCACCCACACTATTCAACTAAAACTAGATGCCAAACCTTTTAGGCAGAAGCAGAGACCAGTCAATGCACTACTAGAGCCTATCATTTTTGAGGAAGTTAAGAAATTAGTGAATGCTAGGATCATATTTCCTATTAGGCACTCAACTTAGGTAGCCAATTTGGTCCCAGTAAGAAAGATAAATGGGGATATACGCCTATGTGTAGACTTCAGAAATTTGAATAGAGATTTTGAGAAAGATAACTATCCTTTACCTTCACTGAATGAAGTCTTGCAAATAGTGAATGGAGCTCAAATGATGTCCTTCCTGGATGATTTCTTAGGATACAACCAGGTAATGGTGGACAAAATAGATAGATAAAAAACAACATTCACCACCAAGTGGGGGATATTTGTTTATAGACATATGCCTTTTGGATTGATCAATACTAGAGCTACATTCCAACGTGTAATGGACATAGCATTTAGAGGCTTGGTTGGAAAATGCATAGTCATATATATGGATGATCTAACCACCTTTTCAAAGAAGAGAGGTGATCACATAGAAGATGTCAGAAAGGTGCTCAAGAAATGCAAGCACTATGGTATCTCACTCAATCCAAAGAAATGCATATTTGGGGTAACCACAAGTAAATTACTTTGGCCACTTAATATCAGAAAATGGGATCACCATTGACCCACTAGGGTAGAATCCATCATGAAGTTACAACTTCCTGGGAGTAAGAAAGAACTTAAATCTTATTTTGGTAAGATAAATTTTGTGAGAAAGTTAATCACAGGGTTTGTGGAGATTGTCAGACCACTCAATGCAATGCTTAAGAAAGATGCCAAGATTGAATGGACACTTGAAGAAAAGGCTGCATTTGAGGACATCAAGAAATCCATATCAGATGCACCTATCCTGATCAGCCTAAACTACACAAGAGAATTTTATATTTATTCATTTGCTTCTGAGCATACATGTGTAGCAGTCCCGACGCATAGGAATGAAACTAAGGAAGAAAAGCCTATAGTTTTTATGAGTTTCCCATTCAAAGATACAGAGCTTAGATATATGGATGTTGAAAGACAATCTCTTTCTTTGGTAAGATAAGTAAAGAAATTTAGACATTACATCTTGAGAAGTAAGGTAATTGCTGTGGTACCAGATGCAGCAGTAAAAATGCTCCTGAATGCAGAGTGAACTTGGAGAGAAAAGAGCCAAGTGGATAATAGTTCTCCAAGAATATGATATGGACATAACACCCATGAAACTAGTTAGAGGGCAAGCCCTAAGCCAGATGATTTCTGAGATTGATCCTAACATAGTGAGTCAACAATATGTGGTGAACACCAAAGAAAATAAAGAATGGTATTAGACATATCTTGATCACTGGGAGATGCCCATTGAAGATGCAAGCTTCTCAAAGAAGAGCTCTGAAGATAAGATCAAAAAAATACATTATCAAAGAAGGGGTCCTTTTCAAGAAGAATTATGAAGGGATATACCTTAGATGTCTGGACAGACCAGAAGCAGACAAAGTTCTTGCTGAGTTACATGACAAATTTGGAACAACAAATGGCTCCCACTTAGCCAATGCACATGTTATCTTGAGAGCAGGATATTACTGACCAACAATTTTTAAGGACACTGTAGAGCACATCAAATGTTGCCACACTTGTCAGGTTACTGCCAATAAGGAGAAATATGCTGCTCAACCCTTGCAGCTAGATATGGAGATGCGACCATTTTCCCAATAGGGCATGGACTTTATAGGTCCTATTAATCTGCCATCATCTTCAGACCACAGGTGTGTTTTGACAATCACTAATTATTGCACTAGGTGGATTGAAGTAGTTAGTAGCAAAACATGCACTGCAAAGGATGTGATCAAGTTCCTAGATAACAACATAGTAACCAGGTATGGAGTTCCATATGCTCTTGTATGTGACAATGGACCAACTTTTGCATCATTGAAATTGTCTAGTTGGGCCTTTGATTATGGAATCATTTTGAAATTCTCTTCAAACTACTATCCCTAGGGAAATGGCTTACCAGAGTCAACAAACAAAAACTTATTGAGTATCATAAAGAAGTTGATAGAAAAGAATCCTAGGGAATGGAATACCTTTCTTAAGGATGCCTTATGGGTGGTTCAAACCAAAATGAAAGTTGCTTTAGGAAATTCTCCTTACCACTTAGTATATGGGGTGGATCCCATCCTCCTTGTTAATCTTAAGATCCCCACATTGCAGTTTGCAAAAGAGTATTTGGGCATAGACAATAAGCAAGAAGTTAGGTTGCTACAACTCATGCACCTAGAAGAAAAGAGAGATAGGGTGATTGATCAATTCCCCAAACATCAGGCTACTGTCAAACGTTGGTTTGATAAAAGAGCCAGGATAAAGGCTTTTAGGATATCAGACCTAGTCCTAGCATGGGACAAAGCACATGAAAAGAAAGGTGATCATGGAAAGTTTGATAAACTTTGGATAGGTCCTTTCTAGATTTTAGAGATCCTAGGAGATAGTACTTACAGACTCAAGACCCTAACTGGTGAGGATGTTCCATTTCCAGTCAATGGACAATTCCTTAAACACTATTTCCAAGCTTAGACAGGGTTAGGTCATGATACTGTACCATAATCTACATTCTATATAGTTGCCTGTATAGCTTGCTTTGTGTGTTTTCTTCTAGCTTGTTGGCATTGAGTATTTATTTTGATTTGGAAAAATGATGCACCTTTTTACTATAGAACACCACTAAAACTGTTAGAATTCAAGAGTTAGATATAAGTTTTTACATAAACCATATCTCATGTTAACAAGTATCCCTGATCAGGTCTGTGATATCCTATTCATTAGTATTGCTTTTCTTGCTTAAGGAGATCTTCACATGACATACCTAATAGCCTTGGGTTTGTTGAAAATACCAGTGTGAGGTTAAGTGAAAAATCAAAAGGTTGCCCTTGCTACCATTGCAATTCCCAACCTAAATTAGCAAGTGAGTATGCCTTGCAAAATGTGCTTACATGATGACATCTTATGAATACAAAAAAAAGAGAAGAAATATATTGAATATCTAAAGAGAAAAATTAGGCCATCTAAGTTACTCTAACGAGGCTATGGACACCTGTTGGCAGTGGGGCTCTACTTAAGGGAATTACAAAGATAACCTTGTCAGGGCTATGGACGCCTACTGGCAGCAAGGATCTATCCAGGTTGGCTATGAGGGATAAACCAAATTATGTAGTTTAACCTCTTCACTAGTGTTTTCAACTCATCTTCAAGATGAGGAATATGAATCACATGCACACACTTGATCCCTTGCAATACATTGTTCCATTGATGAATATGATACCATCTAGAAGATCATGATGCTTGTGCTTAATAAAATATGGAGCATGATGTTCTAACTTATACTTACCTCTTGAATTATTAGAATTTCATTGTTTTCTTTGGTGACAAGTTGTTGTGTGGTTACACAACATGCCCCACTTTTCCTTAGCAAAATAGGGACCCAACTTTTTGGCTTCTGCTTGCTTTTCTTGCTTTGGGTGGAATGGTAAAAATCAAGTATTAGATGCAAAAGAGTATCACCCCCGAGTATGCATAGACCTCATAGAAAGTAGGGTTAAATGTCAATATCAGTTTCTACCATCGTAAACCCCATAATGTGAAGGAGCACAAAATTCTAAGCTGGTTTGCCTTTTGGATCACCCTAAAATTCCTAAAGGGTAGGAAGTTATGCCCAACCAAGGTTTGGTCAAACCTGATATTCCCAGAGGGTCATCACATTCCCTAACATCCCTGATATTCACAAATACCTCTAATATATGTTTTAACAAAGAGAAACCTAATATCCACATATTTGTCAATATGTAGACATCAAATTTAAACGCGAGAAATCATCTGCCTGTCGAGTACTCCCACACATTCAAGGAGGGTCATATTTCCTAGTATCCTTGATATTTATTAATATCTAGATCACCTTTAGATATAATGTAAACACTTAGCATTGGGATAATTCTTAATATCTGTTATATTGGTTAAGATCCCTAATCTTCCTTAATATGACGATGATGTCATTCTAACCTGACAGAAAGAAGACCCAATATGATGAGGACATCATCAATATGCCTGACTTTAAGACAATCATATTTCTCAATATCCATCATATTAGCTAACATGCTTGATCTTCGTCAATATGATGATGACATCATTTCCCAAGCAGATTTGTAATATTAGTGATGACGATGACGTCATCCTGATCTTCGAAGGTGAGGGATGTTTTCACAAAACTAAGATCCCTCATATTTCTTAATATCCTCATGTCCACACTTGAGGCACGCAACACATGGATCCTTAGATACCAATAGGAAGCTGCCACGTGGCACTCTGACTGGATCATGTCAGCACCTTATATTTTCATGATTGCCAAAAGGGGTATGATGACCCAATTTTAGTCATCGGTCAACAGTTGGTCATCTTCATGATGACATCATCATCATATTCCCAATTATTAGTCATATTTCTTAATATCCTTGATATCTATGAATATACAGCCCCGCATTTAATGTCAATCTAACGGTGGTTGAACCTTTCAAATTTTTGAATAATGACCCACTACCTGTTAGCATCTCCAGTCCTTAGATGTCGATCAATGGATGTCGATAGAGTGACATTAATCACACCCTAATTCACCGTTGCTTTTGATTAAAAGTAAAGATTAAGGTCATTTTTGAATTTACCAAATATTCAAATGAAATTACAGAGTCACTGTGCGAATTAAGCTGTATTACTATAAATTACGAATGTAATGGAATAGGTGCGGATTCAAATGATGAACGGAGGAAAGTGTCTGCAGGGTAAACGTGTGCATCCTGATATCAATTAAATAGTAAAAAGGGTAGCATATATCAGGTATGTAATGACAAAATCCTCTTTTGTCATTTATAGTTAAAATGAGCAGGTAAAATAGTTTTTACCATAGTAAATCAATGTGATGATGCATGAAATGTATTGAATGAAGATTTAAATCATCAGGATATTCATGTTAATCTTATTTTGTATGACCATATGATATGTTAGGGTAAGAAATTCATGTGCTTTATCGCAGGATTCAATGGTGCTCCGCAAGAATAGATTAGATACAAAATTTCTGAAACCCATGTGCATACTATTGGAAACAAGGCAGATAACTAAGAGGGGGGTGAATCAGTTATCTTAAATAGCTTAACTTTCTTTTCTTCTTTAACAATAGTACAACATCAAAGCATATAAGCATACATAATCAGAAATGAAATCAACACACATAACACAAGGATTTTACATGGAAAACCCTGTTAAGGGAAAAGCCACGGGGTGACTAACCCAAGATTGTATTCTCTGTTAAAAGAATAAGAAGTACAAAATGGCACTTGCCAATTAGGGCTCACTGCCCGAGCACACTGCACACAAGAGGCACACTGCCTACAAGAGACTCACTATCTATAAAGTTTATAGA
Organism: Cunninghamia lanceolata; assembly: GCA_027924645.1. Classification (NCBI taxonomy): domain Eukaryota; kingdom Viridiplantae; phylum Streptophyta; class Pinopsida; order Cupressales; family Cupressaceae; genus Cunninghamia; species Cunninghamia lanceolata. Next base: position 303,753 of record BSBN01001057.1, read on the forward strand.
AGGTAACCAGATGTTTGAACTAAAGAGAGACATCCACATATGCTGAGGTTTAGTTCTGGTTAGGCTCAATATACTGATCTAATGCACTTCATTCTTCCTTTGCTTTAGTGTTGATATTCTATTACATACCAGACTTGTATTGGTGCTTCCATAGTTCTCTCTACCTTTCCTCACACACTATATCATCACACACACACACCTTCATATTGAAATCCATCTAGTATATATATTCGCATCAAGGATTTCAACATCTTTCTAGTCGGCAACTGGAATATTCAAGATATTTACAAAACACTGATCTGTTGGTTGAATCCATGCTTAATATGTGATGCGTATCAAAGACATAGACATAGAAGTCATCAATCATGTCAGCCAACCATGTATGATCCCTCAAATAGCTTGATCACCATCAATTTCTCATCTAGATTAAAGTCTGATGCTCTGCTGGTCAGTTCTTCCTTAGTCTACTCTACCTGTCAGGAACCCAACACTTAGATGCTCATATCTTTTCAATCATTCAACACTAGAGGCTCAATCTCTAGAATGTAGTAGTCATGGTACTCCTCTTGACTTGTCCAAGTCCACAACTTGCTGAGTTACACCATCTGAGAGATCCGGACATGATTGTTGGACCTTGTTGTATGCTCTGTTCTTGCTCACCGGACCAAAACACTCTTCAATCTATCTTCCGGTATATACATACTATGTGTTGCGGATGTGTAGGATGGACTTTGTTGCCATCAATGACAACACTCATGGAGCCATACAGTGTCTCTTGCCAACACATACAACTAGAAGGAATTGCCTTTAGATACGATCAGATAAATGGTACTCATCTAGGGAATACTGATCTGGATGAATGGATAAAAAGGTCAGAACAAGGAGGTGGAGATCCCCTGCTTATCAATATTTACAATTCAGGCATGTGGCATGCATGAGGGTTTTTTTATGCAATGGAGGCTACTGAGCTGGTGGTAGAATGTGCACAAAATTATAATACCAACACCAAAAAAGTGGAGAAACATGGTCGGATATATACAAATTTTTTAGTCGAAGGCATTATTGCAGCCTTTAATTTGCCCAAAGGACCTGATGTATCTGGGATAAATCTAGAGAAAATGGAAAAGTACAATAAAACTAAGAAGGAGTGCAGAAAGGTCATGTATTCATGGAGAGCCCATGATAACATGTATAAGGTTGCTAAAAAGTTACTTGTGCATATATATAAGTTCAATTTCACACCTGAGTTTCAATATATGATGGTGATGCTTTGCCGCTTGATAGGGAGGCCAAATGCTGGAACATTTGAGAATTGGATGTTTGGCCTCATGAGAATGATGGAAGATATAGTCAAAAAACCCCAATGGGCCAACATCATAAGTAATAGCCTGGATGAAGGAATGAGGAAGTTGGGAGGAAAAGCCAACATGTTCCACATGTCCTCCTATGTTGTTTATGCATGTGCATTCAGAGGCACATTCAACGGATTACAAACAGTGGGCAGGGTTGGAAGTAACCTTGGAGATGTCAACATTTAGGATCACTATCCCTAGTTGAAACAAAGGGATTCTCTCCAGTACTACCAGAGAGTAAATGACTCATTTTCCATGCATTTAGTAAGAACCATGGAAGAGGACAGAGCTAAGAGGTTGAGCATGGAAGTGCAAGCGATGATATACAAGCATGGGGCTTAGTTCATCCAATTCCCCATATTCACATATATCAAGATAGAAGGTTTTTCTGGGCAACCTCTCATGTTGCCAAGATATCCTACTAATAAAGTCATCCTAATGGAGTTGGCTAGGCAAATACTGCCTTCATTTGAGGCCTACGTTGAAAGAGGAAAGATTCCTAACATTTTCTTCCCAATTATGATTGGATGGTACATGTGCCTAGACAAAGAAACTGTCAACAAGGTAATAGGGAGTTGCAGTTGATGTCATTACAACCTTTCTCACTGCCAGGCCATATGACCCATATGGCAGGATGCAAGCACTAAGAAGAAGCTAATGTATCAGATGCATCTGCGAGACTATTGGGCTGATTGTGACGATGAAGTGGAAGTGAAAAGGAGGAGATTCCAAAGGTTGAATTTAAACCATATTCATTCATTTGACTACATACCAGTGCCTGTACAACTGCATGAAGATGATGGGAATATCATGTCTCAAGGATATGAGACTAAGAAAATATACAATGAAACCATATCCTCCCCTGACTGGAACCAGCCAGAAGAAACCTCATTGGAGTAGAGAACCCAAAGGGTTATATCATTAACCAAGGACTGGGTGGAGATAGAGGTTACCAAGTTGAAGAAAAAGGGGATAGCTCTCACAATTGACAACAAGAGGAAAAGAAAAGAGTTAACAGATGGGGAGTATGATGACTTCCTCAAAGAAAAGAGAGTTCATCAAAAGGAGAGAGGCAACAGAGTAAATCAAAGAAGAGTAATCAAGATGGTGGGGTGACAATCATTTGCCATACCCAACCCAAGGATGATACATACTCTACTTCTGCTGCAACCACCTATCAGGAACCTACAAAGAAACAAAAGCCTACTCCAAATCCTGCTCCAACTGTCATAGAGGAAGGAGAAAGCATTGATGACGATGATCTCCTGATAAGCAGGAAGAAGAAGAAATTTTAGGAGGGACCTCAAAAACAAGCATCTGTAATGAGGGGAGCAATAGAAAGGAATCCCACTATAATATTGAAAGGATTTGGTGGTGAGGGCATCAAAAGAACCCTGCAACATGAGGTCCCCATTCCTGACATTGTGCATTTCAAGACAGAAATGGCTGAAGAGCAGAGAAAAGAAAGGCATAGTAAGAGAGATGAAGTGCCTTTTTTTGGATGAAACAGTAGACTTATCAGAAGATGATATTGTAAATGAGGTATTAGCTAGTCCTATGGAGGTACTAGTGAAGAATACCAAAATGACTCCTCATGGTACTCTGATGGCACAATAGAAGGATGATGAGGAGGATATTATAGAGGGTAATCCTGAGATAGTAGCACAGTAGATTGGTCTAGCAGAATTGGTAGATCAGGGTACCAGCCCAACTATAGTAGACCTAGCATATCAGGGTGAGGATGATACAAATAAAGATAAGGATACACATCCTGAACAAAGAAAATTAAAAGTGAATGTACAAATGGAGGAGGAAGATACAACTGATCAACAAGATGGTCATGGTAATGAGCAAATACCTAAAAGAGAGCCAGAAAAAATGGGAGTAGAAAAACCCCAAGATCCTAATGAAACAAATGTAGAAAAGGATGGGGAATAAAGATCTCAGGTGGGTGATGACTAGGGAGAGAAACAAAATACAGATGAAGAAATTCATAAAGATCAAGAAGAAAGGATAGAATAGAGCAATCCTGATGTTCATGCAGATCCACCACCCTTGCAAGAAGAGTGGGATACATCTAAAGAGGGTACACAAGAGGTCCCTATTCATGAAGAAGAGCATGAAGAGGAAGTTCCCAGTGAACAAGAAGATCACCAATCACCACCAAGGGTAGATTAGAATATGGGAACACAAAATGTTCAAATTGAACATACCAACTAGCTGTGGTCCACTGATGAAGTGCCATATTGGTTACAACAGGAGGTACATGCACCTCCCCCTAGTGTGGCACCTGAATTCGATATTACTTCATTGTTCACAGCCAAATACAGTTAGACCTAGGAGAAGAGCTAGGGCCACTTCGGCCATAAAGAGAGATTCAACAATAGGTAGGAGGACAACTGAAGTAGCTATACCAATGGTAGCCATAGCTAAAGGAGAAATAAGTGTTAATGAATTTTAGATGACCACTATTGATTTAGGCTTTGCTACCGAAGAGCAAGAAGGCCAAGAGGCCAAAGAAATTATTGATTCTTTATTAAAGAGTGTGAAAAGAGAAGAAAAAAATAAGGTGCACAAAGGGCACATTGCCCAATTGCACGCATTCATAAAAGGGTTAATAGATCCAAATAATATGCCAATCAACACTTTTGTCCCTCTGACTATTATATCATAGGATGAGGTCATTGGACTGGATATCATGAAGCATAAGGCGCACATGATGGATAATTGGTTCATCCAATTTATTGCAGAGGTAGAGAAGGTGAAGAAGACCTCTCTCAATAACTGGAACTTGCTCAACACATTGAAGAGCAAGGGAGATAAACTACAAAAGGAGATTGGGAAAAGGTCAATTAAATTTGAGAAACAACTGACTGTCCCGATAGAAATGAAGCACATAGATTTCAATTTCCTAATATCTAATAAGATACTAAATAGTCAAATATCCAAGCTACTAAACATATGGTATGAAGATACCAAATTTGAAAGTGAGATACTAAAGAAATGCAATGCAAAGATGAGAGATATCAGTGTCAAATTGCATAAGCTCCTATCTGATGAGGTAGAAATTTTGGAGGCTCTAGAAGAAAAGTTGGAAGGAAAGATTGAAAATCACGATGAGGACTTTGCAGTTAAAGCTTTCCATGATAATTTCAAACTTGCTATAGATGCCCTGCTAAACCATCTATCAGAGGACACAATCAATAAGGCCATGAGAATGAAGGCTAAAGTGGAAAAGTATAATGAGATGCTGAATAGAAGAAAGAATAAATGGTCTGCATTACAAGCACATATCAAATCACAAGAACATGCAGTTAAGAAAGCCAAGGTCCAAGATGGAGGGGAGATTGAAAGAATAGTGCAAGTATATGAGCCTATTAGGGGATAGATAAATGTGCCTGCAGAAGAAAGTTTATCCACTGATGAGGAAGATGAAGAATGAATATGACACATATGATTGTGTGCATGAGGTAGTACCATATGGTTGCCAAATGGCAACCTGTGCCACGTGTTAACCATTGACTTGGTCAAAAGGCAATATGAACCATTGATCTTAATTGATAAATCTTGATCGTAGGATCTTTGTCACCGCTCCCTCCTCTTAATCTATAAAAGGGAGATGGAGTGCACTTTTTACTCATTCAAAACTTAATTGAGATTAGATTACTGAAGCCTCAGGACTAACTCTCAAAGCTAATTGTAAATGTACGTGTCTATTGCATACTTAATGAAGAAGAATATTTAGATTACATACAATTGTAAATTCTGAGTAATCTATGGATGAATTCTTGACTTGTACTTTGATTTGCTATATCCTTTGGAGTGCAATTCATGTTGTGCATGTTGCTTTCATTCCTTTTCCATTGAAGTTAGCATCAACCATACCTAGCTGTGGAACATCTTGGTGAACCTATGGTTTGATTTCCTTCTCTTCATGATAGTATCTGGGATGTATGTGGATCACTAGCTAAAGATTCAACTATTTTAGTAAAGTTTAACAAGCATTCGTTACAATTTGTTTAATTTCATTAAAATCACCATAATAATTCATAGAAAATATAAAGAAAATATAGTGAAAAATATGCTGATGTCTCGTAGAAAGCTAAATATTCATAGCATATTTGAGTTAAATAGCATGTATAATTGAAAATATCATGCAAATACATGCAAATCTTAACAGTAATCGTGCAAATATCTGCTTGTAAACACATTATTTAGATAAATTTTCATAATGTAGAGGTGAAAATTAATCAATAATAGTTGATGATCAGAAGAATTGATCAAACTTAGAAAATATCCTCAACATTTGTTAAATACAGTAGGATTAACCTTATCTATTAACAGATTTACAGAAAGCAGGTGGAAAATCAGATGTTCAAGCATTAGTTCTTGGAAACAGAAACTTTAGGCCCCTTGAATGGAAAACAAGGCAGATCAAACCAATGAGAAACATCAGTAGATTATGAACTAATCAACGGAGACTTGGGATCATGAATTCTTTGAATTCATCATATCTTTCAAGATGATAAAGGTTTCATTTGCAATTCTTTATCTATGTGCGTTTGTGGCTAACATCATAACCAACAAGACGTTATGATTTGATTGAGGATCTAAATAAGACATACACTCACATATAATATATTGATCTCAAAAATTCTTCATCTCATCATTTGACCCTTCTAAAGGCAATAGGATTGAGGTACCTAGACCAAATTACTCTTTTGCCTAGTGAACAAATAAACCAGTTTGACTTCAATGTAGATCCACCCAATGCTGAACTGAAAGACCTAGGATTCTTCCTCGATCTAAATAAAATACCCTAAGAAGAAGATCTAACTAAGAAGAGGGATCCTACTCTTTATTTACAAGTATGGATCTATGGTACATGCATAAAAAGGACATTAATCGATGATGGGGCTATCATGAATATAGTTTTGTTCTCCCTTTTGGAAAGAATGCGGTATGGACATACCAATATTACTACATCTCGTGACACTTTGAGAGGGTACAACCTAAAATCTGCCACAATAGGGAAGATTACATTGCTTATTCCGTTAGGGCCAAAGATGATTCCTACCATGTTCTATGCCATTGACAAGGATATTAGGTATAACTTACTAATTAGAAGACCATGGATTCACCGAATGAAGGCCGTGCCTTCCATATTATTATAGGAAGTCAGATTCTTGCACCTCAGAAAAGTGTATGTCATAAAAGGGGATCTAGAACCCTTCAGAAAGGTTAAGATTGATGCAACCAAGAAGATAGGGATCTCGATAGATTATGAGTTTCCAATGAACAAGATTTCTATCCCAAATCTAGCACCTCAATCGATACAAATTAAAAGGACATAAATGCCTACCAAAATTGTCAACAATGCATAAGTGAGAACCTCTAAGAAGGGGAATCAATGAAACAAAAAGAAGTGGTACTAAAAGAAACAATGATAAAAATCATGGAGTGGTTGGAAAAAGAAGGACCTCTACAATTCCCTCTAGAGATTCTCACATCAACATAACCTTAAAAGATGAGGAAGTTAATCCAGTTTTCCCATACATAGGGGAAAAACCTCATTGAACAGAGTAGCCTAAGTTTGAAACAAAGACATTATATTTAAATGGAGTAGAACCACATGCCTTCTTAAATTTGGAAGATGATTCTTCTGAAAGTTATACTCCTTTAACACCACTAAGGGAAATGACATCTAGTGAGACACGTGTCAGAAATACAAGAGAAAAGTGATTCATACACACTACTCACCTTTCGAGGATTCTTACACACGACTGACACCCCTAGTGGAAATAAAAGAACATGATCAAGACAAAGAAAAATTGATAGATAATGAATCAACGAACATTCCTAAAACTTCATTAAAAGCCTTTCAGACCCCACAAAACCCTGAGCAACCTACCTCAACTTTAATACAATGTAATGATGTAGACGAATGAGAAGCGCCCTTAGTGTAGATAGAGATGTTAGAAATACTCTAAAATCAAGATGAGGTGAGTGAGGGAGAATTTCAAAAAGAATGTAAGATGCAGGTGACCATAGAAACTAAAGATCCTATCATTTTTGAGTTTTTAAAAAGATATGTAGGATACTCGATAGATATGCGATCAGAACCAAATGAAAAAGCAAGCATAAGTTTTATTCCTCTAGATGAACAAAGAGAGCCACAAACCCCTTTTAATTGTTCCAATTATTAATTCTAGAATGTCTTGAGGTAAAGATCCACATACAATATGAGTTTGACTTACTCACTGGGCTTTTGAGTTGTGATGGGGCCTTGTACTAGACCCCTCACATCAACAAGCATTTCACAACCTATTACATATAACATTAATAGGAGTGGTCCCTCAAATGAGTCAACTAGAGCAAAGTCAACCTTCAGGACCCTACAAAATAGGAGAGCTTGTCCTCTGAAAAGGGAGTACTAAGAATAAGAAACATAGGAAAAAGAGGAAATTTCATGAAGATTGGAAAGGTCTGTACATGGTCAAAGAAGACGTCAGAAACACTGCTTATCTTTTGTTTACAATAGAAGGTGAGGAATTTGGCGAGACAGTCAATGCCTTTAACTTTAAGAAATATTATGTCTAAAAAAAGTCAAAAAAATCATAAAAACATAAAAACACAAAAAAATCAAATATTCCAAAAATACAAAATAAAATAAAATTATAAAATCATAAACAAACATGCATTTATATTTCATCGTACATCTCTATGAGTGGAATGCTCTTGTTGGATTTTCATTCTAGTAAGGAGTCTAAAATCACTTAGGTATAGGTTGATCCTCTTAGCTTTCAATATCCCTTATGTTCACAATTGCCATTCCCCTTTTCACATACCCTAATGATTCTGATCAAAGCCTAAATTTTAGCTCTACATTGATCCCAATCTTAGCAATCCATGCTATTAAGTCTAAAAAAATCTAGTCTTCAAACCCATAGTACTCAATAGAAGCTTGCAAATAGACATTCCCCATTTATTCTTAGCAAATGGGAAGTTCGATAGGATAGTAAAAAATCTTGGTAGCACTCAGCCCCTTATCTCTCCTGGCCAAAAATGTCATGAAGATCATAACTCTAACGGAAACAATCTAAAATATGAGTGAATAAGAAAAAAGAGTGATAAAAAAATAAGAGTGTGAGAGAAAAAGTGAGATTATAAGCTCCAAAGCACATAAATATATAGAGCATCAATAAAATCCTCAAAGCATCCCATCAAAAAACATAAAATATATCAAAAAAAGAGAGAAAAATGAGATATTGCAAAACACAGAAAAAAGAGAGATACAAAAAAAAGTGAAAAGAGAGAAGATTGCTAATTGTACGTACTCTTGAGTGAAGATAAGTCTAATCTTAAAGCTACGAGGGTGACAATCTAACAAATAAAGTAAGGTACAAAGCACACACACACACACACACACTAGCTGAGAAATACTATAAGTCTAGATGTCTTTAGGGCCATCTTCTACTCTAAAGATTTTTCCTTTATCGTAGTTCTATCTTGTTGGCCTTCTTTGATCTAAGTCTAGCAAGAACTAACAAAATTTTCTTCTTGTCTAAGTTAGAAGCTTGAAAAAATGTTTTTCTAGATAAGGATCAATGTTCAACCTTTAACAAAGCCTAAAATTTAGAAGCATTCATTCTCCCATCCCGTTCCCACTTGATTCCTAAATCCTATCTCAAGAAATTAAATAAGTTTCTTATACCAAGATAATTTGCAATCCGCTGAAGCAAAAATATCACTAAAGAGCAGTCACATTGTTTGTTCCATCATGCATTGATTATACCAAAACTTTGAAAAAAGAAAAGGAATAAATCTATGTCATAATTCATGACATTCTATAGGTTTAAAGTGTGTTTCACTCCTTCTTGTGTCCTTATATTTCATTCATTGCATTGCATTCATATATATTCAAAAAAAGACCAAAAATATATCATAATCTTTCTACATTTGTTTAAAGTCTTAGAGATCGTAATAACAAAGCTTCTGAATCACCAATGAGCACAAAAGATAAAGATAATCATGATCATAAGGAAAGTTTTGAGAGTGCTCATACAAATTCAATGCATAGAAAAGAGTAGAGCCAAGCAAAAATGCTCTAAGTCTTCCCATGCAAAGGGGCAAGATGAGAATAAGAAAAATATAGATAAACTTTAGGGATGATTTTGACCAATAGATCCACTAGGGTTCTGAAGCCTAACTCTCCTATGACTCGTAGCATTAGAAACCCCATGGGTCCTATGAGAAAGAGAAGGAACTTTGCTAGGAACATGTGAAGGACTCATCGTGTTATCTCAAGAAGGCTATCTGTGAATTGCAAGACTTGCCATCTCTTGAAGGATAGGATTCTCAGTGGGCTAAGTTCCTTGACATCACCACACAAATAAGTAATCTCATGGCTGACATAGTAAGTAGGCACAAGGATGTCCATGTGACGACCAACCCAAGAAGGAAGATGGGCATCAACAAGTAGAGATTCACAAGAATGATCCATGACTGCAACCAAAATATCTAAGTATTGGCAAGAGAGAAAGCTTCGGTATGGACTTGTATGTTGTCATTGATGGAAACAAGGCTTAGAGGACTTATCACCATGATAGGAAGAGATATCTTTGAAAGAACATGTTGGATTCCAGGTCTGGTTGACAGAAAATGGCTAAGTATGGAAAGTATTCTGAATAGAGGACAGTAAGTTAGATAGTATGCCTCCGCAGATGATGATTCGATAATGTGGTTTAGATATGATTTTAGTAATTGTTTGGTGGTATCATGCTCTAGAGATTAAATCTTGACTTCCACCAGAAGTCACTTAGAAGAAATATCTAAGTCCGGGTAAGCAAAGGCATAGTAGGAATAGTGAATAGGGTCTAGTGCAGAGGTACGTATTCCTCCGTAGATAAGTATTTTGTTATGCAGTTGTAGGGTGTTGTAAACACTTGTATTAAGTGTCTTATTCTAGAGTTAGGAGATCTGAAGTCCACTAGAAGGTTAGCTACAAGCTGCTAAGTATCGACATAGTGTTTGATAGAATTTGACAAAGACAGAGTCTAAGTTTTAATGGTTCACATTTCTCCACAATATGATATAATACCTTTCGGTTCTAAGGGTAAAATTGGGAATGTGTAAAGAGTCCTTGATATGATTTGGAAGGTGTTTTGAGATCCTCAGTAAAAGTTGTAAGTCAACAGATGAAGTGGTTAAGCATGCTCTTGAGGAACATGCCGATTGGTGAGATAAATCATGATGCAGAGAAAGGATAGTGTGTGAAAGATCTATGTAAGTAATTAAATGATTAGATCCAACCTATATGAACATGTTTGGGAGAAGATTTGGGTCTGTGCGACACATAGTGCATTGGATTGAGCGATAATGTACATCTTTCTATGTACACGTTTCACTTTTTGGACGCTGACCTGATTATGGATTAAATCATGATGCAGCTATATATAAGAGTGATGATCTTTGGTTGAGTGGTGTGTGGGTGTAGACGTGTGTGTGCATGGTATGAGCATGTAAATATAAGAGCAGAGTTAGAAGAGAAGCATTGATGAAGACTTGGGATTCAGAATTTAGTTGCTAAATGACTACACCCTGGCATAGTAGTAGACGCTTAAGTAGTATTTAGTTATCATGTGTGATCTAATTGGAAGCAATCTTTTTTCATCAAGGCAGTGAGCCTTCAATAAGGTTTAACAACCCTCATTGTAATCTTGCTAGGTTTAGGGTTGAGGCAGTGAGCCTGCTAAATCTAGTTGTACTTCATGGCAGTAAGCCAACATGTTCTAGGCCTATGGAGTGACCAAGCCTGAACATCATTTTTGTAAAGATTGCAATATATATTTGACAGCTAATCCTCTCTGTGGTTTTTCCCTTTTTGGGTTTTCCACGTAAAATCTTGGTGTTATGTGTCATGCTTTTGTGGATATTGTTCAGTTGTCTATTTTACTTCTATTTGATTATTCTTTTGAAATGGTTAAAAGTAAAAGTGCAAGAAAAGATTTATAGAACACTCATTCACCCCCCCTCTCAGTGTTCCTAACAATCAACACTAATCTCAAATCATGAAATAGTTTCCTCTATCCCATAGCAGTGCCTAAAGAGAAGAAAGAAGAGAATAGAGAGTTAGTCAAAGGATTCAAGTGCACAAAAATGACAAAAACAAAGAGTAAAAAAAAAGGGTACTTATGAGGATCACCCTCTTCCCAAGAGAGGTCATCTAGTGCATGATCACAAACAAGAGGTATGGCAACCTCCTCTTTAGGAGGAATCTCTCTATCCTCTCCCTCGTTGACCTCATCACAATCCTCTCCCTTTGGATCATAATCCTCATCGATAGAATCAAAATCATCAAGAGCAATCAAACCATGAAGAGCAAACCCTCTCCTCCCCCTATGACTGGAACTAGAGCTATGAGGTGTATGAATTGGGGCCTAGTAATCAAGACTCTAGGGGTTAAAGGATTCCATATGCTTGTCCCCTGCTTAGAGCCTCCCATCTTTTGAATCATCCTGTAATAAGTGGGAATTGGGGGCAAGTCCTTTGGTAAGACTCACTCGACATGGTGAAGCTCGACAAAACCATTTCAATATAAAAGATGAAGTTCCACACCCCTATAAAATGCTCTAATCTATGTGTCACTAGGCCATGAACCCTCCATATCAATATAGAGATCGACAATCATGTCATCATCAGTTAAAGTAGCCACTACAAGCAAGCTAGTTTTAGAGTGACCAAGTCGACCCCATCGTGTAGCTCTCAGAAGTCTAGGGTCAAGAAGTAGAATCTCCATTTGAAATGGTCATATGTGCTCATAAATCCATAACATGATCAAAGAGGGGTGGCTAAATGCAAGAGCCCATCGGTGCACAATATGGTAGAAATCACGGTAGACCATAGCTAAAGTGTCAACACACCATGCAAACATGATGCCATATTCTATGCATTGAATGATTGATGCCTAACACCATCTAAGTTTGGATGCTCTCTTATCTCCTGATAACTTCAAAGCAATCAAACCAATGAGGTACTTCCTCAAGGGAGAAAAAGGAAGTTTAGGAATTGAAGTAAGTTAGACACCTGTCTATGTCTCAGAATAAGATACTCCCATAATGGAAGCCTATGATCACTTCTCAGAAAGCGAGTCACTCTTGGGAAGAACAAGTTACTGTCTCTTCTCCTGAACCCTTAAGATGCAATAAAAATTGTAAAGAGTGATAGTCCACTCGCCTAAAACCTACATAAATCTAAAAGTGTTCTTGTCAATGTCCTAGTAGGTTAGAATGTCACAAGAAATGCAAGAAGTAGCATTGACAATTGGAACATGACATATATTATCAAGCCCTGCTTTCTTCAAGATAACATGATCTCCTAAACAAAGGGCCCTATAAGCATATAAAAATCCATTGCTACTCATGGTCTTCATTCAATCAAATGCATCCATCCCATCAAGAATGAAGAACCACGTGTTAAATCTCATCAAAATTTAGAAAATCACAAAAAAACATATATTCTTGACAAAATTACAATAAAACGATGAGATTAGTGAAAAATAGAGTTGTAGAAACATTGTCGTGCATCAAATTATAGTCATAATCAAATAGGCAAGGTCACTCCTTTTAGCAAGGCAAAACTTCCTGGGCGACCCTATTGTCAAACTGGATCTCCCTAGGTGGCCCTAGTGAAACAACTAGGTCACCTAGGGCGACTTGCCCTAGTGAAAGGGGTAACCTTGTTCCACACCCTATCATGCTAAAAATTCAAAGAAACAAGAAAAATTTGACCCCATTTCAACAAATGAAAGGACATTTACACTCTAAATGAAAAAAAAACACAATGCGATAGAAGAAATTGACAAAAATGAAATCATTTTCAAGAAAATTGGCAAAATTCAAACTAGGTTTTAGAAAATCACATTGTTCATTTCTAATTCTTAGCATAAGAGGGATTCGTCACCTCCATTCCCATCACCTTGAAGAAAGCTTTCCAATGAATGCTTGCATGCACGATTCTATCAACAATTAACTCCTCTTCACAATTTTTTTCACTCCTCGTATCTTCTAGCTTAGTTTTCAATTATGCATTTAGGAGTAGTTTCTTACTTTTGTAGTGTTTTTGTGCCCTATTTTGCATGTTTGCATCCTTATAGGTCATTGATGGTGAATGAGATAATCAGTCAAACTTGTGACACAACTCATGGTATGTTTGTTCATTTACAATTTCATTATTTATCTTAATATCTCAAATATCGAACTAATGCTAGTCTTTGTAGGTACAATTGCAAAAAAATGATGATAGGTAAGGCCTATTTCATGAATGGTACCTACCTTTCATGTAGACTACTATCCTTGAGAGGGCAAACATGTAAGCACTAAAATGATGCATGAGCTTCCATGAGGACCCCATGATGATATGTAATCCCAATCACATATACAAAAGCGTGAATAATAATGTCCCCTTAGCAGCACTCCTCTTAGAGACATGTGTCAATTGGCTTTTCACTTGTTGATTCTTTAGTTTCCTAGCCATTGTTCTTTTCCTCCTTGTCGATTCTTTTTTTTTTTTGCATTTTCCCTTTCCTACGTGTTTATTTTTTTACTTTTTCTTCTTAATTCCACATTTTGACACCCTATTCTAAGGGTCTCTAACCCTAAAGCCTTTAGACAACCTAACAGACCAAACTCATGTCTCAATTTCTATCTAGCTTTCCTCCTCTATGGGTCTCCCTCTATTAATGACCAAAACTCCCCGAGAGATCTTTCTTGAAGTTATCCTGCACCTTGTTTTAGATGCTAGATCCGCTTTTCAGACTGCAACTTAGCATACACAAATTTTTGTCTTTACCTGGTTGTCACTCTTTGTGGGTCACCCCAGGGTCATCCAAGGAGACCCAGGGGTCATTCAGGGTGACCTGCCCTAGTGAAAGGGGCAACCCTTGTGGATTTTGAATGCGAGTTTCTCCTTCAATTTGAGCCCAAAAAGACTCCATTTTTGTACAGTTTGCATGCAATTTCAAGCTAAACATAGAGGACATAATTAAATCAATCAACACTCCCAATCATGCAAATTTAGCCCAATATATTCTTGTTAACTCTTCTTCCTCTCATGCTAACTCCATTTCTTCTTCTGTGATAAGATTTCAAGGCTCGTTCACTCTCCAATCTATTTAGTCTTCTAATCAATCAATCAAGTAAACTCTCCAATCAAGGGAGTTAACTCCTCAATCATCCCCACCCCTCTTGTGCTCTCCCAACCTTAAAATACCCCCCTCCTCGAAGGAATAGGGGAGACAAGTTCATTATTTCAATCCATCTTTTTCTTAGCTTTTGCTCTCCAATTAGCATGCTTATGCTTGCTGTAAAACTTAGGTGCCTTCTATTTATTTTTGTTATTTTACCAAAGCCTTCAAAGTGTGATTATGCTAACCAATTCTCAATCCATAGTGCTCTTAGCTCATATTGAGCTCATTGAAAGCTTTCTAAAGCTCCTTCTTTTGCTTTCCCTTCCCACTTTCCATCAAGAGGATGACTCCGTTGTTGCAAGAGGACAAAGAGGTTGCCATACATAGGGATTCTTGAGAGTAGTGAAGACTCATGCATGTCCATATTCCAGGTTTTTCATGTTTTAGTAGTAATTAATTTACAAATCTTCCTCTTGGAATAGTAATCTTGTCATTGCGATTTCCTTGATAGGTTAATTTAAGTTGCTTAGATTAGCTTGTTCTAAGTAGTTAAATTGGAAATTTTAGATTAGTTTCATTTCATGTACTTTTCAATTCTTAGTTTAATCCAAAATTGATCTTGAAAACACAAAAAACATAAAATAATTATATTAGGTTACTTCATATTAGTTTGCATACATCTTTCAATTCCTAGATTAATTTAATTCATTTTAGTTCAAAAGTTGGAGAAAAGAACAAAAGAAGTTGTTTACATATATCATAGCTTGCATACATTGAAAAACCCACAAAATACCAAAAAAAATATAGAAACATCAAAAAAAGTAAAACAAGTATACACAAACCCTCAATTTGATCATGAGGTCAACATAAAGTCAACGTAAGTAAAAAATCAAGTTGATTTCATCATGAGGTCAACAAAATTGAGAAAACACCTAGCAAAACCTTAGTTTATGTCACTAAGTTAGAGAGTCAACTCTTGGTCAACTCAAATTTACTCTCTCTAGATCTAAGCATTCAAATGTGTCCTGGAATCAGAGGTGAGTGGGTGAGGGCAGTCCTTAAGGAGATTGAAGAGTTAAACCCAAGACCACAACTCATGCAAGAACAACGACACTTCATCAGGGTTATACAACAAGAATGACAAATTAAACAACACATACAAACATTCAAAGCTAGATTACAACATAATAGAAGCATAAATAAAGAAAATCAAGATCCATCTAGGTGTTGGAATCTCAGAAACTCCAATAGGAGACAAACCACAAGTGATCCTTCAGGTCATATAGTCATCTCAACAACAACTACCACAGAAAGAACAAGACAAATCCAAAACAAAAATAGGCCCCTAATTACGATGACTGCTCTTTGTGAGGTCCTACTCCAAAGCAAATAGGACAACCCTCGGATCTTTCCTCCACTTGATTGGATTTTTCCACAAGAGCAAGAGTGACTTGGATGCCACTAGAAGCAAGGAGAGGATCCATGTGCTACATTAGAGCTGACTCATCCACACTTGTGCTTGTGTCACATTTCAAAGAGTACAATTACAACTAGGGTTGGTGATGCAATTGAATTTGTTGGGGTCGATTCTTTTTCAAATGGCGCGCTTGATGTTGGTGGTGCTAATTTTGGGGTTGCCTTGGGCAGTCTAGGGTATGTTAAGATTGCACAAGCACTTGTGGTGTTGGCGGCAATGGCCTTTCACCCTGGTGTGGATGTCTTTGCTGCACTTGACAGGTTTTTAGCTACAATTTGGAGGGTTGTGTGGGGGTGTTGGTATTTTGTTGGCACCCTTACAAATGGCCTATCCAAAATGGATAGGATTGGTTTTTACTCTCCTTGCCCTCCTCCATTGGATAAAGCTTTCCCTTTTCCATGTTCTCATATTGCCCCTATTATGGTTTACAGACATGAAGTACAAAATAATAAGGATTTCTTGGTGTGACGAGGCTTGATTGGAAGGTTTAGCAGGTTGTGGCCTTCTCTCCCAGACCTACACATGTGGGTTTGGGAGTCTTGGAAGCCACACACAGAGGGATATATTGAGCTATACCATTGTGTGAGGGGTTTTTCCATTGCAATCTTTTAGTCTTCTAAAGATAGGGTGGTGGTGTTGGATGGTCAACTTTAGATGTGGGTAGAGCATTCCCTCTTCCATGGATCCCCTCCTTCAACCCTCTCATGAAACTGTTAAATGATATGTCAGTTTGGGTCAAATTACCTAACCTCCCCCTCCAATTCTATGAAGACTCCTGCTTTGAAGGTATTGGCAATGTTATTGACAGATTTTTGAGGTGGATTCTGATAGAAATCTACAACCATAATGAACAATTTCATCATAACCCTATGGGAGATTAATATGCAAACATAGTATTTAGAAATCCACATGTAAAAGAATAAGCAAAAACACCATCGATGAGTGAAGAACCCAACCTCCAAAACATCCATATCCATTGTAATATCTCATGAACAAAGATTACAATACATAGCCTCGATAAATATTTTTGAATCATCAAGCTCTTTATTTTGACTCCATGTGAACAAGCATGTAACCACACATCCCATGCCATGCCTCCTCTCCTCACATATGCAACTTTCAAGAGAAGCTCAATCTAGCCAAATCCAACCAATAACTAAAACAACCAACTAGCCGACCTCAACAACTACTCGTGCTTGCTTTAATAGAGATAAACTCACACAAATACAAGATTTAGTATGGTAAAACCATGTATCCCAAAAACATGAGTCTACAAAACCATTGAGCCCCACATTTAATTATTGATACTAAGTTTCCCTTTTTCCCAATATTAAATAATTTCTCAAATGAATAAATAAATAATTATTCTATGTGTCCCACACACATAAAATAACTAACCCATTGTTACGTACAACATTTACAAGTGGAACCCAAATAAATATCTAATGTGGCTAAACACATAAATTAAGATGCACAATAATTAAATATAAATTTTACATAATTAAAATAATTCATGTTTATGCAAGGTGTACAACACACCTTTTCCAACAAATTTTTCCATGTATAACATTGGTCACTCTATTTATGCTCATCTTCTAGTGGACATTGACACCTCCAAGGATCTCCTTGGAGAGGTTTTCCTCATGGTGGAGGATCGACCATGGAATCAACTATTGGACTACAAGGACATCCCTTTTTGCTATACATGTTGCTTCACTACCAGTCATCTTGCCTCAGATTGTCCTCGTACTCATCGCAGGAATGTTGGATTAGCAACATGGTGGAAGAACACCCTCCCCAAACATTTGAATATAGATTATAAGGATGATGTTCCTTTGAGTCTCATTTCTATGGACATTGGCATGGCTCCAATGGCAGCTAAGATGACTCCTCCTAGGACTGGTGCAGCTACAATCTTATCCTTGGATTTTATTAGGGCTCCTTCGATGTTAACATAGTATTCTTCTCCGAATGTTGCCCCCTCAATTGCCTCTAGTGGGGCCCTGGTTCTTTATAATCCTTCTTCCCTGGTGCATTGTTAGGTCTATTCAATTTCCCTTCTTCCCCTTTGAGGGGGTGCCTCATGTGGTGGCCCTTGATGGGAAGTCCCTTTCTCCTCGATCTAAAGATTTTGATAATGATGTATCATGGACTATCATGCATAGAAGAAAGAAAGGCCTTATTAAATTAGTTTTTATCTTCTTGGCCTTGGGCTTTGGGTGTTTGTTATTTTAAGTAAGGGCCAAGAGTTGCGTAGCTCGGTTGTCTCTGGGTGTAGCATGTTGAGGAAGTTTTCTTGCAACCTCTTCATGTTAAAGCTATTTTGGCACCCGATGCTTTGTCTATGTTTTGTCTCTAACCTTAATGGTCTTGGTTGTTGTTTTGGTTCCATTTCTCATGGAACTCATTCCTCTTGCCTCTTTGTAGAAGGGTTCGGGCCCTTTAAAAACTTGATTTTATTAATATCAAAAACAATTAACCAATGTTAAATGACTTATGATTCGAAAATAATGAATGTTAAAATAAATATCAAATTAAATGAATTTAAATGTGGTACTTAGCTTAATTTTGAATGATTTGAGCCGTAAAGTGGGAGGTTACACTTCTCTCCACTATTAGAAAACTTATGTTTTATGCAAAGAACTCCAACAATCCCTTAAAATGCCCTATTAACCACTTAAACATGGATGTCATACACACAAAGACATGGAACTTAATACAAATATCTTCACACAATATGCCAAAAATAATAATGAAACATGCAACAAATTGAACACATTCAATATGCCATGGAGAAAACCTAACATAGGGTGAAATGTTAGAAATTGTTGGCATTATGTGTTGTCATTGATGTCAACACTCAGTTTGTGGTTTGATGTGAATGTTCATGATATACTAGTGTAGTAACAGAGATGCAGTGATGATGCCGATGTTTAGTGATGTTGATGCTCATGGTTGAATGTCATGCCTTGATCAGTGTCAAGTAAAGTTGTACTAAGCATGTTTGTGGTTAGCAAAAAAGATTTCATGATGTAATATTAAGATGGGAATTATAAGCATTAAGATGAATGATGATATATTAAGATGAGAACTAGAAGCTATGTTGAGGATGAGAAGATGTTTTTTATGACCTAAAACATGTTATATGATCCTTCCTGATGATCCTAAGAAAGTATAAGTTGCTATAAGAAAAGTTCTGGCCTCTGGATGTTAGTGAAGGTTGCTGTTGTAGGAAGCTACCTAGAAGACTATCTAGTAAAATGCTTTGCATTCCTCTGCATTTGAAGATATGGTCATGTAGTTTAGAAGTTAAGTGTGATGTAAAGGTGTTAAATCCAAAGTTTTAGATTATTTTCTTCTCCACAGTGAAAGATAGAAGTGACAGAGTTCTGGTCCATGCTCTATGTGGATGAAGACTAATTGGAATGCTTTGCATTCCTCCGCAAGTGAAGATTTGCCCATGTATTTTGGGGATATGTTCAAAGTAGTGTATTAGTGCATCCATATGAGTTTTAGATGATTTTGAGGTCCACAAGTTCAATTTTCAAATGACAAAGGTGATACAGATAGTTTCAGATGCCTAGTTGTTCTCAGAATATATGCTGATGATGTGCGCCAACTTGTTGCTTCTTGAAATGGTAAATTGGTTAATGGAAGATGATCCTAATGATCTTGTGATGTTTCCTATTTCTTTGCAAAATGTTTTCTTCTCTCTCCAAAACTGACAGTTGTCTGGAATGATGGTGTTGCTAGGTTATGCTCTTACCTGGTTGACTGAGGAAGGTTGATGATGTGTGCCACAAAGTTTTTGCTGTGTAGAGTTCAAGGAGTGATTGGAGATGGTGTAGAGGTCCTGCCAAATCATCTGGAAGAAGAACCAACAATGTTTAATCATTCATGAGTTCCACCAAGATTGTAAAGATCAATATGCTACATGCTTCATGTTTTCTTGCTTAAGTGCGACTTATTTCAAATGAGCGTGGTGTGCAGATGTTATTCCTTGAAGGATGATGCTATGAAGAATTTTTAGGACTGGGCTAAGCATGTGTTGGGACCCGCAAGGTGTGTGTTTCCTTCTAGAGTGGCATGTAGTTCATGATAGAGCTTGCTCTATGCATGTTTCATGTTGTGTGACCTTTGGCTGACTTGTGAAATGTAATATTCTTGTTGTATCGACCGACTTGTAATGAAATCAATGTAATGTCATGTATATATTGTAAACCTAGTTGGTCTAGGTGAGATATGATTGTGAAAATGAGAAGATGAGTGTAAAGAGCAACATATGAACATATTATGCATTATGATGTGTAATTGAAGGAGAAAGAGCAGAAGCAATAAGGGTTGTCTTGATTCATCTTGAAGACATTTTTGTGGCATGAGGGAAGTGAAGAGTGTTCCTAATTGATCCAATAATCAGAAGAAGAATTGAAATTATCAAAGGTGTGTGCTTCATTGTTAGTTTTCAGATAGTAGGACTGTCATACTATAATCATCTCTGAGTTCATTCTCAGTTTAGGGAGTAGTTGCTTCCTTGGGTTGTAGCCCTAAAACAAAGTCTATAGGCAGTTGTAGCTTCCTTGGGAGTGATCCTAAAACAAAGTCAGTAGGGAGTAGTAGCTTCCTTAGGTTGTAGCCTAAAACAAAGTTGTAATATTTATAGTAGTGAGCTTCATATATTGTGAGTTAATCCTCACTGTGGTTTTTCCCCTTTTGGGGTTTTCCATGTATATCTGGTGTTATGTGTTGATGTACATTGTGTTCATCTTTCATGTTTATGTTAATGATATAATATTTTAGTTTTAATTTGCTTCAGAGGATTTGAAGTTTGTTTGGATATTGATTCACTTACCCCGCTCAGTATCTTGGTGTGTTCAACAATTGGTATCAAAGCCAAGTTACTCAGAAGAAGCTTAACCGCTTGAGGAATGTCTAGAATGGTTCATAATAGATCACACAAGGTACCTATGTTTGATGGAACAAATTATTCCTTTTGGAAGCTAAGGATGGAAAACTATCTATCTTCTCTAGGGTATGGTATTTGGCAATCTATTAAGAAGGGTTACACTGTTCCTACTAGTGATCCTATGGATGTAGATGAGATTAAGTTGAATGATAACAATTCCAATGCAAAGAATGCTATCATGAGTGGGCTAGCTGATTTAGGATTTGTGAAGGTAATGGGTTGTACATCTACTTAGGATGTCTAAAATAAACTTGAAAGTATTTATGAAGGAGATAGTAAAGTGAAGCAAGCTAAGATGCAAATTTGAGATCCTGAGGATGACAGAAGATGAATACATTACTAGTTATGTGCTCTGGGTGGATGAAATAGTCAATTGGATTAGAGGTCTTGGTGGGGAAGTGGAAGAAGATGAGATTATGAAGAAGGTTTTGAGATATCTCCTTAAATCCTACAGTCATAAGGTGTTTGCTATTGAGGAATCTCAAGATTTGAATAAATATACAATAGATCAACTATTTGGCTTTCTCACAACTTTTGAAATGAGAGAATTTGACAAAGGTGCTCCAAAGAAGGAAGAAAAATTCAAAGCAAGTAAGAAGACAAAAGATGAATTAGCTGATTAGGATGATGTCCTTGATGAGGAAGAGGCAAACTTTGTAAGCACATTGAACAAGGGCACAAACAAATACAAAGGTAAGTTACCTTTCAAATGTTTCAATTATGTAAAAAGTGGTCATTTTTCTTCTAAATGTTGTTTCAAGGAATTAAAAGGTAGTAACAAAAGAGAGATGCCCAAAAGAAGTATGTATTCCATGGAGAACATTTGTTCTTCAGAAGATGAGGATCATGATGATTCAAATGATGAAACACTTTTCATGGCCTTGAATGTTGGTGACAAAAAGGATGATATTGGAAAATGTGAAAAGTCTAATACCTTGCAAGATGACCAAAATAATGATAAATTAATGGTTGTATGGACTGCCTTTCATGCAAAAGAAGAAGCCAAGGCTTGAGTAATTGACAGTGGTTTCTCTAATCACATGACTGGTGACAAGGAGAAGTTTATCATCCTTAAGAAGTGGAATGGTGGAGCTTTTAAGTTTGGTGGTAATGAGTTAGCACAAATCTGTGGAAAGGGTGCTATAACTATTGATGAGAAGAACATGATTGAGGATGTCCTCTATGTCAAAGGGATAAAACACAATCTTCTCAGTGTCAGTTAGATGTATTGTAAAGGATACAATCTTACCTTTCATGCCAAAGGTTGTGAAATCAGGAAGGCAAGGTTCAGAAAACTAGTTGCAGAAGGTATCAAGTCATATGGAGATATCTATCATCTGAAGGAGGTAAATGGAAGAACATGCTTATTGGCTCAATCTAGTGAGTGTTGGCTATGGTACAAGAGAATAGGATACATTAAATTTGATAATACGGTAAAGATCATCTCTATTCACGCGGTGAGAGATATGCCTAAGATAATCAAGCTTGCAAACACATTATGCAAGGAATGTCAAATGGGAAAGTAGACAAAGACAAATTTTAAGAGTAAGGAGTATTCTTCTTCAATGCCATTGGAGCTAATTCACATTGACCTATGTGGCCCTACAAGAGTAAAGATTCAACAAGGTGAAAGGTATTCCATGTTAGTTATTGATGATTATTCTAGAATGACTTGGGTTACTTTCTTAAGAGAAAAATTAGATGCCTTTGATAAGTTTAAGGTTTTCAAAGTAATGGTTGAGAATGAAATGTATGCTAAGATCAAATGTTTAAGGTCTGATAGAGGAGGTGAGTTTACTTAAAATGAATTTGAAAAGTTTTATGAAGATCATGGTATTATGAGACATCTGTCAGCTCCTCGGAGCTCTCAACAAAATGGAGTGGTGGAAAGGAAGAATATGATTGTGCAAGAGATGGCTAGGGCAATGTTGAAAGATGCAGATCTACCTGAATGTAATTGAAGAAAGCAGTTCACATTGCTATCTATCTAATTAACAAAGTACAACTTAGGGTCAATAGCACTAAGACCCCTTATGAGCTATGGTATGGAAGACCTCTCACTGTCAGATACTTTAGGATCTTTGGTAGCAAATGCTACATCAGAAGAGATGAAGAAGGCCTAGGAAATTTTGATTCAAGAAGTGATGAAGGGATCTTCTTGGTTACTCAACAAGAAGCAATACCTATAGATGCTACAACAAGAGACTGGGAAAGATGATTGAAACCACAAATGTCAAGGTAGATGAAGACTTATATTAGGTCTCAAAAGAATTAGAGGACTCCAAAGCTAATATATTTCCTTGCATTGAAGAAGAAGAGAAAAAAGAAAAGGAACAAAAATTAGAGCAGATACCTAAGACTCCAACAAAGTATGTTCAGAGGAACCATTCAACATATCAGATCATTAGAGATAAGAAAGAAGGTGTGTAGACTAGGAGAAGGTTTGAAAAGGCATATGAGCAAGTGAACTTGTGTTTATTATCAAAGGTAGAGCCCAAAACCTTTGTTGATGCTAGCAAAGATGATGGATGGATGAAGGCAATGGAAGAACAATTAAATTAGATAGAGAAGAATCAGACATGGGAACTGGTTCCTAGACCAACCAATAAGAATGTTATAGGAACAAAGTGGGTGTTCTAGAACAAACTAAATGAAGATGGTGAAGTTATGAGGATCAAAGAAAGATTGGTATGCAAGGGATACTCATAATTTGAAGACATTTATTTTAAGGAGACTTATGCTCCTGTAGCCAGGATGGAGGCAATCAAGATCTTTCTTGCCCTTGATGCTCACAAGAACTTCAAGGTTTATCAAATGGATGTCAAGTCAACATTCTTGACATTTGGTAATCTAGAGGAAGAGGTCTACATTGAGTAACTAGATGGATTTTAGTTGTCAAAAGATCTGGACATGGTGTGTAGACTCAAAAAGGCTTTATATGGTCTCAAGAAAGCACCCAGAGCTTGGTATGCTAGATTGGATAAGTACTTACTTCAGCAAAGCTTCAAAAAAGGTACCACATATAGTAATCTTTACATTAAGGAAGAGGAAGACATTATTCTGATAGTTGCATTATATGTTGATGATATCATCTTTGGTGGAGATGATAGTATGTGTAAGTGCTTTGCAAAAGAGATGCAAAAAGTGTTTGAGATGTCTATGATTGGTGAGATGTCTTTCTTCCTTGGGCTTCAAATTGCTCAGCTAGATGATGATACCTTTATTTCTCAAGCTAAGTATGTTAGAGAAATGTTAAAGAAGTTTGGTATGGAGGACTCCAAACTAGTAAGTACTCCTATTGTTATTGGTTGCCACTTGAGAAAGAATGATGAGTCTCTAGAGGTTGATCAAACTCTTTATAGATCTATGATTGGAGGACTATTGTACTTGACTTCTTCTAGACCTGATATTATGCATGCAGTATCCGTGGTTTCCAGATATCAAGCTAATCCTAAGCAAACACATGAGAAGGCAATGAAGATAATATTCAGATACTTAAAGGGAACTCCAAATGTTGGCTTGTGGTATCCAAGAGGTAATGGTTTTGATCTAAATGCTTACACTAATGCTGATTGGGCATGTTGTGTTGATGATAGAAGAAGTACAAGTGTCAGTTTTTTCTTTTTAGGAAGCAGATTGGTTGCATGGTGGAGCAAGAAATAAGATTTAATATCTTTATCAATTTTAGAGGTAGAGTATATTGCAACAACATCCTATCGTACACAAGTGTTGCAGATGAAGCAAACCCTGAAGGATATCAAGGTACTGTATGATGAGCCTATTCCTATTTTGTGTGATAATAGAAGTGCTATCAATATTTCCAATAATCTAGTGATGCATTCTAGAACTAAGCATATATCAATTAGGTCACTTTTTGAGAGAGAAGGTTGCAGAGATAGAAGTGAAGTTGGAATATGTTCCAACAAAAGGATTAGATTGCAGATATCTTCACAAAGGCTCTTGAAAATGATACTTTCGAGTATCTCCAATAGAGGTTAGGGGTAATTTCCCCCTTGTCTTCTTTCTAGTGTTGATAGTAAGGAATACTAAGAGGGGGGGTGAATCATTATTCCAGAAAACCACTTCTTAACAAGTTTATTAATCCAATCTCCAAAATTAATAATATGAAAGCAGAATAAACATACGAACAACAACCATAAAGACAAAACACATGAACACCAAGATTTTTACTTGGAAAACCCAAAAAGGGAAAAACCACGATGAGTGTTATCTCACAATATATTATTATAGCACAATACCAGATTATAAGAAGGCTCACTACCCAAAGAAATGCTCAATGCAACAAAGGCTCACTACCAAAAGAAGCTCACTACCTAGAGAAAGAAAGAAGAAAGAAGAATAGATCACTGCTTAGAGAAAGAAATAATAAAGAAGAATGGCTCATTGCCAATTTGAACTACTTAGATTGCATCTACACGTGCATGGTTACAACTCCAATGAAGCACATAAGTACTATCTCAAAACTCTTCCTCTCTGACTACTCTACTTCACTATTCTACTTTTACATAGGAGCAAGATCTCTCTTCTTCTACTCTTACACAATCACTTTACTTCACATATCACAAATTCACATTGACACTCCTCATACTCCAAACACTAAATTTAATCCCATATATATCAGCAACACTTAGAATCTTCACATTAAGTCAGCCTACTTAGATGAAGCATGTAGTTAATAAACTTGTAGCTGTTAGCCAAATCCACTCACCAAAATACATAGAAAACCTAAATAATATTTGAAACACCTTCTCATATGTTGGCTCCAACTACAGAACCACTTAGGATAAAGCTCTAATCAATAGAACTTATCGCATACAAATCAAACTATCATGTCAGCCTCAAACATAGACTGTTACTGAGTCAGTATAACTGTCAAATCACAACTTCCACCACAGACCACACTGCTTTCTTAGAATCATATCCAAGACTCCTTAGATATCACAAATCATACCTTTAGAACTACAAAGAAACATATCCTTTAGCGGCAAAATGTGGATCATCATAATTCAGACTCTGTCACAGTCAAACTTTGTCAAACAGTGTATCGATACTTAGCGGCATGTAACTATCTTTCCGATGGACTTCAAAACCTACAAATCTAGATTCAAACACTTCATACAAGTGTTTACAACACCTCAAAGCCACATATCAAGATATACAACACTGGAAGAATGTGAACCAAAACAAATGTGTGTTCTGCTTTAACTGGCATTGTATTATGTTCTACTAGACTTAGGCCATTTGAAGATATACTTCTGGAACTGATTAAAAGCTAAAACCTTGGATATAAGATCATCTAAGAGTTAGGAACATCATACCAGAACTCTAATACTTGGTCTTCAACTGTGGACCAATACGAATCCAAATATAGTTTTTATGTCACTGCCTCTGTACACTGCCAACACTTAGCCAAAATGACTAAGTCTTCTTCACCATACCAAAATCTTTGTTCCATCCTTGTTCTTTTTCTTGTTTCCATCAATGACAACACTCAATTATACAACAAAGTAGTGTCTCTTGCCAACAATCTCCCCCTTTGGCATTGATAGTAACACTTAGTGAAAAATGCTTGACTGCCTTGACTGCGCCCCCTTTCTATATACACTCTATATTTCTTATCCCCATGAGATGTTTGCCCATTTTTCACTGATCTTCTTCTCTCCCTTTGACATTAATGGCAAAGGTGTAGGTTCCGGAGTCAAAAATTGTCAAAACTGCAAAATTTGCTATACTCTGCCGCATATGTACAAGTACAATCTTCAACTTTATTTTACATGTGTTGGAGAATGTCATTGAAAATATTCTTAATTTGGGCCAGCTCACCATCCCAACCTTCCTTAGCATTGTCCAAAATTTGAATATGACCACTAAGTAGGAAAACTACGGTCTCTGCCTTGTGAAGATCAGAGGGTGTGTCAGTTTGTGAGCTACTTGTGCTTCTGTTGCCAGATTAAACATAGAGTCTAACTTAGGACTAATTATTCATCTTAGCTAACACATTTTATTTCTGATTTGATCCCTCTCACTTATTAGATTGTTCAAGTCATCATGAAGGTTGATGACTTGACTTTCCTTGCTGCTAACTGATTCTGCCACCGGATCAAATGACTTAGAAATATTTATCAGTTTTAGCTCTAAATCCTTGATCTTCTCTTCTATTTCCTTAGTGGCCTCCGACCATGATAAAAAAAATTTGTATATGTCACCAGCTTCTGTAATGGCACTCTGAATGCTTTTTATCCTATTATCTAGCTAGACTTTGTCATTAACTATCATTTTCTTTAACTCATTCAATCTTTTCTCATTAAACTCTTGCCTTACTTTTATTTCTGTAGATTTCTCAAGAGATTCAAAATGTTTACTTACAGAGTTTATGAGTTCCTTCAGTTGATTTGTTGATGACATAGATGTTTCCTTCTGGTATGTTGGCATTACCTTCTCCAAAATGCTAGATGCCACACCAATGAGTTCACTATCCTCTATGTGAGACTTTAACATTTCCTCTCTTGCTTTTGCCTATACAATTGAAGCCAATTTGAGTTCTTGTATAGGGGACATTGTATCCAAGTTTATTGGACCTTGTAGAAAATCAAGCTCATCCAAAACTTGTTTCTCTTTCTCCAAAAATTCTTTAACTGACTCTGCAGTGTCTTTTGGTGTAGCAGAGACTTCTTCCAATTTCTACTCTAGATTATCTAGATGTACGTCTTTATTAGAGTCCTCCTTCTGTTTCAATGGAGGATTTTCCTTAGCCTATTCCTCCTCAGTCCTCTCATTTTCAATTTTGTCATCTGTTTGATGTCTTGGAGAGGATCTTGTTTTAGTGTCAGCAGCAGATACTTCTTTCTCCTTAGTCACTTTGACATCTTCATCTATTTCCTGTTTAGGATTTACTTACGGAGTAGATGTATCATTTCCAATATCTGTTTCTTCATTGTCATAGATGGTAGGGATATTATATTTCTTTAGTATCTCCAAAATGATCTTCTCAATCTCCTTGACTGCTTTATCATTTTTTCCTAACATTAGTGAGTTCATTCTTTTCTTGGTTCTGAATGGGTCCTTGAGTTCTTTAGAGATTTTGGCTTTCTCTTCAAGAGTAATCTCTAGACACAACTATGTTAGAGTATACTGTTTGAGCTCAATGTCCTTATCCATAGCAGTTTCCTTTCTTATAGACACTATGCTATCCAAACTGACAGGAAGATCAGAAATGATCTCAATGAGGGCTCTATTGTATATATTAAGATACTCTATGGTAGCATCTTCTAGGACCCTTTTATTTGCATCATTGTAATCATCATAGAATTGAGCCACAATTTTTAGATTTCCATCAACAATGACAGACTTCAATACATCTATAAGTGTTATTATGGCTTTTTCCATCTTAGGCTCATCTACTTTTTGTCTTTTGCTGGGTTTATCCCTTCTAGAGGGCATCTTCTTGTTACTTTCGGAGGCTTTAGTAGCCTCAGCTTTCATCTTTTTCACTTCTTTGTCAGACTCTATTTCTTCTTCATCAGTTCTTCCTACACTGACATACATTCTTCTACCTCCTTCATCACCTTCCTAGAGGTCTCAGGTTACCTGAGTTCAACATGGATTTTCATAGATAGCTCTTCATAGGTTCCAAACCTTTCTTCCCTACTATCCTTGGGTTTTCTCAACATGTGTTGAGCATAGTTATCTAATATTTGTCCATCCACTTCATAACCCATTGGCATTACCCAGTCTGTCCTAGGCTCAACAGCAACCATCAGGCATTGATCTTTTGTGACCATAAAACATATAGTAGCCTTATATTTCTCAACAATTTTCTTAGGGATTCTTTCTCTTGAATTTATCATGCTTTGGAAATTCTTGGAGTACCCCCATAGGGCTGCTTTTTGCTCATCATAGCTTCCAATGCTATTTAAATGATCTCTAATTTGGACAGATACTAGTTTGCTACTTAACCAGAATAAATTCTTCATGTTTAGCAACTCATTCATAAAATAGCAGAATATATAGATAATTAGCATACCAAATTTGAAAGGATAGTTTTTGCTTTCCTTGATCTTCTTTAGATTCTCCAGTAGTTGAATTCTTAACAACTCACACAAATCATAATCAACATTCTCTTTGACCATTTGATATGCAGTGTATATCACAGTACTGGAGACAAAGTTCTCTCGATTAGAGAAATAGATCTTGTAACCTATGACCATAGAAGTAAATCTTACTGCATGGTTTGAGATGTCATTTATGGTTAATGCCTTCTTGTCAAATTGGGCTTCGGTAGCCTCTGTGACAATTTGATTCTTCACAGATTTTAGCAAGGGCACACCTCTAGTGGAATTTAACCTTGTTACTGCCCTAATCACCTGCTTGGTGATTTTTAAGGGCTACCCTAACCACAGGAATTCATTGTGAATTCAGCTCAGGACGTACCAGACCCATTCATTCTTTGTAAATATAGGAAACTCTACATACTGGATGAATTTATTCTCTTTTAAGACTTTTATTCTTCCTTTAGGTCATATTGATCATCACTTAAATACTTCATATATAAATCTAAAAATTTGTTGTTGCCATGCTCATCTAGGGCAACATGAATATATGCCCTAATGTCTTCCACATAACTCCATATGGTATATCTGAAAATGCACCCATTGGATCAAATTCAGTTGCTTTGTAGGGATGTTTCTTGAATTTAGGTCGTGGTCGCTCAGTGATATCAACAACTTGTGGGTTTGCCATTGTAAAGATTCAATAGATTCACAATAAAGTTCCAATAGTAAATACCTTATTGTGCTAAAATAGGGTTTTCTTTGCCTGAATCTCTATGAGTTCTTTGATTTTCTTTTGTCGCTTAAAATCTTGCTTCAATCTCTGTTAGATATCTGGTGGCTCGAATGCAAAGTGAGTTAGAAAGTAAATGATTTTCTTTTTATCCTCCGCACTTGACCTAATCATCATAAATGCTCATTCTCAAAAGTTGCCTGACTTTTCTCTGATAGATACAATCGATCAAAATTGCTCCGCAATGTGCCACACTGACTCATTTTCTTCCATATTTTCTTCCGAAAGATCTTTCATATCAAATTCCACCACATATCTTTGTGCCGGACTCTACCACTAACTATTTGGATGGGGTTTTAGATTTTCAACACTGCTCTCCCTGAGCTAGAGCTCCCAATTTACTTCCTGGAGGAAGTATCTGCACCAGATGCTGGTGTGGATCCATCCTTAACTTTAATTACTTCTTTCTTGATCCAGATCTTGTCCATTTCTTTCTAAGTTTCAACCGGATCAACTTTTTCTTTTCCCTTATCATTTTTCTTCACTGTTTTCCTTTCTTTAGCATAGTAATTTCTCTTCACATTCCTGCCTCTGTAAACTCTTGCAATATGTCCAAATTTGTTGCAATTGTAGCACACAATGTTTCCTTCTCCTTGATTCCTTCCTCTGAATGAATTCATCCTTGGTTAGCCATGTGTTCAAATCTATTTCATGCAAAACATCTTCCATTGAATGATTGAGTATTTTAAAAGCCAATTCTTACCAGATTTATGCATTCATTCGATCTATCACCAATTTTCTTTCAATTGAAACATTGACTAGAGAATGATGGAACAATTTGATTTATTCTACTCCTACACTAAGTAGCTTTATGACCAAACTTTTTGCAATTAAAACAATAGCCATTGAAAGATGGGTACCTTTGAGCATTTGGTTGTCTGACCAGAGATCTTCTAGGTCTTCCTTTTTGATTCCTAAACTAGTTGCCTTTGTTTTGCTTCAACTAAAAATTTCCTTGATCTGATCTTGAACTTTCTCCTTTCTCAAATCCTAAGCCTTGCTTATCATCTGGACTCTTTTGACTAGCAATCATCTCATCAAGTTTTGCATAACTTATCTTGAACTTTTCTTCATAGCTCTTGGCTTTGTCCAAGTCTTCTTTTAGGCTTACAATTTATTTTTCAAGTTTGACACAATCTTCTAACTTGCTTTTTACCATTAGATTCAAATTTTCTTCTACTTTTTCTCTTTCCATAACTTTCACTTCCAAATCATTTAGGGTTTCATTTGCTGATATCAATTGATCACTAACCTCTTTGTATTTTTCTTTGAATTTCTTGACTTGTTCTTTTAACTTTGAAATACATTCATCAACTTCTTGTAAGTTATCCTTCATATCACTGACTTCTACTTCAGACTTTTCAAGATCAATAATAGTTGATTCTAGTTCAACATTGTTTGGGAAATTTCCAAATCTCCTGGCTACCATGAGTGAACTCTCCCAAATCTTCCTCAAGTGGTTAGGTTTCTTCCAAGGAACCTTTTTTTGATACCAATTATTGATAGTAAGGAATACTGAGAGGTGGGGGGGTGAATTAGTATTCCACAAAACCACTTCTTAACAAGTTTATTAATCTAATCTCCAAAATTAATAATATGAAAGTAAAATAAACATAGGAACAACAACCATAAAGACATAACACATGAACACTGGGATTTTTACGTGGAAAACCCAAAAAGGGAAAAACCACAATGAGTGTTAGCTCACAATATATTATTATAGCACAATACCAAATTACAAAAAGGCTCACTGCCTTAGGGCTCACTGCGCAGAGAAATGCTCACTACCTAGAGAAAGAAAGAAGAAAGGAGAATGGATCACTACTAATTTGAACTACTCAGATTGCATCGACACATGCATAGTTACATCTCTAATGAAGCACATAAATGCTGTCTCAAAACTCTTCATCTTTGACTGCTCTATTTCATTGCTTTGCTTTTACATAGGAGCAAGATCTCTCTTATTTTTCTCTTACACAATCACTTTAATTCACATGTCGCACATTCACATTCTCACTCCTCACACTTCAAACATTGATTTCAATCCCATATATATCCACAACACTTAGAATCTTCACATTAAGTCGGCCTACTTAGATGAAGCATGTAGTTAATAAACTTGTAGCTGTCAGCCAAATCCACTCACCAAAATACATAGTGGACCTAAATAATATTTGAAACACCTTCTCATATGTCAGCTTTAACTACATAACCACTTAGGATAAAGTTCTAATCAATAGAACTTATCGCATACAAATCAAACTATCATGTCGGTCTCAAACATAGACTGTTACTAACTCAGTCTAGCTGTTAGATCACAACTTCCGCCGCAGACCACAATACTTGCTCAAAATCATATCCAAGACTCCGTAGACATCACAGATCATACCTTTAGAACCACAAAGCAAAATATCATTTAGCGGCAAAATGTGGATCATCATAATTCAGACTCTGTCACAGTCAAACTTTGTCAAACAGTGTAGCGATACTCAACAACTTGTAACTATCTTTCTGGTGGACTTCATAACCTACAACTCTATATTTAGACACTTCATACAAGTGTTTACAACACCTCAAAACCACATATCAAGATATGCAACACTAGAAGAATGCGGACCAAAACAAATATGTGTTCTGTTTTAACTGACATTGTATTCTATATTCTACCAGACTTAGGCCATTTGAAGATATACTTCTAGAACTGATCAAAAGATGAAACCTTGGATATAAGATCATCTGAGAGTTAGGAACATCATACCAAAACCACAATAATTGTTCGTCAACTGCAGACCAATACCAATCCAAATACAATTTTTCTGTCACTGCCTCTGTACACTGCCAACACTTAGCCAAAATGACTAAGTCTTCATCATCAAACCAAAATCTTTGTTCCATCCTTGTTCCTTTTCTTGTTTCCAGAAATGACAACACTCAATTATACAACAAAGTAGTGTCTCTTTCCAATAGCTAGATGCATATTTGGTGCATCTATCCAGGGGATTTCATGCTATATCCTTTTTCCTGGATGCATGGGGGCTACCTCTCAGGGGAAGCAGGTAGTAGTTTTTGCTAATAGGGGGAGCCTTGAGTTGTTTCAAGAAGTATATGTCAAAAGGGGAGAATAATGAAAAAGAAAAAATATGCACCTTAGGGGGAGAAGTAGTTGCCCTTTGTCCTTGATGTCAAAGGGAGAGAGAGAGAAATATACACCTGAGGGGGAGAATGAGTAGGTGTGTGTTTCCATCAATGAAAAAGGGGGAGATTATTGGCAATATGTGTTGTTATTGATGTCAACACTTAGAGTGATGTCAGCACTCAGCTTGTGGTCTGATGTGAATGTTCATGATATACCAGTGTAGTAACAGAGATGCAATGGTAATGCTGATGTTCAGTGATGTTTTTGATGTTCATGGTTGAAAAATCTATTGATGTTAAGACAAAGACTCCTTCAAAGGCATATCAAAGAGATCATCCTCATGAGTTGATCATTGGGGACAAGGACAGTGGTGTGATAACTAGAAGAAAGCTTGCTGCTGCACATAATCAAGCACATGTGTGCTTGATATCTGAAATGGAACCTAAAAGTTATGTTGAGGCCAGCAAAGATGAAGCCTGGTTTAAAGCCATGGAAGAGGAGTTAAGCCAAATAGAAAAGAACAAAACATGGAAACTTGTTCCAAGACCAGAAGGTAAGAATGTCATTGGATCAAAATGGGTTTTTAGGAATAAGCTTGATGATAAAGGTAAAGTTGTTAGAAACAAAGCTAGATTGGTTTGCAAAGGGTATTCACAAATTGAAGGTATTGACTTTGAAGAAACATTTGCTCCTGTTGCTAGATTAGAAGCTATAAGAATGTTTTTAGCTTTTTCAGTTTATAAAAATTTCAAAGTTTACCAAATGGATGTAAAATCAGCATTTCTAAATGGAGATCTTGAAGAAGAAGTTTACATGGAACAACCAGAAGGTTTTGTGAATAAAGATAATTCAGATTATGTTTGTAGGTTGAAAAAGGCCTTGTATGGTTTAAAGCAAGCTCCAAGGGCTTGGTATTATAGACTGGATAAGTTTCTGCAAGAACAGGGGTTCACAAAAGGAGGTGTGGACAGTAATTTGTACTATTTAATCAAAGGTGAGGATATTCTGGTTGTTGAAATTTATGTTGATGATATCATTTTTGGTAGTAACAATGATGATATGAGTCATTCATTTCCTAACATCATGAAGTCAGAATTTGAAATGTCTATGTTGGGAGAATTGTCTTTCTTTCTTGGTCTTCAGGTATCTCAGCTTGAAAAGGGAATATTTATCTCACAAAATAAATATGCCAAAGAGATGTTAAAGAGATTTCAAATGGATGATTGCAAACCTTTGGATACTCCTATGGAGACAGGGCATAAGCTAAGTAAAAATGATGAATCACCTGAAGTAGAACAGTCTCTGTATAGATCTATGATTGGGAGTATCTTATATCTCACTGCTTCTAGGCCTGATATTATGCAGGCTGTTTGTTTGGTTGCAAGATTTCAAGCTTGTCCTAAACAATCACATTTGAATGCTGTTAACAGAATCTTTAGATATATTAAGGGTACACTTGATTTTGGTTTATGGTATCCTAGACATAATGATTTTACACTTCTTGCCTATACAGATGCAGATTGGGCTGGGTGTCCTGATGATAGAAAAAGTACAAGTGGGGCAGCTTTCTTTCTGGGAGGCAGATTGGTTGCATGGCATAGTAAGAAACAAGATTGTGTTTCTCTATCCACAGCTGAAGCTGAGTACATTGCTGCTTCTTCATGTTGTACACAGGTACTTTGGATGGTACAATCACTTCTTGATATTAAGGTTGAGGTTAAAAAGCCTGTGTCTATTCTTTGTGATAACACAAGTTCTATCAATATGTCAAAGAATCCTATAATGCATTCAAGAACTAAGCACATTGCTATCAGATATCATTTTCTAAGGGAAAAGGTGATTGAAAAATGAAGTTGCTTTGGAATATGTGCATACAAGTGATCAATTGGCTGACATCTTTACAAAGCCTTTGCCAAAGGAGACATTTGAAACTCTGAGACAGAGACTGGGAGTTCTGTCTCTTGTCTCTCTTTAGTAATTTACAGAGATATTAGATTCAGGGGGAGTTGTCTTCTAGATCATTTTTGATGTCCTGAATCTCATTTGTACATAGTATGTATATAGTTTTTGTACATATTTTTTTGTGGTTGGTAGTATTACAGTATTGTGCATTTGATCAGTGTGATGTAGAGTGTTGGTTTTTGACAGTTTTTTTTTCAGAGGATTGCATTTACAAGAACAGGACTCTATTGGTTGTAGTATTTTTTTTTGCCTTTGACAATTTTATGTCAAAAAGGGGGAGAAATAAGCAATGATTTTGCCATCAATGTCAAAGACAAAGGGGGAGTTTTGTAGCACATTTCACAGTTGAGCATATTGTCTTTTCATTGATGCCAAAATGGTAGTGACATCAGTGACATGGTCTTCATCAGTGACATGGTCTTCATGGTAATGACATCAGTGATATGGTCTTCATCAATGACATGGTCTTCATTAGTGACATGGTCTTCATGGTAATGACATCAGTTTTGATCTTGTGTGAAGTTGTTCTGACTTAGTCATTTCAGTGGATTACAATTACTTAATCAATGGCATCTCTTATGTTGGTCTGTCATATTGATCAGTGGCATTCATTGCATATTATCAATATTGAATCAGGGCAAGGGCTTGTATCATTTGACAAAAGTTAATATGCATTATATTAACTTCATCAAAATTGGCTTCATGACAGTGGCAGATCTGATGAAGTATGGTTTACAATTCAATACTAAAGATATGTTGAGGTTTACTGTATTTGAAGTGGTAATTGTGTTTTGCTTAACACTTAACATGTCTTAAAAATTGTGCTAAACAATTATCTTTCCTAACCATACTGCCCATCATCGTATTTTGCACTTTATGTTATAATTTTAAAGTGATCGGTGACAGCAGGTTCTTTCCAAGTGATGACCGGTTGAAGGCATCGTTAGTCATTGAGTGGTAAGTTTCTTTAAGCTCGATGCCCTAGCGGAAACGGTGGTCTCAAGTCATTCTAAAAGGCCCTAAATCCAACGATCAGGGTTTAAAACTAAAATTGGCGAGCACTACAGATTAGAGGGATGTGTTTTAAATAGAAAGTATCTTCCAACAGTCAGTTCATTCCTTTAAACTTGATGTTCACTATTGTTCAAAAAGGCAATAAAGCATGTTATTCCTTACATCTCTCACCGAAGATAAAGAGGCACTCAAATTGGAATTTTTGGTGAAAGAAAGAGTGACATTTAGAATGTTTCTAAATGAGAAGAATATGAAAAAGCTGAGTTCTTCGAAGGTGTTTTATTTTTTCTTGTTTTGTTGTTTTATTTTTTAAGAGAATATGATATGATTGAGATACAATATGATGTTGGAAGTTGAACCGATTTTGAAGATATTGTATGATGGAATTTCATCTTGTATAAAGTGAGATTTTGAATGGCAGGTGTGTGTTGTTGTAGATAAGAGATGATCTTGAAGGTTGTGAGAAGTTTTGAGAGTGGTATTTTGTTATGAAATGTATTTTTGCAGGTATGAAGAAACATATTTTTGATAGGGAATTATGTTGAGGTTTTGAAAGAATGTTGGTGCAATAAATGGATGGAGTTTATTCAATGATCAAGATGGATCAATATTTGCACAGAGAAGGTGGAAGTGTTAAAAGACAATAATTTCTCAGAGAGGGTCAATTGTTCAGAATTGCACAGTGAGAAAGTTCATGAAGTGGTGAATTAAATTTTGAGATTGTTTTGTAGAGGTATGAAGTATTTTGAAGATCAAAATTGATTGATTGTAGATGATGATGACAGTTGAAGTTTAATTGTAAAGAATATATTTTTGTTTGTTTAAAAAGGGAGAAATAAGGTTTTGTTCTTATTGAAACAGGGAAATCCCCTGAGTTATATTTTTCATTGAAATTGTTGATGTTGTAATGTCAGTGAGACATGCAGAGAAGTACAATATGCCAGTGAGGCAGAATTGTAATGTCAGTGAGACAGTTGTAATCTAAAATTTGTGTTAAGCCAGTGAGGCAGTTGAGTGGTTTTTATACCCCAGGAGGGTTTTCCACTCGGGAAATTTCTTGTGTCAAGTTTTGTGTTGATACTCTGCATATTTTCTTTGTTCTATCTAAAGAATTCTATAATTGTGAAATTAAATTAATCAAAAGGAGTAAAAAGTGTTAAAATTGTTAACAACACTGATTCACCCCCCTCTCAATGTTGTGTGTATTCCTACAAAAGCATAATTTAACCTTTTAAAATGTATCAAAGATTGAGATGAGGTCAGTTGTGGGTAGCATTCATATACCTTTATCTGGGTTTTCTCATCATTCCTAACTTCTCCAATCTTGGACAACCCAACATAGTGATTTCTTCTTGCCAATGCATAAACAATATAAGATGTCCATCTGAAGTACCTTTTATCCTTGAAATTGCTAAAGGCCTCATGAATATTGTCGCTGAGGATTTGGGCCCAGTGGAACTTAGTCGCTTTCAATATCCCAATGATGATAATAAACATCCACTCCTCAAAAGTGGAGGCTTTAGTTAATCCATATATCCTGCTCAAGAAAGTTACTAAATCTCTAATCTCATCATGGAAATCACTCCTGTATACTATTTGAGGAAATTTAATGAGAGCAGACCTTCTATTTTTGGCCCAATTATCATTCATGTACTTCCTGCATCCTTCTACATCTTTGTTATAGGTCTCCTTTGATCCTTGCCTATCTGGCATAGTCATAACCTTGTGCCAAGGAATATCAAAGGTCTTAGCTAGAGAGGGTGGGCTTAAATCAGCCAAGATATCCCCATTGGTTGTTTGGATTGTTCTTGTCATGACATCATACTTATCTGCATAGGTTGCCATCAATTCTACACATTAGATTGAGGTGGGGAAGGCAACAACTTGTGATATACCAATGTCCTTGAGTATTCTGGCCCTAGGAGTTGGGTTCAGACTGAAGACCCTCAATCTGAAGTTATCTAGGTCTATGTGACCTAGGTTTGTATCTCCTACATCACTCCACCTAGAGTGAATCTTGGTCTCTGGAGGGATTCCCTTGAATTCGTACTTCATATCTTGGGCTCGGGCAGTCATTTAGTCTGCAAGACTGGACCTTATAAGTTTGATACCTTGAGAAATCTTTTCATATACCCCTAAATTTAAGATGAACCTTAATGAATTTGCTAGTACTACTGATATACCCTTTTAAAGAATCTCAAATCTAATAGTTATCACCATTGCACTTATAACAATCATCATTAATACATGCAAAGAAACATTTAATGTTGCAAGAAATCTTATGAAAATCATCATTATCTATGCATTACAACATTAACTCTATCATTTTTTGAACTTTCCCTTTGAAAATTCTTTGAAGTATAGTCATTTTGCATGATTTGCGCTATTTTTAGGGTCATTTAACTTGCATGTAGAAAAATGCTAAAATTAGGGTCTGCTGACCTCAGTAGGAAAAACAGACTTGTCTGACTCAAGGTTTTACTACCATTCATGATTTTCAATATTTACAGGAATTTTGATGGTTACTGACTTGCACAAATTTTGAAGGTCACCGACCTTCTATCAGCTGTTCAGTAAGTCCTTTTGAGATCGTTTGTATCACATTTGTGCAGGATTCGGCTTGGTCTAATTTACACAAGTTTTGAAGTTGACCGACCAAGTCGGTGAGAGGGCGTTAAAGCACAGGGTCGGAAGGGAACATTTTAGCGCAAGGCCAATGTCTTATTTTTAGTAGGACTTTGGGATGTCATCAACTTTGCAGAGAAATTTGGGGTGTTCGACCAAGTCAGAGATGGGGTCTTTTAGCACAAGTTCGGTGCAAGGGATTTTCAGCACAAAAGTAGTTTTCAAGGCTTGCGAGGTTTTGAGGTCTCATTGGCCTAATCAGAGAAGTGTGACATGGGTATGTAGGTCAGAAGTTGACATTTTTAGCACAAAATGGACCTCAAAGTGCAGCGCAATTTTTAGAGGTTACTAATCAACTTAAGAATTGACAAGTTTGGAGGTCGATCGGACCTCATTTCGGCACCAAAAATTGAAAGTGCTCACTGCAATATTTGTCTAGATTAATGTTCTCCTTCACTAATGGTAATCCTTTTACATTTTCATGAGGGGATCTTAATGGGGTTTCGAAGGAAAACAAAATAATTCATGGACAAACCTTAGCTATAAACCCTAAAGTTGCTCGCCTAGGAAAAAAAACACTTGATCAAACCCTAATTGTACATAGTGAAAGCTCAAAAGACTAGGTTTGTAACCCTACCTAGTTAATGTGGAAGGTGCATCTAGATTATGCAAGTAGGGAGTGGTCGCAGATCGAACTCAGACAAATGGCAGCATAAGGCGTTCAAAATCATAAACAAAGCTCTAGAAATCCTGATCAAATGCAAAAGATAGTTAAATGGAGGATTTTACCTCTTTTATTCCCCAGCCAAATCACCATTAATGCACATCGTATGATTGTCAAATTAGAGTTTTGGCATAATTTCTCCTTTGCTTGGACTTGGCGGGGAAATAGGATGTGTCGGACTTGGTTAGTGAGGGCTCCTTTTAGCACTGTGACATGCAGGTTAAACTTTTGTAGTTTGCAGGCTTTTAAGGCCCTTCTAACTTGTGGGTATTTTGG
Source organism: Cunninghamia lanceolata (assembly GCA_027924645.1). Classification (NCBI taxonomy): domain Eukaryota; kingdom Viridiplantae; phylum Streptophyta; class Pinopsida; order Cupressales; family Cupressaceae; genus Cunninghamia; species Cunninghamia lanceolata. The sequence goes on from BSBN01001057.1 coordinate 343,330, forward strand.
CCTCATCTGACTTAGTTAGTGATTAAACAATATAGTGCAAGTCAGAGACGGTTGATTTTAGCACAGAAGTTTGTCGGGAGGAAAATTAACACTAAAGTCGGTGACAAAGGATTTTAGCACCAGGTCAGTTGGAAGGCAATTTAGCGCAATGGTCGAACAAATAGAAATTTAGTGCAAAGGTCAGACAGATAGCAATTTAGCGCAAAAGGGCAATTCAAGGCCATCAAATGGGATATAAAAATCCAACCTAGTAGATTCTTGAAGTGATTTCTTAATATCATCATTCAATCAAGGTCAAAATGCACTTTTACCACTTAACCACTTAGGAGATGAAAAGATCTAATTGACATCCTAAGCCAAATCAAAAGAGGGGGGTCCCCATTTTTGAATGGGGTGTGTGTGCGAGGCACAATAATATGCTAACATGCCTGGGTTGGACCATTCACTTGTGGTTCATCACCTAGCTGTCTCTCCAAATGTCAAGCCTGTCAAACAAAAACTTCACAAGATGCGTCCTCAGATAGCCCTATTGGTCAAAGCTGAGCTTGAGAAGTTGCTAGATGTTAAATTCATATGACAAATTGATTACATAGAGTGGGTTTCCAATTGTGTACCTATTTCTAAACAAAATGGGGGCATCCACATATGTACAGACTTCTAAGATTTAAATAAAGCATGTCCTAAGGAGGATTTTCCACTTCCAAACATAGATATCATAGTTGACTTGACAGTAGGTCATGAGATGCTTTCTCTTATGGATGGATTCTCAAGTTATAATCAAATCAGGATAGTAGAAGAAGATCAACATAAAACAACCTTCATGTGTCCTTGGGGTACTTACTGCTGGGTAGTTATGCCTTTCGATCTCAAGAATGTAAGAGCTACTTATCAAAGAGCTATGATAGTAATATTCCATGACTTGTTTCACACTATAATGGAGGACTATGTCGATGACATATTGGAAAAATCTTCTAGGATAGATCATATTCAAGTTCTAGGGCAGATCTTTGATCGACTAGAGAAATATCAAGTATGACTAAATCCAAAGAAATGTGTCTTCGGTGTCACTTCAGGGAAATTGTTGGGGTACATTGTATCTCACATAGGAATTGAGGTGGATCCAGAAAAAGTTAAGGCTATTGTAGAGATTCCTCCACCAAAGAATCTCAAAGCACTAAAGAGCCTTCAAGGGCAGTTACAATCTATCAGACACTTTATTTCATAGCTAGTAGATAAATGTCAACCATTCCAACACTTGCTCCGTAAGGATATCTCATTTTAGTGTGATAACAAATGTCAACAGGCATTCGATCAACTTAAAGAATATCTATCTAATCCTCTAGCTTTGGTACCACCAGTACTTGATAGATCTTTGATCCTATATATCTCTAATACATCTGCAGCATTAGGTGCTCTTTTGGCATAACATGATGAGTTAGGAAAAGAACATGCTATCTATTATATCAATCGCACCTTGGTAGGGTATAACTCAACTATACTCCTATGGAAAGGGCATGTTTAGCAATAGTGTTTTCTTCCCAAAAATTGTGACATTACATGTTAAACCAAATAACCACTCTTATCTCTAAGATTGATCCATTAAAGTATCTTTTATCCAACACAGCCCTCACAGGCTGTCTAGCTAAATGGGTCATGATCTTGAGTGAATTCACTATAGAGTATGTTGATAAAAAAGCTATCAAGGGACATATTCTCGCAAATCAACTAGCTAAAGACCCAATCATAGATGTCAATCCTATGATCTCTAACTTCCCAAATGAAGGTCTATTCACTCTAGCTAGCTCCATGGAGTGAAAGTTATACTTTGATGGCTCCTACACACAACATGGCTTGGGGATAGGAATCTTGTTTATCACACTGTAGAATGACTACATTCCAAAATCATATCGGCTAGCATTCCCATGCACCAACAATATAGCTGAATATGAAGCACTTCTCACAGGTCTCCATATAGCAGTAGATTGGAATATCAAGGAACTACAAGTCTATGGGGACTCTCAACTAGTTATCCAACAAGTCACTGATGAATACCAAAGTAAAGATGACAAGTTGATACCATATAAGCAACTGGTTGATACCTACAAGCCTCATTTCTCTAACATCACTTTTGAGCAAATTCCAAGGGTACACAATAAGGCTGTTGATTCTATGGCTACCATTGGGTCACTTGTGGACATGCCTACCAATACTCAAAAATGTGTATTCTTAATTGAGCAACTGTTGATACTTGTTGTTGATGTTCCTACAACTGAATTCATTTGCAAAATTGTTGGTCCCAATTCCCCTTGGTCGTATGAAGATATAAATGAATACCTCTGAAATGGTACCTTTTCCTTTGAACTATCCAAATCCCAACATAAAACCTTGATCCGCTGAGCCTCTCATTTCACTATTCTGGGTGACACCTTTTATTGCTGGAGTCTTGATGGTATCCTTTCTTAGATATCTTAACTCAGAAGAAGCTAACGCTGCCTTAAGAGACATACACGAAGGTGTCTGTGTATCACATTCCACCGGTCCAACTCTAGCTAAGATGGTACTCTGAATAGGTTACTATTGGCCAACCATAGAGAAAGATGCAAATCAATTTGCTAAGAAATGTTTACAATGCCAACATGGGTACCTAATACATGCACCAGCACATGAGCTGCAACCTATTACAACTCCATGGCCTTTCTCACAGTGGGGACTTGACCTAGTGGGTAAAATCCATCCATCCTCATCCAATGGCCATAAGTTTATCATTACCACCACTAAGCATTTTACTAAGTGGGTAGAATCCATTCCAATGACCTATATCACTGGTAACCAAATAGCCAACTTTATCCTCAATTATCTCATTTGCTAATATGGGATTCCCCAATCGATTGTCATTGATAATGGTCAACCATTCAAGAATCAAGATATCTATTCCTTATGCACACAATACAATATCTAACATCACTTTTCCACTCCATATTATCCTCAGTCAAATGGCCAAGCCAAGGCTTCAAACAAAACCATACTCAAAATCTTAAAGAAAATGGTTAATGAAGCTGGTCGTGATTGGCATCTGCAACTCAATCCCGCCTTATGGGCCTATCGCACTAGTAGATTAGAACACCAAATGGTGCTACACCCTTTGCCTTAGTCTATGGCACTAAAGCCATTTTACCTATTGAGGTTGAGATCCCATCTCTCAGATTTTCTATGCAGCACCTGATTGATGGAGAGGAGTATCAAATTTTTAGATTAGCTAAGCTTGAGTTACTTGATGAGAGGTGTCAAACAACACTAAATCATCTTCCTATGTATCAAAATTGTCTCTGTCATAACTACAATAAGAAGATCAAGGAGATAAGGTTTCAGATAGGTGAGCTTGTCCTTAAAGAAAATCAACGCAACCAACAAGATTGAGACAAGAAAGACAAGTTTGAATCGAATTGGTTGGGACTTTTTATTATCACTACAGTCTATGGATCATGAGCTTACACTTTGTCAACACCTAAAGGCATTCCCTTGGATGAATCCATCAATAGTGTTCATCTCAAGAGATTTTATGCTTGATCCTTAGAGTATACTTAGAAAATCCAAAAAAAACAAAAATACAAAAATACAAAAAAATAAAAAAAATAGAAAAATCCAAAAAATAGTCCGTCCTTTAGTGGAAACCTGGTAAACATGCACCTTGGATAAGTACCATAGTGAAAACCTGGTAAACAGGCGTTATGTGTAGAGTCAACATCCACCATCTTAAGTTATGCATCCATCTCATTTCATCCCAATCCATAATAAAACCTTCATCCACCCGTCCATAATAAAAATTCATTAACCCTTGCATTTCCACTTCCCTAACTATCATGGCTTGGAAACTGTCAGTGTCAATTATCCTTTAGCATCATCTAGAGTTAGTTCATCCTATGTTAGTTATCCATAAGTCAGTTCATCCTATGTCCGTTCATCCATTATCAGTTCTTCCATCACCATCCCTAATAAAACCTCTACCAGAATGGGGGAAACTTTTTCCTTAACCTAGGTCTAGGAATGGATCCTTATTTGAGGTATGACAACATCAATCTAAAAACTTCACGCTTCATCTTATCCTATTGTTATCACCTAGGATTGCACCCGTGATGCAAAGCTGTGAACCTCAACAATCCTATGTAACATGGGAATACCTTTAGGTTGTGGGTGCCCTATGGTGAAGGTAGACCTCCAGATTGTGGTCTGGTTCCCTTATGATTGATCCAATGATAAACTTACTTTGCAGGAAAAGGGATAGAAAGAATGAAAAGGAACACTAAACTGAAAATAAATTGTGGTGATGCACCTATATAATTATAACACTTGCAGAATGATTCACAACTATCTCTAAGAACACTATTTACACAATTCAGAAATGATGACTTAATTACAAAAGTGTTTCTAAAGCAGGCCAAACAGTTTGTTCTTTTAAGAGGAAAATAAAATTTCACAGTTTTAAGGCAAAAATGAAATAAGCACAACTTTAGACCTGTGATGGATGCACTATAATGAATGAGACAAACTTAAAGGTTTTAATGGTTAAAACACAATAATTTCATCAAATCATTCTTGAAAGCACTTGTATTAATCTAAAAAGGCAAATTTGATGTATTCTAAATGGAAATAGAAAGAAAAGCATTGCATAAGACAAAAAATGAACCTATAACCTGTTGTACTGTATAGATCTAAAAATAATGAGTTACAACCAAACTTTGCCTCTCTGAAATGTGTAAGAGAAAAAAGAATGCAAGAACTGAGAAAAACCTAAGTTTTCCTCCCATTTATAAAAAATGAACCCTCAAGGGCATGGAAAAAGCACTGCAGTTCAACTCAGCATAAAAAATATCTCCACAAAACTCTCTCACAAGCAGAAGAGAAAATCCCTAAAAAGAAGGGTTATAACTGATCCAATTTGAGCTAAAATAGCTCTAAACTGCCCCTCTATATCAGTTTGATCATGTAGAACCTCAAAACCCTCCAACTTTGACCAAAAATCATGCAAAAGATCCTAAAATGCCTCAATTAACTCCATTTTTTGATTTTGCATGACTCTGGGATGAAGAATAAACAAAGTGAACAAATAATAAAGTAATCAACATGATTTACTTTAATATTTGTTATAAATTTGTCTATCTTTTGACTTATACAACTTTGTGACAAATAATAAAGTAATTTATAACTACATTACTTTATTATTTGTTTACCGGTTTCTAAGTCATGCAAAAAGGAGGGTAATTATTTTCAAAAGGTTTAAAAATAATAACTCCTTATAACTCCCTTTTGATTTACATACTCACCTCATGCATCCTATGATGATGCCAAAAAAAATACATCCTCCATACATGTAAAATCCAAAAATGCCTTCCATATGTGAGATATGATTAAATAGAAATCATGAATTAAAACCTTATATCTCCCATGCCATCATGCATCACATAGGATCTCCTCTATGCATAGTTCAAAAAATACAACCATCATGCGTTTATCATTACTTACATATCTTATTGCATCCTTATGACTCTCTTTTGGCATATCCATGATCACCTCACCCTTATGACTTCCAAATCTTAAGGAAATCAAAGCACTAAACATCAGCCTCATGGACCCCTTTTTGACCTCGGGCACTTTTGGATAGTAATAATAGTCATAAAAAGAAGTAAAAAAAAAACAAAAAGAGCCCACAGTTGACATTCAACAAAAAGGAAGATGAAAACCTAAAAGAACTTCATTTTGCACTTTGCCTTCTCTTCATGTTACTCTGCTTGCCGACATGCACTAGGGTTTGAAACTATTTTTGGAGGCATACTTGAGGTTTAAATTGTTGTTCTTTGAGCTATTTTCAATGCCATCTTCATTTAGGTAAGTCTCTCTTCTATATATCTTTGTTTTTCTCCAAGAAATGGTGGTGAAACTACTTTTCTTGGCTGCTCCTGAAGCTACTTCCATTCTGGTTTTTTAATAGAAATACAATGATGAAAAACTCCTCTTTTTCTTCTATATCTGCTGCATATTTGCTGTATTTTGATACAAAGAATCAAGGGAAGAGGGATGGTTTTTACACTGGATTTTTCATTATGCTCACTGTATCTTGCTCTGTATACTCTTCTCTCCTTGTTTGGCCTTCATGGCATAATGGTTTAGCATGGGTTTTGTAAAACTCTTTGAAAAGAGAACCTGTAGCTCATATTTCCTTATATGCTTTTGATCCTTCACTCATGGCATGATGACTACAACATGATAGATAAGTATAGCCGTTGAAAATACAAGGGAAAAATCTTCACTTATAGTATGTAAACCCTAGTAGGGTTTGGTGAATAATATTCTCCATTTTTTCTTTCCTCTATTGTAAAACAAGGTATCACTTGTTCCTTCTTCTGGTTTACTTCCTGTGCTATCTTAGTTTGAGCTTTCATTCTGATGATATGTTGAAAAGAGGCTTTCTCTTGTTTGTTTACAAAATCTACTAGGGTTTCATCTACTCTTTCACCCTCCTAGCAATATTGTTCAGTGGCTTTAGTGACAGACGGCCACAAGAGACTGTGGTCTTTTTCTTTCTTTGCTGCTCAATCTTGACTCTCATGTACCTGTATGCATTTACACCTTGTGATGAAGGTAATAGAATGAATTTTGAAATACATGTTATTCTCATTTGCATCCCCTGTAGATGAACAAAAGAATATATGTCTATGTTGCTTCATAAAATGTTGACTGTATCTTCATCTTAGCAAAGGATGAGACCTATATACTTTGCTGCTCCATAGGACTGTATATGTGATTGGAAGCTCATATTCTTCACTGATGAAAGTGACAGTGGCCTATCTTATAGTCACTTTAAACTCATTGTATCTTCTAAATGCTCACTGCACCTATAGTTGTACTCTTCATGGTTCGTGTAGCATAAAAACATGTCATGTGTATTCTACCTCTTCATTGATGGCATAATGAGTCTTCTTCATGATTTATTGTCTTTAACTTGCACTTCACATGGCTTTATCTTGCATATGCCATTACTTATGACTATAGATTGCTCTTAATTCATATGGCTGCACTTGTAGTATATGATTTTCTCCTTCTATAGTAGAGGTAAATGGTGATTATATGATGGATAGACTGTCCCTAAGATGATTGTCCCATTATTTGAAACATTGCAATCTCTTCTCTAGCAATCTTGTAGTATAATGTCCTAACTATTGGGTAATAGATTTGCATCTTTGATCATTCCAATCCTCCATTATAGATTTGTACCTTGCATTTTAGACAGTTGGCATGGTATTTGTACTGCAGGTATGGTTCATGACATATCTGGTCCAACTGCACTTCACACAGATATTTGGACTATTTTCCATTATGTGACTGCCATCTATCTTACTTAGTTTGATAATAAGCCTCTTGGCTAATGGAAAAGTCATGATCATGACTGTTTTTTGTCCTTCATGGCTATTTAATGAATTCAATAGCAATTTTACATCTCATTCACAACAAAAGGTGGTAGATACCTAATCTATTGCTGCTCCATGATGCTTCCCTGGCTGTAATGCTCTTGATAGGACTGTCCTACCTTGATATTGATCTAATGCTAGTTGTTTTGCCTTGAAGTCTGTCTCATGATGTATTGGTTTGTCATTGACTTTCAATCAGAATATGCTCTTATTATTGATCTAAAAGTCACCTTGCTTATCTTATATTCCCCTTGAGATCAAGGGGCAGCATGTCGGGCTTAACCCTTGTGGGAGCCCATTTTTTACCACATGTTGAAATGTCCTACATAATGATGGATGTACCTGTACCTACACATTGCACAAACAAGTTACTTAAAATAATGAATACAATACTCATGTGATGATTTGATCTTTCTGGCTCTCTTTCTTATTGATCCAATGCTTCATGACATGTGCTATTTTTTTGTTGGTAGGGCACATAGGGAGATCCATATCCAGAGCTCTAATCAATTGTTTACCATGATGTAGGCTCACTTGGTGATCAGGAGAGGAGGAGAAAGACAATGGAGATCCACCCAAAAGCTATCACAGGCAATGATGGATATGCATTTTCCTTTATGCTTCTTTTCATTTCTTTTATCCTCAGATGCATAGCATATATTATGTTGCATTGGTTAGCTACTCCCACAGCTTGTGTGGGACCATTGATTACTCTTTTCTTTTTGATGAATACAAATGCAACACTTGTGCAATTATGTGTATACTTCATTTACAATATGAATGAAACATCATTGAAATGAATGAAAGCAATGCCTTGTGTTCAATATGTACTTTTCTTTATATCTCTTTACTCTGAACAACAAAACTAAATTCAAACCTTTCTCAATCACTTTAAAAATATGCCATGGTTTAAGCATAGCAGGAATGTGTTAAAAATTCTTCACCTCAAATGTAATGAACTGTCTCAGCTCTGCCAATTTGAGTTGTAGGCAAAAAATTGGTAACACCTATATCATCAAATCTCCTAGAACTACATATCATCATCTCATCTCAATCTTAATGTACCTTGATCCCATGGATATGGGTATGTAGAAAGTATGGAATAAGAAGGAAGTATCCAGTACTCAAGTTCATGAGATGCTATCATTTCATCTAACCATTCTCATCACACTACCCAGAACTACATATTATCATAATCATCTTTCATGATAATATGCTTTGATCCCGTGGATACAAGGTCTATAGGCAATCTAGAATATTAAGTATCTAGTACTCAGGCATAGATGATCCATCATGATTGATCCCAATCCATTTCAATGCTTTCACCTTTCTTGTCTTTCATTTATCATAATCCATCCATACACCTAGACTTGACTACCTCAAGCAGAAAACAAACTATGCATCCTTCTAAAAGCTAAAATACTTATCCAAACCTGAAGCAAAATGACTACTCATAAAGCCATATGTTGTCCCTCATATCTGCTTGCCATATTTGCTATATTCAATCCATCTATCCTAGATCAAACCAACAACCTTTACGGATATATCTTTCCTACAATAAGGCTTTATCTATCTATCTACCTAGAGCAACCTTTTTGGCAAGAGAATATGATGGCTGTGTGTTTACTTTGTAAGTTAGTCAATTTTCTTTTTAGTTTATCTTTTTTCCCTTTCTAATTACCTATTCAAGACTATCTTGATTTATCTATATCTTGGTATGTTGCGATGTAGTATGGAATGGGGCATAGTCATTTCTTTCAAATGTTGTGTTTGTGGGATGAGCTTATTATCCTACTATGGCTAATATTTATCTTGTGCATGTGTTACAACCTAGCATCTTACATATTAATATACTTTTTGCATTTATGTATTAAGTTTATTATATGTTCAAGACTATGGCTCATTCACATATGTGTGTTACAACCTGGCATCTTACATATTAATAGTCTTTTGCATTTATGTATTAAGATTATTTGATGTTTAAGACTATGGCTTATTCCCATATCCAACAATGTTATATTATGTCTAGTAGATATAAGTTCAAACTATTTGCTTGTAGAGTCAACATACTTGCACCAGATATCTTGTCACCTTGGTCTTATATACCTTGGTTGCATAACTATCCATGTGCTATATTAAAATCTAGGATTGCTCTTTATAAATATTTGCGTAATTGTTGCAACATGTTATCCATTTATCCATCCATACATCCAAACTCACAATATAGTTTTCATACAAGGATCAATCAAATAATCTATTATTTTCTTCTATCTATCATATTCTATTCTATTATTTTCTTCTATCTATCATCAAGGTCTTCTACATACCTGTCCATAATCATATAAACCCATAATCATATCATAATGTCATAACAATCCATAATCATTAGTACAACATCATCACATTCATAGCATATAGAAATCAAACATCATCATAATTATGAACATACATAAACATAATCATATATCATAAAGATCATCACATATATCATAAATCATTGAGGTCATCAAAAGAATACAAAATGTCCATATATACATCATGTACATAAAAAATGAATCATATATACAACATGGCTATCATGAGCCCTTAATATGTACACCAGATTCTCGTAGGCATCGTAATCATAATACAGTACATCATGTATACATCAAAATAGTACAATATACATCCATATGATACAATATATAAAGCATGCTCTAGTGTGAGCCATGCATCAAGCTCCCAGCCTACTAAGATCCCTAGGTTCCACTTGCACTTGGTGAAGGTCCTCTGGCTGGTCCCCCTCCATGTGAATGAAGGGGGGACCCATGACAGATGAACCTGATCTCCCAGTCCTTTATGAAGAAGAGACCCCTAATCTCAACCTACTCCTATAGCTGAGCTATTGCTACTCTGGTGGTATAGCCCCAAGTACAAACCTCTATAATACTCTACCTCACAGTTGGTGGGTGCCAACTCACCTTGCACCCAAGTCAACTTTGAGACCAGTATCACTATCGCTTGGTCTATCCCCAGTGCCCTCCTCACTATGTTTCTCTTGTATGTCAACCTCTGCACTAGAGCCTTAGCTGATAGTCTCACCTGAACAGTGGCATTCCTCTCTATAGTGACTCTAGCTAAGGAACCATCATCCATTGGTGGCGAGGCTGGTGGTGGTGGTTGTGTTATTGTTGTTGTGGCCTGCACTGCCCTCATGGCCTATGCATGTATCTATGCCTGCGCCTCTACCTGTCAGGCATCCTTCCTGACCCTGTCTCTCTCCCTCCTCATCTTGATGAATCAGAGCTCTATACAAGTCCTCCTCATGGTCTCCTCATGTAGTAGCCTCTAGGCCCTCTCTAAAGGTGTCTCAACTTGAATCACCACCTTCCTTTACCCTACATCGACCATAGCTATGTCCCCCTGCACCTGTCCTTGTCCTTGGCCTTTGGCCTCTCAACATACTCAGGCCTCCTATCCTTGCCCTCCTAAGTTTGCTGCTGCACCTAGTGCCCCTGGACCTGTAAACTATACTAGCCAGTGTTGTGCCTAGTAGGTGTCATACTTTGGCATGGCCTAGGGTCTGCCTCCCCTAGAATCCAATCCCACATAACAGGCCTCAATCCCTGTACTGCTGCAAGAGCTGTCACCCCGACAATCTCAGGGCGCCAATCACTGATCTCCCTATGCGAGCATGCATGCATAACATCACCCACTGTCTCTCCCTGTGGTAAACCAAACTATCAAAGAACTTTCTTAGTAAGTTATCTCTTAATGGTATAAATGCTCCTCCCAAATAGGTATCTAGCATGCTGGTAGTATACCAGTTGCTCGACGTCATCCTCCAACATCTCACAATCTCGCCATGGCCTCTAGACAAACATGTCCATCTCATCGATCTATCAATGCTAGAATGCAATAGCTCCCACTCACCGTTGTGCAAGTGCCCCCTCATAAAGAAACACATAGGGCTCTCTATCCTCTCAGTGGTGAGGAGAGACAGGTCACATGATTGGGATATGCTCCCAAGCCCACACATGAAGAAGAGTAACCCCTACAGATAAACTACCACCATCTCTATATGCATAGTCGTGTAGATCATGATATAGCTAACCAAGAACACATAGCCCCTAGGCATATCTGACTCCATGTATAAACATCCCCGAAAGCACTGTTCCCCATCCAACTAATAAACCTCTGGAGTGTCAGTCAGGACATAAGAAGCCTACAATCAAAGATATCACACTCCATCAGATCCTATCACAGAGGCCCAACACGCAACTCCAACTGATCTCTAAAAATTGTACACCAAGGTCATCTGTGCTGAACACCTCTCTCAAGCCATCCTATCCCCTATTGGCATCATAATCCATGCAAGCTCCATCAATCAGTATCCTCAGGATACACCGTACATCCTCCAAAGTCACTGTCGCCTTGCCAACGAGAAGTGGAAAGAAGAGGTCTCACTATGCCACCTCTCAACCAAAGCAATGATCAGGGCTAGATTATCCCTAATCAGTGTCAAATAGGCAATATGTTAAAGTCCCATAACATCTAGGAAGATCTCTTCCCAACCAAGCTGGACCACCTCGGTGGCATCTACAAAATGCCTTTCTCGACTACAGTGGTGGTAAAATAACCTGCATCAACATGATCAACTATGTTAACCTTTGACAAACTACTTGCAGACATATCTCATCCTAGTCAAAAACCTAGTCAAACATAGTCTACACTAAGTCAAACATGGCACAAACCTAGTCAACCAAGCTAAAATCAAGTCAAACCTAGTCAAAATGGGGAAAAATCCTAAAAAAATCAAAAGCGCTTAACTGTTTGCCAAATGCATTAGACTGTTAGCCATAAGTGCTGAACTATTTACCATTTGCACTATATACAAAACCATATGCGCTTAATTGCACCCCATTTGCGCCTTTTCACCTCCAATAGCGCTTAACTACGCACCATTAGTGCATTTTACCACATGCCATATGTGTGTCAAAAAACCCCATTTGCACTTCAAGATGACAACTATTCCTAAGCGGCCAAAATCACTGAATTTCAACCAAATACGCTTAAATCGACTGCATAAGCACATTTTTTTTCCATATGCGCATTGATTTCTACCATATGTTCCTAATTCCTAGTGGTGCGCTTTTGGCCAAAAATCTAAAAACCCTAATAAATGCCCTAATAAATGCAATCAAAAGTGAGTTTTCAGGTACTTACCACTGTCTCCACTCCCATAGGTCTCCCATGTGTCTACACGCGCTCACCTTGGTCTCTATCCACTGGAATCGGCATCTCTGCAACTGTTTGAGCTCCTCTAAGCACAACTCTCTCAACTAAGCACTAAACAACTAGGATCTCTGATCTTTATGAACTAGGAGTACACAAATGAATTGAGAGGGACCCCTTGGGCCCTATTTACATTCTCTCATCCCTATTTTTCATATCCCAACCCTAATTCTTCCCACCCCTAATTTTTTTCCTCATGTCAACCCATTTTCATCCTATTAAACTCCATGTCACTAGTCTAGACCTTCTAAGCATGTTTCTCCTATCTCGCTATCTTTTTCTTCTAGTCGTGAGTCACCCTAGTTCTTCTGTCATTTCCCTGTCTTTCCTCGTGAGGGGGCATCCTACGCCAGCTACATTGGGGCATGCTTGTATCATATTTTTATCCCTATATTCTTTGAAACAACGCTAAACCATATTGTATCAAAGAGGGGCAAAATGTAGACACCTAAAAATGACTTTTCGTATTGTATCACTTGCATTCATCAAATTCACATCACTATCACTTACATACATCATTTCTTCCTAAATCATCTGCATTCAAGCATTAATTAACTAATCTAATTATTTAATTAATTTCATCAAATTAATCAAATTCCTTTATTTTTCTTAAATTTGACATTAATTGAATAAATTCTATTTTTTTAATTAATTTCATCAAAATCAACTTTATTCTTCTAAAATTAAATAATTTTAATTATTTAATTAAATCATTATCCCTTCTTCTAATTTTCAAATCCGCATTAATTAAATAAATCTAATTATTTAATTAATTCATCATTAAAATTCCTCTTAGTCACAATTAAATAATTTTTATTATTTAATTAATCAACTATTCCTCTAAAGTTAAATAAATTTTCAAAATTATTTAAATTGACTTCATCCTCTAAAAATAAATAAAATCAATATTTTATTTATATTTTTCCATTCATGCAAAATAAATTAAATAAATGTATTTGTTTAATTTATTCTCTATAAATAATTTTATCCTTTCTTCTAACCATGCACAATAAATTAAATAAAGTTATTTATTTAATTTGTTTTTATCTTCCATGTCTTCTAAAAATAATCTTTTCTTCTATGTGCACAATCAGTCTTATTTTTTGAACTTAAAAAAAAAGCACATCTAAAGTTGAGTTAATTGGCTTTAATCATTATTATTTTTATCATCAACTCATAAATTAGAAAAAGCATTCTAAAGTCTGAAATCAAATCCTATCTTTAGCCACAAAAATAATTAATTCAATAAAATAGCTTTTTCTACATGACACATGTCATGTGCACATTCATCATGAGTTGATTTATCTCATCCATCCATTTCATTGATTTATCTCCACCGTTGATGGATCTTTATTGAAACCTATATATCCCCTTCACTTCATAAAAAATCCTCTTGGATCATTTATTCTTAGGCATCCATATAGTGCATTGAGCATACATCACATCATTGAGCACAATGAGCACTTTGAGCACACATATTATCATCTATCTATGTCCGCTTGTTGCAACCATGGGTACGCAACATATTGAGCAATCTACATATATCCAAGAGATCAATACAATCTAGGTGATAACTTTCAATTATTAATTGCATTATTCATTGATTTGGTTATCTCTTAGATTGATCTTTTGATGTTATAGGATTGGGTTTATTATCATTGTTTGATTTATCCTAAGCTTGATTTTACCTATACACAGTCACTAGTCACTATTCTTCTGTTTGGATTTCTAAGGTTCCAACACTGTGTAGGTTGACAATTGTTTTTGTTGATACTTCTTTCAATTTGGCATTTTTGTTTGAACTATTGAAGGATAGCCTATATTTGGAATGTCCTTAACCTTTGTTGTTGTTGTTAAATGGTTTGTTGGTCTTTTTGTGGTCTTGGGTGGATCTCCTCCATCTCATCGAGGATTGCCCTCACCCACTTGCCTTTAAGTCCAGGGCACATTCATGAGCCCAAACCAAGAGAGATAGTTAAAGCTAACCTTGATTTGACCTAGGGTTTTGACTTAGGTTTTATTTGATCTAAGGTTTGACTCTGCGTTGACCTTTTGTTGGAATCAAGGGTTTGTGAACTTTCTATGATGCTAATGTTTTTGTTTTTTTTAGTTTTTGGATGCTTGCAAGCCTATATGAGTGCAAAATAGTTTTTTTGTGCTTTTTTCCACTCTAGTAATTAAAATTTGGATGCAATCTAATATGAAGTTACCTAATGCAATTGATCTATGTTGTTGTTTTGTTTTTTTGAATAGGCAGAACAATTACTCTAGGAAAGGGAAATTACTTTGAAATGAATCTAATCTATGAACTTTTGAAAGTAAAATATTTTAACAATGCAAGATCTACTTAGCCTATCAAGGAAAAAGCAACATGTATTTACTATTTCCAAGAGCAAATTGTGATTTTCTAATTACTATGAAATAAAAAGCATGAAGGAACCTAGAATAAAGAGACATGTGGGCCTCCACTACCCTCAAAAATCCTTATATGGAAACCTCCCATCCTCTTGCAACAACGGGGTGATCCTCTTGGTAACAATAAGAAAGAGATGCAAAAAGAATCTTTTGGAAGTGCTCAATGTGAGCTTGTGAGCACTGTGGCTTGTGATGTGGGTAGTGTATCAATGCTAGATGAATCTTTTAGCAAAGCTTGATGAGACAACAATAAAAAGCAAAAGGCTCAGGCATCCTGTGTGAGAATATGGATGCTAATTAGAGAGAAAAAACCTACAAGAACTGTGTGCACAAATGAAATTTCCTCCTAAAAGGGGTAGCTTTGAAGCTATGCAACAATGAAAGCTTTGAAGCTTTGAAAAACTAAAGAAAGAAATGAAGAAAGAGGCTCAAAGGCCTGTGAAGAAGGGAAGAGCATTCTCCAACTTGGAAAATAATGAAGGTGAGGGGTATTTATAGCTTGGAAGAGGTCATGAAAGGTGGAATTGATGGAGAGTTAACTCCCTTTGATTGGAGAGTTAACTCAGAAGACACAAGAGTGATCTGGGCTAAAATTGGAGTGATTTATCTAATATAGCTTATCATTGAAGAAGAAATAGAGTTAAAAGAATGTATGGGTTGAAAACTAAAGATAAAAAGGACCTAAATATGCATGGTTGGATGCATGAAATAGATAACTCTAAGTTAAGGACAAAATTCCATGCAAACAGAAGCAAAAATAGGTGAAAATGGAGCTATTTTTGGCCAAAAGCTCAAGTTAATTCATGGTTGGGAAAGATAGTAGGGTCGCCACCTGGTCACCCCTTTCACTAGTTAGGGTCACTCGAGGGAAACCCATGGGCAACCCTCAGAGGAGGGGTCCTGAGTGAAAGTGCAGGATGGAAGATGAACTAGGAGGGGAAAAGGAGGTGAACTAGAAACTACTCAAACAGGGGTCAAAAACTAAATCTCCATTTGCAAAAGATGGATCTCCCGAGGGAGATTTGGAAATAATAGGGGGAGATTTTTACTGGTTGACTAGAATTGAAAACTAAAAATTGGAGATGGCCAGGGAGGTCCTCTAGAAGGTTTCTAGGGGTGGGAGTGGATGAAAAACACTAGGGAAAGGTTAAAACACAACAAATGGTTGGATACAAGGCTTAGTGACAAAGTCACAAGCACATGAAATGTAAATTGATAAATGTTGAAAAGCGTCGAAAGTAGGGAAAAGGTGTTGCAAGTTGTGCTAATTGGTGTTGTCATTGATGTGAACATGCTTTTGTTGTCACTGGTGTCAACCGTGTCTTCTGATGTGGTTGTTGTTGCTTGATTAAGTTATCTTGCTAAAGGTGATTTGGTTGCTATGTAGAGGTGCTAAAGATGTTGAGGATATGCCTCTGATATTGGGTTTCCAAGTGCTTTTAAGAAAATTTGATTAATTATGGAAACAGTGTGATGAAGAAGTCTTCTGCCTTACAGAGCATTGTTTGAGTTTTTTCTCCGCATTTCTTTTATGTTGGAGATCTGAGTGTGCAGTTTGAATATGTTGTTTGGAAGTGTTTGAAGATGCTAAATCTAGAACTTGGTGCTTCAGATCATTGTGTAGTAAAAGTTGTGTTCACCAGTTTGAGAATAGTGTTTGACAGTGTTTGCAGAGGTGTTTGGGAGAAAGTGTTTTACTTTGTATTTCTCCGCAGAGTGGTTTCAGGTGTTGTAGTTTTAGATGTGTTCTTATAAGGTCTATATCTTTCTTCAATTCAAGTGGTTCATGATTTGATGCTCCAGAAAGTCATTTTTTGTGTAGCAGAGTTGGACAGTATTGATTATAAGCAAACTGTGAACTTTCTTCAGGTGAAATTTGTTGTGGTTAATTTTGTTGGTTTTCATGTGACTTCAAGATGTTTGTGGATGTTTCTAGATTGTGTTAAAGCTTTGTGCAAGATCCATAAGGTGTGTTTATTTTTGAGGAAGCATATGCTTAAATGTTCATTCTATTAACTCAAGTTTGGTTGACTTGGTTGTTTACACTATTTGAGATCGTGCTTTGGGGAATGTTTAGGTCTAGACCTAATTTGAAATTTATGAATTAAGTTGTTTGCCAACCTTGGAGAATGTTTTCATGATGAATGGTGGTATAAATAAGTTTCAAGGATTCATGGATGTATGGATACATGAAGGATATGATGTTTGTGATGTGAATTTGATTAGTGTAGTGAAAAATTTCATGTGTTAGGCTACTGGATGCAGTGAGCAGAAGGTGTCTACTATTTTCAGTGTTGTTGTGAAGGCATTGTGTGTATTGTGGTGTATATTGAGCTTCATTGGAATTGTACCTCATGCATAAGTTAGATGCAATCATATCAGTTCAAATCCTAGCAATAAGCCACCCTTCTCTTCTTTCTTTCTTTCTCATTGCCAGTGAGTCCACTTGGACAGTGAGTCCGCCTACAGTGAGCATTCTTTCTATTGGGCAATGAGGCGGTGAGCCCTTTGCAAGTGAGCCTTTTGTAATTTGGTATTGCTACTACATTATATTGTGAGATAATCCTCACCGTGGTTTTTCCTTTCTAGGGTTTTCCATGTAAAATCTGTTCTCTTGTGTGTGGTGTTGTTATGATTCAGTTTCCATTATTTTCTTTGCATGCTTAATCATAATAACATGTTTAAAGGTTAATGAGGATTTGAATGTTTGTGAGAGTTTGAAAATTTTGATACAACTGATTCACCCACCCTCTCAGTTGTTTTGTGCATTCAACAATTGGTATCAGAGAAAGGTACCTTGGAAGAGAGCCTAACATCTTGAGGTAGATCTGGGATGGAGCTCAAGAAGGATGCTCCCCTATTTGATGGATCTAATTTTGCACTCTAGAAGGTCAGGATGGAAGCTTTTTTTATTTCTCTTTGTTAGAAGTATGTTGAGTCTAATTATACTATACCTAAGAATGGTGTAAGCACTGTAGATGAGGTCAAAGCTCATGAAATTGACGGTAAGGCAAAGCATGCTCTTTTAAGTGGTCATACAAATTCTAAATTGGTGAAAGTTGTACATTTGAAGATTGCTAATGAGATTTAGAAAAAGTTGAAAAGTTTTATGAAGGAGATGATAAGGTGAAACAAGCTAAAGTGCATAATTTGAAGCTCATGTTTGAGACCATGCGAATGTCTGAATATGAAAACATTACAAGATACTTGCAAAAGGTGGATGAAGTTGTTAATGACATCAAAGGACTTGGTGGAAAGATAGATGATAAAGAAGTGATATTAAAGGTACTTAGAACTCTTCCTAAAGCTTACAGTCATAAGGTTTCTGCTATTGAAGAATTACAAAATTTGAATCAGTTTAGCAAATATTAGTTTCTTGGCACATTAGCTACTTTTGAAATAAGAGAATTCAGTACAACTAGTGGAACTGCAAAGTATGAGATTGCTTTTAAGGCTGGCAAACTGGAGAAGGCTATGGAATCTGATTTGAAAGACTTTGATGAAGTGGATGCTAACTTTGTGAGAAGAATGAAAAAGGGTACTGGAAAGTTCAGTGGTAAGTTGCCTTTTAAATGTTTTAGTTGTGGAAAGATAGGCTATTATGCTTCAAGGTGTCCAGATAAAGCTTAGAGAATTAAGAATAGGGAAAATAAAGGTATGATGGTTAAGAAAAGTTATTGTGTTAGCAAAGATGCAAGTATATCTAATGATGGTTCTGATTATGAGGACGAGAATGGTAAAGAATGCTTATTCATAGCCCTAAGAGATAAAACTGTTTCGGCTAACTCCAGAAGTTGTTTAAAGGAAAAGGGTTTGAAAGCAATTGCTAACTTTGAAGGCACTATAATGTCTTCTTTTCATGCTAGGAGAGAAAAAGATGACTAGGTCATTGATTGTGGATGCTCAAATCATATGACAAGTGATAAGAGTAAGTTTTTTAAACTTGAAAAATATGATGGTGGAGTAGTTAGGTTTGATTATGATGTAGTTGCTAAGATTTTTGGAAAAGGTTCAGTAAGTTTTGATGGAAAGCATAACACTGATGATGTTCTCTATGTCAAAGGTTTAAACCATAATCTCTTGAGTGTTGGACAGATGTGTAGCAAAGGTTACAATCTTATGTTTTAGGATGATGGTTGTGAGATTAGAAAGAGCTCTAGAAAAGTGATTGCTGCTGGAAAGAGGACTGGTGGAAATGTTTATCATCTCAAAGGTGGTGATAGTTACTTCTTTATAACTCAGATAAGTGAGAGTTGGCCATGGAATAGGAGATTGTGTCACATCAATTTTGATAGCCTGGTAAGGATAAGTTCAGTTCAAGCTATGAGAGATCTGCCAAAGATAACAAAGCCTATTACAATTGTTTGTAAGGAATGTTAGTATGGTAAGCTAACAAGAAGAAGCTTCAAAAGCAAGGATCAGTCGTCTATCAGATTGTTGGAATTGGTACATATAGATCTGTGTGGTCCCACAAGAGTAAGGAGTTTTCTAGGTGACATATATTTCATGTTATTTATTGATGATTGTTCTAGAATGACTTGGGTTACTTTTCTTAAAGAAAAATTAGAAGCCCTAAGTAAGTTTAAATCCTTTAAAGAAATAGTTGAAAATGAAATGGATATGAAGATCAAATGTTTGAGGTCTGACAGAGGTGGAGAATTTACTTCTAATGAGTTTAATATGTTTTGTGAGAATCATGGGATATAGAGGCACTTATCTACCCCTAGGAATCCTCAGCAGAATGGAGTGGATGAAAGAAAGAATATGACTATTCAAGAAGCTGCAAGGACAATGATAAAAGGAGTAGACCTACTGGAAGTCTGCTGGAGAGAAGCAATTCAGATTGTTGTCTACATACATAACAGAGTACAACTAAGAGAAAATGACACAAAGACTCCCTATGAGCTATGGTATGGAAGGATTCCTATTGTTAAATATTTTAAAGTTTTTGGAAGCAAATGTTATATTAGAAGAGATGAAGAACTAGGAAAGTTTGATGCAAGGTGTGATGAAGGTATTTTCCTTGGCTATTCAACTAAAAGAAAAGCTTACTAGTGCTACAACAAAAGGCTAAGAAAAATTATTGAAATTGCTAATGTTAAGGTTGATGAAGACATATAGAAGATTTCAGAGATTAATGGATATGAAACAGATGAGTCTTCTTGTAGAGAAAAAGAAGAAACCAAAGAAAAGGAAGTACATATTGAAGAAAAAGAAGCTCCAGAAAAAGAAGCACAAGTTGAAGAACAAGAATCTCTGGAAAGAATCCCTAACACTCAAGTATGTGCAGAGGAATCACTCTGAAGATCAAATCATTGGTGATAAGAGCAAAGGTATACTAACAAGAAGGAAAGATGTTGAAGAATAGGTAAATCTATATTTAATTTCCAAAGTTGAACCTAAAATAGTGGTTGAGGCATACAAGGATGAGTATTGGATCAAGGCAATGGAAGAAAAACTAATGTAGATTGAGAAGAATTAGACTTTGGAACTTGTCCCAAGACCAAAGAACATAAATGTGATTGGAACTAATTGGGTATTCATGAACAATTAATTGAATGAGAGTGGTGAAGTGGTAAGGACTAAGGAAAGACTTGTGTGCAAAGGTTACTCACAAGTGGAAGGAATAGACTATGAGGAAACTTATGCTCTGATGGCAAGAATGGAGGCCATTAGGATGTTTCTATCTTTTGTAGCACATAAGGATTTCAAAGTGTATCAAATGGATGTGAAGTCTTCTTTTCTGAATGGTGAGTTGGAAGAGGAAGTGTACATAGAACAACTAGATGGATTTTAGTTATCAGATAAACCTAATATGGTTTGTAGATTGAAGAAGGCACTATATGGATTGAAGCAAGCCCCTAGATCTTAGTATGCAAGGTTGGACAGGTACTTACTACAACAAGGATTTAGTAAAGGCTCCGCATATAGCAATTTATACATCAAAGTAAGTGGAGATCAAATTCTGATTATGGAAGTGTATGTAGATGACATAATTTTTGGTGGAAATGAAGGTATGTGCAAGAGTTTTGCAGATGAGATGTAGAAAGAATTTGAAATGTCAATGTGTGGGGAAATGAATTTCTTCCTTGTGTTACAGATCAATTAAATAGATAAGGGCATTTTCATTTCTCAGTCAAAGTATGTAAAAGAATTGTTAAAGAAGTTTGGAATGGAAGATTCTAAACCAATTTGTACACCTATGATTACTGGTTGTAAGTTGAGAAAGAATGATGAATCTTCTAAGGCTGATCAAACCAAGTACAAATCATTGGTTGGAGGATTACTGTATCTGACTACTACTAGACCAGATATTATGCATGCAGTTTGTCTTGTGGCCATATTTCAAGAAGATCCTAGAGAGTCACATGTTATGGCAACGAAGAGGATATTCAGATATTTAAAGGGCACTCCAGATTATGGCTTGTGGTATCCAAAAGATATTGACTTTACTCTAAATGCTTATATAGATGCAAACTGGGCTGGTTGTGTAGATGATAGGAAAAAGACAAGTGGTGGTGCATTCTTTCTTGGATGCAGGTTGGTGTCTTGGCTAAGTAAGAAACAAGATTCAATGTCTTTATCTACTACAAAGGGAGAGTATATTTTTGCAGTATCTTGTTGCACATAGGTGTTATGGATGAGACAGACCTTGAAGGATATCAAAGTTGTGTATGATGAGATAATTTCTATTTCCTATGATAATACAAGTGCTATTAACATTTCAAAGAATCCAGTGATGCATTCAAGGACAAAGCATATTTCAATCAGGTATCACTTTCTGAGAGAGAAGGTTGCAGAGAATGAGGTCAAGGGTGAGTATGTGTGTACAAAGGATCAAGTTGTTGACATATTCATTAAGGCGCTTCCTAAGGATACATTTAAATATCTTTGAGAAAAGTTAGGGATTATTTCCCCTCCTTATTTAAACTAGATGCATAAGGAGATGCATTAGTCTAGTATGCTTCAAGACTCATTCTTTTTTGGACTGATGTTGGAAGCTACCTCTCAGGAGGAGTAGGTAGTAGATGTGATGATTGTTGTAGTCAAGGGGAGTAAGAAGATGTTATAGTATGGTATGCACTCCTAAGGGGGAGTATTCAAAGTAGTAGTGAGTAGTACAAGTATGTGTAGTATCATGAAAAGGGAAACATCTAGAATAAGTTGTGTAGCCCTTTTCCATTGATGTCAAAGGGGGAGAGAGTTCATGTGAAAAACTAAAGGGGAGAGAGAATTTGAAAAAGAAAAGAGTTAGTAATCAGAGAGAAAGTAAGATGTGTAAAAGAAAGGAGGAGAGTAAGAAAGTAAAGAAGATTCGTGCAGAGTTGTGTCTTGATAGTTTATCACATTATATGTTGCCATTAATGACAAGGGGGGAGATTGCTGCAAGTATGTGCTAATCGATGTTGTCATTGATGTCAACATGCTTTTGTTGTCATTGGTGTCAATTCTCTTCTGATGTGGTTGTTATTGCTTGATTAAGTTGTCTTGCTAAAGGTGATTTGGTTGCTATGTAGAGGTGCTGAAGATGTTGAGGATATGCCTCTGATATTGGGTTTCCAAGTGCTTTTGAGAAAATTTGATTAATTATGAAAACAATGTGATGAAGAAGTCTTCTAGCTTATAAAGTACTGTTCGCATTTTTTTTCCGCATTTCTTTTATGTTGGAAATTTGAGTGTGTGGTTTGGATATGTTGTTTATAAGTGTTTGAAGGTTCTAAATCCAAAACTTGGTGCTCCGGATCATTGTGCAATGAAAGTTATGTTCACCAGTTTGAGAACAGTGTTTGCAAAGGTGTTTAGGATAAAGTGTTTTGCTCCTTATTTCTATGCAAAGTGGTTTCAGGTGTTGCAGTTTTGGTTGTGTGCTTATAAGGTCTATATCTTTCTTTAGTTCAAGTGGTTCATGATTTGATGCTCTGGAAAGTCATTTTTTGTGTAGTAGAGTTTGACAGTGTTGTTTGTAAGTAGATTGTGAACTTTCTTCAGGTGAAAGTTGTTAAATTTGTGATGCAGGAGCATCAGGGTGTAAGAGCAATCTTGCATCAACCAAAAAAAAAATGTTGTTTCTTTTTAATAAGGGCTAAATTTGGCAGGGTTACTATTTTTAGTAAGTTTGCATTTGTGCATAGTTGGATACAAAATCTTACACAGACCTCTAGAATGGTGAATTGAAGCTAATGGTGAAGAAATCACTTCAATATCATTTGTCATTTGTGAGATATTAAAATTTCAAATTCCAAAAATCCTAATGAAATATTCAAAGTCAAATTTGAGGCACTTAGAGGCTCTGAATGGGCCCACAATTTGGTGGGAAACCCAAGCAATCTACCTTTAGGTATTGTTTGCGCACCATCATCTTTTCGAGAGCTTTCCAAAAAGGTATTATAATTGAAAATCCAACGATCGAATTGAAAGTTATGGCCTCGCAAAGTTGACCTATTTTTGGAGGGAGATGCAAATTTTAAAATTAAGTTGGTGGCCGCCAAAAAGGGCTATATATGACCATTTTGGGAACCCTTGGGGTAGTAGAGTTAAGGGGGAAGGTGTAGAGTCAAGAAAAACTGGAAAAATAGAAACCCTAGTTGATTTGGGGTTACAGAAGGCTAAAGATTCCAGAGTCTTGAAAGAGGGAGCTGTAATATGTTGCAACCTGTAGGGGATTCATCCTCTGATTGTATTTGAGCTTCTGTAATGTAATGTAATGTTTTGCCCATATTAATAAAATATCATTCTATTTTCTGTGTGCAATTTCTGTTGTTGTGTGTTTTATGATTTAGCCCCCTCATCAATTTGTTGGTTTTCAGGTGACTTCAAGATGTTTGTGGATGTTTCTAGATTGTGTTAAAGCTTTGTGCAAGATCCACAAGGTGTGTTTATCTTTGAGGAAGCGTGTGCTTAAATGTTCATTGTATTAACTCAAGTTTGGCAAACTTGGTTGTTTACACTATTTGTGATCATGCTTTGGTGAATGTGAAAGCTTGGTGAAGCATGTAAGAGTGGATTTAGGTCCATGCTAAGATGTGGTGTGGTCTACATTCATTCCTTTCCTCCATGGGAATGTTTAGGTCCAGACCTAATTTGAAATTTATGAATTAAGTTGTGTTTCCAACCTTAGAGAATGTTTTCATGATGAATGGTGGTATAAATAAGTTTCAAGGATTCATGGATGTATGGATACATGAAGGATATGATGTTTGTGATGCAAATTTGATCAGTGTAGTGAAATCTTTCATGTGTTAGGCTACTGGATGCAGTGAGCAGAAGGTGTCTACTATTTTTATTGTTGTAGTGAAGGTGTTGTGTATTGAGCTTCATTGGAACTGAACCTCATGCATAAGTTAGATGCAATCATATCAATTCAAATCCTAGCAGTAAGCCACCCTTCTCTTCTTTCTTTCTTTCTCAGTGGGAAGTGATTTCACTTAGACAGTGAATCCACCTATAGTGAGCATTCTTTCTATTGGGCAGTGAGCCCTAGGTGGTGAACCCTTGGGTAGTGAGCCCTTTGGAAGTGAGTTTTGTAATTTGGTATTGCTACTATATTATATTGCGAGCTAATCCTCACTGTGCTTTTTCCCTTCTAGGGTTTTCCACATAAAATTTGGTGTTCTCTTGTCTGTGGTGTTGTTATGATTCAATTTCAATTATTTTATTTTCATGCTTAATCATCATAACATGTTTAAAGGTTAATGTGGATTTGAACATTTGTGAGAGTTTGAAAATTTTGATACAACTGATTCACCCCCCTCATAGTTGTCTTGTGCATTCAGCAAAAGGTTATTACGAAAAAGGAGAAACAAAAAGAGAAGGGAAAACCCAAAAGCTACCAAGAGAATTACTATTGAGAGGGCATTATTTCATGCTTGCATGTATGTGACAAGGATTTTGAGTCATCGTCGGGGTCCTCATGGAGGCTATGCGTGATTTTAGTGCTTACAATCGCCCAATGGGGATCCATGGGCGACTCACAAAGGAAGGGGTTTGGGTGAAATTTGCAAGTTGGAGAATGGTCTTGGAGGGATAAGAAAGCAAACTCCCACTAGAACCAAGTGAAATATGTCAATTAAATAGGATCCCCAATTTCTCTAGTAGGGTCACCCAGTGGGGATCCATGGTCTCCCAGTGGGGATCTAGAAATAATATTTGGATCCAGAATAGATAAAAGTTAACTTGATTCTGAAAGTTGGGGTTGGTCTGGGAGGTCATTTGGAGGACACTAAGGGGTGGAGTGAGATGAAATGAGAATGGGAAAGGTGAAAATACCTCATTAAGATGAAAATTAGCTATGGAGACAAGATCAATAATGTAGAAGAAGAATGGCCGACAAAGGGGAAAGTGAAGAAAAATTAAGATGGAGAAAAATCAATAAAGAAAGAAATTGACATCCACGTGTCGTCAAGAGAAGCATTGTTGAGAAGATCTTATATTCACACTTCTATGTATGTAATTAGGATTACACATCATCATGGGTTCCTCATGTAAGCTCATGCATGCTTTTAGTGCTTACAGTCCCCAATGGTCTTATATACTTCTAGAGCTATTTTTTAGATCATATCTCCCTAACCAAGAGGCTTTTGATGGTCTTTTATACCTTTAGAGCTAATGTTTTAGATGATACCTCCCCAACAAAATGATTTTGGTCCCCAAAAGCTCATCAGAACTAAATATGAGGAAATCTTGTTCTCACTACTCCATTAGGAATATTTACAACATGACTTGGAAATAACAAACCCAAACCAACCCATCCTCCATCCAATGATGAGATAACCATGTCACTCT
Organism: Cunninghamia lanceolata; assembly: GCA_027924645.1. Taxonomy (NCBI): domain Eukaryota; kingdom Viridiplantae; phylum Streptophyta; class Pinopsida; order Cupressales; family Cupressaceae; genus Cunninghamia; species Cunninghamia lanceolata. The sequence continues at coordinate 369,264 of BSBN01001057.1, forward strand.
ACTCCTTGGCTAATCCTTCTAACACATTAGTAAAATTGGAAGGAAACAGACTATTCACACCTTAAGGTATCACCTTAATCTCATGCTTTACCTCTTTCTCTACATGCACACACTTTTTTTCTTGTGGCAAACCTTCCTTTTATTGAACACAATACCCCTTAAAATGTTGTTATAGATGTGTTTGAGAATTTACAATAGTCGCATGTAAAACCTCTTCATGCACATTTTGTCTCTCTTCCATTGGGGCATCCAACCTTCCATAGGAACTAGTTAGACTCCTAGATTTGAGGTATTAGCAATTGCAATCCTTGATCTACCAACATAAGAATTCATAAAGAAACACATACCAATCAACTAAATCATGTACTGGTTCAAGTGCACCTAAAATAAATAGCATCCCTCATGTGTAGATAGGGACTACTACAAATCACATCACTCACATATAATCTCACAACATCAACCATTGCCTTAACCTTGCAATTCAAAAGTAGACCAAAATCCAACTTGCATTGCTTGATCACCTTCATATATACTCCATGTTGCAACCACCTCAAAGAGTATGAATGTGGATGATTCATAAACTTTAATCCCAATTCACTAACCAACTTGGAATAAACAAGATTAGATTGTGAACATGAGTCAAATAATTCATTGAGATTCTTACATTTCTCTTTTATCCTTGCATAAAATAATTCATTGAGATCCTCTTCACCATGAGAGCTATCATAACTTTTTTGAAATTCCCTTCTTAAGCATATTACATGATAGATTCTCATCCTCATTAGAGTTTGTTGATTTCTATACCCCTTTCCTTATAGATGTCATTCTTATCTTTACTCTTCTTCTCATTGAAGGAGTTAACTTGGGTGTAGCTTCCAAAGCCTCTCATTTGAATGGCCATCTTTGTCAAAATGGGAGCAATGGTACTTTCCTTTATCCTTGCTATGTGAATTCACAATAAAAGTAGTATTTTTTATTTATGTTTCCTTAACCCTTATCTTCATTCTTATTACCACCAAACTGATGCACATTTCCTTTCTTGATCTTGTTGAAAGAGTTTCCCTTCTTTTCTAGCTCAAAGTGGTGTGCATGTTCATATACCTCCTCTATATCATGGGGTTTGGGCATGAGAACATGCCTCTTCAAGAGACTAAACAATCCCCCAATGTATTTCATGAGCACTTCTCTATCTACAATATCCTTGCCCATTCGAACTTACACTTTGTCTTTGCCTTTGTCTCATGTAATGTAATTGTATCACTCATTCCTCATCATGACATATAGGATAAAATTAACTAGCACTTGCATTGAAAGGAGTTGCAAGGTTTACGTTGATTGTATTATATAGAATAGTATGTAGAAATCTAAACTTCCCTCAAAATATAAAGTAATTGAGCTGTCAATATGGATGTATTTAATTTGATCTTCCCATAATGTTTGAATGTATTTAGATGATATCTTTGAATACATCATCCAATACATAATTTTGATTTTTTGGTTCACATGCCAATGAAGGACTAATAGCCTAACCTCGTTCACTTTGTAACATAGGCTATTGGGATAATATCTCATCCCATATACCGGTATAATAATGTCTTGATGGAAGGAAAGGTTTCCATTCAACACTATATGTTAGTAAATCTTCATAGCAAACAAGTGTTACTAACCACACAGTTCTCTACCTGTTACTTTACCAAAAATTTCATTGAAACAACAACATAAAAATCAAATACTGAATGCATTAGAGTGTGTAGAAAAAAATTATGATATCATAAAACTTCTTGTAATGAGTTCTTATTGATAGAAGAAACATAAGACCACAAGGACAACCTAACATGTCACAATGGGCATTCCTTGAATTGAGGAGTTAAAGAAATCCCCACCTATCAAGTAAAAGCAAAGAAAAATGGATTGATTTGGATTGGTGTACAAGTCCAAAATGTGGACATTGCACAAAAGAAGCTCATTGAAGAGCTTCCTCCAAAAATATGTGGAATTAGGGTAGTTGTCTAACATTATAGTAGAGTACCATGTAGTCAAGCCCTATCCTCATAGTCAAACCATGAGCTTACCTACATGTGACCACACCAGTTGCTTTAACTTTCAAAAAAGATAGTCTTTCACATGACCACACTAGTAACTGGAATGTGATATCCATATCTCATGCTTGTTTGTAAGGGTTTTCTACACATTTAACAATAGGAGGACATAATACAAAGCTATGCAAATTGACTTATGGAAAGTGATCAAACAACCTTGCATTATTGTTTTAAGTACTTTTTTTCATTATTTTTGTTCTTGAAGCTCTTAGTGTGTGTTGGTTTTTCTTCTGAATCAACATTAGGGTTTGCCAGTTCTAATGCACAGGCAGATTCAGCCAACTAAATACAGGAGGTTACATGAGCTCCTCCCCTTCACTTCTGGTTCTGCCGCACCAAGGGGGGTGTCCCTATTTGCTAAAGATGTAACATTGATTCATTCAATGACATAAAGATTTAACTTGACAGTAACAGGCAGAATACTCTCATGTATGGACCAAGATCTACATGATAGATCACAAGGTTGGCAACATTCTTGGACATATGTGTCTGGTTGGGTATGAGAGTATGCAGGGGTCCTAATCCTACTCCTACAACTAACGGGTGGAAGTGTTGAAATGGTTGGACATGATGTCCTGGATGCAAGACATGGGGTTTTGGCTCATAACTACTAACCCAGGAACATACCGGTGCCTATCTCAGGGCAAGGAGTCAACTAGACGTATACAGCAGATGGTTTACAACTAGCATTCAAGTTTCAAGGGGTTGGATTTGATGCTTGCCTTACAAACATCACCCAAGGATGGGTATTTAGCTGCCTCTACTTACAGATATCCCTGCTGGCATGCAACCTTCTCCATACATTGACCTAAAACAGTTTAATCCACTCCTTGAATGGAAGTTACAGATCAAGCATGCAGTATAGATATCTATACCCTAGAATCTATGAAACCCCTAGCAACCAGATTCAAAAGAAGGATGACATGCAATAAATGGAGACAAGCAGATAGACACATGTAATAAGCATTGTTCATATAAATCAACATGAAACTAAACATATGTGCAAAATACATTCATGCTGCAACACATAAACTCCAAAATGGGATAAAACAACCAGGATCATGCCCTATCTTTCGTTATTTACAAAAAAATGCCCCAGGCCTTCAACAACTTGAAATGAGTAGCATCCTCTGCTTATAAAGCAAGGGGATGTACTCTCTTATTAATCACAGGGCAGTCCCCAAGACATCATCAGATACAGTGCATCACCAGGGGGCGTCAAAAACATTCAATGCCGCCGCGCAGACATGAGGACAGGAATGGGCAGGATCGGGATCTGCATCGCCAGATGGAGATCTTCAGTCTAAATCAGGTAGCTGGCATTTCCTCTCGACCCATACCCTGTAACACCCACCATTAATGGCGTACCAACTCACAGCCTTGGGAAAAACATCATGCTATGCATCGCAACCATTTCCTGCCAAGATTTATCACCCTGCTATTTCAAATTTATGTGGGAACTAATTATCCCACATACACCCTGCGGCAACCTCCATAACACTTTATATACTGGGCCATGAGCATATATGATGTCGGTGCTTTTGCTCCCGACAACACCAGCATAACCCTTGTCACCAGCCTCCATCAGCCAGATCCGCTTCATTGGAAAACCACTTGCTTGTCCTCCCAACATCACATATCTTGCCGATGAACATCCTTCATCGGAAGGACCCAACATATCAGAGCGACACATTCCTAACACGCCGATGACCAAAGTCATGCCGATGGCTCTCCCTGCACACATCCTCTGATATGCAAAATATCACTCTGATATTTCACATCACCCTGATGTGAAATATCACCCCGCGGGAAAACATATCCGGACCTCATCACCTGATAAAAATATCACCCTGACATCAGCAACATATTGCAATATCACCTGCATGATAATCACCTTCATCGGCATAACCTGATGCATCGGAGGAAGATCCTCCTGCTTAGCCGATACCAAATGTCTCACCGATAAACATCCTGTATGTCCACAAAAATCTTGATGACGTCAGCATCATATCTGCATACTGCACATCTCCACATATCTGGATGACATCATCATCATATTCGCAACGTCGGGGGATCTCCATAAAATGACTGATGTTAAAATATGACCCCCCGGACCTTGATGATGTCACCACCACATTCATATATCAGCACCAGGGTGATATTCAGGATATCACCTGATATTCAGAATATCACCCCCTTTCAGAAAAAAGATGATGCAGACGGGCAAATATCACCCCGATAAAAGAATGATGTCAGCAGCATCGGGCGATAAAGCAAACATGAAGTGATAAAGTAACATAAGGATGATCTTAACCAAGATCACTTGATGTTCAAATATGATGACCCCGATGCAAAACCGGTCATACTTAGAACTTTTTAGCAACATCATTTGGATGATCTTGCCTTAAGATCACCCGATGTTAAAATATCACCCCGCAGAAGATCATGCTGATAGCAAATATGATGATCCTCACAACAAACATCAGGGTGATGTTCGGAAACAAGATGATGACGACCTCCTCCTCGAGGAAAATATGATGCAGACATTGAAAAATGCTGAGGAGGCCCAGAGACTTAGAAATTTTGGATTTTTTGGGAAGGTGCCTGCATATACATATTTAGGTACCAACAGTGTGCATGAACGACAATGCAAAATGTAACCTTCAAGGTGACTGAAAAAATAACTAGTGAATGAAAAGAAAAAATGATGTGAGACATCTGAATTCCAAGCTAACTACAAAGAAAATTTTCAAAAGTGCCTGAATTTACAATTTCAGAGCAACAAGTGACCCTGGACAACTAAAAGTATATATCAATTTTTTCTATTTAAATCAAGCTTTATGTGGCTTAGAAATTACTATTAATCAGTATTACCCAAATAAAAACAAGTTAACCATCAACCATTCATAGTCTTATAAATTGGTTAGAACATAATTATTCACAATACCCATAATTTTGCTAGCACTGACACAAATTTGACCATGGCCAAACCCCTTATTTCCTGCTTGATGTAGCAAGAAAGTCCAAATTACAACAACAAAAATTATTCATATGCAAATGAAAAAGATAAAAAAAAATCCATAATACCTTTTTAGAAAAAGAAAAAATGAGATGTATCTAAATTCCCATATATAAGATGCATATATAGTGGAAAGAATTTAGAAAAACACTCAATTTGTAAGCCTAGATTAGAAGAAAACAAATATTTTAACTTAACCTCATATAAGGTTGTCAAGTCGTTATGGAGAGTGGGTGTAGAACCCATTAGAAAGAATTGGCGTGAGATAGGTTAGACAACCATAAATTAAATCCATATAGCCCTATTAAGAATGTTTTCTCTACATATAAATTTTTCTTTACAAGCAAAGGCAAAACATTTCTCTGATACTACAAAATAATGCCTAAAATCTAATATGTCTGATAAAGTATCTAAATTGCAAATGCAAAAAGGAAAAATTTAGCCAACACCACTATTTATTGGCAACTTAGAGCTTACATATGAGACTCACCACTATTTAAGGCCTAAGAATTTCGTAGAAGGAAAACTACAAGATTTGTAATATTTTTTAGTGGACATGGGTCTATGTAACTCTCCACAAGCATAAATAGTTTAGTTGGATTTTTGAAAAATATGCATTGTAGAGTGAACTCTTAGATGATCAAGCATAATGGTGGGACCTTTGGTGTAATAATGGTAGGTTGTTTGGTGAACTCAACCTAAAATATCTATATTTTATGTTCTGGTACATGAATGCTTGTGCTATATTTTAACATATGCTCGATGACTCCTCGACCCTTTATAAATGGAAACCAAGTGCTTCATTCTATACCCCACTCAAATGCTCTAGAAAAACATCATCCCCTGACATGTAGCAGTTGCCATAACCCACTAGGAAACATCTAGAACAAATCTACCCTTGCCACACCCTTCTTACAACTACAACTTTTGAGCATTATGTAGCACAAGTTGGTAGTGTATTAACAAAAAATTTCCTTGAGCATGTTTGATTTGTCCTTTTGTTATGTTACTTTAGTCATCGAGCATATGTTTGATTTGTCCTTTCGTTATGTTACTTTAGTCATTGAGCATGTTTGATTTGTCCTTTCGTTATGTTACTTTAGAAATGTCTATTATTCCAAGTGTTTTTGGCAAGAGATCCTCCACCATGTATGATCCAATTTCACTAGATGTGTGGGAACATTTTTAGGTTTTTGATTCCTCATTTTTCAAGGACAAAGAAAGACCCTTGACAAATTTTGTAGGTGATGTGACCATTGTAGCCAATACATAGTTCGATTGGAATCAAACCCATGATGCAATTTTTTTGTTTATTTGGAAAGATATTGAAATGGCATGTCTGTACTTTCTTTCAAGGCTGAAGAAAGAGGAGGTGAAAATAGAAGTGGCAGACGACCAAATTCTTTAGATAAGTGGAGAACACAACAAAGAGAGGAGCAAAACAATGAGAAATATCACCATATTGAACACTTGCGAGGTAGAATCCTAAGGCATTTCAGGCTACCTAAGAATGCAAATGTGGATGAGGCAAAGGTTGAAAAGTAAAATGGAGTGCTCATTGTGATAGTGCCTAAGTAACCTCAACCTCAACCTAAAGTCAAATCTATTGAAATATCTAGCTAAATAGAGAAAGAGGTCTTAAATTATCATCAAGTTCTATATCAACTTGTGAGGGTTTTCATTGTGACTACATTTTTTTGAATTGGTTATATATTACTAAAATGAAGAAACAATAGGTTACAATATGATTGATCATCCCATACCGGGTAATAAGTTTCTAAGGACCCATAGTCCAAAACTTAACCCTATCAAGCATATCAAAATTATACAATATAAAACATCAACATCAAATAACATCTTATTACATCAACATGTATATCATATTAATAGACCATAACTAATCAAAACATAATTGAGTAAATACATTGAAGAGCTTATCACTTATTCTAGCTTTCACTATATCTATCCAAATCTCCAAAAGTCCTAATTGGAGGAGTGATTTCAGAAATAACACCATTGTCTCTGACCACTTCTAGCTCTGCACTAGGCAGAAACTCTTTCTCCTTAAGACCCATGTCCTCTAGGAGCTTGTTGAAAGTGAAATTCTTGTTATATCTCTTTTGGAACTTCATATACTGCTTCACAAAATGGTCATCCACTTTCATGGCATCATGAGGCCAGAACTTGGCAGTAATGATCTTAGATCTCTTCAAACATGTCTGGCTCTCATCCATCAACTCTAAAAACTTATGCTTAGAAATATCTAAAGTCATCAAAACCTACATAGCAACATTATGAAAAATGAGCCTTCTTGAAGAATCTGTAAGGTGGCTCCTCTTACTCTGAAAGATTTCCTCATTTCTTAGTTTCCACAACATCCAAAGAATTTCAATAGTTAATGCGAGCCAAAAAATAATTAAAACCCATTATCAAACCATCAACATAACCAAATAAAATCTCTTGCCAAGAAAAGGTGTTCCTTCTATCCCAACCTTTTAGACCAGATAAAAATAGAAACTAAATCTTTTTAGCAAAATTGCATTAAAAAAGATGTTCAATATATTCAAGCATCTTGCAAAAACTACATAGTTTCATAACGGGGTAAGAAATGAAACAATTAATGCCAACAACAAGATTTTTTAACAAAAACAACCACTTAAAACAAGACATTTTGACTCAATGATATTGTACCAACAAAACTTGAAGACTTTGGACCACTGTTTTTGATTGAGGTTAAGATTCCAACAAGTGTTAACATAATTGGTGACATCTCAAGAGTTGGTCAAAATCTCATAAAGCTTCTTAGGGAAAATTTGGAGTAAAACATATCCATATTTCCATTTGATGTTATCATATATCGTAGTGTTGAATCTGAGCTCAATGGGGAATTGCAGTTTGAAACAAGCTTTCTTAAGGATATAAAATGTCCTTCTATGAGAGTGGGGTAGTCCATAAGATTTACTGATTTCCTACCAATTTTTCAATCGGCCATTGACTAAGAAGTCATTGAAGGTACTCAATCCTTTCCTACTTCAATTCTTAGCCGAACACCCCTAAAGGAGGTCTAGGGGTTTATTTTTCCAGTGGAGGTTCCACCAGATGGACCTATAACTATAAATTTTCTTCCCATGCCGATCCCAAGCATTACAATATTTGATGTAAACTCTCACCAATTCCCAAGCCTTCCACAAACTCTTGAATACACTAGAACAACAAGGTGAGATAAAGAACCTACCAAACAAGACATCATGAGGGTGTAATCCTTTCCACTGTCTAGCATTCTTTGGAATAACCATCTGAATGTTATTTCTTACCAAGACTTTCTAAGGCTTATCACCTTCAAAATACTTAATTATCCATTTGATGGCTAAAGCCATCCCTTGGATCTTTAGGTCTTCTAACCCCAGTCCTCCAAGTTCTTTTTTCAAGCAACACCACTTCCATTTAACAACCACTCTCTTCCTATTACCCCTTCCATTTGAACAAAGAAATTATCTATTTTTTAAAACCTCATTGATATGGTTTCCGTTAAAGAACTAAACAGAAGTGTAGTAGATATTATATGAAGAAATAATTTTTTATAGATTTGTGTTCTCCCTACCAAATAAAGATATTGTTTATTCCATCTCAGTAATTTTCTTTCAATATTATTATGTATCCAGTCCCACATATCTTTAAGAGAGGGGCTAATGGAGAAAGGGACACCTAAGTATCTCACTTGCTTGCTAGGGACCCCCCACAACAACTCTTGTTTATTGAACTAATTTGGTGGAGATTCATTCCAACTAAGTAGAGTAGATTTACTTTCTGAAATTTTTGCCCCAGATGCCTTATAGAAAATGTTTAGTTGTTCCATCAAGTTATCAAAGTTCTTCTCATCCAAATAAAAAAAATGATGTGTCATCTGCAAATTGGATGTTAATCATCTCTTCATTATTTGGTAGGATTAAGCCTTTGACATTTTCACCATTAGTGGATGATCTAAGAATAAAATGCTATGCAACAGATGCAATAACAAATAGAGCAAGAGCTAGTGGGCACCCTTGTCTAATAGATCTTTGAAGGGGGAATGGATCTGTTAAGGACCCATTAACATCAACTTTTGTAACTACATCTCTAAACAAGACTTTTATCATGTCACAAAATCTCTAAGGAAATCTGAAAGCCTCTGAGTCATTATTATAAAAGACCATTGAACATGACAACATTCTGATTAGTAACATTAGCCTAGTTCAAATCCTCCCAACTAATTATAATATGTTCCAAGATATATCTACCCTTTATAAAGACAATCTGTGATGCATTAACAAAATTTGGTAAAATATTTGTCAATCTGAATGCCAAACTTTAGCCAAGATTTTGTATGAAACATTCAAGAGGGTTATAGATCTACAATTTTTAATATGCCCTCTATCACCTTCTTTGGGTAACAACTTAATGATACCCTTGTTTATTTTATTCCCCAATGTACCTCTTTTAATGGCTTCATTATAGACTGCACACAAGTCATCCACAGTTCAAACTATATTATTTTAATAAAATTCAGCAGGTAAACCATCAATATCTGAAGACTTCTCATTTTTAAAAGAAATGATGGCTTTTATAATCTCTTCCTTAAGTCACTATTTAGGATGTTAGCATCCTCCTCTTTAATTTTCCTTGGGATTAAACTCTTGCAAACATCTTGGGCATTTTTGCACTCCATATTATTATCACTAACAGTGGAAAGCCCCTAGTAAAAATTTATAAACTCCTCTTTGATTTTAAATATGTTGTCAATCTGAGTATTATCTGGGCCCAATCTCTTCTCTTTTATTTTTCATTTTAATGAAGTTGAAGGACTTTGATCCCTTGTCACCAGCCTTAAGCTAGTTCATTTTAGCTGTAAACCTCATACCCTAAGCCTTCTTAGTTTGTAGACATTTCAATTTATGCTTGGTGTATGCCACTACATCCACCAGAGATTCATTATCAGGGTCCTATAGTAAATTCTCAACATTGTATAGGTTTTGTTGAAGCATGCATTCCCTTTTCCTCCCATCCAAAGCCATTTTCTATCCAATAGTTTGAAAAATATTCCTCCAACTTTTAATATTCTCATTCCACAACTCAATGTGTGACAATCTCTGCAAGAGAACTTTGTTAATTTCTCCTAGTGTGAAAATTCCATCATTACAATCTTGATTTTTAAGCAGTTCTATATTAAGCTTGAAGATATCATCTTTTCTAATCTTTTCTGCATTGCAATTACTTTGTAGTACAATCCTGACCTCAATAGGATAATGGTCAAATATGGTACTGAGATGAACCATCACCCTATTACCTTTCTCTTTGAGATCAAAGCTAAAACAATCTTCATTAGCATAGAATCTATCCAATTTGCAATATATTTTTTTACCTCCTTTTTCAAAATTACACCAAGTATACTAGATGTCATTGCTATCCTTTTTCCCATTTTCTAGGGGATCAAAGAGCTTTAAGTTTTTTTTCATCTTATTCCATAAGTATTGTTCATTTCCTTTCCAACTCATCTCTAAACCTCTAGTTTTGTCTTCTGCTTGCTCCACCAACGATCCAAGGCACTCTTGGCAAGGTCTCCATCCATTTCCACATTTGAATTCTTTCTCTGTAGTCATTGGCTACATAAACTGCAAACAGATCAAATTTCATATTGTCTTTCTCTATCATCACCCAAACACCTCTATTGCATTTAGAAAACCCATAATAATTCACAAAATTGACCCATTTGGTGCTCATTAGGATAGCAATATCCCCCTCCCTTTCTCATGTATGCTGAAAAACTGAATTGCATCTTTCTAGATAAACTTTAGATTAGTTTCCAATTGGAAGCCCGCTGCTTTTACTTCTTGAAGAAGCAAAAAATCAACTTCTTTCCTCTTATTAAAAAAAATTCTTATAGTGTATTTTCTATCAGGGGATACCAATCCCTTGATATTCCAACTAATGCAATTTAGAGTCATAATTATTAGGAGAGGTATTAGCAACTTTTTTATTCTTATATAGCTTGTCGAAGCATTTAGGAATCTTTTCATCTTTCCCCTTCTTATTTTTTTGTCCACTATCCTCTTTGCTAATTTGTTTTCTCTTCTTTTTATCTCAATCTTGCTAACAATTTTACCAATATCCACCTCTCTCTCTTCTTCAATGAGAAGGATGGAGTTGCCATCTCCTTTATGTTCACACTCACCCTCCCCTGTATTTCCTCTATTAAGGATCTGAGGTCTTCCTTTGGCTCTAGTGTACTAATATTATCAACTTCAATAGTATGTTGAAAATCATCTTTTGTTTTCTTATCATTCAAAATTTTCTCTTATTATCCAAGAGGTTGAGCTTAATTGGTTGAAACTTTGGGTTCTTGTTGAGAAGACCCAAGTTCAAATCCCCATAGGGACATCTAAGTGACTCTTGGTCTTCCATAGTTAGTGGAATTCTAAGTTGTGACTCTTGGCTTCTAATGTGGATGTGTTCTAATTTTTAAGTGTTCATGCTTGGGGATGAGGACCCCTATGTTGTGGCCTCATCGGTTCATAGATTCGATCAAAAGTGTTCAATGATAAAAAAAAATCTCTTATTATTTCCGTCGCAAGCTCTTGGGCATTTTTCATGTGTTGTTTATATTTTCTGATGTATCAGTTTTTAAACCAGGAACCTCAATATTTTGGGTGTACCTATTGAGTTTCTTCATTTCATCAAGATTCTTTTTCATTCCTTCCAGGTTAGTGACAACTTCCTCCATGGACTCATTCATACTAGTGGGTTCTATAACATTTTGAGTGCCTTCCTTCAGGCAGTCAATCTCATCAAAGTTTTTTAGCCCTTCTAACTTAATATTATTTGGAATTTCTTGGGTTTCTCTTTCCTTATTACCTCTTTCTTTAGATTTTTATTTGAATTTAGGTTTGAAGTTACTATCTTTCTTCCTTATTTTTGGTCAATCTCTTTTTTTATGTCCCTCTTTTTTGCAGAGAATATAGGCATTCAATCCTCCCAAAACTTCAGTATTGCAATAAATTATATTGTTTCCCATGTTTATCCCAATTTTATCATGGATGTGAACTCCAGGGGTAAGAGAAACTAGGGCTCTAGCATCCAAATGGGGTAGAGAAGTCCTATTTTTCTCTAGCTGAAGCACCCTCTCCAATGGTTGTAGTAATTGGGGAATGAATGCCCAAAACTATGGTGGTAGATTTCTAATTATCACCCATCTAGGAATAGTGGTCATTAACTCTTCTTCATTCAAGATATTTGGAGACCATACCACATATTTAAACATAGATTTTTCAACATTCCATTGTTCTTTATTAAGGGCCCTTTTTGCATGCTATGGTTTCTAAAAAAGACTATAAACAATCCTTTTTGAACCATTTTACAGAAATATACATACAACCCTAATTTTTCCCACACATTCAAAATCCAATCATCAAAGATTTTTATCGAAGGAAGAGAATTACTATTAACAACAACAAAGAAAATTGCAATGTTCTTAAGCATGTTTTCCTCTATTTCAACAGATAGATTCATATCTTTATTTGTTTCCATGAGAACTCTCCGAGGAGGAGCCACCTTACCTTCTTCTCCTCCAGATTGTAGACCTCCAACTCCTCCATCTTCTTCCTTCTGCACTTCGAATTTGGCTTCAACGGGAACCTCCAACCTCTCCTCTCCACTAAGCACATCCCCATATGACTTCTTTTTTAGTTTGGCTTCACCTTAATTGATAACTCTGTCTTCATTTATCGAAACCATATCTTCCCCTTCCATAACTCCACATGATTCAATCATTACTCCCAGACGTACACCAGTTAATGTCTACAAGTCACAGGTGGGAGACACACTAATAACCAATTCAAAAATAAAAATAAGGCTAACAATAATTAATTTAAAATATTTTAAATCTATTAAAGACCCAACAAACAAAAGACCTCAACCCCCAAAAAATTGTTAGCAACATAAGCATGATGATGAAGTGACTGATGAGCATGACAATGAGTAGTGTTGTCATTGATGGCAACAAAATATAAAGATACAGTTGTGTTGGTGCAAAGAAGTTGCTAAGTGTGATATGGAGGAGAATACACCTAAGCATGATATATTTAAGTTTATTGCGGAATCCCTATATGACTACATTGATATCCTTCCACCTTGGTGTTCCGCAGTTAGACACAAATTATTGAAGTTTTTCCTAAGGCATTTGTAGTATAGAACCTAAGACAGGATCACAGTATTTTAGTCCACATTCCTCCACTATGAAGAATCTTTCTATGTGGTTGTAAGGTATTTGTGGTGCATACTAAAGGAGTCTAAACCCAAAGTTTCAAGTCTTGAAGTCCTCCATAGTGAAATATAGAGTTGATAGAGTACTAGACTCTATAATGACAGTATTAGTGGTATAATGGAATGCTCTACATTCCACCACATATGAATATTTTTCTATATGGTTTTGAGGACAAGTTTACAGATGTCAGAGACTTGTGCTCTCCAAGTGGTAAGCATTTTGGTGGTCCACACATTGAGTTGTGAACTAACAGTTGGTTCATTCTATTGTTACTTCACTAGTAGAGCTGGCCTAAAGGTGTTGAGGTCGTACGAAGTTAAGTCATGTATGGAACAAAGTAATGGGAGTAAATATAGGTTATGCTGACCTATTTGAATGTGCTACACGCTTTGGTTCTCTCTACAAAGCATATAAGGTTGAGTTTTGGGCTGATAGGTCAAAAAGTCACATAGTACATCTTTCATGTCGACCTATTTGATGTTTTTCTTAATTGTAGTAGATAAACAAGATTGAATTCTTGTGTTGTGAGTGTGTGAGGAGTGTATGTGAAAGAACTAAGTGTGTGTGTGTGAGAAACATCTAATGTAGAGAAGGATAAGATAAGATTATGGTGAAGATGAAGTGTGTTAAGTCAGTATTATGAGCTTCAGTGGAACTATATCTACAACATAAGTTAGGTGCATTACTAATAGTTCATATTTGGCAGTGAGCCACCCCTTCTTCTATCTTTCTATTCATGATAGTGAGTCCTTTGGTAGTGAGCCACCTACAGTAAGTACTTCTCTTTTGGACAGTGAGTCCACCAATTGTATCAACTTTAACTAGTTGTATTATAATATATTGTGAGCTAATCCTCACCGTGGTTTTTCTCTTTTTGGGTTTTCCACATAAAAATCTGATGTTCATGTGTTATGTGTTAATTTGATGGTTGTTTTCATACTCTGCTTTATTTCTACAAACTAAATATGCTATGTGGAATGAATGCTTAAGTGGTTTCAAGGAATATTGATTCACCCCCCTCTCTGTTAGGGTGAGCCGGCAAAAAATATCAATTAAATGTAAATAAAGATTAAACAGAGGAATGGAAATACACAGAAATAATAATAGAGAGAGACAAGTTTTAACATGGTTCACCCAAACTCGGGCTACTCCCACCAAATAGAGAGTCCAATATTATTAGCCAGTAAATCAAACCGATTACAATCAGCAATCCCTGCAACTCAATACCATTGCAAAATGCTACAATACAATATCAACTGAAACCCTAACCCTTAGTTGCTTTTATCAAGCTTTTTTGTCGGTTACAAAATAGGGTTTTCTTATGTTGGCCAAGGTGCTGCCCCATGACCCCATCTTGGGGGTGTTACCCCCAAACCCCCGCAAGGGGTGCTACCCCTTAACCCCATAAAAATTTGAGGAGAAACCGCACTGATAAAAGTGGGGTAAATTTAACCTTCGAGTCTGATTAGGCTCCATATAACAACACTCTCAGTATTCCAGTTGTTTAATAATTGGTATCAGAGTCTAGTTCCTTCGAAGAAGCTTAACCACTTAAGGAAGATCTTGAAGTGTGAAAACATGACAACTAGAAGATATCCTATCCCTCCAGAATAAATTCCTTCTATTGGATTTACTGAAGAAGATTGCATAGTTGACATGAATGGATAACTTAAATCAGCCCTTGAAGATCTAGAAAAAGTTTAATGTGAGAACAAAGATCCAGAAGAAAAGATTAAGGAAGTAGATGAATGCATCAAGAAGTTGAGAGAGCAAAACAATAAATTCAAAGAAAGATACAAGGAAGTAAATGAACAACTTAATCAATCAAATGAGACAATCACCAGTCTGAAAATACAAGTTGAGGAAGGAAACAGAATTGAAGAATGCCTAAATGAAAAATTGAAAGGCAAAATTGAAGAATGTTCAAGGCTTGAACAAGAAATTGTGATCCTAAATACAGAGTTGGGGAAAGCAAAGAATCAAGAAGACAAATTCAAGAAAATTTCCACCCTGCTTGATGAAATGATTGCAAATCAAAAGGCTCTTAAGGATAACGAAGGATTGGGATTTAAAAAGGGTGAAAGTTTAAAGGCAAACAATGTTGAGAAGAATAACAATAACCAAAAGAAGACTGCAATCAAGAAGGGTAATAATAGACAGGTCTGGAACCAGAAGAAAAACTTCAAGAGGCCACCTATCAAACAACCAGCTGTACAAAGGTACTCTAGCTATTGTTACTCTTGCAATAAATTTGGACATAAGGCTATGGAATGTAGAAGCAGGATGAATCAAAATGTTCAATCATTCTCTGGTCAATGTTTTACATGTCAAAGAATTGGTCATAGAGCTAGTGAATGTAGAAATCAGATGATGAATGGTTACAATAAGGGTATGATGGTTTCATCTTTCAATGGTTATTGTTATACATGTAATGGATTTGGGCATAAGGATAATTAATGCAGATCCAAAATGAATGGAAGTAAGCTTGTTCTAAATGTCAGATGTTATGAATTTAATAAATTAAGTCACATTGCTAAATTTTACAGAAGTAAGAATGTGAAGTTTGATTTGGTAAAGAAGTGTAATCCAGTGAAGAATGTGGATTCGATAGAGATGAAATAAATGGACAAGGTTTGGAAAAAGAAAGAAGAAAATAGAGTGAATGATGAGGTTGTGCCAGTCTTTGGTGTAGATGTTTCATCTGGAAACTAAGTAGAAAGCTTTGGCTTAAGGGGAGTTTTAAAAAACAAACTTTAAGCCCCTGCCAAAGATATGGTGTTGATGCCTACAACACGTGGATGTGAGGTGTAGGTTGACATGCTTGACCTATTCGAGAAAACACTGGTGAAAAATGTCTTGTTGCAAAAGTTTGCGGAGCAATTGAAGGGGACTGTGTATTACAGTTAGAGTTTTGACAGCTTTATCAATTTGAGCATTGAATGCGATTTAGGTTTTACAAAAGGGGTTATAAGTAATCTCACATAAACAAAAATCATTTGCAAACAAACATTCAAAGAAGAGAAGAGTAGTGAAAGAACGAGGAAAAGCAATTCAAAATTCTTATGCACAATACCCTAACCAAAAGCGATTGAAAGGTATTTACATCTTGCCCTAAGTTTTTAGTAGTATTTTGAAGATGTTTACTCCAGAAGTTGTAGAGGTAGTGGACCGACCTCGCCCTAAGTTCAAAAAACATCCTTTCAAATATATGGAGAGGGATCTGAATGGTGCTTTTTTGAGTGTTCCATATGGTGTAATGTATATAGAGTGTTAGCATTCAACCGGCTACCACTACACCAAAAGCTCAAACTGTTAGTGAGGGTGCCACCGTAGAAGCTAGCCAGAGACCGCGCGGGCCCGAGAAGGGAGGGGTTGAGGGTCATGCATCTAAGTACCAACATACCCCTGAGCCTAGAGGTCCATACTTGATAGACCACGAGGCGAGTAGTGGGCATCGACGGAAATCGAACCCCTCCCCAGCAGAGTCACCAATTTGTTAGCATTCAACCGGCTGCCACTACACCAAAAGCTTGAACTGTTAGTAAGGGCGCCATCGGAGAAGCTAGCCAGAGACCGCGCGAGCCCAAGAAGGGAGGGATTGAGGGTCACGTTCCTAAGCACCAACACAGAGGATGTGAGAATCTATATTCATACAAAGATGAAAGAGTATAATCATGCAAAGTTAGGAGAAGTTTGGGTAAATGAGTTAACCAATGATGAATTTGATTTGAAGATTGAATTTAAGGGTTTGACAGAGAAAAAGCTAGATATTTAGAACAATTTCCCTATTTTTGTTATGAAGATGCTTGGGTTAAGTATGTATTGAGCCACATTCACGACAATTTATGTGTCTAGATCTGTCACACATGATCAACAAGGAACCTATCAGGGTTATGCTCCACCGGACTAGTTTCGACACTGAAATCTGCAAAGAATGATGTGGTAAGCAAGCTCACCAGTGCAAAATTTGATAAGCGTGCTTTGACAGTGTGATATTGAATATCTTGTAGTAAAATATGCTACTATGATGATTGGATACAAGATATACTTCACCAAAAAAGAGAACTCAGTCTCTGCAACTACTATTAATACAACATATGAGATGGTTAAGGATGGTGCAGATTATGACTTGTGTGAATTGTTGAGAGCACAATTTCTAGAGAACCTGTAAAAGACCAAGGATTCAAAGTACCCCTTCAGATCTGGTACTCTAATCATTTGTTTATTGTTTTACTTTTTTAGAGAAATTCTTTGTGTTGACTTTGGCATGATGTTTGTCATTGATGTCAAAAGGTCTTGCAGGTTTACATGGTATTGGTGTTGACAGAAGTTGTTCATGTTGATGCTTTGTTTACCTCATACTGGTTTGATATAATTTTCTCTTGTTTCAATTCATGTTCAAGACCTTAGTTGATTTGATGGACCATGATTCAAAAGATGTTGATATCATGCTTCAATGTTCATGCTTACTTTACTTCATCAAAAGGATGCTCACAATAGGTTCTTCACAAAATTGTTCATGGTATTCATGGTTATCATTCACACAGGGACATTCATGCAGAGAGTCATCACATGTGTCTAAGTAAGTGTCACATTCAAAACATTTAAAGAGTTACTTCATAAAGGTGGAGTTGAATGTTAAGGTTCAAGACTAAGTTGATTCATCTCAAGTATATCTTCATAATCTTCATATTAGGATGTGCCCTTGCGTATATGTTACAAGGTTACTGATGCAGGAGCATCGAGGGTGTAAGAGCAATCTTGCATCAACCAAATAATAATAATAATAATAATAATAAAATGTGTTGTTTCTTTTCAATAAGGGCTAAATTTGGCAGGGTTACTATTTTTAGTAAGTTTGCATTTGTGCACGGTTGAATACAAAATCTTGCACAGATCTCCATAATGGTGAATTGAAGCTAATGGTGAAGAAATCACTTCAATATCATTTGTCATTTGTAAGATATTAAAATTTCAAATTTCAAAAATCCTATTGAAATATTCAAAGTCAAATTTGAGGCACTTAGAGGCTCCGGATGGGCCCGAAATTTGGTGGGAACCCCAAGTAGTCTACCTATCGGTACTATTTCATGCACCATCATCTTTTCGAGAGATTTTCGAAAATCTATTATAATTGAAAATCCAACAGTCGGATCGAAAGTTATGGCCCCGCGAAGTTGACCTATTTTTGGAGGGAGATGCAAATTTCAAAATTAAACTGGTAGTCGCCAAAAAGGCTATATATAACCATTTTTGGGAACCCTTAGGGTAGTAGAGTTAAGGGGGAAAGTGTAGAGTCAAGAAATGCGAGAAATTAGAAACCCTAGTTGATTTGGGGATTACAGAAGGCTGAAGATTCCAGAGTTTTGGGAGAGGGAGCTGTAATGTGTTGCAGCCTGTAGGGGATTCAAGGGGGTAAATCATAAAACACACAATAACAGAAATTGCACACAGAAAATAGAATGATATTTTATTAATATGGGAAAAATATTACAGTACAGAAGCTCAAATACAATCAAGGGGGTAAATCATAAAACACACAATAACAGAAATTGCACACAGAAAATAGAATGATATTTTATTAATATGGAAAAAATATTACAGTACAGAAGCTCAAATACAATCAGAGGATGAATCCCCTATAGGCTGCAACACATTACAGCGCCCTCTCCCAAAACTCTAGAATTTTCAGCCTTTTGTAATCCCCAAATCAACTAGGGTTTCTAATTTCCCGCCTTTCTTGACTCTACACCTTCCCCCTTAACTCTATTACCCTAAGGGTTCCTAAAAATGGTTATATATAGCCCTTTTGGTGACCACCAGCTTAATTTTGAAATTTGCATCTCCCTCCAAAAATAGGTCAACTTCGCGGGGCCATAACTTTCGATCCGACCGTTAGATTTTCAATTATAATACCTTTTCGGAAAGCTCTCGAAAAGACGATGGTGCGCCAAGTAGTACCGATAGGTAGCTTGATGTAGGGGGTAAATCATAAAACACATAATAACAGAAATTGCACATAGAAAATAGAATGATATTTTATTAATATGGGAAAAACATTACAGTACAGAAGCTCAAATACAATCAGAGGATGAATCCCTTATAGGCTGCAACACATTACAGCTCCCTCTTCCAAAACTCTGGAATCTTCAGCCTTCTGTAATCCCCAAATCAACTAGGGTTTTTAATTTCCTGCCTTTCTTGACTCTACACCTTCCCCCTTAACTCTACTACCCTAAGAGTTCCCAAAAATGGTTATATATAGCCCTTTTGGTGACCACCAGCTTTATTTCGAAATTTGCATCTCCCTTCAAAAATAGGTCAACTTCGCGGGGCCATAACTTTCGATCCAACCGTTGGATTTTCAATTATAATACCTTTTCGGAAAGCTCTCGAAAAAACGATAGAGCGCCAAGTAGTACCGATAGGTAGCTTGATGAAGGGGGTAAATCATAAAACAAACAATAACAGAAATTGCACACGGAAAATAGAATGATATTTTATTAATATGGGAAAAACATTACAGTACAAAAGCTCAAATACAATCAGAGGATGAATCCCCTATAGGCTGCAACACATTACAGCTCCCTCTCCCAAAACTCTGGAATCTTCAGCCTTCTGTAATCCCCAAATCAACTAGGGTTTCTAATTTCTCGCTTTTCTTGACTCTACACCATCCCCCTTAACTCTACTACCCTAAGGGTTCCTAAAAATGGTTATATATAGCCCTTTTGGCAACCACCAGCTTTATTTCAAAATTTGCATCTCCCTCCAAAAATAGGTCAACTTTGCGGGGCTATAACTTTCGATCCGACCGTTGGATTTTTAATTATAATACCTTTTCAAAAAGCTCTCGAAAAGACGATGGTGTGCCAAATAGTACCGATAGGTAGCTTGATGAAGGGGGTAAATCATAAAACACACAATAATATAAATTGCACACAGAAAATAGAATGATATTTTATTAATATGGGAAAAATATTACAGTACAGAAGCTCAAATACAATCAGAGGATGAATCCCCTACAGGCTGCAACACATTACAGCTCCCTCTTCTAAAACTCTAGAATCTTCAGCCTTCTGTAATCCCCAAATCAACTAGGGTTTCTAATTTCCCGCCTTTCTTGACTCTACACCTTCCCCCTTAACTCTACTACCCTAAGGGTTCCCAAAAATGGTTATATATAGCCCTTTTGGCGACCACCAGCGTAATTTCGAAATTTGCATCTCCCTCCAAAAATAGGTCAACTTCGCGGGGCCATAACTTTTGATCCGACCGTTGGATTTTCAATTATAATACCTTTTCGGAAAGCTCTCGAAAAGACGATGGAGCGCCAAGTAGTACCGATAGGTAGCTTGATGAAGGGGGTAAATCATAAAACAAACAATAACAGAAATTGCACACAGAAAATAGAATGATATTTTATTAATATGGGAAAAACATTACAGTACAGAAACTCAAATACAATCAGAGGATGAATCTCCTACAGGCTGCAACACATTATAGCTCCCTCTCCCAAAACTCTGGAATCTTCAGCCTTCTGTAATCCCCAAATCAACTAGGGTTTCTAATTTCCTGCCTTTCTTGACTCTATACCTTCCCCCTTAACTCTACTACCCTAAGGGTTCCCAAAAATGGTTATATATAGCCCTTTTGGTGACCACCAGCTTTATTTCAAATTTTGCATCTCCCTCCAAAAATAGGTGAACTTTGCGGGGCTATAACTTTTGATCCGACCATTGGATTTTCAATTATAATACCTTTTCAGAAAGCTCTCGAAAAGACGATGGTGTGCCAAATAGTACTGATAGGTAGCTTGATGAAGGGGGTAAATCATAAAACACATAATAATATAAATTGCACACAGAAAATAGAATGATATTTTATTAATATGGGAGAAACATTACAGTACAGAAGCTCAAATACAATCAGAGGATGAATCCCCTACAGGTTGCAACACATTACAGCTCCCTCTTCCAAAACTTAGGAATTTGCAGCCTTCTATAATCCCCAAATCAACTAGGGTTTCTAATTTCCCGCCTTTCTTGACTCTACACCTTCCCCCTTAACTCTACTACCCTAAGAGTTCCCAAAAATGGTTATATATAGCCCTTTTGGCGACCACCAGCTTTATTTCGAAATTTGCATCTCCCTCCAAATATAGGTCAACTTCGCGGGGCCATAACTTTCGATCCGACCGTTGGATTTTCAATTATAATACATTTTCGGAAAGCTCTCGAAAAGACGATGGAGTGCCAAGTAGTACCGATAGGTAGCTTGATGAAGGGGTAAATCATAAAACACACAATAACAGAAATTGCACACAGAAAATAGAATGATATTTTATTAATATGGGAAAAACATTACAGTACAGAAGCTCAAATACAATCAGAGGATGAATCCCTTACAGGTTGCAACACATTACAGCGCCCTCTCCCAAAACTCTGGAATCTTCAGCCTTCTATAATCCCCAAATCAACTAGGGTTTCTAATTTCCCGCCTTTTTTGACTCTACACCTTCCCCCTTAACTCTACTACCCTAAGGGTTCCCAAAAATGGTTATATATAGCCCTTTTGGTGACCACCAGCTTTATTTCGAAATTTGCATCTCCCTCCAAAAATAGGTCAACTTCGCGGGGCCATAATTTTCGATTCCAACCGTTGGATTTTCAATTATAATACCTTTTCGGAAAGCTCTCGAAAAGATGATGGTGCGCCAAGTAGTACCGATAGGTAGCTTGATGAAGAGGGTAAATCATAAAACACACAATAACAAAAATTGCACACAGAAAATAAAATGATATTTTATTAATATGAGAAAAACATTACAATACAAAAGCTCAAATACAATCAGAGGATGAATCCCCTACAGGCTGCAACACATTACAGCTCCTTCTTCCAAAACTCTAGAATCTTCAACCTTCTGTAATCCCCAAATCAATTAGGGTTTCTAATTTCCCGCCTTTCTTGACTCTACACCTTCCCCCTTAACTCTACTACCCTAAGGGTTCCCAAAAATGGTTATATATAGCCCTTTTGGCGACCACCAGCTTAATTTCGAAATTTGCATCTCCCTCCAAAAATAGGTCAACTTTGCGGGGCCATAACTTTCGATCCGACCATTGGATTTTCAATTATAATACCTTTTCGGAAAGCTCTCGAAAAGACGATGGAGCGCCAAGTAGTACTGATAGGTAGCTTGATGAAAGGGGTAAATCATAAAACACACAATAACAGAAATTGTACACGGAAAATAGAATGATATTTTATTAATATGGGAAAAACATTACAGTACAGAAGTTCAAATACAATCAGAGGATGAATCTCCTACAGGCTGCAACATATTACAGCTCCCTCTCCCAAAACTCTAGAATCTTCAGACTTCTGTAATCCCCAAATCAACTAGGGTTTCTAATTTCCCGCCTTTCTTGACTCTACACCTTCCCCCTTAACTCTACTACCCTAAGGGTTCCCAAAAATGGTTATATATAGCCCTTTTGGTGACCACCAGCTTTATTTCGAATTTTGCATCTCCCTCCAAAAATAGGTGAACTTCGCGAGGCCATCTTTCGATTCGACTGTTGGATTTTCAATTATAATACCTTTTCGGAAAGCTCTCGAAAAGATGATGGTGCATTAAGTAGTACTAATAGGTAGACTACTTGGGTTTCCCACCAAGTTTCGGGCCCATCCGGAGCCTCTAAGTGCCTCAAATTTGACTTTGAATATTTTAATAGGATTTTTAGAATTTGAAATTTTAATATCTCATAGATGACAAATGATATTGAAGTGATTTCTTCACCATTAGCTTCAATTCACCATTCTAGAGGTCTGCGTAAGATTTTGTATCCAACCGTGCACAAATGCAAACTTACTAAAAATAGTAACCCTGCCAAATTTAGCCTTTATTGAAAAGAAACAACATTTTTTTTTGGTTGATGCAAGATTGCTCTTACACCCTAAATGCTCCTGCATCAAATGATTAACCTCAGTCTCAGATAACCATGATGAATCTTCAACAAGCCTTCCTTTCCATTTCACCAAGTATTCTGTATACTGCCTGTTTCTTGTACTCTTACCCACACGGCTATCCAGAATGCCCTCTATCTCCTCCTTCTCTGAAGTAGATGTTGGAATGTCCCACTGTGTTCCTTTATCAAGTCCATCATCATGATACTCTGTCAGATCTGAAATGTTAAACACTGGTGAAATATTAATGTCATCAGGCAACTCTACCTCAAATGCATTTCTTGAATCGTGCTTCTTCAGGATTCTACATGGTCCAAATTTCTTCATCTTCAGCTTATTATATGTACCAACTGGAAATCTTTCTTTTCTCAAGTGAACCATGACTTCATCACCCTCCTGAAACTCCTTATGCCTCCTCTTTTGATCTGCCTTAGCCTTGTACTGAGAATTCATCTTATGGATATGCTTTCTTACCTCTTCGTGCAAATTCTTCATGTGCTCAGCAAAATTTTCAGCTTCGGCACTACTCTTCTCCCCCTTATCCATCCTCCTCAATTCGGAAGCAGTTCTTGGGCTACTCCCATACACAACCTGGAATGGAGATTTACCTGTGCTCCTATTGACAGAATTGTTGTAAGCAAATTCTGCCTGTGGTAAAATCAAATCCCATCCCTTGGGCTTATCTCCTACTAAGCATCGTAGTAGGTTACCCAAACTCCTATTCACCACTTCTGTCTGTCCATCAGTCTGTGGATGGTGTGCAGAACTGAACTTCAAAGCTGTCTTCAACTTCTTCCACAATGTCCTCCAAAAATAACCAACAAACTTGGTATCTCGATCTGAAACTATGCTCTTAGGTAGACCATGTAGTCTCACCACCTCCTTGAAAAATAACTCTGCAATGTGAATAGCATCATTAGTCTTCTTGCAAGGAATAAAATGGGCCATCTTTGAAAATCTATCCACCACCACAAAAATGGAATCATGCCCTCTCTGTGTCCTTGGTAAACCAAGAACAAAATCCATACTAATATCATCCCATGGCTTTTCTGGTATAGGTAATGGCTGATATAGCCCTGTATTCTGACTTGTTCCTTTTGCCATCTGACACACTCTGCAACTCTGCACAAATTTTCTCACATCTTGCTGCAATTGTGGCCAGTAATAATGTTCACCCACAATAGCAATGGTCTTATCTCATCCAAAGTGTCCAGCTAATCCTCCACTATGTTTCTCCTTAATCAAGTTCTCTCTCATGGAACTCCTCAGAATGCACAACTGGCTTCCTCTAAACAACATGCCATCTTGGATTATGTAATCCAACCATTTTGTCCTGTCCAAAGTAACAGGTTCCAAACAAGCTTTCCAAGCCTCTGCAAAATCTAGATCTTCAGGATACAAACTTTTGAGTTTATCAAACCCAACAACATCTATCTTCATTTCTGTCAACAAATTTTGCCTTCTGCTCAAGGCATCTACAACCCTGTTGGACTTCCCACTCCTGTGCTTCAAAATAAAAGTATAACTCGACAAAAACTCAACCCATTTTAAGTGCCTTTCATTTAACTTTCCTTGACTATTAAGATACTGCAAAGCTTGATGATAAGTATATAAAACAAACTCTTTTGGCAACAAATAATGTCTCCATTTCTTCAAAGCCTGGACTATTGCATAAAACTCTTGATCCTAAACAGAATACTTTTTCTTGGCATCATTAAGCTTCTCACTAAAATAGGCAATGGGCTTACTTTCTTGACTTAGAACAGCTCCTATACCACTACCACTAGCATCACAATCTACCTGAAATACCTTATTGAAATCTGGAAGTGCCAACACAGGTTGTTCTATGACTTTCTTCTTCAATGTATCAAAGCTCTTGTCTGCTCCTTTAGTCCATTTAAACTCTTTTCTATCCCCTCTCATTGTCTCAGTTAGGAGTGCACAAATGCTACTAAAATTCCTAATAAACTTTTTGTAAAAACTTGTCAAACCATGAAAAGATTTTACCTCGAAAGCACTCCTTGGTGTAGGCCATTCAATGATAGCCCTCACCTTCTCTGGGTCCATCTTAAGACCTTCCTCTGAGACAACAAATCCCAGGTATACCAACTCCTTCTTTGCAAAACTACATTTCTTCAAATTGATCAACAACTTCTCCTCCCTCAGCTTCTCTAAAACTCTTCTGATATGCGTCAAATGCTCATCCCAAGTCTTACTGAAAATCAAAATGTCATCTAAATAAACAATAACAAAACTTCCCAAAAATTCCTTCAGTACCTCGTTCATGAGCCACATGAATGTGATCAGTGCATTGGTTAGCCCAAATGGCATGACTAACCACTCATACAAACCCTCCTTTGTCTTGAAGGTTGTCTTCCATTCATCTCCTTCTCTGATTCGAATCTGGTGATACCCACTTTTCAGATCAATCTTCGTGAAGTACTTGGCTCCACTCAAACAATCTATTATGTCATCCATTCTCAACAATGGAAATTTGTACTTGATTGTGATCTTGTTAATGGCTCAAGAATCTGTACACATCCTCCACTCTCCATCTTTCTTTGGTGCTAGTACTGCAGGTACCACACATGGACTTAGGCTCTCCCTTATCAGTCCCTTCCTTAACATCTCATGAACTTGTCTGTTCAACTCTTCATTCTCTGTTGGAGTCATTCTGTGGGCTGCCTTATTTGGCAAACTAGCTCTCGGTATCAAATCCATTTGATGAGTTATCTTCCTCACTGGTGGTAAACCTTCTGGTACATTATCAGAGACAATATTTTGAAATTCTTCCAACATTTTTGAGACTTCTGCTGGTACATCTTCATATTTCTCTTGACTAATCTTAGGAATCAATGCAAAGCAATGACGCTTATGCTTCATACCCTCCAAAAACTTTCTACCATCTACCAAGCAAATTCTGGCAGTACTACATACCTTTTCTTCCACCTCCTTCAAGGGCTTCAACTTATGACGGACTCCATCCTTTGTTAGGGAGTATGTGTTTGCACGGCCATCATGGACAGCACTCCTATCATACTGCCACGGCCTCCCCAATAACATATGACATGCATCCATCGATATGATGTCACACAACACCTCATCATGGTAGTCATCAATCTTGAACTTCACTAAACACTGTTCATTGACCAAAGCTCTATGGTCCTTCTGCAACCATGCAATCTGGTATGGATGCGGATGCTTTCTTCTTGTCAACCATCTCCTCCGAAACAAGATTATCAGTGCTTCCACTGTCAATAATAATATCACAACACTTACCTTCACATTTGCCCCTTGTGTGGAATAAACTCTTCCTCTGATTGGGTTCTTTCTCCTCATTCAACAAAGTTCTTCTAACAACTAGGGTTTCTCCCCTTTCTGCATCTTCGGAGCACTCAGACTGTGCATCTTCATCCACATGTGCAACGCATGCATTACCTTCAGGTCTTCTATTCATCCTTCCTTGATGTTGCAAACACTCGTATGCTCGATGCCGTTCTTCTCCACATTGGAAACTTGTTGCTCTGAAGCCTCCTCTTCCAGGTCCTTGCCCAAGTCTACCTCTTCCTCTTCCTCTTTGCTCACCATTATTCTGGTCACGAGGGCGGTAGGTATTATCTCCTCTCTGATTTCGACTGGTTCCAGCTTCTTCACTTTTCTTTGGTTCTTTATTTTGGCCTCCATAGGGTCTTCCGCCAGTCCTTCCGCCTTGACCTCTTCCCCTTTGCTTGCTTTCAAATCACTTATTCAACTTCTCTTCCACCTTCAGGGAAAACTGGTACGCATCTTCTATGGTAGTCATTCTGACCAGGCTCAACTCTTCTTGAATACTTGGCCTCAACCCATTAATGTAATGGGCCACCTTTTCCTTGTTGGCCTCTCCATGGCTTGTCCTGATAGTGATCTTATAAAAATCTTCTGTATACTCCTTAACAGACTTGTTACCTTGCTTCAATCCTTGCAGCTTCTTCAGCAACTCCATCTTATAGTCCACAGGAATGAACTGCTTCTTCAATTTCTCCACCATTCGATCCTATTTGGTAATTTTTGCTTTTCCTCTTCTATTTCTCTCTAACTGGACCTCCTTCCACCAAATACTGGCGTAGCCCTTCAACTTTGTCTTTGCAAACTTGACCCATTTAGGGTCTTCCACATGTTCATACTCAAAATACTCCTCCATATCATTGATCCAATCAATAAGTTGTTCCGGATTCAAATCTCTAGAATAGGTAGAAACTTCAATCCTGGGCCTCTTTCCAATCTTTGAAATGGCCCTCAACAACCTAACTTCTACAGGATCTCTTGCAACTTCTTGTTCTTCCTCAGATAGCTCTTCTTCAACTTCATCTTCACTTTCCTCTCTCCTTCTCGGCTCGAATCCTCTTTGCAACTCCTCTTGCAATGCATCGATTTGTCTTTGTAGGGCTCTAAAACCCTCTTCCGTCAAAGCATTCCTCCCACAATGGTTTCTTCGTGGAGGCATCTTGATCTATGCAACAAACCCACAACCTCAGGTCCTGATGCAAACTGCCTCACGGTCGGCGATCTGTCTACACACTTAAGAACCCTCACTTTGATACCACTTGATGAAGGGGGTAAATCATAAAACACACAATAACAGAAATTGCACACAGAAAATAGAATGATATTTTATTAATATGGGAAAAAGATTACAGTACAGAAGCTCAAATACAATCAGAGGATGAATCCCCTACAAGATGCAACACATTACAGCTCCCTCTCCCAAAACTCTGGAATCTTCAGCCTTCTGTAATCCCCAAATCAACTAGGGTTTCTAATTTCCCACCTTTCTTGACTCTACACCTTCCTCCTTAACTCTACTACCCTAAGGGTTCTCAAAAATGGTTATATATAGCCCTTTTGGCGACCACTAGCTTAATTTCAAAATTTGCATCTCCCTCCAAAAATAGGTCAATTTTGCGGGGCCATAACTTTTGATCCGACCGTTGGATTTTCAATTATAAAACCTTTTCGGAAAGCTCTCGAAAAGACGATGGTGCGCGAAATAGTACCGATAGGTAAACTACTTGGGGTTTCCACCAAATTTCGGGTCCATTCGGAGCCTCTAAGTGCCTCAAATTTGACTTTGAATATTTCAATAGGATTTTTGGAATTTGAAATTTTAAAATCTCACAAATGACAAATGATATTGAAGTGATTTCTTCACCATTAGCTTCAATTCACCATTCTGGAGATCTGTGTAAGATTTTATATCCAACCGTGCACAAATGCAAACTTACTAAAAATAGTAACCCTGCCAAATTTAGCCCTTATTGAAAAAAAACAACACATTTTATTATTATTATTATTATTATTATTATTTATTTATTTATTTGGTTGATGCAAGATTGCTCTTACACCCTGGATGCTCCTGCATCAGTTACCTTTGCTCATCATGTTTGCATAAGTTGATGATCTGATCTTCTTGAGAGTGTTTTGTGATGAAGGTGAAACTCTCATTTGATGACTAAGGGATTGTCTAAAAAGCACACCTTCTAAATGCCAAGATCAAGTAGTTGTTTGTATACCTATTGGCTACCCCATGTCTCTGAAAGTTATGTGATTGAATTTTTCAGGAAAATCTTTGTTGTAAGAGGTTGTGTGCCTAAGTTAGGGTTTAAGGAACTAAAACCCTAAGCATTGGTTTGTTGTTCAAAGGCACAAAATAGATCATCATATCATTTCATCACTTTTGTTTTAATTCTTAGTTGACTTCCAATTGCAAGTCATTATAACTTAAGTTAACACTTAAGGGTACCGGCCCCGTGGGGAGACCGACCCCTTTACCTAGTAAGACCGAGAGATCTGGTAAAGGCATATGAAATGGGCACCTGAAGATAGATCAAAGGCTCTGCTTAAAAGTTATGAAGGTGCGAAGAATAAAATCAACAGTGTTCATTTAATGACGTTTCAAATTCCAACAGTGTTCTATGCAACTAGAAATTTGACGGGCAGTTTTTTCAAAGGAGGTTCATAACTGTTATATAACTGAACCCTAACAGATTAGAGGACCAAGAAAATTAATAGGAAACCTTTAGAGATGTTTTGTGTGTGTTGAGTTGTTGATTCGATATATGAAGGCATAAACCTACCTGTTCATATGTATATTGTGAAGATTGATGAAGGAAAACAATGGCTTTGAAGGGGTTAAACTTAAAGGATGATCTAAGTGTCTACAAGAAGATCTTGTATGGTCGGCATGTGTATATGGAGTTTGTTGATTATGATGAACAATAAGAGGGTATTTGAAAGGCTTAAGACAGAGGTTGTTTTAATGTATACAAAGGGGTTGCTTATGTAATACTTGCAGTATGTAAATGTTTATATTTTTTTTTGTAGAAGGTAAAAGAGTCCTGATTTGTGTTTGAGAAGATTGTGTTTGAAGGTTATAGTGAAAAGAAGATAAGGTTATGAAATGCAAAGCTATGCAGAGAATCAGGTTAACCCCTGAATTAAGTTTTCTTTCTAATATTAATGATTTTCTAGTGAGGTAGTTGTATTTGTCAGTGAGGTTGTGTCAGGGAGTGGGTGCTCCTGTTGATATTGGAGTTGGTTCTCTTGTTGGTGTTCGAGTTGGTGCTCTTGTTTGTTATTGGAGTTGGTGCTCCTAGATACATTGTAGCCAGTGAAGCTTTGTGATCAATGGGATTTTATTAAGCCAGTGAGGCAACTTTTCCTGAGTGATTTTTTATCCCTATGAGGGTTTTCCGCTCATAAAACACTATGTCATGTTTCTTTATTGATTGTCTCTATATTTGTGTCCTAATATCTTTCTTTTGATCAAGGCCTTTCTTATCACACTTATCATTGTATATGTATATGTGTTTGATGAATCTTTAAGTTCTCTTTAAGCTTTATATCTAGTGGGTTAAAGGTGTAAAAAGTTTTAAAGTTTATAGACCACTGATTCACCCCCTCTCAATGGTACTGTACTCCAACACTTGGTACAAAGAACATTGTGTGGTTTGACCATATTCTAGTAGTAGTGCAAATTAGAGACCACTTAAGAAGATTAGGTAACTTAGAAACCTAGAAAGCTACATTATGGGGTTTCTTCAATACATTCCAAGAAAACATGCAATCAAGAGAAAGAATCCCAAAGAGTGTTGTTGAGAAGTACAAGAATGACATCCTCTTCATGGATAGCAAAGATGAATGTTATATGGAAGCAGTGGAACCCAGAACAGTCTGGATTCTGGAAATGGGATATGAGGTTGCAGGAGACATAATCACAGGACTTGTAGATTTAATGTTGAGCAAACCAAAAGATACATCTATAGAAAGATTTGAAACTTATGAAGAGAAATCCACTGAAGTACACTTGAAGCAAAAAGAAAGGGAAATAAAAGAAAATGTTGAGAAAATGAGGACTAAGGTAGAGGAGATGATTTCACCAAAGAGCCCTGCAGAGAAATCCAAAGGCATATCTGTTCCTCTAAAAGGGTCTCCCAACACAAGAAGGTCAACTAGGACTTTTGTCTCTGTTCGTGCTATCCCAAAAGCCTCTAGAGCCACATCTTTAACAAAGAAAACAACATCAAGTAACTCTGTACAATAGCAGCCTCCCAAGAAGAGAAGGGTTAAAGAAAAGGCTACAAGAGAAAAATACATCAGTCATGATGATGATGAGGAAGAAGAGGAAGAGGAAGGACCTAAGTTGGTTTGGAAGAAGAAAAGAGAGCCTCAAGCCTCCAATGAAGAGGTAAGTGCAAAGAAGGCAAAGATAGACATGGATACAAAAGTTGGAAAAGAAAAGGAAGAATATAAAACTCAGAAGAGGGAGAAGAAATCAGAATCTAGTAAGGGAAACAAGTCACCAGAATAAATAAGAAAAAGGACAAGTCTTCCCCTCCTATAAGAACACATAGTCCTTTAAAATTATAAGCATTGTTTAATGGCATTGTTGAGCATGAAATGTTAGAATAGACAGCTGCCCTATACACCACTATGGATGAAACTGATAAATCTACTGTTGACCTATTTTCCTTTGTTTAGAGCCAAATAGTTCACCTTGTATTTTCCTTGAAAATCTTTTAGAAAATGACCATACAAGGCATAAATTCTTTAATTACTCATGCTCTGCCTCGCCAAATTTCCCAAAATCTCGCCTGAAGAATCCTTGTAGAAAACCTAGAAACCCTTTGTCTTCAAGAGCTTCCCATCACAGACAAATCTCAATTTTATACTTAGTATTTGTACATACATTTTTCAATGTATGTTCAAATGTACATTCGCTAATGTATGCGGTGGTGCCCACCTAGGTTTTAGGTTTCAATTATTCATCTGCAAGCATTCTCCTTCCAAACCCAAAATTTCTAAGTCATTTGGCCTTCACAGTTCAAAAATCCAAAAACCAGTTGCATACAAGTGTCTTTGTATATACTAGGCCATTTGTATGTACATGTAGGCTCAAATGACATTAGCGGGTCAAAAATCTCAGTCGGCCTTCAAAAATAGAAAAAAATTGGTTGTATGTTTTTTGCAATGCATATCGAGTTTGTAAATGCATTAAGGAATCTATCACAGATTCTGAGAATATTCCCTGCTTGTATGAGATGGTTTGCATGTATATTTGTGTTGTATGTTTAGACATGTAATGGCTACATACAAGAGGAACATGCAAAGGAAACGATGCATTGGCGGCATACAAGCAAAATATGCAGGGGACAATGTATGCCGCAAGGATATAAAGGTGAATGTATGTCTGACATACATTGGGAATGTAAAAGGCACATATACAAAGAGGCCGACATGCATTCGTTACAGTGAAAGTGGTTTGTATGTGTGAGATGCAAGTGAAATATGCATTCACCACATACAAAGGCGGAACATTCAAAGGCCAATGTGTATCGGAACAGTGGCTTGTATATATGCGATTGTATGTTCGCACATACAAGTCAAAGATACAAGGCCAACATACAAAGAGAAACATACAAGGGGGCAAATCCATATGCAATAGTTGAGTGTACATCGGCAGCGATGTACAAAGGAAGGACATACAAGAAACACATACAAGAGGGAGAATGCATATCAAAAAGGATGCAAAGTCCACATACAGGGGGCATTGCATGTATATCTGGATTGTATATTCGCATATACAATGCCATATACAAAGACAAAGATGCAAGAGTCTTGTGCTAAGTCAACATGCAAAAGATCACATGCAGGAGTGAATGTACATTGTTGATATGCAAAGAAGGTCGTAGGTAGGGTTGACATACAAAGGACGATGTACATTTGCAATGTACATCGGCAGAATATACAAAGGGACTTTTGCCAAACATACAAGAAAGTGATTCAAAGCTGGGGCCCACCGCTTGTGTATTTGCAATTGTATGTTTACACATACAATGAAATATGCATTCCTAATATACAAGCCGGATTTGAAGGGAGCATACATTCTAGTTGATAGTCTCCTGAGTTCCGTGGTTTGTATATTTTGCATGTATATGCGATATACAAAAGAAAGATACATTGGCGATATGCAAGGCGGACCTGAATGGGAAGTCAAATTTGACGAATTCAGTGTTGGAATCCGTGACTTGCATGTATGTTGCGATTGTATATGCAATATACAAGGGAAATATGCGAGGGGAAAATATGCAAGGCGGATCTGACCCGGGAATCAAATACAGCGGATAGTTATTTTGGGGTCCGCGACTTGTATGTATATTTTTCTTGTATGTGCTGATATGCAAAAGAAAAGATACAAAGGCTGGACCCGATGTCAAATTTAGATTTGCTTCATAATTTTTTGAGTTCCATATGGTTTGTATATTTGCGATTGTATGTTTATACATACAATGTGATATGCAAAGAAAAGATGCAAGGAAGAAGATACAATTTTTCAGTGATGCTTCTCAAACCAGCTCAGCGACGAATCAGGCGATGCCACCTGTCAGGGGGCATACATGCAAAAGTTGATACAAAGGTAAAAAAGGCCCGTGATTGTATGTTGCAATTGTATCTTTACACATTGTACATTTACACATACATTTGCACATACAAGGCGGACATACAAAGTGCTATGCATATCCAAAGGCAGTTTCAGAGGCCGATTTAAATGCAAAGCAATATATACACAGGTGCAAAGCGATATATACAGGTAGTTGACTGAAACTTTGACTGCCCATATCTCCTCCATTTTAGCAAATTTTTACATGCTGCAATAGGCAAAAATGCATATTTTTGCCTCCTCTTTCATTTGGCGGGCTTTTCAAGGGAATATTCTCACTTTTCAATTTTAAATCTAGATTTGCATGTTTTGGGCGACTGGATGTTTCAGTGACCATTTTAATCAGATGTAGATATTTGTTGCATTCATTGCTGCAGGAGGATGTTCAGCAACTCACATTGATGACAAAAGATATCTCTCCACCGCCTTGTTTCAAATACTTTATATATTCATGGCTAAATATAGACACAGAAGCTGCTTGCATTCAATGCTCAAATATCTTCCACCGATTTAGGGGTGCAGATTGATGATACAGCAGCTTGCATTGAAGACTCACAATATCTTCCATCTTTGCCTACTCCAGATACTTCATACCATAACTTCTTGCAGGTGGACATCCCTTCAGAAGATATTTTCTTGCTGTAGCTCTTGAGCGAATTTTGTAACTGACTTAGGACATTTTTTTGAAATGTTATATATATGCATTCATGAGATGTAAATAGGGTTGGAAAATTTTTAGCATTTAAGATTTTTCTATTTTCCAAATAGAGTTTTCTGCTACTGTAACTTTGCCTTCTCATCAAATATATGCAAGTTATTTTTTGCCTCTTTGGGCTAAGTTTTAATTTAGTGTGAATCCACATATGATTGCCTGTGAACATACTGTTCCTTTTAATCATCTTGTTTCTCACCTCTGCTAGGATCAATTGAATCTGTGTATGTCATACTTGTTGTATTTGGTTATGTTGTGCATTTTCTCAGTGTTGTAGGAGTTCTTTTATTTAACTTGGTGAATCACCCTTTACTTTCAAGTTTTTTCATTTCATCTTTCATTCAAAAGCATTCCTTCCCCCTTTTCCTCTTATGATTTAGTAGTTTTAGGTGATAACCAGTTAAGGAAGCCGGCCTTCTCTGGAGGTCTGATCTCATTTAGCAAAGTCCCACACTTAGAGATCATTCCCATGTTACTCCAAATTGCTAAAGTTTTACAACTGCAACAAGGGTGCAAATCTGGGTGATAACATCTACAATAGAAGAAGCAATTATCAAATACATTATTACTTTTGAGGTTAGTATAAGAGATATTAAAGACCAAATGTATGAAGAGTTGAAGAGTGTACTGCTAGCTAGAAGAGAAGAGGCAATAAATGAAGAAGCAAAGTTGAGAACATATGCCTTGGAGAAGATCTGTGCTCCTTTCATGGATAAGGACAAAGCTAGATTAGCTCAAGTATATAATAAGGAGTTTAAAACCAAACAAAGGGTAACTACATTAATGAACGGAGATAAGGATGACCTTGAGAGGCTCAGGAATGAAACAATTGAGAAAGTTGCTAGTTTGGTAAAAGTGCTAGGCATGATCTTAGAAATTGAAAAGCATGCACATGATAATATGCTTGAAGTAGGAGATGCACAACAGGAAGATGCTCAACATGAGCATGGAGTAGAAAAAGAGGATTTGTAGAATACTACAGAGAAAAATGTGTCATCTCCTCTGGTAAACACTGAAATAACCAATGCAGAGGATCAGAATATTGGAAACTTATCTCCTCCAAAAGGCATCAATGCAGAACATGTTAACCCTCTTTTGGAGAATGTAGAGAGTGTTGAAGAAAAGGAGAATCTAGAGGAAAAGAAAGATAAAGAAAAAGGAGAACAAAGAGATGGTTTTGAAGGAAAATGAACAAGTAGAAAGCACTATGAACAATGCTTCTATTCCTCTAGAAACCTCTGGATATCAAGCTGAGAACAAAGAAGGTGAAGGGATACATGAAGAAAATTGTTCTCTAGAGATCTTAGGTTCACACATGGTCACTGGTTCTGAAGAGGAGAAGAAAATACAGAGGGTGAGAGTTCTAGTCTCTCCAATTGATTCCATCAGACACTTCTTGGTTCAATAGAGACAAATTTATTCTATTGCATTCCCATAGCTATTCCAATTTCCATCTATGGATGGACAAATCAATTTGTCTAATATCTCTCCACTAAAGAAATTTCAACTAGGAACTATTTTTCAGGCTACTGCCCAAGAAGAAATATTACAATCACAAGTAAAAGGAAATGAGCTTCTAGAGGAAGCAATAAAGGTTTTTGAAAAGGTGTTACCAGACACCAAGAGGGATGCTTCTTTGAATCAAGTACAACAAATGAAGCAACTATTGGAGTCCTATAATAGTCATTCTACATCTTTAGAGAAGGAAGCTGAGAAGACAGTAATGGAACAAATTAGCAATAAGAGACTACGAGGTCTATCTGAAAAATGTTCCAAGGCACACAATATGCCGGGTATTAGTGTAAAAAATATTCAAAATGCTTTGGATGAAGAAGGTAATATATCAATTTATCTTATCATGGCCTATAACTACAAAAGATATAAAATACAAGATTGATGGCCTTGAAATGCAAATAGATAATATCTTCGGAACATATGAACCTTTAAAGGATAACAATGGAGATCGGAGGGCTGACGTTGAAAAAACTCATGCAATCATCAAGAAACTTCAAAATCAAAGAGAACTAATTAAGGATCAGATGATTCAGTTGAGGGAGATTGTCAATTTCAAGATAGCAGTGCTGACAAGGATGTTGAAAGAAGCTAATAAGGTTGGTCAGATAACAGTTGCACCTTCATTAGTTGAAGAAGCAGAATAATTGTTTTTGCAAATTACTAGGTAGATACAAATACTCAACTCTACCAAGAAGCATTGGGACTCAATAGTGTTACATATGAAAAATATATACAAAGAGATTCTTCCTGCCAAATAATAAGGTTCATATCCTAATTTCTTGTACATATGCGGAAAGATAGAATAAAACAATTTTTGTATAGGAGTAAAATAGTAAGGGGGAGTATGTACATAGAAAAAGATCAGTTTTGAGATAGGGGAGAAGTTTTGGCGTATGTTGCCGACAATGACAAAGGGGGAGATTGTTGGCAACATTGACTAATGAGCATGACAGTGAGTAGTGTTGTCATTGATGGCAACAACATATAAAGATACAGTTGTGTTGGTCCAGAGAAGCTACTAAGTGTGATATGGAGGAGAATACACCGAAGCATGATATATTTAAGTGTATTTTGGAATCCCTATATGACTACATTGATATCCTTCCACTTTAGTGTTCCGCACTCAAACACAAATTGCTAAAGTTTTTCCTAAGGCATTTGCAGTATAGAACCTAACACAGGATCACAGTATTTTAGTCTGCATTGCTCCGCTATGAAGAATCTTTCTATGTGATTGTAAGGTATTTTTGGTGCATACTAAAGGAGTCTAAATCCAAAGTTTCAGGTCTTGAAGCCCTCCTCAATGAAAGAGTTGACAGAGTACCAGACTCTGTAATGACAGTATTAGTGGTACATTGGAATTCTCCACATTCCACCGCAGATGAATATTTTGCTATACAGTTTGAGGGCAAGTTTACAAATGTCAGAGACATGTGCTCTCCAAGTGGTAAGCATTTTGGTGGTCCACACGTTGAGTTGTGAACTAACAGTTGGTTCATTCTATTGTTACTTCACCAATAGAGCCGACCTAAAGGTGTTGAGGTTGTGCGGAGTTAAGTCATGTATGGAACAAAGTTATGGGAGTAAATATAGGTTATGCCAACCTATTTAAATGTGGTACATGTTTTTGTTCTCTCTACAATGCATATAGGATTGAGTTTTGGGTTGACAGGTCAAGAAGTCACATGGTACATCTGTCATGCCGACTTGTTTGATATTTTGCTTGATTGCAGTATATAAACAAGATTGAATTCTTATGTGGTGAGTGTGTGAGGAGTGTATGCGAAAGAACTAAGTGTTTGTGTGTGAGAAAAATCTAATACAGAGAATGATGAGATAATATTGTGGTGAAGATGAATTGTGTTAAGTCAGTATTCTGAGCTTCAGTGGAACTGTATCTCCAACATGATGCATTACTATAACAGTTTATATTTGGAAGTGAGCCACCTCTTCTTCTATGTCTTTCTATTTAGAACAGTCAATCCTTTGGCATTGAGCCACTTGTAGTGAGCACTTCTCTTTTGGATAGTGAGTCCACCAATTGTATCAATTTTAACCAATTGTATTATAATATATTGTGAACTAATCCTCACCGTGGTTTTTCCCTTTTTGGGTTTTCCACATAAAAATATGGTGTTCATGTGTTATGTGTTTTAAGGGTTTCTTTCATACTTTCCTTTCTTTCTACAAACTAAATATGCTATGTTGAATGCATGTTTAAATGTTTAAGTAGTTTCAAGGAATACCGATTCACCCCCCTCTTAGTATTTTGAGTGCTCAACAAAAATATCAACAATTGACACCAAAATGATAAAAGAAACAAGGAAAATTGATCAACTATGACAAAGAACACTAATTAGAGTCAATTCAAGAAGAGAGAGCTTCCCCAAGGTTGTCAATGGTAGGTGACTCTTCGTCTCCTCCATCAACCTCAAAGCACCTCATCCTCCTCCCAAGATCTTGTGACTACAATTTTGTAATAAATTTTGATGGCTTTAAACAATTTATGACATTCCAAAATTTCCTAGTAATTTTTTTAAGATGTGAGACAAATTTTTGGTTGGAAGCCATCTCAACATATAGCCTATTGGTTAATTACAAAGTAGACATTGAATTCTTTCCACTTTGAAACCACTGGCATTTTGAGTGTGCACAGCTCTCATACCAAGTAAGAGCATGCCTAGAAAGGTTTAACCTTGCAAAAGAAATTTGTTGGTATGGGGACAATTGACCAAGACTAGAATATACTTCTATTTGGGATCCCCATTGGTCCAACTTCTCAGTACTAATCTCACCATCATAAGGTTGGATATGAATTTTTGCCTCTACTTTGAAGAACCTTTCCTTAGAGGACTCATCCTGCTCTTTCTCTTCACTTTCTTATAGATTCCCATTTTGGAGACTAGGACCAACATCATGCTTTATATTATGTCCACCTTCTCAATGCTCAAAATCTAAGAAACATCTTCTTCAAGTTTCCAAAACCTAGCTTCCCCTTCATCTTCTCTTAACATTGTTTCTCTCCTCAACCATTATCTGTTATGATATTTCTTGGAAATAAATGTAAAAATTAGTAAATAGCAGACCACTTCGAGGGGGTGATCTCCAATAATCAGAAATTAATATGTGAATTTAATATTAGAAGATATGATGATTTGGGAGAGTCTCTCTTCCTTATTTATATGCATAACTATGTATGGACACACCCATTCATTCTAACTAAGTTATCTTAAGGAATAACTAAGACTAATAAATGAATCTATTAGGATTAAGCATTATTATATTATAAGGATAGAATATTAGGAACCTAATGTGCCCATCCCCTTTGGAAAAGCATTGTCCTCAATTCTTAGCAACTCTGGATGTTTTTGTATGAATCATTCATCTTCCCATGTTACATCTTCGGTTGGTAGATTCTTCCACTTAATTAAGAATTCTACGACGGCTCTATTTCGTAATTGTTTTACTCATTTCTCAATGATTGCTTCAGGTTCCAAAATAAACTTCCCTTCTTCATCTAGCTCAGGCAATTATGATTGGATTGGAATATTATTATCTATTACTTTCTTCAAATGTGAGACATGGAAAATAGGGTGAATTTTGGAAGAGGGTGGAAGTGCTAACTTATAAGCTACACTTCCTATTCAATGGATGACCTTATAGGGACCATAAAATTTGGGTGCAAGCTTTATGTTCTTATGTTGCTTAAGTGACATTTATTTATAAGGTTGTAACCGAAGGAATATTTGATTTCCCTCCTAGAAATACTTCTCACTACGTGATGTTGATCTGCTTGTTGTTTCATCCTATTCTAAGCCATAACTAAATTCTCCTTAAGGATTTGTAATATTTCTTGTTGGTGTTGAATATGATCCTTTACTACATGAGCTTTGGAATGAGATTGTAAATAAGTAGTAGTAGATGGTGGTGGGTAGCCATAAAGAGCCTCAAATGCAGTCATCTTTGTTGATGTGTGAAATGATGTGTTATACCACCACTTTGCTAGTGGTAGCCATTTAGACCATTGGGTTTGTTTGTCAGAGGCAAAACAACCTAAATATCCTTCCAAACATTTATTCACAATTTTTGTTTGGCCATCTGATTATGGATGACAAGATGAGCTATGTGCTAATTTTGTACCCCATGCTGTAAACAAGTTTGTCCAAAAGATGCTAGTGAAGATAGGGTCACGATCACTCACTATGATTTTGGGAAAGCCATGAAGCTTTTGTATAATTTCCATGAATATTTTAGCCATAGTACTAGCATGAAATGGATGAGAGAGTCCACAAAAATGTGCACATTTAGTGAGTCTATCCACAACCACCAAAATTACATCAAGATTATGACTTTGGCAGCCCCGTAATGAAGTCCATTGATATTTCCTCCCAACGTTGTGTTGGAATGTCTAATGGTTGTAAGAGGCCTAAAGTCTTTATTGTTTTAGCTTTATTTTGTTGGCATATCAAACATTCAGCCACAAATTTCTTTACATCCCCTTAAGACCTTCTCAAAAGAAATCTTTCTTTATATGATGACAGGCCTTTAAAAAACCTAAATTTCCTATTGGTGAGTCGTGCATTTGAGATAATATGCTAGCTTTCAATTGAGAGTTTTTGCACAAAAAGAACCTATCTTTGTACCAGAAGGAATCTCCTTTCCAAACATACTTATCTAAAGAAGATGAGTCATTTTGAAGTTTTTGAATGAGCTTCTTTATTGGAGGATCATGTTTCTACTCTTCTCATGCAACTTCTAACCATTCAAGTTGTAATAGAGAAATGACACAAATCTTTGCTTCCTCTACTTCTTGTCAAGAAAGGGCATCAGCCATAATATTCTCCTTACCTTTTTTGTAAATAATTTCAAAGTCGTACCCTAACAT
This sequence comes from Cunninghamia lanceolata, assembly GCA_027924645.1. Lineage (NCBI taxonomy): Eukaryota > Viridiplantae > Streptophyta > Pinopsida > Cupressales > Cupressaceae > Cunninghamia > Cunninghamia lanceolata. Next base: position 409,735 of record BSBN01001057.1, read on the forward strand.
CTTGGTAACCCATTTTTGTTGCTCTTTTGAAAATAGTCGTTGCTTCAAAAAGTATTTGACTCTCATGGTTTTTCTTGACTTTAAAATGCCTTCCAATTAAATATTAACACCATTGTTTAACTGCATGAATGATGGATAACATTTATTTCTCATATGTGGGCCTGACCAAGTTCTTTCCTTTGAGTAGTTGACTCTCAAATGCTAAGGGATGCCCTTCCTGCATCAATACTACCCCAATATCATGCTGAGAAGCATCACATTCTACCACAAATGTCTTAGAGAAGTTTAGGGTAGCTAACATGAGAGTGGAAGTAAGAGCTTCTTTTAGTTGTTGAAATGCTTGGGTGGCTAGTTCTAACCATGAAAAAGAGTCCTTCAATAATTTCGTTAAGGCACTGCTATATGGGCATACTTACATACATATCTTCTATAGTCCTGTTAGACCCAAACATCCTCTCAAACCCTTGATATTTTTAGGTTTTGGCCATTATTTTATAGTTGCAATCTTCTTAGGGTCCACCTTAACACCCTCATGTGACACCACGTCCTAGGTATTCCGCTTCTTTCACCCCAAAGTCACATTTGGATTGTTTTGCATAGAGTTGATTATCTTCCAATACCTATAATATCTTCTCTACATGTTTCAAATATTCTTCCCATGTTTTACTATAGATGAGAATGTCATCAAAGAATACCAACACAAATGTTGAAAGAAATGGGCAGAATACTAAATTCATGAGGCTTTGAAAAGTTGATGGGGCATTTGTGAGACCAAATGACATCACTAGGAATTCATAATGACCCTCATGTGTTCTAAAGGTAGTCTTATGTATATCCTCTTCCTTTATTCAAATTTGATGAAAACCAAAATGTAAATCTAACTTGGTAAAGAAAATTACACCATTCTTGATTCATCTAATAATTCATCAATAACAGAAATAGGAAATTTATCTTTAAGAGTGAGCTTGTTGAGCTCCCTATAATTTGGACACATTCTCCATGACATCTTTCCTTTTAACCATAACCATTGGAGATGAATAGGCACTTTTACTAGGATGAACAATTCATAAATCCAACATTCCATTAACTAATTTTTCAAATTCTATCTTCTGTTCATATGGATAGTGATAAGGTCTGATGTTAGGAGGGATACTTCTTGATATTAATTCAATGGCATGATCATGTTCTCTAATTGGAGGTAGACCTTTGGGTTCTTGGAAAACTTGTTGATGGTGTTGAATGATCTTTTGAAGTTATAGTGGATGTTGAGTTTTCACATCTTGTGCTTCTACAAAATATAGTTGTGCCATTATGCCATAAGAATTTTTCTTAGGTAATTTTTCCATCCTATGGGAGCTAATGATTTGACTTGGTGGCACTTTTACTGCTATAAGTTTATATTTTTGTCCATTTACACTAAGAGTCATGAATAGTTCCTGAAAATTAAAGGACATTGTTCCCAATTGTTTAAGCCATTGCACTCCTAAAACTACATTTGCTCCTCCAATTGGGATAACAAACATTTATGAATCTAGTTGATAATCTCCCATTGAGAGTTTTATATGATGACATTTACCACCACAAGAGAGTTGTTTCTCATCCGCTATCATGACTTGAAGATTAGAGATTGGATACACAAAACAATTGAGCTCATTAGAAAATCTTCTATCAATAAAGTTGTGTGTACTACCTATATCAACCAACATTGTCACCTTTCTCTTTTTTATATAACCAAATAGCTTGAGTGTTTGTGGTGTGTTTGTGCCATTAAATGCACGTACGGAGATAGTAACACTTTTGTCCTCCTCTAAATTTGCACGTTCAAGTTCCATGTTTGGTTCCTCTATAGTTACTTCTTCTTCTTCAACCTCATTCTCAATAATCATCAATCTCTTCTCATTATTACCACACTTGTGACCCCTAAACCATTTGCTATCACAATGCCAACATATACCTTTTTTCTCTTTTCTCTGCCTCTCGTTGAGGAGAGAGCTTAGTAATTTGTCTTGGGTTAAGGAAGTTGGCTCTATTCTTCCCATGTTTTACTATAGATGAGAATGTCATCAAAGAATACCAACACAAATGTTGAAAGAAATGGGCAGAATACTAAATTCATGAGGCTTTGAAAAGTTGATGGGGCATTTGTGAGACCAAATGACATCACTAGGAATTCATAATGACCCTCATGTGTTCTAAAGGTAGTCTTATGTATATCCTCTTCCTTTATTCAAATTTGATGAAAACCAAAATGTAAATCTAACTTGGTAAAAAAAATTACACCATTCTTGATTCATCTAATAATTCATCAATAACAGAAATAGGAAATTTATCTTTAAGAGTGAACTTGTTGAGCTCCCTATAATCTGGACACATTCTCCATGACATCTTTCCTTTTAACCATAACCATTGGAGATGAATAGGCACTTTTACTAGGATGAACAATTCATAAATCCAACATTCCATTAACTAATTTTTCAAATTCTGTCTTCTGTTCATATGGATAGTGATAAGGTCTGATGTTAGGAGGGATACTTCTTGATATTAATTCAATGGCATGATCATGCTCTCTAATTGGAGGTAGACCTTTGGGTTCTTGGAAAACTTGTTGATGGTGTTGAATGATCTTTTGAAGTTCTAGTGGATGTTGAGTTTTCACATCTTGTGCTTCTACAAAATATAGTTGTGCCATTATGCCATAAGAATTTTTCTTAGGTAATTTTTCCATCCTATGGGAGCTAATGATTTGACTTGGTGGCACTTTTACTGCTATAAGTTTATATTTTTGTCCATTTACACTAAGCGTCATGAATAGTTCCTAAAAATTAAAGGACATTGTTCCCAATTGTTTAAGCCATTGCACTCCTAAAACTACATTTGCTCCTCCAATTGGGATAACAAACATTTATGAATCTAGTTGATAATCTCCCATTGAGAGTTTTATATGATGACATTTACCACCACAAGAGAGTTGTTTCTCATCCGCTATCATGACTTGAAGATTAGAGATTGGATACACAAAACAATTGAGCTCATTAGAAAATCTTCTATCAATAAAGTTGTGTGTACTACCTATATCAACCAACATTGTCACCTTTCTCTTTTTTATATAACCAAATAGCTTGAGTGTTTGTGGTGTGTTTGTGCCATTAAATGCACGTACAGAGATAGTAACACTTTTGTCCTCCTCTAAATTTGCACGTTCAAGTTCCATGTTTGGTTCCTCTATAGTTACTTCTTCTTCTTCAACCTAATTCTCAATAATCATCAATCTCTTCTCATTATCACCACACTTGTGACCCCTAAACCATTTGCTATCACAATGCCAACATATACCTTTTTTCTCTTTTCTCTGCCTCTCGTTGAGGAGAGAGCTTAGTAATTTGTCTTGGGTTAAGGAAGTTGGCTCTATTCTTCCCATGTTTTACTATAGATGAGAATGTCATCAAAGAATACCAACACAAATGTTGAAAGAAATGGGCAGAATACTAAATTCATGAGGCTTTGAAAAGTTGATGGGGCATTTGTGAGACCAAATGACATCACTAGGAATTCATAATGACCCTCATGTGTTCTAAAGGTAGTCTTATGTATATCCTCTTCCTTTATTCAAATTTGATGAAAACCAAAATGTAAATCTAACTTGTTAAAGAAAATTACACCATTCTTGATTCATCTAATAATTCATTAATAACAGAAATAGGAAATTTATCTTTAAGAGTGAGCTTGTTGAGCTCCCTATAATCTGGACACATTCTCCATGACATCTTTCCTTTTAACCATAACCATTGGAGATGAATAGGCACTTTTACTAGGATGAACAATTCATAAATCCAACATTCCATTAACTAATTTTTCAAATTCTATCTTCTGGTCATATGGATAGTGATAAGGTCTGATGTTAGGAGGGATACTTCTTGATATTAATTCAATGGCATGATCATGTTCTCTAATTGGAGGTAGACCTTTGGGTTCTTGGAAAACTTGTTGATGGTGTTGAATGATCTTTTGAAGTTCTAGTGGATGTTGAGTTTTCACATCTTGTGCTTCTACAAAATATAGTTGTGCCATTATGCCATAAGAATTTTTCTTAGGTAATTTTTCCATCCTATGGGAGCTAATGATTTGACTTGGTGGCACTTTTATTGCTATAAGTTTATATTTTTGTCCATTTACACTAAGAGTCATGAATAGTTCCTAAAAATTAAAGGACATTGTTCCCAATTGTTTAAGCCATTGCACTCCTAAAACTACATTTGCTCCTCCAATTGGGATAACGAACATTTATGAATCTAGTTGATAATCTCCCATTGAGAGTTTTATATGATGACATTTACCACCACAAGAGAGTTGTTTCTCATCCGCTATCATGACTTGAAGATTAGAGATTGGATACACAAAACAATTGAGCTCATTAGAAAATCTTCTATCAATAAAGTTGTGTGTACTACCTATATCAACCAACATTGTCACCTTTCTCTTTTTTATATAACCAAATAGCTTGAGTGTTTGTGGTGTGTTTGTGCCATTAAATGCACGTACGGAGATAGTAACACTTTTGTCCTCCTCTAAATTTGCACGTTCAAGTTCCATGTTTGGTTCCTCTATAGTTACTTCTTCTTCTTCAACCTCATTCTCAATAATCATCAATCTCTTCTCATTATTACCACACTTGTGACCCCTAAACCATTTGCTATCACAATGCCAACATATACCTTTTTTCTCTTTTCTCTGCCTCTCGTTGAGGAGAGAGCTTAGTAATTTGTCTTGGGTTAAGGGAGTTGGCTCTATTCTTCCCATGTTTTACTATAGATGAGAATGTCATCAAAGAATACCAACACAAATGTTGAAAGAAATGGGCAGAATACTAAATTCATGAGGCTTTGATAAGTTGATGGGGCATTTGTGAGACCAAATGACATCACTAGGAATTCATAATGACCCTCATGTGTTCTAAAGGTAGTCTTATGTATATCCTCTTCCTTTATTCAAATTTGATGAAAACCAAAATGTAAATCTAACTTGGTAAAGAAAATTACACCATTCTTGATTCATCTAATAATTCATCAATAACATAAATAGGAAATTTATCTTTAAGAGTGAGCTTGTTGAGCTCCCTATAATCTGGACACATTCTCCATGACATCTTTCCTTTTAACCATAACCATTGGAGATGAATAGGCACTTGTACTAGGATGAACAATTCATAAATCCAACATTCCATTAACTAATTTTTCAAATTCTGTCTTCTGTTCATATGGATAGTGATAAGGTCTGATGTTAGGAGGGATACTTCTTGATATTAATTCAATGGCATGATCATGTTCTCTAATTGGAGGTAGACCTTTGGGTTCTTGGAAAACTTGTTGATGGTGTTGAATGATCTTTTGAAGTTCTAGTGGATGTTGAGTTTTCACATCTTGTGCTTCTACAAAATATAGTTGTGCCATTATGCCATAAGAATTTTTCTTAGGTAATTTTTCCATCCTATGGGAGCTAATGATTTGACTTGGTGGCACTTTTACTGCTATAAGTTTATATTTTTGTTCATTTACACTAAGAGTCATGAATAGTTCCTAAAAATTAAAGGACATTGTTCCCAATTGTTTAAGCCATTGCACTCCTAAAACTACATTTGCTCCTCCAATTGGGATAACAAACATTTATGAATCTAGTTGATAATCTCCCATTGAGAGTTTTATATGATGACATTTACCACCACAAGAGAGTTGTTTCTCATCTGCTATCATGACTTGAAGATTAGAGATTGGATACACAAAACAATTGAGCTCATTAGAAAATCTTCTATCAATAAAGTTGTGTGTACTACCTATATCAACCAACATTGTCACCTTTCTCTTTTTTATATAACCAAATAGCTTGAGTGTTTGTGGTGTGTTTGTGCCATTAAATGCACGTACGGAGATAGTAACACTTTTGTCCTCCTCTAAATTTGCACGTTCAAGTTCCATGTTTGGTTCCTCTATAGTTACTTCTTCTTCTTCAACCTCATTCTCAATAATCATCAATCTCTTCTCATTATTACCACACTTGTGACCCCTAAACCATTTGCTATCACAATGCCAACATATACCTTTTTTCTCTTTTCTCTGCCTCTCGTTGAGAGAGCTTAGTAATTTGTCTTGGGTTAAGGAAGTTGGCTCTATTTTTGTTTATAGGATTAGTCACATTTCTATCTTTCCATCCTACAATTTGACCTTGTGTGGATTTTTGATGGTGAAATTTCGTTACTCAATGTGCAATGCTTGTTGTATATCTTTTCTAACTATAAGGTTCCAAAAAACGAACATCACGTTAATTTGCTTATTAAGTCCATTGATATAGAGTTGTAGCTTCTGATAAGACGCCACATATTGAGTTCAAATTGCTAATCTCATATGCTCAACATTATATTCAACTACATACCCTATTTGTTTTAAATTTATTAATTGGATAAAATAGCTTCCTTTCCATGGTTTCTCATAGTGGGTTACTAAGTCATTTGTAAATTCTATCCAACTAAGCATTTTCCTTTGTTTTTTACTCATCATCCATTGGTATCATTGATAAGGTCCAAATTCTAAATGCAGTGAGGCTATGTCAACCATCACATTGTCTATTATATTAAGAAGTTTAAAATATTGTTCCATGAGACTTATCCATGTAGTTACATTTGTACCATCAAACTTACAAATGTCTATTTTGGATAGGTTTAATTTTGGACTTTGAAAATGTTGTCTTATCCCTTGATTTTGTCTATTAGGGTTGTACTCGCCTTGATGGTTTTGCTATGGTTTTAATTCCAACAATATTTCTTCTTTAAACTTTTGAAGACTCTCATTTAAAAATGTTACAAGTGGGTTATATAAATTATCCTTAATAAAATGTACCATTGTTTCACATCCTAGTGAAATTGATTCGCTGATTTTAGGTGGTGTACAATATTCTTTATAAAACAAAGTCCTATGGTCCTAAAGATGGCATGGTTTCTGATGTGTTTGTATTTTGAACTAGTAGATTTTTTTTATTAAGTAATGGATGATAGTATCTAGTGTGAGTTGTAACCATAAAATTTTAGAACATGAGCTAATACTAAATTTGATGTTTTTCTTTTTGCCCAAAATTTTGACCACTAAATTATGGATTTTTTTAATAATAGTTTATAAATAAATTTTTTTCCTAATTTTTCAAAAAAATTCCGAAAGTTTCAAAAATTGTGGCCTATGGAGGAGAATAATAAAATATTTTGACCTAACTTTGACCACTAAATTACTAACTATAATTTATCTTTACAATAAAATGCAAAGAACTGACCCAACCTAATTTTTCATAAGCTTTCCAAAAATATAATTTAGAAAAAAAAATCCAAAATTTACATGTAAAGTTTATTAATGAAAAATAAATAAAAGTACAATAACTTGGGTAAAATTTATGACATAACTCTAATTTTTTACTTGAAAGCTTACCTACCACATACCTCAAAACCTAAAAAAGTTATGGTGGAAACAAAAATCTTGGCCCAAATTGTAGCTCTAATACCACTTGTTATGATATTTATTGGAAATAAATGTAAAAATTAGTAAAATAGCACACCAATTGGAGGAGGTGACCTCCAATAATAAAAAATTAATATGTGAATTCAATATTAGAAGATATGATGATTTGGGAGAGTCTCTCTCTTCCTTATTTATATGCATAACTATGTAGGGACACACCCCTTCATCCTAACTATGTTATCTTAAAGAATAACTAAGACTAATAAATGAATCTATTAGGGTTAAGCATGCCACACATGCTTAACTTATTATATTAGAAGGATAGAATATTTGGAACCTAGCACTATCTTAATCCAATTCTAGGGTCAAAAGGTAGAAAATCTCAATTGCCACTTGATCTTGTAGATGCCATACATTTGTACAACTTATAAACTCAAATTTCCCAAATGAAACAACTACTCTAATACAACTTGATCTATAAACAAAGAGGTTACACTTCTCTTTGCTTAACAAATATATGTTTTATGCAAAGAACTCCAAAAATCCCTTAAAGTGCCCTATTAACCACTTAAACATGGATGTCATACACACAAAGACGTGTAATTTAAGTAAATATAGAGATCTTCTCTAACATGTGTGGAAAATAACAATGAAACATGCAACAAACTAAACACAATCAAGTTGCCCTAGAGAAAATACCTGGACTCCACTATCAAATGGTTGTATATTATTATTTAAAATGCCAACACAACATTAACAAGCTCACACATTGCTTTAGAATTGCTATTACCCTGCAACAGATTCTTACCTCCCTCAAACTTGCATTCACACTTGCAAATGTTAAAAACATTGTATAATAAGTGATAAATCCTCCTATTATCATGGAGGATATAAGTACTATACATCAAACATTAGAAGATTAACATGCCATAATTAAAACTAATTAATAACATGAGTCACTAAGCAAGAAGATGGACTAAGGATGCAAGATAGTTAGGCCTTATATCAATAAATGTAATAATAATAGAAATTGCATGTTTGGCTAGTGGAGTGTTCCCATACCTAACAAAAAAAATATAGAAATTTTGAATTTACAAAAAAGCAACAACTTGAAGAATATTATACTACAAGGAGACTAATGTAACATTTCCTAGTACATTGTAGGTATTTATATACTATAAATGAACGTGCCAACCTTTATTGACATAAAAATATTACCCACATAAATCTAAGTCATCTTTTGATGTGGAATTGCTTCCCTCAAATTACACCTGAATTGTTAAAACATGTATGTGCAGAGTGCACATCAATTCATTGTGAGAAAGAAAAAAAAATCTTTAGAAACAACCAATATACTTCATAAAAACACCATAATAAAAAGTGGATATTTACCATGTTCAATAGCTTCTACCACAAATCCAAAAATATGCTCTCTAACTCAGTCAAATTTTAATCCTTGTATAGTGCCTTGAAATACTCCGTAGTAAACCTCTTGATAGTGGTAAAAAAGACTGTAACTCACATTCTGTAGCATGACATCGAAAGGTTCCAGCAAAAGAAAGTGATATTTAAGAAAACTGGTTATCAACAATAATGTTAGGGGCACAGGGATTTTGAACAGTACCTGCAGATATAGAGGAGAATTGATTCTTGGTTTTATTTATAAATCAGTTAAAATTGAAAGTTCCAAAATTTACTATGATAAACTGAGAAACAATTTCAAATTTTTTTTGAAAAAATGCACAACAGGATGCAAAACTACTGGCAAACAAAACCTCCCAAAATAGACTTTTTCCTTGTCTTTGGAAAGTTTTGTTCTATCAGGACATTGCTATAGAATTCAGTTACAGAACATTATTCTTCAAGAGTTGGCATTGATTACATACTGAAAATATACTAAAGCACATACCTGCAGCCTGTTGAGGCCTGGATTGATTAAAGGCACCTTCTGGTCCCATTAAACATGAAGAAAAGGCCTTGATTGATTAAAAAACCCTTTTTCTCCTATCCAACTTCAAGAAAAGGCCTGGATTGATTAAAACTCCCCTTTTGTTTGATCCAACCTCAAGAAAAGGCCTGGATTCATTTAAACCCTCTTGTTTCTGATTCAATCTGAAGAAAAAGCTTGTATTTATTAAAAACTCCTTTTGGTCCCATCCAACATCAGGAAAAGGCCTGGATTTTTTTAAACCCCTTCTTTGTCTGCTCCAACCTCAACAAAAGTCCTTCAGCTAATTGCAAGATCATCAGACTTCCCCTTGTAATTTTCAAACAGCTTTGCTGCCTCCGGACTGTCCATTAGAAACTTGTGGGCAAATCTTTGTTCACTTAGTTCATACACACAAGCTAGACTTGTGGGAAGTCTGGATGGTTCTGTTTCCCTAAAAAACTCAATCACCTTATGGCGTGGTTGCATCCTATTCTCTATGCTAAAGCTTAAAAGGTTAGGATACAAGACCACAATGTTTGGCTGGAAGCTAGCAGTAGATTTCAAGAAATCCATGTTTTTTTTTGCATCTTATCAATGCTAAGAGCCAGCATACGAGGAGACTTATTTACAATCTGCATGATCTCATCCTCGGAAAGGTTGAGTATTCCCATATGTTTTAATTTATTTTCAAAGTTTACCAGGCCACTACTATCAACAGCCGTAAGGGCGTCTACAAATGCTCTTGATCCCTCCAAAATACCCAGGTTTCGTACACATTCAATCTTCAATTTCAGTGTCTCTTCACTGTTGACAAAAATTACATGGGGTCTTAGCTTTATTAAGTGTAAAAACAACTCATCTTGTATCCTTGATTGCTTTAGAATATCTATTCTAGGTTTCAAATTGTCAACCCTGAACAACAAAATCCTAGGATGCCATTTGAGAGCTTTGTAAAAATTAACCTTTGAACCAAATAAGCTTACGAGTAAGGGAAGTTTACGGCTAATGTTTTGTTCCAAACTGGAGGTGAGCAGTCTGGGATCTCCACATATGATACGTCCTAGGCCATTGCCGGTAAGACTTAATGACTCCATGAACTCAATCTTGGGCTTTAACTGGGTATCCACTTTGGGTGCCAAAACAGAGGGGTATATAAAAAGGAGTTTCCTTACCTGATCTTCCGTGAAACCTAAGTCTCTGAAGAACCGGACTGCCTGCTGGGCTCTGTGGGTGGATTTGGTTTTAAACATTTCTGCCCGCTTGATACCAAGATCTGATACTTGGGACTCGGAAAGCCCACATTCATTGAGCAAAAAATGAGTCATAGCGATTTGTCATCGCTGCTTGTAATCTTCTTCTGCTTCTGTTCGTGGTTTCTTTGTAGGTGTGACATTAGACAAATTTGAGTTCGAGAACCATGAATGTTTTGAGAAAATTCTGTATGGTACAGAGTACCTGACTGGTGAGAGAATACATTTGAGAAGTAACATCGTATGGACACTCGACAAATCAAACCCTGAGCTAATGAAACCCTAAGCAAGTAATCCAAGCTGCAGGGACACTTGAAAAGAGCAAGATTCTTAGAAAATGAGTATGTAAATAGAGACACAGATGAAGTCCAGAGGATATTAACCAATGCCCGTACTAGCAAGTGAAGGAACCGTATGAGTTCGGGTGTCATTACGGGGTGCAACTTTCTTGTTTTTGAGCCATGTAGCGAGAGTCTTTAGTGTGCAAAAAGGAGTTTCTCCATGACTACTTGAATGATTGTGAATCGTTAATTACATTGTCAAGGAAGGGCATATGGTGCTGTTTAGTTTATTTTGTTTATATATTAAATTATTTAAGTCTTTTATGGAGATATGGTTCTCTATGAAGTTGGATTCATTCCTCTAGTCTTAGCCTATTCCTATACACATTCATTCCAACACCTTTACCCCCTCCCCCATCATTATACACATGTAACCAAATACATTTGTCTAATCCATCTATTTATTACATTTTTCTATACACCTACTTGACATAGTTTTTTATTAAAGGGGTAAAGATCAGGGTTTGAAGGTGCCTAAAAACCCTTTACAATAGGGAAAACATTAGTGTAAACACAGCTTACCCACAACAAAACCACAACTAAAAAATAGTGAAAGAAAGAATAAAACAACAAAAAGAATACAAAACAAACTACGGCTTATTAAGAGTATCAACTGCCTCTAACTCAGCTAGAAAGAGGCTATCATCTATCGCTTGAAGATCTTGAGGATTTTTCTTATCTCCCTCGTTATGTTTCTTTTTTGTGCTTTTGGCCTTGGTACTAGGACCCGCTTCCTCTTTGGCCTTCCCTTCAATAGTAGTACTAGCATTTGTCCTTTTCATCTTATCATTGATGCTTTTGATCTTTGCAACATTGGTCTTGATGACCCTGTTAATATTCTCTTTCATTTTTTCCATGTCCTATTCAAAAGCCAATAATCTGGCATCTTGATTGTCCTACACCTACTTGACATAGTTGTTTGCTACTAGACTTGACCATTTGACTATCTAGGATTATTTATGTGGTCACAAGGTCAACTCTATGGTCATTGTTAGCGTGTCACTGGAGAGAGATCAGAATTGACTGAAGGAGATTGCACATGATGTGGATGTCGAAAGCCGATAAAAGACACATCCCTTGATGAAATAGATATAGTATATATATAGATAGAAGTAGTAGAATGTAAGTAAGAAAGCATGATAGGAGAATAGGAGTATATTCTAATGTAAGCAATAACATAGAAGTCATGTATGTAACTGTGCGGGAGGATGAACAATGGATGCATACATTTGATTGTTGCTAATATATATATATATATATATATATATATATATATATATATATATATATATATATATATATATATATATATATATATATATATATGGAGTATGTCTGTATTGGGTAATTATGTGTATTATCTTATTCTGATGCATGTGATGATTTGTTTTGTTATTCTTTATGTCTTATTGTCAATCTCTAGCTTCCTGACTGAGGTATAATTTGACTACAAAGACTTGTCTGAGGACCAGATCTCCAGACCGGTATCCCTCTAAATTTCTTTCTAATAGTCATGGACTTGACACTCACATTTCCAATTTTCTAAATTTAAATTTGCTTGACTAGCCCCCTTTACCTTTCCCACCCAAATCCCACTAAGTACACTTTTACATGATTTGGTGTTATGTGCTAGTATTTAAAGGCATTTTTTTACATTCATTTCAGATCCTCTCCCATCTCTCATCTCTCAAGCATCTTCTCTCATCCTAGAATATTAAAGAGCAACCAATAGCAACACATTTAGATTCAGTGCATTAAAATTTGAGTAATGAATCTACATTCTAGGGCCCTTGCTTGTTATATTCAATCTTTGTACATTTTCTAACAATTGATCTAGGACAAATTTTCTTCTTGTGATGAAATGACAACCCTTCATGGTATTTCTAACTACCACTAGTCTTTAGATTTTTATGAAGAGAATAGAAAACATAATTGTATAAAAGTGAGTAAGAAAATAAAAGTTTGGAACCAAGAGGGTCAAGTTTAGAGGTACATGACAAGACTACAATCATGAATTTAACCTAGGGCAGGACACAACCCCTGACAAAGAAGAGAAGTGGCGCACAACCCATTTTTAGGATAAAATACAAGATATTCTAGAATCTTCATTGGTTGGCCATCATTCATTGATACCGAGCTACGTACGTCTATCCTCCTCATTTACTTTCCTAGAGTATCAAGTAAAATTATCTAAGTTTCCATTACTGCCATCATTGAACCTAGGCTAATTTATACTTATTTGTATGCATTTAAATCCTATAAGAAACCTTGTGTGAAGTTTTATTAGGATTCAAATGCATAGTTTTTGATTCAATTTCATTGAACCATATTTCATGAATAGGGATTCACAAGACCTATCTCTCATGAGCATGAATGGTCTAGTTAGCACTCATTGCATTTAGGTGATGCTCACATGGTTGAATCATTATAACTTCTCCAGAGGTCATCCATCCCAATACTACTTTGACTCAAGTGTGCTTAACTATGGATTTTCCACTAAAATGAAGCCCATTTTGCTTGATAACCTGTAGGAAACCTTATTTTCCTCTTTTTTTTAAACCCAATTCGAATCAATCCTACATGACCCTATTTTCTTCTAGATTTTTTTTTCTATTAGGCTTTTTAGATCTACTATTTTTTTATATTTATATCCCATCTTCAAATACTAAATACTTTAATTCCCTAAAAGGCTCATTACTTTTACATTGTTTTATCTTTTTCTATTAGGGTTTAAGGTTTATTGTGGAATCATTTTCATCCACCCACCCACCCTTGGTGATCACATTAGGGTTTCAATTTCAAATATAATATATTACATATTTCTATTTTTTTACAATATGAAAGTGTTGTTTAGAGATTCATTTTCATATCTTTTGTTTATGCCATGAGTCACTCAACATCCCAATCTTCTACCTATGAGTGCTCGTCTAAACCCTAAAATGGCTTAAATCACTAAGCCTATTCGATGCTCATAATGAGAACAATAATGATTATGATCATGAAGCTCATGTGAAAACACAAGACTTTACAACTAAAGATAAGACAAAAATCCTTCACAACTAGCCAATATGATTCATGATATGTTCATTAATATGCCCTATGGATTAGAGATCTTACAAGTTGTTAGTGTTAAAGTTGCTTTATCTACTATGATTATGCATATACCTCGACCCATATTTCTACTATAGATATATCTTCCACCATGACCACTTCCACCTCCACCAGTGTTTGACCATTTAGCACCTATCAATTCTCCACTTCCTTCCCCTTTATGGATTAGCTCCTATCTATACCCCTTATGAGATCTCCATCACACAAATGATGTACCACACCTCCATGAATCTTTCTCCCAGCATCACTTGACTTACCCAAGCTACTCCCACATCTAACATGACATCCCAAACCCTAAATAACCTTAAGTACCTTCAATCTTATATGCCTAAGTTATCCCAAACTATTCCCTCGTCCATCTCTCTTGCTTCCCATACTCATGCCCATACACACCATAGTGGTTCCTAACTACCAATGCCACTTGTAGTTCCTCTACTCTAGATGCACTACTTCACAAGATAAATCAAGTAGTGAAAAATGTGGACACAAAACCAAATGGGCAAGGGAGTGACAAATTTTCATATCCTAGACATGTACACCTCTATCTTTTGATATTGTGACATATCTATTCCCTAAGAGTTTTGTAGCACCTCAATTTCCAATATATGATAGTAAAGGTGACCCAAACACCTATATAAGGTCATATTCAGTGTAGTGTGTAGAATTCCTTAATGAGGATAAGCTTTTAATGAAGCTATTTCCACACACACTTAAATATTATGCTATTGCTTGTGGTTCTTTTTGCTTCCCCAAGGATCTATACATTCATGTAATGATCTCAATAAAGTGTTCCTTAAGCATTTCAATGTTGATATGGCACTTAGAGTAATTTTTATCAACTTATTTTAGTATTGCCAAGGATGAAACAAACACATCAATGACTCTACTATATGATATCACTCTTTGTTCTCTAAGTTAACCACCCCTTCACAAGATTTTGAAGTACAAAACATCTTTTATTAAGGAAATGATTAGACCAATAGAAGACCATGTGTATCTAAACAACTTTGCTTCTTTTATGGATTTGTGTATATGTGTGAAAACTATATAATCTAAATTGTTAGCATGAAATGCATACAAATTTGGATCTCCAATTCAAAATGATTCTTACCCTTCAAAATGCCAGACGTCAAATAAATTTTCAAAGGTTAGTGAAGCAAATAAAAGTGTTCGTCAAGTTGCTAATACTTATACCTTAATTTCTTTCAAAACAAATGCATCTAGGAAGTTCACTAAGCTTCAAGAATCTATAGATGATGTGTTTCAAAGCTTTTTGAGTTCTAATTTACCTACACTCTCTCTTGTGCCTCCGTTAGATCCTAACAAACCACTTCCTAAATCATATAACAAACAAGAATTTTGCAACCATCATCAAGTTTAAGGTCATTTTACTTAAACTTGCATATGTCTTAAACACAAGGTTTAAGACCTCATTAACAACACCACAATCAAAGTTTAATGGTTAATGATAGTGGAAATCCATTTGTTGCATATGCTAACAATAAACTGCAAGTTTATGCAAATCCATTTCCACATGATTCATAATATGTTGAAGCACTTGATATGGATACCATGATGGTAATGAGGATATACCATATGGTCATGCTTTTGTGGGAAACATTGAGGCTAATGTTACATCTTCTTCTCCCCCTCCTTTAGATCCACTAATTTCATTTTATAATGAGAATATCTCACCAAATAATCATTATGGACCATTATATATTCAAGCATATATGAAAAACTAGAAAATTTATGACGTTCTAATTAATCCAATGAACTAATAAAATATATGCACATCAATGATCTTTTAGTATGTACAAAATAAAATCACAATCACAAGCTCATTCAAGAGATTTTTTAAAGATGACCAATGAATGTTAATTGAAATCCTAGGTTGTGTCATCTTATCACTTGAGTTCAAACTAAAACATGTAGAAGTTTTATGCCATGCCATCCCTACTATGGATAGATTCACTATTTTTTTAGATATCCATGGCTATAACATCTAAAAGTAGTTCCTTTTATGGTATACTGGAATGTGTTAAATTTGTATGTTGAAGGAAATTTTATGAAGATTTGAAGAGACAAAGCCAAATAAATTATGGAGTTGAATCACTTTACCTTATATACATATATTCCAACTCCAAAAGAAAATCCATATGAAGATGAAGAATCCATTCATAATGCATTTCAAAATTTGTTTCAAGAGAAAAATAAAAAACAAATGAAGAAACAACAATCATAACCAAAGAATCCTATGAAAGACACACAAATTCCAAGACAAAAAAAAAAGATTATATGAAGAAAGGACATGTTAAAAAACAGCAAAAAGAAAGAAGAAAAGATAATAGAAGTATCTAAATTTCATGCACAAAAGACTATATGGAAGAAAAAACAAGTTTTTGTGGTTCACCAAATGTCTATCATTCCACGACAACCACAAGTTAACTAGCAAGAGTGGGTATGAAGAGAAGTGCCTAATGTTACATGTTGAATATGTGTTTGAGCCTAGCATGAAGGAATACCAAGAAGAAATACATGCCATTGAAAAGGTAAGTCAAGATGAACAACTCTCAAAAGAACTAGAAGATAAATTGGAGGACATCTTTGGGAACATGATGATGATCTAATTCATGAGACACACCATGTGGTGTCAAGGGTGGGACCTAAAAAGATGTTGGTCGAATGAGTTATGAGCATCACTTTAGCATATATTCATATATACCTATATCTTGTAATTTATTCTATCATGCCCACATTTTAAAAGGTGGGCATGAAAACCGAACTATCAAAAATTTTATAAACCCAACGCTAAAACCCCCTCGCACATAACATGCACACTTAACGACAAGCACACTTAATGTTGTTGCATGTGCAACTAACATTAGTCACACTGCAAAGAAGCGAGGCTGAAGTCTATGAAGTCAAGGAAATGTGAAACTCCTTTCGCATCCTTTCAAAACATGGGTTAACCTACTAGTCTTAGGTGTCACCATTAGAAAAGGTCTCCATCGAGAACTGACCCTAGGGTTTCCTAGGTGAGAATGAGGAAATCGATTTCGACCTAAGTTAAAATCCTAGTCCAAGACTAAAACCAAAGGAATTCCCAACTATAATGCAGAAGCAAAAGTAAAACTATAATTTAAACTAATTTAAATCAACATCCTCTAAGACTAATCTAAAACAAGGAATTAATTTAAATTAAATACATTTACAATAGTCTAACATTAGTGAATTGAAAGGAATGACTTCACTATGATCTTAAAATGAAACTATACAAACACTTAAAATTAATTAAAGAAATGAATAAATTTCCATGATAAAAACATATCATTTGCCCAACTAAGGTCTTAAAACAAATAATCGCTCTCCTAAAAAATCTGATATTATAACATTACCCATGTTCTAATTTCCCAAAACAATTTCGACATCATATCATCACTAAAAACATTCAAAGGTATATTTGATTAAAGGTGCAATAATTTAAAAATCTAAACTATAGAACCTAACCAAATAATCTAAATTTCACTTAAGTGAGTTTAAAAGTATAAAAGGGATTAAAAATTGTTTAATAGGCCCTAATCCTCAGGGCAACCCTCTCAACCCTAATTTTGAGTTTATAAAAGCCCAAACATAACTCATTTCACTTTCAAGTTTATATCTTTGTTTTGCAGGTTGAAGTTGGTGGCTTAGGAAAATCTCTTCCCTATTGGAAGAATTATTTCCCAACAAGGTTTAATTTATTTTCTAATAGTTTTGTAATTTGTATGTTTTTCTATTTCAAGCTTTTCTAAAAAAAATTATTATCATTTTCTATAGTTTAAGAGATCAAATGTTTTCTTTTTCCCCTCCAAACTATTTTCAAAAAAATTGCTATTTCTAAGTTTATATATATATATATATATATATGAGGACAAAGGCAAGATATAAATATATAAACTAGTAAGAAATTATCTAAAAACAAATTTATGTGTATACACATGAAGTTTATTATTATTTTTTTATAGGCATATACTCATCTGATAATATACAAACACACACATAGAGGTGTGTGTGTGTGTGTGTGTAATATACATACATATACAATATATTATATTTATCTCTATGTATACCATATAATCTCCTAATGGCTATGTATGTTTAGTGCCTTGGTATTGATGTAATGGCTATATACTTTAATCAATATCTTTTTTTAAAGACATATAAATCTATCTTTTTTTTAAAAGATCCATAAATCTTTTTTTTTGGTAGACATACAAATCTTTTTTTTAAAACATATAAAATATCTTTCTCTAAGGTAAAATTAAACACCCTTCTTTCACAATAAGGATTGAACTTTTAAAGCACAATATGTATGTCCCTTAAAAGCTTTATAAAAGTAATTATTTTTACAAACAATAGGGAAGAGTGTATTTTTCTTTTGCATACTTAATTTTAGTGATAATACAGAGAGAAGGAGAGAGAGGTTTAACTAGATATTTTTACAACAATTTATAAAATGACAAGCCACAACTATAGGGAAAATATATTCTTCCTATAATTTTTTTTCTCTTTGCAAACAATACAATTTACAAGGGTAGAATAACATATAATGAAAACTTACAAGAAGGGATTTACACCCACCTCCTAACTACCCATTTACAAAGCTCTTTGAGCTTAGACTTTTACACAGCCATTACATCAATACCAAGGCACTAAACATAGCCTAGGATCCACAAGGAGACTCTTTCTCCATTCCTTCTTTCATAGCCCAAACCTACAATAAGCCACAACAACACAACAAGGCCAATGGAGGTGCTCACCACTCAACCGTAGGCTTACTTACAAGGCTCCCCGAGCTAGGAGGCCTACAAGTAACCCTGAAATACACATTTACACAAGGGAAGTGTCACGTCTCAAACTTTTTGGATTGATTTCATTTACGTTTAATACATGGAAAATTATTGAATTCTAGTTAATGCTTGATTTTAGATAAATATACTGATGATACACTATTGAGCTTATGATTCGGTTATTTTATGTCGCTTTGGCTATGTTTTTAGGGAACTAACATATTGACCGTGGAAAATGAGTGGGAATGGTTGCAAGTATTATTGAAGGAAAGAACATGTTTTAAGTAGAGGGGACCTAGTTGTTTGTCAACATTTGGATGGGTTTTATCTGGAGCCCTATCACACACTCACATAGAATCATATTTCTTTGCATCAATGACTTTTTGTTTGACGTTCTTCATGATATACATACATGTATGTGACTATTGTTTTACTTGCAAATGTTTATATGCATGATTATTCAATGCCTAAATTCTTAAATTAAATAAAGCCTATCTTTGTTTATATATATATATATATATATATATATATAGCATTAAATATTATTGCAAGAAGTTAGGGAAAAACACTCTAAAAACCCTACAAACAGTATTTTCCAAACCCTAACTACTCAATGGAGCCCTAATTAACCTAGAACCAAGCAAACCAAGCATGAAACATGAAACCCTAGGCTAATAGTGCAAATCCTCCATTACTCCTATCAAGATATGCTTCACTAATGCTCTCAGATTTTTACAGACCTGCAAATGCAATAAGGAGCTCAAGGGTTGACAATGGCAAAGTCAAATTATGCAAGTGGTGAGATATGAAAATGAGAGGGAGAGGGTGGTTTTATAGAAGAAGGAATTTGAATGAATGGTTGTGATCAAGAGTTGACTTTGGAGCCAAAATCAAGGGCTGAGATTGATTAGGGTTCTCAGCCACTAGAAGACAAAAGATAATTTTTTTAATAGAGGAAATGGTGAGGTCGGAGATGATTTTAAAATTAAATAAATTGTATGCATTTATTTAATTTTTTTGAGGAGGGGGTAATGTAATGGGATTTTAATTAAATAAGTGGGGACTTATTTAATTAAGGCAAGGTTCATAATTTAAATAAATAGGTATTTATTTAAATTAAAGAGGGAATGTGAATGTTGGACTAATGAATAATTAAATAATAATTGAATTATTTAATTATAGAGAAAAATTAGAAGAAAATTGCTTAAATAATTAAATAAATAAAATTTATTTAATTAAAAGCATAAGAGAGGAAATGAATTAATTAAATAATTAAAATTATTTAATTAATAGCAGAATACAAAATTGGGATGAATTATGTGCCAAAATGACGTTCGCAGGCTCAAGACATTTTTAAGTGTCTACATTTTGCCCATCTTTGATATAATGTCGATTCCAGCACATTGTTTCAAAGAAAATTTAAGAAATGTGCTCTAAACATGCCCCAGTGTATTCCAGGTGAAGCGTGATGGCCTTATGCCCCCTTAAAAAAATTTTCAAATTTTCTAAGAAGTTGTGCGGGGTGCCCCAAAGTGGTCTAGGAGTGAGAAATTGGCCATAAAAGGTACTCAACGCATGAAAAGAAGACGTCAATTAGTCAATTTTGTGAAAAGGGGGCCTACCTAGGTCAAAAGGTCCTATAAATAACCCTTGGGGCCCCATAATCCTCATTTCTGCACTTTGAGTTTAGAAATTTCAGAGAGAGCAGAGTAGTAATTTTTAGATTTTGTACAGAGCTCCTATCAAAATGTCACCTATACCTCTTCATCAGCACCATGGTTCGAGGGTCCGGACATATGGTCGGTTACCTGGGACAGGTGGGCCAGTATGTATCTATCCCAGACTTTTTAATTTTAGCATTTTTAGGTAGATTTAGGGGCTCAAAAATAGGGCACCCATGCAATGCACTTTTGTGCGCCACATGCATTGTCGCGTTCGATGCCTACGCATGGCCTGTGATGCATGTGTGTTGATGTGACACATGTGGTTTATGGAATTGCATGTTCTAGGGGGTGTGATACCTCTGCTTTAGGAGGTGCGCATCCACGAAGTGCGACACATAGGTCAAGCAGAGTGATGTATACGTGAAAGTGTGATGCCTGCAGTAGTTGGTGTTATGCACCTGCTGAAGTGCAATGCATGTGTGGGGAAGTATGATGCCTGTGCCTAGCTGCAATGCATGGGAATAATAGTCTGACACATGTGTGGACTTAGCAGTTAAAAATGAATTTTGTCCTAATTTTTGCCCCTATTTTGCTATGAATGTTGTATTTTAGGGTTTTTAGATTGACATGGTGTCTTGGCTATGTGAATACAAGCGAGGTTGTCATTGATTTACACTCATGAGAGCTGTCCTACCAGGTACTAGTTGCAAGACTCTCTGTCGATGGTGAGGCGGGATACTCTTGATGCCCTAGGGTTATATGGTGTTGTGTTTATGCCCATGATTCAGGTGAACCAGGGCCTATTGACTGTAGTGGTTGAGCGGTGATATTCAGAGATGAGTTCATTTCATTTTCCTATAGGGGAGGCCATCGTTACTTTGCTGGATGCTAGCGGATTCTGTAGCTACCTATTCATGGAGATCGAGTTGTCTATAGTCCAGAGAGAGGGTTGCCTACACTTCATTGATTATTTGAGACAGATGATGATGAAGGCTTGGGAGTTGAGGAGCATGAGATTCATTGGGACACTCTGATAGATTAGTACGATCAATTGATTGTGGTCCTATGCACCTGCATTAGCGGTCTCGTATGTCCTAATCAGCGTGGTCGTGGATTTCCTATAGGCTGGGGGGAGATGTTAGAGGGTATGATGGTAGATGCTACAGTTTACACATGGGGACCCTGCCTCCTAGCATAGTTGTATCACCAATTGCATGGAGTTGCCTACCGTGGCAAGCATTCTATCAGCTTTGGCATGACTTTATTGATGATTTGGTCTTGGGAGCACATTCTCGTATGTAGGCCACCAGTGGAGCACGAGATTTTGGAGGAGTTATCCTATGTTTTCTGTTACACTATCATAGTTTTACAGGTACATATGGCCCATGTTAGATACTAGAGGCATGCCCTTGATCACATGGACACATTTATTTGGAGGTATTATAGGGAGTGTCCCAGGTGGACGGAGGATGTTGAGCAGTTACCTTACTACAGACACACACAATATTTGATTGGACAAACTGTGCAGACACAACATATTATAGAGCACCATCTGCCAGAGCGGGTGCTTAGACAGTTTGGAGAGTGGCAGGATACTCTTGCTGGCATTGTAGAGTTTTCCTGAGTCACTAGGGAGATTCTAGTTTGGGGTCTGATGATTGCAGTTCAGATGGCTATTGATGAAATCATTGGGTTACAACCAGTGTAGTGGGGAGCCGATGATGTTGCCGATGCAAGTACCACTCTTGCATATGATGCTTGGTGGGCCACCCATAGGCCAATTCCTTATCTTCATCCTAATGAGCCAGCACCGGTGGAGAGATTGGGGCAGGGATCGAGACGTAGGTTTAGAGGATGGGGCCGAGGTAGAGCTAGAGGCCGAGGGGATGGTGGTAGGGGGGATGGTGACGGAGGAGGTGATGATGGTGGAGCCAGTGGTGGTGGTGGTGACAAGGGTCGAGGAGGTTGAGGCAGAGGCACCAGGGGTAGAGGGAGAGATGTATAGGGTAGGGGTACTCCACTTCCCCTGATTTAGGAGGAGGGAGAGATAGCTGCGGGACAGGTTGTTGCCACAGTGGGAGAGATCTAGGTGGAGGAGAGATCAGAGGATGTGGCCATGGAGGATGTTGACTTAGGTGATATTGGTGGAGAGGAGATGGACGAGGGTGATGAGGAGGAGGAGCAGATCAGGGAGCAGGTGCTAGAGGATGTGCCTATTGAGGAGATTGGAGATGACGAGGAGGAGGAGGATGCCAAAGACTAAGGAGGGGATATGGTTGCACAGGTAGCTACTATGTAGACTCAGATAGAGGCTATGTAGACCCAGATTCATGGGATACGACATTAGATTTAGGAGGTGGAGGGCTAGCTTGCCCAGAGGACAGGTGAGAGAGATATGGCTGTCATCAAGGCCAAGAGAGTAGAGCTGAAGACTATTGATTTTGTGGCAACAGTGGCTGGGCCCACAACAAAGTGTGCACATGCTGTATACAGGGAAGCACAGTACTACAGAGGCCTTTATGAGAGTTTGGTGCCAGCTGATCAGAGAGCACCCAGTTATCAGAGCAAGAGTACTAGTCGATCTCACTCACGCAGATCACACAGCAACGTGGGGCATTCCTAGAGGCAGGCCTCACCATATGATAGGTCATCTAGATCGAGGGCAGAAGAAGAGCACAGGGGTCCTCCCATAGGGCCAGTAGAGTCAGGGGGCACGACAGTGTTAGCTAGGCCATTTTGATGGTTCTGATGTATATTTTTGATCGAGCTTGCATGCTCTTGTTTTATGATTGAGCCTGTGAGCTGCATTTTTGACACATATATTTAGATTGTACTGACACATTTTTTATGATATATATATATATATATATATATATATATATATATATATATATATATATATATATATATATATATATATATATATATATATATATATATATATATATATATATATATATATATATATATATATATATATATATATATATATATGAGATGGACTATTATGATCGATCTTGTTATTCTTATATGCACATGATATGATGAATGTTTATGATTATGATGCTATGTGTTGTGTTTTATGATTTATGATGATGTAGTTTCAAATATTATGATGTTTATATGATGTTCATGATGCGATGCATGATGTTATTCCTAGATGCACATGTTGATATGATAGATGTTATGCAATGGTACTTTATTTCTATGTGATGCTCATGTATGGATGCAAATGTGAATGTGATAAATGCCTATATGCTAGATGTAGGGTTTATGTTGATGATGATGATTTTATGTGATTTAATGCAATGATTATGATAATGATGATTTATTATGAGGATGATGATTATGATGATGTTACATGATGGACTAATGTGTGTGTGTGTGCAGGATATATGATCTAATGCAGTTTTTTTGGTGTGTCATAGTAGGATGGGAGAAGATCAGAAGAAATGGAGATGAAGAATGCATGAAGGATAAAGATCAGCTTAGAAGAATGGATCCAGACTTTGCCATGGTAGATTTTGAGCTTCTTTTATGCAGTTACTGACAAATGCCATGGCATGTCAAAGGCCAAGGCATAAAGTGTGGTCCCTTGTGAAACATGCACAAGATAGACAAGGAATGTCAGGCTCAGCCTAAGTCACTAAGGCACCTTGTCGGAACATGTGATGAGAGCACCTAAGGTGTGTAAGTCCTAATGCATGGAAGTATCTAGCCATTCCAATGCATAGGATGTTTTTGATTCACACCTAGTAGTGTCTCACTCACACACAAGGGACTTAGTTGCCCCAGTCATCTTGCCAAGACAAATCACAAACAACAATCAGAGAAAAGAGATCTCACTCTATCCTTGCTTCTCTTCATCACCTAGGGACTACCTTGAGAAGCATAAGAATGAGACTGAAGAAAACAATCCAAATGAAAGATAAGATGGAGCTAACAACCATTAGGTCATTTACTAAGTGTATATGTGTTTATATGATTGATTATGATTGGTTGGATAATGCATGGTTTTAGGATAGGAAGCATGTCATATAAGACATCGAGTCTAGTTTCGGCAATGCGACCACCTATATAAGGCAAATGATAGGGTTAAGACATCTCGTATAAGACATGTGGTCTAGTTTCGAGAATGTCGCGAGTTGGGAAATGGTTGGTTTCTGATGATTGGTAATGTCCAAAAGATGAGACGTGTTGTCTAAGGTGTAAAGCTTGGTTTCAACTATGTCCCATGCTTGTTGTTAGATATGTGATTGGGATTGTTGGTTGACCATAGTGATGTTCGATTATCATCATGTGAGTGATGAGTGATGATGTTTTGGTTGTGTTGTTAAACTATCTTGTTTGATTGTTTGCATATTGATGTCTTGTGAAAGATTAATTGTTTTGTCTGCTTAAAGTGTCCATCTCACAAAAGGACAACTTATTATGAAAGTTGACTTGATGGGCCCTAAGGGACTGACCTAGTGCCTCAGGGGCTCATCAAAGATGGCCTTACTTACGTGAAAGCTCAAAGACAACATAGTTTGACAAGGGTGGACTTGGTTTGACCTAGGACCTTAGGGGAATGCCTCGAGGGTGCATCAAAGATGGACTTGCCTATGTGAAAGCTCAGAGGCATCGTAGTTTAGCAAGGGTGGATGACATGACCTAAAACCTAGGGGGAGTGCCTCAGGTGTGCATCGAAGATGACCTTGCCTACATGAAAGCTCAGTGGTGTCAAAGTTTGGTTTACTGGTTTGACACTATTTATTACTTCATTTTTTTTGGCTAACTATTTGATTTTTTTGTGATTTTTGACGTTTTGTGATGTTTTTGGAGTTTTTAGGAATATTTGGATGTTTTTTGTGTTTTTTGAGATAGGTGTCATCTAATATTGATTTCAGGATCAGGAATTGCCCCCAGTCAGGTGCATGATAATGTTATGACCAAGGCGAGGTGGTATGTGAAGACACTAAATGTTAATTTATTCTCAGGCCATGGGAAGAATAGTGTGATTTATTATGGATATGGAATGTTGATTATGATATGGACCATGCAGGGTTTATTGTTGAAGATGGAAGGCAAAATAGAGCAATGGTAGATATGTTGGCAAGAGACACTGCTTTGATGAAGGATTGCATGTTGTTATTGATGGAAACAAGGCAAAGGGATTCCATTGACATGACAAAGAGACTTTGCTCTGGAAGACAAACTTGGTTTGGCAACAAGGCACAAAAGTATTCTAGTCTGAAAGGCTAAAATGGCTGAGTATGGGCAGTATTCAAAGCAAGTGACAAAAAGTGGATCAGTATGCCTCCGTAGTTGAAGATCAGTATATGTGATTAGAGTATGATGTTCATATCTATTTGATGATGATATGTTTTAATGCTCAAGTCTTGACTTCCTCCAGAAGTCATACTGCAAAATATCTAAGTCTGTGTGAACAGAGCTAAGACAGGAATAGTGCACAGTGCCAGAGAAAAAGGGTCCGCATTCCTCTGCAGCTGCATATTTTGTCTTACAGTTCTAAAGGTATGCTAAGAGGTCAAGAATTAATGTTGGTTATGAATCTTTGGGTCTCATATGGTCCGCAGTGAAAGTTTTGATGTGACAGATGAATTGGTCAAGCATGTTCTTAAGAGACAAGCTAGTAGGCATGTTAGATCTTTATGCGGAGAACATATATTGTTTGAATAATAAATCTAAGTGGTTGTATGATTGGTGCCAACCTATATGAAGACCATTATATGTTTGGTTGGGTCCGCATTACTGATTGTATACATGATCAAGCCGACAAGGTAAAATACATTATATACACGCTTCATGTCTGGCTTGCTGACCTAATTATGAGATGAATCTTGTTGCAGATATAAATACTCGATTGATTATGATGTTAAGAGGTGAATGTATGGTGATATGTGTGCAAATTTGAAGTGTGAAGGATTATCAGTAGAGTGCAGAGTAGAAAAAGAAAACAAGGGCAGAAAAATAAAGTATATGTAGTAGAGTTGAGAAGCAGGGCAGAATAAACGAAGACCTTTGAATCTATGTATTAAGCCTTCAACGGAATTGTGATCTAGCATATGGTAGATGCATTTACAATAGTTCATCACTGGAAATGAGCCAATTTCTTCTATCTTCTATCTTTCTTTCTCAATGCAC
Organism: Cunninghamia lanceolata; assembly: GCA_027924645.1. NCBI lineage: Eukaryota > Viridiplantae > Streptophyta > Pinopsida > Cupressales > Cupressaceae > Cunninghamia > Cunninghamia lanceolata. The sequence continues at coordinate 436,503 of BSBN01001057.1, forward strand.
AGTGAGTCCACCTGCAGTGAGTATTTCTTTGGGTGGTGAGCCCCATGGCAGTGAGCCTTATGTAATCTGGTATTTTTATCTTAACATATTGTGAACTAACACTCATCATGGTTTTTCCCTTTTTGGGTTTTCCACGTAAAAATCTTGGTGTCCATGTGTTATGTCTTTATGGTTGTTGTTCTTACGCTTATTCTGCTTTCTTGTTATTAATTTGATTAATGAACATGTTAAGAAGTGGTTTTGCGGAATACTGATTCACCCCACTCTCAGTATTCCTTATATTCAATAATTCCTATCAGAGCAAGGTTCCTTGGAAGAAGCCTAACAGTTTGAGGAAGATCTAGGAGAGTTCACTCATGGCAACCAAGAGATTTGGAAATTTCTCAAACAATGTTGAACTGGAAGCAGCTCTTATTGATCTTGAAAAATCTAAAGAAAAAATCAGGGATCTAAAGGATAACATACAAGAAGTTGATGAATGCATTTTATAGCTAAAAGAACAAGTCAAGAAATTCAAAGAAAAATATAAAGAGGTTAGTGAACAATTGATATCAACAAATGAAACCCTTGATGATTTGAAAGTGGAAATTATAGAAAGAGCTCAAGCAGAAGAAGATCTAAATTTGTTTGTAAAAACCAAGTTATAAGAATGTACCAAACTTGAAAAAGAAGTTGTAAGCCTAAAATTTGACTTGGAAAAATCCAAGAGCTATGAAGAAAAGTTCAAGATAAGTTCTGCAAAACTTGATGAGATGATTGCTAGTCAAAAGAGTTCCAATGACAAGCAAGGCTTGGGATTTGAGAAATGAGAAAGTTCAAAATTAGGTCAAGCAAATATTGAGTTGAAGAAAAAAAAAGGCAACCAGTTTAGAAATCAAAGAAGAAGACCTATAAGACCTCCGGTCAGGTAGCCAAATGCTCAAAGGTACCCATCTTTCAATGGCCATTGTTTTAATTGCAATAAATTTGGTCATAAAGCTACTCGGTGTAGGAGTAGAATAAATCAGAATGTTCCATCATTCTCTGGTCAATGTTTCAATTGCAAGAAGATTGGTCATACATCAAATGAATGTAAAAGTCTGGTGAGAAATGGTTTTAACTATGCAAGGAATACTCAATCCTTCAAATGGAAGTGTTTTGCATGCAATAGATTTGGGCACATAGCTAATCAATTCAGATCAAGGATCAATTCATTCAATGGAAGGAATCAAGGACAAAGGAATGTGGTATGCTACAATTGTAATAATTTTGGACATGTTGCAAGATTATATAGAAGTAAGATTGAGAAGAAAGACTATTCTCCAGAGAAGAGGAAAATAGAGCAGAGAGAAGATAAAGGCATGAAAAAAGTTGATTAGGTTGAAATCAAGAAAGAGATGTAGAAGATCTGGATCAAGAAGGATGTTAATGAGGACAAGGATGGATCCGCACCAGTTTTTGGTGTAGATACTTCCTCTAGGAAGTGAATTGGGAGCTCTACCTTAGGGGGAGTTGTGTTTCCAAAAACCCTAGCCAAATAAGTTAGTGCTAGAATCTGGCATGAAGATATGTTGAAAAGATGCATATGGCAGATCCTTTGAAAGAAATTTTGGTGAAAAAGGTTCTAATGCAGAGCATTGTAGATCACAATCCTAATAGACTGTATTCTATAGAGATGTGTTTGACAACTTTTTCATTAGAGGCATTTATGATGACTAGGTCATCCTTGCGGTGGATAAAAAGAAGATCATTTGATGGCTAATTCACTTTGCATTCAACCTATCAAGCGTCGAGGAGAATTTAAGCAAGAATCCAAGTGCCTGCAGAGATTTCCAAAGTAATTCAAATCAAGTCAAAGAAAAAAAACCCTAATTCGGCAGAAAAGGTATTTACAACTTGAAAACCCTTCTGTGAAGTTTAAATTAGTCCAGAAAATGTTTACTCCTCAAATAATCGAGATAACAAAAAAGTCCCACCCCAAGTTCAAGAAACATTTCTTCAAATCACCAAAAAATGATCCTGTAGGGGCATTCTCAATTACTCCTCATGGAATTATACACATAGAAGATGTTAGGGCATATATTCATGCCAATTTAGAGGAATATGATCACATGAATCTTGGCAAATTATACTTGGATGAACTGACTACAGTTGATGTTGAGTTGAAAGACGAATATAAAATTCTAGGAGAAAAGAAATTGGACACCTAGTTGGATTTTCTTGCGATCCTGAATGATACATGGGTCAAGTTTATTCTAAGCAGGATTCATGATGGTTTTTTGTGGCTCGATGAACCATATATGATAACTAAAGAAGCTATCAAAGCTGTAATTGGTATGAGTTCCTCTGGGAGGATCCCAGGCAAAAAGAAAATAAAGAACAATTTAGTAATGCAGCTAACATGAGCCAAATTTGATAAGAAATCTCTCACGGTAAATGATATTAAGGATCTGGCTGTCAGATTTGCACCAATGATTATTGGATACAAAGTATACTTTTCCCACTCATAAAATTTTGTAACTGCACCAGCCATATACACAGCATATGACATGGTCAAAAATAATACGGATTATAACCTATATGAATTTCTCCAGAGTGAATTAATGGAGAACTTGAAAAGAACAAAAGAGACAAATTGTCCCTTCAAATATGGTACTTTGATCACCTGTCTACTCTTCTACTTCTTGAGAGAGCTACTCGACTTGGGAAACATTGTCTTGCTTGATCACGCACTAGTAGAAACTCAAATAAGAAATCACCTATAGAGTTTGGGAAATGCAGACAGACAGAATGAAATCCTATGGAGATACTTCGAGAACTTTCAAATGAAAATCTCATGTAGAATCTGAATACCTAAAAATATAGTGATGAAGTATGAACAAGACATTGTATTCATGGTAAGCAAAGACAAATGCTTCATGGAAGTTGTGGAACCAAGAACTGCATGGGTTCCTGAATTAGGGTATGAAGTTGCAGAAGATGTCTTGAATGAATTAGTTGATGAATTACTGAGTAAACCAAAAGATCTCAAAAAAGACAGGTTTGGGACATTCAAAGAACTATCTATGGAATATGAGCATTCAGAGAAAATATTAGTTGAACAAACAAGTGAGGAAAAATCCAAAGCAGAAGGATCAAGACCCTTCAATGCTCTGATGGAATGGAAGTCAAACACTCCAGAAATAAAAGATGAGAAAACTGAAAAGGAAAAACATGTATTTAGCCCCAAGAAAAGAACAAGGATCTCATCCATTAAGGAAGCCACTATCGAAGTAGAGAAAGAAAATCCAACAAAAGAAAAGAAAAGAAAGAAAGTTACACTTAGTGAAGAACAAGCGGCAAGAGACACTAATGCAGACCAAATTTCAATTGACTATGCTAGAAAGTTTTTGGAAAAACAACAAAGAGTACGAATCCTAGATTCACCCAAGACTCTACCAGGACCAATAAATCTGGCTTCTATGTCTCATATGGAGAAACTTAAACTAGCATCAATCGTCCAAGCTAAGGCTTAGGAAGAAATGTTGAAAACATATATAGAGGATAATGAACTCGTTGATGAGACGTTCAATATTCTGGAGAAGCTGATGCCCTCATACCAAAAAGATACATCAGTGTCATCAACTACTCATCTCAAAGGTCTAATAAATTCTGTAAGTACTCATTTTGAATCTTTTGAAAAGTCTACTGACATTAAGGTTAAAAAGGAATATGAAGACAAAAGACTAGCAGTATCAAAAACCAAGTTAGACAGTGACAAAATTCTGTTAGAAAGCAACATCAAAAATATAAAAAATGCAATCAAGGAAGCCTGTGATATATACAAATTTTGTTTGTCATTTCCTAAAACCACTAAGGAAGTAGATAAGAAAGTCAAAAGCATGGAGCTTCAACTCACAAATATTTCTAAGACCTTTGATCCAACAGTTGACTCAATCAACAACATAGAAACACAAGTTGAAAATATTCAGAACAACATAAGTAGTCTTCTTAGCAAATAGGAAGAAATTAAAAACAAAATGTGTCTATTGAGAAGGATATTACGCTTAAAAGTTGAGATCATGAGAAATCTTGCAGCAGAAGCACATGTAGCTTCACAAATTGACATACCTTCTAATGTGCAAAAGGTAGAAAAATCAATGTTTTTGATAAATGGTCACATTTAAATTTGGAAAGAGCTAAGAAAAGATGGGATGAAGAGATTACACAATTAAAGATTCTATACAAGGATATTCTCTAACCTACAACCAATTAAGTTGAAGATTGTATGTGTACATATGCGGCAAAGTAATACAGATTTATAGTTTTGACACAATTTTGACTTTTGTACATACACCTTTGCCATTGATGGCAAAGGGGGAGAAGAAGACCAGTGAAAAATGGGAAAACATCTAAGGGGGAGAAGAAAAATAGAGTATATTTAGAAAGGGGGAGCAGACAAGCATTTTTTACTAAGTGTTGCCATCAATGCCAAAGGGGGAGATTGTTGGCAAGAGACATTGCTCTGATGAAGGATTTCATGTTGTCATTAATGGCAACAAGGCAAAGGGATTCCACTGACATGACAAAGATACATTACTCTGGAAGACAAACTTGGTTTGGCAACAAGGCACAAAAGTATTCTGGTCTGGAAGGCTAAAATGACTAAGTATGGGCAGTATTTAGAGCAAGTGATAGAAAGTGGGTTAGTATGCCTCTGTAGTTGAAGATTAGTATATGCGGTTTGGGTATGATGTTCATATCTATTTGATGATGATATGTTCCAGTGATTAAGTCTTGACTTCCTCTAGAAGTCATATTGCAAAATATCTAAGTCCGGGTGAAAGAAGCTAAGACAGGAATAGTGCACAGTGCCAAAGAAAAAGGGTCCACATTCCTCCATAGTTGCATATTTTGTCTTGCAGTTTTGAAGGTATGCTAAGAGGTCAAGAATGAATGTTGGTTATGAATCTCTGAGTCTCATATGGTCTACAATGAAAGTTTTGATGTGATAGATGAATTGGTCAAGCATGTTCTTAAGAGACAAGCCGACAGGCATGTTAGATCTTTATGCGGAGAAGATATATTGTTTGAATAATAAATCTAAGTGGTTGTATGATTGGTGCTGACCTATATGAAGATCATTATATGTTTGGTTGGGTCCGAATTACTGATTGTACACATGATCAAGCCGAAAAGGTAAAATACATTGTATACACGCTTCATGTTTGGCTTGCCGACCTAATTATGAGATGAATCTTGTTGTAGATATAAATACTCAATTGATTATGATGTTGAGAGCTGAATGTGTGCGAATTTGAAGTGTGAAGGATTATAAGTAGTGTAGAGTATAAAAAGAAAACAAGGGCATAAAAACAGAGTATATGTAGTAGAGTTGAGAAGCAGGGCAGAATAAATGAAGACCTTTGAATCTGTGTATTGAGCCTTCAATGGAACTGTGATCCAGCATATGGTAGATGCATTTACAATAGTTCATCACTAGTAGTGAGCCAATTTCTTCTATCTTCTATCTTTCTTTCTCAGTAGATAGTGAGTCCACCTGCAGTGAGTATTTCTTTGGGTAGTGAGCCCCATGGCAGTGAGCCTTATGTAATCCGGTATTGTTATCTTAAAATATTGTGAGCTAACACTCACCATGGTTTTTCCCTTTTTAGGTTTTCCGCGTAAAAATCCCAGTGTCCATGTGTTATGTCTTTATGGTTATTGTTCTTATGCTTATTCTACTTTCTTGTTATTAATTTGATTAATGAACATGTTAAGAAGTAGTTTTGTGGAATACTGATTCACCATCCCTCTCAGTATTCCTTATATTCAATAAGATAATGGAGCAAAGATTAACTACACATGGTGCTTTTTTGCCAGGTTTTCACCATGGTACTTATCCAAAGTGCCATTGAAGTGGTTTTCACTATTGGATGATTTTTGACTTTTTTTTTTTAATTTTTCAAGTGTAATATAGCTGAAAGTGCATGCTGTTGATTGGCTCTGGTAATGGTTCACCTTCAGGAGTGGCCAGCTGATATGCATCAGATCCATAGGCTATAGTGATGACATAAAGCCCTAACTAGTTCAGCTCAAATTTTCTTGGCTTCTCCCATTCCATTTGATTTTTTGGGTTTTCTTTTATGACCAAGTCTCCAATGTTGAAGTGTCAGACTCGAACCCTTTTGTTGTAGCTGCATCAGAGATGGTTTTGATATGCCTGTAAATGGGTTAATGTATTTTGTCTCCTTTCATCTAGTAACTCCAGTTCATGTAGCTGATATACTCTATATTCTTCATCATCAACCAACTACTGCAAGGACACTCTCAAGGAGAGCAACTCGACCTCGATGGGCAGGATAGCTTTGGAGCCATAAACAAGGGAATATGGGGTGGCTCTGGTGGGCGTACAGATGCTAGTGTGGTAAGCCAATAGGGTGGGGTTAAGTTGGATATGTCACTCACGACCAACATTATTGACAGTCTTTTTGAGGATTTTTATGATGGTTTTGTTCGACGCCTCAACTTGGTCATTGCCTTGTGGGTAGTATGAAGTGGCGAAGTGGTGCTAAATGTGGATTTTTTCACAAAGTTCTCAGACATCTTGATTTTTGAATGGGCGGCCATTGTCCATTACAATGGATTAAGGGACACCATATCGACATATGATATAATTGAGGATAAACATAGCAATTTGTTTGCCAATAATGTATGTCATGGGAATGACTTCAATCAACTTTGTGAAATACTCAATGGAAGTGATGATGAATTTATGGCTGTTAGTGGAAGTAGGGTGGGTCTTGCCTACGAGGTGAAGTCCCCATTGAGAGAAAGGCCATAGAGATGTGAGTGGCTACAGGTCCTTAGCTGGTGCATGTACAAGATCTCCATGTATCTAACACTATTTGCATTTCTTTGTGAAATAGTAGGCATCCTTTTCCCTGGTAGGCTAGTAATAACTAGCTCTAACGATCTTCTTGGAAAGGGTAGGACCACTCGAGTGAGCTCTGCATATACCCTCGTGTACTTCATGTAGGGTTGTTTGTGCTTCCTTGGTGTTGAGACATCTTAGGAGGGTATTTTCAAAGCCACAACGATAGAGGGTGTCACTAATGATGATGTATTTGGCAGCTTGGTGGATGAAGGATTTTTGTTGGTTAGATGAGAGATCAGCAAGTAAGGTCTGGTCATGCAAATAGTTGTAAATGTCGTTGTACCAAGGTGACATGGGACCAACAATTTCACAAACTAACAGAGATTCTGGGATATTGAAGGCGGGGACCAAGAGTTGTTCTAACAAGAACTTGAACTAAGTTACATTACTTGGAATGTCTAGGAGAGATCCAATTGTTGCCATTGCATCAACTGCTCGGTTCTGAACCTTGGGAATCTAATCAAAGAGAACTATGTCAAAATAGAGCCTGAAACTATCCACCATTCTTTTGTATGGCATAAGTTTTTTGTCCTTGGTGCCGTATTGATTGTTGACCTATTTGATGACCAATAGCGAATCACCGAAGACTTGTAGTTCTTTATTTTCCAATTGACAACCATACGTAATCCTGTAAGTAGAACCTCATATTTAGCAATATTATTTGTGCACGAGAAGGCTATGCAGAATTCCTAAGCTATGATTGGTACAAGAATTGTCGAAGAATAGTGTCCATGTATTAGGTACTGTTGTCTCTCATATTTGCACCCTTGCTAAGTTGCAGAACTTAGCAATCTGGAGAACCATGGGATCTTTCCAGGCTTGTGGGTCACCTGTGATGGAAAGAACCTCTGGAGAAGGCCAGCTTCCTAGCTGGTTATCACCTAGAAACTACTGGACTAATATCTTTGTAGGGAAAAGAGTACGAAGGATTACAAGATAATGAAACATACTATCTAAGGTGATGCACCAAAATGGTTATCAGAGACTACACAAGTGACTGACACACTATAAAACCAGTAATAATAAGGTTCTCATACACAACCCAGTAAATCATAATCTTTGCATCATCAATTTATAAGAAGGCTAAATAACAACAGTTCTAGAAAGGAGAAAGATGTCTTCTCACCACTCAAAAACTTATTCTTATTCCTAGCACATCTCACAACCTGCAAAAATATATGTATCCCTGCATAAAGGTACCAACATGAAATACAATACCAAGGATAAAGAACATCACAAGGATCTGTACTAACACTAATGACACACACTACCAAAAGAAATGGGAAGGTATAAATTATTTATTACTGCTAAAAAGGTGTTACAATGTTGTGTTACTCTGAAAATGGGTTACAAAACTGTTCACTTCTACAAAAGAACTAAAAAAATTACAATATACAGTGCAGTGAATAGCAAGAACTACTGAATAATGAACAAGGAAGAAGACTATATACTTCCCAAATAGCTTGTAACAAGATAAGCATGAGCGACCTCCATTTTTGTGCATCTCATAAATGCCCTCAAAATATCTGCCTAAAGGCCTCTAAAGTGGGCTCTCAATGAGGAAAAAGTCAGGGCATGTCATGACTAATCATAAAAGCACCTGAAAATGCCTTTAAATGCTCTTTAAGGCTACTGAAAACAAGTCAAATATCTCAATAACTCCCCAACTTGTTTGTCAACCTCCCCTGCAGCATCATAAATGCTTGATATTTGCATAATAAATGACATAAATACAATCAATTCTGCATTTAATTAACATTGACTAAGAGGTTTATACTTACACCACTTAGTTAATGTTTTACATTCCAAATTTATTACAAACTTATGCAGAAAATAGTGGCATTTAGGACATAACATTTAATTTCTCAATTTTGCATAGTTTGGGGACAAATTAAATGTCGTGAAAGAACGACAAAGTAATCGATGAGACTTACTTTGCCATGTGTGATAAATCTGCCTATTATTGTTCTTTTGAATTTTTATTACAAATGATAAAGTAATTCATAATTTATTACTTGTTGTTTGTCTACAACATCTAATCTATCTCTAGATTATACAAAATCAACATAACAACACCTTGTAACCTCTAGGCAAAATAAACACTACTCCCCATGCACTTGCATCACTTCTCGCATCTCACTCCATGGTCTTAATATGAACACCATGCCGTATTACATTAGTCATTCATCACATTTTACAAGGCATCCAAATGATTCCATATGCAATATTTACAATGCCTTATACACATCATCATACTCACCATATGAGTTAAACACCAACACATGCCTTAGCAAAATACAAGGCACTCGACCCTTATGCCTTCATAATGTTTTTTTGACTTTGAGAAAATAGCAAAAGGCAAAAATCATATTGTCTCATGGCCCCTATGTGCATCATGATTAGGTTTGGAAAGACTCTAAGGTCATTACCACAGGCAAAAAGGATATCAATGATTTTGTTTTTTAAAACAAAAGTCAAAAAAACATTATCAATGCAATTAGGTCGATCATGAAAAAGAAGGAAAACCTTAAAAAACTTTCATTTTGCATTTTACTCCTCTCTCTCACTGCTACGCCACCATGACTAGGGTTTCAATGCAGAATCTATGAATAGAATGCAAGGTAAGTTGTACTTAGCTGAGACTTTGACCTTTTGAAGTTGATTCTGGGTTGATTTGGGCCTCTCTAGCCGCGATTTCTGACTAGTTTTGATGCATCTTTTGTTGTTTTGACATGGCCGTCACACCTGCATGCGTTTTGACTGTAACAGAGCCACCACGAAGGTCATTTTGAAGGAAAACTCTGTGTTTTTAACATTGGCAGAAATAAAAAGTAAGTCTTTAATCTATCAAACTCTCTTCATTTTCTAAGTTTTCACTTGCTGCATTTTGCTGCCAGAGGCGCGACTGGATGGCATTCTGAGTATCTTTGTCTAAAATGAGTTTGAACAACCTCATTTTCCTTTACATCTACATTTTTCTAGGATGACTTCCTCTCTAGTTTTGACAAAAAACTTAAATGACATTCCTGTGCATTCCAAACTAGAAAATCTGCATTTTTCTTTTTTTGCTGGCTATAGTATGAGGCTTTAAAAACTTCATTCTCTATTATACCTGCAACCTTTCTTGCATTTCCTATAGATCTTCTCTTTCTATGGTTTGAAATCCTTGATATTCTTTGGCATACCACAGTCGAAAAAGAAGAGTATGCTATTGTATATTGTTTAAATATGCATCTTGTTGCTTGACTTGGCATATTTGTGGCATCCTGAGCATGATTTACACTGTTTCTCCTAGTGCATTTAAATCATGACTAGGCTTTCATGATGAAAACACTCTGATTTTCATTGATATGGAAACATATGAAATGGCAAAATATGAAGGAAAATGAGGTTTTGGACTGTATTTTTTGTATAACAGGTAACTGTGTTTGTAGGCTCTTAATGCTTCTTCTTGTCCACATATGGATTGCCACTGTGCAGACTTCTTATCACTTGAAAATCACTTGGCTCTTAACAGGGTCATATACCCTAAGGCTTGACATGCTTCTATTAAAGAAACCTCTCAAACTATTGGGTAAACCTGTTTATGTGTTGACAGTCTCCATCCTACTATCCTTGTTGCTTTGCCAATAGTCTTCATGGGGTTTTTTGAAGATCTTCATACTGTCACAGTGCTCACAATCCCCTTTTCAAGCTTTTTTGATGGACTTACAAGTATCTTAGCATTCTTGAAATGTTCATGGTTTTAAGTAAAATACTTGGCACTGCCCTATTTAATCTCACCTCTCCATGGACTGTTACTCATGAAATCCAAAACACTCTCATCTTGAATAGACCTATTACAATCTTGGAACACAATGATAATGGTGCAAGAGATGGTGATTTTCACCTCTGTGTCTTTCCCTCTAGTAGAACTGTGAATGTCTTGTTGTGCCTTGTGACAGTCTAGATGACTGTTCTATCTGTCATGCTGTCATCTTCATGCTTTCTTGGTTGCTGTTGTCATGACTTCTTTGTAGATAGGTCTCTTTGTCTTGTTTCCTTTAGACCCATCTACTTAAAAAATTATGGCTCTCTAGTGTAACCTCTCTTTAATGACTTCCTCATGCTCTAAATTGGTGGTGCAAGCATTTTAAGGTTCACAGTAGAAACACATACCTCTATTCTGATATGCAACCTTTATATGAGTTTGTAGCCATATTTTTTCTTCATAGTATCACTATCTTCTATGATGGACAATCCCTTTGTCTTATAAATCTATGTACCCTTTAGATCTTTTACCAGTCATTAAAACTTGGTTGTTCCTATGAGACTCATAATACAGTTTTAACTTGCTTTCTGTCTTATAAATTGATGACATCAATAACTCACTTTTTCTTAGGATCACTGACTACATTACCTATCATTTGTGTCATTTCATGATCTGATTCAACTCCCAAGGCATAGGACATAAGCACAACTAGAACTGTAATCAATGAAGAACCAACGGTAATCACTTCTCTTCTAGCAAACCATTTGTCATCTTTGGATGTCTTGATCACTTTGATAAAAACTTTGCTCTTGTTCCAGGTAAATCCACTTGATGAGTAATGAAATACCAGCTGTTCTTTGTTTACTTATCCTTATGTTTCTTCATTTTGAAGTAATTTCTAATGCCTTGACTGCATGCACTTCAACTATTACAACTGCTTCCTTTTCTTGTATAGAAGATAACAAAACTGTCCAGCTCTTCTAATACTGTTGTTCCCTACTTCTGCATGTTGCTGCTCTCTTGATGGCATAATGGATGCTTTGTAATTCTATGTGGCAATTTAGCTATTTCTCATGCTTGTATCAAGATTGAAAACCAATTCTTTCTTGCATCAAAAATAAAGTATGCCGGGCTCGACCCTTGTGGGAGCCCACTTTACCCCACATACTAGAATATTAAATGAAGTAATCGGCAATGAAAACTTACATGTATCTACACCTCGGACAAACTTGTTAGACAAAATGAGTTTCGGATTTGTTCTTTGTTTTCCTCTGATATATATGATGACTGTAGACTGATATAATGCATTATAGGAGTAAATTGTGCATGTAATGATGATGTATATGCAAGGATTTGGTATCCCAAGCTTTGACACAATTTTCTCCTATCTTTTTGCATGTATTTTGGAGTAGTAGGGTGACCTCTATGAAGGAGCTGAAGATGAAGCTGCTCAATTTCAGGGGTTCGTCATTACAAGGAAATGATGGATCCCTTGTCTTTGTTTATGCTTTCATTTCTATTTGCATTATTTCCTTTTCTAATGTATTATGGTAGTCATTCCCACAGCTTGTGTGGGAGCATTTTATTTGACATTTATGAATAATGAAAAAGCCTTTCAAAATCTGCAATGTTGCATGTTTTCTTCTTGATGGTAAACAATTGCACTTAATTGAAGTTTCTTTTATGGCATTTTTCTCTTGGCAAAACATTTACTAAAAATAGACATGCACCCCTCAAAAATAGAAAGCTTAACCAACTCCACTTGGTTGAGCTAGAAAACAAAAAATGGGTAACAGGTACCTCTCGGGAAGAAATAGGCTCATCGGGGAAATTTGCAATTAGAGGATGGTCGGCTATTGTAGGTGCTTCTTCTAATTGTTCTGTGATAACCTATTATTTTATTGATTTTTGGTCCACATACTCTATATCAAATTCGCTCAGTATCATGACCCATTTAGCTAAGTGTCCTATGAGGGCTTCCTTGTTTAGCAAGTACTTCAAAGGGTCAAGCTTTGTGACTAGCTTTGTTTTATGATTCAACATGTAGTGACGCAGTTTCTGAGTGGCGAAGACCACCACAAGACATGAGCATTCAATAGAGGTGTAGTTAAGTTCGTAGCCCACTAATGTCCTGTTGATATAGTAAATGGCTCTTTCCTTTCCCTGTTCATCATTTTGTGCTAATAATGCCCCTGAAGCTGAAGATGTGGTTGATATGTACAATAGCAAAGGTTGTCCTAGAATCAGGGGCATGAGAACTAGTGGTGACATCAGATAATCCTTGATATTTTGAAAAGCATCTTGACAACTTTCAGTCCATACAAAAGGGACTTCTTTGCAGAGAAAGTGTTAGAATGGCTGCCATTTATCAGCGAGTTGGGCAATGAAGATCTCCTTATTGACTGTAATTTTCCCTATAGGCTACGCAATTGCTTTAGAGTTGCTGGTAGAGGCATGTCCATAATGGCTTTGACTTTGGCAGGGTTGACCTCAATGTCCCAGTGAGAGACTATATATCCAAGCAGTTTACCTGCAGTGACTCCAAAGAAACATTTCTTGGGATTCAGTCCAACTTTGTATTCCTGGAATCACATGAGGACTTTATCTAGAACTTCTAAGTTAGTTCTTCTTGTCACTGATTTAGCCAACAGGTCATCTATGTAATCTTCCATGAAGGTGTGCATATAATCATGAAAGATTGTGGTCATAGTCCTTTGATATGTTGCTTCGGCATTTTTAGGGCCGAAGGGCATGATGTTCCAGCAATATGTGCCCCAGGGGCAGGTGAAAGCCATCTTGTGCTGATATTCAGGGGCTATTCTTATCTGATTATACCCTGAGAAACTATCCATTAATGAAAGCATTTCAAAGCCAGCAGTGAGGTCAACTATGATATCAATATTTGGTAATGGAAAATCATCCTTTGGACATGTCTTATTTAAGTCTCTGAAGTCTTCACAAATTTAGATTTGTCCATTGGGTTTCATAACTGGCACAAGGTTGGATATCCACTTTGGGTAGTCAAAGGGATGAATGAATCCAATGCCAAGTAATTTCTTCAACTCTGCTTTCACCAAGAGGGCAATTTGTGGATGCATCTTTCTCAATTTTTGCTTTGCTAGTTTTGCATTCGACAACAATGGTAAATGATGTAGAACAAGCTGTGGGTCAAGGCTTGGCATGTCAACATATGACCAGGCAAAGTTAATCTAATGCGCAAAGAAGAAATCTGTAAACTCTAGCCTTTCATGTTCAGTGAGTGATGCGACAAAGTGAACAATCCTGGGAGCATCTTTTATACCAACATTAGCTTCAATAGTTTGTTCCACTAGTAGTGGTGATCTCTCATGTGCAATGGGAAGTACATCCAACCCTCCATCCTTGAGTGCCTCAAAGAGGTTTTCTTCCCTCAGATATGTCCTTTATTTTTACTTTTGTATGGTCTAAGGGCCCCTTTCGGTTTTCATCCAGAGACCTATTTTCTTTTTCTTTTTCATTTTCACTTTTGTGATTGGAGGGCGGATTAGACTCTCTGAAGTATACTGAGTTATCTAAGTCCATGATGTAGCCAACCTTGTGGTCCCCCAGTGGTATGCCCTCACAAAGTCCCATGAACTCAATGACAACTTTGTCATTCTCGAATAAATCTAAGTTAGGTGTTGTTTGCTAGTCCCAGTCTATAAGTTTAGGGTGAATGAGAGGTAATCCATCATTAGTGTCAAGGAAGCTTAGAGAGATGAGGGTAAGAGTGCATATGGAGAATCTGGATCCCAAAAGATGCTGATCTAGGCGGCACCATTAGGTAATTCAGGGTGAGATGATTGTGGTTAAGGTTCAGGAGGATCCCTTGATGTCTCAACATCCTTGGAGGTACTTGCACCCCTTCCTAGAAGTAACTTAGTATGGGGAGCATTGTCTCTTCGTGAGGTATATCCTAACCCTCTATTGTGCAGCTGCATAGTTAGTTGAAGAGGTTCATTTCATCCATGTCTGTCATAGCCTTGCTGTTTCATAAATTCATACCCTTTATGATATTGTTCTAAGGGAAATTTGACATGTTTGACCTCGTCTTCCTCCTTATAGAGCCATGTAGAGATGTCTTCACTGATGTCCTCATTACTTAATTCTCCCCATTTTGTGAATGTGGTGGGAGTAGCAGAAATAATTTGCTTCAATTGAATGAGGTTGGGCTTTCCTCAAGACTTGGGTGATGTAGGCAACTTTCTAATGCAGTATGAACTTCCATCTTGTATTCACTGCATCCTTTGTCTTGGATCTAAATTTTAGGGTTGATTGGCAGAGTGAAAGTGGTGGTGGATTTGGATAGCGTGGATGGGTCAACATAATTAGATTAAGTGGATGGTAGGATTCCCCTATTTATAGGTACCTGGTGTTAGGGTACCTCTCTTAGATGGTTGAAGTATTGAAAGGCGTCGGGATCACCTGGGATAGTAATTTATGTGTCGTTATAAGGGAATTTGATACATTGATGGTATGTGGAGGAGACAACCTTCATGGAGTGGATCCAAGGTTAGCCAAGGATGAGGTTATATGGAAGCTTGACATCCAAGACATGGAATACGGTATCTTGTATGGCTAGTCCAACCCATATGGGTAAGGTGATTACTCCTTTAGAAGAGTGATTAGCATCATCGTATGCCTTGATAATAATTCTCTTAGTTGGACCGACACAAGCCTCAGGGTACCCCAAATTATTACCAACTTTAAAGGACATATGTTTAATCCTACTCCACCATCTACCAGGACTCGTCAGATTTTATGCTTATTAATAAAAACCTCAAGGTGTAGGGGATCGGTGTGGTTAGATCGGTGTGGAGGAAAGTCACACTCCATGAATGTCATATTGTTAATGGTGTCTAGGTGTCCCACCATCACCTAAAATTGGTTTACATTTAGGTCTATTGGGACAGAGGATTCCATAAGTGCTTTGTCTAGAATAGCCTTGTGTTCTAGTGAAAGGTGAAGTAATTTAAAGATGGATATTTGGCCCGGATTCTTTTTAAATGATCCAAAAGGTTATATTTTCCTTTTGCTTGTGGAATGGATGTATTGGAAGGATTGGAGGGAGTGCTTTGCAACATTGTCTTGGCTTTGCAGGTGGTAATGGTACATTCTGGATGAGACTTGATGGTAATCATAGAAACATTATTATCATATGCACGGATGTTATTGATGGTGTATTTGTAGGCAACATTGTTGTAATTAACACTATCATGCAGCTTGGTTCCTAATGAGGAGGCTTTCCTGATCTATGATTTTGCAATGGGTCTGTGAAGATGGTATGGTTGCTGTTGGAGGAACCAGATGGTTAATCCACAACTATGTCACCCTTGTCAATGAAGTCTTGAATGATATTTTTCATTTTGTAGAAATTTGATGTCTTGTGACCTTTGATCCGATGGTAATCGCATAAGTCATTTTCATTCCACGAGGGAGGTTTAAAGACTGGGTTATATTGTCTAATTTTTGGCAATTGAATGAGGCTGTTTTGTAATAACTTCTTCAAGATTGATTTGATTGGCTATGTCAAAGGTGTGTAATTGCTTCAAGGGTTGTTATTCCTTAGAGGTGGTCTCCTTTGATTAATTTGGATTGCGTTGGATGCTTGTTGTTGTGGTTGTGGTTGTTGTTGTTGTTGCTGTTGTTGTACATGTAGTTGATTGCTTGTTGTGGGAGGTGATTTCAATGTGATAATAGGGCCAGACCTAAATGCCTTAGCATCCACCACCCCATAATTGGTAATGTTTTTGTTTCGGGCCCAAGTTTTGCTCTTGTCATAGGGTGTGTTTTGGGTGTTTTGATTTTTGTTGAAAATTTTGATCGTGCCTTTGGGTATGAGAGCTTTTTCAATGGCAGCCCCCTTCTTGACAACTTCTCCAAAGTAGGTGCAACAATGGATTTGTAATTGATTCATAAGCTCTTTGTTAAGATTTTCTATGAAGATAGGCACTAACTAGTTATGGAGGATGTGACAAGGGCATTTACTTGCTAGGCCCCTCCACCTTTGGAAGAAAGAAATGAACGTTTATCCATCCTCTTGTTTCATTTGGCACAAGGTGGCAATGTTTACATCTGTTTCTATGCTGTAGGAAAAATGTGATATGAACTTATCCGCAAGTTCAGTCCACGTTCATATTCCCATGGGAAGATGTGCAAACCATTCGAGAGCTTAACCAGCAAGGCTTCTTGGGAATAGTCTCATTAAGTATGTGTGGTCATAATCAAGCTCGAGATAAGCAGTATGGAACTCACGTATGTGTTCAACGGGGCTCCCCTTTCCCCTATATTTGTTAAAATTTGGTCCAGTGAAATTTGGGGGGAAAGGAGGCATGTGAATACTTTTGTCGAATGGATATGGGCATAAGTCCTCCATAGAGTATGGTTTCTTGGTCCCTGAAACTTGTAAGCTAGAGAATTGCTACTTTAGTTTATCTAACTCTTGAGTGAGGACTTCAACTGGTGTGTTGGCGGTGTTTGTGACCGTGTTTTGGTAGGCTTTTGTTGCCTCTGCGTTAGATGTGCCATAATTTCCCATATTGCCAACAAGTGGGTTGGTATTGGTGTTCATGTTGACAGGAGTGCATGATAGTATTGTGTTTTGGTTTTGATAATTGGTCTTGAAAGTCACATTAGGATTAATGTATCGGTAATGATGTGGCATGGTAGTGTTTAAGTTTTGGAATGAGACGTTAGAATCCACTTGTTATTGAATGGGGTTGATTTGAGAAGTACTAGTCACATTGTTGTTAACTCCAAGGGCATCTAAGGGGCTCGAGTGGACATAGGATGTGCCCATACCTTGGCTAGTTACATTGGTATTTTGGTTGAGGGGGTCTATATTGAGATTGTTCATGTTGGTATTGAAATTAAACCCAAAGTTTGTGTTTGTATTTGGCGTGGTGTTGACCCCTTGGTTTTGGCCTCATGAGGTCACTATGTGTATCCTTCATGTTCTTTTAACATGACCTTGGGGATTTGCCACGAAGATAAAAGGATTTGAAGTTTGAGTCAAGACATTTATGTTGTTGTCCTCAAAAGGGGGAGGTATGTTCACCTTGATGGATTCATGTGAGGTTTACCCTATGGGTATGTTGACATGTTCTTGGGTCAGGTTTATGAGACTATTAGGGGATAAGGCATAACCTCGACCTTGTATGATAGCATTAGAGGATGTGGGTATGAGCATGCTTATGTCAACACCTTTGGGAAGTTTGGTTCCATTTTGCAAAAGATGCATAAGATAGCTTTGGGGGTCTGCGGCAATCATTTCATCTAGGATTCTCAATAACCTAGGATCTTAGGATGTAGCTTCAATGTCTTGTTGTGTGACCCCGAGTTCATTATCTTGCAAAAGGAGATTGTCAAAAGGGTTCCCCATGTTTTGGTTGGATTGTTTGTTGGAAGAGGTGCTAAACCTCATTGTGTTGGTGTGAGGATCGTGAGAATTTTCTAAGGTTTCTTCTCCCTTTCTTTTCCTTTGCAACCGTGTTTCAACCATAAAAGACCTTGCTAGTTTATGAGGGATGGAATGCAATGTGAACTATATGTTTGATGTGAGTGGAAACGTACTATGTTTTTGATATTTTCTTGGGATACAATGGTAATGGAACTAAGGTTGAAAATGAGCCTATGCTAATGAAAGCAACCTAAATGTTTTTTTGGTATTTTTATGCAAACAGGAATGGAGATATGTTTTTAGTATTTTCTTGGAATGTTTAGGGAGTGCAACTAAAGTGGGGGATTAGTCTATACCTTTGAAATGCAACTAAGGGATATACCCAAGACTATAGTAGAGGCTAATGAATGTAATCTTTGAAAAGTTTAGCTCTAATAGGATACTATTGTCTACTAATGACTTTCAAAGTACTAATTGGATTTATCAAGACCTTGGAATGTTGTGGAAAGAGTAATGATTGATTAAAGTGAGCTCATGAGTTAGAGACTTCACTTTGAAAGGTGGACTTAAACTAGTCCAGTGAGTATTAGGTCCACATTGTGATCGATTGGGTGGAAATGATACTAAGGCCTTTTGGTCCAATTGTGTACTTAGGAAGTAGTCACACTTCAATGATTTCTCCTTATGTTTCAACTTTAGGAAGATTAATTTTGGAATCCTCTATTGATGTCTAGGGCTGAAATCTTAATGTTCTAGGGTTGCCTAGGTGATATGGGCAATATGAGAATGAAATCTAATTCTAAAGGAATAGGGTTCGAGTATGCAACCTAATCCTAAGAAGGTAAATGATTTGCAAATGGATCCTTAAGGGATGAATTTGAAATGGACAAATCAAAACTAGCAGGTCTAAAATGTTTTTGATATGGTTGCAATTTGATTTGATTAGGAGAGCAATGTTTCAAAGGATCCTCTAAAGTTTTCTATTTGTAGGCGTATGCGTTGCATAGACCTGCAGAGGTGTTGTAGAAATTGGTAGAGGCATTTCACTATTTCTTATGCATTGCAGGAAGCTTCTTATGTATTTCACTAGGTTGTAGATGTATTTCATAGTTTATAAGGAGTCTGGAATCAAATTTCTAAGTTTGTTTGATAGTTTGTCGAACAAATTAGAAAACACATCACACATAAAAACACTTAGCATTCAGTTTTGGTTGTGACTTTTGATGTTTTGCATTTTTTATGAGTTTTGAAAGCACTTGCAAACATACACAAACCTAGGCTAGCCAAAGATACTACCTGCTGAGTCCCCACTCGAATTTCTCCAAATACTAAGACAAGGGGGACAACTAGAGAATTTGGTGACACTGGCTACCCCTTACATGGCATGGGCACACCAACTTCTCTTACCCTTTGATCCTAGGGATTGAGGGAGTTCCTATCTCTACAATGAATAGTACATGTGGGGCAGCTTCAAAGGTCTGACCTCCTGCACTAGGAAGTAAAGGGATTTTGGCCACTAGTACAAATGGTTCTTAGTGAATATTTGGGGGACCAGCATGTTACGAGTGTCCATCAAGCTACTTAAAGCTTTGATTAGTCCTACTAGAAGTCTCATATACGCAAGGTGGTGGTGCCTGCATAAGCAATCAGGTTTTGAGCATTTTAATATGCAGACACCTTCCCAAAAGTCTAAAAATTTCTATCTTTCGGCCTCTGCAGTGCTAAAAAATGCTAAAAATCAGTCGAAATGCATGTCTTTGTATGTACAAGGGTGTTTGTATATACATGCAGGTCAAATATACATTGGCGGGCTTGTAAAATCTCCATCGGCCTTCAAAAATGGTGAAAAATGAGTTGTATGCATTTTTAAATGCATATTGGGTTCAAAGAAAAATATACAAAGGTGGAATATTCTATTGTAGATTCTGCAGTTGTATAAAAAGGTTTGTATATTTGTGTTTGCATATTTGACATACAAAGGTGCAAATATACATTTGCTACAGTGTAGCGGAGGTGATACATGTGGTTGGGCCCGCAGGAATATACAAATAGGTTTGTATATTCGGCATACAGGAGAGGCAGATACAAGGTTGAATGTATGTTTGACATACATTGGCGACATACAAGAGGGAATCTATATCACATATCCGAAAAGATTCATTGCTTGTATGTTAGGGGATTTGTATGTTTGCATATACAGGCCGATATACAAAAGGAGGACATACATTTCAGACTCGAGGGATAAATCAGATGAAGTTAATAATATTTCGGGTCCGCTGCATGTATATTGGGCACTTGTATGTGCCGATATACATTGCGAAGGTACAAAGGCTAGATACAAGCCAGATTTCAAAAACAACTTCGAGTGCCTCATTAAAATTTGAAATCCGCCTTGTATGTATGAGACGAATGTATATACAGTTATACATTCGAAGATATGCAAAAGGAGAGACATGCAATCTGGATGCGATGGAGGAATAAGGTGCAGTGAATGAAATCTGGCATCCATGGGTTGTATAAAGTGCTTGTATATGCTGATATACAAGTCAATGTGCAGTGAAGGGATACAAGCTGGATTTGAACCAATTTTTAAATTGTTCTAATAAAACTTGAGGTTTGACTTGTATATAAGGTGTTTGTATATGCATATGTTCATGCATATACAGGGCGAAAATGGCAAAATAAGAGAATGAAAAGGTCAGCGATAGCAACAGGCTGCCTACGTGGTACATTCTAATTGGCTGGCAATTTTTCAAGGCATTTTGGGGTCATGGATCTCAGCGATAGGAGGGGAAAAATCTACGGCCATGTTTCAAGTGTTCAGCAGAGGCAATTTCTTTGTTTCTGCAGCGATTTTCAGGCAGGAAAACTTCAGAGGCATGTAGGTGTTGCATTTCCAAAGGGCCACAGTAGGTTTGGCCATTAATAGTGAAAACATAGAGGTATGGGTCGATGATTGACGACAACCTACCTGATTTGTAAGGAAAATCTCCAATCGACAGCCCAATTCCTGATTTCACCTACTCCTTCCTCTTCCTCTGCGTTCTGCATTGATTGATTTGGGCGCCATTCTTGGTACAATGTATCTGGCAGAATTTTGACTTGCCTTGTAATTAATTTTGCCGAGTACACTTTCTGGCTGTATTAAGCAGACTGTGTCACTCATTTTTTGGTTGTTGAAGACTTGGGCAATTTTTTGTGTGAATAACGAAATACAGAGCATTTCCTATCTGTTTTATCTCTGTGGAGTTTATGTGTTGCATCTGAGTTGTATCTTGCACATATGTTTAGTTTCAGTGTTGATGTTATATGAAAAATGCTTCTTGCATGTGTTTTGCTGTCTGTCTCCACTTGTTGTATGCATTTCTTCTTCTAAATTTGGTTGCTAAGGGTTTCTCAAATTCTAGAATATAGATTTATGTATTGCATGCTTGATCTTTAGACTTCCATTCAAGGAGTGGATTAAATTGTTTTAGGTTCAAGTATGGAGAAGAATGTATGTCAACTAGGATATCTGTAAGTATGGACAGTTGAATACTTATCCTTGGGTGGTGTTTGTAAGGAAAATACTAGTCCTAACCCCCTGAAACTTGAATGCCAGTTGCAAGCCACTCTCATGTATACGTCTATTTGACTCCTTGCCCTGAGATAGGCACCGGTCTACTCCTGGGTTAGTAGTTATGATCCAAAACCCCCTGTCTTGCATCCAAATCATCATATCCAACCATTCCATAATTTCAACCTGTTAGTTGTAGGAGTAGGCAAAGGACCCCTGCATACTCTCATCTTCAACCAGTTAGATATGTCCAAGAACGTTGCCAACCTTGTGATTTATCATACAAATCTTGGTCCACACATGAGAGTATTCTGCCTATTATCACAAAGCTAAATCTTAATGTCATTGGGTGAGTCAAAGTGTCAAATCTTTAGCAAATAGGGATACCCCTTGGTGTGGCAGAACCAGAAGTGAAGGGGAGGTAGCTCATGCAACCTCTCGTAATCTGTTGGTCGAATCTGCCCATGCATTGGAACTAGCAAACCCTCTGCCAATTCAGAGAAAATAACCAATAGATTTTTGTGACTCTACTAGGGAAAAATTGATGAAAAAAAAAATATTTGTGGCTCATCTGAGTCACCAACAGATTTTGGCGACTCTGCTGGGGAGAGAAAGAGTCAAATGATTTGAAGGCTGGAAAATCTAGTTTCCAGTGGAGTTGTTGTAGCAAGATCAAAAAAAGTAACCATGTGGCGCTCTGCTGGTGTGATGAATCCAGAAAATACAAGTGCCTTGTTGATATTCTATCCTCTCTATGAGAGGTGGCGACTCTGTTGATTGAACCTATCAAAGCTGCAACATATTTCCAAGTATTCCATCCTTTTAAAATGATGAGTTTAGAGCAGCAATCCTGGTTGCGCTGTCAAAGAAGACCATTTGTTATTGAAAGATATAAAGCCCTAAATTTTAAAGGAATAGGTGGTTACCCAAATGCTATTCCAAATGAAATTAGAAGATGTTTGCCAAAATATAGTGGATTAGATTCTGAATTGACAAACAAACATCTGCAAAAATTGTGTAATTTAATAGAAGATTATGAGGTAGAGGATGAAGATGTTGTAATGAGACTCTTTGTTCAGTCATTAGAAGATGATGCTAGAGTTTGGTTTTCAGACCTACCTGTATGTTCAGTTTCTTCATGGATAGATTTAAAAATTGCATTCCTAGAGCAGTTTGGTGAAAGATTTGATGTGGCCTCATTGATCATATATTTTATGAATATTCAAAAGGAAGATGAGGAGCTGGTTCCAGCCTTTAACCTTAGATTTATTAAGTTTCTCAAGTAGACCCCTGAATATATGAGACCCAATAATCCATTGTGCTTAGCAATTTATTTGGCTGCATTTGATGAAGAAATGAGTTATCTATTGAGAGATAAGGAACTAGCCACACTTCACCAGGCTTACCAATTTGCTATGGATATAGAAACCAATGAGAAATATGGAATGCCAGTAGGTTTCATGGCTGCAAGTTGTCAAAACAGTTATCAAAGTGAATGTATTTCTGCCTTTCCACGATGTTCATTAAAGGATGATTTTACAGAGGGAAATATATTTCATAATAATATGTGCAGCCATGATGTGATGCATGAAGAAAATGTTGTAGAAAATGTAGGCACATCCTATAATGATGAAAACAAAGATTGTTATTAGCCTCTAGAAGACAAGCCTGTAGACACAATATGCCCTCCAATTGATCAAATGAAAGACATACATGAGGTTGTGTCCTGTAGCAGTATGCATATCCCAGTTATGCCTAATTATTTGTGTAAAGTGGATATGCAGAGCTTCACTCTGAATATAGAAGATGCTGCTTCAAAGGATGATAGCAAATATGTTAGTGACTATCAGCATTTAGGTGCATATGTGAGCCTTTTAGATGATGAAATATATATGGATGCTAAATATGAGTGTTTCCTTGAAGATTCTGGCCACCTTTACAGTGCAGAGGTTGAAAAATCTGATTTTGATTATCAGGGATTGATGAAGAGGAAGAACAGGGTCACTGTTCAGAGGTGAAGGGACAAGTTGCAGATGTGTGTGCTTGTACAGTTGGGGATAGTGTTGGTTGCAGGGGTGACTATGAAGCTTTCAGTGTAGGGCTGCATTCTGAGTTATTTATGCCTTCTTTTGAGACATTCCAGGTGGACATAAATGATAAAATTGCTGAACACAATGATGATGAATATCTGTATACTTATAAAGATAAATTTGATTATAAGATGTTGCTTGTGCCTGAATATTGCATGTTTGATGTAGAGGAGCTTTTATTTTTTGAAGAAAGGCAACATTCTGATGAGGATTCATTTGTTTCATGTGAGTCTGTCATTTTTCCCAAGCAACATCAATGACTCATATGATGATGACATTCTACAACTCATGATAATGTACGCTAATGAGGCTCGTTGTAGATTTGTCAATAAAAAAGAAAGGAGCAACAGCACAAATAATTGCAATACTGGGTGCTGCAAACAGTTAAAAGTTTTCAGGTTTCTTTTGAAGAAATCAAAACATAATCAAGTGTTTGACAAAGGAAAACTTTGGTTTTTCCTTTTTGGTGGCCCTAGGCCACCAAGTAAATTTTAAATAAATGTGTTTTGTGATGCAGGTTGGTGCAATGTTCGACTCTGTTGCCCAATGGATAAGGCCCAATTTGCGAAACCAGAGATTCTGAGGTTCTCACCATGCCTACAAGAGGCATGTGTCCCCAGACAGAGCCACTGGTGGTGCCTGCATAAGCAATCAGGTTTTGAGTATTTTAATATGCAGGCACCTTCCCAAAAGTCCAAAAATTTCTGTCTTTCAGCCTCTGCAGTGCTAAAAAATACAAAAAATTAGTTGAAATGCATGTCTTTGTATGTACAAGGGTGTTTGTATATACATGCAGGTCAAATATACATTGGCAGGCTTGTAAAATCTCCATCGGCCTTCAAAAATGGTGAAAAATGAGTTGTATACATTTTTAAATGCATATCAGGTTCAAAGAAAAATATACAAAGGTGGAATATTCTGTCGCAGATTCTGTAGTTGTATAAAAAGGTTTGTGTATTTGTGTTTGCATATTTGACATACAAAGGTGCAAATATACATTTGCTACAGTGCAGCGGAGGTGCTACGTGTGGTTGGGCCCATAGGAATATACAAACAGGTTTGTATATTCGACATACAGGAGAGGCAGATACAAGGTTGAATGTATGTTTGACATACATTGGTGACATACAAGAGGGAATCTATATCGCATATCCTAAAAGATTCCTTGCTTGTATGTTAGGGGATTTGTATGTTTGCATATACAGGCTGATATACAAAAGGAGGACATACATTCTGGACCCGAGGGATAAATCAGATGAAGTTAATAATATTTTAGGTCCATTACATGTATATTGGGCACTTGTATGTGCCGATATACATTGCGAAGGTACAAAGGCTAGATACAAGTTGGATTTCAAAAACAACTTCGAGTGCCTCATTAAAATTTGAAATCCGCCTTGTATGTATGAGATGAATGTATATACAGTTATACATTCGAAGATATGCAAAAGGAGAGACTTGCAATCTGGACGCGATGGAGGAATAAGGTGCAGTGAATGAAATCTGGCGTCCATGGGTTGTATAAAGCACTTGTAATGCTGATATACAAGACAATGTGCAGTGAAGGGATACAAGCCAGATTTGAACCGATTTTCAAATTGTACTAATAAATTTGAGGTCTGACTTGTATATAAGGTGTTTGTATATGCATATGTTCATGCATATACAAGGTGAAAATGGCAAAATAAGAGAACAAAAAGGTTAGCAATAGCAACAGGCTGCCTACGTGGCACATTCTAATTGGCTGGCGACTTTTCAAGGCATTTTGGGGTCGTGGATCTCAGTGATAGGAGGGGGGAAATCTACGGCCATGTTTCAAGTGTTTGGCAGAGGCGATTTCTTTGTTCCTGTAGTGGTTTTTGGGCAGGAAAACTTCAGAGGCATGTAGGTGTTGCATTTCCAAAGGGCCGTGGTAGGTTTGGCCATTAATGGTGAAAACCCAGAGGTATGGGTTGATGATTGACGGCAACCTACTTGATTTGTAAGGAAAATCTCCAATCGGCGGTCCAATTCCTGATTTCACCTACTCCTTCCTCTTCCTCTGTGTTCTGCATTGATTGATTTGGGCACCATTCTTGGTGCAATGTATCTGGCATAAATTTTGACTTGCCTTGTAATTAATTTTGCCGAGTACACTTTCTGGTTGTATTAAGCAGATTGTGTCACTCATTTTTAGGTTGTTGAAGACTTGGCCAATTTTTTGTGTGAATAACGAAACACAGAGCATTTCCTATCTATTTTATCTCTATGGAGTTTATGTGTTGCATCTGAGTTGTATCTTGCACATATGTTTAGTTTCAGTGTTGATGTTATATGAAAAATGCTTCTTGCATGTGTTTTGCTATCTGTCTCCACTTGTTGTATGCATTTCTTCTTCTGAATTTGGTTGCTAAGGGTTTCTCAAATTCTAGAATACAGATTTATGTATTGCATGCTTGATCTTTAGACTTCCATTCAAGGAGTGGATTAAATTGTTTTAGGTTCAAGTATGGAGAAAAATGTATGTCAACTGGGATATTTGTAAGTATGGACAATTGAATACTTATCCTTGGGTGGTGTTTGTAAGGCAAATACCAGTCCTAACCCCCTAAAACTTGAATGCCAGTTGCAAGCCACTCTCATGTATACGTCTATTTGACTCCTTGCCCTGAGATAGGCGCCGGTCTACTCCTAGGTTAGTAGTTATGATCCAAAACCCCCTGTCTTGCATCCAAATCATCATATCCAACCATTCCATAATTTTAACCTGTTAGTTGTAGGAGTAGGAATAGGACCCCTACATACTCTCATCTTCAACCAGTTAGATATATCCAAGAACGTTGCCAACCTTGTGATTTATCACAGAAATCTTGGTCCACACATGAGAGTATTCTGCCTATTGTCACAAAGCTAAATCTTAATGTCATTGGGTGAGTCAAAGTGTCAAATCTTTAGCAAATAGGGATACCCCCCTTGGTGCGATAGAACCAGAAGTGAAGGGGAGGTAGCTCACACAACCTCCCGTAATTTGTCCATGCATTGGAACTGGCAAACCCTCTGCCGATTTGAAGAAAATAACCAACACAAGGTATGCCTCCTTTCAAATTAGCATTGTATGGTAAGCGCTAATACTAGTTTAGACTTGGCTTTTGCCTTATCTTATTTTGTATAGCAAACTGAATGAAAGTACCACTTGAAGTCATTCCCTTGGGGATGACTACCTCTTTTCCCACCAAGGTAGGCCTCTCTAAAAGGGTAACAAAAGTGACCTAAGTACAAAAATACTTTTGATCCCCAAGTTCATACAATGATGCGAGGGGAGATCATACGTATTTTTGACTTTAGCCACACTAGACAATGTTCATTTAACCCTTAGTATTGTTTAGGTGTGGTGTGATTTATGCAAGTGTGGTGAAGAGCTTTTGATTCCCAAGATCACCAAAGGTGCAAGGGAAGAGCATACACTTCTCCAATTCACAAAAAAAAATCACCAAACACAGCAAACAATAATGCAATTTATTTTTCTATTTTTTAAATGAGTGAAAAATGCAAGTTCTTTTTAAACCAAATGAGTGTGATATGTAGATTTGTTGTTCTTTTTAACCAAATGTGTGAAAGATGCTAGATTGTTGTTCTTTTTAACCAATGAAATGTGGATAAGCAAGGTTGTAGTTCTTTTTAGCCCAATGAGTGTGGTTCATTTTTAATCCCAGTGAATGTGTGAGAGCAAACATATTTGTGTTCTTTTTAACCAAATTTAAAATGTTCCTAAACTAACCATACAGACATATGAAATGAAATAAAACCCTACAAAAATAGATTAGTGATTTAACCAAGGTTTTTCTCCAATGCCACAAGCTACGAACCAGAGATTAGTAACAAAGAATAAACCCTAACCTTACTGTATAAAATAGAAAAAAACCCGAATGAAAGAAACTTAAAATTTTTCTATTTTTTACCAGTGGCATGTGGTGTAGTAAGGTACTGATACGTTGTACAAAAAGGTGACTGCATCACACATCAAGGCAATTGTGTCACATAGAAAAGTGACTGTGTCACACGGAGCCACGCAGGTGATGCAGCAGAGGCGTCGCACAAAGCTACATAGGTGTTGCATTGTTCTTGCAAGCAAAATTTAACAGAAAAAAAAACCCTAACAGCGAGTGGAAAAACCTACTTTAGTGATAAATGTCAAACCCTAGGGTTGTAAGGTTACTTAGTAGATGCCAAAAAGATGACAAGCTTTTAGACATTCATAGGATATACCCAAATGTTCAAACAAGTTAGCAAGAAATTCTAGATAAAAACCCTTGAAATATCAAACCCTAATGCTTTGAAAAAGCCTAATAAGATAACAAACATGAACCAGAGAGTTAACAAAGCAAACATAGCATCAAAAATAGGTTAGACTCCTACAAAAATCAACTAGGCTATGCTGATAAAAATGAAATAATAATATTCTACCCTAAACATAGTCGCATACGTCACAGAGTCCTTGTGGTACGTTGCAGACTCCAGAAGAAGCATCATGTCATAGGGCTCATGCATCACATGAAGCAGATTAAGCATCACATGAACCAGCTTATGCATCACACTATTCCTGCAAATTTAAAAACATGAAATTTGCAGAATGTACGACCATTCATGTCAGGTTCACCAGATGAAGTCAGGGAAAAACACTCTAAAAACCCTGCAAACAATATTTTCCAAACCCTAACTACTCAATGGAGCCCTAACCCTAAATAACCTAGAACCAAGAAAACCAAGCATGAAACATGAAACCCTAGGCTAATAGTGCAAATCCTCCATTGTTCCTATCAAGCTATGCTTCACTAATGCTCTCAAATTTTTGCAGACCTGCAAATGCAATAAGAAGCTCAAGGGTTGACAATGGCAAAGTCAAATTATGCAAATGGTGAGATATGAAAATGAGAGGGAGAGGGTGGTTTTATAGAAGAGGGAATTTGAATGAATGGCTATGATCAAGAGTTGACTTTGGAACCAAAATCAAGGGCTGAGATTGATTAGGGTTCCCAACCACTAGAAGACAAAAGATAATTTTTTTAATAGAGGAAATGGTGAGGTGGGAGATGATTTTAAAATTAAATAAATTGTATGCATTTATTTAATTTATTTGAGGAGGGGGTAATGTAATGGGATTTTAATTAAATAAGTGGGGACTTCTTTAATTAAGGTAAGGTTCATAATTTAAGTAAATAGGTATTTATTTAAATTAAAGAGGGAATGTGAACGTTGGACTAATGAATGACTAAATAATAATTAAATTATTTAATTATAGAGGAAATTAGAAGAAAATTGCTTAAATAATTAAATAAATAAAATTTATTTAATTAAAAACATAAGAGAGGAAATGAATTAATTAAATAATTAAAATTATTTAATTACTAGTAGAATATGAAATTGGGACGAATTATGTGCCAAAATGACGTTTGTAGGCTTAGGACATTTTTAAGTGTCTACAGATTATTTCTAGGTTTTTTCTCCATTCTTCATGTGATTGAAATTTCATTCTTTTGCTTGTAGCAAAGATTGCGTGGTTTGTTTGATTTCTTGAGAAATTTGTGTATGAAATCTAAAGTTTCTGGTTGATTTCGTTAGTAGCTATTTGATAGAAAATGGTGTTTTGTGATGTAGGGGCATCAGAGTATCCCATTTTGATTCCCATTGTGATTAGTTTTTGATGATTCAGTTTCTGATCCAAATCAATCTCCCAAATATGGGCTATTGAACTGCCGCCTATGTGATCAATGAAGGAGAGGTGAGGTGGGGTGTCTAGGACAAGTTCCTATCACAACGGTGGAAGGGAAAACACCAAATTCAAACTGTCGACAAAGGAGGTTGAGAAACGGTTTGAAGGAAAAGAAAAGCGGCATGCCTTTAGACAAGATGGGGGATCGATGTAGAAAGGGAGAATAGCGTGGAAGAAACTGAAGGGTTAGAAGATCAGACTATGTGAGAAGAGCCCAGATTTCTTGCATATGAGGCAAATGAAAGTAATTTCTCCCATATCTATGTATATATGTTGAACAATGGAATAATGAATTGAGTTTTCCATTTAATAGTGTTTCTGAGTAATCTGTATTTTCGTATCTGATTACTTTGTTAATAGTGTCAAGTTATAATGCATTAGAAAATAAGTCTCTGTTACTGGATTTCTGTTAGTGTTCCTATTTTGTTTCCATTAGATTAGTGAAAGTAAGTCTCTGTTACTTGAGTTCTGTCTGTGTTCTAGTTTTGGCTCCATCAAATTGGTATCAGAGCCCGAAGATAGATTTGGGGCTATTGAGGAGTAGGCAGAATGCCACCAAGAATAATGAGAGGAAGAGGAGGCAATCGAGGTAGAGCTCAAAGAGGCCATGATGAAGGCCTTTACAAAGTGTTGTAGAACCTAGTAGTGAGTATGGATATGATGGAGAGATCCCAACAAAGAGGGGCAATAATAGATGATGTGAGTGAAGTTGAGGAAGAAGAATAGTTAAGAGATAGTGAAGAAAATCAGGAAGAACAAGAGGGATTTGAAGAAAGATTGTTGAGGACAGTGATGAGTGTGGGTACCAAACCCAAGATTGAAGTTTCTATGTATTTCATAAGTTTAAACGGTGAAGAACTCATTAATTGGATCAATGATTTAGACAAGTATTTTGAATATGAAGGAGTTGTTGAAGAAAGAAGAGTGAAGTTTGCATGTACAAGGCTCAAGGACCATGCTACTATGTGGTGGGACTATGTCCAATCCGAGAGATGGAAGAAGAACAAGGAAAATATTACTTCATGGGATTGAATGGTTGTGAAGTTAAAGGCCAAGTTCCTTCTGGGAGATTATCAAACAAATATCTTTAAAAGATTGCAAAATCTCAAGCAAAAAGATATGTCAGTCAAAGAATACACTAAGGAGTTTTATAAGTTGGTGATTCGATCAGGCCATAATGAGGATGATTTTGAGAAGGTGGAAAGATATTTGAATGGTCTGAAATATAGTATGCAAGATGAGTTGAGTCTAGTATCACCTAGGACTCTTGAAGAGGTATATCAGTTTGCCATAAAGGCAGAAGAAAAACTTCTAAGAAGACAAAATCAGCAAGAAAGGAATCGTGGAAGAGGTTATAGAGGAAAAGGACAACAGATTGGAAGAGGACAACAACATCAACAAGAAGAAGGCACTAGAAGTTCAAGTGGGACAACAAATCAAGAAAGAGGTGGATACCAAAACAAAGGAGGTGGATCATTTGGAAGAAGAGGTTTCCAAGGAAGAGGAAGAGGTTTTACTAGTAAGTGTTTCAAATACAATCAATATGCTGGTCACAAGAGTTGGGAGTGTCTAGAATCTTCACAAGGAGGCTATACAAGAAATGAAAGAAGCAATTAGATTGGCAAGGGGATCAAGAGAGTGTTGGGTCACTGGCACGTCATCAAGAAGAACCCGATTCTAGAGAGTCATTGTTTCTCAAAAGACTATTTTTGAAGTCACCCAAGGAGAATCAAGAACCAGTACAAAGGAGAGCCTTGTTTAAGACAAAATGTAAGGCAAAAGGTAAGTGTTGTAAGTTGATTATAGATAGTGGAAGTACAAATAATATAGTGGCTACTGAAATGGTAGAGAAATTGGGTCTTGAAAGGACCAAACATCCCACACCATATTAAGTTTCTTGGTTACAAAAAGGATATCAATTATTTTTTTAATGAATAGCCTATGGTTGAATTCCACATTGGTAGTTATAAGGATAATATTATATGTGATATCATGCCCATGGATGTGTGTAATGTGTTGCTTGGTAGATCTTGGCAATTTGATAGGAAGGCAGTGCATAATGGGAGAGATAATACCTACACGATTGAGAAGAATGGAGTCAAGCCTACCCTCTTACCTATGCAAGAATGAGTAGAGGACAATAGTAGTGATAGCAGCAATAAGGTAATGTCGGTATGTGGCAAAGAGTTTTTACATGAGATGAAGAATGAAGAAGTAGGATTTAAATTAGTTCCTAAACTTTCTACGGTGTTTACCTCTACAAAAATAGATGATTTGCCTAATGAAATACAAGATATTTTGAATGAACATATAGATATTGTAGAAGTTGATTTGCCTAATGATTTGCCACCCATGAGGAGCATTAATCACCATATAGATTTGATACCAGGGGCTAGCCTTCCAAACAAGGCTACCTATAGATTGACTCCTAAAGAGAATGAGGAGATTCAGAAGCAAGTTGAGGAATTACTCAAGAAAGGTTTGATAAGAGAGATTCTTGCCTATGTGATGTTCCTATAGTTCTAGTGCCTAAGAAAGGAGGTGAATGGAGAATGTGCACAGATTCTAGAGCAATAAATAAGATAACTATTAGATATAGATTTCCAATTCCTAGAATTGAAGATTTAATGGATTGTTTGAGTGGCTCAATGTAATTTTCTAAGATAGATATGAAAAGTGGTTATCATCAAATTAGAATCAGACTTGGGGATGAATGGAAAACAACATTTAAAATTAATGATGGGATTTATGAATGGCTGGTTATACCTTTTGGACTTTCTAATGCTCCTAGCACTTTTATGAGAATTATGAATGAGGTCTTAAAACTATTTCTTGGGAAGTTTCTTATTGTGTATCTTGATGACATTTTGGTATTTAGCAGGTGAAAAGAAGAGCACTTGGAGCATTTAAGGATGGTTATGACAAGGTTGCATGAGGAGAAGTTGCAGATTAACCTAAAGAAGTGTGTGTTTATGCAGATTGAACTGGTTTATTTGGGCTTTGTGGTGTCCAAGGATGGGTTAAAGATGGATAAGGAAAAGGTTCAAGCCATCATTGATTGGCCAAAACCTAAGAGTGCAATAGTGGTAAGAAGTTTTCATGGCCTTGCTAGTTTTTATAGGAAGTTTATTAAGAATTTCAGTCATGTAGTTGCTTCAATACTTGAGACAATTAAGGGGAACAAAAGGCAGTTTGGATGGACACAAGAGGCTGAAAGAACTTTTCAATTTCTCAAACAAAAGGTGAGTGAACATCCTATTCTAACTTTACCTGATTTTAATAAGGTATTCCAAGTTGAATGTGATGCTAGTGGATTGGCAATAGGGGTTGTTCATAGTCAATAAGGAAAACCTATGGCTTATTTTAGTGAAAAGTTAAATGATGCTAAGAAGAAATATTCATCTTATGACCTTGAATTTTATGCATTGGTTCAATCATTGAAGAAGTGGAGGCATTATTTATTTCCTAAGGAGTTTATTGTTTATATAGATAATCGTGCATTGTAATTCATTAATAGCCAACATAAACTCAATCAAAGGCATGCAAAATGGGTAGAGTATCTTTACAGTTTTAATTTTGTATTGAAGCACAAGAGTGGGCAAACAAATAAGGTTGTTGATGCATTAAGTAGAAGAACTTTGTTTTCTCATGAAATTCAAGCTACCAGTGTTTGTTTTGATAGTTTGAAGGAGATGTAAGTGGATGATCTAGATTTAAGAGATGCATATGGAGCGTGCAGCAGTCCAATCAATACAGATAGAGGACTATGGATGGATTTTATGCTATAGGAAGGTTTGTTGTTCAAAGGAACCAAGTTGTGCATACCTAGAGGATCTATGAGAGATAATTTATTGAAGGAGAATCATTGTGGCAGCCTTGTTGTTCACTTTGGATAGGACAAAACTTATTTGTAGTTAAGTACTCATTATTATTGGCCTAAGATGCAAACAAATGTCAAGAAGTATGTGGCAAGATGTAGAGTTTGTCAACATGCAAAAGGAAGAAGTCAAAATGCTGGGTTGTATCAACCACTACTGGTTCCATCTAGGCTACGGGATTCTATAAGTATGGATTTTGTTTTGGGTTTGCCTCAAACTCCAAGGGGCAGTGATTCAATATTTGTTGTTGTGGATAGATTTTTGAAAATGGTTCACTTTATTCCATGTAAGAAAACTAGTGATGCTACTAATATTGCCAATTTATTTTTCAAAGAAGTGAGATTGCATGGTATTCTGAAAAGTATAATATCTGATAGGGATACTAAATTTGTGGGACATTTTTGGAGGACTCTTTGAAATAAATTGGAAACAAATCTGAGTTTTAGTTCAGCTGACCACCCCCAAATGGATGGTCAAACTGAAGTAGTGAACATGAGTCTTGGTAACATGTTGAGATGTCTGGTTGGAAATTCACCTGAAAATTGGGATCTTACATTGGCACATGCTAAATTTGCATATAACAATTCTCCTAATAGGAGTATAGGTTATAGTCCATTTTATGCAGTGCATGGTGTACATCTAAGGGGTGTGTTTGAACTTAGAGATCTTGGTGGAATGGAGAAGAGAAGTCCAGATGGAGAAGACTTTGCTAAAGTCATCCATGACCTTCATGAGGAGGTGAAAAGAAATATTAAAGAGAACAATCAACACTACAAGTAGTATGCTGATTAAAAGCAGAGAGAATTGCATTTTCAGGTGAGGGATCTTGTGTTGGCTCACCTTAGGAAGGAGAGGTTTCCGAAAGGTGAATATAATAAACTAAAAATTAAGAAAATAGGTCCCTACAAAATTCTTAGAAGGTTTTTAGTGAATGCCTATGAAATAGACTTACCTGTAGAGTTCGGCATTTCACCTATTTTCAATGTGGCAGACTTATATCCTTACAGAGGAGATAGGGAAGAAGACATAATAGAGGTAGAGCTACCATTCATCAGGGAACAATAAGGAACCACATCAACTCCATTGGAGATAGAATGTATTCTTGATCAACAGTTGTTGAAGAAGACTTGCATGAAATAATACTTTAGATGTCTGGTTAAGTGGCAAAATCACCTATTAGAAGATGCTTCTTGGCTTACTGAACCAAAGATAATCAAGCAGGGTCATA
Organism: Cunninghamia lanceolata; assembly: GCA_027924645.1. Lineage (NCBI taxonomy): Eukaryota > Viridiplantae > Streptophyta > Pinopsida > Cupressales > Cupressaceae > Cunninghamia > Cunninghamia lanceolata. The sequence goes on from BSBN01001057.1 coordinate 471,067, forward strand.
ATGTTGCAGACCTCATGAGTAGGAGCTCATGATTTCTTTTTCTGCCTGGGGAGCCTGATACAGGGGCATCAAAGTATCCCATTTTGATTCTAATTGTGATTCGTTTATGTTTTAGTTTCTTTATAGTTGTTTAGTTTTTGATGATTCAATTTCTAGTCCAAAATGGTTTGTTGAACCGGTCTCCTAAATACGGGTTATTAAACTGTTGCTTGTGTGATCAACGGAGGAGAGGTGAGGCGAGGTAGTTAGGACAAGTTCCTGTCACAATGGTGGAAGGGAAAAAACCAAACTCAAACTGCCAAAAGAGGAGGTTGATTAATGGTCTGAAGGAAAAGAAAAGTGCCTACCTTTAGACAAGAGGGGGGGTCGACGTAGAAAGGGAGAGTAGCGTGGAAGAAACAGAAGGTTCAGAAGATCGAGCTATGTGAGAAGAGCCTAGATTTCTTGCATACGATGTAAATGAAAGTAAATTCACCCATATCTATGTATAACTGCTGAATGATGGAATAATGAATTGAGTTTTCCATTTAATAGTGTTTCTGAGTAATCTATATTTTCGTATCTGATTGCTCTGTTAATAGTGCCACGTTATAATGCATTAGAAAATAAGTCTCTCTTACTGGATTTTTGTTAGTGTTCCTATTTTGTTTCCATCAGATTGGTGAAAGTAAGTCTCTGTTACTTGAGTTCTATCTATGTTCTAGTTTTGGTTCCATCATTTTGTCTAGAGGTTGTGGTGCTGCCTTTGAAGGCAGGCCACAAGCCCTCTTGCTAAGGTCGTGGGAGGCATGTAAGCCTTCCCACATCCCCAACAATAGGACTAAGGGGGCAGTATAGGAGTTTAACCTCTAAAATCTTCTATTAAAACCCAATAAAACTTGCTTTATTTGCTATCTCTCATTGTTGTTCTGGCATATATTTCACTATCCTGGCACATTGCTATTTTGGCTTGAATTTCAAATAAAATATGAGTATTTCCTCATATATACTATTGTATCGACATGGGAAATAAATCAAATCTGAGTTATTCTTCCTATATACTATTGTTTTGACATGAGAAACAAATCAAATATAAGTTATTCTTCCTATATACTGTTGTTCCAACATGAGAAACAAATCAAATATGAGTTATTCTTCATATATACTATTGTTCTATCATGGGAAATAAATCAAATCTGAGTTATTCTTCCTATATACTGTTGTTCTGGCATGGGAAACAAATCAAATCTGAGTTATTCTTCCTATATACCATTTTTCTAGCATGAGAAACAAATCAAATATGAGTTATTCTTCATATATACTATTGTTCTGGCATGGGAAACAAATCAAATCTGAGTTATTCTTCATATATACTGTTGTTCTTGTTAGACTTAGGGCAAACAACTGAGAGGGGGGGTGAATCAGTTGTTTAAAACTTTCTTCTAATTTAATCACTTAAATCCTTTTCTTAATTTAGCAGCATAGTAATAAATCAATCATAGAAACATAATGCAACAATTCAAGAGTAGAAACATATTAACACTTATGACACCAAGATTTTGATGTGGAAAACCTAGTTAAGGGAAAAACCACGGGGTGACTAACCCAAGATTATATTCTCTGTTAGAAGAATAGAAAGAACAAAATGGCACATGCCAATTAGGGCTCACTGCCTGAGCACACTGCTCACGCTCACTACCTACAAGAGACACACTATCTACAGAATAATAAGTATCACATACTTGAATTGAAGAATAGCATCTTCACCATGCTTGAGTTAGTTCCATTTAAGCCCAACACTTCTTCTCTGCTTTTTGCTTTCCACCTTTCTACCACACTCACATCTCCACAAGCCACACTTTGAAATGACTTTACAACTCCTTATTTATACAAGACATCGACTTAGGAATTATCATCCAAGTCAACATACATTACAGAGAAAGTACATAAATACATGACTTATTACAAAAAGACTTCATGTGGATCAACACACTGTCGGCTACAAAAAATTTGAGACTTCAATCTTTCTTTGGGAACACGCCATTCTTCATAGGACACCTTCCAGATCATCTGTAGGATGTGTAACTCATCTGGTTGGCCAAACTTAAGAAGAATATCATCATCTAGAAGTAAATATTTAATTGCAAGCTCAATCTTCAATGCGAACCATCAACACAAACTGGACACAATCCAAAGACCTTCACAAGCTTGCCTGAGACATCAAGAACATCCACACTACTTTTGTTTACTGAAATCATTCTCTCCTTCATCCGGAACCTCAAGAACACAATCTATCATCACTTTCATATTGGAGTGGATGCTTGCAGACCTCCAGACCATGAACCAATTGAGTTGTCACTTCACATTAACTTACTAAACACTCCATCAAATCCGCAGAACAGGATATTGCATTTCTGGATCTCACCGGACCAATCTGTAACACTCTGTTACCTCTGAACATCTGCTAGAACTAGTTTTACTTAAGTGGCCATAACTTCTTTAGATCTTCATGCAGACCTTTGAAATCTTTACTGGATCATCTTAAGATACATATCTACAAGCCCTTTGAAGCGCACCCTCTAATCTTCATCTTAGCTAGGATCTTTACCTAATTGTATTTACTGTTCTTCTCTATTTTTGATTAGGACTAATTTTCTCAATATCCTCAACACACAGCTCATCCAATCCTTGTCATCACTGCAACAAGAGTATGTTGACATCAATGACAACATCGGTTAGGCTCATACTTGCAACAATCTCCCCCTTTGTCATTGATGGCAACATATGATGTGAAAAATTGTTTTAACCATCAAGACATGAACTTCTCCATACTATCACAACTCCCCCTATCAACAACAACCACTCACATGTCTTCTCTTCCTTTACTGCTCCCCCTTTGATTAGCAACTACTTGTTTTTCACATGTCTTATCTCCCCCTTTGACATCAATGGCAAAGGACACATACTTGCATTACTTTAGAACCATATCAGCTACTCCCTCTGAGTAGCAGCTTCCCAAACATCAATCTGGACCACAAGATATGACTGTAATATCCACTAGACTGATGCACATCAGTTCACATCAGTGCACCTTAATTCAGAACTGGAGGGGCAATAACCCCTAACTTCTCCCTGAGATACTCAAAAGAGTCCTTAGGTAGAGGTTTAGTAAAAATATCTGCAATCTGATCTTTGGAAGGCACAAATTCTAATCTGAATTCATTCTTGTTCACTTGCTCTCTCAAAAAGTGAAACTTGATGGATATATGTTTAGTCTTTGAATGCAACACTGGATTCTTTGATATGTTTATTGCACTTGAATTATCACAGAAGATTATGATAGGTTCCTTATACTCCACTTTGATGTCCTTTAGCATTTGCTTCATCCACAATACTTGAGTGCAACTACCTGCTATTGCAATATATTTTGCTTCTGCACTGGACAGAGATATTGCCTCTTGTTTCTTGCTCAGCCAAGAAACCAATCTCTTCCCTAAAAAGAATGCTCCACCACTGGTACTCTTCTAGTCAGCCACATCTCCTACCCAATCTGCATTTGTATATGCATGAAGAGAGAAATTATGGTCTCTAGGATACCACAAACCATACTCAATTGTCCCTTTTAGATATCTAAAAATCCTCTTGATTACCATGACACGAGATTCTCTAGGATCAGCTTGGAATCTAGAAACAAGCCCAACATCATTCATAATGTTAGGTCTAGTTTGAGTGAGATACAATAATCCTCCAATCATTGACCTATACTTTTTTTGATTAGCCTTAGGAAAGTCATCATCTTTGCTCAATTTACATCCGGTTGCCATGGGAGTATTCATTGGTTTTGAGTCTTCCATCCCAAATTTCTTCAACAATTCTTTCACATATTTGGTCTGAGAAATGAAGATTCATTTCTTTGTTTGAGTGATTTGCAGACCCAAGAAGAAATTCATTTCCCCAAACATGGACATTTCAAATTCACTTTTCATTTGATTTGCAAAGGTTTTGCACATACTATCTCTTCCCCCAAAAATGATGTCATCAACAAATACTTCAACAATCAAGATATTTTCATGATCAATTTTGAAATACAAATTACTGTTAGCAATACCTTTGTTGAAACCAATATTCAAAAGATGCTTATCCAATCTTTCATACCAGGCTCTTGGAGCTTGCTTGAGTCCATACAGTGCTTTCTTTAACTTGTAGACCATATCACCATGATCAGATAATTTAAATCCATCTGGTTGCTCAATGTAAACTTCTTCTTCCAAGTCACCATTCAGGAAGGCAGACTTGACATCTATCTGATATACTTTGAAATCCTTGAAGGTAGCAAAAGCAAGAAATAATCTGACTACTTCAATTCTTGCCACCGGAGCAAAAGTCTCTTCAAAATCAACTCCTTCTACTTGAGAGTAACCTTTGCAGACCAATCTAGCTTTGTTTCTGACTACTTTACCATCTTCATTCAGTTTATTTTGGAAGACCCATTTGGTTCCAATCACATTCTTGTTTTTAGGTCTGGGAACCATATCCCAAGTGTGATTTTTCTCAATTTGCATCAGCTCTTCTTCCATTGCTTTAGTCCAGTTTTCATCATTGCAAGCTTCATTCACTATCTTAGGTTCAACCTTTGAAATTAGACAATACTCTTCTCAATTTTGAGCAATCCTTCTTCTTGTTTGAACACCTTTGCTTTTATCACCTATGATCTGGTCTTCAAAGTGATTTAGTTTTACATACCTAGGAACTTTGGGAGTTTCTTGCACTTTTGATTCTTGAACAAGTTCGTTCAAACTTATCTCTTCTTCCTGATTTACCAAATCAGTCTGAATCTGAATTTCAGAGAGAGCTTGGACTTCTTGAACAAAAACATCATTATGATCATCTTCATCATATTCATAAAACCTTGAGGGTTTTTCAATACCTTCATCAACTTTCACATTTGTACTTTCAACAATCTTCCTCAATCTTTTGTTATAACACTGGTATGCTTTGCTTTGAGTAGAATAGCCCAAGAATATTCCTTCATCACTTCTAGCATCAAAATTTCCTAGATCTTCATCTCTTTTAATGTAACATTTGCTACCAAAGACTCTAAAATACCTCACAGTGGGAGTGATGCCAAACCAAAGTTCATAGGGAGTCTTACCGGTATTGCTTCTGATTTGTACTCAATTGAGAGTATAGACTGCAGTGCTTACAACTTCTCTCCAATAGATTTGAGGAAAATTTGCTTCCATCATCATGGTTCTAGATGCTTCCTAGATGGTCCAGTTCTTTCTCTCCACTACTCCATTCTGCTGTGGAGTCTTAGGAGCAGACAACTGTCTTTTTATTCCATGTTTTTTACAAAATTCTATGAACTCACTGGATGTGAATTCTCCACCTCTATCAGACCTCAGACATTTTAATTTTAATCCAGTTTCATTCTCTACCATAGCTTTGAATATTTTGAATTTCTCAAGAGCTTTTAATTTCTCTTTCAGAAAAGTCACCCACATCATCCGGGAATGGTCATTAATTAACAACATGAAGTATCTATCACCTTGGACACTCCTGATTCTTGCTGGACCACATAAATCAGTATGAACTAAGTCTAATAATCTGGTAGAAGATTGTTCCTTGCTTTTGAATGAGACTCTGTTTTGTTTTCCCAACTGACATTCCTTGCACAAACTATTGGTAGGTTTTACCAATCTTGGAAGATCTCTTACAGCCTGAGTGTTGCTTATCTTGATATTATCAAAATTCACATGACACATTCTCCTATGCCACAACCAACTCTAATCAATTTAAACAAATAAGAAACTTTTATCAGTACCAACCAAGTGGAAGATATTACCTTTAGTTTGAGTACCGGATGCAATCTCTGTTCTGAAACTTTCAAAGATCTTGCATTTTCCATTTTTGAATCAGAGATCATAGCCTTTGTCCACCAACTGTCCAACACTGAGAATATTGTGCTTCAGGCCTTCAACATATAGTACATTACTGGTTTTGCTCTTTCCATCAAAAGAAATAGTTCCTCTACCCTTGATTCTACCAGCAGAATTATCACCAAATTTTATCACTCCTCCTTCATACCTTTCCAAATCTATGAATTTATTTTTGTCACCTGTCATATGGTGAGAGCATCTACTGTCAATGACCCAATCATCCTTTTCTTCAACCTGGGCAGCCAGAGCTCATTCTACAATTTTATGATTAGCAGATTCAGAGGGTATTTAATCTTCTTCCTTGATGGCAATAAACACCTAGTCACTTCTGGATTTGTTTTCTGTTTCTGATTCATCATCTGTTACTCCTTCATCATCATCATCTTCTTGAACATAGTAACATTTCTTTTGGAACCTTGATCTGTTAGAATTTGGCCTTGAAAATCTTTCCAGACACCTTGAGGCAAAATGACCAATCTTATTGCAGTTGAAACATTTAAAAGGTAATTTCCCTTTATACTTACTAGATCCTCTTGGCAGTCTTTTTGCAATAAGGGCTTCAAGTTGAACAGCTTCTGCTTCATCTTTTTCCAGGTCTTTTCTTGCTTTCTCATACCATGATAGTTTCTTTGAAGAGTTCTCTCCCGGATCAAACTTTTGTTTTCCTTTAACATAGGCACTAGCTTTGAATGCAGATTCAGTCTTGGGGGGGCATCTCCAAACTCAGTCAATTCAAATGCAGCCAATTTACCAACCAATTGATCTCTTGTGATACCTGAAATAGATCTAAATTCTTCAATAGCAACAACCTTGTACTTGAAAAAATTAGGAAGGGACTTGAGAACTTTGCCAACAATCTCATCTTCATCCAAGACTCCACCAGCACATCTAATACCACAAACAAGCTCATTTACTCTTGGCATAAAAGTAGTGATATTTTCATCTTCTCTCATCTTTAGATTTTCAAATTTTCCTTTCAGACTTTGTAGCTTGGCACATTTAACATACTTGTCTCCTTCATGTAGAAGTTCCAGTTTTTCCCAAATCTCAAAAGTAGTTTGTAGATTAACAACATTTGTCAGCTCTGAATCAGGCATGCACTTAGAAGAGCTTCTTTAGTCTGTAGATTGTTTTCAACATCTCTGATTTCATCTACAGATTTCAAATCATTCTATGGAGGAGTATACTTCTTTGAAGCCATGATCCAATACTGCATTCCCATACATTGCAAGTGACATTCCATGTGACTTTTCCAAAGAGTGAAATTGGTTCCATCAAACCTCAGACTATCCTTCTTGTAGGATGACATTCTGGATCTCCTCAAGTGGTTAAGCTCCTTTTAGAGGAACTTGGCTCTGATACCAATTGTTAGACTTAGGACAAAGAACTGAGAGGGGGGGTGAATCAGTTGTTTAAAACTTTCTTCTAATTTAATCACTTAAATCCTTTTCTTAATTCAATAGCATAGTAATAAATCAATCATAGAAACATATGCAACAATTCAAGAGCAGAAACATATTAACACTTATGACACCAAGATTTTGATGTGGAAAACCTGGCTAAGGGAAAAACCACGGGGTGACTAACCCAAGATTGTATTCTCTGTTAGAAGAATAGAAAGAACAAAATGGCACATGCCAATTAGGGCTCACTGCCCAAGCACACTACTCACAAGAGGCTCACTACCTACAAGAGACGCACTGTCTACAGAATAATAAGTATCACATACTTGAACTAAAGAATAACATTTTTACCATGCTTGAGTCAATTCCATTTAAGCCCAACACTTCTGCTCTGCTTTTCGCTTTCTTCCTTTCTACCACACTCACATCTCCACAAGCCACACTTTGAAATGACTTTACAACTCCTTATTTATACAAGACATCGACTTAGGAATTATCATCCAAGTCGGCATACATTACAGAGCAAGTACATAAATACAACATGACTTATTACAAAAAGACTTCATGCGGATCAACACACTATCAGCTACATAGATCTGAGACTTCAATCTTTCTTTGGGAACATGTCTTTCTTCACAGGACACCTTCCAAATCATCCACATGATGTGTAACTCATCCGATCAGCCAGACATAAGAAGAATATCATCATCTGGAAGTAAATCTTTAATTGCAAGCTCAATCTTCAATGCAGACCATCAACACAAACTAGACACAATCCAAAGACCTCCACAAGCTTGCCTGAGGCATCAAGAACATCCACACTACTTTTGCTTACTAAAATCATTCTCTCCTTCATCCAGAACCTCAAGAACACAGTTTGTCATTACTGTCATATTGGAGTGGATGCTTGTGGACCTCCAGACCACAAACTAATTGAGTTGTCACTTCACATTGACTTACTAAACACTCCATCAAATCTGCAGAACAGGATATTGCATTTCTGGATCTCACTGGACCTATCTATAACACTTTGTTACCTCTGAACATCTGCCAGAACCAGTTTTACTTAAGTGGCGATAACCTCTTTAGATCTTCATGTGGACCTCTAAAATCTTTACTGGATCATCTTAAGATACATATCTACAAACCCTTTGAAGCGCACCCTCTGATCTTCATCTTAGCTAGGATCTTTACCTCACTGTCTTTACTGTTCTTCTCTGTTTCTAATTAGGACTAATTTTCTCAATATCCTCAGCACACAGCTCATCCAATTCTTGTCATCACTGCAACAGGAGTATGTTGACATCAATGACAACACCAGTTAGGCTCATACTTGCAACAGTTCTGACATGAGAAACAAATCAAATCTGAGTTTTACTATTATATTTATCATTGTTCTGGCATGAATTTAGCGAACAACTAGTTATTCATGTGAAAATTGATATAGAACAGTGAAATATTTTTATTACTACCTCTCTTTAAAGATGAAATTCGTCATTATTGGTATATATAAACATATATATTTATATATAAACCACACACACACACACATATATATATATATATATATATATATATATATATATATATATATATATATATATATATATATATATATATATATATATATATATATATATATATATATATATATATATATATATATATATATATATATATATATATATATATATATATATATACCTATTGTTAGAGACACATGTTGAGATATTCCAATTGCATTATGACTAAAACTATTGTATTATACCCTGCAAAATAACGTAGGAAAAGTCAGAATCATGAGTTGAAATCGTAAAATGTGCTAGAAAATTACTGATTAAACATTTTGATAAAACTAAGTACATATGGAAATAAGGAGATATTGATTTTATAATAGAAATATTCATTACTATTGTTATTACATGAAGAATTGATTTATTATCATTATTTTAATGTACTTGCAAAGGAAATAGAAATACATATTTTTGTTTATTATGCATTGTCTATTTGGGAAAGTTGCCTTCTGGGATGGGTGTTGAATATGGGTAAAACTAAGAAGTCTTCTTTTTCAGGATCTACACATCGTTAAACGGTTTCATACTTAAATTGTGATGTTGAAATAGACGAATGAACCATTAAAATAGATGGATTATATGCTTAGTTATTTATTTTATTCTCTGTCATACCCTATTAATGTGATGGTGCATTCAAGTTAGGGATGCATGTAGGTTAATAGGCATGCGCCAGATTCCACCCTGCCAACTATTTATAGGTTGCTAGGCCCTTTGTGCAAGGTCGGGCATTCTTCACGTCTGAAGAATACTGGGGAAGCGTAAGCTTTGTGGTTGGGTGGAAAAGTTCCTGAACCTTGTTCTTGTCCTTTTACATAGCAGATGACCAGATGGTCAATGGCGGTCGACGATTGATCTATGTATTATGGATTCTACTTGTATATGCTAACATGTATTACTCCATTGTATTGGAATGAATTGTAAGACACTTAAGCCAATATTGAAACATATACATATTATTTCATGGAGATTTGTAACTGTACTTTTGTATGATGAATTGTAACATTATGTATTACCATATAAATGAATCAAATCTTATGTTTGTCAATTATTAGTAAATCTCTCTCTTTTTCTTTGATATTGTAATTGTAGTTTACTTTCACTTTAGTTATTTATGTGATGGAATTCGATAATTTACATTGTAATTGTAGTTTACTTTTACTTTAGTTATTTATGTGATGGAATTCGGTACTTTATATTTGGTATCATAGCACTAGGTTCTACACTAGGCCTTTTTGGACTATAACACTAAGTTGTAAACTTATTGCAGATCAATCAACATGAATACTAGAAACTCTATACATAGGGGAGAAACCTTAGGATCTGGCAATGAGAAAAATGTAGGGAACCAAAACGAAGGAATCAATGAAGGAGACAATGTAGGGAACAATGCCGGAAACAATGAAGGGAACCGAAACGAAACAAACAATAATAATGGATACAATAATGATGGATAGAATAATCGGCTGGATCAAATCCTTGCTCTTTTAACTCAATAATGAACCTGAATGAATAATCTTCAGCAAGAAGTCTAGGGAATGAGAGGAAATCAAAATGAGAATGAGTGAAATACAGACCAGAGGGAAGAAGCATGATGCCCAAAAGGTGAAGCGAATGTGATCAATCGGGACAAAGTTGTAGAGGAATTGGGAAAAGACCTTAAAAAGGCCACCCCTCCTAAATTCTATGGTAAGACCATTGGTGACAAAGCTAAGGCATGGATTGTAGAGATGGAAAAATATTATGATCTACGAAACTTGTCCAAGGAAACTAAAGCAATGTGGGTATCTTACCAGTTCATTGGGGAAGTAGCAACCTAGTGGGACAATGAAAAAGCAAAAAAGAAACTATTACCCGGAGTAGTAACGTGGGATTACTTCCTCCAACTCTTTCGGAAGAGGTGGTTACCACAACTTTGTTTTGATAAAAAGATGACATAATTTCAAAACTTGGCTCTAATACCAAATGTAAAGTATCGAATTCCATCACATAAATAATTGAAGTAAAAATAAACTACAATTACAATGTAAAATACCAAATTCCGTCACATAAATAACTGAAGTGATCAATCCAATTGCATATAGACTTGCTCTGCCGCTAGCTCTCACCAAAATCTATAATGTTTTTCATGTGTCTTTACTCAAACCTTATCATCTTGTTGCATTGCATATTCTTGATTGGTGTGCTCTACAGGTACAGGATCCAAGAGTGGTGCTAGTGGAGCCCATTCGAGTCTTGGAGAAGCACAACGTTAAGCTGTGTAATAGAGACATAGTACAGTATAAGGTCTAGTCGAACAGGTATTCAGTGGATAGTGCCACTTGGGAGGATGCTTTAGAGATTGATAGATCATTTCCGCATTTGAGGTATTAGCATAGTTTCTTTTATTTCATGCATATTAGAGATACTATGATACTTGGATGATGATACATTTGATGCATCGATAGTGTTAGTATAATACATTATTGATTTTGTAGGATGTAATAAGACATCGAGATGATGTCTCTTCCAAGTGGGGAAGGATGTCACTTCTCAAACTTTTTGGATTGATTTCATTTATGTTTAATGCATGGAAAACTATTGAATTCTACTTAATGCTTGATTTTAGATAAATATAATGATGATACACTATTGAGTTTATGATTCAATTATTTTATTTTGCTTCGGCTATGTTTTTATGGAACTAACCTATTGATCATGGAAAATGAGTCGGAGTGGTTGCAGGTATTATTGAAGGCAAGAACATGTTTCAGGTAAAGGGGACCTAGCCATTTGTCAACATTTGTATGGGTTTTATCTGGTTCCCTATTGATGAGTGCCAGGTAGCACCCATGAAATACACATTTTTGCCTCTCTTTTTCTCCTTTTTGATTCCATCTTCTTGATGACTGCATCTGAAAGGCTAGCAAGATTGTTCTAAATAATGATTAATAGGAGATGAATTACTTAAGATCATGATTTTTGATTAAAGGACTAATGTGCATGGAATTGATGGAAATATGAAAAAAACTTTTGTTTTTGAATCAAAAGGTGTAGATGTTTGGATTGGCAATTTTGTGCATCTCCGAAGGTAGTCCTAATGATCTCTGGAGACAATATCAGAATACCATGACATCAAAAGTTTTGGAGTAAAGAGGAAAAGCATCTCTAGAACTGGACTGAAGTCTAGAGCATCTCCAGAGCTAAGCAAGAAGGCCACAATTATATCTCTAGAGTTGCAGATAGAGACATACATCTCTGGCGCCTCTTTAGAGCAAAGCAGATTTCTAGTATAGCTGTTGGTTAGACACTTTCAGCGATCATCGTGATACCCCTGATATTACTCAAACCATCACCTAAGTAATTAAGGGCAATCTATAGTTTACTGTTGGGAGTTTTTATCTCTTTTTAGTTTTTGCATGAGTTCCTGATAAAATTGATTTAATATCCATATTTTTCAGGGCCTCGCTGCCCAAATGTATTAAGATTGAAACTTAGATTTAGAGTGGACTTCTGTTCCGTTCAATCTATTTTTATTGCATGGTTATTTTCCATAGTTAGATACCTAGTATAATAAAGTGATGGATGCCATCTCATAGAAGAACTGGTAGATAAGATAAGTGATATCTCATCACTAATTTTATATATACTTACAGAAGAAGTAGAAAAAGATAGCGATTATTTCTTCTGATTTCTGTAATCTCATTTTGATATTAATATTTTGCAAAATACAAAGCTGATAGAATTGGATTGAATTGGGTTGTGATATCATTCTCTTGTGCTGATTTTTTACTTTAGTCTTCAGCCCTAGGGTGTGGAGCAAGGGCCCACTCTCACCACCAAAGCAGAAGGCCAGTATTGTTGTTTTGTTGTTTCAGATTTTGCTTTAAAAGATATTTACTATTTTCATAGATAGATGCATGTTTCAGTTTGTAGATTTGCTTTAAGTAATTTACTGTTTAGTTCTATTTTCAATATTCTTGGAATTCATTTCACAGTAGATAGATCAGTTCCTTTAAATCGGTAGAAGTCATTAGAGTTAGTTAGATAAGACTGGAAACTATAGGATTCCTAATTGCAGATAGCCAAGGACACAGCCTTGGATTTGACAAAAGAAATATGATTAAATTTTAAGGTACAATGACCCTTGTCATTTTTGGTGCCATTGCCGAGGATATTGTGTTAATTAGGGAAACTTAGCTAAATAGTTTTAGGTTAGATCTATATGCTTAGAGCTAGAGATTCAAAAGGAAGATACATAAAACAAACACCCCATCAACAAACTATAGGAGAAAGAAGTGGGGTGGCACAAGATCTTGTTGAAGAAAGAAACCTAGAACCTACCTTGGAAGTTGCAACTCAAATCAATAATCCCTTAAATCCTCCAAATCTCCCACTCACTGATTATATCCAAGAATTACAACAAAAGTTCCAGGCAGATCCTTTGATAGAACCTAATTTCCTAGAACATCAGAGAGAAGAACCAATACTAGACATGGATGATAATCATGATAATCATGAAGAGAAAAATTAGGCTCCAAGAACCTTCTCATATCCCATTGTTCTGGTTGCTGGAGACAATGCTCCTATGAAAAATATTTCACCAGCACACTTGCCAAATTTTAGAGGTCATTCTTCTGAGTATCCAAATCAGTTTTTGTTTGAATTCAAAGTGGTACGCCAAACTTATGATTATGGATTAGATAACCAAAAACTCAAACTGTTCCCTTCAATCCTGAAAGATTCTACAATGAGATGGTTTATGGGTTTACCCTAGAACTCTATCCATTCTTGGGATCAGATGGAAATAGATTTTTTAGGAAAGTACCAAGATTACTGTAGAGTTAGTAATAAAAATGAGGAATTGTTCAAAATTAAACAAGGAGAGGAAGAGACCTTAGAGGACTATGTGGGTAGGTTTAACTTCGCCTTGAGAAGGTGTGGCAACCCGGTAAATCACTCTTTGGCCAGAACCCTATTTGTAAAAGGATTGGATAAAGAATCAAAACAGGCACTGGATCTAATGGGAAAAGGAAATATCAACAAAATGGATATACTTGCTATAGAAGAACTCTGAAGGAACTATTCTAGAACCCAAGATGGAGTGAGATCATCTAAAACCTTCAAAGGGAAGAATGAAATAGGACAGTTAATGGAAGAGATTGCAAATCTAAAAATAGATATTTTGGTCCAGCTAAATACCACATTGGATGGGATTCAGGCAAAAACTAGAACAACTGATCAAAATAGAACAACTGAACCACTCTCCATCTATTGTCCTAGGTGTACAAACAAGCATCTGTTGAGAGAATGCCCTTTAGACAAATCAGAGATCTGTTAGATCTGTGACAGGGAACATCCTACCAGTCAATGTAGTCAACTTCCAGCCTTAAAAAGGTTGAGTAAGAAGAAAACCATCATAGATGAAGAATTGAACTATGTGGGACAAAAACAGGCTAGAAATTTCCCTTATAATTAGTATCCAAACCAGCCTTCTTATAGGGGTTCTTCTAATTGGGGAAATAATCAATGGAATCCAACTTGGCATGGGCCTCAGAATAATCCTCCTTGGGGACAACAGGATTGGCCAAATCAACTTTGGAAAAACTAAAATTGGTAAAATCAGCCCTGGGGGAATCAACAATGGCCACCACAGTTTGGATCACAAAACATGCAACCTCAATGGGGTCCTCAATAGGGATATAATCAACAATATTAGGGACAACCTAGGCATTTCCAACCTCAACAACAAGCATTACTAATTGAACCCTCCAACACAAGGTCAGTCACAAAATGAGCTAGTTAGCCAACCACCCTTATTAGCTCAACCTATACCAAATCCATGAAATAAACAGGGACCAACTATTTACATGATAGAACAAGAAAACATGGTTGGTATTAACGCTATATATCCAAATAATCTCCAGCTGCATTCTAGGAAAACATTCCCAAGACCATCTCCTCCAACTATAGTTGAAGTAACCAATGATGAGGAACCTGAAGATTCATGCACTCAACTTCCAGAGGAGATTACTACCAAAAAAGTGCTAAAAGAATCATCCTTGGATAACTCTGGAGTTCCTCCTAAAAGATTGACTTCGAAGAACATTCCTGGACACACTTTTGCTAAAAGCTCCAGAGATGGAAAAACTAGCACCATACCTGGAACGGCTCAAACAACATGTTCCCCAGAAAAAGATCTTGTAAAAACAAGTCCAATCTACCCTGGAACTAGAACTTTTACAAGAAATCAAGCAACTGAACATTAAAATTCCACTCCTCCAAGCAATCAGAGATGTGCCATAACTGAATCAATTCATTAAACATCGTTGTGTCAAAACACAGGGTAGGAAGAAAAACTTTCCTTCTACAATCTAGGTGGAAGGGAAAATAGTAGATCTACTGATGGGAGAAATGCTCCTTCCAAAATATGGAGACCCTAGAAATCTTGTCATAATATTTTGGTTGATTTAGGAGCAACAATTAATGTGATGATAGTTCATACAATGGACAAATTAGCCCTAATAGGTATTTCTAAAAGGGGTAATTACTGATGTTCTAGTTGTGATAAAATCATGGGAATTTCTAGTAGACTTCCTGATATTAGAACTAAGAAACCAGAGAAATGCTTATCTACTGATATTAGGAAGACCATGGCTGGCTACAATAGAAGCATCTATTGATTGCCGAACTGGGGATATGGTCATTTCTAATGGGATAGATTTGAAGAAAATATCTCTATATCCTCCAGCTAAACCATCAATACATTATACAAGAAGAGTATGGGTGGATGAGCCAGATAAGATGGAAAATAGTGCCTCAGTAGCTATGGTCACCATCAAGGAACATTTGGGTGAGTTGGAAGAAGAAATCTACTATGATAAGACAGAAGACATTACCCACATCCTAATCAATGAGGATGTGATGGAGCTTGGCCAAGATTCTAGGAGAGAACTTCTCACTTCTACTCATTGTACCCTAGCAAATATCATTCCTGGTGGGGAGACCTTTTACAGAGACTTAGCCACGTTCCACATGTTGCTTCCACATTCTTGTCGCCTCAATACCATGACTCCAGTGTATGGATTAACTACATCCATGGATCAAATCACAAAATAGGTCATGATTTTACCAGGGAAAACACTTAATATCAATACCCAGTTAACAGCAAATTAGGAAGAAAAACTTATCCAACTTCTGATTTCCCATTCAACAGCTTTTTCTTGGGAATACCAAGATATGAAGGGCATCCCTCCTGAGATCTATACCCATCATATATACACTGAGGATATCAAACCTATTAGACAACCCTAGAGAAGATTGAATCCTGCTTAAAAGACATTGTTAAGATTGAAATAGAAAAATTACTGCAAGAAGGGTTTATATATCTAATCTTAGACAGTCAATGGGTCTCACCCCTAGTCATAGTGCCTAAAAAGAATGGGAATGGAAGGTGTGTATTGACTATAGGGAGATAAACAAAGCTATAAAAAAGGACTACTTTCCCTTACCATTCATTGACCAAGTGTTGGACAACCTTGCTGAGAGAAAGTATTTTTCTTTCCTAGATGGGTTCAATGGGTATAACCAAATCCAAGTAGCACCTAAAGATCAAGACAAAACCACTTTCACCTACTCTTGGGGAACTTTTTCTTACAAAGTTCTTCCATTTGGACTATGTAATGCCCCAGCTACATTTCAAAGGCTTATTTTAGCCATTTTTGCTGAATTAGCTAATGAGTGCATGGAGGTCTATATGGATGACTTTACTGTGTATGGGGACAACTTTGAAGAATCTCTCACAAACCTTGAGAAAGTACTGAAATGTTGTGAGAAAAATTAATTATCCCTGAGCCATGAAAAGTCCTTCATGATGGTGGAGGAAGGAATTGTATTGGGACACCACATTTCAGCAAATGGGATCAAAGTGGATCAAAACAAGATAGAAGTGATCAGATGGTTACCTTCACTGAAAAATCATATAGATGTTAGAATTTTTCTGGGTCATGCAGGCTACTATAGGAGATTCATAGAAAATTTCAGTAGAATAGCTGCCCCCTTGTTTACTCTGCTTAACAAAGATAGAATTTCTATGGACAGAAGACTGTCAATCAACATTTGAAACTCTAAAAGATAAGCTTATTGTCACACCCATTTTGAGAGGACCTAATTGGACTTTACCATTTCACATACGAACTGATGCTTTAAATGAGTCCATTGGGGTAGTATTAGGACATAAGGAGGAAGGAGAGAGTATGCATGCCATTTACTACATCAGCAAAAACCTTACCTTTGTAGAAAGAAATTACACTACAACTGAAAAAGAATTCTTGGCAGTCATCTATGCTATTAACAAATTCAGGCATTATATCACTAGATATAAAATATTTGTACATACTGATATAAAATATTTGTACATACTAATCATGCAGCCATCAAGTACCTAATGAATAAGCCAGTAGTGGGTGCAAGGATCATTAGGTGGTTATTGCTATTGCAGGAATTTGACATTACCATAGTTGATAATCTAGGTAAGTTTAATTTGGTTGTTGATTTTCTATCAAGATTGCATACAAGAGGAGAAAACTAGCCAGTGGAGGACAAGTTCCCAGATGAACATCTTTTTGCTATCTCCTCTACTGTACCTTGGTTCGCTGACATAGCTAATCTTTTAGCTACAGGCTTGTATCCATCCCATTTTACCTCAAAACAAAAGAAACACCTAATTAAGGAAAGCTTATCTTACAAATAGTTAAATGGTTTGCTATTTAAATGTGGTCCTAATTTCATTTTACGTGGGTGTTTAAAAGCTAATAATTTTTTTGATGTGTTAAGAGCATGTCATGATAAACCATCTGGTGGGCATTATTCTTCCCATTAAACTATCCACAAGATCCTAGGAGCTGGTTACTACTAGCCTCTATTAATAAGGATACTAAGAAGTATGTACAGTAGTGTGACCAGTGCCAAAGGATGGGACAACCAACCTTCACCCAGGAGATGTTACTGCATCCTCAAGTAATGATGGAGCCATTTGAACAGTGGGGTCTAGATTTTGTGGGACCAATTTCTTCACCATCATCAGGTAAGGAGTATATTCTAGTATGCATAGACTATGTGACTAAATGGGCTAAGGTTCAAGCATTGCAATTTGCACGAGAAGAGAAAGTTGTTGATTTCCTTTATAATAAATTTTTCTTAAGGTTTGGAGCTCCAAGATCCATAGTTTCAGATAGAGGACCTCAGTTTACTTCACAGGTAATTAGAGCATTCACAGATTATATCAAGTCAAGCAAAAAAAATCTTCACCTTACCATCCTCAAGTCAATGGACAGGTAGAGGTGACTAATAGGGAACTTGAGAATATTCTGACAAGGATAGTGGCAATGAACAGAAAAGATTGGGCTAATAGATTACCTGAAGCAGTTTGGGCTTACAATACCACTTGGAAGTCCACAACAAAGTTCTCACCATATGAATTAGTTTATGGGAAAAAGCCTATTTTGTCTATAAAATTTGATCTCCAGACACTTAAAACTGCATTGGATATTGGTCTACCATTGTCCATAGCCCAACATAACAGAATTCTTCAGCTCAATGAGTTGGATGAAATCCAGACAGAGGCCATTCAGTAAACAGAATAGATTCAGTATCAAAGGAAGCAATGGCATGAACAACACATCAAGAGGAGGACATTTCAACAAGGTGATTAGGTTCTTTATGATTCTAAATTCAAAGAGTTCAAAGGAAAACTACAAACTCATTGGATGGGTCCTTATCAGATAAAGGAAGTTTTTGAAAATGGAACAATGCTATTGGAACCTATTGATGGAAGCACAGACACATTTTTAGTAAATGGCCATCGAATCAGACTCTATAAAAGGGCATCCACTAAAGAAGAGTTCATAAAAGATTTGTGTTTTGATACAGGGGATACTTCCTTTGTCATAGTTTTGGACTAGTTGTAAAAAAAAAGGATGAAAACCAGCAAATGGCGGCCTTCTTAAAAAAAAAAAAAAAAGAGAAGGTTGAAAACTAGCAAATGGTAGCCTTCTTAAAAAAAAAAAAATAGAGGAAGATGGAAAACTAGTAAATGGCTATCTTTCTCGACCAAGGGGATTGAAAACTAGCAAATGGCAGTTCCCTTCTTCATGCCAGATAAGAATAATCAAGCTATGGAGGTGATCACGTGCCGGGAGTTACTCAAACACACCTTTGATGCTCGCAAGCTAGGAGCACCTCTAGTGCTTCACCAATAAAGAGTTATTCACAACCATAATAAGTGGGAGGAGACCCAACTCTCCAGGCAAGAAAGTAGAGATGTCATTCGATGAGGTCATCATGACTCATCCTCCACTTTATGATAGGGAAAAAGATGAAATCAACACATATTCTGGGAGCAATCATTACTCTCATTTGCACGGGTACCTACAAAGGACTGTGCTGATGTCACCCTGGATACATGGATTCTTGAACTACTCTGCAGGAATGAATGCAGGTTACGTGACAATAAAGATGATTGACGTCATTTCAAGCCACAAAAAGTTGCTCAAGTGCCACGTCACGTCCAGTCTCATCAATGCCGCAGCATCTCAGCCAAGTACATTGCGCCCTCATCATTAAGAATGGTTCAAGTAATTCTCTCTTAATTAAGCATTAATTAGCAATTGTCTTATCATTTCTATTTTTGGGTGCTGTCATTATGACACGTGCTCCTGCCATTATTTTCCTTCCCAAATTCATGCATGCCATCATCTTTGTTGTACTATCACCATGCCTACGGAGTGTCCCATCACTCTGCTTCAATTATGACCGCATAAGCACTCTAACCAATTTTAAGTTATTTTTCCATAAGCCTAAGTTGTTAAACGAATTGACATAATAATACTCATTCAAAACTACAAAATATCTTGAAGAACAGAGTCAGCTGATATAGTTCTCCAGAACCTACAGAGTGAGGAAGAATTGTAAGCATAGAGGATAGGAAAAGAATTTAGAAATGGGGGTTAAGAAGAAATCAAAGCCAGAAAGTGTTACAGGTCTTTTGTAAGATGATGTTGTAGCAAACATTCTAAGGAATGCATGATGGTTGGAGTTTTTGGAAAAGTTTGAAGGGTTTCAAGAAGATATTGTTGATGAGTTCCTAAGAAACTTGAGGGACAATCAGACAGTTGTAAGGGGAGTTCAAATCAATCTCTCTGCAACCACTATCAGTCATATTTCTGGGTTCCCTGAACAAGGTGAGAGGTTCTATCATGTGAAAACTTTATATGTTGATTTGATTAAGAATTTCTCTATTGAAGGTGAACCTGCAATACAATTGCATTTAAATAAAAATGAGGTTAAAGGAATTCTTAGGTTCTCACTTCCAAACCCTTGGCAATCTATAGCTACATGGTTGATGAAATATTTCACATGTGATGGTCAATTTTCCTTAGTTCTAGTACTAATAATGAAAATGTTGATTTTTCTAAGGCATGGGAATGGACACCCTGAATTCAGCATAAACATTCCCAACTTTTTGTACTCTGCCATTAGGACAACTACAGAAAAATATCAACAAAACAAGGATCCTATGAAACATCATGGACTCATTTTTCTAATAGTTAAACACCACTTTCTATCTCAAGTTGATGGGGAAGAATTATGGCAGACATTTCTTAAACAAAAACCCTAGGACAGAGAGCCAGAGAGGACATAGGAAGAGGGTGAGGGTTCCTCTACCCAGCAAGAAGAAGAGGTAGAACCTTCAACCTCCTCTCCAATTGTTGAAAAAGGTAAAAAGTTAAAGAGCCTGCTCTTGAGCAAACTCCTTACATGACTTGCTCAGCTAGGAGGAAGATGACTTTGGCTAAGGAGTCTTCTCCTAAGGGACTAACAGGGGAGAGGTCAGGGTAGAAAGCAAAGAGAACCCCAAAGAAAGCTGACTCTAGAATACACTATTGGGCTGAAGAAGCATCTCATGATTCTAATGAGATCCCTCTAGTGAGAAAGAAAAGACATAGAGAAGTTTCCCCAGAACCATCTGTCCATCTGGGTTCAAGTCTGACTTCAGAACAATCTCCTACTCCAGAGACAGGACACAGGCAGACTTTTACTATTTCCTCTAATTCTAAGGATGAGATACCTACTCCAGAGGCACCTACCCCACCTATGCTACAGAGAAGCAAAAGGAAAAGGTAGCTCTCCCAAGCTGAGAAAGATACTGTTGTCCTAGCTGAAGTGCTTTTGGGTTTCAGAACTTCTGAGGAGAAAGTTGGGCCTTCATCAGTGCCAGCAGATACAAAGAAAACCCAAGAAGAACCTTAGGATAGAGAGGTTGTAGGGAAAGATACAATAGAGCAATTGGGTGCAGCTGACAGTGCAGGATAGATGGCTATGGAAGATCTTGATGTGTAGCAAACAGAAGAAGAAACAGGAACTTTCTCTCACCCCTCTGATCAAGAGGATATTAAGATTTCAAAAGAGCAGCAAATGTTGGAAGAAATTGATAATCTAAAAAGATTACTATGGGGGAAAAATTAGATTATCATTGATCTCAAGAAGGTTAGAATGGAGATAGAGATGGAGCAAAAATAGGTAATTAAAAAATTGCAAACAGAGCTCCAAAGCAAAAACTAGATAATTTAGGAGAAGGAAGCAGAATTGGAAGCCCAGAAAACTTAGACAGCTCAAATCATGAAGGAGAAGGAGATAGAGGCAGTACAAAGTATTTATGATCTTACCAAGGCTAGAGACAATGGCCTCATAATAATTACAGCATTAATTGAGAAAGTACAGAGCCAAGATAAACAATTGACTTGGGCCAACAACAAAATAGATAATCAAGAGGAATATATTCATGAGTTTGCTAGCCCAGGGGCAACCAGTGAACAGAAGGTACAAATAGATCCATATGTGGGTCCAATCCCCATTGATATTCCTAAGGCCCTGTTCCACTGGGAAAGGAGATGTAGAGAATATGAGGCTTCTAAGCCTATGCTACAATTACAGAGGGCAGTTGCTGCCATGACAAAAGAGTAGAAACCCTGGAGAAAAAAGTCATTTAGATGGCCTCCATTTCTTTTGAAATTCTATATTGTAGGCCTCCAAGTGCTAGTTATGCTATGTTTTTATAGGAAAGAGTCCTACAGAGGAAGTTATCTTTAATCATGTCTGATCTAACTGAGAATACAAAGACAACAGAGGGATTCATGGAAGCATATACAAGGAGTTCTGATGAAGACAAAAAACTTTTTGTGTGAATTATATCTGCATGGTTTCTGTGTTGATGATATGACCTTCATTCTTAATTATTTTGTGGGGGAATGCTACCTCAAAGCATTCATGTCACTGATGAGGAATCATCAGATTTGGAATAAGCGAATGGAGGCTTATCTCAAAAAGGATACAAAAATAGATCTTTTCATCAGAAAGGAGTGTCCAAACCCTTATGCTTTTGAGGTCCAATTCAAGGCATATGTCTATCACCCTAAAAGTTAGAACAAAATTTTGCCATTATATCTGAAAAATCTACAAGAGTGCTCCATTAATTTTGGTCTTTTTATGAACAGTTCAGCTAATCGAGTGCTTGTAGTAGCAAAGAAAAGGTGGAACATTCTGACTTCAGAGCAGAAAATGAGAGAAGTGGTAACCCCTACTAACTTAAGGTTATTTATGAGGAAGGCAAGGTTAATATCTAAAATGATGGATAAACACAAATAGGGATGGATAGATGGGCATTTCAAAGCCCCTATCATAATTGAGCCACTACCTGTCTGGGCTGAGCAGATGGAAGATGATAAGTTGCAGGAGTGGTTGAAACAGGTTGATCAGTACAGGGGAAATAGTAATACCAACCGCACCACTTGGACTACCTATGCATAGGACTACAACTTGATTGACATGCTACTCCACTAGAATAAGTCCAGATTGTGAGAAGCAGGAGGACCTGCTAAACCTTAAGTATGGGTAGATGATGAGTGCCAGGTAGCACCCATGAAATACATATTTTTGCCTCTCTTTTTCTCCTTTCCGATTCCATCTTCTTGATGACTGCATCCGAATAGGCTAGCAAGATTGTTCTAAATAATGATTAATAGGAGATGAATTACTTAAGATCATGATTTCTGATTAAAGGACTAATTTGCATGTAATTGATGGAAACATGCAGAAATACTTCTCTTTTTGAATCAACAGGTGTAGATGTTCGGGTTGGCAATTTTGTGCATCTCCAAATGTAGTCCTAATGATCTCTGAAGACAATATTAGAATACCATGACATCAGAAGTTTTGGAGTAAAGAGGAAAAGCATCTCCAGAGCTAGACTAAAGTCTAGAGCATCTCCGGAGCTGAGTAAGAAGGCCATAATTTTATCTCCAGAGCTGCAGACAGAGACATACATTTCTGGTGCCTCTTTAGAGTAAAGCAGATTTCCAACATAGCTATCGGTCAGACACTTTCAGTGATCATCGTGATACCCCTAATATTACTCAAATCATCACCTAAGTGATTAATGGCAATCTATAGTTTACTACTAGGAGTTTTTATCTCTTTTTAGTTTTTGCATGAGTTACTGATAAAATTGATTTAATATCCATATTTTCAGGGCCTCGCTGCCCAAATGTATTAAGACTGAAACTTAGATTTAGAGTGGACTTCTGTTCCACTCAATCTATTTTTATTGCATGGTTATTTTCCGTAGTTAGACAACTAGTATAATAAAGAGATGGATGTCATCTCATAGAAGAACTGGTAGATAAGATAAGTGATATCTCATCACTAATTTTATATATACTTACAGAAGAAGTAGAAAAAGATAGCAATTATTTCTTTTGATTTCTGTAATCTCATTTTGATATTAATATTTTGCAAAATACAAAGCTGATGGAATTGGACTGAATTGAGTTGTGATATCATTCTCTTGTGTTGATTTTTTACTTTAGTCTTCAGCCCTAAGGGTGTGGAGCAAGGGCCCACTCTCACCATCAAGGCAGAAGGCTAGTACTGTTGTTTTGTTGTTTTAGATTTTGCTTTAAAAGATATTTACTATTTTCATAGATAGATGCATGTTTCAGTTTGTAGATTTGCTTTAAGTAATTTATTGTTTAGTTTTGTTTTCAATATTCTTGGAATTCATTTCATAGTAGATAGATCAGTTCCTTTAAATCAATAGAAGTCATTAGAGTTAGTTAGATAAGACTGGAAACAATAGGATTCCTAATTGCAGATAGCCAAGGACACATCCCTAGATTTGACAAAAGAGATATGATTAAATGATAAGGTATAACGACCCTTGTCACCTATCACACATTTATGTAGAATCATATTTATTTGCATTGATAACTTTTTGTTCAACATTCTTCATGATATACATACATGTATGTGACTGTTGTTTTACTTGCAAATGTTTATATGCATGATTATTCGATGCCTGAATTGTTAAATTAAATAATGCCTATCTTTGTTTATATATATATAGCATTAAATATTATTGCAAAATTTAATATGCTTATATTTGTAATCATTTATATAAATATATTATTTACAAAATAAAATAGGAAGCATCCTAGTTTTTTGAAACAAACAAATATATATATATATATATATATATATATATATATATATATATATATATATATATATATATATATATATATATATATTGTATTTGATAAAAAGAAAACATGCAAAGATTTTCAACTTTTAAAATAAAACTAAATTAGAGTGCACGAATGGGAACGAACCAAAATTTATGAGAAAAACAAAAGGAAGTTACCCTAAAACGTGAGATAACAATAGAGCTCAAAGAACATTAAAAAAAGGAAGGGTATGAACAGGAGGAAGGAAGAATAGGGTACAACTTAGGGTAGTGGAAAAACAAGGAAGAGGCAGGGGAATCCAAGGGCTTCCAAGTTGGAATGGTTTCACTGATTATTTCCAGGTTTTCTTCTCCATTCTTTTTGCGATTAAAATTCTATTCTTTTGCCTATAGCAAAGATTGCATGGTTTGTTTGATTTTTTAAGAAATCTATGTATGAAATCTGAAGTTTCTGGTTGATTTCATTAATAGTTATTCCATTGAAAGTGGTGTTTTGTCCAGAGGCTATGACACTGCCTTTGAAGGCAGGCCACAAGCTCTCTTGTTGAGGTCGTGGGAGGCCTATAGGCCTTCGCACATCCCTAGCAAGAGGACTAAGGGGGCAACATAGGAGTTTAACCTTTGAAATCTTCTATTAAAACCCAATAAAACTTGCTTTATTTGCTATCTCTCATTGTTGTTCTGGCATACATTTCACTGTCCTGGCACATTGCTATTCTGGCTTGAATTTCAAATCAAATATGAGTATTCCCTCATATATACTGATGTTCTGGCATGGGAAACAAATCAAATCTAGGTTATTCTTCCTATATACTATTGTTCCGGCATGAGAAACAAATCGAATATGAGTTATTCTTCATATATACTATTGTTTCGGCATGAGAAACAAATCAAATCTGAGTTATTCTTCATATATATTGTTGTTCTGGCATGGTAAACAAATCAAATCTAAGTTATTCTTCCTATATACTGTTGTTCCAACATGAAAAATAAATCAAATATGAGTTAAGTTTTGGTTAAGTTTTTTGATGAACTGTTAATAAGCTGTTAGCCGGTTGTTGGTGGCCCTGGGCCTGTTCTGCTATCGTTTGGCTTTGTTATTGGGTTCTGCTCTTATGCTAGCTGCTTATCTTAATAAAAAACAAATCAAATTTGAGTTATTCTTCCTATATGCTATTGTTCCGACACGAGAAACAAATCAAATCTAAGTTATTCTTCATATATACTATTGTTTTGGCATGAGAAATAAATCAAATCTAAGTTTTACTATTATATTTATTGTTGTACTGGCATGAATTTAGCGAACAACCAGTTATTTATGTGAAAATTGATATAGAACAGTGAAATCTTTTCATTACTACCTCTCTTTAAAGATGAAATTTGTCATTATTGGTATATATATTTATATATAAACCATTTATATATATATGGGTATATATATACCCGCTGTTAGGGACACATGCTGAGATATTCAAATTGCTTTATGACTAAAATTAATGTACCATACCCTGCAAAACAACATAGGAAAAGTCAAAATCATGAGATGAAACTGTAAAATGTGCTAGCAAAATAGTAATCAAACATTTTGATAAAACTAAGTACATATGGAAACAAGGAGATACTGATTTTATAACAGAAAGATTCATTGTTGTTATTGTAAGAAGAATTGATTTATTATCATTATTTTAATGTGCTTGCAAAGGAAATAGAAATATATAATTTTATTTATTATGCATTGTCTGTTTGGGAAAGTTACCTTTTGGGACAGGTGCTAAATATGGGTAAAATAGAGAACTAGGTCTTCTTTTTTGGGATCTACACACTATTAAACAATTTCATACTTTGGCCAAAGGTAAATTGTGATGTTGAAATAGATGGATTGTATGCCTAGTTATTTATTTTATTCTTTGCCATATCTTGTTAATGTGATGTTGCATTCAAGTTAGGGATGAATGTAGGTTAATGACACACACCAAATTCCACCCTGCCAACTGTTTACAAGTTTCTAGGCCCTTTGTACAGGGTCAAGCATTCTTCAAGTTTGAAGAATATCGAGGAAGCTTAAGCTTCATGGTTGGGCAGAAAAGTGTCTAAACCATGTCTGTGTCCTTTGATGTAGCAGATGACTAGATGGTTGATGGATGTCAAGGATTGGTCTATGCATTATGAATTCTACTTGCATATGCTGACATGTATTACTTCATTGTATTGGAATGAATTGTAAGGCACTTAAGTCATATTAAAACATGTACATATTATTTCATGGAACTCTGTAACTATACTTCTGTACGATGAATTGTAACATTATTGATTACCATATAAATGAATCAAATCTTGTGTTTGTCAATTATTAGTAAATCTCTCTCTTTTTCTTTGATAGTGTAATTGTAGTTTACTTTTACTTCAGTTATTTATGTGATGGAATTTGATACTTTACATTGTAATTGTAGTTTACTTTTACTTTAGTTATTTATGTAATGGAATTCAATACTTTATAGGAAGCGACCACACACACAAGAAAAGAAGCACATTCCCAACCAAGGCTATTCACAACACAAAATCCATAAACCATGGATTTGAAACAAGGGGGAGAGAGTGGACTACTCTACTCAAAGAGAAAGACATCAGTACCAACTTCTAATTTCTTCAACACTACTTTCTCATATTTCAACTTAACCATTTTATCCTCAATATCATCTCCTATAACAACTTAACCATCTCAATATTCCAATAATCACAAGGAGGGCACTCTTTCCTCTCAAACACAACCACAATCTCAAATAAGGATTCAAGCCAATCAACTCCTCTCAAGGAGTGAGCTTTCCCTGAGGAGGTTCTCACCTCTCTCCGAACCCCAAATACAAGGCAAGCTCTTCCACACAAGTGGTGAGCATTTGCTTAAACAACCCATCCCCAAAATAATAACACAACCAAACAAGAACATACATTACATGCATAACCTAAGCAAATAAAGAACTACTAAAAGCTTGAAGAATCTTGAGAGCTTACCTCTAAAGCTCTCCAAGTATGAATGAGGTGAATAAGATCTACTCAAGAGTTGTCCAACACTTCAAAAATCCTCTCCAAAACCTAAGATCCTCCCAATCCAAAAAGACAAAAGGCCCTTTCTCCTCTCCAAAGGGAGACATAAATGGGATGAAAACCTAATTCCATTCAATGGGGAGGTGACACTTGTGACCTTCCCATTCACTCTCACAAGCACTCTTTCTCACAAGTGCTTTTTCACATGTGTGAGACATTGGGGAAAGGAATGTCCTTAGGCTCTCTTCCCATAAGCTCTTACATTGTGTACTAAAACATGTGAGAGCCTTGGGAGCCACCCAAATCAAATCAAGAACTTAGGAGATTGGGATTGGGATGGTGATAAGTCTCCATCTCTCTTACCAAATCCTAATCTCATCACCCTTCTTCGAAGGTCAACTTGAGGGGTCATATCTTGGTCTAGGCCCAAGATTTGAAGCTCAAAAGATACCTATACCATAGGTACTTGACCTAGGGTCCCTAAACCTACACAAAACTAATAAAAAACTTTAAAAAAACATTTTAAAATGCCCCAAAAGCCCATGAACGAAAATGGACATGTGGATGACGACTCATCATCCATCTCACTACTTGACAACCGTAGAAGACTCATAAATCAAAGTGTACAAATAAAAAACATTACAACCATTCTAATTTAAACAATAACCTTAATCCACCTTAGGGATTAGGTTAGCATTATTGATTAATTACATGAGTTACTTAGTAGACCTCTAGATTCCATTGGCCATGGAAATAACCTACACACTTACACACACATCAATAGTCCAATGTATATCATAGCCGAAGCAATTCAAAGTACACACATGAGGTCGAACAAGTTCCTACATTTCAATTAGGTCACTTTCATAACTCATGGTAACATTCACTATATTCCCAAATCAAATTTACTTTTAACACGCAATCCTGATCATGGAATCGTAATCAATATACTAGTCCATCGACTCAAATTAGCTCATCCCATAAATACAATTGCATATTGTAATTCATGACATTCATCATCATAGAAGAATAATATAACCTAAGCATATATAGATACCTCATCAACAATATAACAACACATCTATCTATTTAAACACAATAAAGCCATCGAAAGTCTAATGTATGGGATCAACCGTCCCCAAAAATATCTAGTGTAAAATTATAAATCCATATGTAACAAGTCTAATAAGTCAAATCAAGAGGTGTAACAAAGGTGGCCTCACATCAATTTCACTAAGGATCCTTTTCAAGCACAATCGAGTGACATACAATCAATCTGAGCTAATGCATACATCTCCTATGCATACTTACTCAACACAACTACCTAATAAATAGATCCACAACAACACCATATCGGTTCTTGGACAAAGTCACCATACCATATACAAAAACCTAAGCCTGGGTAAAGAAATACAATTAGGTCTAATAGTGCCACTAAACCTATCCCACAAGGGTAGGCCTCACATATTCTCATCCTCTTAATTTTTCTCTTTCCCTTTGACATTGGTCTTTTGTATTATGCCTTGTATGTTGTGCTTTTCACATCCATTTCAACTTTTGTATTTGATTTCACATTTCATGTCCCTTATGTTGGGCTATTCTCAATTTATATTATCTTTTGAAATTCTTATCCATTGATTACCTTTGCTTACTTAGGTTTTCATTTCCATTTTTGTTCCTTATTTTCGTATGGTATTATGGCCCTTGCCCTTTACCATGGTGATTTCTCATTTTTTGTTCTTTCATATGCCTATTATCATTACATGTTGTCAATGCTTGTTTACACCTATTACATAATACCTAGTCTTTGACCATTATCTACATCACATTGCTCTACCTTGCTTATTAGAGCTTACACATGAAACCTAAATGGTTACATCACAATCCTAGATTTTGTTAGAATTAGGCCAAACAACTAAGAGGGGGGAGTGAATCAGTTGTACTGCAAAATTAACCCTTTCTCTTTTTAATCTTCTTTCACAACTTATAAACAGATTAATGATGTAAACATTAAAGCATGAAACAATAACACATGAGTAGAAACACAATTAACACACTTGACACCAAGATTTTTAATGTGGAAACCCGGTTAAGGGAAAACCATGGTGGGGGTTAACCCACAAGATTTGTAGCATGTTAAAAGTACTTGAAAATAGGAAGGCACTTGCCTTTGGGTGTACTGTCCAGAGCTCACTGCTCAAAAGAGGCTCACTACCTATAGAATTTATGTTTAATACAGAAAAAATTAACTGAGAAATAGCATCTCCTTCATGCTTGGTTCAGTCTCATTGAATGCTCATAAAAATTCTGCTCTTCTTCCAAATACTTCTTCACTAGCACTTCATCCTTTATTGTTCTTGTTCCTCTACTCCTCTTCTCTACTTTGCCTTTGATCCTTTCTTCAAATCTAAATATTTCACACAAGGATGATTTTCCACAACTCATTTGCACACCTTTATATGCTTCATCAACCTTGGAATAAACATCAAGGTCGGCACTCCAAACATTTGACTTAATGTGAATCACTAGGCTGTTGGCCAAACATAACTGGGACTCAAATCTTCCTTGATCAACACACCATGCTCCATAGAATTGCTCTTAGATCATCCGCAACACACTAGAATCATCTGGTTGGCCAAGACTAGGAAAAACAACAACACCAAGAAGAAAATCTTTAACTACGAGCTTGGTCTTCAATGCGGACCTCCAACATAGCAGGCACATGATCCAGAGACCTCCACAAGCACATTGAATTTAACAAAGACATCCGCACTCCTCCAAATCATCAGAATCACTTGCATCTTCTCCTAGAACCTTAAGAACACTATCTGTCATGACTATCACACTAGAAAGATTGCTTGTGGACCTCTAAACCACGAACCACTTGAGTTGATGATACACATTGACTTCCCAAACATACCTCTAGAACCCTAGATCATAATATTCTAATGCAGAGCAATCCAGACCAATTAGCTATCACTCTATCTCTTCTGAACATAGCAAAACCCACTTCTCCTCAGATGGCAATAGCTTCTTCAAATCTTCATGTGGACCTCTCAAAACTTAACTGGAACTACTTTAGACAATCCTCTACACAGCCATATGGTCCGTATACATTGATCTTCATTAATTTTCTCAATATCCTCAACATTCCAGTCTTCTAAATAGGCAACAAAATAGGATATAGTTGACACTAATGGAAACAAGGATATGTTGACACCAATGACAACACTGATTAGGCACATATTTGCAATAATCTCCCCCTTTGTCATTGATGGCAACATATGATGTGAAAAACTAATTCAACCATCAAGACAAGAACTTCTCCCCCTTCTCTTATCACTTTTGCAACTACTTTCTTCACTACTCCCCCTTTCATTAGTAACTAGTTTTTCACATGAATTCTCTCCTCCTTTGACATCAATGGCAAAGGGTACATATTTGCAATCTTTTCTTCCCCTTTTGTTTCAGACTGATCTCAAAATTTGCATACTGACTACTCCCCCTAAGTAGCATCTCCTTAACATCAATCTGGATCACAAGATATGATTGTGAATTCCACCAGATTGATTCATCCTAGTGCATCTTAGTTCTGATCAGGAGGGGTAATAACCCCTAACTTCTCTCTGAGATACTCAAAAGTATCCTTGGATAGAGGCTTGGTGAAAATATCTGCAATCTGATCCTTTGAAGAAACAAAATCTAATCTAACTTCATTCTCATTAACCTTCTCTCTCAAAAAGTGAAACTTGATTGATATGTGCTTTGTCTTTGAATGCAACACTAGATTCTTTAAGATGCTTATTGCACTTGAATTATCACAGAAGATTGTGATAGGCTCCTTAAAAACAATTCTGATATCCTTCAACATTTACTTCATCCATAGAACTTGAGTACAATTGTTTGCTGCTGCTATATATTCTGCCTTTGCTATACATAGGGATATTGCCTCCTGCTTTTTGCTCAACCAAGAAACCAATTTACTTCCCAAGAAGAATGCACCACCACTAGTACTTTTTCTATCATCCACATCTCCTGCCCAATCAGCATCTGTATATGCATGAAGAGTGAAGTCATTATCCTTTGGATACCATAATCCATAATCAAGTGTCCCTTTGAGATATCTAAAAATTCTCTTGACTACTACAACATGGGATTCTTTAGGATCAACTTGAAATCTAGCAACAAGTCCAACTGCATTCATGATATCAGGTCAGGTCTGAGTCAGATAGAGCAATCCTCTAATCACTGATCTATACCTTTTTTGATTTTCCTTAGGGGAGTCATCATCCTTACTCAACTTACATCCAGTTACCATGGGTGTACCCACTGGATTTGAATCTTTCATTCCAAACTTTTTCAACAATTCTCTCACATACTTAGATTGAGATATGAAGATACCTTTATCTAATTGAATGATTTGCAGACCTAAGAAGAAATTCATTTCACCAAACATGGACATCTCAAATTCACTCTGCATCTGATGAGAAAATGTTTTGCACATACTCTCATTTCCACCAAAAATGATATCATCAACAAATACATCAACAATCAAAATGTGCTCATGATCAATCTTGAAGTAAAAATTACTGTCAACAGTGCCTTTGCTATATCCTAGCTTTAGTAGATACTTATCTAATCTTGCATACCAGGCTCTTGGGGCTTGTTTGAGTCTTTACAATGCTTTCCTCAACCTGCAGACCATATCTCTCTAATCAGACAACTAAAATCCTTCTGGTTGCTCAATGTAGACTTCTTCTTCTAATTCTCTGTTTAGGAATGCTGACTTGACATCCATTTGATAGACCTTGAAATCTTTTTAAGCAGCAAATGCAAGAAATAATCTAACTACCTCTATTCTTGCCACCGGAGCAAAAGTTTTTTCAAAATCAATTCCTTCCACTTGAGAATATCCTTTGCAGACCAACCTTGCTTTGTTTCTTACAACTTCACCATCTTCATTTAGTTTATTCTGAAAGACCCATTTAGTTCCAATCACATTTTTGTCTCCAGGTCTAGGAACAAGATCCCAAATGTGATTCTTTTCAATTTGCATTAATTCTTCTTCCATGGCTTTTACCCAGTTTTCATCATTGCAAGCTTCACTTACTAAATTTGGTTCAATCTTTGAAATCAAACAAATTTCCTCTTGATCTTCAACAATTCTTTTCCTAGTTCGAACACCTTTATATCTATCTCCTATGATTTGATCTTTAGGATGATTTAGTCTTACATACCTAGGAGTTTTGAGATTTATTTGAACCTCTATTTGTTGAGTTTGTTCTTCAACATCTGTCCTAACCTCTTAAGTCACTGGATTTTCTAGATCAATCTGAATCTGAGTCTAGATTTGAACTTGTCTTCCTTGACTTTGACTTTCATCTTGATCATCTGATTCATATCCATAAGACCTAGAATGTCCTTCTTTGCTCTCATCAACTCTAACATTTGCACTTTCAACAATCTTTTTCAATCTTTTGTTAAAGCACCAGTATGCCTTGCTTTAAGTAGAGTAACCCAAAAATATCCCTTCATCACTTCTTGCTTCAAACTTGCCTAGATCCTCATCTTTTTTGATATAGCACTTACTACCAAAAAATCTGAAGTATCTCACAGTAGGAGGATGACCAAACCATACTTCATAAGGGGTCTTACTAGAATTGCCTTTGATCTGCACCCGGTTGAGAGTGTAGACAGTAGTACTCACATCTTCTCTCCAATAGACTTGTGGAACATTTGCTTCCATCATCATGGTCCTGGCAGCTTCTTGAATGGTCCGGTTCTTTCTTTTCATGACTCCATTTTGCTGAGGAGTCCTAGGAGTAGATAACTATCTTTTTATTCCATGCTTTTCACAGAATGTATCAAACTCACCGGAGGTAGACTCTCCACCTCTGTCGGATCTCAGACACTTTATTTTTTCACCAATCTCATTTTCCACCATAACCTTGAACACCTTGAACTTGTCAAGAGCTTCTGATTTTTCTTTCAAAAAGGTTACCCACATCATCTAGGAGTAATCATCAATTAGTAACATAAAATATTCATCTCCTTGCACACTCCTAATTCTAGCAGGGTCACATAGATCAGTATGCACAAGTTCCAGCCATCCACTTGAAAAATTTTCTTTACTCTTGAATGAAATTTTATTCTATTTACCCAATTGACATTCTCTACACATGCTATCAGCAGGTTTCACAAGTTTTGGAAGATCTCTCACAGCCTGAGTAGAACTTATCTTGACAATGTTATCAAAATTCACATGACACATTCTCCTATGCCATAACCAACTCTGATCAATTTGAGCAATCAAACAACTCTTGCTAGAACTACTTAAATGAAATATGTTACCTCTAGTCTGAGTACTAGATGCAATTTCAGTTCCGGAGCTTTCCAAGATTCTGCATTTTCCATCCTTGAATTGGAGATCATAACCCTTGTCAACCAACTTTCCAACACTAAGAAGATTATGCTTTAATCCTTCCAAATACAAAACATCATTAGTGTTATTCTTACCATCAAAAGAGATGGATCCTCTACCATGGATTCTACTAGCTGAGTTGTCTCCAAATTTCACAATTCCACCTTCATATTTTTCAAAGCTTACAAACTTACTTTTATCACCAGTCATATGATGAGAATATCCACTATCAATTACCCATTCATCTTTTTCTACAACCTGAGCAGCTAAGGCACTTTCCACATTTGCACAGCTAGCAGATTTAGTAGGCACCAGATCTTCATCTTTGATAGCAATGAATGCCCAATCATTTTCAGTGGAACCTCCATGATTAGATTCATCATCTGTGACTCCTTCTTCACCAGCTTCTTGGACATAGTAGCATTTCTTCTAAACTCTAGGTCTATTAGGGTTTGGCCTTGAACCCCTCTCCAGACACCTTGAGGCAAAATGATGAATCTTATTACAAGCAAAACATTTAAATGGCAACTTTCCTTCATACTTACCGGATCCTGTTGGCAATCTTTTGGCAAAAAGGGCTTCAAGTTCATCGAACTTAGTTTCATCGTTTTCAAGATCCTTCCTTGTCCTATCAAATTTGTTAGATCTTCTTGAAGAGATTTCACCTAGATCATATTTTTGTTTTCCATGAATACTGGCTTTAAATGTAGATTCAGACTTAGGAAGAGAATCACCAAACTCACTCATTTCAAATGTTGAAAGTTTACCAACCAACTGATCCATTGTAACAGTTGTCACAGTCCTGATTTCTTCAATGGCAACAACTTTATGCTTGTAGGCCGGAGGTAAGGATCTGAGCACTTTGGCAACAATTTTTGATTCTTCCAATTTTCCACTAGCACACCTTATACTGCTCACAAGTTCATTCACTTTTAGCATGTAGGAGGTAATATTGTCATCTTCACTCATCCTTAAGCTTTCATATCTACCCTTCAGGCTTTGTAGCTTGGCACATTTGACATGTTCATCACCTTCATGCGGTGTTTCCAACTTCTAGATTTCATGCATGGTTTTCAATTCTAGTACATTTGTCATTTCTATATCAGACAGAGCACTTAACAAGGCTTCTATAGCTCAAGTGTTGTTCTCAGCATCTTTGATTTCATTTAGAGTTATAGGACCTTTTTCTAGAATCTTATATTTATTCTTAGTTATCAACCAGTAGGCATCTCCCATACATTACAAATGACACTGCATGCACATCTTTCATAGAGTGTAATTTGTTCCATCAAATCTCAGACTGTCTTTCTTGTAAGTCAACATTTTAGATCTCCTCAAGTAGTCAAGCTTCTTATGAGGAACTTAGCTCTGATAACAATTGTTGGAATTAGGCTAGACAACTGAGAGGGGGAGTGAATCAGTTGTCCCACAAAATTAACCCTTTCCCTTTTTAATCTTCTTTCACAACTTATAAATAGATTAATGATGTAAACATTAAAGCATGAAACAATAACACATGAGCAGAAACACAATTAACACAATTGACACCAAGATTTTTAACGTGGAAACCCAGTTAAGGGAAAACCACAGTGGGGGTTAACCCACAAGATTCGTACCCTGTTAAAAGTACTTGAAAATGGGAAGGCACTTGCCTTCGGGCACACTGCCCAGAGCTCACTACTCAAAAGAGGCTCACTACCTACAGAATTTATGTTTAATACAGAAAGAATTAACTGAGAAATAGCATCTCCTTCATGCTTGGTTCAGTCTCATTAAATGCTCATAAAACTTCTGCTCTTCTCCCAAATACTTCTTCACTAGCACTTCATCATTTACTGTTCTTGTTCCTTTGCTCCTCTTCTCTACTCTACCTCTGATCCTTTCTTCAAATTTGAATATTTCACACAAGGATGATTTTCCACAAATCAACTGCACGCCTTTATATGCTTCATCAACCTTGGAATAAACATCAAGGTTAGCACTCCAAACATCTGACTTAATGTGAATCACTAAGCTGTCGGCCAAACATAACTGAGACTCAAATCTTCCTTGATCAACACGCCACGCTCCATAGAATTGCTCTTAGATCATCCGCAACACGCTAAAATCATACAGTCAGCCAAGACTGGGAAAAACAACAACACCAAGAAGAAAATCTTCAACTATGAGCTCAGTCTTCAATGTGGACCTCCAACACAACAGACACATGATCCAGAGACCTCCACAAGCACATTGAATTTAATAGACATCCACACTCCAAATTATCAGAATCACTTGCATCTTCTCCCAGATCCTCAAGAACACTGTCTGTCATAACTGTCACGCTAGAAAGACTGCTTGTGGACCTCTAAACCATGAACCACTTGAGTTGATGATACACATTGACTTCCCAAACATACCTCTAGAATCGTAGATCATAATATTTCAATGCGGAGAAATCTGGACCAATTAACTGTCACTCTGTCTCTTCTAAACACAACAAAACTCTGTTTTACTCAGATGGCCATAGCTTCTTCAAATCTTCATGTAGACCTCTCAAAACTTACTGGAGCCACTTTAGACAATCCTCTGCATAGCCATATGGTCCACATACATTGATCTTCATTAATTTTCTCAATATCCTCAACATTCCAGTCTTCTAAACAGGTAACAAAATAGGATACAGTTGACACTAATGGCAACAAGGATATGTTGACATCAATGACAACACCGATTAGGCACATATTTGCAACAGATTTATATTTCGAGTTTACATTGATACATCATTATTGATTAATAGGGTAAAGAAAAAATAAAAATATTGCCACAATGGAGATTTGATTTGGTAAAGCATGTGATTAGGCCAATAAAATAATTAACTAATAAAGAATCAATACATCAAACTATTCTCTCTTAATTGTATCTTTTCTCTTACAAAATTATGTTGAGTTTCAATGTGTTTTAATCTAGCATGATAATTTGGGTTATTTTCTAATATCATTGAACTTTTATTATTACACTTCATAGGTGTTGGTCCTTCTTTTTGTTCACTCATGTATTCAAGAATGCAACTTAACCTAATAGATTCATAGGTAGCACCACACAATGATTTATACTTAGCTTCAGTATCTTATACAAAGAAATAATTGGTTTCTTCTTGTTTTTCCAAGACAAAATGCCTAATCCTATAGTGAATGCATATATACTAGTGGTGGATATTTTACCGTATAAATCACTTGATCAATTAGAATAGAATTAATCTATCAACTCAAGATTCAAATGATTAGTATATTCAATATCAAATTTAATAGTTCCTTGTAGGTATCAACTAAATCTCTTGGCTACTTTGAAATGGATCTCATGTGGATTAACCATGAATTACTATGTTGACTAAGTATGCAATATCAAATATTGTTATGGTAAGTAGTTCAAACTTACCACCAGTTGTCTATACAAGTGTCATTTACTTATTTTTTATCATCATCAATATAGAGCTTATCATTCTATTTTAATAAAATAGAGACTAATTTGCACTCGTGCATATTAAACCTTTTAACCAATTTATTTGTATACTTAATTTGAGTAATCAAAGTCTTACCATATTCCCTCCATATATTTAATGAATGTAGGAAGGTGATCAAAATTTAATCTATAACTGAAGAAATAAAGTTAACCATGGTCTGGGTCTGGTTTATATTTTAAATTACTGTTGCAAAGTAAGGTTCGGTGAAAGAATAAGTAATCTAGTATATAATCAATGTTTTTCAATGTATTAAGTAAGTAATCATCACCAAGAATACTTCATTAATAGCTTGGCAACCCTTTTTATGGATTTCTTCAAACCAATCCTGAGTTATTCTTTCCACATGATTTATTTTGTCCAGCTCATCAATTTCCTACTTGGACAAGATTACAACAGGAGCCACAATGTCATCATCTTGTTGCAAGGGACTAACCAGTTGCTTAATATAGGCTTGTAGTTTTATTGTTAGTATGTGGTGACTGATCATGCAAGTACTGTTAAAACCCTAATTCTAGAAGCTTCCAAAAAGCTTGTTATAAGCGGATGGGATGATGTTGCGGGTGGGATTTTGATATTGTATTGTAGCATTTGTAGCGGTATTGAGTTGCAAGGATTGCTAGTTATAATCAGTTTGATTTACTATATAATAATATTAGACTCTCTGTTAGTGGATGTAGCCCGAGTTTGCGTGAGCTACGTTAAAAATTGTCTCTCGTTGTTATTATTTCTGTGTATTTTCATTCCTTTGTTTAATCTTTATTTGCATTTAATTGATATCTTTTGCATGCAATTCTTAACAAGTGGTATTAGAGCGGGTTGTGTTTAATTATCGTCTGCAGGAAGGTCTCATAGTTGAGTGGGAGTCTCACAATTAAGTGGGAGCAATGACGAATGAGGGTAAATTAAAGGTAGATAAATTTAATGGGTAGAATTATTAGTTATGAAAGATGCAGATGGAGGATTATCTCTATCAGAAGGATTTATGGAGGTCATTGGAAGGAATAGCCAAGAAACCGGCAGCAATGACTGATGAGGATTGGGAACTTCTGGATAGAAAGGCACTGGGAACCATTCGGTTGTGCCTGGGACCATCTGTGGTATTTAATATAATAGAAGCAAAGATAACAAATGAACTGATGAAAGCTTTGGCTAAATTGTATGAAAAACCCTCAGCCTTAAATAAGGTATTTCTCATGAAGCACTTATTTAATCTAAAAATGATTGAAGGCGGATCTGTGACAGGTCATTTAAATGAGTTTAATATAATTACCAGTCAGTTAACTTCTATAAAAGTGAAATTTGATGAAAAGGTGAGGGCTCTCTTGGTTTTATGTTATTTGCCAGAAAGCTAAAATAGCTTGGTAATGGCTGTAAGTAACTCTATCTTTAGTTCAAACACTTTGAAATTTGATGATGTTGTTGGTGTTATCCTTAATGAGTAAATGCAATGGAAAAGCTCAGGAGGGTCCACATCAGGTAGTGTTTTGAATGCAGAAAGCAAGGGTAGATCAAAGGAGAGAGGAAAAAGTTTTGGAGGTCATGGGAAGTCATGAGGAAAATTAAAGGACAAGAGGTCCCAATTCAAAGGACAGAGGGATTGTTGGTACTGTGGGAAACCAGGTCAACTGAAGAAAGATTGCTGGTCTTAGAAGAATAAATAAGGAGACAAACAAGAAGGCAATAAGGAGGAAAATGTGGTAAGTAATAAATCTGAAGATGATGCTTTGATTCTTTGCCTAGATAATGCTGATGATTCATGGGTTTTAGATTCAGGGGCCTCATTTCATGCTACACCCCATAGAAGTTATTTTCTTTATTATATCCAAGGGGATTTTGGGCTGGTTTATTTGGGAGATAACGAACCTTGTCAGATTGTTGGAAAGGGAAAAGTTAAGATTAAGTTGCAGAATGGCAATCATTGGCTGCTACAAGAGGTAGGGCACATTCCAAAGCTAAGTAGGAATTTAATTTTAGCAGGGCAGCTAGGTGATGAAGGTTGAATAGTTACTTTTAATGATAAAAATTGGAAAGTTTCAAGAGGTGCCTTAATAGTAGAAAAATGTGTGAAAGTAGGCACCTTATATCTTTGTACAGGTCATATTGTTGCTTCTACTTTAGTTGTTGTAGACAAAAAATAAATAGGTTCAGGAACAGTTGTTACAGGTTCGCGGGAAGAGACTGAAATAGTTGCTGCAGGTTCTGAGATAATACTATGGCATAATAGACTTAGGCATATAAGTGAAAAATGTATGAAGGAACTTCATTCCAAGAAAGTTTTACCAAGTTTGAAATGTATTAATATGGATTTCTATGAACATTCTGTGTATGGTAAACCAAAGAGAGTTTTCTCAAGGATGGGAAGCAAAAGAAAGATGAAAAGTTGGAGCTTGTGCATACATATGTATGGGGACCGGCTCAGGTATCTTCTCTCAGTGGATCTCGGTATTATGTTACATTCATAGATGATGCAACTAGGAAGGTTTGGATTTATTTCCTTAGGCAGAAATTTGATGTATTCGAAACATTTAAGAAATGGAGAAGCTTGGTTGAAAATGAGACGGGTAAAAGATTAAAATGTCTCATATTTAATAATGGTAGTGAGTATTGTAGCAAACAATTTGAGGATTATTGTTCCTCTAATGGAATTTGTAGGCAGAAAATGGTTCCAGGGACTCCACAAGAAAATGGAGTGGCTGAATGCATGAATAAGACAATAATGGAGTGTGAAAGGAGCATGAGATTGCATGTTGGGCTACCTTTGAATATGTGCACAAAGGTTGTTAATACCATTGTATGTTTAATTAATAGAGGTCCTTCAGTTCCTTTGGGCTGTGGTATTCTAGATGAAGCATGGATAGGTAAGAAGGTGAGTTATTATTTTTTCAAAACATTCAGTTGTGAAGCATTTACACATGGAGATTCTGAAAATAGAACTAAGATGGATGCAAAATAAAAAAGGTGTATTTTCATTGGATATGGCATTGATGAATTTGGTTATAGGCTTTGGGGTGTTGAAAATATAAAAATTGTGAGAAGCAGGGATGTTGTATTCAATGAGAAGGTGTCGTACAAAGATCAGTTGCAGTAGCATGAGAAGAAAGAAAATGATTTTGTGGTGCTAGATGATACTTCAGATAATGATGTTCCAGTGGTTCCTCATGCTCTACAACAGTAACAAGAAATACCACAAACTCCAGTGAATGTTAGACAGTCAACAAGGCTAAGTAGATCTCCTGAAAGGTTTTCTCCCTCTTTGTATTCTATTTTGTTAATAGATGCTGGTGAACCAGAAGGGTATGATGAAGCTATGCAGGTGGATACAAAGGCTCAGTGGGAGCTTGCAATGAAAGAAGAAATGGACTCCTTGCTGAAAAATTAGACTTGGGAATTATGCAAATTGCCTACAAGTAAAAAGGCTTTACCAAACAAATGGGTTTATAGGCTGAAAGAGGAAGTTGGAAGTAAGAATAGATTTAAAGCCAGGTTAGTTGTAAAAGGATTTGCACAGAAAAAGGGCATTGGTTTTGATGAGATTTTTTCTCTGGTTGTTAAGCTGACTTCTATTCGTATTGTTTTAAGGATTGTGGCCGTTGAAGATTTGCATTTGGAATAGCTAGATGTGAAAACTACCTTTCTCCATGGTGATTTTGACCTGAGGAGGTATATATGGAGCAGCCCTAAGGATTTGAGGTCAAAGGTAAGGAGAAATTGGTGTGCAAATTGAAGAAAGTTTATATGGCTTGAAACAAGTACCTTGGCAATGGTACTTGAAATTTGATAGTTTATGGCTAAGCAAGGCTACAACCGGTGTAATTTAGACCATTGTGTTTATTTTAAGAGGTTGGATAATGACAACTACATTATTTTATGTTTATATGTTGATGACATGCTTGTAGCGGGGTCTAACATGGATCATATAAGTGAGTTAAAACAACAGTTACCAAAATCATTTTCTATGAAAGATTTGGGGGCAACGAAACAAATCCTTGGTATGAGAATTTGCAGAGATAGGAAGGATAGGAAATTGACTCTATCTCAGGCTGATTATGTTGAAAAGGTGTTGCAAAGATTCTATATGCAGAATACAAAAGTTTTCAGTACACCTTTGCCCAGTCATTTGAAATTGACTAAGGAGATGTGTCCAAAGACACAAGAGGAGGCAACCAAAATGTCCAAGGTACCATATGCTTTAGCTCTAGGAAGTTTAATGTATGCCATGGTATGCACAAGACCGAATATTGCACATGTTGCAGGAGTTATAAGTAGGTATATGAGTAATCTCATATTGGAGCATTGGAATGTAGTAAAATGGATTCTCAAGTATTTGAGAGGTACATCCAATAAGCATTTATGTTTTGGGGGTGTTGATAACTAAGAGGGGGAGTGAATCAGTTATCCTAATTAATTCTACTTTCTGAACTTTCTTATTAATCAATGTAGCATTAATTCAAACAAGCAAACATAACCATGAAATGGAAATACACATGACACAATATTTTTGACGTGGAAACCCTGTTAAGGGAGAAAATCACGGGGTGATTAACCCAAAGATTATTCTCTGTTAGAAGAATAAGGAAAAACAAAATGGCACTTGCCAATTAGGGCTCACTGCTCGAGCACACTACTCACAAGAGGCACACTACCTACAAGAGACTCACTGTCTACAAAAAGAGTGTTATACAATACTTGAACTGATTGGGAGCATCTACATATGCTAGAGTTCAGTTCCAGTTAGGCTCAATACACTGATCTGCTGCACTTCATCTTTCCTCTTTTCTTATGCTGCTTTCTTTCACATACTGGAGCTTCTTTACTGCTGTTGCTCTGTTCTTCTACTTTTATTCGCACATCACTAACAACAACAACACCTCTCACAACTAAATCCATCTTGTATATATATATCTCCGTACAAGTAATTTCAT
Source organism: Cunninghamia lanceolata (assembly GCA_027924645.1). NCBI lineage: Eukaryota > Viridiplantae > Streptophyta > Pinopsida > Cupressales > Cupressaceae > Cunninghamia > Cunninghamia lanceolata. The sequence goes on from BSBN01001057.1 coordinate 513,405, forward strand.
CACCTTTCAAGTCGGCACCCGGAATAGTCAATCTTTTCACAAACTCTGATCTGTCAGCTAAATCCTTGCACACCAAGTAATGCAGATCAAGCATATACTTGTAGAAGTCATCAATCATGTCGGCCAAACATAACTTATGCCTTAAGAACCTTTTCCTTCATCAGTAACACATCCGGAATGAAGTCTAATGTTCTGCCAGTCAGTTCTTCCTCTGTTCATATTGTCACTTAGGAACCCGGTACTCAAGTATTCATATCTTTTTCCTCATCTATCACTGGAGGCTAAATCCTTGGAATCTATCACTTAAGGTAGTCCTCTTAACTTCCCCAAATCTGCACTTCACCAGGATACTTCTTCTGAGAGATCCGAACCTGTCTGTCGGACCTTGCTATATGCTCTGTTCTTGCTTACCGGACCACAACATTCTTCACTCTGACTTCCGGTAGAGACACACCATGTCCTGCAGATGTGTGGGATGAACTTTGTTGCCATCAATGACAACAATCATGAATCCATATAGTGTCTCTTTCCAACAATCTCCCCCTTTGGCATTGATAGCAACACTTAGTGAAAAATGACTAAGTGTTTACACTATGCTGCCCCTTGGCTAATGCTCTATTTTTATATACATTTTTCAGAGCTCCCCCTTAGTTGGATTCCTCATTTTTCACTACTCATCACTCCCCCTTTGACATCAATGGAAAAGGGTAGGGTCCACATACCAAAATTTTCAAAAAATTTACTATACTTAGCCACATAAGTATATATATATGTAATACTTACATATACTGTAGTATGTCTGCAAAAATTGTTTTCAGTTGAATGAATTCAGTAGCCCAACTTTGCTTCATTCTGTCTAAAATTGATATATGAATGCTCAATAGAAAAGCAAACGCATCTGCCCTTTTTAGATCAGTTGGATCATTTGTCTGAGCTGTGATTTGAGCTTCTTTTATGGCCTCATGCATGGCCTCTAACTTAGGGACAATTATCCCTCTGAGCTCACTTAACCTACTTATTATGTTTTTCTTCTCTTTTTAAAGCCTCTTAATCTCATTCAAAACTGCAACCATTTGACATTCTTGATTTATTATTGATGTAGAAAGTGGATCAAAATTTTGAGAAAGTTTTAACAGTTTATCCTCCTGTTCTTTCATTTTCTTCTCAATCTCCACTGTTGCTTTGGACCATGAAATACAAACTTTGTATACTTCACCACCATCTTTAAGAGCATTTTCTAAGCTCTTTATCCCAATATTCATATTTCTCCTATCATTAATGATCAACCCTTGTACCTCTGAGAATCTCTTACCCAAAAACTCCTTCCGGACCTTTTCTTCAACTGACTTCTCTAGAGAATCAAAATGTGTATTAACACTGTTGACTAAAGTTTTGAGATTACCAGATGAGGAGGCTATGGGATCCTTCTGAAACGATGGCATAATCTTTTCTAGCACTTCGAAAGCAGCTTCTATCAACTCATAGTCTTCAATATGAGACTTTAGGAGTTTTTCTTTAGCCTTTGCGTTAGCAAATGAAGCTATCTTCATTGTCTGTACCGTAGAAAGAGAATCAAAATTGAATGGACCTTGTAGAAGCTCCGGTTCATCAATCTCCATTGTTTCTTTGCTTAGGAATTCTTGGACAGCTTGTGCAGTGTCTCTTGCCAGAGACAGATGTTTCTTCTCTTCTGCATTTTTAGAGCTGTCCCTTGGAGCTTTTTTGCCTTCTACATTCGTACCACTAGTAGTTGAGGTCTTTTCTATTGAGGTCTTCTCTCCCTCTGCAACCTTGGTACTGTCAACTTCTTTTTCCTTCACTTCTGCTTCTTTCTCCTGTATTCTGTCTTCTCCTTTAGATCCGGAAGCTGTAGGGGAAACCGGAGGAGAGATAGTTGTTTGTTCATGAGCCACCTTTTCTGGAATAGGGGATTCTGAGTCCTTGTCTTTACCAGAGTCCTCTATGATGGGAATGTTGAACTTTTTAAGAGCATTTCAGAGAATCTCTTCAGTCTCTTTTGCCACTTTGTCGGTTTCACCAAGCATGAGCTGATTCATCATGGCTTTGCTCTGAAACTCATCCTTGCACTCTTTAAAGATCATATTCATTTGCTGCGGAGTGATTAAAGGGAAGAGCTGAATGGCGACCTATTCCCGAATCTCAAGATATTTTGCTCGAGCATTGTTCTTCTTCATTTCAAGCCTTTTCTCTAGGCTTTTGGGAATTAGAGAGATAATTTCAATAAAAGCTTTGTTGTAGGTGTTCAAAAACTAAATTGTGGCTTCCTCCAGAATCTTTTTATCTGCTTCATTATATTCATCATGATATTCTATTAAGGGTTGCAGGTTCCCATCCACAGTGACTGCTTTCACAACATCTAAGGATAGAGTGGGTTTTTCAGCAAATTCCTCTTCCTTCTCTTCTTCTCCTTGACCAGTAGAGTGTTCACCGGATGATTTCTTCTTCTTTAGTTTCTTTATTTCCTCATCCGATTCAGTTTCCTCTTCATCTTTTTGACTGGCATAAGCCCTTGTGGCTTTTGTCTTTGATCTTTTCTCTCCTTTACCAGATGCCTGGACTTCCAGTTTTGATGTTCTTGAGCTTTTGGCTGTGACAGGTGCAGATCTCTTTGATGATCTGGTTCGGGTTGAGGTTTCTACTGGAGCACTTTCCTTGCTTCCCTTTTCTGCCTCTTTCTTCTCTTCCTCAGCCTTTTGTCTCTTGTCCCTATTGGCATCAAGTGCCTCCTTTGAGATGCCAAAGTTTTTTGCAACTTCCTCAACTTCTTTTCTTACCTTCCTTTTGATTTCTAGCTGCCTTAGCTCAGTGTGAATTTTCACACTTAGTTCTTCAAAGGTTCCAAATCTTTCTGCTTTTAGGTCCTTTAGCTGACTGAGCATGTGTTGAACATGCAGCTCTACAATTTATTCATCAACTTCATACCCAATAGGCATGATCCAGACTATCCTTGGCTCTACTGCCTCCATTAGGCATTGATCAGTGTCTACCATGAAGCACACTATATCCTTGTATTTCTCAACTACTAATTTGGGGATTCTTTCTCTGATTTGCATTGTATTTTGAAAGTGTTTGAAGTAACCCTACAGAGCTGTATTTCTTGCTTTAGCATCCCCAAGTTCATGCAAGTAATCTCTAATCTGAATTGCTACCGGTTTGTCATTCTGCCATACCCATCCATTTGATCCAGGCAGCTCATTCATGAAGTAGAAAAATAGACATAATATTAGTGCACCATATTTGAAAGAGTTCTTCTTGTCTTTTTTGATCTTTTGTATGTTTTCCATTAATTGGTTCAAAAGAAGTTCACAGAGATCATATTCTGCATTCTTTCTCAACATCTCATAGGTAGTATATACTGTAGTTCTGGATACTGAATTCTCCCTACTGGAGTGATATATCTTGTATCATATTATCATAGATGCAAACTTGATATCCGGGTTAGTAATATCTTCAATGGTCATTGCCCTCTTATCAAATTTTGATCCGGTAGCCTCAGTTACAATGTTGTTTTTGACAAATTTGAGGACAGGTATCCCTCCGGAAGAGTATAGACTAGTTACTTCCCTAATTACCTCCTTTGTGATCTTGCAAGGTCTGTTCAGCCATAGGAAGTTATCATGCACCCTACTCAATACATACCGGACCCATTTATCTTCTTCAAAGTAGGGGAAATTGATGAATTGATCAAAATGTTTCTCTTGGATACCCTTATATTCTAGTTTAAGCTCAAAGGCATCATCTATCAGTTGCTTGTGATAGATATCTCTTAGTTTGAATTCCCTAAACTCTTCAATATTTGCATGTATATAAACCCTAATGTCTTCTGTGTGCAAAATGCCATGTGGAACACTAGAGAATGCTCCTAAGGGATCTACCTCCAATGATTTGTAAGGGTGTTTCTTAAATTCAGGGCAGGGCCTATCAGAATCTTTACTATATTTGAAGTATCCATTTTTCAAAAGATTTGTAGTGAGATATTGAAGACGAAAAATACCTTTTGCACCTTGCAGTTTCATGGAGTTGGTTGGATTGATTTCTGGATGTAATGACTTCTGCAAATGATCTTCGATGAACTTGAGAAATTTGTTGCAGAGCTCCACTTTTTGTTTCTTCTTGAATGCAGAATGAATAAGTGGTTAATGAGAAAACCCTTATATTGCTCCACAAACCCTAATGTCAGGTTGCAATAAATGCTCGACCTAAGTTATTCTGGTTTGCCTTATTCAGATGACTTGAAGAATCGGATCAATCCTGATCTTTAAACATCTTGTAGATTTTTCAAATCTTAACCACAGTATGTTTGGATGTTACCCTTATGAACCCTTCAGTCTACAACTCTTCTTGTGCCAGTTCTGACACCAATTGACTGGCTGGGGGAACAAGGTTTTCTTTGTGTCTCCCCCTGAGCTAGAGCTCACTTTTTAATTTTTGGAAGGAATATCAGCACCAGAGTCTGGTGCGGATCCAACCTCTACATTCTCTATACTTTTCTTTACCCAAATCTTGTTCATCTCACTTTTAATTTCATCCGCATTCAATTTTTGTTTCCCCTTATCTAGATTCTGGTTATGATATACCAGACCTCTTTTGACCTGATTCTTGCTTCTACAAAATTTTGCAATATGACCGGATCTATTACAAATTTGGCAAACAACATTTCTTTGTATATTTGATTGATATCCTCTTGGTCTGCATTGATTAGCCATATGACCTATTCTATTGCATGCAAAGCATCTACCATTGAATGATTTATTCATTTGCATATTTCTGCATTCATGAGATTTGTGACCATACCTTTTGTAGTTAAAACACTATCTAGAGAAGGATGAATTAGTCTGATTCATTCTCTTTCTGCACTGATTAGCCTTGTGACCAAAGTGATTGCAGCTATGGTAGTATCCATTGAAGGATGGATGTCTTTGAGCATTGGGCTGTCTTACCAGAGGTCTTCTAGGCCTGTTCCTTGGATTTTCTGATCCAAAATTCTTCTGACCAGATCTAAAGCTTTCTCCTTTCTCATATCCCAAACCACACTTGTCATCTACCCTCTTTTGACTTCCAAGAAGAACTTCAAGTTGAGCATAACTTATCTTGAATTTCTCTTTATATTCATTTGATGTTTGAAGATCTCTTTTGAGAGAGACAATTTGATCCTCAAGTTTTTCTTCATTTTCTTTAGCATCTTCAAGATCAGATTCAAGATGTCTAATAATTCTATCCATCTGGTGGCAATCTTCTGATTTCTCCTTGAGAGATTGTCTTAGATTATCTTTAGTTTTTCTTTTCTCTTCAATCTCTTGGGTAAACTTCATAACTCCTGATTCCATTTCATGTCTTACCATAATGACTTCTTTTGATAACTTTTCACATAACTTGGTTTTCTCCTTTAGCTCTTCATTTGCATCATTTGCTTTGCCTTGACTTGCCAATTGCTGAAGTAGCTCCTTTCTCTTTTTCATAGAGAGACTTAATTTGCCTTTTAGTTCTCTCATGAAATCATCAGCCTGTTTGAGTCTTTCCTTTAATTCATTGACTTCAGAGTTTGACTGTTCAAGATCATCAAGGGCAGTCTTGAGTTGCTCCCTTAAACCATATGCATCCATTTGAGTTCCCAGATCTTCCTCAAGCTATTAGGCTCTGTTAGGAGGAACTTAGCTCTGCTACCAATTTTTGATAACCGAGAGGGGGGTGAATCAGTTATCCTAATTAATTCTGCTTTCTGGACTTTCTTATTAATCAATGCAGCATTAATTCAAACAAGCAAATATAACCATGAAGTGGAAATACACATGACACAATATTTTTGACGTGGAAACCCTGTTAAGGGAGAAAACCACGGGGAGATTAACCCAAAGATTATTCTCTGTTAGAAGAATAAGGAAAAACAAAATGGCACTTGCCAATTAGGGATCACTGCCTGAGCACACTACTCACAAGAGGCACACTGCCTACAAGAGACTCACTGTCTACAAAAAGAGTGTTATACAATACTTGAACTGATTGGGAGCATCTACATATGCTGGAGTTCAGTTCCGGTTAGGCTCAGTACACTGATCTGCTGCACTTCATCTTTCCTCTTTTCTTATGCTACTTTCTTTCACATACTGGACCTTCTTTACTCCTTCTGATCTGTTCTTCTACTTTTATTCACACATCACTAACAACAACACCTCTCACAACTAAATCCATCTTGTATATATATCCGCACAAGTAATTTCATCACCTTTCAAGTCGACACCCGGAATAGTCAATCTTTTCACAAACTCTGATCTGTCGGCTGAATCCTTGCACACCAAGTAATGCGGATCAAGCATATACTTGTATAAGTCATCAATCATGTTGGCCAAACATAACTTATGCCTTAAGAACCTTTTCCTTCATCAGTAACACATCCGGAATGAAGTCTGATGTTCTGCCAGTCAGTTCTTCCTTTGTTCATATTGTCACTTAGGAACCCGATACTCAAGTATTCATATCTTTTTCCTCATCTATCACCGAAGGCTAATTCCTTGGAATCTATCACTTAAGGTAGTCCTCTTGACTTCCCCAAATCTACACTTCACCAAGATACTTCCTCTGAGAGATCCGGACATGTCTGTCGGACCTCGCCATATGCTCTGTTCTTGTTTACCGGACCACAACATTCTTCACTCTGACTTCCGGTAGAGACACACCATGTCCTGTGGATGTGTGGGATGAACTTTGTTGCCATCAATGACAACAATCATGAATCCATATAGTGTCTCTTGCCAACAAGGGGCTCTAATATTGATTTAGCAGGCTATGTGGACTCAAATTTGGTAAGGGATATTGATACCAGGTGGAGTACTATAGGTTATGTCTTTACTGTAGGTGGGACAATGATGAGTTGGATCTCAAGGTTGCAAAAGGTGGTTGCTTTATCAACTACAGAGGTAGAATATGTAGCTACAACAGAGGCAAGCAAGGAGATGATATGGCTGCAATTTTTCATGGAAGAATTAGACAAACAATAGGCTAACAGTTATTTGTTTACGAATAGCCAGAGTGCCATACATCTTGCAAAGGTTCTGCCTTGCATTCAAAGACCAAAAACATACAACTAAGGTATCACTTCATCCGGTCGGTGTTGGAGGATGGATGATTAAGGCTGGAAAATGTACATATAGATGAAAATCCAGCGGATATGTTTACGAAGGTGGTGACAAGAGAGAAGTTGAGCTCTTCTTCAGCTTCAGTTGGCCTTCAAGATTGAAAATAATAAAATCAGAACAATAGAGTCCATGGTGCTTATTTTTAGTGGTAGTTGCACATGTAGTAGTGTCGTCCAGGGTCAGTCTCCAAGTGGGAGATTGTTGGTATGTGGCGACTAATCATGCAAGTACTATACACTCGTAACATATCCTTTCCAGGGTTCGAGGGCATAGCCCCCAAAAAGAAAATTCTCTCCTTTTTTGCCCATTTGGAGTCAGTTGTTAATTTTTTTTGTTAACCGACAAAAGAGAAAAATGACAATGTAAAACCTTAATTCTAGAAGCTTCCAAAAAGCTTGTTATAAGTGGTTGGGATGTATGTTGTGGGTGGGATTTTGATATTGTATTATAGCATTTGTAGCAGTATTGAGTTGTAAGGATTGTTGGTTGTAATCAGTTTGATTTACTAGATAATAATATTAGACTCTCTGTTGGTGGATGTAGCCCAATTTTGGGTGAACCATGTTAAAAATTGTCTCGCTATTATTATTTCTATGTATTTTCATTCCTCTATTTGATATTTATTTGCATTTAATTGATATCTTTTGCATTTAATTGATATCTTTTGCATGCAATTCCTAACATTTACCACCTGTTCTTTCAAATGCTTTTTTGTTTACTCATCTTTGTGCATTCTTTGAACAACAATGCTCATTGCACCCTTTAATTCCTTAATATCTTGGTTTTTGGTAGTGGGGCCCAGATTAAAAGTGGAGATTTGGAAATCTTCAGCTCTCAAGTCCTTGTCAACCTAATCACCTATGGGCATTTAAATTTGGGAAACCCTTGAACTTGAACCATCTTTGGTGATGTGGGACTGTACCTTGGCCTTCTTCTTGCCTTTGGGTTTATCAATCTTATTCATGAGGTTGTCCAAATACAATGTGGGAGCTTTTATTACTGGTCAATTTATTATTCAACCTTATTTGTAACCATTGAGGGGTTAAAGAATGATTATCATTTATGACTTGTTGCTGAGGATGGGGAACATGGACTTGCTACTGCTTGAAATCTTTATTCATTTCATATTCTCCTATGGAATGATCCTTCGAATCAGATTCCTTATTAATAGTGGAGACAAGTGGTTCTTGTGTAGACACTTGTTCAATCAATGACGCATTCTCTTACACCTTTTCTTATATTTGTTTTCTCTAAAAGGGATTGAAATTTGATCATTTACTATCCTCTTCCTAGTGTCCTCCTCTTCCAAATATTTAGCTGCAGGTTCACCTTGATCTTCATTGGTTGTTTCAACAGGAGTGTTATCTTGCATAGCTTGAGTAGACTTAACACTTTTATTGGTAGCTTCATGTGCCTCTAGCTCTTCACACACCTTATAAATATTCTCTAGGGATGGAGGCTCCAATTTCTCATTAGGAGAGTGGAGAAGAGTGTCTAAGAAAATGCTCTCCTTATTGACATCAAAGAGAATCATCTAGATATTGGTAGAGGTAGTGTCTAGTGGCAAAGTTTGGGGAGGTTGAGAAGTGGGAACAAAAGGAATGGGTGATGGGATGGAAAGGGAAGAGGGGATAGTGGCAATGATAGGAATGGAGGAGATAGAGGGAGTAGTGGAAGATATGGTGGATGTAGCAGTAGGAATATGGATTTGTACTTGCTATAGTGACAAGGATGGCAAGGGCAATGAGGTGAAAGGAAATGGAATGGAAGAGGGAGATGGGAATATAAGTGACATTGAATATACTGTAGGAATGAAAGAGATAGGAGAAGTCATGGGAATAGTAGAAGTTGTTTGGATAAATGGTATGGAAGATGTATGGTAGTAGAGATAGAAGGGATGTTAGTAGAGATGGTGGAAAGTGAAGTGTAGATCGATAGGGAAGAAGGAATGGAAGTGGAAGAAGTAGGATGTGGAATGGAAATGGTGGAAATCTATGGGATGGATATGGGAAGCGAAGTAGGAGGAATGGAGATGAAGTAGGAAGTAGGATGGTTGAGGTTATAGTGGAAGTATCCTGAGGAGTTTTCTTCTTTTTGTTCTTTTTAGGCCTCCATCCTAACTGATGCTCTGGTTCTTGTCCTTCAACCTCTTCATTTGAATCATTTTTCCTCTTACACACTTGAGTCCTAGCTGTAGAGGGAGGCTTTTGGCTACCCCTCATTTTCTTTTCCTTTCCTTTACCTTTGTCCTTAGTAGGAGGAGGCACCACTGCTTCTTCTTTTGTCTCCTCACTGTCAATTTCTAGTCCTTTTCCCCTTAGGCTAGAAGCTTCTCCCTCTCTAGATGGCCCCTCTGAGGCTGGTACCTTTGGCACTCTTTTTATTTTAGGCCATAGTGGGGTATATGTAACTGTAGCACCTTGGGAAACCAATTGAGCCACCTACACATCAATCCATTTCTTACTATACTTGAAGTTTTCCTTGATTATCTATTTAAGGGAGCTCACTTCTTATTCATCCCACTTAGGAAGAGGAATAGGCTAACCAAAGGCCCTTATGTGTTCAACTTCCTGAACCAATTCTCCATCATCAACCAATTGATCTAGAACTGCACTGGTTTTGAACAACTTGATGAAGTCTATAGGAGCCTAAAAGATCTTCTCTTCCTAACTTTGTGTTCATCATGGCAATTGAACCAAAAGTCCTCCAAATGTTCTTCATGATGGTGATTCTTTCCCACATTCTACTCCAACTTATGATATGGATCAAAATGTTGCCTTGCCTTGTAGAAGAGGAGGTGGTACATTTGCATTTATACGTCTGACTCCTCAGCAAAATAAGAAGTGGCACAGACAAACAATACTTTACCCACAATGAGAGGGAATGACACTACAACCCTACACAATCCCTTCAAAAGTTTATGTGACTAACAAATTTGTCTAGTAAGCTCCAATAACACCATTTTGTTAGTTGGATACTTAGGCAATCGATATGGTACTCTAGTGAAGCATTCTATCCTTAGATAGGTAAATTTGGGGAACTGGATGAACCAATACCCAAATTTCTTGACTAATTCCATGGATTGGATAGATAATATCTTGCTCAGGTCCCCTTGAAACATCCTTGTTATATGCATGGTGAAAGGATCATTCACCCCTTTGTAATGTGTCAGGGAGTTTTTAAATTACAATTGTGGATAACAATCATACACCTTTATTTCCCCAACAACATTACCAATATCCCCAAGTTTTGTTAATCCATGGTAATGAAAAATCCTAGGCAGTATATAGACTACATAAGAAGTCATATAGAAAGTCCTTGTATCTGCTAGAGCCATGAATTGGATGTGCAGGTTGTCACTGATGAGTTTTGTGTAATAAATCTTCTCTTGCCCATTGATGACTGTTTCACTAAAAATGAACATCCATCCTTCAAAGGAGGAAGAAAATGGTATCCCCATTACTTTACTCAATAGAGTTACCATATCATTGATTTTTGAAATGAAATCACTCCTATACAAATTCTTAGGTAGTTTTGAGAGGGAAACCTTCAACTTCTTCATCAAATTATCATTAATGATCTTCTTGCACTTCTTTGGCCCTTGATCATAAATTTCTTTCCCATAGTCTTTGGTCATATCAGTCATCGTTGGGTAGACAGGAATATCAAATGCTTCTGGAAAGGCCTCAAGTGAAATATTAACTATTACTCTTCCATCAGGTGCTATGATTTTCCTTGATTTTGAGTGACAGTGTTCTCTACATTCCATGATTAACTCAATGCACTATGCATAGGTTGGAAACCCTGTAGTTTGGGTGATACCATTATCTACTAGATTCTTAGCCATTTTAGTGGGATTTGTTCCATAAATTTTGTCCTTAAAATATTCTAGGTCCACATGTCCCAGGTCTACATCAGCTACATTATTCCATTTTGATGTGATTTTAGAGGCTAGGAAGACCCCCTTGAACTTGTACTTCATATTTCTCAATCTAGACATTGACCCTATAGAAGAAGTCATAATAAATACCTTTGACACATGATCAATTTTATTTTAAGATTAGTGCAGAGAGTATATACAATAGGATATCAACATTTCAATCACCACATAGTACTATTCATCTCAGGAAAATTCATTCACTTCATTAAATTTGAAACTTTTAGATATTTTCACATATAAGCAACATTACCTTTCTCAAATTCAAATGCATTCAATTCAAAATATGTAGATAAGCTTAATTTACCTTATACTAGATCATTATTTTATCAAATCATCCTCCTCAAAATGCAAGAATCTGGCACATGAAAGGATGCGAAGACCCTTGGGTCAACAAAATATTTCCTTGTCTAAGTCAAAGTGTCATAATTTAATTTAATATTGGTTTGTGGGCAATTGGAGGCTACCTGGATATTGCTGGGGTGGAGGATGGTTAGGAATATTTTAGGTATATATTGCATCCTCGCAAAGAAATGAATGGATGTATTCACATAAGGATGGCCCTCTTTAGGATTTATGTGCAAAGAAGGTCATACTAGATGTATCCCCATGCATAAAGAAGTTCTACAAAGTGCCCAAAGAGAGGCTCTGGAAGGTGCAAAGGATGAGTTTAGAAATAGTGAAGCTTAAGTGGTCAACCGGATAGTGCAGAATCCAAGTGTAAATAAGATATATCCAAGTTCATATTGTGACCCCGCGAAGTCATAAAACACAAAAATTTAGAGTTAGTTAAAACATATCCTTGTCCACACTAAAGTCCCACAAAATGAAGATTGAGACTTGATGTGAGGCTAAGAGTCCATTCCAGACCTTGTGGGGCTTAAGGTAGGGAGGAGAAATATCCCAATCAATAAAGAATTCTGTAAAACAATAAGTCACCACTCTTGAACATGTTTAAATGGATTTTTGGTGATTTTGGAACACAAGGGACAAATCCTAATGAATAGCATGATTCCACAAAGGGGAGTTTCAAACAAGTTTTTAAATAGATCAATCATTAATCTCTTTGTAACGACCAAAAAATTGAAAGCAACAAACTGTCCCAATACCTAAAACTCAACAACTCCTATTTATGATTATAGAAAAATGTATGTCTAGGGTTTTTGGATAACAGCTACAAATTCAAAATAATTTGGTCTAGTTGAAGAAATTTAAGAATTTGAAGTGTAATATATGTCTTAAATTCTCAACGGTTTTGTTTGAGTTTAGGGCAAAATTTTTTCAAGTTTGGAAAATATGTTGTGAACTTCCCCCCATTTAAAGAATACTTGGTTTTCTCAAATTTATTGCATTGTTCAAACATGGGATACGTAACATATTGACCAGATAGTTTGAATCAAACCCTTCAACTACCCTTAATTTGAATAAAAAAATATAAATAATCAATAGAGAAAGAAGATTATAAACCTTACTTGTTCGTAGGTAAACCAGGAGAGAGGACAACTACAAATTGTTTTTAGATTTTAAAGGAAATCGACAGCTACTTGTGGATGATCACAGTTGGGAGCTATGAAATCACTTTGAAGGTGTTGAAGGCACAGATGTGAGAGTATAAGTGATAAAAAGATCATGAAAAATGGCTTAAATATCTCCCAAAGCCTATCATAAATGTAGCTCATGCAAACTAGAGTGGTGGGCACTAAGTTGGACTTTGATGGGGAATAATAGCCCTTCTAGATATGGAAAAAACTCCACACTTGGAATATTGATGTAGGTTCGAGACATGACATGATGATTAGGACCTTACCTAGGTTCGAATGTGTGTTGTATATTTGCAAAAGCCAAAACAACATTGAATGCCACAATTTATTCTAAAAGAGATGTGAATACATTTGCATGGAAACATGACCCTTGTGGATGAACATCTTTAGAGTTTAAAATGTTCAATCAACCCAAAAAAAATATGTATCCACATTAGCATGTCGATAAGGTCATTTGGAGGACTCTAAGGGGTGAAGTGAGATGAAATGACCATGGGAAATGTGAAAATACTTCATTAAGATGAAAATTAGCAATGTAGACAAGGTCAAGAATGTAGAAGAAGAATGGTCGACAAAGGGGAAAAGTGAAGAAAAGTTAGGATGGAGAAGAATAAACAAAGCAATAAATTGACATCCATGTGTCACCAAGAGAAGCATTGCTAAGAAGGCATTATATTCACGCTTTTGTGTACATGATTAGGATTACACATCGTCATAGGTTCCTTGTGCAAGGTCATGCACATTTTTAGTGCTTACAATCTCCAGTTGTCTTGTATACTTCTATAGCTAGTTTTTTAGATCATATCTCCCTAACCAGGAGGCTTTTGATGGTCTTTTATACCTTTAGAGCTAATTTTTTAGATGATACCTCCCCAACAAAAGGATTTTGGTCCCTAAAAGCTCATCAGGACTAAAAATGAGGAACTCTTGTTCTCACTACTCCATTAGGAATGCTTACAACATGACTTGGAAATAACAGACCCAAACCAACCCATCCTCCATCCAATGATGAGCTAACCATGTCACTCTACCCCTTGGCTAATCCTTCCAATACATCAGTAAAATTGGAAGGAAAAAGACTATTCACAACTTAAGGTATCACCTTAATCTCATGCTTTACCTCTTTCTCTAAATGCACACACTTGTTTTCTTGTGACAAACCTTCCTTTTATCGAACACAGTGCCTCTTAAAATGTTGTTATAAATGCATTTGAGACTTTACAATAGTCACATGTACAACCTATTCATACACATTTTGTCCCTCTTCCATCGGGGCATTCAACCTTCCATAAGCACTAGTTAGAGTCCTAGATTTTGAGGTATTAGCAATTGCAATCCTTTATCTACCAACATAAGAATTCATAAAGAAACACATACCAATCAATTGAATCATGTACTGGTTCAAATACACCTAAAATAAATAGCATCCCTCATGTATAGATAGGGACTACTAGAAATCACATCACTCACATCTAATCGCACAACATCAACCATTACCTTAACCTTGTAATTCAAAAGTAGACCAAAATCCAACTTGCATTGCTTGATCGCCTTCATATCTACTCCATGTTGCAACCACCTCAAAGATTATGAATGTGGATGATTCATAAACTTTAATCCTAATTCACTAACCAACTTGGAAGAAACAAGATTAGATTGAGAACATGAGTCAAATAATGCATTGAGATACTTATATTTCTCTTTTATCCTTGCATGAAATAATTCATTGAGCTCCTCTTCACCATGAGAGCTATCATCACTATTTTGAAATTCCCTTCTTAAGCATAGTACATGATAGATTCCCATCCTCATTACAGACTGTTGATTTCTATGCCCTTTTCCTTATAGATGGCATTCTTATCTTTACTCTTCTTCTCATTGAATTATTTAACTTGGTTGTACCTTCCAAAACCTCTCATTTGAATGGCCATCGTTGTCAAAATGGGAGCAATGGTACTTTCCTTTATCCTTACTATGTGATTTAACAATAGAAGTAGTATTTTTTATTTATGTTTCCTTAACCCTTATCTTCATTCTTATTACCACCAAATGGATGCATGTTCCCTTTATTGATCTTGTTTAAAGAGTTTCCCTTCTTGTCTAGCTCAAAGTGGTGTGCATGTTCACATACCTCTTTGTTGATAACTGAGAGGGGGGGGTGAATCAGTTATCCTAATTATTTCCCTTATTGAACTTTCCTTTTAATTGATGCAGCATAAAATCAAACACAAAAACATTAACCATGAAATAAGAAACACATGACACAGTATTTTTGATGTGGAAACCCTGTTAAGGGAGAAAACCACGGGGTGATTAACCCAAAATTATTCTCTGTTAGAAGAATAGGAAATTACAAAAATGGCACTTGCCAATTAGGGCTCACTGCCCGAGCACACTGCTCACAAGAGGCCCACTGCCTACAAGAAGACACACTGTCTACAAAGTGATGAGAATCACAGTCTTGAACTGATTGGAAGCATCTGCATATGCTGGAGTTCAGTTCCGGTTAGGCTCAGTACACTGATCTGCTGCACTTCATCTTTCCTCTGTTCTTTATTCTGCTATCTTTCACATACCGGATCCTTTTTGCTACCTCTGCTCTTATCTGGACTTATTCTCATATATCTCCACATCAACTCCACTTCACAACTAAATCCATCCTCTATATATATCCGCACAAGTAATTTCATCATCTTTCTAGTCGGCATCCGGAACAGTCTAGTTTCTTACAAACTTTTGTTCTGTCGGCTGAATCCTTCCTCACCAAGCAATGCGGATCAAGCATATACTTGTAGATATCATTAATCATGTCGGCCAAACATGATTCATGCCTTCACAACCTCTGTCATCAACAGTAACCCATCCGGAAAGCAGTCTGATACTCTGCCAGTCAGTTCTTCCTCTGTTATCATTGTCTCTCAGGAATCCGGTACTCAACCAATCATATCTTTTTCCTTGTCCATCATCGGAGGCTAAATCCTTGGAATATACCACTCAAGGTAGTCCTCTTGACTTCCCCAAATCCGCACTGTACCAAGACACTTCCTCTGAGAGATCCGGACCAATCTGTCGGACCTTGCCATATGCTCTGTTCTTCTTCACCGGACCACCACATTCTTTATTCTGACTTCCGGTAGAGACACATTATGACTTGCGGATATGTGGGATGACCTTTGTTGCCATCAATGACAACAACCATGAATCCATATAGTGTCTCTTGCCAACAATCTCCCCCTTTGGCATTGATGGCAACACTTAGTGAAAAATGACTAAGTGTTTTCACTATGCTCCCCCTTTGCTGATGCTCTGTCTTTATATACAATTTCCGGAACTCCCCCTTAGTTGGATTCCTCATTTTTCACTGCTCCTCACTCCCCCTTTGACATCAATGGCAAAGGGTAGGGTCCGCACACCAAAATTTTCAAAAATTTTCTATATATAGCCGCATATTTACATACTCACATGTACTGAAGAATGTCTGCAAAGGATGTCTGCAATTGAATCATTTCTGTAGCCCAACTTTGCTTCATTCTGTCCAAAATTGAAATGTGACCACTCAACAAAAATGCAAAAGCTTCTGCCCGCTTGAGATCTGTCGGATCTTTTGTTTGGGCGGTGGTCTGAGCATCACTGATGGCCTCATGCATAGTTTCCAACTTAGGGATTATAATCCTTCTAAGTTCTCCCATCCGGTTAGTGATGTTCTTCCTTTCTTTCTCAAGATTTTTTATTTCATTCAAGACTGCAATGGTCTGACATTCTTGATTTATTATAGAGGAAGAGAGAGGATCAAAACTTTGAGATAAGCTTTGTAGCTTATCCTGTTCCTCTTTTATTTTCTTGTCAAATGCTGCTGTTGCCTTTGACCAGGATATACAAAATTTATAGATGTCACCGCCATCCTTAAGAGCATTCTCTAAGCTCTTTATTCCAATGCTTACAATCTTCCTATCTTTAGAGATTAATTCTAATATCTCTGAAAATCTCTTATCCAAAAATTCCTTCCGGACCTTTTCTTCAGCTGATTTTTCTAGAGAGTCAAAATGTGTATCAACACTGCTGACTAAGGTTTTTAGATTACCGGAAGTGGAGGCTGTCGGATCTATTTGGATTGATGGCATAATCTTTACAAGTACTCCGGAAGCAGCCTCTATCAACTCACAGTCTTCCATATGAGACTTCAGGAGCTTTTCATTTGCCTTGGCATTTGCAAATGAAGCTATCTTCATTGTTTGTACCGGAGAGAGAGAGTCAAAATCAAATGGGCCTTTTAGAAGCTCCGGTTCATCAATCTCTAAAGTTTCTTTACTCAAAAATTGTTGAACAGTTTGTGCAGTGTCTCTTGCCGGAGACAGATGTTTCTTTTCTTCTGCAGTCTTAGAACTGTCAACCTCTTTGTCTTTCACCACTGCTTCCTTCTCCTGTAATTGCTCTTCTTCTTTGGATCCGGAGACTGTAGGGGAAACCGGAGGAGAGATATTTGTCTGTTCAGGGCTCACTTCTTCCGGAACAGAAGATTCCAAATCAGCAGCTGTTTCTGCACCTAAGTCCTCTACAACAGGAAGATTGAACCTTTTGAAGGCCTTCCGGAGGATCTCTTCTATTTCTTGGGCCACTTTGTCAGTCTCACCAAGCATGAGTTGATTCATCCTGGCTTTGCTTCTGAACTCATCTTTGCAGTCCTTGAAGATAATGTTCATTGTCTTGGGATCAATTTGAGGATATAGCTGAATAGCTATCTGCTCCCGGATCTCAAGATCTTTAGCATGAGCATTATTCTTTCTTACTTCCATTTCCTTTTCTAGTCTTTTAGGAATAAGAGATATTATTTCAATGAAAGCCTTATTATATATGTTAAGATATTTTACTGTGGCCTCCTGCAGAGTCTTTTGGTCGGCCTCACTGAAGTCATCATATGATTCAGTCATTGGTTGAAGGTTTCCATCCACCGTGACCGACTTGATTATGCTCTCTAGTGACAGAGTGGGCTTTTCAACAGTTACCTCTGCCATTTCATCCTTGTCTTGGCCTGTGGAGGGCTTACCGGATCCTTTCTTTTTCTGTTTCTTTATTTCTTTTATTCCCTCATCTGACTCTGTTTCCTCTTCATCCTTTTGGCTTCCATAAGCCCTTGTGGCTTTTGTCTTGGATCTCTTACCGGATGCCTGGACTTCCGGTTTTGAACTTTTGGTTGAGGGAGGTGCAGATCTCTTTGATGATCTGGTCCGGGTGGGAGCTCCAACCGGAGCACTTTCTTTACTTTTCTCTTCTTCCTCGGCCTTCCTCCTCTTTTCCCGGCTGGCATCAAGTGCCTCCTTTGAGATGCCTAGGCCTTGAGCAATGTGCTCTACTTCTTTTCTCACCTTTCTTTTAATCTCAGGTTCCCTGAGTTCTACATGTATTTTTACACTCAGCTCCTCAAAGGTTCCAAACCTTTCTGCCTTAGGATCTTTGGGCTGACTTAGCATGTGTTGAACATGCAGCTCCACTATCTGTTCATCTACTTCATACCCCATGGGCATGATCCAGACAGTCCTTGGCTCCACTGCCTCCATTAGGCACTGATCAGTGTCAACCATAAAGCACACTGAGTCCTTGTATTTCTCAATGAGAGACTGGGGAATTCTCTCTCTTGCTTGCATCATGCTCTGAAAGTTTTTGAAGTATCCCCATAGAGCTGTATTTCTCGCTTTTGCATCCCCAAGTCCATGCAAATAGTCTCTTATCTGGACTGCAACAGGTTTGTCATTCTGCCATACCCATCCACTTGTTCCGGGTAGCTCATTCATGAAGTAGAAGAATAGACATACAATAAGAGTACCATACTTAAAGGAATTCTTCTTATCCTTCTTGATTTTCTGTATGTTTTCCATTAATTGGCTTAGCAGTAGTTCGCAGAGATCATATTCTGCATTCTTTCTTAGCATTTCATAAGCAGTGTATATTGCAGTTCCGGATACAGAATTCTCCCTGCTGGAGTGATAGATCTTGTATCCTATTATCATTGATGCATATTTGATATCCGGATCCGAAATATCTTCAATGGTCATTGCCCTCTTGTCAAATTTTGATCCGGTGGCCTCAGTTACAACGTTGTTCTTGACAGATTTGAGGATAGGTACCCCTCCGGAAGAGTATAGACCAGTTACTACTCTAATTGCCTCTTTTGTGATCTTGCAGGGTCTATCTAGCCATAGAAAGTTGTCATGCATCCTGCTCAGTACATACCAGACCCATTCATCTTCTTCAAAGCAGGGGAAATGAATAAATTGCTCAAATTGTTTCTTCTGGATATCCTTATACTCTGGTTTAAGCTCAAAAGCATTGTCTATCAGTTGCTTGTGATAGAGGTCTCTTAATTTGAATTCCCCAAATTCTTCAATGCTTGCATGTATGTAAACCCTAATGTCTTCGGTATGTAAAACTCCGTGGGGAACACTAGAGAAGGCTCCTAGTGGATCTACCTCCAATGATTTGTAGGGATGTTTCTTGAATGAGGGGCGAGGTCTATCAGAGATCTTAACTATGTTTGGAGTAGCCATTCTTCAAAGATTTGCAGTGAGGTAATGAAAAACGGAGAATACCTTATGCGCCTTCGGTTTGCACGGAGTGGTTGGATTGATTTCTTTATGCAATAGCTTCGGCAGGAGATCCTTGGTGTGCTTGATGAACCTTGTTGCAGAGCTCCACTTTTCGCTTCTTCTCGAGTGCAGAATGAGCAAATGTCCTTTGAGAAATCCCTTAAATTGCTCCGCGAACCCTAATATCTATCTGCAATAAATGCTTCACCTACATCATTCCAGTTTGCCTTGTCTGGATAGCTTGGAGTATCCCGGATTAGTCCTGATCTGTGAATATCATCCGGATCTTTCAATCATGAATAAATCGAGGTAACATATTACAAGAACATCCCAAACACTCTGTCCAATCCGCAGAACAAGATAGTGCATTTCCGGATCTTTCCGGACCTTTTTGTAATCCTTTATCATACCGGAGCATCTCCCTGAACAGGTCTTATTTGATCGATCACAGCTTCTTCATAACTCCATGCGGACCTCTGAAAACTTGACTGAAGTATCTCAAGACTCATATCTACAAACCCTTTGATCCGCATCTTGTGCCACATCCGGCACCACTTGTTTGGCTGGGGGAACAAGATTTTCTTTGAGTCTCCCCCTGAGCCTGAGCTCACTTTTTAATTTCCGGAAGAAATATCAGCACCAGAGTCTGGTGTGGATCCAACCTCTACATTCTCTGAACTTTTCTTCACCCAAATCTTGCTCATCTGATTCCTAACCTCATCTGCATTCATCTTTTGTTTACCCTTGTCTTGATTCTGATTATACACCGGACCTCTTTTGTCCTGATTCTTGTTTCTGCAAACTTTAGCATTATGACCGGACCTATTGCAGATTTGGCAAATAACATTTCTTTGCATATTTGACTGATATCCTCTTGATCTGCATTGATTAGCCATATGACCTACTCTATTGCATGTGAAGCATCTACCTTTGAATGATTTGTTTACTTGCATACTTCTGCATTCATGGGATTTGTGTCCATACCTTTTGCAGTTGAAGCACTGTCCGGAGAAGGATGAATTAATCTGATTCATTCTCATTCTGCACTGATTAGCTTTGTGACCAAAGTGGTTGCAGCTGTGGCAATATCCATTGAAGGATGGATATCTTTGAGCATTTGGCTGTCTTACCGGAGGTCTTCTAGGCCTGCTTCTTGGATTTTCTGATCCAAGATTCTTCTGACCGGATCCGGAGCTTTCTCCTTTCTCATATCCCAAACCATACTTGTCATCTGTCCTCTTTTGACTTCCAAGAAGAACTTCAAGTTGAGCAGAACTTATCTTGAATTTCTCTTTATATTCATTTGCTGTTTGAAGGTCTCTTTTGAGAGAGGCAATTTGATCCTCAAGTTTTCCTTCATTATCTTTGGCATCTTCAAGATCAGATTCAAGATGTCTGATAATCCTGTCCATCTGGTGGCATTCTTCTGATTTTTCTTTAAGAGATTGTCTTAGATTGTCTTCAGCCTTTCTTTTTTCTTCAATCTCTTGAGTAAACTTTATAGTTCCTGATTCCATTTCATGTCTTAACATAATGACTTCTTTTGATAACTTTTCACATAACTTGGTTTGCTCAGTCAATTCTTCATTTGTATTGCTTTCTTCACTTTGTCTTGCCAACTGTTGAAGCAGCTCCTTTCTCTTTTTCATAGAGAGACTTAATTTGTCTTTTAATTCTCTCATGAATTCATCAGCCTGTTTGAGTCTTTCCTTTAATTCACTGACTTCAGAATTTGACTGTTCAAGATCCTCAAGAGCAGTCTTGAGTTGCTCCCTTAAACCATATGCATCCATTTGAAATCCTAGATCTTCCTCAAGCTGTTAGGCTCTATTAGGAGGAACTTAGCTCTGATACCAATTGTTGATAACTGAGAGGGGGGGTGAATCAGTTATCCTAATTATTTCCCTTATTGAACTTTCCTTTTAATTGATGCAGCATAAAATCAAACACAAAAACATTAACCATGAAATAAGAAACACATGACATAGTATTTTTGATGTGGAAACCCTGTTAAGGGAGAAAACCACGGGGTGATTAACCCAAAATTATTCTCTGTTAGAAGAATAGGAAATTACAAAAATGGCACTTGCCAATTAGGGCTCACTGCCCGAGCACACTGCTCACAAGAGGCCCACTGCCTACAAGAAGACACACTGTCTACAAAGTGATGAGAATCACAGTCTTGAACTGATTGGAAGCATCTGCATATGCTGGAGTTCAGTTCCGGTTAGGCTCAGTACACTGATCTGCTGCACTTCATCTTTCCTCTGTTCTTTATTCTGCTATCTTTCACATACCAGATCCTTTTTGCTACCTCTGCTCTTATCTGGACTTATTCGCATATATCTCCACATCAACTCCACTTCACAACTAAATCCATCCTCTATATATATCCGCACAAGTAATTTCATCATCTTTCTAGTCGGCATCCGGAACAGTCTAGTTTCTTACAAACTTTTGTTCTGTCGGCTGAATCCTTCCTCACCAAGCAATGCGGATCAAGCATATACTTGTAGATATCATTAATCATGTCGGCCAAACATGATTCATGCCTTCACAACCTCTGTCATCAACAGTAACCCATCCGGAAAGCAGTCTGATACTCTGCCAGTCAGTTCTTCCTCTGTTATCATTGTCTCTCAGGAATCCGGTACTCAACCAATCATATCTTTTTCCTTGTCCATCACCGGAGGCTAAATCCTTGGAATATACCACTCAAGGTAGTCCTCTTGACTTCCCCAAATCCGTACTGTACCAAGACACTTCCTCTGAGAGATCCGGACCAATCTGTCGGACCTTGCCATATGCTCTGTTCTTCTTCACCGGACCACCACATTCTTTATTCTGACTTCCGGTAGAGACACATTATGACTTGCAGATATGTGGGATGACCTTTGTTGCCATCAATGACAACAACCATGAATCCATATAGTGTCTCTTGCCAACACTCTTGTATATCATGGGGCTTGGCCATGAGAGCATGCCTCTTCAAGAGACTAAACAATCCCCCAATGTATTTCATGAGCACTTCTCTATATACGATATCCTTTCCCATTTGAACTACACTTTGTCTTTGCCTTTCTCTCATGTAACGTCATTGTATCATTCACTACACATCATGGCATATAGGATAAAATTAACTAGCACTTGCATTGAAAAGAGTTGCAAGGTTTACGTTAATTGTATTATATAGAATAATATGTAGAAATCTAAACTTCCCTCAAAATATAAAGTAATTGAGATGTCAATATGGATGTATTTAATTTGATCTTCCTATAATGTCTAAATGTATTTAGATGATGTCTTTGAATATATCATCCAACACATAATTTTGACTTTTTGGTGCCCATGCCAACGAAGGACTAATAGCCTAACCTCGTTCATTTTTTAACATAGGCTATTGGGATAAAATCCCATCCCATAGGCTGGTATAATAATGTCTTGATGGAAGGAAAGGTTTCCATTCAACACTATATGCTAGTAAATCTTCATAGCAAACAAGTGCTACTAACCACACGGTTCTCTACCTGTCACTTTACCAAAAATTTCACCGAAACAACAATATATCAATCAAACATTGAATGCATTAGAGTGTGTAGAAAAAAGTTACAATATCGTAAAACTTCTTGTAACAAGTTCTTATTGATAGGAGAAACATAAGACCACAAGGACAACCTAGCATGTCACAATGGGCATTCCTTGAATTGAGGAGTTGAAGAAATACCCACTTGCCAAGTAATTAAAGTAAAGCAAAATGGATTGAGTTGGATTGGTGTACAAGTCCAAAATGTGAACATTGCACAGAAGAAGCTCATTGAAGTGCTTCCTCCAAAAATATGTGGAAGTAGGGTAGTTGTCTAACATTATAGTAGAGTCATAATTATTAGGAGGGGTATTAGCAACTTTTTGATTCCTATATATCCTGTCAAAGCATTTAGGAATCTTTTCATCTTTCCCCTTCTTATTTTTTTTCCCACTATCCTCTTTGCTAATTTCTTTTCTCTTCTTTTTATCTTTAATCTTACTAACAATTTTATCAATATCCATCTCTCTCTTCTTCACTAAGAAGGAGGGAGGTGCCATATCCTTTATGTTCACACTCACCCTCCCCTGTATTTTCCTCTTTTAAGGATTTGAGGTCCTCCTTTGGCTCTAGTGTACTAAGATTATCAACTTCAACAGTATGTTGAAAATTATATTTTGTTTTCGTATCATTCAAAATTTTCTCTCTTATTATTTCCATCACAAGCTCCTAAGCATTTTTCATGTGTTGTTTATGTTTTTCTGATGTATCAGTTTTTAAACTAGGCACCTCAATATTTTGGGTGTCCCTATTGAGTTTCTTCATTTCATCAAGATTCTTTTACATTCCTTCTAAGTTAGTGACAACTTCCTCCATGGCCTCGTTCATACTATTGGATTCTATAACATTATGAATGCCTCCCTTGAGGCTCTGAATCTCATCAAAGTTTTTTAGCCCTTCCAAATTGACATTATCTGGAATTTCTTGGGTTTCTCTTTCCTTATTACCTCTTTCTTTAGATTTTTCTTTGAATTTAGGTTTGAAGTTACTATCTTTCTTCCTTATTTTAGGTCAATCTCTTTTTTAATGTCCCTCTTTTTTACAAAGAAAATAGGCATTCAACCCTCCCAAAACTTTAGTATTGCAATAAATTATATTGTTTCCCGTGTTTATCCCAATTTTCTCTTGGATGTCAACTCCAGGGGTGAGAGAAACTAGGGCTCTAGCATCCAAATGGGGTAGAGAAGTCCTAGTTTTTCTCCAACTAAAGCACCCTCTCCAACAATTGCAGTAATTGGGGAATAAATGCCCAAAACTATGGTGGGTGATTTCTAATTATCACCCATCTAGGAATAGTGGTCATTAAAACTTCTTCATTCAATATATTTGGAGACCATGCCACATATTTAAACATAGATTTCCCAAGATTCCATTGTTCTTTATTAAGGTCCCTTTTTGCATGTTATGGTTTCTAAAAAAGACTATAAACAATCCCTTTTGAACCATTCTACAAAAAGATACATACAACCCTAATTTTTCCCCACACATTCAAAATTCAATCATCAAATAATTTTCTCAAAGGAAGAGAATTACTATCAATAACAAAGAAAATTGCAATATTATTAAGCCTATTTTCCTCTTGTTCAACAACTAGATTCATATCTTTATTTGATTCCATGAGAACTCCCCGAGGAGGAGACACCTTAACTTCTATTCCTCTGGCTTGTAGACCTCCAACTCCTCCATCTTCTTCCTTCTATACTTTGAATTTGGCTTCAACGGGAACCTCCAACCTCTCCTCTTCGCTAAGCATTTCCTTGTATGACTTCTTTTTTAGTTTGGCTTCACCTTCATTGATAACTCTGTCTTCATCCATTGAAATCGTATCTTCCCCTTCCATAACTCCACATGCTTCGACCATTACTCCCAGACGTACACCAGTTAATGTCCACAAGTCACAGGCGAGAGACACACTAATAACCAATTAAAAAATAAAAATAAAGATAACAATAATCCATGTAAAATATTTTAATTCTGTTAAAGACCTAACTAAACAATCGACCCCAAAAAATATCAACAATCGACACCAAAATGACAAAAGAAATGAGGAAAATTGATCAACTGTGGCAAAGGAAACTAATCCGAGTCAATTCAAGAAGAGAGAACTTCCCCAAGGTCGACAATGGCAAGTGACTTTGTCTCCTCCATCAACCTTAGAGCACCTCATCCTCCTCCCAAGATCTTGTGACTACAATTTTATAATAAATTTTGACGGCTTTAAATAATTTATGACATTCCAAGATTTTCTAGTAATTTTTTTAAGATGTGAGACAAATTTCTGGTTGGAATCCATCTCAACATATAGCCTATTGGCTAATTACAAAGTATACATTGAAGTCTTTCCACTTTAAAACCAGTGGCATTTTGAGTGTGCATAGCTCTCATGCCAAGTACGAGCATGCCCAGAAAGGTTTAACCTTACAAAAGAAATTTGTTGGTGTGGGGACAATTGACCGAGACTAGAATATACCTCTATTTGGGATCCCCATTGGTCCAACTTCTCAGTACTAATCTCACCATCATAAGGTTGGATATCAATTTTTGCCTCTACTTTGAAGAACCTTTCCTTAGAGGACTTGAATCTTGCTCTTTCTCTTCACTTTCTTATAGATTCCCATTTTGGAGACTAGGACCAACATCATGCTTTCTATTATGTCCACCTTCTCCTCAATGCTAAAAATCTAAGAAACATTTTCTTCAAATTTCCAAAACCTAGCTTCCTCTTCATCTTCTCTTGACATTGTTTCTCTCAACCATTATCTGTTATGATATTTCTTGGAAATAAATGTAAAAATCAGTAAAATAGTAGACCACTTCGAGTGGGTGACCTCCAATAATCATAAATTAATATGTGAATTTAATATTAAAAGATATGATGATTTGGGAGTCTCTCTCTTCCTTATTTATATGCATAACTATGTAAGGACACACCCATTCATTCTAAGTTATCTTAAGGAATAACTAAGACTAATAAATGAATCTATTAGGGTTAAGCATGCCACAAGTGCTTAACTTACTATATTAGAAGGATAGAATATTAGGAACCTAACATGTTCATCCCCTTTAGAAAAGCATTGTCCTCAATGCTTAGCAACTCTAGATGTTTTTGTATGAATTGTTCTACCCATGTTGCATCCTCGGTTGGTAGATTTTTCCACTTAATTAAGAATTCTACGATGGCTCTATTTCACAATTGTTTTACCCGTTTCTCAATGATTTCTTCAATTTCCAAAAGAATCTTCCCTTCTTCATCTAGTTAAGATAATTATGATTGGATTGGAATATTATTATTTATTACTTTCTTCAAATGTGAGACATGGAAAATAGGGTGAATTTTGGAAGAGGGTGGAAGTGCCAACTAATAAGCTACACTTCCTATTCGATGGATGACCTTATAGGGACCATAAAATTTGGGTTCAAGCTTTATGTTCTTATGTTGCTTAAGTGACATTTTTTTATAAGGTTACAACCGAAGGAATATTCAATCTCCCTCCTCAAAATGCCTCTCACTACAATGTTGATCTACTTGTTGTTTCATCCTATTCTGAACCATAACTAATTTCTCCTTAAGGATTTGTAATATTTCTTGTTGGTGTTCAATATGATCCTCTACTACATGAGCTTTGGAACCATATTGTAAATAAGTAGTAGTAGATGGTGGCGGGTAGCCATAAAGAGCATCAAATAGAGCCGTCTTTGTTGATGTGTGAAATGATGTGTTATACCACCACTCTACTAGTGGTAGCCATTTAGACAATTGGGTTTGTTTGTTAGGGGCAAAACAACCTAAATATCCTTTCAAACATTTATTCACAATTTCTGTTTAGCCATTTGATTGTGGATGATAAGATGATCTATGTGCTAATTTTGTACCCCATCCTACAAACAAGTTTGTCCAAAAGATGCTAGTGAAGATATGGTCACGATCACTCACTATGATTTTGGGAATGCCATGAAGCTTTTGTATAATTTCCATGAACACTTTAGCCATAGTAGTAGCATGAAATGGATGAAAGAGTCCACAAAAATGTGCACACTTAATGAGTCTATCCACAACCACCAAAATTACTTCAAGATTATTTGACTTTGGCAGCCTCATAATGAAGTCCATTGATATTTCCTCCCAATGTTATGTTGGAATGTCTAATGGTTGTAAGAGGCCTAGAGTCTTTATTGTTTCACCTTTATATATCAAACATTCAGCCACAAATTTCTTTGCATCCCCCTTAAGACCTTCCCAAAAGAAATCTTTCTTTATACGATGATAGGTCTTTAAAAAACCTAAATGTCATCCTATTGGTGAGTCGTGCATTTGAGATAATATGCTAGCTTTCAACTGAGAGTTTTTGCACAAAAAGAGCCTATCTTTGTACCATAAGGAATCTTCTTTCCAAACATACTTATCTAAAGAAGATGAGTCATTTTAAATTTTTTGAATGAGCTTCTTTATTGGAGGATCATGTTGCCACTCTTCTCGTGCAACTTCTAACCATTCAGGTTGTAATAGAGAAATGATACAAATCTTTGCTTCCTCTACTTCTTGTCGAGAAAGGGCATCAACTACAATATTCTCCTTACCTTTTTTGTAAATAATTTCAAAGTCATACCCTAACATCTTGGTAACCCATTTTTGTTGTTGTTCTAAAAATAGTCATTGCTCCAAAAAGTATTTGACTCTCATGGTCTATCTTGACTTTGAAATGCTTTCCCATTAAATATTGACGCCATTGTTTAACTACATGAATGATGGCTAACATTTATTTCTCATATGTGGCCCTGACCAAATTCTTTTCTTTAAATTGTCGACTCTCAAATGCTAAGGGATGTCCTTCCTGCATCAGTACTGCCCCAATATCATGCCTAAAAGCATCACATTCTACCACAAATGTCTTACAGATGTCTGGGGCAGCTAACATGGGAGTGGAAGTAAGAGCTTCTTTTAGTTGTTGAAATGCTTGGGTGGCTAGTTCTAACCATGAAAAAGAGTCCAATAATTTCGTTAGGGGTGCTGCTATATGGGAATAATTATGTACAAATCTTCTATAGTATCCCGTTAGACCCAAAAATCCTCTCAAACCCTTGATATTTTTAGGTTTTGGCCATTCTTTTATAGCTGCAATATTCTTAGGGTCCACCTTAACACCCTCATGTGACACCACATGTCCTAGGTATTCCACTTCTTTCACCCCAAAGACACATTTGGATTGTTTTGCATAGAGTTGATTATCTTCCAATACCTGTAATATCTTCTCTACATGTTTCAAATGTTCTTCCCATGTTTTACTCTAGATGATAATGTCATCAAAGAATACCAACACAAATTTTTGAAGAAATGGGCAGAATACTGAATTTGTGAGGCTTTGAAAAGTTGATGGGGCATTTGTGATACCAAATGGCATCACTAGGAATTCATAATGACCCTCATGTGTTCTAAAGACAGTCTTATGTATATTCTCTTCCTTTATTTGAATTGGGCGAAATCAAGAATGTAAATCTAACTTGGTAAAGAAAACTACACCATTCAATTCATCTAATAATTCATCAATAATAGGAATAGGAAATTTTTCTTTAAGAGTGAGCTTGTTGATCTCCCTATGATCTGGACACATTCTCCATGACATCTTTCCTTTTAAACATAACCATTCGAGATGAATAGGCACTTTTACTAGGATGAACAATTCATAAATCCAACATTTCATTAACTAAATTTTCAAATTATGTCTTATGTTCATATGGATAGTGATAAGGTCTGATGTTACGAGGGATACTTCCTGGTATTAATTCAATGGCATGATCATGTTCTCTAATTGGAGGTAGACCTTTGGGTTCTTGGAAAACTTGTTGATGGTGTTGAATGATCTTTTGAAGTTCTAATGGATGTTGAGTTTTCACATCTTGTGCTTCTACAAAATATAGTTGTGCCATTATGCCATAAGAATTTTTCCATCCTATGGGAGCTAATGATTTGACTTGGTGGCGATTTTACTCCTATAATTTTATTATTTTGTATATTTACATTAGAAGTCATGAATAGTTCTTGAAAATTAAAGGACACTATTCCCAATTGTTTAAGCCATTGCACTCCTAAAACTACATCTGCTCCTCCAATTGGGATAGAAAACATTTATGAATCTAGTTGATAATCTTTCGTTGAGAGATTTATATGGTGATATTTACCACCACAAGAGAGTTGTTTCCCATCCGTTATCACGACTTGAAGATTAGAGATTGGATACACAAAACAATTGAGCTCATTAGAAAATCTTCTATCAATAAAGTTGTGTGTACTATATGCATCAACCAACACTGCCACCTTTCTCTTTTTTATATAACCAAATACCTTGAGTGTTTGTGGTGTGCTTGTGTCATCCAATGCAAGGTGATAGTAACACTTTCGTCCTCTAAATTTGCATGTTCAAGTTCCATGTTTGGTTCCTCTATAGCTACTTCTTCAACCTCGTTCTCAATAATCATTAATCTCTTCCCATTATTACCTAACTTGTGACCCCTAAACCATTTTCTATCACAATGCCAACATAGACCTTTTTCTCTTTTCTCTAACTCTTGTTGAGGAGAGAGCTTAGTAATTTGTCTTGGGTTAAGGAAGTTGCCTTTGTTTTTGTTAATCAGATTAGTCGCATTTCTATCTTTCCATCCTAAAATTTGACCGTGTGTGGATTTTTTTATGGTGAAGTTTCATTGCTCAATGTGCAATGCTTGTTGTATAGCTTTTCTAACTATAAGGTTCCAACAAACGAACATCATGTTTAATTTGGTTATTAAGTCCATTGATATAGAGTTGTTAATTTTAGCAATCAGATTGACAGTAAGGAACAAAAAAAAAACACCAATGCACACATAACACAATGATACCCTGGGAAAACCTCCCTCTTGGAGGTGAAAAACCCAGCAAGAAATCTCAAATCCGATTTAGATTAAGAGCAGAAACATATTACAACTTCACCCAACTAGGGTACAAAACATAGGCACTAAAACACAACTTATCTGAACCTTAATTCTGATCCGAATTGATTATGATATCCAGAATGAAGCTCACTTGCACATAAGAGTGATTGCACAGTAAACACAGAGGTTCGGCAGCCTTAGATAATTTTTAGCAGACCTAGGGTTACATTCAGTTAGCCTAAAATAGCTTCACTCATGCTAGATCAGATTCGCTTCATCAAGTAACAAGTTCGCTGATGATTGCTGATGAATATTACTTGTCTTAATGCAGATCGCTGATGGATAGTTCGCTCATAGCAGAGATAGATGTTATGACTTCATTGATTTGTAACTACAAGTCACTCTACATTTATAGGAGATCACACAACCAATACCCTTGGTCAGCCTTATCCAATTTG
Source organism: Cunninghamia lanceolata (assembly GCA_027924645.1). NCBI lineage: Eukaryota > Viridiplantae > Streptophyta > Pinopsida > Cupressales > Cupressaceae > Cunninghamia > Cunninghamia lanceolata. The sequence goes on from BSBN01001057.1 coordinate 543,565, forward strand.
GCGCCAAGTTACAATAATTCAAATAATTATTTACAAGTTACATTGAATAGGTCCTGACCCATTTGCAACTACAAGTTACACATAATCAATTCGCCCAAATAGGGCTTGCCTCAAATCGGATGACATAGTTGAGATTCTCAAAATGCTAAGGCCGATAGGCCATTCAGCATTTTATGACTAGGTTGGCCCCTAGAAGGGATCCGACCTAGCTACCAAAATCAACACTCTCTTAGCTAGGGAGGATTCCTTCATGAGGATCAAGTCACATAGTGACTACCACCATGGCTACTCCCAGAGGGTGGGTCCATCATGGCTACTCCCATAGATGGAAAATATAAGTGCTTATTGTCATCTCACATGACGTTTACCATAGATACTCCTAGAGGGTGAACAAGCACATCATGGAATTTCTCCCATGATATCCACCATACCTACTCACAGAGGGTGGATCCACCATGCCTACTCGCAGAGGGTGGAAGAGGGCTTTCACCTCAAACTTCTCCCAGAGAAGAGTGCATTACCACCATGCCTACTCACAGAGGGTGGATGCACCATGCCTACTCACAGAGGGTGGAAGATACAACCTAATGTATTACTGATGCTGAGACTCCCTCTCAACTAGGGCTTCATTCTCCACAACTCCAAGCTTGTCTCGAAAGTATGCAAACTTCACTTGAGCAAGAGGCTCTGTGAGAACATCTGTTGTTTTCTCATCAGTGCTAATGTACTTCAGCTGAATAGCATTCCTTTGAACCATATCCCGGATATAGTGATACTGAGTTTCCACATGCTTTGATCTGTCATGAAACACAGGATTGACAGAAAGCTTCACACAGCTCTGGTTATCACTATGAATAACTATAGGCTCCCAAGGTTGTCCAAACAATCCTGCAAGGAGTTTTCGAAGCCACACTGCTTCTCGATATGCCACACAAGCTGCAATATATTATGCTTCAGCAGTACTCAATGCTACTGAAGACTGTTTCCTGTTGCACCAGGAAATCATGGCGGATCCCAAGCTGAAGCAAACTCTAGAAGTGCTCTTTCTATCAGTGACACTTCTTGCCCAATTAGAATCAGAATAGCCTTCCAAGGTAATGACCGTATTGGAAGAGTACTTCAAGCTATATCCAACTGTGCCACGCAAATATCTCAAGATATGCTTGGCTGCAACAAGATGAATCTGCCTTGGTTCACACATGAACTGGCTGAGGGCACTCAGTGCATAGCAAATGTCAGGTCTAATGTTAACTAGATACATCAAGGATCCAATCAGCTACCTGTATTCAGTAGGATCCACAAGATCAGACCTAGCTGCAGATTCACTCAACTTCTTTAAGTTAGTTTCCATAGGAGTAGGCATAGATTTACAATCTAACATTCCAAATCTCTTCAAAATATCAATGATACATTTACCTTGACTTAGAATAATTTCATTAGGTCTTTGCCATACTTCTAACCCTAGAAAGAAATGCACGATACCTAGATCTTTCATTTCAAATTTTGAAGTCAATTCTTCCTTACATCTAAGAATGAGATGATCTTCTCCAATCAGAAATAAATCATCAACATATAAAACCAAAATCAACATCTCACCATTGAATACCTTGAAGTAAAGATTAGGATCAGCATCATTCTTACAGAAACCTAAGCTTACCAAGTACTTGTCAATTCTTTCATACCAAGCATGGGGAGCCTACTTAAGGCCATATAATGCTTTCTTCAATCTGCATGCATGAGATTCTTTCTCATGGATCACAAAACCTTCAAGTTGCTCAATGTAGACCTCTTCTTCAATAACACCATTGAGGAAAGCTGTCTTTACATCCATCTGATGCAACTTCCATCCCTTAGCTGCAGCAATAGCAATGATAGTTCTGATAGAGGTATATCGAGCAACAAGGGCAAAGGTTTCCTCATAATCTATGCCTTCTTTTTGAGAGAAGCCACGAGCCACAAACCTAGCTTTGTATTTCTCAATACTTCCATCAGCAGCATGTTTAATTTTAAACAACCATTTGGAAGATATGACTGACTTACCTTTGGGTCTAGGTACAATATCCCAAACATCATTCTTGATGATAGACTGATATTCTTCATCCATAGCATTCTTCCATGCTTGTTGGTTCATGGCCTCTTCAACGTTGGAAGGTTCACTCTCAATGATGTTGCACATCAATGCAACATAGTTGGAGAACTTCCGAGGTCTCCTACTTTCTCTGAATGTGCCACTTGGAGCTGCAAAATTTTTTGCCTCCTGAATCATGTTTCTCACCCAAAGAGGTCTCTTCTTACTCATGGTAATATCTCTAGGCCCATCAGTAGGATCCATAGGCTCAATCGGATCATTAAGATCTTCAGGTTTTGTAGACTCCCTCTGAATCTCAGTATCATGATCAATATCCATGTCTTGAGGCTTATCATGAACTTCATTATCAATCTCTATACTTTAACCTTTAGATCTTTTGAATGCAATATTTTCTTTAAAAGTGACATCTCTACTAACCTCAATATACTTCTGACCTGGAATGTAAATTCTGAATTCTTTGGAGGTTTCGTTGTAGCCCACAAGAATGCCTCTCTTGCCAAAAGGTTCCAACATGGTTCTCTTCTCTTTGGGTACATGGACATATACTGGACTCCCGAAGATCCTCAAGTGACTGATATTAGGTTTGATCCCTGAAAATGCTTCTTCTGGAGTCATATCCTTCAATACACGGTGAAGGCATCTATTCTGAATGTAGACAGCTGTCCTAGATGCTTCGGCCCATAGGAAAGTCTGCAGATCGTGATCATGAATCATAGCTTTTGCTGTCTCAACTATGGATCTGTTCTTTCTTTCTGCAACCCCATTTTGTTGAGGGTTGTAAGGCATACAAAACTCCCTCTTGATTCCTGCCTCAATACAAAGATCATGAAAACTACCCGAGGTGTATTCACCTCCATTCTCAGACCTTAAAACTTTAACTCTTTTCCCAGATAGATTTTTAACTAAGGCCTTAAATTCTTTGAATCTACTTAGGACTTCATCAGATTCTTTTGACTTTAGAAAGTAAATCCAAGTTTTCCTAGAGTAGTCATCTATAAAGATTACATAATACAAGAATCCACTTGGAGAAGCAACAGACATAGGTCCACATAAATCAGAATGCACAAGAGCTAATTTCTCTTTAGACCTACTTTCACTTTGATGAAATAGTGTTTTTACCCATAGCACAAGCTTTGCATGTATCATCATGAATATGACTAAGTTTAGGCATACCTTTAACTATCTTCTCAAGTGTAGGGAGGACTCGGAAATGAAGATGTCCAAGCCTTCTATGCCATAGCTCATTTAACTTAGGTGCTTCATGAATGAGAGCTCGAACTGGACGTGATGAAACCTTCTATAGGCTCTCATACCTATTCCCAATGACACGAGCTGATTTGATGTTGGACTTCTTAGGCCATGCAAGCACTCTTCCCTTAGAAAATGTAATCTGATAACCTTTATCTTCTAGTGCTGATATGGAGATAAGGTTTCTTTTGATTCCCAACACAAACAAAATATCACTGAGGTGAAGAGAAATTCCAGAATCTAAATTAAAGGAAGTAGTACCAAAACCTCTTATAGAATAGCGTGCATCATCACCAATGACCACATGAAGATTAGACTCCTTCTCCACCAAATATGAGAGATGCTCTCGATAGCCGATGATGTGCCTAGATGCACCACTATCAATTAGCCATGTATCACTGTCTGTGGGTACATTGTTTGAAAGGGCAGAAATGAAAAGGAAGTCTTTAGTATTAGTCTGATTTGAGACTTCATTTAAGTTTGCTCCTTGTTGCTTTGGTTGGGATAAACAGTCCCTTGCATAGTGATCGAATTTGTCACACCTAAAGCACTTGATGCGTGAAAGATCCTTCTTTTTCTTCAAATCGGGAGCTAGATCAGACCTTTGATCTCTATTCCTCTTGAAATTGTTCTTCCAATAGCCTCCTTTCTTCTTGATAAACTGGGCAACAAGGACACGATTGTCTTCATGAGTGTTTTTGATAACTCCTCTAGCAGCGAGTCGTGATTCTTCTTGAATACAATCAGCCCTTAATCTGTCAAACTTGGGAAGATCAGCCCTTGCACTAATTCCTTGAATGGAGGATTCCCAAGATGCTAGAAGACCATTGAGGGCTAGCATAGTCAAATAATTGTCATCAACAATCTTCCCAATAGATGAGAGATGATCTCTCAAATCAGAAATCCTCATGAAGTATGCCATGACGGATTCACCTTGAGCCATCTTGATGTGATGAAGCTGCTGCTTCAAAGCTAGGTGTTTTTTGTTGATTTCGTTCTTCTCCTCCAAAGTTTTAACCATTTTGCTTGTTGTCTTCAACTTGGAGATGATGAGAACAATGTGGTCCTTCACAAAATCAACTAAGATCTTCTGAGCTTGAAGGTCTTTCTTCCTCCATTGGGTCTTTTCTTCTTCTTCCTCAGGCTCAGAAGATTCTTTGTTCACAAAGTTTGCAAGATCACTTCCATTTAATGTAAGCATGATCTGGACTCTCCATGACGTGAAATTGGATGCCCCATCCAATCTATCTTCAACCCTGAGACTGTGAACCATCTTGAAGAAATGATAAGAGCATAATGTAGATAACTGATTACTGCAAATTTGATTACACTAATTCGAACCAAGCTCTGATACCATGTTAATTTTAGCAATTAGATTGACAGTAAGGAACAAAAAAAAAACACAAATGCACACATAACACAATGATACCCTGGGAAAACCTCCCTCTTGGAGGCGAAAACCCCAGCAAGAAAATCTCAGATCCGATTTAGATTAAGAGCAGAAACAGATTCCAACTTCACCCAGCTAGGGCACAAAACATAGGCACCAAAACACAACTTATCTGAACCTTAATTCTGATCCGAATTGATTATGATGTCCAGAATGAAGCTCACTTGCACATAAGAGTGATTGCACAATAAACACAGAGGTTCGGCAGCCTTAGATAATCTTTAGCAAACCTAGGGGTACATTCAGTTAGCCTGAAACAGCTTCGCTCATGCTAGATCGGATTCACTTCATCAAGTAACAAGTTCGCTGATGATTGCTGATGAATATTACTTGTCTTAATGTAGATCGCTGATGGATAGTTCGCTCATAGCAGAGATAGATGTTTTGACTTCATTGATTTGTGACTACAAGTCACTTTACATTTATAGGAGATCACACAACCAATACCCTTGGTCGGCCTTATGCAATTTGGTGCCAAGTTACAATAATTCAACTAATTATTTACAAGTTACATTGAATAGGTCCTAACCCATTTGCAATTACAAGTTACACATAATCAATTCACCCAAATAAGGCCTGCCTCAAATCAGATGACACAGCTGAGATTCTCAAAATGCTAAGGCTGATAGGCCATTCAGCATTTTATGACTAGGTCGACCCCTAGAAGGGATCCGACCTAGCTACCAAAATCAACAGTTGTAGCTTCTGATAAGGTGCCACATATTGAATTCGAATTGTTAATCTCATATGCTCAACATTATATTCAACTACAGACCCTATTTGTTTTAAATTTATTAGTGGGATAAAATTGCTTCCTTTCGATGGTTGCTCATAGTGGGCTACTAAGTCATTTGTAAATTCTTTCCAACTAAGCATTTTCCTTTGTTTTTCACTCATCATCCATTGGTGCCATTGATAAGGTTCAAATTCTAAATGCAATGAGGCTATGTCAACCATCACATTGTTTGTTATATTATGAAGTTTAAAATATTGTTCCATTAGACTTATCCATGAAGTTACATTTGTACCGTCAAACTTACATATGTCTATTTTGGGCAGGTTTAATTTTGGACTTTGAAAATGTTGTCATATCCCTTGATTTTGCCTATTCGAGTTGTACCCACCTTGATGGTTTTGCTGGGGTTTTAATTCCAACTATATTTCTTCTTCAAACTTTTGAAGACTCTCATTTAAGGATGTTACAAGTGGGTTATATAACCATTGTTTCACATCCTAGTGGAATTGATTTAGTGATTTTTGGTGGTGTACAATATTCTTTAGAAAAACAGTCCTATATGGTACTAAAGATGACATGGTTTCTAATGTGTGTATTTTGAACTCTAGATTTTTCTTTATTAAGTAATGGATGATAGTATCTAGTGCGAGTTATAACCATAAAATTTTAGAACATGAGCTAATACTAAATTTGATGTTTGTCTTTTTGCCCAAAACTTTGACCACTAAATTGTGGATTTTTTTTAATGATAATTTATAAATAAATAAAATTTCTTAATTTTTCAAAAAAAATCCAAAAATTTCAAAAATTATGGCCTGTAGAGGAGAACAATAAACTATTTTGACCTAACTTTGACCACTAAATTACTAACTATAATTTATCTTTATAATAAAATGCAAAGAACTAACCCAACCTAATTTTTCATAAGCTTTCCAAAATTATAATTTAAAAAAAAAATCCAAAATTTACATGTAATGCTAATTAATGGGAAAAAAAAACTTGCGTAAAATTTATGATAGAACTACCACATACCTCAAAACCTAGAAAAAGTTAAGTCCTAATTCACAATGGTTTGAAAGTTATGGTGGAAACCAAAATTTCGGACCAAATCGTAGCTCTAATACCACTTGTTATGATATTTCTTGGAAATAAATGTAAAAATTAGTAAAATAGTACACCACTTCGAGAAGATGACCTCCAATAATCAAAAATTAATATGTGAATTCAATATTAAAAGATACGATGATTTGGCAAAGTCTCTCTTCCTTATTTATATGCATAACTATGTAAGGACACACCCCTTCATCCTAACTAAGTTATCTTAAGGAATAACTATGACTAATGAATGAATCTATTAGGATTAAGCATGCCACAAGTGCTTAACTGATTATATTAGAAGGATAGAATATTCAGAACCTAACACTATCTTAATCCAATTCTAGGCTCAAAAGGTAGAAAATCTCGATTGCCACTTGATTTTGTAGATGGCATACATTTGTACAACCTATAAACACAAATTTCCCAAATGAAACAACTACTCTAATACAACTTGATCTATAAACAAAGAGGTTACACTTCTCTTTGCTTAACAAATATATGTTATATGCAAATAACTCCAAAAATCCCTTGAAGTGCCCTATTAACCACTTAAACATGGATGTCATACACACAAAGACGTACAATTTAAGTAAATATAGAGATTTTCTCTAACATGTGCGGAAAATAGCAATGAAACATGCAACAAACTAAACACAATCAATTTGCCCTAGAGAAAAGACAATATAGGGTGAAAAACTCCAAGTCGAGCAAATACCTTCACTCCACTATCAAAAGGTTGTATATTATTATTTAAAATGCCAACACAAAATTAACAAGTTCACACATTGCTTTAGAATTGCTATTACACCTCAGATTCTTACCTCCCTCAAACTTGCATTCACACTTGCAAATGTTAAAAACATTGTATAGTAAGAGATAAATCCTCCTATTATCATGGACAATATAAATACGATGCATCAAACATTAGAAGATTAACATGCCATAATTAAAACTAATTAATAAGAGGAGTAACTCAACAAGAAGAGGGACTAAGGATGCAAGATAGTTAGGCCTTATATAATAAATCTAATAATAATAGAAATTGCATATTTGGCTAGTGGAGGGTTCCATGCCTAACCAAAAATATAGAAAATTTAAATTTACAAAAAGCAACAACTTCAAGAATATTATACTACAAGAAGACTAATGTAACATTTCCTAGTACATAGTGTAAGCATTTATATACTGTAAATGAATGTGCCAACCTCACATACAAACCTTAATTGACATAAAAATATTACCCACATAAATCTAAGTCATCTTTTGATGTGGAATTGCTTCCCTCAAATTACACCTGAATTGTTAAAACATGTACATGTATATGCAGAGTGCACATCAATTCATTGGGAGAAAAAAAAAAATCTTTGAAAACAACCAATGTACTTCATAAAAACACCATAATAAAAAGTGGATATTTACCATGCTCAATAGCTTCTACCACAAATTCAAAAATATGCTCTCTAAGTCAGTCAAATTTTAATCCTTGCATAGTGCCTTGAAATACTCCATAGTAAACCTCTTGATGGTGGGGTAAAAAAGATTGTAACTCCCATTCTGTAGCATAACATCCAAAGGTTCCAGTAAAAGAAAGTGATAATTAAGAAAACTGGTTATCAACAATAATGTTAGGGGCACAGGGATTTTGAATAGTACCTGCAGATAAAGAGGAGAATTGATTCTTGGTTTTATTTATAAATCAATTAAAATTGAAAGTTCCAAAATTTACTATGATAAACTGAGAAACAATTTCAAATTTCTTTTGAAAAAGATGCACAACAGGATGCAAAACTACTGGCAAACAAATCGTCCCAAAATAGACTTTTTCCTTGTCTTTGTAAAGTTCTGTTCTATCAGAGCACTGCCATACAATTCAGTTACAAACATTATTTACAAGAGTTGGCATTGATTACATACTGAAAATATACTAAAGCACATACCTGCAGCCTGTTGAGGCCTGGATTGATCAAAGGCACCTTCTGGTCCCATTAAACATGAAGAAAAGGCCTTGATTGATTAAAAAACCCTTTTTCTCTCATCCAACTTCAAGAAAAGGCTTGGATTGATCAAAACTCCCCTTTTGTTTGATCCAACCTCAAGAAAAGGCCTGGATTCATTTAAACCCTCTTTTTTCTTATTCAATCTGGAGAAAAAGCTTGTATTGATTAAAAACTCCTTTTGGTCCCATCCAACATCAGGAAAGGGCCTGGATTTTTTAAAACCCCTTCTTTGTCTGCTCCAACCTCAACAAAATTCCTTAAGCTAATTGCAAGATCATCAGACTTCCCCTTGTAATTTTCAAACAGCTTTGCTGCCTCAGGACTGTCCATTAGAAACTTGTGGGCAAATCTTTGTTCACTTAGTTCATACACACAAGCTAGATTTGTGGGAAGTCTGGATGGTTCTGTTTCCCTAAAAAACCCAATCACCTTATGGCGTGGTTGCATCCTATTCTCTATGCTAAAGCTTAAAAGGTTAGGATACAAGACCACAATGTTTGGCTGGAAGCCAGCAGTAGATTTCAAGAAATCCATGTTTTTTTTTATCTTATCAATGCTAAGAGCCAGCATACGAGGAGACTTATTTACAATCTGTATGATCTCATCCTCGGAAAGGCCGAGTATTCCCATATGTTCTAATTTATTTTCAAAGTTTACCAGGTCACTACTATCAACAGCCGTAAGGGCGTCTACAAATGCTCTTGATCCCTCCAAAATACCCAGGTTTCGTACACATTCAATCTTCAATTTCAGTGCCTCTTCACTGTTGGCAAAAATTACATGGGGTCTTAGCTTTATTAAGTGTAAAAACAACTCATCTTGTATCCTTGATTGCTTTAGAATATCTATTTTAGGTTTCAAATTGTCAACCCTGAACAACAAAATCCTAGGATGCCATATGAGACCTTTGTAAAAATTAAGCTTTGAACCAAATAAGCTTACGAGTAAGGGAAGTTTAGGGCTTATGTTTTGTTCCAAACTGGAGGTGAGCAGTCTGGGTCCTCGACATATGATACGTCCTAGGTCACTGCCAGTCAAACCTAATGCCTTCAGGAACTCAATCTTGGGCTTTAACTGGGTATCCACTTTGAGTTCCAAAACAAAAGAGTTTCCTTACCTGATCTTGAGTGAAACCTGAGTCTCTGAAGAGCTGGACTGCCTGCTGGGCTGTGCGAGTGGATTTGATTTTAAACATTTCTGCGTGCCTCCTACCAAGATCTGATACTTGAGACTCAGAAAACCCACATTCATTGAGCAAAAATTGGATCATAGCAATTTGTTGTCGCTGCTTGTAATCTTCTTCTGCTTCTGTTCGTGGTTTCTTTGTAGGTGGGGCATTAGACAAATTTGAGTTCGAGAACCATGAATGTTTTGAGAAAATTCTGTATGGTACAGAGTACTTGACTGGTGAGAGAATACATTTGAGAACTAGCATTGTATGGGCACTCGACAAATCAAACCCTGAGCTAATGAAACCCTAGCCAAGTAATCCAAGCTGCAGGGACACTTAAAAAGAGCAAGATTCTTAGAAATATAACCAAAGCCCGTACTAGCAAGCGCAGGAACCGTATGATTTCGGGGGCAACTTTCTTGTTTTTGAGCCAATACTTGTTAGCACTCTTGTAGCATGAGTCTTTAAGGGAGAGGGACCGATGGTGGGTAGGGCGATGTTGAGCGAGGGGTCCACGTCAACAGCGTCCGAGTCGGAATATTTTTTAAATTGAAATTGAGTATATTATATTGTAATGGTGAATTTAACATATATGTGTGTTTCCCATTTAGTTTTGTGCTCATTTTGAGGAAATATCTACATACATATACATATTGACAAATGTTGCAATCTTGTTCAAAGTTGGCTTCGTTCCTCTAGTCTTAGCCCATTCCTATACACACTCATTCCAACACATTTACCCCCTCCCCCATCATTAGACACATAACCAAATACATTTGTCTAATCCATCTATTTATTGCATTTATCTATACACCTACCTCACATAGTTTTTTATTAGAGGGGTAAAGATCAGGGTTTGAAGGTGCCCCTAAAAACCCTTTACAATAGGCAAAACATCAGTGAAAACACAGCTTACCCACAATGAAACCACAACTAAAAAATAGCGAAAGAAAGAATAGACTACGGCTTATTAAGGGTATCAACCGCCTCTAATTCAGCTAGAAAGAGGTTGTCATCTCTCCTGAAGATCTTGAGGATTGTTCTTCTCCCTCATTATGTTTCTTTTTTGTGCTTCTGGCCTTGGTACTAGGACCTGCTTCCTCTTTAGCCTTCCCTTCAATAGTAGTACTAGCATTCATCCTTTTCATCTTATCATTGATGCTTTTGATCTTTGCAACATTGGTCTTGATGACCCTGTTAATATTCTCTTTCATTTTGTCCATGTCTTATTCAAGAGCCACTAATCTGGCATCTTGATTGTCCTATACCTACTTGACATAGTTGTTTGCTACTAGACTTGACCATTTGACTATCTAGGATTATTTATGTGGTCACAAGGTCGACTCTATGGTCATGGACTTGATGCTCACATTTCCAATTTTTTAAATTTAAATTTGATTGACTAACCCCCTTTACCTTTCCCACCCAAATCCAACTAAGTACACTTTTGCATGATTTGGTGTTATGTGCTAGTATTTAAAGGCATTTTTTTGCATTCATTTCAGATCCTCTCCCGTCTCTTATCTCTCAAGCATCTTCTCTCATCCTAGAACATTAAAGAGCAACCAATAGCAACACATTTAGATTCATTGCACTAAATTTTGAGTAATGAATCTACATTATAGGGCCCTTTCTTATTATATTCAATCTTTGAACATTTTCTAACAATTGATCTAGGAGAAATTTTCTTCTTGTGACGAAATGACAACCCTTCATGGTATTTCTAAAAACCACTAGTCTTTATATTTTTATGAAGAGAATAGCAAACATAATTGTATCAAAGTGAATAAGAAAACAAAAGTTTGCAACCAAGAGGGTCAAGTTTAGAGGTACATGACAAGACTACAATCATGAATTTAACCTAGGGCATGACTCAACCCTTGACAAAGAAGAAGAGAAGTGGCACACAACCCATTTTTAGGGTAAAATAGAGGATATTCTAGAATCTTCACTAGTTAGCCATCATTCTTTGATATCAAGCTATGTGTGTCTATCCTCCTCATTTACTTTCCTAGAGTATCAAGTAAAATTAAATTTAAGTTTCCATTACTATCATAATTGAACCTAGGCTAATTTATACTTATCTGTATGCATTTAAATCCTATACGAAACCTTGTCTGAAGTTTTATTAGGATTCAAATGCATAGTCTTTGCTTGTCAATTTCATCAGACCATATTTCATGAATAGGGATTCACAAGATCCATCTCTCATGAGCATGAATGGTTTAATTAGCACTCATTGCATCTAGGTGATGCTCACATGGTTGAATCATCAGAACTTCTCCAGAGGCCATCCATCCCAATACTACTTTCACTCAAGTGTACTTAACTATGGATTTTCCACTAAAATAAAGACCATTTTGGTTTCCTATACCCTATAGGAAACCTTATTTTCCTCTTTTTTTTAAACCCAATTTGAATCAATCCTGCATGACCTCATTTGTTTCTAGAGTTTCTTTTTCTATTAGGCTTTTTAGATCTACTATTATTTTTTATATTTATATCCCATCTTCAAATCGTAAACTCTTTAATTCCCTAAATGGTTGATTACTTTTACATTGTTTTAGCTTTTTCTATTAGGGTTTAAGGTTTATTGTGGAATCATTTTCATCCAGCCACCCCCCCTTGGTGATCACATTAGGGTTTCAATTTAAAATATAATATATTACATATATCTAATTTTTTACAATATGAAAGTGTTGTTTAGAGCTTTATTTTCATATCTTTTGTTTATTCCATGAGTCACTCAACATCCCAATCTTCTACCTAGGAGTGCTCGTCTAAACCCTAAAATGGCCTAAATCACTAAACCTATTTCGATGCTCATAATGATAACAATAAGGATTATGATCATGAAGCTCATGTGAAAACACAAGACTTTACAACCAAAGATAATACAAAAATCCTTCACAACTAGCCAATATGATTCACGATGTGTTCATTAATATGCCCTATGGATTAGAGATTTTATAAGTTGTTAGTGTTAAAGTTACTTTATCTACTATGATTATGCATCTACCTCAACCCATACTTCTACTATAGATCTATCTTCCACCATGGCCACTTCCACCTCCACTAGTGTTTGACCATTTAGCACCTACCGATTTTCCACTTCCTTCCCTTGTATGGATTAGCTCCTAGATATACCCCTCATGAGATCCCCATCACCCAAATGATGTACCACACCTCCATGAATCTTTCTCCCAGCATCACCCAACTTACCCAAGCTATTCCCACATCGAACATGACATCCCAAACCCTAAATACCCTTAAGTAGCTTCAATCTTATATGCCTAAATTATCCCAAACTATTACCTCATCCACCCCTCTTACTTCTCATACTCATGCCCATACACACCATAGTGGTTCCTAATTACCAATGCTGCTCTTACCTCCTCTACTCTGATGCACTACTTCACAAGATAAATGAAATAGTGAAAAATGTGGATGCAAAACCAAATGGGCAAGAGAGTGATGGATTTTCATATCCTAGACATACACCTCTAACTTTTGACATTGTGATATATCTATTGCCTAAGAGTTTTGTAGCACCTCAATTTCCAATATATGATGGTAAAGGTGACCCAAACACCCATATAATGTCATATTCAATGTAGTGTGTAGATTTCCTTAATGAGGATAAGCTTTTAATGAAACTATTTTCACACACATTTAAATATTATGCTATTGCTCTTAGTTCTTTTTGCTTCCCCAAGGATCTATACATTCATGTAATGATCTCAATAAAGTGTTCCTTAAGCATTTCAAGGTTGATATGGCGCTTAGAGTAATTTTTATCAACTTATTTTAGTATCCCCAAGGATGAAACAAACACATCAATGACTCTACTATCTAATATATCACTCTTTATTCTCCTAGTTAATCACCCCTTTACAAGATTTTAAAGTACAAAACATCTTTTATTAAGGAAATGATTAGACCAATAGAAGACCATGTGTATCTAAACAACTTTGCTTCTTTTATGGATTTGTGTGCATGTGTGAAAACTATATAATCTAAATTGTTAGCATGAAATGCATTCAAATTTGGATCTTCAATTCAAAATCCTTCTAACCCTTCAAAATGTCAAAAGTCAAATAACTTTTCAAAGGGTAGTGAAGCAAATGAAAGTGTTCATCAAGTTTATAATACTTCTACCTTACTTTCTTTCAAAACAAATACATCTAGGAAGTTCACTAAGGTTCAAGAATCTATATAATATGATGTGTTTCAAAGCTTTTTGAGTGCTAATTTACTTACACTCTCTCTTGTGCCTCCATTAGATCCTAACAAACCACTTCCTAAATCATATAATAAACAAGAATTTTGCAACCATCATCATGTTAAAGGTCATTTTACTTAAACTTGCATAGGTCTTAAACACAAGGTTCAAGACCTCATTAACAACAACACAATCAAAGTTTAATGGTTAATGATAGTGGAAATCCATTTGTTTCATATGCTAACAATAAATTGCAAGTTTATGCAAATCCATTTCCACATGATTCACATAATGTTGAAGCACTTGATATGGATACCATGATGGTAAGGATGACATACCATATGGTCATGCTTTTGTGGGAAACATTTAGGCTAATGTTGCATCTTCTTCTCCCCCTCCTTTAGATCCACTAATTTCATTTTATAATGAGAATATCTCACCAAACAATCATTATGGACCATTATATATTCAAGCTTACATGAAAAACTAGAAAATTTATAATGTTCTAATTAATCCAATGAACTAATAAAATATATGCATCGAGGATCTTTTAGTATGTACAAAACTAAATCACAATCACATGCTCATTCAAGAGATTTTTTAAAGATGACCAATGAATGTTAATTGAAACCCTAGGTTGTGTCATCTTATCACTTGAGTTCAAACTAAAACATAGAAGTTTTATGCCATGCCATCCCTACTATGGATAGTTTCACTATTTTTTTCACGTATCCATGGCTAGAACATCTAAAAGTAGTTCCTTTTATGGTATAGCAATGTGTTAAATTTGTACGTTGAAGGAAACTTTATGAACATTTGAAGAGACAAAGCCAAATAAATTATGGAGTTGAGTCACTTTACCTTATATACATATATTTCAACTCCAAAAGAAACTCCATATGAAGATGAAGAAGCCATTCATAATGCATTTCAAAATTTGTTTCAAGAGAAAAATAAAAAACAAATGAAGAAACAACAATCACAACCAAAGAATCCTACAAAAGACACACAAATTCCAAAACAAAAAAATAGATTATATGAAGAAAGGACACATTAAAAAAGAGCAAAAAGAAAGAAGAAAAGATAATACAAATACCTGAATTTCATACACAAAAGACTATATGGAAGAAAAAATAAGTTGTTGTGGTTCATCCAATGCCTATCATTCCACGACAACCACAAGTTAACTAGCAAGAGTGGGTATGAAGAGAAGTGCCTAATGTTACATGTTGAATATGTGTTTGAGCCTAGCATGAAGGAATACCAAGAAGAAATACATGTCATTGAAAAGGTAAGTCAAGATGAACAACACTCAAAAGAAATATAAGATAAATTGGAGGACATCTTTGGGAACATGATGATGATCTATTTCATGAGCCATACTATGTGGTGTCAAAGGCGGGACCTAAAAAGATGTTGGCAAATGAGTTATAAGCATCACTTTAGCATATATTCATATATACCTATATCTTGTATTTTATTCTCATCCTCTTAATTTTTCTCTTTCCCTTTGACATTGGCCTTTTGTATTATGCCTTGTATGTTGCACTTTTCACATACATTTCAACTTTTGTATTTGATTTCACATTACATGTCCCTTATGTCAGGATATTTTTAATTTCTATTATCTTTTGATATTCCTATGCTTTGATTACCTTTGCTTACTTAGGTTTTCATTTCCATTTTTGTTCCTTATTTGCATATGCTATTATGGCCCTTGCCCTTTACCATGGTGATTTCTCATTTTTCCTTCTTTCATATGCCTATCATACTTACATGTTGTCTATGCTTGTTTGCACCTATTACATAATCCCTAGTCTTTGACCATTATCTACATCACATTGCTCTACCTTGCTTATTAGAGCTTACACATGAAACCTAAATTGTTACATCACAATCCTAGATTTATATATTTAGTTTACATTGATACATCACTATTGATTAATAGGGTAAACAAAAAAATAAAAATATTACCACAATGGAGATTGGATCTAGTAAAGCATGTGATTAGGCCAATAAAAATAATGAACCAATAAACAAGCAATATATCAAACTATCATCTCTTAATTGTATCTTTTCTCTTACAAAATGATGTTGAGTTTCAATGTGTTTTGATCTAGCATGATAATTTGGGTTGTTTGCTAATATCATTGAACATTGATTATTACACTTGATAGGTGTTGGACCTTCTTTTTGTTCACTCATGTATTCAAGAATGCAACTTAACCAAATAGATTCATAGGTAGCACCACACAATGATTTATAATCAGATTTAGTATCTTATACAAATAAATAATTGGTTTCTTCTTGGTTTTCCAAGGCAAAATGCCTAATCGTATAGTTAATGCATATCTAGTGGTGGATATTTTACCATCTAAACCACTTGATCAACTAGAATCTAAATAATCTATCAACTCAACATTCAAATGATTAGTATATTCAATATCAAATTTAATAGTTCCTTGTAGGTATCAACTAAATCTCTTGACTACTTTGAAATGGGTCTCATGTGGCTTAACCATGAATTGACTAAGTATGTTGACTAAGCATGCAATATCAAATCTTGTTGTGGTAAGTAGTTCAAGCTTCCCACCACTTGTCTATACAAGTGCCATTTACTTATTTTTGTATCATCATCAATATAGAGCTTAGCATTTTATTCTAATAAAATAGAGACTAATTTGCACTCATGCATATTAAACCTTTTGACCAATTTATTTGTATACTTACTTTGAGTAATCAAAGTCTTACCATTTTGAGTAATCAAAGTCTTACCATATTCCCTCCATATATTTAATGAAGGTAGGAAGGTGATCATAATTTAACCTATAATTGCAGAAATAAAGTTAACCATGGTCTGGGTCTAGTTTATATTTTAAATTATTGTTGCAAAGTAAAGTTCAATGAGAGAATAAGTAATCTAGTATATAATTAATGTTTTTTCAATGTATTAAGTAATCATCACCAAGAATACTTCATTAATAGCTTGGCAACCCTCCTTATGGATTTATTCAAACCAATCCTAAGTTATTCTTTCCACATGATTTATTTTGTCAAGCTCATCAACTTCTTGCTTGGACAAGATTACAGTAGGAGCCACAATGTCATCATCTTGTTGCAAGGGACCTACCATTTGTTTAATATAGGCTTGTAGTTTTGCCACCTATTCCTTCAAATGCCTTTTTGTTTACTCATATTTGTGCATTCTCTGAACAAAGTGATCATTGCACCCTTTAATTCCTTAATATCTTGGGTTTTGGTAGTGGGACCCAGATTAACAGTGGAGATTTGGAAGTCTCTTATTGATACCCTACATGGAAGGGAATTATTCTACAAATCTAAAGTGCTGGAGAAGCTGAGATTCTACCTCTCTTCTCTTGCTATTTCTCCTGATGATGGATCATAGAGTGTCATCCGAAACGTTGAGGTAAAAACTCACACACAGTTAATTCCTGAAATATGTAATTACAATCATCATGGACTGTGGAAATCTGATGTCTCTTATTGATACCCTGCATGGAAGGGAATTATTCTACAAATCTAAAGAGCTGGAGAAGCTGAGATTCTACCTCTCTTCTCTTGCTATTTCTCCTGATGATGGATCATAGAGTGTGATCCGAAATGTTGAGGTAAAAAACTCACACACAGTTAATTCTTAAAATATGTAATTACAATCTTCAGCTCTCAAGTCCTTGAAATCCTTATCACCTATGGCCATTGAAATTTGGGACAAATCCTAACGAATAGAATGATTCTACAATGGGGAGTTTCAAACAAGTTTTTAAATAGATCAATTATTAATCTCTTTGTAACGACCAAAAACTTTTGAAAGCAACAAGTTGTCCCAATACCTAAAACTCAACAAACCCTATTTATGATTATAGCAAAACGTATGTCTAAGGTTTTTGGATAACGGCTACAAATTCAAAATCATTTGGTCTAGTTGAAGAAATTTAAGAATTTGAAATGTAATATATATCTTAAATTCTCAACAGTTTTGTTTGAGTTTAGGGCATAATTTTTTCAAGGCTGGAAAATATGTTGTTAAATTCCCCCCATTTAAAGTATACTTCACTTGGTTTGCTCGAATTTATTGCGTAGTTCAAACAAGGGATACATAACATATTGACCAGTAGTTTGAATCAAACCCTTCAGCTACCCTTAATTTGAATAAAAAAATATAAATAATCAATAGAGAATGAAGATTATAAACCTTGTTCGTAGGTAAACCAGGAGGGAGGACAACTGCAAATTGTTTATTGACCTGGTCTGAGATTTTGAAGGAAAATGACATCTACTTGTGGATGATCACGGTTGGGAACTGTGAAATCACTTTGAAGGTGTTGAAGGCACATATAAGTGATAAAAAGATCATGAAAAATGGCTCAAATAGCTCCCAAAGCCTATCATAAATTCAGCTCAAATATGGCGAAAGCTCCACACTTGGAATATTGATGAAGGTTCGAGACTTGACAGGATGATTGGGACCTTACCTGGGGTCTCGATGTGTGTCGTATATCTGCAAAAGCCAAAACAACATTGAATGCCATAATTTATTCTAAAAGAGATGTGAATACATTTGCGTGGAAACATGACCATTGTGGATGAAGATCTTCAGAGTTTAAAATGTTCAATCAGCCCAAAAAAACTCTGAATCCACATTAGTGCAGAAGTTCCGCAATTTCATTTAAGAGCCAAAGTGAGGATTTTCTAAGGCAATTTGACCTAAGACCTTCACATAAAACTTGACCATCATAATGGTAAAGATAAATCCTCAAATTTTCCCAAGAGATCACTCTACAAGGGAAGAAACCCACTTTCTAAGGCAAAAGACCATAAAGTTGAGACTCACTCAGACCGAACATACCAAGAAAAAAAGGGGTCCACATTTTGGAGAAAAATGGGCCATGTGTGTAAAGCACAACACTTCCCATACTCACCATACACACCATAGTGGTTCCCAACTGCCAATGCCACTCTTACTTCCTCTACTCTAGATGCACTACTTCACAAGATAAATCAAGTAGTGAAAAATGTGGATGCAAAACCAAATGGGCAAGAGAGTGATGAATTTTTATATCCTAGACATTCACCTCTATCTTTTGACATTGTGACATATCCATTGCCAAAGAGTTTTGTAGAACATCAATTTCCAATATATGATGGTAAAGGTGACCCAAACACCTATATAAGATCATATTCAGTGTAGTACATGTAGATTTCCTTATTGAGGATAAACTTTTAATGAAGCTATTTCCACACACTTAAATATTATGCTATTTCTCATGGTTCTTTTTTCTTCCACAAGGATAAATACATTCATGTAATGATCTCAATAAAGTGTCCCTTAAGCATTTCAAGGTTGATATGATCCTTACAGTAATTGTTATCAATTTATTTGAGTATCCCTAAGGATGAAACAAACACATCAACCACTCTACTATTTGATATCACTCTTTGTTCTCAAAGTTAATCACCCCTTTGCAAGATTTTGAAGTACAAAACATATTTTATTAAGGAGTTGATTAGACCAATAGAATACCATGTGTATCTAAACAACTTTGCTTCTTTTATGGATTTGTGTGCATGTGTGAAAACTATATAATCTAAATTGTTAGCATGAAATGCACTCAAATTTTGATCTTCAATTCAAAATGCTTCTTACCCTTCAAAATATCAAAACTCAAATACCTTTTCAAAGGGTAGTGGAGCAAGGGAAAGTGTTCATCAAGTTGCTAATACTTCTACCTTACTTTATTTCAAAACAAATGCATCTAGGAGGTTCACTAAGCTTCAAGAATCTATAGATTATGTGCGTCAAAGCTTGTTGAGTGCTAATTTACCTACACTCTCTCTTGTGCCTCCATTAGATCCTAACAAACCACTTCCTAAATCATATAATAAACAAGTATTTTGCAACCCTCATCATGTTATAGGTAATTTTACTTAAACTTGCATAGGTCTTAAACACAAGGTTCAAGACCTCATTAACATCACAATGAAAGTTTAAGGGTTAATGATATTAGAAATCCATTTGTTGCACCTACTAACAATAAATTGCAAGTTTATGCAAATCCATTTCCACATGATTCACACAATGTTGAAGCACTTAATATGGATAACAATGATGGTAATGAGGACATACCATATGGTCATGCTTTTGTGGGAAACATAGAGGTTAATGTTGCATCTTCTTCTCCCTCTCCTTTAGATCCACTAATTTTATTTTATAAGGAGAATATCTCACCAAACAATCATTATGGACCATTGTATATTGAAGCATACATGCAAAACTAAAAAATTTATGATGTTCTAATTAACCCAATGAACTAATAAAATATATGCATCGAGGATCTTTTAGTATGTAAAAAACAAAACCACAATTGCATGCTCATTCGAGAGCTTTTTAGTTTGAAC
The DNA here is from genome assembly GCA_027924645.1 of Cunninghamia lanceolata. Lineage (NCBI taxonomy): Eukaryota > Viridiplantae > Streptophyta > Pinopsida > Cupressales > Cupressaceae > Cunninghamia > Cunninghamia lanceolata. Next base: position 563,993 of record BSBN01001057.1, read on the forward strand.
ATGCGATTGTGGCTTTGTACGTTGAAGGAAATTTTATGAAGAAGAGACAAAGCCAAATAAATTATGGAGTTGAGTCACTTTACTTTATATGTACATATATTCCAACTCCAAAAGAAACTCCATATGAAGATGAATAAGTTGAATTCATGATGCATTTCAAAATTTGTTTCAAGAGAAAAATAAAAACAAATGAAGAAACAACAATCACAACCAAAGAATCCTAAGAAAGATACAAATTCCAAAAAAAAAAGATTATATGAAGAAAGGACACGTTAAAAAAGAGCAAAAAGAAAGAAATAAAGACAATACAAGTACATGAATTTCATGCACAAAAGACTATATGGAAGAAAGAATAAGTTGTTGCGGTGCACCAAATACCTATCATTCCACAACAACCACAAGTTAACTAGAAAGAGTGGGTATGATGAGAAGTACCTAATGTTACATGTTGAATATGTGTTTGAGCCTATCATGAAGGAATACCAAGAAGAAACACATGCCATTGAAAAGGTAAGTCAATATGAACAACACTCATAAGAACTAGAAGATAAATTGGAGGACATCTTTGGGAACATGATTATGATATAATTCATGAACCACACCATGTGGTGTCAAAGGTGACACCTAAAAAGATGTTGATCCAATGAGTTATGAGCACCACTTTAGCATATATTCATATATATCTATAGCTTGTATTTTATTCTTATCCTCTTAATTTTTCTCTTTCCCTTTGACATTGGCCTTTTTTTATTATGCCTTGTATGTGGGGCTTTTCACATCTATTTCAAGTTTTGTATTTGACATTACACATCCCTTATGTGGGGGTATTTTCAATTTGTATTATCTTTTGACATGTCTGTGCATTGATTACCTTTTCTTACTTAGGTTTTCATTTTTGTTTTTGTTCCTTATAATTTTTGTATGATATTATGGCCTTTTCCCTTTACCTTGGTGATTTCTCATTTTGCCTTCTTTCATGTGCATATGATCATTACACGTTGTCTATGCTTGTTTGCACCTATTACATAATCCCTAGTCTTTGACCATTATCTACATCATATTGCTCTACATTGCTTATTAGAGCTTACACATAGAACCTATATTGTTACATCACAATCCTAGATTTATATATTGAGTTTACATTGATACATCACTATTGATTAATAGGGTAAACAAAAAAATAAAAATACTACCACAATGGAGATTTAATCTGGTAAAGCATGTGATTAATGTTATGCCCCCAATTTACAAATTAGACTTAATCAATAACTTGGCATGATAATCAGGAGGATTAGTCATAGTTAATTGATTTGATATTGTGAAAATATCTGATTTAATTTTTTATTATGAAGTAGAAACAAATGTTAAATAGTTTTGTATATTAAATGATTTTTGATTATGAGATTTGATAATGATGCACTCATTGTAATCTTGTGGTCCTGAGTGTGATAGGAGAAACGAACATCCTTTAACGAAGGAAGGAGAGTATCATCTTGGAGGAAGGGTTTAGACATTGTGATAACATAAGTTGACTAACCATCTGGGTAATCGACTCCTATGTACTTCTCAACCATTTGTAAGTTGACATGTGTCATGTCTCTTGTCTTTTGTTTCCATGTTCGTGGTTTATTCTTTTGTCGATGAAGTTGTCTCGACAAGTCGTGAGGACCGGACAATGTTCTGGGAACATCATTCCTAGCCGAGAGATAATAATATTTAGAGACAAGGAGGTCTCTCTTACTTATTGTTCTTGGGGTCATTATGTTATTCCTAGTCTTTTGACTAATGGGAATAGTCTATTTCGGGGGAGTGTCACTCAACCCCAATAATCGACGTAAATAATGTGAATTCATTTTATGAATATTATTCCTTGTGATAATCCTTTATCAAGGATGAAACCTCTTAATTGGTTATTACCCATAATGATATTATTGCTATTTACTTATTTTGATAATTGTATTCGATGGAATATTCTTAAGTGGTTTTAGTCGATCATGAAGATTGATGGGAGTTTCAAGCTCAACCATCCCGTGGTGTGCATGTATCAAGCCACCTTTTTAGGGGCATCACCAAGTGTAAGGTAGTTGTTAGCCAATATCAACATGTATGAAATCAGTTATCTTGTATGGATTAGTCTCTCCTTTTCGAGGGGGAAGAAGAAATAAGACTTCGGGGAGAAAGGCAAAGAGGTGAGCTTTTTGGGAAAAATTAGGTGGTATAACTGTTCAAGGGAGAACAATGACAAGAAGAAACTGGGAGTGGTGAAAAGATTCACAGAACTGGGTCTGCATTCGGTCTTTTTCTCAACTCAGGTAACTGAGAAACATGAAGTCTCTTGTTAGGGTCATCCCACAATAATGGGTTACACTTTTTAGCCAAACTTGACATTGAAATCAACATTTTGAACTAAATCTTCACTTTCTGCCACCTATAGCCACTAAACCGTTAGGAATTTGAAGATGATGTGAACTAGTGATTTGTGAGATTTTGTTTGTAGATTCTAAATATATATATTTTTAAAAATTTGGAGTTAAATTGTAAAAAATTTTGTGTCTCCTTTGATAACTAGTTTTTAATAGTAAACAAGATTTTTTTAAAGTGATGTGTATTCTTTAGCACATAAACTTTTTTCTACAAAGGATAAAATTCTTATTCTTTTGAACTTAGATTGGTAACATCAATATATAGGGCATGCATTTGGTTTCATAATGTTTTGTTGAATATATTTTTTTAATTAAGTTTTAAAATCAAACCAATTATAATTTAGACATAGGCATATTCCGTAAAACATAACTTTTTTGTATGTATCAAAATTCAAGTTAAAACAAGGACATCAATACCTAGGGCATAGATATTTTTCAAAATTTTTTTCACTAATTTACTAATTTTCCATGTGTGTAGAACAAAGAACTTGATGTTTAGTGAAAAACCTACATTCACAAGAAATAAAAACTAAATATAATAATCAAATTAAATATATTTAAAACTATACTTTTTGGGAAGCTTATAATAAGGACTACATACTTACAAAACATAAATTTTAAATGAATTCATTTGATCCCCCAAAAGGCAAATCAAAAGTAGTTTTTTATCAGCATTTTGATACGTGTAGAGGAGACTCCATTATAGGTATGGTTTAAAACTAGCGGTGTTCTATCCAAGGGGGTTTGAATCTAAGGGGGTTTGATCAAACCCTCTTCAATTAAAATCTTTTAAATGGAAGCTTTCAAGGCTTAAATCATTATAGTTTCTAAAAATATGTAATTTTAGCAAAAATTAGGATGTTCCAGAAAGTGTAACCCATTATTGTGGCAGCACCCATTATTGAATGGAAATATGAGGCACGCAGATTGCAAGGTGATGCCAGGCATGTCGATTATTTTCTTTTGAGTCATGGCATTAGGCCAATTGGTTGAGCCATTCCTATTTTTAAATAACTTATATGCTATGGTTTGGGTGTCGTTTGGTTGAACCCTTTTAAGACAAACATTTAGTTGTGTTTATACTCCAAGCCTCATGGGCTGAGTTGTTAGACATAATAACTATTGAAACTATGCTCAAGGTTGTGAGTCGAGCTAAAAACATATTTAACTTCTTTGAAGTTGTGCTCAAGGTTGTGAGCCGAGCAGAAATATATTTATTAAACTTCTTGAAAACTTGCTCAAGGTTGTGAGCTGAGCTAGGAAACTAAGTATTTATTCTTGAAATTACACTCAATTGAGCTTTGTAAATATTGACTCTTTCTTGAATGAACCTTGAGTCTTTCGACTCGGCTGTACTGTATTGCATGATACATTATGATAACTGGAGCTCAAAGCAATAGTGGCTGAGCATGTATTCTTTTCATTTGCATTTAACCCACGCCGTATGATGATAAGGGCCGAGAATTTGAGCTCTCGAAGGGAGTTAAGAATGACTCCATGTGTTTTTTATAATGGATATTGTCTTATGACTATATTGATAGCCGTATAGACATCATTTCTTAGCATACAGTCCCTCGACTGTATTAATAACTATAGACACTTTTAATATCTTAAACACAATCCATTGACTATAAAGATTGCTGGGAAGGCAATTATAAATCGATGTACATCTAACACCCAAACAAAACTCAGTCGAGCTTACTTGAGTAGCCGATAATGAATTACATATAGAATTGTTAAAACTATTATGTATGTTAAATGAACCTTCATTTATGAAGGAGTATGATCATAGTCTCTATATGAGATAGTTGAGAATAAGTTTATAATAGATTATAGACTAGATCTATTTGGGACTGAATTATGACTTAACGAATAACGTTATGAGTTATAAATTCTTTTACTTATTATAACTATTGGGTTGGTGAATAACCCATGAGATCATTTGGAAAAAAGGAGCTATAGACCCTTAAGAAACTAATATATTTACTAAGGCAGGGTATGCCTTAAGTATCATGAAATTGACTTCATCATATGTGGTGAATGCTATTGAAATGAAAACACAGGAGACCAAGATAGTCATGAAGTTTGAAATTGAAATGAATTGAATAGAACGAGGTGACGTGGAGTCACTAGTTCCACATTTCTAAAGTAACCTAATTTTTTATAATTAACTTTGATGGGGGTCGAATGTTCAAAGTTTGGACTGTGATTTGAATTGATCCTACACTCATACTAGACCTAAAGGACAAGGTCATTAAGAACTGACTGTAGGACATGATAGCTTATAAGTCAAGTTAGGGTGGTGGACATACGACAATGTTCATTGCGTAATGTATTTGTATGAAAACTTTGGCCAAAGTAATGCATTCGTATCTACATGCATTGTTGGTCCATAGTGATCCAGATGGCCTAGTGTCTCCAATAGTGTCATATAAGTTAGAGTGGATCTATAGTGTGTGACTATGAGACATTAGGAAGGACACAACACCAATTACTCAAATGGATAACCAGTTGGTTCCAATGTCTAACTTTTCCGTGAAGGGTATGGCCTCTTCCAGTTAGGAAGATGAATGGGGGACCACAGGTCCGTGGTTGGAGGAAAAGCACCAGGATGATGCTTTCCTTCCCAAGCATGAGACAAGCTGAGGCTTATGAAGATAGATATCAATGGTTCTGGATACAGTGTTTGCATTTTGACCTGTTGGTCTATTGTAATGTAAAGATTTGATTAAGATGCCAAGAGCATATATTGTATATGATTAGTGATGGATTTTCACTAAGGATTGTAATGATTTATTAGATTGTAAGCTATGTTATATCCTGATTTGATTAACATGCTTAATTGATGGAAAAGAATATGTTTCTTTATGTTCAAACTTGAATATTGTAATTCATTCTTAATTAATGACTTGTTTAAGTTATATGCTTAAGTTAAATCTTGAATTTTATGTATAGTGGTGTTACATATGGTATCAAAGCTACTAGGTTCAACACATGGACCTAATGAGCTCACTATTTGATGATTAATGAATCCAACATCAAGTATGCTAATGATTGGATGTTCTATACCAGAATGGTAAAAATTAGAACCACACATCACAAGAAGGTAATGGAACATGGATGTTACCTATGCCATCAAAAGATTTTGAAGGCACGAACCTTCATGAAGGAGAAACTTGAACAGACTGGATGCTTGGTAGGTGCATGGTTATCTGATGAGGAAACTTTTGCTGATGCAGTGAAACGCATCAAGCAGGAGTTAAGGAAGGCCGATCGGATGGCTGCCCTTAACTCTACTGGAACATTAGTGTCACCCTCTACTCCTATAGCACCAGCTAAGAAAAATGATCATAATGAATGTATTGTACTAAAGGAGGATGTGAAGGAATACCAATGTGTATCCTCACTTCCTGAGACTGAAAAGAAAATCTGATAATGGGAAGTTATCCCAATTGTAAATGATTTGCACGAGCAAATGTAAATACAATTTTGTAATTTTGTGGATTATATCTAATCCAATGGAAAAGTATTGCAATGCCAAAGTTTTGACAATCTTTCCTTTCTTGTTAAAGATTACATGAATGTGAATAGACTTGTGAAATAATTGAATTATATGGCATGGAAAACTAATCCGTGTTTAATCTACAAACTTCAGGAAGAAGTAAATTGCAGTAAAGGTGTGAGTTGGAACTAGAATGGAGGATAGCCAAGATGAAGGAGCACCTTGAGGGGGCAATCTAAGTCTAAATTAGACCAAATCTTGACCTTGTTGAAAGAAATTAGGGCGATCATAGAAACCCTTGAACATAAAGTGGGAGGCCATTCAGAAGATAGGCAAGATAATTATGATGGGGGTGATGGTGAGGAATGCCATAATAACACCACCCAAAGCCATCATGGAGAAAATAGCTCTGCGGTTAAACAAGATGGGGATAAAAAGAGCCTTATGGCTATGGAACTATCTCATGACATGAAAAACGTCATGCCACCCAAATTTGATAGATCCATAAGCAGAGATGCCACAGAGGCATGGCTTATGGAGATGGAGAAGTATTTTAAAATTAGAAATTATAATGAGGTTACTAAAGCTATCTGGGGAGCATTTTAGTTAGCAGGAGAAGCATCCACATGGTGGATGAACAAAAAGATGGAGTTAGGATTGAGGTCTACAAGCCTTACTTGGAATCGGTTTGTAGAATTGTTTAGGCAAATATGGTTGCCTCAACTATTCTATGATCAGAAACTCGTAGACTTCCAAAACTTGAAACAGGTTGATATGACTGTAAATGAATATTGGGAGAAATTCATCCGATTACTGAAATATGTGCCACAGTATGAGCATGATGAGAAGTTCTGAGCCTTGAAGTTTATCATGGGGTTGAACACCCAGATTGGGGGTGAGGTTAATGTTCATGGCCCTACAACCATGGAATAGGTCTATGAGAAGGCCGTTAGGCAAGAACAGAACCTGAAGGCTATATCGACCTATAGAGAAAGGAACAGGAAGAGATACAATTGGTCTCAATCTTCTCAACCCTCAAAGAAGAAGGGGAAGAAACATGATTATACTGAGAAGACTAATAAAGGGGCTAAAAATAAACAAAATGAATCCAAGGGAGATAAAAAGGGGAATAACCACTCCAAGAAGAATGGGAACAATTCTAGCAAATCTCAGGAGAGGCGAGGACTAGTTGGAGGATGCTTCACTTGTGGCGGAGATCACTATGCCAATCAGTGTCCTAACAAATTACAAGGAGTGCAATCAAGAGGGAATCCTCTACCTCCCTAGCAAGTGGCGTTCTGGCAACGTATCCATGTAGCCTTAGATAACCAACAAGCTGAGTATCAAATAACTCCAGTAGAGACAACGGGTATTTTATTTGGAGTTCTTATTTTAGTTTTAATTAATATAGGTGCCAAAGAATGTTCATTTCTCCCAAAATTGTAAATAAGATTCCTAGAGAAGCAGGATTCATGGCAAATACTTGGTCTATAGAGTATGTAAATCACACCAAGGCTCAGGTAGAGCAATGCTTGTTTGAAGCTCGGGTTGAACTTCCAAACTTTTTCAATGAAGTAAATCTATATGTAGCCCCACTTGGCTCATATGATGTTATCCTTGGAATAAATTAGCTATGGAGACATCGAGCCAAAGTGGACTATTATGCTAAGACAATAGATTGTTTGGATGATCTAGGAAACCAAGTCCATATTCAAGGAAAACCTAGTGAAATTAAACTGAGGCAAATCTCTACCTTACAAATGAAAAGAACACAGAGAAAAGGATGCCAACTTTTTGTTGTCAAGATGGATAAAATAGAAGAATCAAAGGAAACCTATTTCCAAGATGACTTGATGTTCTATGAATCACATAAACTTAATGAAGTAGGGACAAAGGAGTCCATAGGTCAAGAAAGACTAGATATGGACAAACATTCCCTCCTCAGATATTTCAAGGATGTATTCCTGGATGAACTACCAGGGTTACCCCCTAAGAGAGCCTTTGATTTTTCCATTGATATTATACCTAGGTCAGAACCTATTTCTAAAGCTCCCTACAGGATGACCACAAATAGAATTAATGGAGTTAAAGGCTCAACTGCAACAGCTACTGGAAAAAGGATTGATTAGACCCAATGTGTCGCCATGAGGAGAACCTGTCATTTTTGTGAAAAAGAAAGATGGCACTTTGCGGTTGTGTATAGATTACCACATGTTAAATAAAGCAACCATCAAGAACAAGTATCCTCTACCCTGTATCGATGATCTTTTTGATCAGTATTTTCCAAGATCGATCTTTGATTGGGATATCCCTAGTTGAGGGTGAAGGATGAAGACATCTATAAGACAACCTTTAGAACCAGATATGGACATTATGAATTCATTGTCCTACCTTTTGGGTTGACAAATGCCCCTGCAACGTTTATGAATCCTATGAACAGTGTGTTCAGAGACTGCCTAGACAAGTTTGTCTTGGTATTTCTTGATGATATTTTAATCTACTCTAAGAATGAAGAGGAACATATGCAGCATTTGAGAATCATTCTTTAGAGATTAAGAGAGCATAAACTATACGGCAAGATCTCTAAATGTACCTTCTTTCAGAAAGAAGTACATTATTTGGGTCATATAATTTTAGCTAAAGGAATAGCTGTAGACCCAACTAAGATTAAGTCTATTTCTGAATGGCCTAAATCAAAAAATGTTCATGAGGTCCGAAGTTTTATGGGCCTTGTTGGTTATTACAGGAAGTTTGTGAAAAAATTCTCTAAAATTACTTATCCTATAATTTCCTTGCAAAGAAATGACAAGAAGTTTGAATGGTTAGAAAAGTTCCAAGAGGCCTTTGACATGCTGAATGAAAAATTAACTTCAGCTCCAATTTTAAAAGTGCCTGATCCGGATGGTCAATTTGAAGTCATTACCGATGCCTCAGGGGAAGCCTTAGGTGGTGTACTAGTCCAAGATGAACATGTTATTGTGTATGAATCGCACAAACTGAAAAACTATGAACAAAACTATGCCCCACATGATTTAGAATTGGCAGCAATTATGCATGCACTTCAAATGTGGAGACATTATTTGCTTGGAAAACCTTTTGAATTGAAAATAGATCACCAAGGACTTAAATATATGTTCACTCAACCCCATCTTAATGCTCGTCAAAGAAGATGGTCAGAATTTATCTCGGATTATGATTTTGAGATTAAATATATCCAAGGAAAAGAAAATCAAGTAGAAGATGCTTTAAGTAGGAGAAGGCATATCTCCTCTATGATTTCCATACATTCTAATTTTAGGAATCAGGTGTTACAATAATCTAAGGGAGATGAGTTTTATGAGAAGGTAAAACAAGCCCTTGAGAAAGATCCACATAATCCAAAATATGAAGGATCCAACCTTGAATCAAATGGGTTATTAAAGTTTAAAGGAAGGATGTATGTACCTAACTCAATAGAGTTAAGGAAAATGGTTTAGAAAGAGGTTCATTCTACACCATATTCTGGACATCCTGGAGTAACTAAGTTACTAGCTAATGTGAAACCTTTATACTTTTGGAAAGGAATGAAAAAGGATGCTGCAAATTTTGTAGCTACTTGTATTGAATGTTAAAGGGTGAAGGTGGAACACCAACACCCAATGGGTTTATTATACCCTCATGAAATTCGTATATGGAAATGGCAAATTATAAGAATGGACTTTGTGCAAGGACTTCTTATGTTAAGGAATAAGCACAATGTTATCTTGGTTGTGGTGGATAGACTCACCAAAGTGGCCCATTTTATTCTAGGAAACTTGACAGATGGGGCTCCCATCATTGCTTAGAAATTCATTCAAGAGATTTTCAGACTTCACAACATTCTTGAGAAGATTATCTCATATAAGGATGCACAAATAACTTCCAGGTTTTGGTAAACTTTGTTCTCTTCACTTGGAACACAACTAAACATAATCTCTGCTTATCATCCTAAAATAGATGGTCAAATTGAAAGGGCAAATCAAGTGTTGGAGGACTTATTAAGGATGTATTGCATGGATCAGCAATACAAGTGGGAGGATTATCTTCTTCTAGTGGAATTTTCTTACAATAAATCTTATCATTCAACTATTAAGATGGCACCATTTGAGGCATTATATGGATAGAAGTGTTGAACCCCTATAAGATGGGAAAAGTTTGAAGATATAGTTAGCCTTGGTCCAAAAATGCTATCTAAGATGGAAGAACAAGTCCATCTAATTAAAAATAAATTAGGAGAAGTCAATGATAGACAAAAGAGTTACGCAGATGCTAAGCATGTTGAAAGGTACTTCACCGTGGGAGATAAAGTTCTCCTTAGGGTAAAACCCCAGAAAAGTTCCATCAAATTTGGAAAAATATCCAAACTAGCACCAAGATATGTGGGGCCATTTGAAGTTCTAGAAGAAGTCAACCCAGTGGCATACATAATTGCTCTACCTCTAGCACTTGCCATGATGCATAATGTGCTTCATGTTTCTTACTTGATAAAGTTTAATTCTGTTGATAATCAGATTCCTATGCTTGATTGGAATATGTTACAAGTGAAAGACCTAGGAGTGGTGGTGATCGATCCCATCAAGGTGCTCGAAATGCGTAAGCTACACTTACGTAATAAGGAAATAATGCAATGCAAGGTCCAGTGGGACCAATATTCAGAGGAAAATGCCACCTGGGAAAATTATGATGACTTCTATGCTAGATTTCCTCACCTTTTCTGAGACATTTGATATTATGTTTTGAAAACCTTTTCAAATTATGTTGGTTTGTTTTAAATACAAATAATCATTGGGGATGATGATTCTTACAAGGGAGATATGTTACATCCCCAATTTACAAATTAGACTTAATCAATAACTTGGCATGATAATCAAGAGGATTAGTCATAGTTAATTGATTTGATATTATGGAAATATCTGATTTAATTTTTGATTATGAAGTAGAAACAAATGTTAAATAGTTTTGTAAATTAAATGATTTTCAATTACAAGATTTGATAATGATGCACTAATTGCAATCTTGTGGTCTTGAGTGTGACAGGAGAAATGAACGTCCTTCGATGAAGGAAGGACAATATCATCCTGGAGGAAGGGGTTAGACATTGTGATAACATAAGTTGACTAGCCATCTGGGTAATCAACTCCTATGTTCTTCTCAACCATTTGTAATTTGACACATGTCATGTCTCTTGTCTTTTGTTTCCATGTTCGTGGTTTATTCTTTTGTCAATGAAGTTATCTCGACAAGTCGTGATGATCGGACGATGTTTTGGGAACATCATTCCTAGCTAAGAGATAATAATATTTAGAGACAAGAAGGTCTCTCTTACTTATTGTTCTCGAGGTCATTATGTTATTCCTAGTCTTTCGACTAATGGCAATAGTTGATTTTAGGGGAGTATCACTTGACCTTGATAATCGACGTAAATAATGTGAATTCTTTTTATGAATATTATTCCTTGTGATAATCCTTTACCAAGGATGAAACCTCTTAATTGGTTATTACCCATAATGTTATTATTTCTATTTACTTATTTTGATAATTGTATTCGATGGAATATTCTTAAGTGGTTTTAGTCGATCATGAAGATCGATGGGAGTTTCGATCTCAACCATACAATAATGTGCATGGATCATGCTACCTTTTTAGGGGAACCACTGAGTGTAAGGTAGTTGTTAGCCAATATCAACACGTATGAAATTAGCTATCTTGTATGGGTTAGTCTCTCCTTTTCGAGGGGGAAGAAGAAATAAGAGTTCGGGGAGAAAAGCAGAGAGGTGGGCTTTCTAGGAAAAATTAGGTGGTATAACTATTCAGAGAACAATGACAAGAAGAAATTAGGAGCGGAGAAAAGATTCGCAAAATTGGATCTGCATTCGGTCTTTTGCTCAACTCAGGTAACTGAGAAACACAAAGTCTCTTGTTATTAAATGTAAATACGAGGCATGCAGACTGTAAGGCAATCTCAGGCATGTTGATTATTTTCTTTTGAGTCATGGCATTAGGCCAGTCACCCGAGCCATTCCTATTTTTAAATAACTTATATGCTATTGTTTGGGTGTCGTTTGGCTGAACCCTTTTAAGTCAAACATTGAGTTGTGTTTATACTCAAAGCCTCATCGGCTGAGTTGTTAGACATAGTAACTGTTGAAACTATGCTCAAGGCTATGAGATGAGCTAAAAACATACTCAACTTCTTTGAAGTTGTGCTTAGGGCTGTGAGCCAAGCAGAAATATATTTATTAAACTTCTTGAAAACTTGCTCAAGGCTGTGAGCTAAGCTAGGAAACCAAGTATTTATTCTTGAAATTACGCTTAGTCGAGCCTTGTAAAGATTGACTCTTTCTTGATTAAGCCTTGAGTCTTTCGACTCGGTCGTACTGTATTGCATGATACATTATGATAACTGGAGCTCAAAGCCACAATAGTTGAGCATGTATTCTTTTCATTTGTGTTTAACCCACGTCGTATGATGACAAGGGCTGAGCATGTGTTTTTGACAATGGATACAGTCTTACGACTGTATTGATAGTCGTATAGGCATCATTTCTTAGCATGCAGTCCCTCGACTGTATTGATAGCCGTATAGGCATCATTACTTGGCATGCAGTCCCTCGACTATATTAATAACTGTGGAAGCTTTTAATATATTAAACATAGTCCATTGACTATAAAGATTGTCGAGAAGGCAATTATAAATTGGTGTATGTCTAACACCCAAACAAAACTGAGTCGGGCTTACTTGAGTAGCTGACAATGAATTACATATAGATTTGTTAAAACTATTATGTATTTTAAACTAACCTTCGTTTATGAAGGAGTATGATCATAGTATCTATATGAGACAATTGAGAATAAGTTTATAAAAGATTATAGACTAGGTCTATCTGGGACTGAATTATGACTTAATGAATAACGTTATGAGTTATAAATTCTTTTACTTATTATAACTATTGGGTTGGTGAATAACCCATGAGCTCATTTGGAAAAAAAGAGCTATAGACCCTTAAGAAACTAATATATTTACTAAGGCAAGGTATGCCTTAAGTATCGCAAAATTGACTTCATCATATGTGGTGAATGCTATTGATATGAAAACATGGGAGACCAAGACGGTCATGAAGTTTGAAATTGAAATGAATTGAACGAAACAAGGTGACGTGGAGTCACTAGTTCCACATTTCTAAAGTAACCTAATTTTTTATAATTAACTTTGATGGGAGTCGAATGTTCAAAGTTTGGACTGTGATTCAAATTAATCCTACACTCATACTAGACCTAAAGGACACGGTCATTAAGAACTGACTATAGGACATGATAGCTTATAAGTCGAGTTAGGGTGGTGGACATACGACAACATTCATTACATAATGTCTTTGTATGAAAACTTTGGCCAAAGTAATGCATCCTCTCTGCATGCATTGTTGGTCCATAGTGATCTAGATGGCCTAGTGTCTCTAGTAGTGTCATGCAAGTTAGATTGGATCTATAGTGTGTGATCGTGAGACATTAGGAAGGACACAACACCATTTACTTAGATGGCTAACCAATTGGTTCCAATGTCTAACCTTTCCATGAAGGGTAGGGCCTCTTCTAGTTAGGAAGATGAGTGGGGGACCGCAGGTTCATGGTTGGAGGAAAAGCACTAGGATGATGCTCTCCTTCCCAAGCATGAGACAAGCCGAGGCTTATGAAAACAGATGTCAATGGTTCCAGATACAATGTTTGCATTTTGACCAGTTGGTCTATTGTAATGGAAAGATTTGATTAAGATGCCAAGAGCATATATTGTATTTAATTAGTGATGGATTTTCACTAAGGATTGTAGTGATTTATTAGTTTGTAAGCTATGTTATATCCTGATTTGATTAACATGCTTAATTGATGCAAAAGAATATGTTTCTTTATGTTCAAACTTGAATATTGTAATCCATTCTTAATTAATGACTTGTTTAAGTTATATGCTTAAGTTAAATCTTGAATTTTATGGATAGTGGTGTTACAATTAAGGTAATAAAAATAATGAACCAATGAAGAAGAAATATATCAAACTATCCTCTCCTAATTGTATCTTTTCTCTTACAAAGTGATGTTGAGTTTCAATGTGTTTTGATCTAGCATGGTAAATTGGGTTGTTTGCCAATATCATTGAACTTTGATTATTACACTTGATAGGTGTTGGTGCTTCTTGTTGTTCTCCCATGTACTCAAGAATGCAACTTAACCAAATAGATTCATAGGTAGCATTACATAATGATTTATACCTAGCTTCAATAGCTTAGACAAAGAAATAATTGGTTGCTTCTTGTTTTTCCAAGATAAAATGCCTAATCCTATAGTGAATGCATAGCTAGTGGTGGATATTTTATCATCTAAATCACTTGTTCAATTAGAATCTACATAATGTATCAACTCAACATTAAAATGATTAGTGTATTCAATATCAAATTTAATAGTTCCTTGTAGGTATCAAAGTCTTACCATATTCCCTCCATATCTTTAATGAAGGTAGGAAGGTGATCAAAATTTAATCTATAAATGAAGAAATAAAGTTAATCATGGTTATGTCTAGTTTATATTTTAAATTATTTTTGTAGAGTAAGGTTCAGTGAAAGAATATGTAATCCAATATATAATTAATGTTTTTTCAATGTATTAAGTAGTATGATTTGGTACCAAAATTGAAAACTTTGAGTAATAGAGATGCATATTTTTGTATGTAGTATGGGGCAATCCATTTGTCCCCCAAAAGTAAGCCTTTGCATCATCTCATAAGTGAGATATATCTAATTTTGTATTGTATTAAGTTACTGGTGCTAATTTTAAAGCTGAGAATTGATTGTATCAAGATATTTAGGGTGTGTGAAAACATAGTGGTAAAATTATTCCCATTCTACCAGTTCTATTTTTTTTTTGTTTGTCATTGTCTTTTATTTGGCACATCTCTATTCTTTAATTTAAGATTATCTTTTTTTGGTTTAGTAAGACACGTCTCTGGCATTTTGTACTTTTTAAAACACTATTCTTATGTTTGAGTTAATTAATTTGTTCTTACTATATTACAAGGTTCCAAAATGTTTCTTTGGATGCTATATAACACCAAAAGTGTTCTCGATCAATAATTTTGTATTTTGTTTGATTGTTTGTTGTTCAGGAAAGGTTGATGTCCATAAGCAAGTAGTTATTTTTTCTGTTATTGCATTTACTATAGTGAACTAACAGTTTCCCAGATAGCTTATTTTTATATTAAAAATATAAACTTTGTTCTTGTCTGTGTCTCTGTTTATGTTTGTTATGAAGTGAATGCTTTTATAAAGTAGCCCTCATTATTGTGTGGTGTGGAAGTATTCCATTCAAGTCTTAGTTGCTTATAGGTAATTTTTAAGTTTTTGAATCATCAAAAGTTTATTTGCAATTGATGTCAGTGTTCTTTTTTTGGGTTTACACTATGTTTTCTTTTTCCTTCTTGGGTTTACACTATTTTTTTTCTTCATGGGTTTACATTTTTTCCCACAGGTTTACACTATGTTTTTTTCTTCTTGGGTTTACACTTTGTTCTTTTCTAGGTTTACACTACACTTTTTTAATCTTGGGTTTACACTGCTTTTTTATTCCTGGGTTTACACTATGCTATTTTTTCTTCCTAGGTTTACACTATGTTTTTTTTAATGGATTCAACTAGGCTACATAGATATTGTCATCTCTGCCATTAAGTAGATTACAACATAGATATAATTTATGTTTTGAGCTCATCCTATTTAACAAATTAAAATGACTCTCAAATATAAATTAAAGGATATAAATGTCTTTCAAATTGATATGTATACTATTTCTATAACATAATATTGAAATGAATGGATTTCAAATTTTATTATACTTGCAATGGTGAAATTTGCATGCCCATGCCAATTTCCATCTAGTTTGGGGCCCATTTTTATAGAATGTCTTAATACAATTACACATTGATAAATGATGCTCTCTTGTGTAAAGTTTGGTGAATTTTTTAGTCTTTCATTCATTTCCATTTGCACATCTGGATACATTTGACCTTATTCCATCTTTAATAGCATTTACTAGTATATTTTTGCCATTACTATCTATTTATTGCACCTAGCATTATATCCATTTCTATACATTTATTTTCCATATTAAGATTTACATCTTGTCTTGGTTGTGATATTTGTGTTCTACTCCAAGCTATACAATATTGACCCCCAAAATTCAAAAAAATAAAATTTAAGTTTTGTTGACTATTTTTTTCATTAGTCATTGTTAGCTGACACGGTACATGTCTACATTATTTATTGCTATATATGGGTATTTAAAAGTATTTGATGTGCAACCATAGGGAGAAATAAAGAGCATAAATTTGAATTATTATAGAAACATTTTGATTCAGAGCACTAAAAAGAACCAAAATTTGCATCAAATCATTGAGGACACTTGTATTTTTGAAAGTGTAGTCTTTGATAATTTTCCATGACTATAAATATTGTCTTGTCATATAGACCTAGGAGTTTGATGTGACATAGTCTTCAACAATCCACATTAAGCTAGATTGATTTTTTGTTATAGGGCAATCTCATGTGTCAATTGTTTTCATGGAGCATGAGATCAATATCGAGGAGCATGGATTCAAATTGCAAAAGATTCTACGACCAATTAGACCTTGGAGTAATGAGCACATCAAGAACATCAATTTTTGATAGTGACGAATCAATTCTTTATTGTTCTACATATCCCATAGTCATTATTCCAAGAGCTAAATAACCTTATCCATTTGCATTTTCTTTTTTAAAATAGCATTTCAACTTATCAATCCCTCTTTTTTTTAATTAAGCATGGTTTATTGTGCTTTATTTGTATGCATTTATTTAATTAACTTACATTAATTCATGTAAAGTGATTTAGTTCTTTATAGTTGTAAAGGAAAATGACCTTTGCCTAAGTCTAACCTAGCCTAATCAAATAAGATGCATGCACATAAACATAAATTAACCTAGATTAATCAATTGTAGGTATGTATAATTCAATAAATAATTTCAAGTTAGGAAAGTAAATGCCAATTGGATAGGGGTATTTTGTTGTGTTTGAAGAAGAGGAATACTTTTGTCAGTGCACTAAATTTTGGATGCCTCATGAAAAAAAGGGCACATGACAATTTGTAGTTTGCATTGATTTAAATAGTTGGTTTGTAGTGTGTAGGGTTGCATTTGTGAATTAGAGTTAGATTTGTGTATGTGCCAATTTTTGAATTATTTTTTGTTGTCTGAAAATTGTGATATTTAAAAATAACTTTAGAGGATTACTAGTATTTTGTAAGGGGACATGTTTTCTAGGTCAACACCCAGAAAACTTAGGTGAATGATTGAAGACAACAAATGTTAGTTGTGCAAATGCTCTAAGATGAATGTGTAGATCTCGATTCATGTTAGTGCACCAATATAAGTATTTATAACATACTCCTTTAGTGCTAATGATTAGAATGATAAATGAATGCAATTAAATGCCTTTAAATGCAAGAATATAGCAATAAATCATGAAAATGAGCAAGTGAGGAGTGCAAACTTTGGAATCTAAACTTGAATATTTAAATTTTGAGGGTTAATTTTTGTGTATGTTGTGCTTGCAAGATTGACCTAAGATGAGACGAGATGCATGGGAATAGGTGCAAGGGTAGGTGTGATAAATGGTTGTTGTATAGGAATATGTATGGATACAGATAGGATAAAGTGAAACATGTGGGAACATGTGCAAATGGGGTTGGGGAAAGAATTGGGTAAAGAGCCTAACTCTGCACAAGATTGTGCCATTTGTTGATATGTAATTATATTGAAGTGTTCCATCAAAATGTACTCAAAACTAAATGAAAAATGACATGGTTAGCAAATTTCACCATCACATTTTGCCCCCACTTTGAGGTGCATGTGAATCTTAGAATATCATGTATTTCAATGTATGTAGCACTCATAAAAATGTATTAAAGAGTTTAATATAAAGTAATGGACCTTGTAGAATGTAATTGTATAGGTTAATCCTTTTGCATGCTCTCTCCACAAGAACCTATAAAATATAGAAAATATATTCCATGAGTAGATACTATAATGCACGAATAATCTCATAATCAACAATCGTAAAAGAGAGGAGGAAATAGGATTAGAAAAATTTTGTTTTTACCAAAAGTGGTAATGCTTTGCTTTGCTTGGTGGTTATTTGGTGACATGACATGGCATTGGCATGTCACTTGCTAATGATGAGTATCTATAAGCATCTATAACTCTGTGTGAAACTCAACACGAGAGTGTTAGCAACATAATATACCCCTATTACAAGGTTATAATTTTGGGAAAAGTTGAAAAATGGGAAGGAGCAAGAAAACAAGGCCGAGTAGGAATGCAAGATTGAAGCAATTGAAAATCAAGGAGGATAGAGATGATGAAAATGGAGATGCAACAAACAAGTCTAAATGTGAAGATGAGTGGGGTGCGCCTTGAGAAGATAATGAGGATGTTTTCCTTTTGGACATTTGGTTGGATGCCTATAGAAGTGCATGTTCTTCTTAGCATGCCAGTCTCCCAAGTACGCATTTGTGGAGGACCAATGATAGATTGAAAATGGATGGCCCCCTCTAGATGGTTCTGGCTAGGTTGTGTAAGGTTTTCTTACTCTCCCCTAGTTTTCCTACTTCTCCTATTGTTGTTGTGCTATGTTAAGTCACTAAGAAGGGGGATGCTAGAACTATGATTTTGGAGCATACTATTGATGTGAGTTTGGAGTTATTAAGTGCTCATAATGCTAAGGAATAAACTTTCTCATTCTTTGATGCTACATTGATGGGTT
Source organism: Cunninghamia lanceolata (assembly GCA_027924645.1). Taxonomy (NCBI): domain Eukaryota; kingdom Viridiplantae; phylum Streptophyta; class Pinopsida; order Cupressales; family Cupressaceae; genus Cunninghamia; species Cunninghamia lanceolata. Next base: position 582,773 of record BSBN01001057.1, read on the forward strand.
TGAAGAAGGTTCGTCCCCTATTCAGTCACCCTTGTTGGAGCCTTTGTTGGGGGTTGATGATAGATGTTTCATCAACTCTCTTATGGCTCAAGACACTCAAGGTATCTTCTCAATCTTTGTCCCTTTGAATCTGGTTATATTGGGCAATAGTTGGGTGATCTAGATTCTTGATGCCCTATTGGAAAATGCTTCATCCAAGCTAAACCATGCTTTAATTGCTAAATTTTTAGGGTCAAGGCCTAATGTGGACATTTTTAGAAGCTAGGCTAAGAGGAAGTGGAATCTTTGTGGTACCATGATGAAGGGGGTAAATCATAAAACACGTAATAGCATAAATTACACACAGAAAATAGAATGATATTTTATTAATATGGGCAAAACATTACATTACAGAAGCTCAAATACAATCAGAGGATGAATCCCCTACAGGCTGCAACACATTACAGCTCCCTCTCCTAAGACTCTAGAATCTTTAGCCTTCTGTAACCCCAAATCAACTAGGGTTTCTATTTTCCCACCCTTTTCTTGACTCTACACCTTCCCCCTTAACTCTACTACCCAAGGGTTCCCCAAAATGGTCATATATAGCCCTTTTTGGCTGCCACCAGCTTAATTTTGAAATTTGCATTTCCCTCCAAAAATGGGTCAACTTCGCAGGGCCATAACTTTCGATCCAACCGTTGGATTTTCAATTATAATACCTTTTCAGAAATCTCTCAAAAAGATGATGGTGCACAAGCCATATCAATAAGTAGACTGCTTAGGTTTCCCACCAAATTTCGGGCCCATCCGGAGCCTCTTAAGTGCCTCAAATTTGACTTTGAATATTTCAATAGGATTTTTTTGGAATTTAAAATTTTAATATCTCACAAATGACAAATGATATTGAAGTGATTTCTTCACCATTAGCTTCAATTCACCATTCTAGAGGTCTGTGTAAGATTTTGTATCCAACCGTGCATAAATGCAAACTTACTAAAAATAGTAACCCTGCCAAATTTAGCCCTTATTGAAAAGAAACAACATTTTTTTTGGTTGATGCAAGATTGCTCTTACACCCTGGATGCTCTTGCATCAGACACTCGGGGTAATTTGAAAAGTGACCCTATCACTTCTCATGAGTTAGAGGGAAACCAAAACGATTAGCCTCAGTCTCAGATAACCATGATGAATCTTCAGCAGGCCTTCCTTTCCATTTCACTAAGTATTCTGTATACTGCATGTTTCTTGTACTCTTACCCACATGGCTATCTAGAATGCCCTCTATCTCCTCCTTCTCTGAAGTAGATGCTAGAATGTCCCACTATGTTCCTTTATCAAGTCCATCATCATGATACTCTGTCAAATCTGAAATGTTGAACACTGGTGAAATATTGATGTCATCAGGCAACTCTACCTCAAATGCATTTCCTAAATCATGCTTCTTTAGGATTCTACACAGTCCAAATTTCTTCATTTTCAACTTATTGTATGTTCCAATTGGGAACCTTTCTCTTCTCAAGTGAACCATGACTTCATCTCCTACCTAGAACTCCTTATATCTCCTCTTCTGATCTACCTTAGCCTTGTATTGAAAATTCATCTTATTAATGTGCTTTCTCACCTCTTCATGCAAATTCTTCAGGTGTTCTGCAAAGTCTTCAGCCTTGGCACTTGTCTTTTCTCCTATGTCTAGCTTCCTTAACTCTGAAGCATTTCTTGAAATATTGCCATATACAATCTAGAATGGTGATTTACCAGTACTCCTATTGACAGAATTGTTGTAAGCAAATTCTGCCTGTGGCAAAATCAAATCCCATCCCTTAGGCTTATCTCCTACTAAGCATCGTAGCACGTTACCCAAACTCCTATCCACCACTTATGTCTGTCCATCAGTCTGTGGATGGTGTGTAGAACTGGACTTCAAATATGTTTTCAACTTCTTCCACAATGTCCTCCAGAAATAACCAACAAACTTGGTATCTCGATTTGAAACTATGCTCTTAGGTAGACCATGTAGTCTCACCACTTCCCTGAAAAATAACTCTGCAATATGAATAGTATCATTAGTCTTCTTACAAGGAATAAAATGGGCCATCTTTGAGAATCTGTCCACCACCACAAAAATGGAATCATGTCCTCTCTGTTTCCTTGGTAAACCAAGAACAAAATCCATACTAATATCATACAATGGCTTCTCTGGTACAGGTAATGGCTGATATAGCCCTGTATTCTGACTTGTTCCTTTCACCATCTGACACAGTCTGCAACTCTGCACAAGTTTCCTTACATCTTGCTACAATTGTGGCCAGTAATAATGTTCACCAACAATAGCAATAGTCTTATCTCAACTAAAGTGTCCAGCTAATCCTCCACTATTCTTCTCCTTAATCAGGTTCTCTCTCATGGAACTCCTTGGAATGCACAACTAGCTTTCTCTAAACAACATGCCATCTTGGATTATAAAATCCAACCATTTTGTCCTATCCAAAGTAACAAGTTCTAGACAAGCTTTCCAAGCCTCTACAAAATCTGGATCTTCAAGATACAAACTTTTGAGCTCATCAAACCCAACAACCTCTATCGTCATTTCTGTCAACAAATTTTTCCTTTTGCTTAAGGCATCTGCAACTCTGTTGGACTTCCCACTCCTGTGCTTCAAAACAAAAGTATAACTCTGCAAAAACTCAACCCATTTTAAGTGCCTTTGATTTAACTTTCCTTGACTATTAAGATACTGCAAAGCCTGATGATCAGTATATAAAACAAACTCTTTTGGTAATAAATAATGTCTCCATCTCTTCAAAGCCTGAACTATTGCATAAAACACCTGATCATAAAGAGAATACTTTTTCTTGGCATCATTAAGCATCTCACTAAAATAGGCAATGGGCTTACCTTCTTGACTCAAAACAACTCCTATACCACTACCACTAGCATCACAATCTACCTGAAATACCTTATTGAAATCTAGAAGTGCCAAAATAGGTTGCTCTACAACTTTTTGCTTCAATGTATCAAAGCTCTTGTCTACTCCTTTAGTCCATCTAAACTCTTTTCTATCCCCTCTCATTGTCTCAGTTAGGGGTGCACAAATGCTACTGAAATTCCTAATAAACTTTCTATAAAAACTTGCCAAACCATGAAAAGATCTTACCTCGAAAGCACTCCTTGGCGTAGGCCATTCAATGATAGCCCTCACCTTCTCTGGGTCTATCTTAAGACCTTCCTCTGAGACAACAAATCCCAGGTATACCAACTCCTTCTTTGCAAAACTACGTTTCTTGAGATGGATCAACAACTTCTCCTCCCTCATCTTCTCAAAAACTCTTCTGATATGCATCAAATGCTCATCCCAAGTCTTACAGAAAATCAAAATGTCATCTAAATAAACAATAACAAAACTTCCCAAAAATTCTTGCAGTACCTCGTTCATGAGCCACATGAATGTGCTCGGTGCATTGGTTAGCCCAAATGGCATGACTAACCACTCATACAAAACTTCCTTTGTTTTGAAGGCTGTCTTTCACTCATCTCCTTCTCTGATTTGAATCTAGTGATACCCACTCTTCAGATAAATCTTCGTGAAGTACTTGGCTCCACTCAAACAATCCATTATGTCATCCATTATGGGCAATAGAAATCTGTACTTGATTGTGTTCTTGTTGATAGCTCAGGAATCTGTACATATCCTCCACTCTCCATCTTTCTTTGGTGCTAGTACTACAGGTACCGCACATGGACTTAGGCTTTCTCTTATCAATCCCTTCCTCAACAACTCCTGAACTTGTTTGTTCAACTCTTCACTCTCTACTAGAGTCATTCTATGGGCTGCCTTATTTGGCAAACTAGCTCCTAGTATCAAATCCATTTGATGACTTATCTTCCTTACTTGTGGTAAACCTTCTGGTACATTATCAGAGATAATGTCCTGAAATTATTTCAACATATCTGAGACTTTTGCTGGTACATCTTCGCATTTCTCTTGACTAATTTTATGAATCAATGCAAAGCAATGACGCTCATGCTTCATACCCTTCAAAAATTTCCTACCATCTACCAAGCAAATTCTGGCAGTACTACATACCTTTTCTTCCACCTCCTTCAAGGGCTTCAACTTATGATGAACTCCATCGTTTGTTGGGGAATATGTGTTTGCATGGCCATCATGGACAGTGCTCCTATCATACTGCCATAGCCTCCCCAATAACATATGACATGCATTCATTGGTATGATGTCACATAGCACCTCATCATGGTAGTCACCAATCTTGAACTTCACTAAACACTGCTCATTGACCAAAGCTCTGTAGTCCTTCTGCAACCATGCAATCTGGTATGGATGCAGATGCTTTCTTCTTGTCAACTTCAACTTGTCAACCATCTCCTCTGAAACAAGATTATCAGTGCTTCCACTGTCAATAATAATATCACAACACTTAACCTTCACATTTGCACCTTGTGCGGAATAAACTCTTCCTTTGATTAGGTTCTTTCTCCTCATTCAAAAAAGTTCTTCTGACAACTAGGGTTTCTCCCCTTTCAGTATCTTTAGAGCGTTCAGATTGCACATCTTCATCGACATGTGCAACTTGTGCATTACCTTTAGGTCTTCTATTTGTCCTTCCTTGATGTTGTGGACACTCGTATGCTTGATGTCCTTCTTCTCCACATTGGAAACAGGTTCCTCTGAAACCTCCTCTCCCAAATCCTTGCCCAGGTCTACCTCTTCCTCTTCCTCTTTGCTCACCATTGTTCTGGTCATGAGGGCAGTAGGTATTATCTCCTCTATGATTTCGACTGGTGCCGGCTTCTTCACTTTTCTTTGAATCTTCATTTCAGCCCTGATAGGGTCTTCCACCATTCCTTCTGCCTTGACTTCTTCCCCTTTGCTTGCTGTCAAATCTTTTATTCAGCTTCTCTTCCACCTTTAGGGAAAATTGGTATGTATCTTCTATGGTGGTCATTCTGACTAGGGTCAGCTCCTCTTGAATACTTGGCCTCAACCCATTAATGTAACGGGCTACCTTCTCCTTGTTGGCCTCTGCATGACCAATTCTGATAGTAATCTTATAAGACTCTTATGTATGCTCCTTAACAGACTTGTTGCCTTGCTTCAATCCTTGCAGCTTCTTCAACAACTCCATCTCATAATCCACAGGAATGAACTGCTTCTTCAGTTTCTCCACCATCTGATCCCATCTAGTGATCTTTCCTTTTCCTTTTCTATTCCTCTCTAGACCTCCTTCCACCAAATACTGGCATGGCCCTTCAATTTTATTTTTGCAAACTTGACCCGATCTGGATCTTCCACATCTTCATACTCAAAATATTCCTCCATGTCATTGATCCAATTAATAAGTTGTTCTGGATTCAAATCTCTAGAATATGTAGAAACTTCGATCTTGGGCCTATTTCCAATCTTAGAAATGGCCCTCAACAACCTAACTTCTGTAGGTTCTCCTGCGGCTTCTTGTTCTTCCTCAGAGAGCTCCTCTTCTGCTTCATCCTCGCTTTCTTCTCTCATTCTTGGCTCAAACCATCTTTGCAGCTCCTTTTGCAATGCATCGATTTGTCTTTGCAAGGCTCTAAAACCCTCTTCCATGAAATCATTCCACCCAATACGATTTATTCATGGAGGCATCTTGATCTTTGCAACAAACCCACAACCTTCGGTCCTGGTGCAAACTGCCTCACGGTCAACAATCTGTCTACACACTCAGGAACCCTTGCTCTGATACCACTTGATGAAGGGGGTAAATCATAACACACGCAATAACATAAATTGCACAGAGAAAATAGAATGATATTTTATTAATATGGGCAAAACATTACATTACAGAAGCTCAAATACAATTAGAGGATTAATCCCCTACAGGCTACAACACATTACAGCTCCCTCTCCCAAGACTCTAGAATTTTCAGCCTTTTGTAACCCCAAATCAACTAGGGTTTCTATTTTCCCGCCCTTTTCTTGACTCTACACCTTCCCCCTTAACTCTACTACCCAAGGGTTCCCAAAAATGGTCATATATAGCCCTTTTTGGCGGCCACCAGCTTAATTTCAAAATTTGCATTTCCCTCCAAAAATGGGTCAACTTTGCGGGGCCATAACTTTCAATCCGACCATTGGATTTTCAATTATAATACCTTTTCAGAAATCTCTCAAAAAGACAATGGTGCACAAGTAGTACTAATAGGTAGACTGCTTAGGTTTCTCACCAAATTTTGGGCCCATCTGAAGCCTCTTAAGTGCCTCAAATTTGACTTTGAATATTTCAATAGGATTTTTTTGGAATTTGAAATTTTAATATCTCACAAATGACAAATGATATTGAAGTGATTTATTCACCATTAGCTTCAATTCACCATTCTAGAGGTTTGTGTAAGATTTTGTATCCAACTGTGCACAAATGCAAACTTACTAAAAATAGTAACCCTGCCAAATTTAGCCCTTATTGAAAAGAAACAACATTTTTTTTTGGTTGATGCAAGATTGCTCTTACACACTGGATGCTCCTGCATCAGACACCCAGGGTAATTTGAAAAGTGACCCTGTCACTTCTCATGAGTTAGAGGGAAACCAAAATGGTTACCCTCAGTCTCGGATAACCATGATGAATCTTCAGCAGGCCTTCCTTTCCATTTCATCAAGTATTCTATATACTACCTGTTTCTTGTACTCTTACCCATGCGGCTATCTAGAATGCCCTCTATCTCCTCCTTCTCTGAAGTAGATGCTGGAATGTCCCACTGTGTTCCTTTATCAAGTCCATCATCATGATACTCTATCAAATCTGAAATGTTAACACTGGTGAAATATTGATGCCATCAGGCAACTCTACCTCAGATGCATTTTCTGAATCATGCTTCTTCAGGATTCTACACGGTCCAAATTTCTTCATTTTCAACTTATTGTATGTTCCAATTAGGAACCTTTCTCTTCTCAAGTGAACCATGACTTCATCTCCTACCTAGAACTCCTTATATCTCCTCTTCTGATCTACCTTAGCCTTGTATTGAATATTCATCTTATCAATGTGCTTTCTCACCTCTTCATACAAATTCTTCAGGTGTTCTACAAAGTCTTTGGCCTCGGCACTTGTCTTTTCTCCTTTGTCTAGCTTCCTTAACTCTGAAGCATTTCTTGGACTATTGCCATATACAATCTAGAATGGTGATTTACCAGTACTCTTATTGACAAAATTGTTGTAAGTGAATTATGCCTGTGGCAAAATCAAATCCCATCCCTTGGGCTTATCTCCTACTAAGCATCGTAGCAGGTTACCCAAACTCCTACCCACCACTCTTGTCTGTGGATGGTGTGCAGAACTGAACTTCAAATCTGTTTTCAACTTCTTCCACAATGTCCTCCAGAAATAACCAACAAACTTGGTAACTCGATCTGAAACTACGCTCTTAGGTAGACCATGTAGTCTCACCACTTCCCTGAAAAATAAATCTGCAATATGAACATCATCATTAGTCTTCTTACAAGGAATAAAATGGGCCATCTTTGAGAATCTGTCCATCACCACAAAAATGGAATCATGTCCTCTCTATGTCCTTGGTAAACCAAGAACAAAATCCATACTAATATCATCCCATGGCTTCATTGGTACAGGTAATGGCTGATATAGCCCTGTATTTTGACTTGTTCCTTTCACCATCTGACACACTCTGCAACTTTGCACATGTTACCTCACATCTTGCTGCAATTGTGGCTAGTAATAATGTTCACCAACAATAGCAATGGTCTTATCTCGACCAAAGTGTCCAACTAATTCTCCACTATGCTTCTCCTTAATCAGGTTATCTATCATGGAACTCCTCGGAATGCACAACTGGCTTCCTCTAAACAACATGCCATCTTGGATTATGAAATCCAACCATTTTGTCCTATCCAAAGTAACAGGTTCCAGACAAGCTTTCCAGGCCTCTACAAAATCTGGATCTTCAGGATACAAACTTTTGAGCTCATCAAACCCAACAACCTCTATCGTCATTTCTATCAACAAATTTTTCCTTCTGCTCAAGGCATCTGCAACTCTATTGGACTTCCCACTCCTGTGCTTCAAAACAAAAGTATAACTCTGCAAAAACTCAACCCATTTTAAGTGCCTTTGATTTAACTTTCCTTGACTATTAAGATACTGCAAAGCCTGATGATCAGTATATAAAACAAACTCTTTTGGCAACAACTAATGTCTCCATCTCTTCAAAGCCTGAACTATTGCATAAAACTCCTGATCATAAAGAGAATATGTTTTCTTGGCATCATTAAGCTTCTCACTAAAATAGGCAATGGGCTTACCTTCTTGACTCAAAACAACTCCTATACCACTACCACTAGCATCACAATCTACCAGAAATACCTTATTGAAATCTGGAAGTGCCAAAACAGGTTGTTCTACGACTTTCTGCTTCAATGTATCAAAGCTCTTGTATACTCCTTTAGTCCATCTAAACTCTTTTCTTTCCCCTCTCATTGTCTCAGTTAGGGATGCACAAATGCTACTGAAATTCTTTATAAACTTTTTGTAAAAATTTGCCAAACCATGAAAAGATCTTACCTCGAAAGCACTCCTTGGCGTAGGCCATTCAATGATAGCCCTCACCTTCTCTGGGTCCATCTTAAGACCTTCCTCTGAGACAACAAATCCCAGGTATACCAACTCCTTCTTTGCAAAACTACATTTGTTGAGATTGATCAATAACTTCTCCTCCGTCAGCTTCTCTAAAACTCTTCTGATATGCATCAAATGCTCATCCCAAGTCTTACTGAAAATCAAAATGTCATCTAAATAAACAATAACAAAACTTCCCAAAAATTCTTTCAGTACCTCGTTTATGAGCCGCATGAATATGCTCAGTGCATTGGTTAGCCCAAATGGCATGACTAACCACTCATACAAACCTTCCTTTGTTTTGAAGGCTATCTTCCACTCATCTGCTTCTTTGATTCGAATCTGGTGATACCCAGTCTTTAGATCAATCTTCATGAAGTACTTGTGTCCACTCAAACAATCCATTATGTCATCCATTCTGGGCAATGGTGATGGTGATAGTTTGTCATTGATGTCAAAAGGTATTGAGAAAGTTGAGTTGTGCAAAGTATCATCAGGCTACAGGTCATTTGTGGATCACTTGTACTATTGACAAAAGTTGTTCATGATCATGCATTTCACAGTTGTTCACATAGTGTTGAAGGATGTTGTCAGTAGGATTGACTTGATAAATGGATGATAATATTTCAAGTGTTTGATAACATTCATGTATCAATCATGCTCACTATATTGGTGTTTCAAGTGCTTACAGGATCACATGAATACACAAGTGCTTACAGGATCACATGAATACACTTGATGTTTGGTGTTGGTTTATGGTTGATCACAGGACTTGTTTGATCAGGTTTGGCCTTCAATGATGTCTTCATATGTTCTTTGGTAAGTGATGTCACAAGGTGATTTGTTTGGGGTTGTCAAGTGTTGACAAATGTTCATCATCCAAAGGTTTTTGAATAATGATGGTTCTCGTTCTTATCATGATCATGATTTAAAGGAATAGGCTTATCAAAGATTTTGCATGAAGATGTTTGGTTGATGATGTTTCAGTTGATGACCTTTCTAAGGATGCTTCAAGATGTTTGCATATTCAGGAGATCATGATCATATGTGATTATGTGATCAAGAAGTGCTAATGTGGTCAAAGGTTTTTGAATAAGATTTAAAATCATTTATATTTTAACATAAATCTTAACACTATGGCACTTTTGTTATATTCCATTGGTGACTTGTAATGGAGGGTTTACAACTTAAAAAGACACTGCTTGAAGGGTCTTTAAGACCATAGGCCAACCGGCTCCATTCCACATTTTATCGATGGAGCAAGTCTTTAAGACCATAGGGCAAATGGGCGGGCTTTCAAAGATTTTGATTTTAAAATTTTAACATAGCCAAAAAGTCAAGGTGGCACGAGCTCTCCAAATAAAGTATGTTTTATTTTTAAAACTTTATTACCTTTTAAGGAAAAAGCTTGAGCGGGAAAAGTTGTTTAAAATAAGAGCATGTTTTTTGTTTAAATCATTGGAGTTAATGAAGCCCGAAAAATAAAACATGAAAATCTCCATTTATTCATAAAAGGCTATGTGGATGGAGTTCGAATTTATTTGGAAGTCATAAAAAGTTTTTTAAAAAGACTATTTTTAGTCTTTTTCAAAAGGAGATAAAAGTCATATATGAAATTTCAAATAGGCCTTCCTCTCACGTGAAAAAAAAAATTGGAAATATTAGAATTAAAAAGGGGCTAATTTTAGTTTCCAAAAAGACCAATTTTTAAGGGATTTGAAAGCCATGTTTTTAGGGGAGTTATTTCTAATTTAAACTTCCCACTTGAGAATTGAAGAAAAAGAAAGTTTTTTATTTATTTTAGAAATGTAACATTTTTTTTAAATGGAGATATTTGTAAGAAAGAAAAATTTTTCAGAGAAGAAGTTGGAATTTTTTTAGAAGATTAAGAGATTTTTGGATTTTTCTTTAAGGGCAGATGGAATTTGTAAAGAAGAGATATTATTTCTCTTAGGAGCAGATTGATTATATTTTTGAAGAATATTTTTGTGAAGTGATTTAAGAAGATTTTATTTGCAGATGGTAGAGAATATCTTTTGAAATTATTTTATGGAATATGAATAATGATTGAAAAGATATTGAAAATTGAAAGAAGAATTTGAAGAATATTTGTTTTTTGTTTTGCAATCAAGGAAATGTGTTTTTGCAGAGAAGATCAAAAGTTTGGGAATGTGTTTTTGCAGAGAAGATCAAAAGTTTGGGAATGTGTTTTTGCAGAGAAGATCAAAAGTTTGGAAATGTGTTTTTAGAGAAGATCAAGAGTTTTGAAAAGATGATGATTTCTTACAGGGCACTGATTTATATTATTGAAGATTTTCATTTGACCTTACTATTGTTTTTAGATGAATTGTTTATGCAGATGTCAAGGGTCAGAAGGTGAAAGTGAAACAAAAATAAAGAAGAAGCTATTTAGTTTGGAATATGAAAGGTCGTATAAAAATGATTTTGCAGAATGTTGAGAGGTATCTCATATTAATTAGCTTCACATTGACAGAGTGTGAAAGTGTGGAATTGAACAGAGAAATGAAGACATTTTCTAATAAATCCTTTTGAAGAGAAAAGAATAATGATAAGATGATACTGGGTTTGTAATGCAGAGATAATCAGCTGAATTGTTATGCAGGTGTGAAGGAATTGAGAATTGAATAGAAACAGAGTATCCCTCTGATTTGGTTTATAACTTCTATTGGTGATTTGGTTTGCCAGTGAGGCTTGTAGGTCAGTGTGACCTTAATATTTGTCAATGAGACAATTTGTATTGCCAGTGAGGCATGTTTTTCAGTTAAGCCAGTGAGGCAATTCTGGAGTGGTTTTTCTACCCCTGGAGGGTTTTCCACTTGTGCAATCCTTTTGTCTTGATCTTCTCTCTGTGGATATATGTTTTATTCATGAGTTTTTGTTTTTCATTCTCAGTTATGTGCACATGTATGTGAGAAATCAATGATAGCTCTCTCTCCTTGTACTCTACAAGTTAAAGTTTGTAAAAAGATTAGAAATTTCACACAACACTGATTCACCCCCCCTCTCAGTGTTGTCCTTGACTCCTACAAATGGAAATCTGTACTTGATTGTGATCTTGTTGATAGCTCAGGAATCTGTATACATCCTCCACTCTCCATCTTTCTTTGGTGCTAGTACTGCAGGTATCGCACATGGACTTAAGGTTCCTCTTATCAATCCCTTCCTCAACAACTCCTGAACTTGTTTGTTCAACTCTTCACTCTCTATTGGAGTCATTCTATGGGCTGCCTTGTTTGGCAAACTTGCTCTTGGTATCAAATCCATTTGATGACTTATCTTCCTTACTGGTGGTAAACCTTCTGGTATATTATCAGAGATAATGTCCTGAAATTCTTTCAACATATCTGGGACTTTTGCTAGTACATCTTTGCATTTCTCTTGACTAATCTTAGGAATCAATGCAAAGCAATGACACTCATGCTTCATACCCTCCAAAAATTTCCTACCATCTACCAAGCAAATTCTGGCAGTACTACATACCTTTTCTTCCACCTCCTTCAAGGGCTTCAACTTATGACGAACTCCATCCTTTGTTGGGGAATATGTGTTTGCGCGGCCATCATGGATAGCACTCCTATCATACTGCCATGGCCTCCCCAATAACATATGACATGCTTCCATCGGTATGATGTCACATAGCACCTCATCATGTTAGTCACCAATCTTGAACTTCACTAAACACTGCTCATTGACCAAAGCTCTGTGGTCCTTCTGCAACCATGCAATCCGGTATGGATGTGGATGCTTTCTTCTCGTCAACTTCAACTTGTCAATCATCTCCTCTAAAACAAGATTATCAGTGCTTCCACTGTCAATAATAATATCACAACACTTACCTTCACATTTGCACCTTGTGAAGAAATAAACTCTTCCTCTAATTGGGTTCTTTCTCTTCATTCAAAAAAGTTCTTCTAACAACTAGGGTTTCTCCCCTTTCAGTATCTTCAGAGCGTTCAGATTACACATCTTCATCAACATGTGCAACTTGTGCATTACCTTCAGGTCTTTTATTTGTCCTTCCTTGATATTACGGACACTCGTATGCTTGATGTCCTTCTTCTCCACATTGGAAATAGGTTCCTCTGAAACCTCCTCTCCCAGATCCTTGCCCAGGTCTGCCTCTTCCTCTTCCTCTTTACTCGCCATTGTTCTAGTCATGATGGTGGTAGGTATTATCTCCTCTCTAATTTTGACTGTGCTGGCTTCTTCACTTTTCTTTGAATCTTCATTTTGGCCCCCATTGGGTCTTCCACCAATCCTTCTGCCTTGACCTCTTCCCCTTTGCTTGCTGTCAAATCTTTTATTCAGCTTCTCTTCCACCTTTAGGGAAAACTGGTATGCATCTTCTATGGTGGTCATTCTGATCAGGCTCAGCTCCTCTTGAATATTTGGCCTCAACCCATTAATGTAACAGGCTACCTTCTCGTTTTTGGCCTCTACATGATCAATTCTGATAGTAATCTTATAAGACTCTTCTGTATGCTCCTTAACAGACTTGTTGCCTTACTTCAATCCTTGCAGCTTCTTCAACAACTCCATCTCATAATCCATAAGAATGAACTGCTTCTTCAGTTTCTCCACCATCTGATCCCATCTGGTGATCTTTCCTTTTTCTCTTCTATTCCTTTCTAACTAGACCTCCTTCCACCAAATACTGGCATGGCCCTTCAATTTTATTTTTGCAAACTTGACCCGATCTAGGTCTTCCACATCTTCATACTCAAAATATTCCTCCATGTCATTGATCGAATCAATAAGCTGTTCTAGATTCAAATCTCCAGAATATGTAGAAACTTCGATCCTAGGCCTATTTCCAATCTTAGAAATGGCCCTCAACAACCTAACTTCTGCAGGATCTCCTGCGGCTTCTTGTTCTTCCTCAGAGAGCTCCTCTTCTGCTTCATCCTCGCTTTCTTCTCTCGTTCTTGGCTCAAACCCTCTTCGCAGCTCCTCTTGCAATGCATCGATTTGTCTTTGCAGGGCTCTAAAACCCTCTTCCATCAAAGCATTCCACCCAATACAATTTCTTCGTGGAGGCATCTTGATCTCTGCAGCAAACCCACAACCTCAGGTCCTGGTGCAAACTACCTCACGGTCGGCGATCTGTCTACACACTTGGGAACCCTTGCTCTGATACCACTTGATGAAGGGGGTAAATCATAAAACACACAATAACATAAATTGTACACAGAAAATAGAATGATATTTTATTAATATGGGCAAAACATTACATTACAGAAGCTCAAATACAATCAGAGGATGAATCCCATACAGGCTGCAACACATTACAGCTCCCTCTCCCAAGACTCTAGAATCTTTAGCCTTCTGTAACCCCAAATCAACTAGGGTTTCTATTTTCCTGCCCTTTTCCTGACTCTACACCTTCCCCCTTAACTCTACTACCCAAGGGTTCCCAAAAATGGTCATATATAGCCCTTTTTGGTGGCCACCAACTTAATTTCAAAATTTGCATTTCTCTCCAAAAATGGGTCAACTTCGCGGGGCCATAACGTTCAATCCGACCGTTGGATTTTCAATTATAATACCTTTTCGGAAATCTATTGAAAAGACAATGGTGCTCAAGTAGTACCAATAGGTAGACTGCTTAGGTTTCCCACCAAATTTTGGGCCCATCCGGAGCCTCTTAAGTGCCTCGAATTTGACTTTGAATATTTCAATAGGATTTTTTTGGAATTTGAAATTTTAATATCTCACAAATGACAAATGATATTGAAGTGATTTCTTCACCATTAGCTTCAATTCACCATTCTAGAGGTTTGTGTAAGATTTTGTATCCAACCGTGCACAAATGCAAACTTACTAAAAATAGTAACCCTACCAAATTTAGCCCTTATTGAAAAGAAACAACATTTTTTTTTGGTTGATGCAAGATTGCTCTTACACCTTGGATGCTCCTGCATCATACCGTTATGATCTCAATACTTTCAAAGGGCTTCTTTCTAATCAAAGTGTCCCTTTAAGAAGATTGTGATTGTGCTCTTTTAGGGGGAGTATGGTTCATCAGTGATTTTGCTCTCTTCCTCAAAAGTTGGAATAGGAGCTTTGATCTAGAGAAAGAATCCATCAAAATACTATTCTAGTTTGAGTTAGACTTCCTAATTTACCACTAGAATATTGGGATGAAGAGATTTGGGCAGGCATTGCCAACTCATCACTATTGATAATGTGACCAAAAGTAGAAAATGATTGGTATACATGAGATTCTATGGTATCGTGGAGGTTGATAAAGTGATCCCTTCTTCGATCACCTTTTCCTCAAAATCAAAGTTGGGAGATTAGGTGCAACAAATCAATTACAAGGATTCCTTGGTGTTCTACAACATTTGCCTCATGTCCGGCCATGCTTCCCATGGGTGTAGGGATACCAAAGATAAACAAAAGAAAGGTTGGCTTGTTCCTTTGGTAGCTAATTCATCTGATTTGGGTGGTGAGGATGATGGCCCTCTTGTTGACAAGACTAATGTTGAAAATGTAATTCCTTGATATCAATTGTTTTGTGGAAAGAAGTTCACAAGAACTTGGCAAGGAAAAGTTGTTAGGTAGGGAAAGTCTTGTTAGGGCTTCTTCCCCCAACACAAATAGTAGGTGAAAGTAATATAAAGCTTCCAACAAGGAAAATAAGAGAGTGATTCTGAGTTTGGAGTGGGCTTCCTCTCTCCTCTCAAACCCACATTTGGCTTCTAAATTTGACCATAATAGTGAGCATCATGGGTTGATTCAAGCTAAGGAAAAGGTTGTTCTTTAGTGCTCTATAATGAAGTTTAGATTCAATCTTCCTTGAGAGGTGGTTGGTTTTTGTTCATCGGTTGTAGCCTTGGTTGTTTTTGTTGTCCCTATTGGTAGGTGGTTGTTTGGTTGTATCTTTGTTGTTTGCTTCTTGTTATTTCTTCTATTCTTTTGTGGCATGTTCGTTTTATTGCTACCTAGCATTATACAAGGGTGGGGCATTTTCAAAATCCCTTTTTGGTTCATATCTCTGGTCAAAAGCATTTACTATATCAAAAACATAATATGCCTCCTATAATTGGTTATATCCATAAGATATAAAGAATTGCAGGAGAGAGAAAATAATATATGAAATGTAAATGTAAGCTAGGTGCGTAAGCATGCAAATTAGCATTAAATGAATGTTTTATATATTTAAGTAAATAAAGTATGTTGGATGATATTCATAGTAAGGACATGGACTAAAGACATCAAGGAATGAGATTGCCCCCAATATAGGCAAATAGAAAAGGTGATAAGGTTCTCAATGACCACAAAACAAGTCTAGGTACATAGGGCACTAGGGTAGCTGTATACCCCCAATGAGGCATCCAATAGCATGAGAAGACACAAGATGTAGTAAAGCACTAAGTTGCTAGTGGTAACATGGATCTAGGTAGGAAAAGGTAATGCAGATGAAGGCATGATAACCTCAATATAAAAGATGATAAGGTAATGTAGGTATGAAATGTCATGGGGGAAGGCTTAATACTCTCAATATAAAGGTCTGGCAATGTCATTATGGTATTTAAGGTGGAAGGCGTGAAGCCCTTAATGTGAAGATATGGCAAGAAAATCTCAAATGGTAAATCTAAGAGTGTGATATAATAATGTATGCTCAACTTGTAAGCCCTAAAAGCATGGTATGAGAATTTAGGATCACACAAAGTAATCAATGGTCAAAAGGATAAGGCATAATCATCATAGTATGGTCTAGAGATGGGAAATGCCATAAGCATAGGTATGATAACACATGTGGATAAGCATAAGGATCAAAATCAAAGCATCACAATAAGCATTCAAAAATATAATAAGAATAGGAAATAACAAGGCAACATGACAACCCAAAGTGATAAAGAAAGTGCTAATAAGACAATGTTGAATCATTCTAGACAATTGAGAGGGGGGGTGTGAATTAGTTGTCACAAAAACTTAGCTTCAAATGCATATCAAACCATCAACAACTTAATTATTCATATTTAGATTCAACCATGAAAGCATGTAACCATTAACTTAATCACAATAACACATTCAACATAGTAGACACTAGATTTTTATGTGGAAAACCCTAAAAGGGAAAAACCACGGTGGGTGTTAGCCCACAAAATATATAAGTTATAGCAATACCAAAAAATAGAGGCTCATTGCCTATAGGGCTCACTACAAAAATGGCTCATTGCCTAAGAATGGCTCACTACCGAAGGGTGGCTCACTGCCAAGATGGTGAACTAATTGAATAACATCTACTCCATGCCAAGGTTCAGTTCCATTGAAGCACAATATGATTCCTTTGCTCTGCTCTTTCACACTTTCTCACTTATCTCTCCATATTTGCAACAAACACACACTTTTGCAACTTCATTACATATTTTTTATACAATTCATCAACCTTGGAATGTACATCAAGGTGGGCATTACATTCATCAACTGTTGGATCAATTTCCAAGGTTAACATAATAAACATATATAAAATAGGTCTAGACCTAATACAAATTTAGCTAAGGAAAAAATGTAAGAATGTATGTAGATCATGCCATGCCTTACCTAGGACTCAAACATAATCATCCATGCCAAGAAACGCTTCTACAATCTTCGATGCATCTCCACAATGATAAATTCAACCAGGTCGGCCAAGACTAATGATAGCAGTGGGTCTGTAAGAACATTCTTCATTCATGGTCCAATTTTTCCTTTACAAACCACTCCAAAGTTAGGAACATGATCAAGAGACATCCACAAGCACATTGTAATCACTAGGAACAACCACACAATCTCTAATTTACTCTGTCAATAAGATTCTTCAAATTGGAGCACAAGAACTACACTATCAACCATTGTCATAAGTAAAAGATAGCTTGCAGACCAAAAAATCATGAACCATTGCATTTGAAGGTACTTAACATCATCATAGACTTAATTTCTAAACCGCAGACCAAATACTTCAATACAGAGGAATGCAGAGCAAAACACTTTCTGCCTGTCACCACCAAACATACAAAAAAGGTCATTTTCACACTGGTGAACACAACTTACTCAAATCTTCATTCTGTTGGTTATTTTTCTCAAATTGACAGAGGGTTTGCCAGTTCCAATGCACAGGTAGATTCAGCCAACAAATACGGGAGGTTGCGTGAGATGCCTCCCCTTCACTTCTGGTTCTATCGCACCAAGGGGGTATCCCTATTAGCTAAAGATTTGACACTTTGACTCACCCAATGACATAAAGATTTAGCTTTTCAGAACAGGCAGAATACTCTCATGTGTGGACCAAGATTTGTATGACAAATCACAAGGTTAGCAACATTCTTGGACATATTTGTCTGGTTAAGGATGAGAGTATGCAGGGGGTTCCTAATCCTACTCCTACAACTAACGGGTTGGAATAATGAAATGGTTGGAATTTGATGGTTTGGATGCAAGACAGGGGGTTTTGGATCATAACTACTTCACAAGAACAGCCCGGTGCCTATCTCAGGGCAAGGAGTCAACTAGACATATACATAAGAATGGCTTGCAACTGTCATTCAAGTTTCAAGGGGTTAGATTGATGCTTGCCTTACAAACATCACCCAAGAATGGGTATTTAACTGTATCTACTTATAGATATCCCAGTTGACATACAATCTTCTCCACACTTTAACCTAAAATAATTTAATCCACTCCTTGAATGGAAGTTGCAGATTAAGCATGTGGTACAACAAGACTATACCCTAGAATCTGAGAAACCCTTAGCAACCAGATTCAAAAGAAGAAAATGCATACAACAAATGGAGATAGACAGATAAACACATGCAATAATGTATTTTTCATATAACATTAACACTGAAACTAAACATATGTGTAAGATGCAACTCAGATGCAACACATAAACTCCATAGAGATAAAACAAATAGGAAAATGCTCTATTTTTCGTTATTCATGCAAAAAATTGCCCAAGTCTTCAACAACCAATGAGGCACACACCTCCGATATACTCAGAATGTGCCCTCAATAGAACCATACATGGTCAAATCAAAATTTTGCCAATTACAATGCACCAAGAATGGTGCTCAAATCAATCAATGCAGCAAAGAGGAGGAGGAGAAGTAGGTGGAATCAGGATCTGCACAGCTTGCCTGAAGATTTTTTGCATAAATTTGGTAGGTGATTTGTCCCTTCAATCCATCGTGCCTCCTGAAACCACCATAAATGCCACAGGTACCTGCAGCACCCTTTGGAATGCAACAGCGGATGCATCTGCAGGTTTCTTGCCCAAAAACGGCTGCACACGCTCAGGAAAAAACCTTCACCGCTGGCTCATAACACGGCCGTCGATCTACTCCCATCACTGAGATCTGCAGCTCGAAACATGCCTTGAAAGCTGCCAACCAGTGAAATCATGCCACATAGGCACCTTATGTTTTTATCCCTGGCCTTTTTCCCTCTCATTTTGCACCTATTGCCTTGTACATGCAAAAGCATATACAAGCACCTTATATACAAGCCGAACCTCAAATTTTATAGAACAGTTTGAAATTGAGTTCCGTTCCGGCTTGTATCTCCCCTTTTTGCATATCGCATTGCACAAACAAGTGAAATGTACATTCACCTCATACATACAAGGCACAGATTTCAAAAATTATGAAACACACTGCATTCATCTTGAAATCCGGCTTGCATCTCAACCTCTTGTATATTGGCACATATACAAGCACTCAAACATACAAGCTGTGGATGCCAACCCTAAATTTGTTGAATTTGATCTTCGCATTAGATCCGGCTTGCATATTTACCTTTGTATATTTGCTTGTATGTTGCATATACAATGTGAACATACAAGCGAATGCATATACAATTGGTGGGCCCCATTTTTGATGTTGACCACCGCTGACCTATTTGCATGTTTTACCTTGTACATTTCCTTTGCATACCGAATATGCAAATTCGTTTGTATACACCTGCAGGCCCTACCACATGTATCTTGTAGCAAATTTATGTTGGCCCTTGTATATTTTTTCTTTGTATATCTGCAATGTATATTTCCTCTGCATACAAATAGTGAATCTTTCCTGGAATATGCCTGCAATGTATCTTTTCTCTTGTACATAGCCATTGTATGTCTGAACATATAAACCAAATATACATGCAACTTGATGTACAAACAGGGAATATTCCTTGGAATCTGTGAAAGATTTCCCCTTTGTATATGCACATTTTCAAGCCCGATATGCATTCAAAAATGCATATAACTCATTTTTTCAAAGGCTGATAGAAATTTCTGACCCGCCAATTGCACATTTAACCAACATGTATATACAAACACCCTTGTATATACAAAGACACTTGCACCTTAACTAATTTTTTGCAATTTTTTCAACTACAGAGGCTGAAAGTGTTGGAATTTTTGGATTCTTTGGAAGGTGCCTACATATTTAAATGCTTAAATCCTGATTGCTTATGCAAGCACCACCAGCGGCTCTGGCTTAAAACCCTAAACATAAATGATTACCAACACAGGCTCCATCTGGGGATGCATGCCTCTTGCAGGCATGGCGAGAACCTCAGAATCCCTGGTTTCACAGATTGGGCCTTATCCATTGGGCAACAGAGTCAAACATTGCACCAACCTGCATCACCAATCACACTTGGTGGCCTAAGGCCACCGAGAAAGGAAAAACCTGTATCTTCCTTTGTCAAATACCTTGTTTTCATCTGATATCACTGGATTAGGCCTGAAGTAGCTGCCATGATCTGACCATAAACAAACCTTGTCATTTGCATATATAATTATCTCATTAAGCTGGCTCCTCTCAACCTTATGCAAACAACCTTCAACATTAGGCAACATGTGAATGCTATATTTATCAAACAATGCATATTCAAATGAAATATAACACATGTTATCATCTATATCATTATTATGCATTGCAAAATGATCTCCTAGCTAGACTGAAAACTGAAAGCACTCAAAGTCCACCATGTAGCTAGGATCATCAGGGCTCATTTTATCATAAGCTAGTATATCAAAGATAAAGCTTTCAAATTCATATTTGTGTACATCATGCACACAACCATCAGCTGCACCAAACTGGAAAAGATCAAACTCTGGCACCTCTCTACAATAACCTTCATGATGTATGTTGGTTTCTCTTTCATCAAGATGAGAAGCAGAATCCTTATCAACAATAGTGCCTAGATTCCCACCATACTCAAATAGATCCTCCTCAGCATATGTGTCAAAAAAGGCTGATCCAAGTGTTTCAGCTTCATTATGGTATGCCACTGGTTCATGGGCAGCAGAACATGTATTTTCATTACCAATGAATTCTCTTTGTGGAGGAGTATCAACCTATGTATCATAAGCAACATTATAATCAAATAAAGAACAATCATGCTCAGCATTAGCACTTGTTTCAATATTTGATTGCTCTTCATCATCTCCATGTGTTTGAATAAAAGGCAATGGTTCAAACATGGAACTGCTCCCCTGTTTTCTTATTTCTTCTCTATCTTGTGCACAATACTCACAATCATCTCCACAAACCCATTCAAATAGGTATTCATTATTGTCCATAACCCCATCATTGTTCTCAGAACCAGACACCTCGACCTTGCAATGGGAGTCATCATTGATCCTTTTATTGGCATCCTCAACTGGTGTATTTTCATTCTCATTTTTATCTTCACATGATGCCATGATCGCTTGGTCATTTGTAGCTACACAACTGTTAATCATACCAAAGCCTGTGGACAGAGAATTCTGCATGTGCTCATTTCTCATTTTTTCTATATTTTCTAAAAACTTGTATGCCATCTACATACTTGTTATCTTGAACTCCCTCAACAATGCACTAGAGCCCTCCTCAAAAGCTTCAAAATATATGCCAATGCAGGCTAAAGTATCAGGTCTGAAGTCTTCAGGGATTTGTAAAAGGGCTATTGCAAATCTATGACTGAAAGCAAATAGGGCTCTTTATCTTGTTTTCTGATTTCCAT
Source organism: Cunninghamia lanceolata (assembly GCA_027924645.1). NCBI lineage: Eukaryota > Viridiplantae > Streptophyta > Pinopsida > Cupressales > Cupressaceae > Cunninghamia > Cunninghamia lanceolata. Next base: position 604,381 of record BSBN01001057.1, read on the forward strand.
TAATCTTGCAACAAGATCAGTAGGTTCTCTTGCAAATTCTTCTTTGAAACAGTCAGCAAGTTCATCCCAATAGGCAAAGGATCTCTTTGGAAAGCTCAAATACCAATCTCTAGCTTTTGCATCAAAGGATCTAACAAAAAACCTCATCCACTTATCCTCATCTCTAAATGAGTGTTTCTCCATAAATTTTTAAAAGTTTTGGATATGTGCACCCCCATCATACACACTGTGTCCACTAAATCTAGGCATCTGATTGTAAATCTTAGCAGGCATACTTTCAACTTGATAATCAACCCATGACAAATCTAATTGGTCATACAAAGGATCAAAAAGGCTGACAAGAGGTTTAGCTTTCTGACTGACAGACATAACAGGGTTATTACTATTTAACCGGGCCTACCTAGTCTCTAAGAATATCAACCTATTTTTTATCTCTTCCATTCTTTTACTCAACATTTCATCCCCCTCTTGACTGAGTATGGGTGAATACATATTTGGATTCATAAAAAAATCACTCTTAGACATCATATATCTACCTAAGACCTAAGGCTTCCCCTGGGCATCTAGCTTATGCAATAAAACAACAAATATAAATGGGAAGGAGCTAGGTACGTTTTCTCTTCCAGATGCTGAAATCTTCAACAGAACATTCTTTTATCATAACATCATACATCAACCTTTCATGTGCACTAAATCTTTTTTGCAGAGTCACCACCTCTCCAAAGAGGATAAAATTTTCAAACAACTGAAAGCTCATCAAATATTTTCTGAGTTTATTCCACCAGCAGAGCACCATCATTCACATGAAAGATCCAGATATTAGTCCCCAGCAGAGTCGCCAAAATCTATTGGTGACTTGGATGGGCACAATTTCACTAGGGATAAAAAAATAACACTTTCACTTCACTTCCCCAGCAGAGTCACCAAAATCTGTTTGTTATTTTTCCTGAATCAGCAGAGGGTTTGCTAGTTCCAATGCACAGGTAGATTTGGCCAATAGATATGGGAGGTTGCATGAGCTGCCTCCCCTTCACTTTTGGTTTTGCGGCACCAAGGGGGGTATCCCTATTAGCTAAAGATTTGACACTTTGACTCACCCAATGACAGAAAGATATAGCTTTTCAGAACAAGCAGAATACTCTCATGTGTGGACCAAGATTTGTATTACAAATCACAAGGTTAGCAACATTCTTGGACATATTTGGTTGGTTAAGGATGAGAGTATGTAGGGGGTTCCTAATCCTACTCCTACAACTAATGGGTTGGAATAATGGAATGGTTGGAATTTGATGGTTTGGATGCAAGACAGGGGGTTTTGGATCATAACTACTTCACAAGAACAGACCGATGCCTATCTCAGGGCAAGGAGTCAACTAGACGTATACATAAGAATGGCTTGCAACTGTCATTCAAGTTTCAAGGGGTTAGATTGATGCTTGCCTTACAAACATCACCCAAGAATGGGTATTTAACTGTCTCTGCTTATAGATATCCTAGCTGACATACAATCTTCAGCACACTTTAACCTAAAACAATTTAATCCACTCCTTGAATGGAAGTTGCAGATTAAGCATGTGGTACAGCAAGACTATACCCTAGATCTGAGAAACCCTTAGCAACCAGATTCAAAAGAAGGAAATGCATACAACAAATGGAGACAGATAGATAAACACATGCAATAATGCATTTTTTATATAACATTAACATTGAAACTAAACATATGTGCAAGATACAACTCAGATGCAACACATAAACTCCACATAGATCAAACAAACAGGAAAATGCTCTATTTTTCATTATTCACGTAAAAAATTGCCCAAGTCTTCAACAACCAATGAGGTACACACCTCTAATATACTTAGAATGTGCCCTCAACAGAACCGTACATGGTCAAATCAAAATTTTGCCAATTACAATGCACCAAGAATGGTGCTCAAATCAATCAATGCAGCAGAGAGGAGGAGAAGGAGAAGTAGGTGGAATCAGGATCTGCACAGCTTTCCTGAAGATTTTTTGCATAAATTTGGTAGGTGATTTGTCCCTTCGATCCATCGTGCCTCCTGAAACCACCATAAATGCCACAGCTACCCGCAACACCCTTTGGAATGCAACAGCGGATGCATCTGCAGGTTTCTTGCCCAAAAATGGCCACACACACTCAGGAAAAAACCTTCACCGCAGGCTCATAACACGGCCGTCGATCTACTCCCATCACTGAGATCTGCAGCTCGAAACATGCCTTGAAAGTTGCCAACCAATGAAATCATGCCACGTAGGCACCTTATGTTTTTATCGCTGGCCTTTTTTCCTCTCATTTTGCACCTATCTCCTTGTACATGCAAAAGCATATACAAGCCAGACCTCAAATTTTATAGAACAATTTGAAATCGAGTTCCGTTCCAACTTGTATCTCCCCTTTTTGCATATCTCATTGCACATACAAGTGAAATGTACATTCACCTCATACATACAAGGCACGGATTTAAAAAATTATGAAACACACTGCTTTCGTCTTGAAATCTGGCTTGCATCTCAACCTCTTGTATATTGGCACATATACAAGCACTCAAACATACAAGCCGCGGATGCCAACCCTAAATTTGCTGAATTTGATCTTCGCATCAGATCCGGCTTGCATATTTACCTTTGTATATTTGTTTGTATGTCACATATACAATGCGAACATACAAGCGAATGCATATACAACTGGTGGGCCCCATTTTTGACATTGACCGCCGCTGACCTGTTTGCATGTTTTACCTTGTACATTTCCTTTGCATGCCGAATATACAAACTCATTTGTATATACCTGCGGGCCCTACCACATGTATCTTGGCTGCACTGTAGCAAATGTATGTTGGCCCTTGTATATTTTTTCTTTGTATATCTGCAATGTATATTTCCTCTGCATACAAACAATGAATCTTTCCTGGAATATGCCTGCAATGTATCTTTTCTCTTGTATATAACTGTTGTATGTCTGAACATATAAACCAAATATACATGCAACTCGATATACAAATAGGGAATATTCCTAGGAATCTGTGAAAGATTCCCCCTTTGTATATGCACATCAAGCCCGATATGCATTCAAAAATGCATATAACTCATTTTTTCAAAGGCCGATAGAAATTTCTAACCTGCCAATTACACATATGACCAGCATGTATATACAAACACCCTTGTCTATACAAAGACACCTGCACCTTAACTGATTTTTTGCAATTTTTTCAACTGCAGAGGCTGAAAGTGTTGGAATTTTTGGATTCTTTGGAAGGTGCCTGCATATTTAAATGCTTAAAACCTGATTGCTTATGCAAGCACCACCAGTGGCTCTGGCTTAAAACCCTAAACATAAATGATTACCAACACATTCTAGAGGCTCAACCTTGGAATATAACATCTTTAGATAGACTTCTAAATAAATTCCAATCCATGGGCAAAGATATTTATTCTACAAGAAATGTGGAGCATTTTTCTGGACTGTTCTTCTGCATGTAATGCACTGTTTCTACTACAATTCACTGTTTTTACCAGATGAGCTAATTTTCTCAATATCCTCAACATCTTTAAGCAAGTAACAAAATGAGGGCACAGTTGACACCAATGACAACACAGATATGTTAACATCAATGAAAACACTAATTAGGTACATACTTGCAACAATCTCCCCCTTTGTCATTGATGGCAACATACGATGTGAAAATTTGAAAAGACCATCAAGACAAGATTATCCCCCTTTCTCTTTACACATCTGCATTCTTTCTCCCCCTAATTTTTTCACATGATTTCTCTCCCCCTTTGACATCAATGGCAAATGGCACATACTTGCATGCTGCTGCTCTGATCCACTTACTTTATCAAAAACATCTAGCTACTCCCCCTGAGAGGTAGCCTTCAAAACATCAATCCAGATCAAGAAATGACTCTTTAAGCTCTACTAGATTGATGCATTCCTATGTATCTTAGTTTAGGACCAAAGGGGTAATGACCCCTAACTTTTCTTTGAGATACTCAAAGGTATCTTTAGGCAGAGGCTTAGTGAAGATGTTTGTAGTCTGATCCTACGTGGACACATATTCCAACTTTACTTAATTCTCTGTCACCTTCTCTCTCAAAAAGTGATACCTTATTGATATGTGCTTTGTTCTTGAATGCATCATTGGATTTTTTGAAATGTTTATGGCACTTGTGTTGTCACAAAAGATTGCAATTGGATCTTCATATATAACTCTTATATCCTTCAATGTCTGCTTCATCCATAACACTTGAGTGCAACAATATGTTACTGCAATATACTTTGCTTTTGTAGTTGACAAAGAGATTGAATTGTGTTTCTTGCTGAGCCATGAGACCAATCTATTACCTAAGAAGAAAGCAACTCCACTTGTGCTCTTTTTGTCATCAACATCTCTGACCCAATATGCATCTGTATAAGTATTGAGAGTGAAGTCATTGTCCTTTAGATACCATAAACCATGATCCAGAGTGCCTTTTAAATACATCAAGATACTCTTAACTGCCATCACATGTGATTCTCTTGGATTAGCTTGAAACCTTGCAACAAGACAGACTGCATGCATAATATCAGGTTTGGTTTGAGTTAGATAAAGCAATCCCCCAATCATGGATCTGTATTTTTTCTGATTAGCCTTAGGTGATTAATCAGTTTTTCTCAACTTGCAGCCAGTCACCATGGGAGTACACACTGGTTTAGAGTCTTCTATCCCAAACTTCTTCAACAACTCTTTCACATACTTAGACTGAGATATGAAGATTCCTTTTCTAATTGATTTATTTGTAGACCTAGAAAGAAATTCATCTCACCAAACATGGACATCTCAAACTCTTTTTGCATTTCACCAACAAATTTCATACACATACCTTCATTGCCTCCAAAAATGATATCATCAACAAAGACTTCAATAATCAGTATTTGATCTTCATTAATTTTGAAATAAAGATTATTGTTAGTAGTACCTTTATTGAACCCTAACTGCAGTAAGTACTTATCCAACCTTGCATACCATGCTCTAGGGGCTTACTTGAGTCCATAAATGGCTTTCTTCAATCTACACACAACATCTCCTTAGTCTGATAACTTAAATCCTTCCGGTTGCTCAATGTATACTTCTTCCAACTTGCCATTCAGGAATGCAAACATTACATCCATCTGAAATACTTTAAAATCTTTGTGGGCTGCAAATGGCAGGAATATTCTGATCGCTTCAATCCAGGCTACTGGAGCAAAAGTCTCTTCAAAATCTATTACTTCTATCTGAGCATATCCCTTGCATACAAGCCTTGCCTTATTCCTTACAACTTCTCCATTCTCATTCAACTTATTCTTGAAAACCCATTTGGTTCCAATAACATTTTTGTTAGTAGGTCTAGGAACTAATTCCCAAGTATCATTCTTTTCTATCTGCTTTAGCTCTTCCTCCATGGCTTTGACCTAGATTTCGTCATTGTATGCTTCATTCACTGTCTTTGGTTCAACCTTTGAAAGAAAACAGTAATTTACTTATTCTTCTACATCTCTTCTCCTTGTCAGCACACCTTTGTTTTTGTCACCTATAATCTGATCTTCAGAATGATTGATCCTTACATACCTGGGAGTCTTGGCAATACTTTTCAGAGCCTCTTCTTCATCCTAACTATCTTCTTGCTCATCTTTTTCTTCATTCATTATAGTCATAGGTTTATCTAGTTTATAGTAATTCGGGTATGATATTCTTTCCTTGCCTTCATCCACCTTCACATTTGTACTCTCAACAATCTTTTTGAGCCTTTTGTTGTAGCACCGATAGGCCTTACTCTTGGTAGAGTATCCAAGGAAGATTCCTTCATCACACCTTGCATCAAACTTTCCTAGATCTTCATCTCTCCTGATATAGCATTTGCTTCCAAAGATTTTGAAATATTTTACTATAGGAATTCTTCCATACCACAATTCATAAGGAGTTTGAGTACCATTACCTTTCACTTGAACTCTATTTTGGATGTAAACAATAGTATGAATAGCCTCTTTCCAAAACACTTTCGGTAGATCTGCTTCCTTCATCATAGTCCTAGCAGCCTCTTGAACTATCCTATTTTTCCTTTCCACAACTCCATTTTGCTGAGGAGTCCTAGGTGTAGACAACTGTCTCTTTATCCCATGCTCTTCACAGAAAATTTTGAATTCATTTGATGTGAACTCACCTCCTCTATCAAACCTCAAGCATTTGATCTTCAATTCTATTTCATTCTCAACCATTGCCTTGAAAGATTTGAATTTCTCTAGGGCTTCTGATTTGTCTCTTAGAAAAGTAACCCAAGTCATTCTAGAATAATCATCAATAAGAAACATGAAGTACCTATCACCTTGTAGACTTCTCACCCTTGTAGGACCACAGAGATTTGTATGCACTAGATCCGACAAACCAACAGAAAATTGCTCTTTTCTCTTGAAACATTTTCTTGTCTACTGCCCTAACTGACATTCCTTGCAAATTGTATTAGATGGTTTCACAATTTTTGGTACATCTCTCACAATTTGACCTAAACTTATCTTTACCAAATTATCAAAGTTTATATGACACATCCTTTTATGCCACAACCAACTTTCATCTATCTAGGCCAATAAATTATAATCATTAGTTCCTCTTAATTGATAGATGTTAGCTTTTGTCTTCTTACTGATAGCAATCACAGTTCCAGAGCTTTCCATGATCTTGCACCCATTATCTTTGAATCTTAGATCATATCCTTTGTCACACATTTGACCAACACTCAAAATATTATGCTTCAAACTCTTCACATATAAGACATTGTCAGTATTATGCTTTCCATCAAATGAAATAGATCCTTTTCCGCAAATCTTACCAGCTGCATTATCTCCAAACCTAACTAGTCCTCCATCATACTTTTCCAAACTTACAAACCTACTTTTGTCACTGGTCATGTGATGTGAGCATCCACTATCAATGATCCATTCATCCTTATCTTTCTCAACATGAACAACCAAAGCACTTTCTTCCACTAGCTTTTCTTCCTTCACACAACTAGTAGAATTAGTAGACATAGGATCTTCTTTAATGGAAATAAACAGGCATTTATTTGCACTAGTACTAGCATCATCAGATTCATCATTAGTTACACCTTCATCATCAAAATCTCTGACATGGTAGCATTTCTTTGGAACTCTAGGCCTACTCTCATATTTTTTCTTATTTCTTTCAATTCTTTCAAGACATCTGGAAGTATAATGACCTACTTTACCACAAGAGAAACATTTGAAAGGTAATTTACCCTTGAACTTATTGGAGCCTCTTTGTATCCTGTCAACAAAGTTAGCTTCAATTTTATCAAAGTCATCATCCACCTTGTATTTCTTAGCTCTGGAAATCTTTTCTAAAATACTAGCTTTAAAAGATGATTCAACTTTAGGTAGAGTATCACCAAACTCTCTCATCTCAAAGGCTGTAAGATTTCCAACTAATCTCTATCAATAGTTTTCATAGTCATAAATTCTTCAATAGTAGCTACATAGTGATTTGAGAATTTTCATCACAATTTCCTTATCAGTGAGAGTTCCTCCCATACCTTTTATTCTAGTGACAATTTCATCAAATCTTTGCATAAAGGTTGTTATGTTTTCATCTTCAAACCCTCATATTTCACTTTTAGGCTCTGTAGCTTGGCTTCTCTTATAGAATCATCTCCTTCATACAGATTCTTCAGCTTCTCCCATACCTCATTTGCAGATTCAAGGTCCACAACTTTTGTCAACACTGAGTCACTTAAGGAACTTAACAGAGCATCCTTTGCTTTGACATCCAACTCATATTCTTTGATATTAACTTCAGTTGTCAAACCACCTTTAGGTATGACAAATTGTGACTGTGTAGCTAGCCATACTTTATAACCAAGATAGAGGAGACGACTTTTCATTCGTACCTTCCAAAGAGCATAATTTGTCCCATCAAATTGTGGAGCTTCCTTTTTATAAGACATCCTAGATCTTGCTCAATATGTTAGGCTTTCTTTAGAGGAACCTTTCTCTGATACCAATTGTTGAAATATACTAGACAACTAAGAGGGGGGTGAATTAGTTGTCACAAAAACTTAGCTTCACATGCATATCAAACCATCAACAACTTAGTTATTCATATTCAGATTCAACCATGAAGGCATGTAACCATTAACTTAATCAAAATCACACATTCAACACAGTAGACACCATATTTTTACGTGGAAAACCCTAAAAGGGAAAAACCATGGTGGGTGTTAGCCCACAAAATATATAAGTTATAGCAATACCGAAAAACAGAGGTCCACTACCCAAAATGCTCACTACAAAAATGGCTCACTACCTAAAAATGGCTCACTACCGAACGGTGGCTCACTACCAAGATGGTGAACTAATTGAATAGCATCTACTTTATGCCAGGGTTCAGTTCCATTGAAGCACAATATGATTTCTTTGCTCTTCTCTTTCACACTTTCACACTTTCACACTTATCTCTTCATAATCACAACACACACACACACACACACACACACACTTTCACAACTTCATTACATATTTTTATATAATTCATCAACCTTGGAATGTATATCAAGGTCAACATTACATTCATCAATCGTTGGATCAATCTCCAAGGTTGGCATAACAAACATATATAAAATAGGTCTTGACCTAATACAAATTTAGCTAAGGAAAAACGTAAGAATGTATGCGGATCACACCATGCCTTAGCCGGTACTCAAACACAATCATCCATGCCACAAAATGCTTCTACAATCTTTGATGCATCTCCACAAATGATGAATTCAACCAGGTTGACCAAGACTAATGATAGTACTGGGTATGCAAGAACATTCTTCATTCATCATCCAATTTTCTCTTTGTGAAGCAATCCAAAGTTAGGAACATGATCAAGAGACATCCACAAGCACATTGTAATCACTAGGAACAACCGCACAATCTCTAATTTACTCTGTCAATAAGATTCTTCAAACTGAAGCACAAGAACAACATTGTTAGACACTGTCATAAGTAAAAGATATCTTGCGGACCACCAAATCATGAACCATTGCATTGAAGGCACTTAACATCATCACAAACTTGATTTCTAAACTGTAGACCAAAATACTTCAATGCGGAGCAATGCAGAGAAAAATACTTTCTCCCTGTCACCACCAAACATAAAAAAAGGTAGTTTTCACATTGGTGGACACAACTTACTCAAATCTTCATTTAGAAGGCTCAATCTTGGAATATAACATCTTCAGACAGGCTTCTAAATAACTTCCAATCTGCAGGAAAAGATATTTATTCTACAGGAAATGCAGAGCATTCTTCTGGACTATTCTTCTACATGTAATGCACTGTTTCTACTGCAATTCACTATTGTTATCGGATGAGATAATTTTCTCAATATCCTCAACATCTTTAAGAAAGTAACAAAATGAGGGCACAGTTGACACCAATGACAACATGGATATGTTGACATCAATGACAACACTGATTAGGCACATACTTGCAACAGACAAAATGTTTGTGCTAGTAAGATGGAAAGTTTGAAAAGTGAGACTTTTGTTAAGTGGGGGGTACGCGTATAGTTCAACATTTCAGCATGAAACAACACTACCACTCCATACGTAACACTAAATGACTCTTATCATGAATAAATAAGCCTAAAGGGTCAATAAGCATATAGATACATAAAGTGACATATGAAGGTACATAAACAAGCAAGTGAGATGGAATTTATATAGGAACATGTCAAGATAAACAAAGCATATAAACATACAACAAGTATAAGGGAAAAATGTCAATAAGAAAATAGAAGAAACATAAAAAATGCTGCTCACTTGAGGGTTGGTAAACATAAAGACAAATATAGAAGGTGAAATGAGCATGTGACACACAACAAATAAAACATGAGCAAAAAGGCCAATATAAAAAGAAAATGAAGAAAAACAAAAGACAAGGATGAAATAAAAGCTATATGTATATATGTTGTAATGGTGTTCATGTATCATTGAACAAACTTGTGAGGTTCAACCTTTTTCTCCAAATGATCTTAGTGATTATCTTCAATAGAAATCATCAAATTTGTCATCATTAATTTTTACTTCTTCTTCTATGCTTGATTTTTCTATGTCACATGTCTCTTGTTGATAAGTAATTGCTTGCACATTAAGGTGGTTTCTCTTTTATTTCATGTGTAACTTCAACTTGAATGGGTTAGGACCAATCTCTTAATGCAAATCAATTGTTTTCATATGATTAATGTCATCAAGTGAGGGGTTTGTAGGATCACGAGTATTATTAATGTCTATATTACCTTTATCTATAAGATTTTGAACTTTTGTTTAAATGAAACACATCTATCTATGGAATGTTCATGTATGTGATGTTAGAAACAAAAGTAATTAGCCTCATGTGGCGCAAGCTTATAGTTATCCATTGGCTTAATTGAAGGTAGAGTAATATGATTATGTTTCTGTTACCTAAATTTCACTACTAGCTCAATCAGATGCATTTCAAACTTAAGAGATTGTCTAAATCTTTTAAAAGGAGTAGCAAAATCCATGCGAACCATGACATGCAAGGTGGTGACAGTCAAGAAACATCAAGGTTCATAGTCATCAAACCCTATGAAATGAAAGAGTATCATGATAGTCTGAAGAAGAAGATGCTCAAGTAGCTTGTGGGATTGATAATTTAAAGATAGCTGAAAAGAACTCAGAATTTGTACAATTTACTCACTAACACTTCTTCAAAAGGTTCAAAGGTTCAAAAGTTCAAAGGTTCAAAGATCTGTTCACCGAGCCAAAAAGGTTCCAAAAAGGTTCAAAGGTTCAAAGGTTCAAAAGTTCAAAGGTTCAAAGATCTGTTCGCTGAGCCTAGAAACGGTTCCAAAAGGGCTCAAGAGTTCAAAAGTTCAATTTTTGATCTATTGTCCATTTCTGCTTTGCACTCTTCATTAGAATTAAATGTTATGTCATAAATGCCATTATTTTCTGCATGAGTTTGTATAAGTTTTGAATTGTAAAACATTAACTAAGGTGATGTAATTATAAATCACTTAGTCAATGATAAATGAATGCAGAAATTGTGTATTTATGTCATTTATTGTGAAAATATCAAACATTTATGATGCTGCAGGGGAGTTATTGCACAGATTTGACTTATTTTCATGGCCTTAAAGATCATTTAAAGGCATTCAAAGACATTTTCAGGGGCCTTTATGATAGTTGATGGCATACCTTGACTTTTTCTGCATTGTGAGCACACTTTGGAGGACTTTGGACATATATTTTTGAGATATTTATGAGATACACAAAAATGGAGATGGCTCATCCTTATCCCATGGCAGCTATTTTGGAGAGTATATAGTCATTCATTTGACTCTTTGTAGACAGTTCTTTCCATGTACCATTCTGGAGTTAGTGATTTTTTTTCTGCAATCCTACTCAGTTTGAGCATGTTTTTGTAACTCTTTGGGCATATGAAATACAGAGAACACCTTGGATATCATTGATAGTCAGATTTTGCCTTCTTATTTTGTAGTATTGGGTGTTATTAAGTGTTTGAACAGGTCATTTGTGAGGTAATTTATTTCCTTGTGACTGTCTTATGTTTTTCAATACCCTTTTTATATAGAAGTTGTGTTTATGCAGGTTACAAACTGTCTTAGAGTGTTATAAGGCTTTAAATTGTGAAGTTTAGCTTCCTTTTTAAAGATTTTAATGCAGTTAGACCTCTTTGTGAAGTGCTTTTGCAAACATATAGTGATAGGTTGTGCAGGTTTTATTTTCTGTTGTCTGTGGCCAATTGTATGCAGGTCTGAGTTTCATTTTACCTTATCAAGTTTGGTGAATCACACTTGTTTTTAAGTTTTTCTAGTTTTATCTTTCATTTTATAAGCATTCCTTCTCCTTTTTCCTCTAAAAATCTAGTAGATTTTAGGTGATTACCAGCTAGGAAGCTGGCCTTCTTGGGAGGTTCTTTCCAACATAGGTGACCCACAGACCTGGAAAGATCCCATGTTTCTCCAGATTGCCAAGTTTTACAACTCAACAAGGGTGCAAATATGAGAGACAACAATTTCAAGAGTTGTTCTAATACTAGATGTGTGGAGGATCTTTCAATGTAGTGAATTCTACAAAGGGCTTTGGTTTAGAATTTGCATTATGATCATCATGAATATCATCTCCTAGATTCTTGTTTCCCCCCTTTTTCAAAGGGTTGATGATGTTAACTCATGGAAAAAGGGGGAAGTGCTATAAATGTGTTGATATAAAAGAGGATCTTCTAAGAAGACATTCTCACACTTACAATAGCACATAAAATTGAAAAATGAGTGATGAGTCATGTGATATACTTTGATTCAAAGATTTGAAGTAAATGATCCACTAATATACATTGAAGCTCATCATTTTATAATGGAGACAACATATTAGCAGCCAAAGATTGAAATATGAGAATATCATCCTTAATTGATGCTTATTCCTTTTGTTTGCAATGCATGAGTTGAGTGATAAATGTCTTAGGCTCAATAATGTAATGAAAATGTTTCATTAAAGTGCTATCTAAATCCTTAAAGGAAGTGGTAGAAGTGTGAGACAATGAATAAAACCATGTAAGCACATGATAACTCCAACTTGAGGGAAACACCTTAGTGAATAATTGATCCTAATAAAAATTAGGAAGGCACAAAAATTGGAAGTTTTCTACACATTATCATGGATCACCTCTAACATAAAAATTTTTAGAACAAGGTGCCACACATCCATTTGGTGAAGGATAAGTAAAAATGTCATATGCCAAAGAATTGTGGAATATTTTGGTAGTCATCTTGTGGTTGGACTTTTTGTGCATAAATATCTACATATGTTTCTAGATTGTCAATCCTAGTGATGAGATGGTTCACCTAAGGTGAAATATCTTGTTCAACATGTCCCACATTTGTATGTGCATGCATCTCATGTATAATAGTAGTGGAGGATATAAAAGATGTATCATCACCTAAGGGCACATTATCCTCACATGTACTAAGTAAAAATTGTAAAAGATTCTCACGTTCATTTTAGGCATGTCTAAATCATGTGCAAAATGGGATATAGGAGGAGGTGCTCCAAAAGTTTTCAAGTTATATCATATTAAAGTATGAGATGATCTAGAGGATGATCTCCATCAAATCATGGTATATCATCATGATGCATATAAAAATCGATAAGATCCATGAAAGATAGGCTAGTAGAAGGAGAAGAATGAAAATCACAAGAAAAATATGGCTTAGGTCCAATAGTGAAATGATCTATAAAAGCATGCTTGAAAAAACATGGAAGGATGTATAAGAATCATGAGATTAAGTAAACCATTATTTAGCGATCTATCCATCAAAGTATCACAAAATGCATGCATTAAAGTACTACCATTACATTAACCTCAACATCAACCATTACCTAACATTATAATCCAAAAGTTGACCAAAAGCCAACTTGTATTTCTTGATCACCTTCAAATCTACTCCAGGTTGCAACCACCCCAAAGAGTATGAGTGTGTATAATTCATAAACTTTAATCCCAACTCACTAACCAACTTAGAATAAACAAGATTAGATTGTGAAGATGAGTCAAATAATGCATTGAGCTTCTTGCATTTCTCTTTTATCCTTCCATGAAACAATTCAATGAGATCCTTTTCACCATGAGAGTTTATCATCACTTTTTTGAAATTCCCTTCTTAATTGTAGTACAAGATAGGTTTTCATTCTCATTAGAGTCTATTGATTTCTATGCCCTTTTCCTTATAGATGGCATTCTTATCTTTACTCTTCTTCTCATTAGAAGGAGCCAACTTGGGTGTAGCTTCCAAAACCTCTCATTTGAATGGCCATCATTGTCATAATGGGAGCAATGGTACTTTCCTTTGTCCTTGCTATGTGAATTAACAATAGAAGTAGTATTTTATATTAATGTTTCCTTTGCCCTTATCTTTATTCTTATTACCACCAAACCGATGCACATTCCCTTTCTTGTTCTTCTTGAAAGAGTTTCCCTTCTTGTCTAGCTCAAAGTGGTGTGCTTGTTCACATACATCCTCTATATCATGGGGCTTGGCCATGAGAACATGCTTCTTCAAGAGACAAAACAATCCCCCAGTGTATTTCATGAGCACTTCTCTATCTATGATATCCTTTCCCGTTTGGACTACCCTCTTTTTAAATTTGCTCATGTAGGCTTGTACACTTTGTCTTTGTCTTTGTCTTTGTCTCAAGTAATTTCATTGTATCACTCACTCCTCTTCATGGCATATAGGACAAAATTAACTAGAACTTGCATTGAAAGGATTTGCAAGGTTTATGTCGATTGTATTATATAGAATAATATGTAGAAATCTAAACTTCCCTCAAAACATAAAGTAATTGAGATGTCAATATAGATGTATTTAACTTGATCTTCCCACAATGTCTAAATGTATTTAGATGATGTATTTAAATACATCATCCAACACATAATTTTAAATTTTTGGTGCCCATGCCAACAAAGGACTAATAGCCTAACCTCATTCATTTTGTAACATAGGTTGTTGGGATAAAATCCCATCCCATATGCCAATATAGTATTGTTTTGATGGAAGGAAAGGTTCCCATTCAACACTATATGCTAGTAAATCTTCATAGCAAACAAGTGCTACTAACCACATGGTCCTATACCTCTTTCTTTACCAAACATTTCACCAAACTAATAACATATCAACCAAACATTGAATGCATTAGAGGACATAGCAAAAAGTTACAATATTGTAAAACTTCTTTTAATGAGTTCTTGTTGACAGAAGAAACATAAGACCACGAGGATGACCTAACATGTGATGATGGGCATTCCTTGGATTGAAGAGTTTAAAAAATCCCCACCTACCAAGTAAAAGTGAAGGAAAATGGATTGAGGTGGACTAGTGTACAAGGCTAAAATGTGGACATTGCATAGAAGAAGCTTATTCAAGAGTTTCCTCCAAATATGTGTGGAAGAAGTAGGGCAATTATCAAACATTGTAGTAGAGCAATGTTGAGTCAAGCTTTAACCTCATATTCAAACCCTAAACTCACCTACATCTAACCACACTAGTTGCTTTAACTTTCAAACAAGCTGCTCTTTCACACAACCACATTGGTAATTAGAATATGATATCTATCTCTCATGCATGTTTACAAGGGTTTTTTACACATTTAATAATAAGAGGACATACTATAGAGTTATGTAGACTGACTTATGGGAAATTATCAAACAACCTTGCATTGTTGGTTTAACAACTTTGTTTCACTACCTTTTGTGCTTGAAGCTCACAGTGTGCATGAATGATAATGCAAAATGCAATATTCAAGGTGACTAAAAAAATAACCTGTGAATGAAAAGAAAAACTAATGCAAGAAATATAAATTCTAGTCTAATTACAAAGAAAAATTTTAAAAGCACTTGAATGTAAAATTTTAGAGCAACAAGTGACCCTGGACAACTAAAAATATATAATTTCTGCTATTCAAACAAGGCTTTACATGACTTGGAAATTACTATTAATCAATATCACCAAGATAAAAACAAGTTAACCAACAACCATTCAGAGCCTTATAAACTGGTTAGATCATAATTATTCACAATACCCATAATTTTGTCGATATTGACAAAAATCTGGCCATGGCCAAACCTTTGAATTCCTATCTAATGCAGCAAGAAAGTCCAAGTTACAACAAAAATATTCATATGAGAATGAAAAAGATGAAACTAAAAAAAGAAAACCCAAAATATACCTTGTCAGAAAAAGAAAAATGAGATGTATCTAAATTCCCATAGATAAGATACACATACAGTGGGAATAATTTACATGGATACTCAATTTGTAAGCCTAGATCAAAATAAAACAAATATTTTAACTTAACCTCATATAGGGTTATCAAGTTGTTATCGATAGTGGGTGCAAAACCCATTAGAAGGAATTGGCATGCTAGGTTAGAAACCCATAAATTAAATCCATATAGCCATATTTAGAATGTTTGCTTTGCATATGAATTACTTTACAAGTAGAGAAAAAATTTCTTTGATACTACAAAATTATGCCTCAAATCTAATATATTTGAGAAAGTATTTGAACTGCAAATGCAAAAAGGGAAAATTTGGTCAACACCTCTATTTGTTGGCAACTTAGATCTTACATATGAGATTCACCACTATTTAAGGCCTAAGAATTTTGTAGAAGGAAAACTATAGGATCTGCAATATTTTTCAGTGATGTGGGTTTGTGTAACTCTTTGTAAGCATAAATAGTTCAATTGAATTTTTGAAAAATATGCATTGTAGAGTGAACTCTTAGATGACCAAGAAGAATGGTGGGTTGTCTGGTGAACTCAATCTAAATATCTATATTTTATGTTTTGGTACATGAATGTGCTAGGTTTTAACATACGCTCGATGAACCCTCAACCCTTTGTAAATGGAAGCCAAGTGCCTCATTTTATAACCCCCTCGAATGCTCTAGAATAACATAATCCCATAACTTGTAGTAGTTTCCATAACCCATTAGGAAACATCTAGAACAACTCCACCCTTGGTACAACCTTCTTACAACTACAACTTTTTAGCATTATATATAACACAATTTGGCAGTGTATTAACAACATATTTCCTTAAGCATAGATTTTTTATTTGTAGTACTTTTGTTGTGTTATTAAATGTCAAATTTTCCAAGTGTTTTTGGAAAGAAATCCTCCACCATGTATGATTCTTTTTCACAAGATGTGTGGGAACCTTTTTCAGGTTTTTGATTTCTTAGTTTTCAAGGACATAGAAAGATGCTCAACAAATTTTGCAAGGGATGCAAAAGAATTCCCTAATGGAGAAATTTTCTATTTGTTTGGAAAGAGATGAAAATGGAATGTGTGTACTTTTTTTAGGGCTAAGAAAGAGGAGGTGAAAATAGAAGTAGAAGACGACCGAATTCTTCAGATAAGTGGATAACGAGAAATATCACCATATTGAACACTTGTGAGGTAGAATATTGAGGCATTTCAGGCTACTTAATAATGCAAAGGTGGATTAGGCAAAGATTGGCATGGAAAATGGAGTGCTCATTGTGATAATGCCTAAGTAGGCTTAACCTTAGCCTAAAGTCAAATCTATTAAAATCTCTAGCTAAATAGAGAAAGAGGTCTTAAATTGTCATCAGGTTTTATATCATCTTGTGAGGGTTTTCACTGTGACTACAATTTTGTAATAAAATTTGATGGCTTTAAACAATTTACCAAGCAAAAGCATGGTCAAAAAGGTTTAACCTTGCAAAAAAAATTGTTGGTGTGGGGACAACTGACCAAGACTAAAATACACATCTATTTGGGATCCGCATTGGTTCAACTTCTTAGTACTACTCTCACCGTCATAAGGTTGGATATCAATTTTTGCCTCTACTTTGAGGAACCTTTCCTTAGAGGACTCATCTTGCTCTTTCTCTTCACTTTCTTATAGATTCCCATTTTGGAGAATAGGACCAATATCATGCTTTTTATTATGCCTACCTTCTTCTCAAGGCTAAAATTTTGAGAAACATCTTCAAGTTTTTATAACCTGGCTTCCCTTTCATCGTCTCTTGCCATTCTTACTCTCCTAATCCACTATCTCAATGCAATTATAGGCTCAAAAGGCAGAAAATATATATTGCCACTTGAGCTTGTAGTTGGCATAAACTTGTACAACTTATAAACACAAATTTCCCAAATGAAACAAATACTCTAATACCACTTGATCTGTAAATAGAGAGGTTACAATTCTCTTCGCTATTAACAAATATATATTGTATGCAAAGAACTCCAAAAATCCCTTAAAGTGCCCTATTAACCACTTAAACATGGATATCATACACACAAAGACATGCAATTTAAATACATATAGAGATCTTTTCTAACATATGCAGAAAATAACAATGAAACATTCAACAAATTGAACACAATCAACTTGCCCTAGATAAAACACAATATAAGGTGAAGAACTCCAAGACGAGAACAAATACCTTCACTCACCTATCAAAAGGTTGCATATTATTGTTTAGAATGCCAACATGACATCAACAAGCTCACACATTGATTTTGGAATTGCTATTACACCTGCAACAGATTCTTACCTCCCTCAATATTGCATTCACACTTACAATTGTCATGAAGATGGACTAAAAACATTGTATAATAAGAGATAAACCACCTTCCTATTATCATGGATAATATAAGTACGATGCATCAAGCATTAGAAGATTAAGGGTGCTGCCACAATAATGAGTTACACTTTCTGGGATATCCTGATTTTTGTTGAAATCACATATTTTTAGAAAATATAATGATTTAAGCCTTGAAATGTTCCATTTAAAGGATTTTCATTGAAGAGGGTTTGATCAAACCCCCTTAGATTCAAACCCGCTTGGATAGAATCCTACTAGTTTTAAACCACACCTATAATGGAGTCTCCTCTACACCTATCAAAATGTTGATAAAAAACCACTTTTGATTTACCTTTTGGGGGATCAAATGAATTTATTTAAAATTTATGTTTTGTAAGTATGTAGTTCTTATTATAATCTTCCCAAAAAATATAATTTTAAATATATTTAATTTGATTATTATATTTATTTTTTATTTCTTGTGAATGTAGGTTTTTCACCAAACATCAAGTTCTATGTTCTACACACATGGAAAATTAATAAATTAGTGAATAAAATTATAGAAATATCTATGTCCTAGGTATTGATGTCCTTGTTTCAACAAAAAAACAAATTTGAATTTTGATACATACAGAAAAATTTATGTTTTACGGAATACACCTATGTCTAAATTATAATTGGTTTGACTTCAAAACTTAATTAAAAAAAATATTCAACAAAACATTATAAAACCAAATGCATGCCCTATATATCGGTGTTACCAATCTAAATTCAAACGAATAAGAATTTTATCCTTTTTAGAAAAAAAGTTATGTGCTATAGAATACACATCACTTTAAAAAAAGTTGTTTACTATTAAAAACTAGTTATCAAAGGAGACGCAAATTTTTTACAATTTAACTCCAATTTTTTTTTTTTAAAATATATTTAGAATCTACAAACAAAATCTCAAAAATCACTAGTTCGCATCATCTTCAAATTCCTAACGGTTTAGTGGCTATAGGTGTTAGAAAGTGAAGATTTAGTTTAAAATGTTGATTTAAATGTCATGTTTGGCCAAAAAGTGTAACCCATTAATGTGGGATGACCCTTAAAATGACACGATTGAAACTAATTAATAACATGAGAGTCACTAAGCAAGAAGAGGGACTAAGGATTGTTGTCGATTAGGATTGCACCCTTATGCAAAGCTGTGAAACTCTGCAATCCTTTGAAACATTGGATCAAACTTAGGCTGTGGGTGACCTATGGTGAGCTTGAACCTCCAGATGGGCTGGTTCCCTCGGTAAAATGATAAATTTGTAGGAAAAGGGTAAAAAAGATCTAATGGAATCACTAAAACTGAAACTGTAAATGTGGTGATGCACCTAATTTTGGTGGAAAACTTGCAAATCTGACTCACAATAGATCTCAGAAATCTATCTACACAATCCACTTTTGGTAATGTAATCACAAAAATGTTTCTAAGGCTGGAAATTATCTTCTTTATGAAGGAAAAGGATTTTTCGAAACATGAAGGAAAAAAGACTTCAATAGCACAACCTAAGACCTGTGATATCACTATGCTTAACACTTGCAAGTAAGAATGATACAATAATTTTAAAGGATTTGATATTTTAAACATAATAAAATTTCATCAAATCACTCATATAAGTAGCATTAATGGAAAGGCAAACACTTGATTCCAATGAAAAATAAAGGAAAATATTGCATAAAAGACAAGAAAATGGAACTTGTAACCTGTTGTAATCTCTATAAAATCTATAATCAATGAGTTACAAAAACTTCTTTCTCTCTCAAAGTGTAAAGAGCAAAAAGACAAGAACTGGAAAAATGAGTTACAAACAAACTCTGTCTCTCAATGTGTAAAAGAGAAAAGAATGCAACAACTAGAAAAACCTAAATTTTTCATATAATATATAATAGCTCTCTACAAGAGACCTAGAGGAGTCAACTACAATCATCTCTCTCTAAAAATAAGCTCTCCAAGTTGATTCTTGAGCAAAGAAGAAATCCCCTAAAGATAAGGGCCAAAACTGCCCCAAATTGAGCAAAAATAGCTCCAAACTGATCCTCTCCATGTGTTTGACCAAAAAGTTGACCAAAACTCTCCACTTCGTCCTCCAAATCATGCAAAAGTCTCCAAATAGCCTCAGTTAACTCAACTCATCTATTTTGCATGATTTTGCATTGCAAAATTAATGTCGGCAAAGAATAAAGTAATTAGGTGTTAATTACTTTACTATCAGTTACATTTTGTATTAACTCTATGATTTTACAACTTGTGACAAAATAATAAAGTAATTTATAAAATATTACTTTATTATTTATTTACACTGATTTTCAATTGTAAAATCATGCATGATAGATGAAAAGAAAACAATCACCTTATCTCTCCTTTTACATTTGCCTAATTTGCACAATTTTGCATGATTTGATGCCAAAATTAGGTCTTTAATACATGAGAGAAAAAATAAAACCCCCTTATGTCTCCATGCAAGAAATAGGTCATTTGCATGCAAAAATTTATAATCATGCATCTTTGACCACCTTATAACTCCATGCACAAATAATTACTCATAATTGCATCTTATATGCACTCAAAGCAAACTGTCCTCTTGTCTTCATAATGCAATTTGTCTTCATAATGTCCTCTTTCTATAGATTTGACTATCACTTTTTGCACTATATCTCATGTTTGACTCTACCTTACATGCATTAGTCATATCATCTGCCACATTACCTTTGCAAGAAAATAAGTCATTTTCTATTCATTCACTGCCACCTCACCTTTTGTCTTCATGTGATCATTCCTTACACTTGACCTTGTCTTACATGCATTTCAAAATATATAAGGAAAAGGGGTTTGACCATTTCTTGGTCACTATGCATATGATGAAGAATCTTGGATCTTTGACTTGTTGTATATGGCATAAAGCACATTCGACCTTAAAATTGTCAACCCCCATGAGATAAAAGGAATAAAAAGGGTACAAGGCACTAAGCCTCTCCTTGTAATGGTTCGACCCTTGACTTAGCAACAAATTCAAATGCAAAAAGAAATCATTCTTTCTGGCCCACGGCCCCTCCTTGGCATAATGATTAGGTTTTACTCAAGACCAAGTCTTGACCTTGATCTAGAGATAAGGTAATGATTTGTTTTTTGCTAAGTCAAAAAAATGAAAAAAAAAACCAAGATGGTCATCGAATAAAAGCAAGAAGTAAACCCTAAAAGTTACTTCATTCTTCATTTTGCTTTCTCTAGTATTCAACTATGCAACCTTGTCCTGGCCGTCGCTAGGGTTTGGCTTCTCCAGTTTTCTTTTTCATTTCCATGGCTTCTTTTGTCGACTCTTTGGCATTTTCATGTCGAAATCAAGATGCAGGAACAAGGTGAGCATTATTCCGAGCCCTTATTGGCATTTTCTTGTTATTTTCTACCCATTCTTTCATCTCTGGTTGTGGCTATGTGCTTATTATATGCTGTCAACACTTAACAATGTTTTCCTTGTTCTTCTGTGTCTTCTTCTACAACTATAAACTTGTATCTTGAGAGTTTCATACATGAAGGCTACAGCTATGCTTTGTCTCAACAAGAAAAGGTAAGCTTATTATCTTCGACTCTGTATCCCATTTTTTGAATTGTATCTTGATTCTTGACAAGGGTTTCAAATTTGCCAGTGGGTGATTGTTTTCTTTGAAGAAAATGACCTATGTGCTGTAGCCATACTTGTATATGCCTTCTCTCACATTTTTTGACTGAAACTTGACAAAAAATGCATTAGGGTTTTAAGAATTTCATATGGGTTTTGACATTTCTAAGAAGAAATAAGCCTTTCTTGGCCATGACTATTTCTGAATCTTGCTTTGTAGCTTTTTTAACCTGTAGACACAAAAATATGTAAGGGTTTTGAATCTTTTCAAAGAAAATGGCCTTCCTTCAACTATGGCTTGATATTATACTATTTCATGTTCGCTCCTTATCTTCTGTAGATGCAAAACTATAAGGGGTTCAAAAATGTGATGAGGGTTTCAAAGATTTGTATGGGTTTTAATATTTTTGCACAGAATGGCCTTCTTTAGCCACGGCCTGTTCAATCTTTCTTGTCTGTAACCTATCTTTTCTAGTGTAGATAAAGAATATAAGAGGGTTTTCAAAAATTGCAACAAGAGTTTTGATATTTCTTTTAATAAACTCCTCCAGATCATGGCTATGCCTATAGCTCTTTCTTGTACTGCATATTATTTCTTTCTTTTGCAAAAATGTCAGAGATTCAAAAATGTAGATGGTTTTTTCATTTCTATAAAATAAAACCAGGCCCTTTAGACACAGCCTGTTACTAAATCTTACTCCATTCTTTTACTTTCTTCTGCATAACTGAACCTATTAAGGATTTTCTAAGAAAAGAAAGAGGTTCTATGCAAGAAAATAACCTCTTGGCTTGACTTGTAACAATGCGATCTTCTTTATCTATGATACCAACCTATATGGGTTATCTGTATTTCTTTTTTTAAAACTTTTTCTTTTGAATGAAGCTTCATAACACCACTTGATGATAAGGGTTTAACATTTATGAGTACTCTATCATTTATTTTACCTGTTCACTCAGACATATGAAAAGAGACACATAAAGAACAACACACTCTTTTATCTGGTAAACTAGTATTTGGGATATGTAAAAACTTCTCTTCATGACAAGAACATGATAATATGTTTTCTCATACTTCCACATATAGCTTACTTTTCTTATCTCCTGTAGTTGTTTTAAATTGTCTTGCACATAGAATTTTGTTGGTATATACCTGTGTATCATTGTCTGGTGCTCTTTAAACAGTTTGATGCTACTTTTTTCATGGTCAAAAAGTGATTGCGTTTACATTCAGTTCCTTACATCGAAATGTGCTTGACTTTGAGGGCCTAAACATTGGCATGGTATGAATGATGTTTCAACTCTGAAGCATGGTATGACTATACCTCTTACATTGTATGCTATTGTTCTGAACAAGATGGGACTATCTCATGTGGCTCAGTTGATAACATAATAAACTTTGTAGCAAAAAGACATTGTACCTTCTATATATCAGTTGATAACATGACAGTCTATCATCTATACTAATTCTTGTAGTGTTCACTTCATATATCTCAGCATTCCAATGAGGCTATTATTGATCAACTTTATGAAATCCTTGGCATATACTTCTTAGTTGATTCTTTATTCATCACAAAGCTGTCATAAATATGAACAGCAGAAACATACTTAAATCATTGACAGGAAAAGAGAAGACTACCTTTTCATGGCTGCACCTCTAGGTATTCTGTATATTGACAACTTGATTCAGAATCACTACTTCTCTTAAGTGGGCATAGTTTACAGGAGCAACTGCTCCTTTTCACTTTTATCATGATGACTTCACTCTTTTACAAGTTGACTGCTATGATGCATAATATTGTCTTGAATGATGCATCCTGTCTTTTACAATCTGATAGCCTTTTAAAATGAATAAAAAGGAAAACATGCTGGGCTCAACCCTTGTGGGAGCCACATTTTCTCCACATGTTTTATTGTCTTCAAATCAGCAACATTACTTCTCCTATACTTGCATAGTGAACAAACAAGTTAGCATAAAAACATACCTCTTGAAGTTGATTAGTCTTTTTCATGATGATCTGATTTATTACACTTGTCTGATTTGATCCATTCACATAAGATGCATAATATCTACAAGTTGATACGTCTATTGATAAAAACATGTGATAATTTTAAATATCTAGAGCTTCTAATAGGGCCTTCCCCAATTTTTTGTAGGTACACTGTTATGATCAGGAGTTGAAGACAAGGACATGAAGACCAACTCTCAACTGATGACATTAACCTTCTAATAAAAGGCAATGATGGATATTTAATATTCTCATGTGTTCTTTCTCATTTCTTTTTATCATCAGATGTATAGCTTACATATGTCTGCATTGCTCAGTTTAGTCACTCCCACAGCTTGTGTGGGACACATTTAAATATTTCTTTAAACATGATTAGTTACTTTACCTTATGCAAATGATTTATGTATGTTTCTTTTTTGAATCAAATGCATAGGATAGAATAACTGAAACTGATGTGTTCAAAATATGATATGAAATGACAATTTTACAAATAAATACCTTTCTTTCACACTAAAATATGATCACTTGAATAATTCAGTTATCTCATAACTGAAAGATAAAACTAGTTAGAGTATTCGTCTTTCATTGATTGTTTGATATCTTGTCATTAGATATTCACTTGTCAGGATAGTTTGACAGTTCTGATTGGACTGTCAGATTATCCTGACAATTGATCCTTGTTTTTCTCTTGTCAAGAAATCATACATTCACTAATTGCATTAACTTAAAAAGTTTTCTTTTACTCCTTTTGAAACAATCTGTAAATCAAGTCTAACTAAATTAGGTGTGAACATAATTTTGTAACATTTCTGGCGACCTCTCAGGGGTGTTTGCCTGCTAAACAAAATAGAACCAGTAGCCTTGAAATTCCATTGGGCACATGGGTCATTTTCTGCCTTGAACTTTGAAAAACTTTCTGCAACTCAAACTGATAGAAAACTACAGCAGCAAATTGTTTAGGGTAAAATTGGATTTTGTTAATCTTTTGTTGTTTATATGTTAAAATATGCCTCTCCACTAAATATTGAAGGATCTAGGGTCAAGTGGCGAGCACTATCATACCCTAGGTCACTTTCAGATGTAGGAAAATTTGGATTAGGGAATTAATTATCAATTTTTCCTTCTCTTATGTCCAATTGACCATTAAAACACTAATTATGCAAATACGACAACAAATTAATGAATTATGGGAAAAGCTCTTACAGTTGGGAGTAAAATACTGAATTACAGAATACCTATTTTTAGGGTTCCGAAGCATAACAATCAGGGACACTCGAGCGGGCGCCCAAGTCCAAGGTACCTACTTTTTTAAAGAATCTAGACCTCGTTCCGACACTGATTAGCCCTGTAACTTCTAGTTTTCAAAGTCTATCTGTGGAGGACACTAGAACGAGCACCCAAGTCCTAGAAGTGCTCCTTTGTCCATCTTTTCCTCAGATCCTAAATCCCTGATGCTCGCCAAGCCTTCCTGCAACTCCACTTTTTCTGGATGTGACACCTATAACCTACAATAACAAGACTTGGTTTGGGGTTGTGGTGTTTAGAGGCTTGCCTCAGTCAAACCCCAAAGGACACTTAAGTCTTTGAACACCGCTATTAGATAAAGAGGGCATGCCCTTGTGAGGCAGAGGCCAAAAGCCAAAGGAAATGATGATAAAAACACAATTATATGTCATCTTGTAGTGAAGCTCTCATGGAAGAAGATGCTCTTCATGCCATGAGGAGATTGATGCTCAAACCTATAAATATCAACACACAAAACATACAAGTCTGCTCTTGCAACACAATAGAAGCCTTGAATCACCTTGTGAACACAATAGCTTGCTAGTAATTATCTAATTGAAATTTAGTTTACAAATGAATGCCTACACATGCTTATATATGCATCTACAAGCACTCCCACCAAGATATTTGAAATTTAAACTTACCATGTCGGCAAAGGGACCTAATAACAGTTACTAACTGACACTTAGAAATTGGGGCTGCCCCAAAATAGGACAGGACTAGGGTGTGAGCGCCCAAGTCCTCCCCCTATTTTGGGTAGGGTATAGCTCAAGAGGTCCTCCTAGGTCCCATTTGTTATGTTACCCAGGTCTCATTCCATCGGGATGCCAAAATATGAACTAAGATGTCCTAAATGCACACAAAAGACCCGGGAGCTAAACCTTATGAGGGAAAAGCCCCCAAGGAGACATTCTTTGATGTTACATTTAGCCCCCACTTTAATGTATGTATAAACGCGAGGCCAATACATGCATTAAAGTAAGGTCACAAACACAACAAACACATCAAGCATGGAGAAGGCACGCTAATCACATAGGAGATAGTAACAGGCACACAAAACACGAAGAAGATAGTTACAGTCACATAGAACATGGAGCAGACAGTCAATGCATGGAAGACACATTAATGCATGGAAGACATAAATGATATCTTTTCTTTTCTTTTATTTTTCTCATATATATGAAATGCAAATGCAAGTACTGGAAAGCAAACAAACCTCCCATAATACATGATGCACTCCCATGGAGTGCAAGTCTCTATATATATGGGGTAACACACATGTAAGACACACAAAACCTCCCAAAATGCATTAAGCACTACTCAATAGCGCTGGTCTCTGCATATGGGGCAACAAACATGCCACACAAAATAAGCATGCTAAAACACACACTTGAAGACACGAAGAAAACATAGCAGACAAGTGATGGAGTGTACCTATTTCTAGGTCCAACACCATCTTAAGCACATTACAGGCACACACCGACAATTGGGCTTCGCCACAACAATCACCGAAGACACACTTAACGGTTGAGTTAGTCATAGAACTGCTCTCTGCCTCCATAGAGGACTTTTGAAAATGACAGGATGATGCAATTTGCTCCGAGAAATACACCATCCCCGCCTCTGCAGAGTGCTTAAGAAAAAGGATATGCTCGATATCCCGCCTCTGTAGAGGGCTTAAGAAAAAGGATATGCTTGATATCCCGCCTTTGTAGAGGGCTTAAGAAAAAGGATATGCTTGATATCCCACCTCTGTAGAGGGCTTACATGATTGATTGATTGATTACAAACAAGCTCAAGATGCACGATGCACTACTCTAGGGTGCAAGTCTCTGCATCTGATGTCAAACACATTGCTAAAATTTATAGCAGACAACTTACCTTATATGCCCCCACCTTAAGGTGGTTGATATCATGCATCGATATCAAGCACGTTAAGGTAGGAAGAAAACACACAAGGGAACATGGACTTTCGCAAAGCCCATGCCCCTTGGAGGTGACATGTACTTTATGATCACTAAATGTTTCCACAAACACACCCCTACAAGAAACATGTTAGTGTCTACAACATCATGATAAACAACAACATCAATGCATATGATTAACCACACAAAGGGCCAAGGTTATACAACAAATTTGGAGTTTGAGGATAACCATGGGGCTATATCACAAAGCTCTCTGAATCGAGTACTGCCAGGGCTAGAATAAGAGGCAAATAAAGGTGCATAGAGCAACAATATTGTTAAGGTTTGTAAATGCAACAGAAACATCAAAAAAATTACTACACAAAAAGCACGAGTGCTTCCACTAGCCAAGCATCGGATAAAATATACAACCCCATCATCATATTGGGAGCTAAGTCCATTTTTTGATTGCTCTCGAAAGGGACACTAGGTCCGCATCAGTATAAATGTTTGTCATCATCCACCCGCTAGATGGAAAAACTAGAGGAAGGCAAACAATAAATAAGAGAGGAGAAACAAGTGTCTTAGGGATAGTCATGTAGGAGAGTGCCCCCAAGTCACCAACCGCAACGTTATGTTTGCAAGACACAACACACAATAATGAAATCAGAGAGGCAATTTTTAGAAGAATGATGATACAAATAGAAGAAGGGCACAACATAGGCGGTCTCCTAGTATCTCGAACCTTATGGGAGAATTTGAGGTCATCCCAAGAGGCCTAAACAACATATAACACATCAAGAGGGAAGCACATCATGAGAGAGATAAAGGGTTAGAGATACTTACCTATAGGGCTCCTGTCGGGCTAAAGATTGTCTATAAGCAAATCGTTGTCATCATCTTCCCACTCCCTAATGTTGGAGGATAGTGGGACATATGGTACCATAGCCAAATTCATGTCTTTTTCATTATGTTGTTCATTGTTAGGATCCCTAGGGTAGTTTGTGTCACTCTCATGATCATTGTCAATGTTATCACCATATGTTTGAGCTATTAATTCCAAACTATTATGAGAAATGTCATGCTCTTCATCCAAAGTGTGTTTTATCAGTTCTTCTACTACTTAAGGGTATGTATTTATGAGAGATATGAAATTGTTAAGATCAGATACATAATCAAGGATCTCGAAGGAAGATGACACCAATATTTCCTTGTGATACATGGCTTGTATATAGGGCATGCCATAAGGATGTTTGCTAATGAACTTGTGAACATTTTCAAAATTTGAAATATAATCATGTAAAGATTCCAAAGGGCATTGAGAGGCCATATTTATATCCTCAAATCAGATTTGAAAGCTTTTCCAAAAGTATAGCAAAGATTAGTGCAAAGTGATATACCCCAAAATAGCCTTAAATGCTTGATTTTTGTATTCTTTCCAATGCAAATGAATGAACCAAAGGGTGAGGTAAGGATTATGACCAAGGGAAGCAAGTTATATTTCTGATATTAGTCCAAAAAAGCAATAAAATCACTCTTAACACACTCTTGATGCAAATCTAAGATAATGCCAAGCCGATGTATAGTGAAAATATGTCAAAATAGGCACTTTTTTCACCAAAATTCAATGCAAAAGAGAATAACAAAGGGTGTTGTGAGGAAAATGATGATTTAAAATAAATAATATCAGTTATAACAGCCACTTAGAGCTAAGATATCCAACACAACATGCTTTTAGTGCCACTTAAGGTAAAACCCTAGTGAAAATATAGCAAAAATAGGCTATTTTTCACAGTTTTTCAACTCCAAGACCTAGAAAATGAGGTGTTGTAAGGAATTTTAGGAGGGAAATCAAGTAATATCAATAATATCAATCAAATCAATCCATAAAATTGATCACAACACACTTGGAGTGCAAACTAGGTCAAACCCTAGGGCAAAAATAGCCAAAAAGTGTAGTTTTTCACCAAATTTTCACTACAAGAGCCTATTAAAAGGGTGTTGTGAGGATTTTTATGAGGGGAAGAAAATGATAACCCTGATAATAGAAAAATAAATCCAAAATATCTTTCACAACACACCTATGGTGCAAGTTTATGAAGTCGATAAGGCCAAATTTAGCGAAAATTGTTATTTTTGAAGCCCTATGTTTGAGATCTTGGGACAAAATACTATGAAAATGTTTTGAAGTCTGATTTTTGATGGGAATTACATAATCTCAGATTTGAAAATGATTTTCAAGCTTAAACATGCAAAATGCCCATGCAAATTTAGTGAAAATGCATCAAAATTGCTAGTTTTTGTTGAAATTTTCTATGCAAAATTGCAAAAAATTTAAATCTAAGTGCAAATTCACACTGAAATGCAAGACTACAGCCAAATGAAAAATTTGAATGAGCCTCTAAAATCAGTAGAAAAATCTGATAAAAGATTTTTCCTACAAACCCTAGATTTTGAAATTACTAGGTTATCTAAAAATTGTCAAATTTTCCACAAAACCCTAGCAATTAAATGATGAAAATGCAAAGTAAGATTTTGAATTTTTGAATTTTTCCATAGTTTATATCAGATATGATGCAAAAATCATGAATTAGGAAAATTTAGGAAGAATTGGTGTAATTTAGTGAGCCCAACAATGCAATTTTTTTGTATTTTTCCAATTTTTCATTTTTTAAAATTTTTTTCTCAATGCAATAAAATAAATGACTACATGAATTAATGAAATCACACCAAATCTGAAGATAAACACTCAACATGTTGCAATTTAAGTCCAAAAACACGGGTTGACCAAAATGCTTAGGGTAAAATTGGATTTTATTAATTTTTTGTTGTTTAGATGTTAAAATCTACCTCTCCACTAAACATTGAAGGATCTAGGGTTGAGTGGCGAGCACTATCATACCCTAGGTCACTTTCAGATGTAGGGAAATTTGGATTAGGGAATTAATTATCAATTTTTCCTTCTCTTATGTCCAATTGACCATTAAAACCCTAATTATGCAAATATGACAACAAATTAATGAATTACGGGAAAAGATCTTACAGTCAGGAGTAAAATATTGAATTACAAAATACTTGTTTTTGGGGTTCCAAAGTGGAATAGTCAGGGACACTGGAGCGGGCACCCAAGTCCAAGGTACCTACTTTTTCAAGGAATCTGGACCTCCTTCCGACACTGATCAGCCCTATAACTTCTATTTTCTGAAATCTGTCTATGGAGGACACTGGAGCGAGCACCCAAGTCCTAGAAGTGCTCCTTTGTCTATCTTTTCCTTAGATCTTGAATCCCTGATGCCTGCCAAGCCTTCTCGCAACTCCAATTTTTCTGGATGCGACACCTATAACCTGCAATCACAAGACTTGGTTTGGGGGTTGTGGTGTTTAGAGGCTTGCCTCAGTCAAACCCCGGAGGACACTTAAGTCTCCGAACACCGTTGCCAGATAAAGAGGGCATGCCCTTGTGAGGAAGAGGTGAAAAACTAAAGGAAATGATGATAAAAACACAATGATATGTCACCTTGTAGTGAAGCTCTCATGGAGGAAGATGCTCTTCATGCCATGAGAAGATTTATGCTCAAATCTGCAAATATCAACACATAAAACATACAAGTCTGCTCTTGCAACACAATAGAAGCCTTGAATCACCTTGAGAACACAATAGCTTGCTAGTAATTATCTAATTGAAATCTAGTTTACAAATGAATGCCTACATATGCTTATATATGCATCTACAAGCAATCCCACCAAGATATTTGATATTCAAACTTATCGTGTCGGCAAATGGACCTAATAACAGTCACTAACCGACACCCAGAAATTGGGGTTGCCTCAAAATAGGGTAGGACTAGGGCGTGAGTGCCCAAGTCCTCCCCCCTATTTTGGGTAGGGTACAGCTCAAAGGGTCCTCCTAGGTCCCATTTGTCATGTTACCCAAGTCTCATTCCATCGGGATGCTAAAATATGAACTAAGATGTCCTAAATGCACGCAAAAGACCTAGGAGCTAAACCTTATGAGGGAAAAGCCCCCAAGGGGACATTTTCTGATGCTACACAAACAAAACTGAAACTAAAACTATTCTGGCCTGTTGAAGACCTAGCTAGCAAAATGTGCATGTGCACTTCTTGGAAAATGAAATACTGAACTAAAATTCTACTTACCCTACTCTAACCAGTCACTGTTACTAGTCAAACAAATCCATTAACTGTTTGGTTAAAATAGCTACCCTTTCTCAACAAGGGATGCTGATTCACATGCTTATGGTCAGCTGAAATTAGATGAAGCACAAGAAGATACAGAATAAATTACTGCAATTCTTCATAAAAAATGTAGACAAAGTCACTCACCAACTGAACCTGATCATGTATACCTCTATTATGGGGTAAAAAGATGATCTAATTTTGTTGTTCTAAGGCTGAAATCTTCTCGATGGGTACAACAACAATTTGTACTTCCTTATTTAGCTCTCTGACAACTATATCCCTGATTGGACATCCTCTTGCAATGATGTATCTTTGATCAATACTCCTGGTATCTTGATTTGAAAGAGTTAGTTCACTTGAATGACGTGAATGAAAGTATGCCTCTTTGACTTGATCTTGTTGATTCCATACTATTCACATGGCATCAGATTATTACCAATATTAGAACAAAAATCCTCTATAATACCTAAAAACATACTCTCATCCAACTAAATGAAAGCAACTCATCTTGCATCCTTGATTGCGCTAAAATATCTATTTTAGTTTTTAATTTATGAAGCTTAACTAATAAAATGCTAGGATGCCACACGAGATCTTTGCTCAAATTAAGCTTTGAACCAAATAAGCTTAAGAGTATGGGAATTTTAGGGCTTAGGTTTTGTTCCAAATTGAGGGAGAGTAATTTGGGTATCTAACATTTCATATGTCCCACGTTACTGCTAGTAAGACCTAATGACTCCATGAACTCAATCTTGGGCTTTAACTGGGTATCCACTTTGAGTGCCAAAATAGGGGGTGTATAAAAAGTATTTTCCTTACTTGATCTTTAGTGAAACCCAAGTCTCTGAAAAATTGGACTGCCTGCTGGGCTCTGAGGGTGGATTTGGTTTTGAAAATTGCTGCCCCCTACTACCAAGATCTGATACTTGGGACTCAGAAAGACCACATTCATTTATCAAAAAATGGGTCATAGAATTTTGTCATTGCTGCATGTAATCTTCTTCTTCTTCTATTCATGATTTATTTGTCGGTGTGGCATTAGACAAATTTGAGGTTGAGAATAATGAATGTTTTGAGAAAATACTGTATGGTACAGAGTACCTAACTGGTGAGAGAATACATTTGAGAAATAGCATTGTATGGACATTCACCAAATCAAACCTTGGGCTAATCAAACCCTAGGCAAATAATCCAAGATGCAAGAACACTCGAAGAGAGCAATATGCTTAAAAAATGAGTAGGTAAATCTACAAATAAGCTCTACAAATGTCTTTAATTAATACCCTTCATGGAGGGAATTATATTACCAATAAGCTCTTAATATAAGAGAAGCTCGTACTATCAAGTGCAAGGAACCTACGAGTTCAGGTGTCTTTACTGGTGCAATTTTTATTTTTTTAAAGCCAAATATTTGTTGGCACTCATAGGAGAGAGGGCTTGCCAGTGGTGCATCCTATCTTAATCTATCAATTATTGATTATTTGCATAGCCCAAAATTTGAAAACAAAATCCATCAACTATTGATCTTTTGTGTCTATTAATGAATCAACAAACCTACATACATAACCCTTGGTTGCTCTTAGTAAAGTAGTGTCATGCATATTAAAACATAGTGTGTTGGGTGCAATGACATGTTGGGTGGGATGGTTGTGACTTCCTCTCATATTAATGTCAAATCATCATTTCACATTTGATGACATGGAGACATTATTATGGTAGGACACTAGGGTTATGTGATGCATTTGCCTTCAAAAGTTGTGCACTCTCCACTCAAAATTTGACATTATTTAGTTTGTCATTTCTGCGTAAGGCATTATACACTCTATTTTTGCACATGGCACATGGGTAAGGTTTTTTAGACATTAACATTTATTACATTTACTTGCATTTCAATTTTTGTTCCAGTATTCCCATCGCTCCCATCACATCATTGTACCCATGATGCATCTAATGCATAATCATCCTAACAACCTTCCATAGATGGTTTCTATTTTAAATTTTTGGACCATTTGCTTAAAATGATAAGTTCTTTAAATCAAAATTCATGGGCATTGACCTAGATCTTTTGCCATGAGAACATTTAAAATTTATTATGGCCCTTGAATTGAACACAAACAATTTTTGGTTATTTCTTCCTCTAGTTTGGAAATGTGGAGAGGGTTGTTTCTTGGGTGTGATACTACAAAACAATGAAAACCAAGAGAAATTGGGAGAAAATATTATTATTTTCAATGGGCCAAGGATGCCAATGCAAATGAAAAATATTAATATCAATTGATAAAAGTCAAATGTCATCATCAAGACGTAGAAAAACTATTTTATTTGCTCAATTGTCATTATTATATAGATGTGTGAATGAATAAAATGCATAATCTACATTGTTAGATTTAACAACCTAGAATATGCATTTTATTCAAGTTCAATTGTCATGATTACAATTGTCATTATTATATAGATGTATGAACTAATAAAATGCACATTCTACATTGTTATATTTAACAACCTAGAATATGCATTTTATTTGTTCAATTGTCATGATTACATAGATGTATGAAATAATAGTATTAAAAGCACCTAAAGGTGCTATTGGATTGCTCATAGGCACCCATATAAAGAGCCCTATTGAGCGAGCATTACACATAGGACTATTTATATATGTGTCTATCAACCATCCACCTTTAGGTGCTTTTACTAGGTTATAACAATCTCATGGGTTTAATAATTTAAGATATTTTGATGAATATTTAAAAATTAAATGACTTTAATGTATCATAATTTATCAACATCAATAATTATTTACAACACCAAGAATGGCTATAGAAAGTGTCAACCAAATAATTTTAATTTATTTAATTTTCCATTAAGTAATGTATCTTTAAATAACACTATATTTATTTCAAAATAATGGATATGATAATTGTATATCATACTCATATATAATTGCAATATCTTGGTATAATACAAACATATGCTATACAACATTAAATAAGTGCCACGTAGTGGCCAGTACCTGCGTTGTAGTTTTGTTATTATAGTATTTTTTTAGTTGTAATTTTTTTTTTGTTGATTAGCTATTGGCTGTATATAGTATTTGTTTATTATAGTATTTGTTTAGTTGTAATTTTTTTTTTGTTGATTATCTATTGGTTGTATATAGTATTTGTTTAATTGTATTTTTTTTGTTGATTAGGTATTAGTTGTATAGATAAATTGCATTCCAATAATTGAAAAATTAATTTTTGAAGAGTGTTGAAA
Source organism: Cunninghamia lanceolata (assembly GCA_027924645.1). Taxonomy (NCBI): domain Eukaryota; kingdom Viridiplantae; phylum Streptophyta; class Pinopsida; order Cupressales; family Cupressaceae; genus Cunninghamia; species Cunninghamia lanceolata. The sequence goes on from BSBN01001057.1 coordinate 638,883, forward strand.
TGTCTTGGGTAAATAAAATTGAAATCTCAAAAATAATCTAATTTGGTAAAAATAAAATAGGACTAAAATATTTCTTTAATTATAAAACTAAACTTTACAAAGCCTATTAAATAACACAAATATTTCCTTAAAATGTAATAATACTAATACTTTAATAATTTAAAATGCATTAAAATATTGTAAGTTTGAAGAATAAAATAAAAAATGTAATAACATGGCCAAATATTTTTATGATACTGTAGATTTTTAACTTTTGACGAAATCTTAGATTTTTAACCCTTGAGTAATTAAAATTGAAATCCCAAAAATAATCTAATTTCATAAAATAAAATGTGTAGAACCCTAACCCTAGTTGGGTGTGGAGAGATTTGAAATGTCTGCCTACGATATTACAATGCAATAATATTGAATATTATTACAATTTAAAATGCATTAAAATATTGTTAGTTTGAAGAATAATTACACAATATAATAACAGTAACATATTCACTCTACAGTATTTTATCTTAGTCACTTAAATTTTTTTTTAAGTAATAATAGTAAGTGTATACACCTAAAAATGACATGACTCTGTCCAAATAAATATTCTTAATATTTATTTAAGTCTAATTCCTCTATCAATAAATAAACAAACAAATTTATTTATTTGATTCATATTCTTCCAACAATTAAATAAAATCATTTATTTAATTAAATTCCTCCAAATCTTCCAACAAATTAAATAATACCAATTATTTAGTTAGTTCTTCCAAAATTATTCTAAATTAAATAATACCAATTATTTAATTGTTTCTTTCAATAATATCTTCTCTAAATTTAAATAAGTCAAATATTTATTATAGTTGTCTATTTCTTCTAAATTGAGTTATCTCTAAATATAATTCAATCAAATGTGCACATGCAATTGAATATTCTAAATATTTAATTGAGAAAAATATCTTCTCATCCTCATGCAATTTCCATCCTCTAGTTCTATTCAGTTAACTCTTCTATCTATTTTGTTAATTGATTAATCTATTCAGTTGACTCATTCTTCTATTTTATTAATTCCTCTCATGCAAAATAGAGAAAGACACATGTCTTCTTTCTATTCGCGCACATTCCTCAACTGTTCTCAACCATTGATCTTCTTATTCTTTCTATAGCCTTGATCTTCTCTCTCTCAAGTCTATAAGTACAACCCTATTCCTTCATTTCATTCATCCAAGCTTTTAGTAAACTCACTCTGCAGGAATTACAGCATGCCTTTAGCACCAATTCCTTCATTGCTTGCGATCAACCCGTTACCATACTATTATCATTGTTGTGAAACTCATCTTCATTACAATTACACTATCATAGCCATTCCCAATCAACAATCTTGGAACATAGCAAGGAAGAGCACCTTCTAAGGGCCTTATTCATACATGCAAGATCAATTGAGATAGGCAATCAATGGAAGCCATGAAGTATTGAAGTTAGCAAGGTTTTTGTTCTTTGTTTGATTGATCTTCTTTGTTCATTATTTCATTGAGTTTTGGGTATTATTGATATATTATATTGATTATTCATTTGATTCCAATTTTCCCTTAACATTTTTGGCACCCAGCATGGGGCCCATGCCCTAATCTAACCCAAAAACTAAGTTTTTGTGAGTTTAGGTTCCGTACATAAGGAGATTCTGTCATTTGACTCATCGTAATTCGCATCTGAGGTATGTTCTGGCGCATCTAATATATCAGCGCATTTAACCTCTATTGCTGTGCATACACTGTTTCAGTGCATATACCTCATATTCCTATGCTTTTGACCTCTATCTTAGCACATTTGTAATCCTACACTTCTGAGCTCTGTTTCTGTGCATTCAACCTCTGAAGCTGAGCATCTGATCTGAACAGTGATTTTTAAGGTTTTCTTGTGGTTTTTATTAATGCTAACACTTTTTCATAGGAATATTCTTAGATCCACTTGTAGACTAGGCACTGGTTTAGTCATATAGTTGCACTTGTTAACACATGTCTTGATTTCTAAAGGAAAGTAAATGGATGCTCATGCGAATCTCATGTAGTTCTAACTAGGAGGTTGTAACTAAACCATTGCTATCTTTCAAAGTTAAAAATTTCTATCTTGCTAAAACTGAATCATTGCTATCTTGTTATCACTTCAAAGTTAACAAATTTTTGTGCGTGCCCAAGTAGATAGCTCATATAGTCTTTTTCTTTTTAACTAGGGGAAAAGAACCATTGTATTTCATGTTTTTGGGAATGATACCAAGCCTATGCTCTCCCCTATCTTGGGTGACCAAAATGCCATACATATCATTTTCACATGTTTTTTTCCTTTAGAGAGGCTTGCCCTTGGATACGCATCCATCCTTGGGGAACGACCTTAAGTGGTAACAAGCTAAAGCCAAGCTCTTCCAAGCCACTATAAATAAATTGTGTTTGGAGTGAAAGCTTCAAACAATGAGTGAAGTTGTGTTATACCGACAACCAACCTCCCCCCAAACCCTCCAAGGCGCAACCCTTGCAGGTTGGGAGACTCCATAATGGAGAGTAGTGCTGCTGCATGTATAACCACTCGAACGGTTGCACTTATTAAATACCCTTGTTTTTAGTAGCCAAAAACCCCTATAAGCTGGTATAGGGAAGGGTGATTATTACATCCTGAAGATACCTCACCTAGAAATAGGGAGAATTTGGTTTATATTGTCACAACCAGCCTAGGATTTGTACTTGTTTTCTTGTCAAAAAAAGTCAAAAAAATAAATTAATTAATTACAAAAAAATCTAAAAAACCATGAAAATATTATTTGTGTTTGCTGTGTCTTCTTTCCGTAATTGATCAAATTAGACCAAATAGACCATCTTTGTAACCAAGAAACCAAAAAAATACCGAAAATCATGTCAAACTTTGCAAAAACATTGAAAAAACTAGAGCTGCACATTTGTTATCTGAAGCTATGCATACTTACCAACTTTTTGTGCATTTACATTGACTTGCTACACTTTTGCTATCTATTATTGCGCATTTGATTTTTACCAGTCCTGCGCATTCGTAGTGACTTGCTGCGCTTTTGTCCCCTGCTGTTGCGCATCTATTTCTATGCATGCATAACAGTGAGTACTTCCACATACTTTGAGATAAAAATTTTATCATTTCTGGATACCCATTTCAGCCTTGTTTAGGTTTTTTGAGGTTAGATTTTACCTTGCAGTCACTTTTTCCATTCGTTCCATAGCATACCCTCTCTTTCATTGGTCGTCTCATCCACCTTCTACCAAGGTCTTCCCAAAAAAAAGTCAAAGTATCCCATATCAGATTAGCACAAGGCATTTTTAGATCACTTTGGATTCAAGTAACCCTAGTAAGTCACAGAACTTCGCTAGTGGTCTTGGTGCATGACTAGTCCCTACACAGTAAATGGGTATTGAGTACCCTTACTAGTGGCTATTGTCTTGTATCGACTGCCTTACTTGGAATCATTGGTCACAAAAGTCCCTTGTTCCAATCTCATCAAAACAAGTATCCCCTTCTCACCAACTTACACAAGCACCTTTCCAAAGTCTCTAGTTTCATCCCACGTCTTCACACATCACCTTGCATGGTTTTAAATAGATCCCAACACCAAAAACAAATCGAAATGGCCAGAACATCTAAACACCTTGTATCTCCTCATGACAGTGATCATGAAATCTCCCAAGAAGAATACCAAGAGGCTATCCAAAGTAGGAAGTTTCAGTGCATGATGGAAAAAATCCTCAATGAGGACCCTCAAAAGTACTTTCTACATCTTGTGAGCCAAGAACCTAAACTCCCCTCTAACTTTGACATCAATGCATTGAAAGAACAAGGAGAGGAAAGAATCCTCGAAAAGAGCTCAAATGAGGAAACCCCCCTAGACAAAGGCAAAAGAAAACAAACAACAAACCAAAACATACCTATGGACATGCTAACGAAACAGATTCAAGCCGTACAATAGTAGTACACAGAACTCAAAATAGGGACATCGACAAAAACTTATTCATTGGAGGATATCTCACCATACCCCTTTGACAAAAGCTTGAAAATGGTGCCCTTACCCTTTCAATTTGAAGTTCCCAAGTTTGACATATACAAAGGGAAAGGGGACCCAAGAGATCACATTAGGGAGTTTAGCGCAGCATGCTTAGAAGTGGCTCATAATGACACTTACCTCATGAGGCTTTTTCCTAGATCTCTAGGTGATCAAGCAATGGAATGGTTCTCAAGACTTCCCCCGGGCATTAAAACTTTCAATGAGTTAGTAAACCTTTTTGTCACACACCTCTTACAACATAGAGCACGAAGTCTCCATGCAAGACCTATGCAACATAAAGCAAAAGGGCGGCAAGTCCTTCGCTGCCTTCCTACAAAGGTGGTGACAACTCACGAGCAAGTGCTCATATCACGTGCTGGAGAAACAATTGACATAAATGTTTGTCCACAATCTCAACCCTGATCTTAGTTACCAAATACAAATTCAATGCCCTAACTCATTCATGAAAGTCATTGAAATGGGATTGTTTATCAAAAAAGCTATGATCGCCAAGGGGCAAATCAAGATATACAAAGCCACACCTAACTCAAACTCCATGATAGACAAATCAAAATTTTGGACTAAGAACAAGAACGTAGTCAATGATGGAGTGGTGGATACCAAGATAGCGGCTCCCAAACAACAACAACCTATCTTCACTCTCAAAGGAGAGGCAAATAATGCTACACCCAATAAAACATTCTCTCGTGAGCCCAAACAATGGTTCACGTCAAATCCTAGACATAAATTTACACCCCTAGGAGAGTCTCAAGAGTCTGCACTAAGAAAGTTGTTCGCCAACAATGAGATCACTCTTCCACCCACTAGTCACTATGAACCTCAAGTGAAACCTCACTATTGGAAAGACATGGATTTCTGTGAGTATCATAGGGGAAGAGGCCACACAACCAACAACTGTATTCATCTTAAACATGTCATTCAAGACATCCTAGACCAAAATCAAACAGGCACTCAACACCATACCTCCAATGAAACACACGTGGCATACAAGGATCCACTCTTAAACCATGACAAGCCATACAACAACAACAACAAAAACAACACCAACAATGGCAATTACAACCACAATAGGCAAAATCAGAATAATGGGCAAAACAATGCCAACTATGCAAACATGTCATTCGACTACACCATCAACTACATATCAGAGCACATACCCCAAGTCAATGTGATCACTTCCAACCAACAAACATGACCTAACAAGAATGATTGTAGCATCATCACCTACAGCGGTAAGGTCACTTTGAACACTATACCTCCAAGGTTGTCACATTCTCTGTCTAACCCCCATACATACAGTGTCATAGATCAACTATGAAAGACTCCTGCCCACATATCTATCCTAGAGTTGTTGCGTATGTCTCCCTCACACAAGGAAATTCTTGACAAAGCCTTAGTGGAAAAAACTATGCCCATGAACCTGGCCCAAGAGAAGTTTCAAGCCATGGTAGGAAATCTAACCTCCTCAAGCACCTTGCCGTTTACCGAACAAGATGACTTATCAGTCTCCCAACCTCATAACACACCTTTGCATATCGTCGCCTTCATCCATAAACACCACATCAAGAGGGTTCTCATTGATGGGGGAGTTGGTTTAAATATTTGCATGCTCAAGCTAGTCCTTACATTGGGGTTCTTGGAATCAGCAGTGGATCCTAGAAAAAAGATCACCATCAAAGCCTATGATGAAGAAGAGAGAACTACGAAAGGAACAGTGGTGTTACCCATACAGATTGGACCAATAATCAAGGACATTGTTTGCCAAGTCCTAGACAAAGAGCTAGCCTACAATATCCTTCTAGGTAGACCTTGGATTCACGCCATGAAAGTTGTGCCCTCTACCTATCACCAATGCATAAAATTCCCTCATAACGGCAAATAGATTACCATCCAAGGTGATCCTAATCCCTTCCAGCATTGCAATACTATCCCCTCTAAACTTGATTACATCATTCCTAACAATAGAGCCTATACATCCCCTATCTCATAGCATGATTACTCCTCTAAAGCTTCCTCATCCAAGCCCAAAGAGTAGAAGATCACTATCAAAGAAACGGGAGTAGGGGAATACTCCATAGAGCACAGCCTCAATCTAGCCAAGATGCCTTTATCTCCAAGATCCTTTGGGTGACCTAAACATTTTCCAAAGCCATCCGCTCCTCCTGCACCTCCCACAGCTCCCTTTGTCAAATGGGGGACCCTATTAGATGAAACTAAGGAGAGAGATGTCTTATCCTGGCTCTACATAGAAGAAGATGACACACCACAAGAACCACCTAGGCTCCCAACTGAACTCTATGGGCGTGTCAGTCTATCTTGCATAGAATGGGTTATGAAGGACAAGGCCCCATCAGTCTAAGAAAAGAAGGCATAATAGAACCCATTCAACCCTCTTCATCCTCATTAGCAAGAAATACACGAGGGTTAGGCTTCCAAGACAAAGGCAAGGCTAAGAAAAATGCTTGTTTTGTAGAACAAATTCATGTGCTCCAAGATGACAGTGATATAGATTCCAACGAATATGAGTGGGAGGAACTCACAAAACACTCCTATGAGGACAAGGGAGTTGATACCATTCAAACCTATAGCCCTTACTATGAGGGACAAACATTGACACATCGACCATTAGAGTGTTATTTGCCAATTCCTGAGAGTATGACCTTCGAGGAAGGTTTGAGTTCTATTGCGATTAACAATTTGGAGGAAAGTACCATCCCAAATCCTATCCCTACCAATATTCCTAACATATCCATTCAACATATCAATGAATCGGATATGTCCTCTGACTCCCTCCCCCTTGTACATCCCGAACTTATCAACTGGGATCTACGAGGCACCCCGGAATTAGACATGTACCACCTACCCCAAGGAGATCATAAATCTGGCTTCGCCATTGAACTCAATACCGTGGCTTATTTTGGAGAGGGTGCCAATCCTTCTAGTCACAAAAATATCAAAATCAAGACCAGATCTGATGGTGAAAACCGCTTTGTGGCAGTATCAGATCCCAAAATAGTAAAAAGAAAGGATGCATCTGATGGGGAAAACCCAACTATGGCACCTAATGATGGAAGGCTTGACACTCTCCCCAATGACATGCACCAGGAGAAGTCTTAGATTGTAGTGGAACCTATAGAACCGGTCAACATTGGAACAGAGGAACAACCTAAGATCATTTACTTTGTAAAGTCTAACTCCACCAAAAAAGACCAAGTTTGTACCATTCTTCAAGAAAACGTGAGGCAAATTTGCTTGGTCATGCGCAGATATGCTTGGTCTAGATCTAAATTTGATCCTGCATCATCTTCCACTAGATCCAAGAGTGAAAGCAGTAAAAAAAGCTTAGAAAGATGCATCCGCACATAGCACTACTAGTCAAGGAAGAAATCAAGAAACTGTTGTATGTGGGGTTTATCAGAGCAATAGACTATTCGGAGTGGATATCCAACATAGTACCAGTGTCCAAACCTGATGGCAGAGTCAGATTATGCAATGATTTCTGAGATCTAAACAAAGCTTGCCGCAAGGATGACTTTCCATTGCCAAATATAGATATCATAGTCAACTTAACAGAAGGACATACCATATTATCTCTCACGGATGGCTTCTCTGGATACAATCAAATTAGAATAGCACTAGAAGACCAACCTAAGACAACTTTCACTTGTCCATGGGGTACTTTTTGCTAGAATGTCATGCCATTTGGGCTAAAGAACGCTGGAGCAACATATCAATGAGCTATGACCACTATTTTCCATGATATGATGCACGTCACAATGGAGGACTATGTAGATGATATCCTTGCAAAGTCACTCACAAGAGAATCACACCTGGATATACTAGAGAAGGTCTTTCAGAGGCTAGAACAATTCAAGGTCAGGTTGAACCCAAAGAAATGTGTGTTTGGAGTCACCTCGGGCAAGCTCCTAGCCTTCATTATGTTAGCAAACAGAATAGAGGTAGACCATGCCACGGTCAAGGCTATTATGGAAATGTCGCCCCCTAAGAATATCACTCAATTGAGGTCCCTACAAGGCAAGCTACAGTCTATTAGGCAGTTCATCTCATAATTGGCAGACAAGTGCCAACCCTTTAGTCATCTCTTACATAAGAACATTCCATTTCGATGGGATGAGAAGTGAGAAGAAGCATTTTACAAATTGAAGGAGTACCTCATGAATCCATCTATTCTCATGCTGCCTATCCAAGGCAAGCCTCTATTACTTTACATATCTACTATGCCAACAGCTCTCAGATCCCTACTAGCACAACATGATTATGAAGGAAAAGAATGGGCTATCTACTACATCAGTCGCACCTTGGTGGGCTATGAACTGCAATACTCCCAAATAGAAAGATTGTGTCTTGCTGTGGTTTTTGCTTCCCAAAAACTATGACATTACATGCTAGCACATTTAGTCAAGCTTATTGTAAAAATAGATCCACTCAAGTACCTATTAAGCAAAGCAGCTCTTACAGGTCGCCTAGCCAAGTGGGTAATGCTGTTAAGTGAGTATGACATTGAGTATGTAGAGAGAAAAGCTATCAAAGGACAAATCATTGCAGATAAATTAGTAGAGACACCATTGCAGGACATCACACCAATGACATTCGAGTTCCCAGATGAGTCCATTTTTAGTGTCGCAGCATACTCATGGAAACTCTACTTTGATGGCTCCTACACAAACCATGGATCGGGGGCAGGAATCTTGTTGGTCACTCTTCATGGCAACACCATACCTAAGTCTTATTGTTTGTTATTCCCATGCACAAACAATATAGCAGAGTATGAATCCTTGGTCATTGGTCTCAAAATGGTAGCAAAGTGGAAAATGAAAGAGCTACATGTCTATGGTGATTCCTAGTTAGTGATCAATCAAGTCAATGACAACTATCAGACCAAAGATGAGAAGCTTATCCCATACAAGTGAATAGTCGATGACTTTAAAGAGTACTTTGTGATCATATCCTTTGAGTAGATACCTCGCATTGATAACAAAGCAGTGTTGGTCATCATGTTAGTCATAAACAAGCATAGAATAAAAGTACACATTAACCTTTATTCATCTTGAAATATACGATGAATTCAGAGAATTCATGATCCCAAATTTCCGGTGATTAGGTCTTAATCTTCTAACGTTACTCAGAGGTTGATGTGCGTTGCTGTTTCCATTTTGGGGCCTTACATAGAGTTCATCATTATGATGCTATCTCTGCAAAGATTCTTCACAAAGAGGTCATTTTACACAGTTATTTGACTCAATGATACAGCTATACTCAAATATTTGCATGATATTTATAAGTAATGCATGCTTCAGCTTTAAATATGCTAAATATTTCCATTTATCTATGAAATGTCCACATATTTGTATTGTTTGCTTTAGATGTTCAGTTATTTGCAATTATGATAATGAAATGTTCTAAAATTTAAATAAATTTAAAGAAATGCTTCAAATGAAAGATGAATCTTCAGCTATTGAACCACATGTATATCAGATACAGTCATGAGGAGAAGAAAACCAAACCATATGTTCACGAGGACATTCCACAGCTAGATACAATAGGTGATAACTTCAAAGGATTTGTATGAAAACAATGTATGTAAGTAGACATGCACTCTAAAGGATGCAGCAAATCACCACATAAATCTAGAATTCACACACTGATTACTCAAGATTTGCTATGAATTGTAACCAAAATAGTCTTCTCATTCATTAAGTATGCAAAGATATAAATGTATACAAAAAGCTTTGAAATGATCCCTGAATATTTCAGCAGACAAATTTCAATTAAGTTTCAAATGTTTAAAAAGAAGCATTCCTGCACCTTTTATAGAATAAGGTGAGGAATCCGTTACAAAAATATCAATGATCCTGATTCATCTATACGTATCCACGGCCAATATTTCCTTTGACTACGTCAACTTTTACAAAACGGCACAAGTTGCCAGCTGGCAACTATCTAAAAAACTTATTTTCACTAAGTATCCGATGCTAATATTCACTCTATGATGCATCATCATCTACTTTATCAGAGTCATGTGCTTCATCATCAGGTGCATCACTTCCTGAACTTTCATCATGATGATGATGATGAACCCGCATATGAGGTTGCATGATGCTTCAGACCTGTTCATATAATTGCACAATTTTATCTATTTCCTCGCCATCCTGAGTCTTTGCTTTGATCATGGTGTGCTTGTGTGCCTCATACTTGTGTCTACTATTGTCCAGCTTGTTCTTCCTATTTTGCAGCGTCTCATTGTAATTCTCCATCTTGACTTTGATTCTCATTATTTTATTTATGACCTCTTCTATCAAGTGAACAAGTGGATCATTTGCTATTGATTGGAAGTTGCCATGTAAAGCTTTGATGGCAAACTCCTCATCTTGATTTTCTACTTTCCCCTCCACTTTTCCTTCTAATGTCTCCAACATTTCTGCCTCAACAGACATTAGATCATGCAACTTCATGTTGATATCACTCAGTTTATTATTGCATCTCTTTAACACTCCACATTCAAACTGAATATCCTTATACCATATGTCCACCAACAAGGCAGCATTATTATTTAGTACCTATTTATTGATGAGCAGTTGGCGATTTATACTCCTTATTTCTCCTAGGATGTTTAATACTTTTTCCAGTTGGTAAGACCTTTTTCCAGTCTACATCTACAATTTGTGTACCTTGGTCCTAGAGTCGCTGAGAGTATTCCACCTTTTTAAAGAGGCCTTTACTATTTTCTTTGCATCATCCAATGTGGACGACATCCATTTCTTCAATACAGCTACCTCATGTTTCATGAGATCTAATTTATTCACCTCCTCTTGAGAGATAGCAGTCAATGGGACTGCATGTTCAGTTGAAGTATCATCAGGATTAGTCAACCTCCCTATGTAGGCATGCAACTGAGCAATGTGCTCCTTATGTTGCTTATTTTTCTCTTTCTCTCTTTTCACCTTTTGAATCAAAGAATCAATAATATCTTTGCCTTCTTGACCTTCTTGCTCTTCAATGGCAAACCCTAAGTCCGCTGTGCTGATATGGAACTCATCTAAGGTAATTTTACCTTTTTCCTTCTCTACTGTAGGTAATGCAATTTGTGCAGTCCTCCTCCCAGTCGTTGGATCTCTTTTGATGGCCAAAGTCATTCTGGCCTTCCTCTTAGGTTTTATTATATTCTCGAAGAATAAGGTGGAGACATCAAATTCTTGAAATTCAAATTCTTCTTCTACATTTACCTCTTTCTCCAACCACGGAGGTACCTGATCATGCTTCTCTGCATCATCATGATGTTCACCTGTGTCTCCTGTTTCTGTTAGCAGATGTGGTGGAGATGGTGGTTTCCTCATTTCTTCTTCCTGATGCTCACTTTGTTGTTGATCCTGTGGCACATCCTCCTGTTGAGGAACACTCTCAGTCATGGATACTTGGGATGTCTCTTTAGGCCTTGATGCTGGTTCTACAACCGTGATTTGTTCTACACCTGTACCACTTATTTCTTGAATCTTGGTGGCAGGATCCTCTACTATATCCTTCTCATCAGCCCTCTTTTCTTGAACCTCTACTATAGCAGGTTCTGCTGATGCATCCTGTGGACTTTGCTGGCCCAGTTCTGAAGTATGGCCCTCTGGTTCTGCCATCTTCACTCCCTCTGTATGTTGCCCTTTATCAGGTGATCCTACTAGATGTTCAAGACTTACATCTTGTTTCCCTATTAAGTCCATCGCTGCAGGACTTGTCACCTCTGCAATTAGTGTATCTAGCCCCATTTCTTGGGCTATCTGTTCTGGGCTCTTTTCCTGTTTTGCCTCCACTTGCTTCATCTCTTCCAGTATAATTTGAACTGGTGGAGCCTTTTGAGGAGTCATACTCGTGCCTGCAGCAAGGGTCTCCATCTTCTGTGAAGCTACCTCCTTCACAACCTCATCATTAGACAAATTTATTGTCTTGTCCAACGAGATGTGACCTTCTGCATGTGTTTGGGAGGTTTCTTTCATTTTTTCTTCTGCAAGTTCAGTCTAGAACTTGACGATGGTAGGAAGTAACACATTATGCTGCAATTCCCTATGCACTTCACTACCTGCCCCTTGTAACAATGTAGGGGATTGTTTTATTTCACCCCTCATGGAGGTTCTTTGTTTCTTAGGTGGTGTAGATGCAACCACCTGTGGAGCTCTTCTTTTTCTTTTTATTATCAAAGGAGTCTCTTCTTCTTCAGGCTCTTCCTCCATGAGGATATCCTCTTCATCATGTTTTCTTGAGGATTGACCCTCTTCTAGGGTCTCGGTAATTCCAACCTCTACTGTCTTACTCTTCTTGGACTTTCCTTTCATTGTCCTTGGAGGGGATGCTGATCCTGATCCAGATCCTAATGCTGCTGCCTCCTTAGCTACAAATACTGCACTTTCAATAATAACCCCTTTGGGTTCTTTATCTACCTTCTTGCCCCTTGGGGGTCTTTTGCTCTATTGTTGTGGTGGAGGGAGTCTATCTCCCTTAGACTTTCTCTTCTCATTCAGAAAGTCATCATATTCCCCATCAAGAGTATCTTGCCCCTTCTTCTTGTTGTCCACCGTAATGGCAACACCCTTCTTCTTCAATGCCCCTATCTGTTCATCAACCCAGGCTTGGGTTAGTTGATGGTCCTGGCAATGAAGGGGTCCAAGGATATATCCTCCTGTATGGTGAGGTCAGGTGTAGAGATGGTATCATTGTATATTTTCTTCTGCTCATACTTATCTATAATTATTCTGCCATCATCTTTTTTCAATTGTTGGGGAATGGGGATGCAATCAAAGGTTCTAATTTGATTCAAAGTTAACCTTTGATATCTTCTTCTTCTTGCCTCTGATGAATAGGCTTTCCTATTATTTTCTGCATCCTGCCATAAGGATCATATGATCTTGTCAGTGGAAAAGGCTACAGATTCATTTTATTCAAGGTGATCATCACCTTCTTTATGTTCTCTGAATCAGGGCACATGTACCGGCCAATGGTGACTGGAAACAAAATCGGTGGCAGCTTCTTTGCATCCTTGTATGTTTTTATCATTGTGGAGCTCTGCCTGATGAACATGAGTATCACTGCATCAGTGGGATACCTTGGCAGCATGAGAGGATGTCCCTCAAAACCTTCAATCCTCATGTAGGAAAAGGTGGCAAACTGTATATACCAGGCTCCATGCCTATAAATTATCTCTTGAGCCTCCATGCTCAATCTCTTTGTTCTATCCTCCTCCATGGTTGTCACCAGATGCATAGAGAATGCATCATTGACCAGTTTGTAGTCTTGGAGGTAATTGGCCCTTTGCAGCTGGGGATGATGATCCCATATATGCACAACATTGACTATTACTATGACTTTCCCATCTGTAACCAGTGCATCAAATGTGCCTTTATAAGCGCAGGAGTAGACGATGTATGATGTCATATAGAAAGCACAATTTGAACCTCCTAGGCTCATCAGCTGCTCATGCAGAGCATCACTTATTAGCTGGCCCCACAGTGGCTTGATATTTGAATATAAACACATCATTATTACACCATACATGCAATCTCTAAAACTACCAGCATTAGGGTGGTTTGTTACTCTGTTCAGTAGTGCAATCATGTATTGATATTCATCAGCAAAATCATATTTGAATAGATGCACAAGAAGTTTAGCTGCTGTAGGATATGTACTGTTTTAAGCCCTCCATTGATACATATTCTTCCTCGCTTGTTTCTTGTTGTTTTCATATTCTTTCTTTGACTTCTTCAGGTCCACACTTTTGACCTTGCTACCCAATGGCAATCCAAATGTCTTGGAAGGACCCTTGATGGATAGGTCTGCATATATCCTCCCATGTTTCATCACTTGCCTGGTCTTTGGGTTATAGTTCCTGGCACACTTGATAACCAGCTCCAGAGATTCCATGGAGTACAGAAAACTGGCGGCATTCCACATCCTGGATACAAAAATTGCATCCAGCATAGGACTCTTGTTATTCTCATCATTCAGCCTAGCTAACCAGGCTTCCAAATCGGTACTCCCCTGATGGGTATCTGTAATTGCACCGTACTTAAACAGGACGCCCCTCTGAGAGGAGAACATAGGCTTACTAAATTCTACTTGACACTTAACTAACCTCTTGTCAGCCATGGGTGCCTGCAATCAACAAAATCCTATCTTACAATGGGTATACACATGCATGCATACTACAATTAACTTTACTAATCACCATGCCTACTGTATCTGTTCAACATTACTTAATCATATGGATGCATAAACCAAAACTTCAGATTAACCACCCATACCTGACTATTACAGAAACAACAGGATGAGGGTTTCATTTACTTACCTGGATATGCAAATTTCCTTTTATACCAGTAGACTTTTGACAATGTTCTTAATTCAGCTGATGATCATGCACTTCCTTCTGTTTGTGAGCTCAAATCGTGCAACTATCGCCTGTATGAGGATATGGAAGCTGGTGATCTGTAAAAACAAATTTATCGCAAGGTAAAAATGAAATGATGGTGAATTCACCCTTTTAACCACACACTTATGGTGAATTTAGGGCAACCTTGACAAATTGGATTTTATCCTTTGATTATCCGCCCAAAAACGCAAGATCTTGCCAGGTGTTTCATCGGGTTTCGTGGTTGGCGGGAACCACCTACTATGTCTGCACGCATTAAATGACAATGGCGGCAACGGGAGTGGGGGGATATCCATATGACAGGATATCACAAAGCTAGGATGATATTCACAAATATTAGGTTGATTTTAATGTCATCCTCCTCCCTTAGATTGGAATAACTATCGCGACAAGATCGGGTGATGAACGCACCTTTTGGTTATGTTTAGTACATCAGGAGGATATTTCAATATATCAGGTGATGTTTCAAAGATGATGATGAATGGACAAACTTACATGTCTCTCTTTCGGAATATCATGATGATGTCATCCTGACATTCGCTTAGTGTATCAACAAGGCATCATGACGTCATCGTCATGTTATATAAGCAGGATCATGTTCAAGAAATATACCCCAAGAGGTAAAATGATGATGATGTCATCATCATGTTTATTTCTTTGTTTATTGGACTTGGATGACGTCATCAGGATATTGGCTTAGGGGGATATTTCATAGCAGGAGGATGTTTAAGAAATATTGGGTTACTTTGAAAAATATGATCCTCGCGAAATGCATAAGGCTATTGAGGGGTAAAAGTCATTATCACCTAAAATTTGACGTCTGGATACTCGAACCGCATGATTTTATCAGGTGATATATTATATCAGGGTGACCTTTTATAACATGACTGATATTACGAAATATGATCCTCCCCCTGTGAATATCAGGTTTAAATCAAACTTTGACCACTCGTAACTTTCACATCCTGACGAATATCAGGGTGATGTAAAAGACAAACCTGCATGGAATTTAATGCTCTTTCTGAATATGAGGTCACTGGAATGAAATAGGAATTTTGACAAATTGACCTCATGATGATCACTTACCCAGCGTTTCAATGCATGATGATCTGCATGACTTACTTTTACCAGACTGCCAGAAAGCACAAAACACAAGCCAAAAAGTCAGGTCCCTGTTTTGTCAAGTCAAAATGGGGCGTGTTGTGTAACCACACAACAACTTGCCACCAACGAAAACAAATGAATTCTAATGATTTAAGTGATGTGATCATATTCATCCATATCATTCCAATTTATTCTAAGCATAAGCATCATGATCTTCTGAAAGATAAAAGTTTATTATAGTAACAATGCTAACATAGGATCATGTGTGTGTAGATTGATTAATTATCCTCATCTTGAAAGCAGGTGGAACACACAAGTAACTGGTGTTAAACTACATAGTTGGAGATCATCCCTCATAGCCAACCTGGATAGAGCCTTGCTGCTAGCAGGCGTCTATAGCCCCGGCAAGGTTATCTATACAATCTCCCTAAGTAGAGCCCCACTACCAGCAGGCGTTCATAGCCCCGGTAGAGTTACTTAGATGGCCTAATTTTATTTCTTTTCTAAATTTTTTTTGGTTAAAATTTGTATCTGATATCATCATGTCAGCTCATCTATACAAGGTACAGTCACTTGCAGCTTTAGGTTGGAGATTGCATTGGTAGCAAGGGAGTCCCTTTAGATTTTTCACTTAACACCTATACTTGTGTGTTCAATAAGCCCAAGGCTGTTAGGTGTTTCATTGTGATTGATTCACTTTGATCAAGAAAAGGCACCCTAATGAAAAGACATCACAAATCTGATCATGAATACTTCTTCGAGTGAATCACAACCTATGTCTAAATCTAATCTCATCACTTGAATCCTAACAATTTGTTGTTTTGTGTGATGATGAAGTGCATCATCTTGACTAACCAAAACAAAAGCTCATCCAAAACAATACAAAACAAGACAAACCAACAAGCAAAACAAGAAAAAACAAGTATACAAACAACTATACAAATGTACAATATGATACACATGACTATCATGAAGTCACTTTAGACTTGAAAATAATGTTTGAGAAATTGCCCATTGATTGGCAATGGGACATCCTCACCTGTCAAGTTCTTAAGCCTATAAGTGTTGTCTCCCAGGATCTCAGAAATTTGAAAGGGGCCTACCCATAATTTGTCAAATTTGCCATGGTCACCTTTCCTCTCATGGGCTTTATCCCACATCAGGACTAAATCAGATATCCTGAAGGCTTTGGTTTTGGCTCTCTTGTCAAACCAGCGTTTAACAACAGCCTAATGTTTTGCAAACTAGTCAATAGCTTGACTTCTTTTCTCTTCCAGGTGCATCAGTTGAAGCAACCTAACCTCTTGTCTATTGTTTATACCTAGGTATTCTTGGACAAATTGCAAAGTAGGAATTTTAGAGTTGACAGGGAGGATAGGATCTACCCCATATACTAGTTGGAAGGGTGAGTTTCCTAGTGCAGTTTTCATTCTGGTCCTGTCTACCCATAAGGCGTACTTCATAAATGAGTTCCATTCCCTAGGGTTCTTTTCTATTAATTTTCTTATGATACTCAACAAATTTTTATTGGTGGATTCTGCTAATCCATTCCTTTGGGGATAATAGTTGGATGAGAACTTGAGTATGATCCCATGATCAAAAGCCCAACTTGATAATTTGGTTGAAGTGAAGGCTGAACCATTATCACTTACTAGAGCATAAGGAGTTCCATACCTGGTAACAATGTTACTTTCCAAAAATTTAATAACATCATTAGCAGTACAAGTCTTGCTGCTGACAGCTTTAGTCCATCTGGTACAATAGTCAGTAATTGTTAAGACAAACCTATGACCTTAATAAGATGGAGGGTTGATTGGTCCTATGAAGTCCATGCCCCATTTTGCAAATGGGTGCTCTTCCATCACCTGCTGCAATGGTTGTGCAACATATTTTCCTTTGTTGGCAGCAACCTGACAAACATGACAACATTTAACATGATCAGCTGTATCTTTAAAAATTGTGGGCCAATAATATCCTGCTCTGAGGATTGCATGTGTTGTGGCCAGGGCTGATCCATGTGCTATTCCGAACTTATCATGCAGTTCTGATAAAACCTTATTTACTTCTAGTTTTTCTAAGCACCTCAGGTATATTCCTTCATAATTCTTTTTGAACAGGATTCCTCCCTTCATCATATATTTTTGTGACCTTAACTTCAAGGCCCTTCTTTGTGAAGCTTGCATTTTTGGAGGACACCTTCCAGTGATCAGGATATGCCTGATATCTGAATACCATTCTCTATTATTATCAGCATTGATAACATATTGCTGACTAGTGATATTTGGATCAATTTCAGATAGCATTTGGCTTAAGGCCTGTCCTCTTACCAATTTCATTGGTGTAATTTCTATGTCATACTCTTGTAATACAGTAATCCACTTGGCTCTTTTCTCACCAGGCTCACTCTGCATCAGCAGCATCTTCACTGCTACATCAGGCACTACTGCAATCACTTTGCTTCTTAGTATATAATGTCTAAACTTCTTTACTGCCCTGACTAATGCAAGTGCTTGTCTTTCAACATCCACATATCTTAGTTCAACATCTTTGAAGGGAAAACTCATGAAAGCTATTGGTTTTTCTTCTTTTTCTTCATTTCTTTGAGTCAACACTACTGTAGAGGTATGCTCTGAGGCAAATGAATAAATGTAGAAGTCCTTTGTGTAATTTAGACTAATGAGGACATGAGCATCTGATATGGCCTTTTTTATGTCTTCAAAAGCAACCTTGGCCTCTGCTGTCCACTCAATCTTGGCATCTTTTTTTAGCATGGCATTTAGAGGTTTGACTATCTCTGCAAAACCAGTGATGAATTTTCTTACAAAGTTAATCTTACCAAAGTAAGACTTAAGTTCTTTCTTACTTCTAGGGAGTTGTATTTTCATGATAGACTCCACTCTGGCAGGATCAATGATGATCCCATCTTCAGTTATCAGATGGCCTAATAATTTACCTGTTGTTACCCCAAATATGCATTTCTTGGGATTCAAAGATATTCCGTACTCTTCACACTTCTTCAGTACACTTCTAAGATCAGCCACATGATTCCCCCTTTCTTTGGAGAATACTATCAAGTCATCCTTGTAGATGACTATGCACTTTCCTATTAAGCCTCTGAAGGCTATGTCCATTGCTCGCTAGAATGTAGCTCCAGCATTTATGAGTTTGAATGGCATACGTCTATATGCAAATATCCCCCACTTGGTGGTGAAGGCAGTTTTTAATCTGTCAATCTTATCAACCATCACTTGGTTGTAACCTGAGAAACCATCCAGGAAAGACATCATTTTAGCTCCATTCACAATCTATAGAACTTCATCCAATGATGATAAAGGATAGTTATCCTTCTCTGATGCTCTGTTCAAATTCCTGAAGTCTACACATAGTTTGATGTCTCCCTTCTTTTTTCTGACTGGGACTAAATTGGCCACCCAAGTGGAATGCCTCACAGGAAAGATTATCCTAGCATTTAACAACTTCTTAACCTCTTCAAAGATTATTGGTTCAAGTAAAGCATTGACTGGCCTTTGCTTCTATCTGAAAGGTTTAGCATGTGGCTTGAGAGGTATAGTGTGAGTTATGACTAATGTGTCATACGTCTTCAGCTCATCATATGTCCAGGCAATTACATGGATGTAATCCTTGAGAGCTTGAGTTATTCCTTCTAACTCTTCTGGTGTGCAGACTTTGCCTATTAGGACATTTCTTTTGTCTTCATTTGGTCGAATATTCACTTGTGAATACTGCCCTCCATCAGCTTTAGGAAGATCCTTCTGTTTCAGCATATTGTCCAGATCAAAGGCTCTTTCTAATTCAATCATACCTTTGGGAATTCTCTTGCTTGGCAATTCTAATATTTCATCTTCTTCACAAACTTAATCTTCCATACTACTCTTATCTATGATCTGAGCATCAAATATATCCTTGTTAGAGATGAAATCAAGAATATGTTGATCATCATCAAAGACCTGGAGATTAGTGACATTATCAGGTACTGATGGTACAAATACTAGTTCTACTAAAAATTTCTTTAGACCTGATATAGATAGTGGCTCTAATGTACTGGCAGCATGGACAAGTGCATCTGCCCTATGATTTTGTTCTCTAGGAACATGAGTGATGTTAAATGCATCAAAGTCTTTAATCAAATCCCACACTCTGTGTATGTAATTTGATAATCTCTTATAATTGTAGGAGTAAATCCCTCTTACTTATCTGACAACTAATCTCTCCAAAGACATGCAGAATTTTCACCTTCTTCTTGAGAGCAAATAGGATCCCATGAATCAGAGCTTCATACTGTATCATATTATTAGTGCAGGGGAACTTAATTTGTATGCCGCCAAGTAGGATTTTCCTGATGGGTCAACGAGATCAATCCCTACTCCAGCTCCTTGTTTGGATTTGGATCCATCAAATCTTAGAATCCAGGGTTTATCTACAGCCAAAGATTTGGTTGAACCTCCTTTTTTCTTTGTAGCTCTGGCAGCTGTACCACCTAATATCCACTTCATTTTAGGAATTTTAGTATCCTTGGGCTGCATCTTTTCTTTCTTTTGTGGATCTGACTCCTTTTTCTTTTTATCGTCAGAAGGATGATCCTCTGGATTTGGCACTGTATGTCTTTTTAAAATGTGTAAACACAATGAGAAGGTGGTCTCTGAATGAGGTGCCTCATGCAACCTACACCAACCTTCAATCAAGACCTTGTGGGGAGGTCTGTGCTACTGTGTCATCTTTTCTACTTCTTTTGCCAGGAAATCCTCAAACTTCGTCAGGTTACTACTTCTGTCTTCATCAGACAGTTCATAATTAGATTCTACAAAGCAATCACTCCCAGGGGTGATTTTTCCTTTCTTCTTAATGTTTATCTAGTTGCTTACCAGTATCTCTTCTGTTATTTGAACATGACCTCAACCTTTGCATTTGTCTTCTTCCGTTCCTGCAGGAAATAAAGATGAGTCAGAATCACTTTCATTATCACTATCTGATGAACTCACCTCTGATGATGATGACGCATCACTATATGTTTGTTCTAACTCCATCATGTCCCTGCATGCTTTGCAAGTCCTTTCTGAATGAGGCTCACTATGTAATCTTCACCATCCATCAATCAAAATATCATTAGCAGGTATATTCAATACTTTACATAGCTTTATCTATTTGGATAAGTGTCTTTCAAAGTTTCCAAAACAATCTTCTTCAGTTTTATTTTTAGAATTAATATCATGCTCTATATGAGGCATATCCTCCTGATGATCATCATGATGATGATGAATGTCCAACATCAGGATCTCCTCTATCCTGACAGTCTGTGGCCTAATGGCATAAACTCCAGGCTCAACGTCTACATACATTATCTCATTCGTTTTATTGTACTCAGTTATCATATATTCATCCTGGGTTCAACATCTATTCTTATTTGGTTAGGGATACCTTTCCAAGGCAACCACATGTGACTGAAGTCAGTAGCCATATATCCATTCAAAGTTTTGGACCAATCTCAGCTAAGCAACATCCCATAGGTGTCAGGTATGTCAACTACCTGGATATCAATATAATACTGTATCCTGGGATCAGATGCTAGCTGCATATGTATATGAGTCAGTTCACCTATCACACTTACCTCTATCTTATCTAGCTATGTTACCTTCTTCAGGGATCTAGCAGGATGTAATCTTAAGGCATTGCATATAGACAAGGGCATCACATTTGTAGATGCACCTGAGTCTACCAAACAGTTGTGTAAATTCTTGCTAAACATCCTTATGGTAAGGAGGAAAGGTGGTGACTCGCTCTTATCTCGATATAATGTCATATGTGAGGTTTCTGCAGCCTGGACAGTAGCTGGCACCTTTGATTTGATGTTAATATCTCTAGCAGCATGATCTTTATTACTAGACTGGCCTAGAGAATGAACATCCTCTTTAGGAGCAGGGTCATCTAGTGATTTCATGAATGCTTTCTTAATTGCAGGGGTTTTCAATAACTCTGATAAAGACAGACTGATCTTTATCTTCCTCATCTCATGCCCCAAGTATGTAAGGAGTTTGTCAGACTCATGAGGCAAGCTCACAGCCTTTGATGTTGTATTCTGATGTGACAGATATTGAGTGTTTACCTTGGGGAACCCAGGGTTATTGCTTGCCTTGGGATCAGGAGGTGTATTGAAATTGTTTGGAGGTAAAGATGATGTCAATGGACCAGTAGGTCGGTTGGCATTACTTCTCAAGTTATAGTTATGTTTACTAGGATATTGCTACTGGTACGCATGCACCTCCTCATATTCAGTGGATGGCTCATCTTCATCTTCAAAAGGGAAGACATAATTTGACTCAAAGGCCATGTCAGACTCTTCACATGCATGTGAACGACCTTGATAATCAGTATAACTTTCTAACACTAGGGCTGAGTCATATCCATAGGGAACTATTTCATTACCTTCCACCTGCGGTGGATTCCCTATAGTGTTAAACACTTCTATTTGAAAAATGCTGGTAGCAATTTTAAATTGTGGATAGTCTAGCTCTGCATGAGCATTTGTATAGTGGATCCTACACCAATTGGTGAGGGCTGCCTCAGCAGGATTGACTCTAGTAGTCTGTTTGGTTTCACCAGGTGGATGATTATCTAAGGGTGATGGTAATGAACCATTATTTGGCCTGGAATTCCATACTCTAGGCTGCCTCTGAGGGTTATTGTTATTTCCCCCAGCATTATTGAAATTACTATTGTTGTACCCTCTATCAGGATAATTTGATCTATCATTTGAATAACCCCTATTCTGGTTTGACTGGGAATAGAAGTTTTGATTTCTCAAATGAGTCACTTCTGTAGTGAGCTTTCTTAACTAAGCAGAAATTTCTTTGATTTCCTCCTTTTCCTCTTGAGCTTTGGCTACTAAATTTTCACTTTGAGGCTTGAAAAAAGATGATCCATTATTATTACTGGATAGGTCAGCACCCTAAGGTGTCTGAGTTTGTGCAGGATATTGTGACATTTGGCCATTCCCAATAGGTGGTGGCATGATACTTAATGGAGGCACATGTAAGGGTGCAAGCATGATTGCTGGAGGTATCATTGCACCATTTGGATATTGTGCAGGATATGATGCAGGATGTTGTGCAGGATATGTTGGATACATGCCAGGCAGTGTAGGGAATGCTATATTTGGAGTAGGGGCAGGTACTAACTGCTGATTTACTTTGATAGCTTCTTGAAAGGCTCCTGTAAAGGTAGTAATTTTAGGGTGTGTTCTCTTGATGAACATGGAAGTTAATGGATCTAGGGCTGACTAATAGATACTCCTAGCAGAAGCATCTGCTACTACATAAGGAGCAACTAACTTGGATAGCATTTTCTGGAACCTAGCATTAAAATTGGCAATAGGTTCATTCTCGAATCTTTTGATCGTAGCAAACATGTGGTAATTCATAGATTAGTCAATAGGGACCTTGAAGTTATCAAGAAAGGCTTTGTCTAGGACAGCCCATGAACCAACAGAGGCTTGACCAAGACTAATAAACCAATTATAAGCCTCTTCCCCTAAGGAAAAAGGAAATAATCTGCAGACAACATCTTGATGCTCTATTCTGGCCCTACAACAGGCCTCCTTAAAGGTTTTGATATGATCATCAGCATCTTGATAAGGGTGATATTTTGGACAAAGTTTGTCTGGATTCTTTGGTAACTCATGATATGCAGTGAAGGTTAAAGGCGATTCTACCACGAAGAAAGACATCACAACCGGAGGAGGTTAAGCTTGAGGTATAATCGGTTGAGGTTGGACTAAAGGTGCACCCTGAGGAGATCCTGTAGGTATATTGAAACTGATAGGAGTCACAAGAGGACGTTCTAGTGGTGTTCCTGATGTGTTGGAACCAGGAGTATGATGAATGTCAATAGTCCTAGGTTTGAAACCTCTAATAGGTAGTTCTTCAAAAGGTTCGGTGGATCTTGACCTGGTATTTATCCTGTAAGCCAGGATTTCTCAATTCTAAAGCAAATTGGCTGGATGATTGTAAATATTGCTTATATTTGACTAGCTGAGGTGATATTTATGATCGGATGACTGATCTAACAAGATATTTATGAAATATTTGCAAAGATAGTGCAAATATGAGATGATATTTGAGGTATAACGACTCTTATCATGAGGTATCAGGTTTCTAAGGCCAAACTCTACAAAACTTGAACAAATTTACACAACATTGGCTGATATTTGTGGATTCATGATGATCTACTGTAAAGCTTGCAATATTTATGTTAGATTTGGAAATCTTTACACAGAATGAGCATATACAAGCTAGATGCAGTAAATATTTGAACAATATTTTGAAATTCACAACTGCATCTGAGGTTACCTTTCTCTCTGCATCATGAAACCTGAAAATAATGATGATGAGCACTTCTTTCATGCCCTCCTTCTAGCGCGAATTTATGTTGGTCATGATGTTAGTCATAAACAAGCATAGAATAAAAGTACACATTAACCTTTATTCATCTTGAAAGATACGATGAATTCAGAGAATTCATGATCCCAAGTTTCTGGTGATTAGGTCTTAATCTTCTGACGTTACTCAGAGGTTGATGTGCGTTGCTGTTTCCATTTTGGGGCCTTACATAGAGTTCATCATCATGACGTTATCTCTGCAAAGATTCTTCACAGAGAGGTCATTTTACACAGTTATTTGACTCAATGATACGGCTATACTCAAATATTTGCATGATATTTATCAGTAATGCATGCTTCAGCTTCAAATATGCTAAATATTTCCATTTATCTATGAAATGTCCACATATTTATATTGTTTGCTTTAGATGTTCAGTTATTTGCAATTATGATAATGAAATGTTCTAAAATTTAAAGAAATTTAAAGAAATGCTTCAAATGAAAGATGAATCTTTAGCTATTGAACCACATGTATATCAGATACAGTCATGAGAAGAAGAAAACCAAACCATATGTTCACCAGGACATTCCACAGCTAGATACAGTAGGTGCTAACTTCAAAGGATTTGTATGAAAACAATGTATCTAAGTAGACATGCACTCCAAAGGACGCAGCAAATCACCACATAAATCCAGAATTCACACACTGATTACTCAAGATTTGCTATGAATTGTAACCAAAACGGTCTTCTCATTCATTAAGTATGCAAAGATATAAATGTATACAAAAAGCTTTGAAATGAGCCCTGAATATTTCAGCAGACAAATTTCAATTAAGTTTCGAATGTTCAAAAAGAAGCATTCCTACACCTTTTATAGAATAAGGTGAGGAATCTGTTACAAAAAGATCAACGATCCTAATTCATCTATGCTTATCCATGGTCAATATTTCCTTTGACTACGTCAACTTTTACAAAATGGCACAAGTTGCCAGCTGGCAACTATCTAAAAAAACTTATTTTCACTAAGTATCCGATGCTGATATTCACTCTATGATGCATCATCATCTACTTTATCAGAGTCATGTGCTTCATCATTAGGTGCATCACTTCCTGAACTTTCATCATCATGATGATGATGAACCCGCATATGAGGTTGCATGATGCTCCGGACCTGTTCATATAATTGCACAATTTTATCTATTTCCCCGCCATCCTGAGTCTTTGCTTTGATCATGGCATGCTTGTGTGCCTCGTACTTGTGTCTGCTACTGTCCAGCTTGTTCTTCTTATTTTGCAATGTCTCATTGTAATTCTCCATCTTGACTTTGATTCTCATTATTTTATTTATGACCTCTTCTGTCAAGTGAACAAGTGGATCATCTGCTACTGATTGGAAGTTGCCATGTAAAGATTTGATGGCAAGCTCCTCATCTTGATTTTCTACTTTCCCTTCTACTTTTCCTTCTAATGTCTCTAACATTTCTGCCTCAATAGACATTAGATCATGCAACTTCATGCTGATATCTCTCAGTTTATTATTGCATATCTTTAACACTTCACATTCAAACTGAATATCCTTATACCATATGTCCACCAACAAGGTAGTATTATTATTTAGTACCTGTTTATTGATGAGTAGCTGGGGATTTATCCTCTTTATTTCTCCCAGGATGTTTAATACTTTTTCCAGCTGGTAAGACCTTTTTCCTGTCTGCATCAGCAATTTGTCTACCTTGGTCCTGGAGTCGCTGAGAGTATTCCACCTTTTTAAAGAGGCCTTTACTATTTCCTCTGCATCATCCAATGTTGCTTATTTTTCTCTTTCTCTCTTTTCAACTTTTGAATCAAAGAATCAATAATATCTTTGCCTTCTTGACCTTCTTGGTCTTCATTGGCAAACCCTAAGTCCACTGTGCTGATATGGAACTCATCTAAGGTAATTTTACTTTTTCCTTCTCTACCGTAGGTACTGCAATTTGTGCAGTCCTCCTCCCAGTCGTTGGTTCTCTTCTGATGGCTGAAGTCATTCTAGCCTTCCTCTTAGGTTTTATTATAATCTCAGAGAATAAGGTGGAGACATCAAATTCTTGAATTTCAAATTATTCTTCTGCATTTACCCCTTTCTCCAACCATGGAGGTACCTGATCATGCTTCTCTGCATCATCATGATGTTCACCTATGTCTCCTGTTTTTGTCAGTAGATGTGGTGGAGATGGTGATTTCCTCATTTCTTCTTCTTGATGCTCACTTTGTTGTTGATCGTGTGGCACATCCTTTTGTTGAGGAACACTCTCAGTCGTGGATACTTGGGATGTCTCTTTAGGCACTGATGTTGGTTCTGCAACTGTGATTTGTTCTGCACCTGTACCACTTATTTCTTGAATCTTGGTGGCAGGATCCTCTACTATATCCTTCTCATTAGCCCTCTTTTCTTGAACCTCTACTATAGCAAGTTCTGCTAATGCATCCTATGGACTTTGCTGGCCCAGTTCTGAAGTATGGCCCTCTGGTTCTGTCATCTTCACTCCCTCTGTATGTTACCCTTTATCAGGTGATCCTATTGGATGTTCAAGACTTGCATCTTGTTTCCCTGTTAAGTCCACCACTGCAAGACTTGTCACCTCTGCAATTAGTGTATCTAGCCCCATTTCTTGGGCTATCTATTCTGGGCTCTTTTCCTGTTCTGCCTCCACTTGCTTCATCTCTTCCAGTATAATTTGAACTAGTGGAGCCTTTTGAGGAGTCATACTCGTGCCTGCAGCAAGGGTCTCCATCTTCTGTGAAGCTGCCTCCTTCACAACCTCATCATTAGACAAATTTATTGTCTCGTGCAGTGAGATGTGACCTTCTGCATGTGTTTGGGAGGTTTCTTTCATTTTTTCTTCTGCAAGTTTAGTCTTGAACTTGATGATGGTAGGAAGTGGCACATTATGCTGCAATTCCCTATGCACTTCACTACCTGCCCCTTGTAACAATGTAGGGGATTGTTTTATTTCACCCCTTATGGAGGTTCTTTGTTTCTTAGGTGGGGTAGACACCACCACCTGTGGAGCTTTTCTTTTTCTTTTTAGTATCAAAGGAGCCTCTTCTTTTTCAGGCTCTTCCTCCATGAGGATATCCTCTTCATCATGTTTTCTTGAGGATTGACCCTCTTCTAGGGTCTCGGTAATTCCAGTCTCTGCTGTCTTACTCTTCTTGGACTTTCCTTTCCTTGTCCTCAGAGGGGATGCTGATCCTGATGCAGATCCTGATGCTGCTGCCTCCTCAGCTACAAATACTGCCCTTTCAATAATAATCCCTTTGGGTTCTTTAACTACCTTCTCACCCCTTGGGGGTCTTTTGCTTTGTTGTTGTGGTGGAGGGAGTCTATCTCCCTTAGACTTTCTCTTCTCATTTAGAAAGTCATCATATTCCCCATCAAGAGTATCTTGCCCCTTCTTCTTGTTGTCCACCGTAATGGCAACACCCTTCTTCTTCAATGCCCCTATCTGTTCATCAACCCAGGCTTGGGTTAGTTGTATGGTCCTGGCAATGAAAGGGTCCAAGGATATATCCTCCTGTATGGTGAGGTCAGGTGCAGAGATGGTATCATTATATATTTTCTTCTGCTCATACTCATCTGTAATTAACCTACCATCATCTTTTTTCAATTGTTGGGGAATGGGGATGCAATCAAAGGTTCTGATTTGATTCAAAGTTAACCTTTGATATCATCTTCTTCTTGCCTCTACTTCATCTTCACAGTCAGCCCAGAAGTCTTCTAGGTGCCTCTAATGAATAGGCTTTCCTATTATTTTCTGCATCCTACCGTAAGGATCATATGATTTTGTTAGTGGAAAAGGCTGCAGATTCATTTTATTCAAGGTGATCATCACCTTCTTTATGTTCTTTGAATCAGGGCACATGTACTAGCCAAAGGTGACTGGAAACAAAATTGATGGCAGCTTCTTTGCATCCTTGTATGTTTTTATCATTGTGGAGCTCTGCCTGATGAACTCCATGAGTATCACTGCATCAGTGGGATACCTTGGCAGCATGAGAGGATGTCCCTCAAAACCTTCAATCCTCATGTAGGAAAAGGTGGCAAATTGTATATACTAGGCTCCATGCCTGTAAATTATCTCTTGAGCCTCCATGCTCAATCTCTTTGTTTTGTCCTCCATGGTCCTCACTAGATGCATAGAGAATGCATCATTGACTAGTTTTTAGTCTTGGAGGTAATAGGCTCTTTGCAGTTGGGGATGATGATCCTAGATATGCACAACATTGACTATTCCTGTGACTTTCCCATCTGTAACCAGTGCATGAAATGTGCCTTTATAAGCACAGGAGTAGACGATGTATGATGTCATATAGAAAGCACAATTTGAACCTCCTAGGTTCATCAACTGCTCATGCAGAGCATCACTTATTAGCTGGCCCCACAGTGGCTTGATATCTAAATATAAACACATCATTATTACACCATACATCCAGTCTCTAAAACTACCAGCATCAGGCTGGCCTGTTACTCTGTTCAGTAGTGTAATTATGTATTGATATTCATCAGCAAAATCATATTTGAATAGATGCACAGGAAGTTTAGCTGCTGCAGGATATGTACTGTTTTCAGCCCTCCATTGATACATATTCTTCCTGGCTTGTTTCTTGTTGTTTTCATATTCTTTCTTTGACTTCTTCAGGTCCACACTTTTGACGTTGCTACCCAATGGCAATCCAAATGTCTTGGAAAGACCCTTGATGGATAGGTCTGCATATATCCTCCCATGTTTCATCACCTGCCTGGTCTCTGGGTTATAGTTCCTGGCACACTCAATAACTAGCTCTGAAGATTCCATGGAGTACGGAAAACCGGCAGCATTCCACATCCCGGATACAAAAATAGTATCCAGCACAAGACTCTTGTTATTCTCATCGTTTAGCCTAGCTGACCAGACTTCCAAATCAGTACTCCCCTGATGGGTATCTGTAATTGCACCGTACTTAAACAGGACGCCCCTCTGAGAGGAGAACATAGGCTTACTGAATTTTGCTTGACACTTAACTAACCTCTTGTCAGCCATGGGTGCCTGCAACCAACAAAATCCTATCTTACAATGGGTATACACATGCATGCATACTACAATTAACTTTACTAATCACCATGCGTACTATATCTGTTCAACATTACTTAATCATATGGATGCATAAACCAGAACTTCAGATTAACCATCCATACCTGACTATTATAGAAACAACAGGATGAGGGTTTCATTTACTTACCTGGATATGCAAATTTCCTTTTATACCTGTAGACTTCTGACAATGTTCTTAATTTAGCTGATGATCATGCACTTCCTTCTGTCTGTGAGCTCAAATCGTGCAACTATCACCTATATGAGGATATGGAAGCTGGTGCTCTATAAAAACAAATTTATCGCAAGGTAAAAATGAAATGACAGTGAATTCACCCTTTTAACCATACACTTAGGGTGAATTTAAGGCAACCCTGATAGATTGGATTTTATTCATTGATTATTTGCGCAAAAAAGTAGGATCTCGCAAGGTGTTTCATCGGGTTTCGTGGTTGGCGGGATCCACCTATCATGTCTGCGCGCATTAAATGACAATGGCAGCAAAGGGAGCGGGGGGATATCCATATGACAAGATATCATGAAGGCAGGATGATATTCACAAATATCGGGTTGAGTTTAATGTCATCCTCCTCCTTCAGATTGGAATAACTATCACGACAAGATCGGGTGATGAATGCACCTTTTGGTTATGTTTAGTACATCAAGAGGATATTTCGATATATCGGGTGATGTTTCAAAGATGATGATGACTGGACAAACTTACATGTCTCTCTTTTGGAATATCAGGATGACGTCATCCTGATATTCACTCAGTGTATCGGCAAGGCATCATGACGTCATCGTCATGTTATATAAGAAGGATCATGTTCAAGAAATATACCCCGAGAGGTAAAATGATGATGATGTCATCGTCATGTTTGTTTCTTCATTTATTGGACTTGGATGACATCATCAAGATATTGGCTTAGGGGGATATTTCATAGTAGGAGGATGTTTAAAAAATATTGGGTTACTTTGAAAAATATGATCCTCGCGAAATGCATAAGGCTATTGACGGGTAAAAGTTACTATCACCTAAAATTTGACGTCTGGATACTCGAACCACATGCTTTTATCGGGTGATATATTATATTGAGGTGACCTTTTATAACATGACTGATATTACAAAATATGATCCTCCCCCTGTGAATATCAGGTTTAACTCAAACTTTGACAACTCATAACTTTCACATCCTGACGAATATCAGGGTGATGTAAAAGACAAACCTGCATGGAATTTAATGCTCTTTCTGAATATGAGGTCACTAGAATGAAATAGGAATTTTAACAAACTGACCTCATGATGATCACTTACCTAGCCTTTCAATGCATGATGATCTGCATGACTTACTTTTACCAGACTGCCAGAAAGCACAAAACACAAGCCAAAAAGTTGGGTCCCTATTTTGTCAAGTCAAAATGGGGTGTGTTGTGTAACCACACAACAACTTGCCACCAAAGAAAACAAATTAATTCCAATGATTCAAATGATGTAATCATATTCATCCATATCATTCCAATTTATTCTAAGGATAAGCATCATGATCTTCTGAATGATAAAAGTTCATTATGATAACAATGCTGACAAAGGATCATGTGTGTGCAAATTGATTAATTATCCTCATCTTGAAAGCAGGTGGAATACACAAGTAACTAGTGTTAAACTACATAGTTGAAGATCATCCCTCATAGCCAACCTGGATAGAGCCTTGCTACCAGTAGGTGTCTATAGCCCCGGCAAGGTTATCTATAAAATCTCCCTAAGTAGAGCCCCACTGCCAGCAGGTGTTCATAGCCCCGGTAGAGTTACTTAGATGGCCTAATTTTATTTCTTTTCTAAATTTTTTTTGGTTAAAATTTGTATCTGATATCATCATGTCAGCTCATCTATACAAGGTACAGTCACTTGCAGCTTTAGGTTGGAGATTGCATTGGTAGCAAGGGAGTCCCTTTAGATTTTTCACTTAACACCTCTACTTGTGTGTTCAACAAGCCCAAGGCTGTTAAGTGTTTCATTGTGATTGATTCACTTTGATCAAGAAAAGGCACCCTAATGAAAAGACATCACAAATCCGATTATGAATACTTCTTTGAATGAATCACAACCTATGTCTAAATCTGATCTCATCACTTGAATCCTAACAATTTGTTGTTTTCTATGATGATGAAGTGCATCATCTTGACTAACCAAAACAAAAGCTCATCCAAAACAACACAAAACAAGACAAACCAACAAGCAAAACAAGAAAAAATAACTATACAAACAACTATACAAATGTACAATATGATACAAATGACTATCATGAAGTCACTTTAGACTTGAAAATAATGTTTGAGAAATTGCCCATTGACTGGCAATGGGACATCCTCACCTGTCAGGTTCTTAAGCCTATAAGTGCTGTCTCCCAGGATCTTAGAAATTTGAAAGGGGCCTACCCATAATCTGTCAAATTTGCCATGGTCACCTTTCCTCTCATTGGCTTTATCCCACATCAGGACTAAATCAGATATCCTGAAGGCTTTGGTTTTGGCTCTCTTGTCAAACCAGCATTTAACAACAGCCTGATGTTTTGCAAACTGGTGAATAGCTTGACTTCTTTTCTCTTCCAGGTGCATCAGTTGAAGCAACCTGACCTCTTGTCTATTGTTTATACCTAGGTATTCTTGGACAAATTGTAAAGTAGGAATTTTCAAGTTGACAGGGATGATAGGATCCACCCCATATACCAGTTGGAAGGGTGAGTTTCCTAGTGTAGTTTTCATTCTGGTCCTGTCTACCCATAAGGCATATTTCAGAAATGAGTTCCATTCCCTAGGGTTCTTTTCTATTAATTTTCTTATGATACTCAACAAATTTTTATTGGTGGATTCTGCTAATCCATTTCCTTGGGGATAATAGGTGGATGAGAACTTGAGTATGATCCCATGATCAAAAGCCCAACTTGATAATTTGGTTGAAGTGAAGGCTGAGCCATTATCACTTACTAGAGCATAAGGAGTTCCATACCTGGTAACAATGTTGCTTTCCAGAAATTTAATAACATCATCAGCAGTACAAGTCTTGTTGCTGACAGCTTCAGCCCATCTGGTACAATAGTCAGTAATTGTTAAGACATACCTATGACCTGAAGAAGATGGAGGGTGGATTGGTCCTATGAAGTCCATGCCCCATTGTGGAAATGGGCGCTCTTCCATCACTTGCTGCAATGGTTGTGCAGCATATTTTCCTCTATTAGCAGCAACCTGACAAACATGACAACATTTAACATGATTAGCTGTATCTTTAAAAATTATGGGCCAATAATATCCTACTCTGATGATTGCATGTGTTTTGGCCAGGGTTGATCCATGTGTTGTTTTGAACTTATCATGCAGTTCTGATAAAACCTTATTTGCTTCTGGTTTTTCTAAGCACATCAGGTATATTCCTTTATAATTCTTTTTGAACAGGATTCCTCCCTTCATCATATATTTTTGTGACCTTAACTTCAAGGCCCTTCTTTGTGAAGCTTGCATTTTTGGAGGACACCTTCCAGTGATCAGGATATGCCTGATATATGAATACCATTCTCTATTATTATCAGCATTAATAACATATTGTTGACTAGTGATATTTGGATCAATTCCAGATAGCATTTAGCTTAAGGCCTGTCCTCTTACCAATTTCATTGGTGTAATTTCCATGTCATACTCTTGTAATACAGTAATCCACTTGGCTCTTTTCTCACCAGGCTCACTTTGCATCAGCAGCATCTTCACTGCTGCATCAGGTACTACTGCAATCACTTTGCTTCTTAGTATTTAATGTCTGAACTTCTTTGCTGCCTTGACTAATGCAAGTGCTTGTCTTTCAACATCCACATATCTTAGTTCAGCATCTTTGAAGGGACAGCTCATGAAAGCTATTGGTTTTTCTTCTTTTTCGTCATTTCTTTGAGTCAACACTACTACAGAGGTATGCTCTAAGGCAAATGAACAAATGTAGAAGTCCTTTGTGTAATCTGGACTAATGAGGATAGGAGCATCTGATATGGCCTTTTTTATATCTTCAAAATCAGCCTTGGCCTCTATTGTCCACTCAATCTTGGCATCTTTTTTCAGCATGGCATTTAGAGGTCTGACTATCTCTGCAAAACTAGTGATGAATTTTCTTACAAAGTTAATCTTACCAAAGTAAGACTGAAGTTCTTTCTTACTTCTAGGGAGTTGTATTTTCATGATAGATTCCACTTTGGTAGGATCAATGATGATCCCATCTTCAGTTATTAGATGGCCTAATAATTTACCTGTTGTTACCCCAAATATGCATTTCTTGGGATTCAAGGATATTCCGTACTCTTCACATTTCTTCAGTACACTTCTAAGATTAGCCACATGATTTTCCCTTTCTTTGGAGAATACTGTCATGTCATCCATGTAGATGAGTATGCACTTTTCTATTAAGCCTCTGAAGGTTATGTCCATTGCTCGCTGGAATGTAGCTCTAGCATTTATGAGTTTGAATGGCATACATCTATATGCAAATATCCCCCACTTGGTGGTGAAGACAGTTTTTAATCTGTCAATCTTATCAACCATCACTTGGTTGTAACTTGAGAAACCGTCCAGGAAAGACATCATTTTAGCTCCATTCACAATCTACAAAACTTCATCCAATGATGGTAAAGGATAGTTATCCTTCTCTGATGCTCTATTCAGATTTTTGAAGTCTACACATAGCCTGATGTCTCCATTCTTTTTTCTAACTGGGACTAAATTGGCCACCCAAGTGGAATGCCTCATAGGAAAGATTATCCTGGCATTTAACAACTTCTTAACCTCTTCAAGATTATTGGTTCAAGCAAAGCATTGACTGGCCTTTGCTTCTATCTGAAAGGTTTAGCATGTGGCTTGAGAGGGATAGTGTGAGTTATGACTGATGTGTCATACATCTTCAGCTTATCATATGTCCAGGCAATTACATGCATGTAATCCTTGAGAGCTTGAGTTATTCCTTCTAACTCTTTTGGTGTGCAAACTTTGCCTATCAGAACATTTCTTTTGTCTTCATCTAGTCCAATATTCACTTGTGAATACTGACCTCCATCAGCTTTGGGAAGATCCTTCTGTTTCAGCATATTGTCCAGATCAAAGGCTCTTTCTAATTCAATCATACCTTTGGGAATTCTCTTGCTTGGCAATTCTAATATTTCATCTTCTTCCCAAACTTGATCTTCCATACTGCTCTCATCTATGATTTGAGCATCAAATATATCCTTGTTAGAGATGAAATCAAGAATATGTTGATCATCATCAAAGACCTGGAGATTAGTGACATTATCAGGTACTAATGATACAGATACCAGCTATACTAAAAATTTCTTCAGACCTGATATAGATAGTGGCTCTAATGTACTGGCAGCCTGGACAAGTGCATCTGCACTATGATTCTATTCTCTAGGAACATGAGTGATGTTAAATGCATCAAAGTCTTCAATCAAATCCCACACTTTGTGTCTATAATTTGATAATCTCTTATAATTGCAGGAGTAAATCCCTCTTACTTGTCTGACAACTAATTCTGAGTCTCCAAAGACATGCAGAATTTTCACCTTCTTCTTGAGAGCAAACAGGATCCCATGAATCAGAGCTTCATACTCTGTCATACTATTAGTACAGGGGAATTGTAATCTATATGCCGCCAAGTAGGATTTTCCTGATGGGTCAACGAGATCAATCCCTACTCCAGCTCCTTGTTTGGATTTGGATCCATCAAATCTTAGAATCTAGGGTTTATCTTCAGCCAAAGATTTGGCTGAACCTCCTTTTTTCTTTGTAGCTCTGGCAGCTGCACCACTTGATATACACTTCATTTTAGGAATTTCAGTATCCTTGGGCTGCATCTTTTCTTTCTTTTGTGGATCTGACTCCTTTTTCTTTTTATCATCAGGAGGATGATCCTTTGGATTTGGCACTGTATGTCTTTTTAAAATGTGTAAACACAATGAGAAGGTGGTCTCTGAATGAGGTGCCTCATGCAACCTACACTAACCTTCAATCAAGACCTCGTGGGGAGGTCTGTGCTACTGTGTCATCTTTTCTACTTCTTTTGCCAGGAAATCCTCAAACTTCGTCAGGTTACTACTTCTGTCTTCTTCAGACAGTTCGTAATCAGATTCTACAAAGCAATCACTCCCAGGGGTGATTTTTCCTTTCTTCTTAATGTTTATCTGGCTGCTTACCAGTATCTCTTTTGTTATTTGAACATGACCTGTACCTTTGCATTTGTCTTCTTCCGTTCCTGCAGGAAATAAACATGAGTCAGAATCACTTTCATTATCACTATCTGATGAACTCACCTCTGATGATGATGACGCATCACTGTATGTCTGGTCTAACTCCATCATGTCCCTGCATGCTTCGCAAGTCCTTTTTGAATGAGGCTCACTATGTAATCTACACCATCCATCAATCAAAATATCATTAGCAGGTATATTCAGTACTTTACATAGCTTTATTTGTTTGGATAAGTGTCTTTCAAAGTTTCCAAAGCAATCTCCTTCAGTTTTAGTTTCAGAATTAATATCAGGCTCTATATGAGGCATATCCTCCTAATGATCATCATGATGATGATGAAAGTCCAACATCAGGATCTCCTCTATCCTAACAGTCTATGGCCTAATGGCATAAACTCCAGGCTCAACGTCTTCATACATTATCTCATTCATTTTATTGTACTCAGTTATCATATGTTTCATCCTAGGTTCAGCATCTATTCTTATTTGGTTAGGATACCTTTCCAAGGCAACCACATGTGACTGAAGTCAGTAGCCATATATCTATTCAAAGTTTTTGACCAATCTGAGCTAAGCAACATCCCATAGGTGTTAGGTATGTCAACTACCTGGATATCAATATAATACTGTATCCTGGGATCAGATGCTAGCTGCATATGTATATGAGTCAGTTCACCTATCGCACTTACCTCTATCTTATCTAGCTGTGTTACCTTCTTCAGGGATCTAGCAAGATGTAATCGTAAAGCATTGCATATAGACAAGGGCATCACATTTGTAGATGCACCTGAGTCTACCAAACAGTTGTGTAAATTCTTGCTAAACATCCTTATGGTAAGGAGGAAAGGTGGTGACTCGCTCTAATCTTGGTATAATGTTATATGTGAGGTTTCTGCAGTCTGGATAGTAGCTGGCACCTTTGATTTGATGTTAATATCTCTAGCAGCATGATCTTTATTACTAGACTGGCCTGGAGAATGAACATCCTCTTTAGGAGCAGGATCATCTAGTGATTTCATGAATGCTTTCTTAATTACAGGGGTTTTCAATAACTCTGATAAAGACAAGCTGATCTTTATCTTCCTCATCTCATCTGCCAAGTATGTAAGGAGTTTGTCAGACTCATGAGGCAAGCTCACAGCCTTTGATGCTATATTCTGAGGTGACAGATATTGAGCGTTTACCTTGGGGAGCCCAGGGTTATTGCTTGCCTTGGGATCAGGAGGTGTATTGAAATTGTTTGGAGGTAAAGATGATGTCAATGGACTAGTAGGTCAGTTGGCATTACTTCTCAGTTATAGTTATGTTTACCAGGATATTACTGCTGGTACGCATGCACCTCCTCATATTCACTGGATGGCTCATTTTCATCTTCAAAAGGGAAGACATAATTTGACCCAAAGGCCATGGTAGACTTTTCACATGCATGTGAACGACCTTGATAATCAGTATAACTTTCTAACACTAGGGCTGAGTCATATCCACAGGGAATTATTTCATTACCTTCCACCTATGGTGGTTTCCCTGTAGTGTTAAACACTTCTGTTTGAAAAATGCTGGCAACAATTTGAAATTGTGGATAGTCTAGCTCTGCATGAGCATTTGTATTGTGGATCCTGCACCAATTGGTGAGGGCTACCTCAACAAGATTGACTCTAGTAGTCTATTTGGTTTCACCAGGTGGTTGATTATCTAAGGGTGATGGTAATGAACCATTATTTGGCTTGGAATTTCATACTCTAGGCTGCGTCTGAGGGTTATTGTTATTTCCCCCATAATTATTGAAATTACTATTGTTGTACCCTCTATCAGGATAATTTGTTCTATCATTTGAATAACCTCTATTCTGGTTTGACTGGGAATAGAAGTTCTGATTTCTCAAATAAGTCACTTCTGTAGTGAGCTTTCTTAACTAAGCAAAAATTTCTTTGATTTCCTCCTTTTCCTCTTAAGCTTTGGCTACTACATTTTCACTTTGAGGCTTGAAGAAAGATGATCCATGATTATTACTGGATAGGTCAGCACCCTAAGGTGTCTAAGTTTGTGCAGGATATTGTGACAGGATACTTGGGATGTCTCTTTAGGCGCTGATGCTGGTTCGGCAACCGCGATTTGCTCTGCACCTATATCACTTATTTCTTGAATCTTAGTAGCAGGATCCTCTACTATATCCTTCTCATCAGCCCTCTTTTCTTGAACCTCTACTATAGCAGGTTCTGCTGATGCATCCTGTGGACTTTGTTGGCCTAGTTTTGAAGTATGGCCCTCTGGTTCTGCCATCTTCACTCCCTCTGTATGTTGCCCTTTATAAGGTGATCCTGCTGGATGTTCAGGACTTGCATCCTGTTTCCGTGTTAAGTCCACCACTGCAGGACTTATCACCTCTGCAATTAGTGTATCTAGCCCCATTTCTTGGTCTACCTATTCTGGGCTCTTTTCCTGTTCTGCCTCCACTTGCTTCATCTCTTCCAGTATAATTTGAACTGGTGGAGCCTTTTGAGGAGTCATACTCATGCCTACAACAAGGGTCTCCATCTTCTGTGAAGCTACCTCCTTCACAACCTCATCATCAGACAAATTTATTGTCTCGTCCAACGAGATGTGACTTTTTGAATGTGTCTGGGAGGTTTCTTTCATTTTTTCTTCTGCAAGTTCAGTCTTGAACTTGATGATGGTAGGAAGTGGCACATTATGCTGCAATTCCCTATGCACTTCACTACCTGCCCCTTGTAACAATGTAGGGGATTATTTTATTTCACCCCTCATGGAGGTTCTTTGTTTCTTAGGTGGGGTAGACACCACCACCTGTGGAGCTCTTCTTTTTCTTTTTATTATCAAAGGAGCCTCTTCTTCTTCAGGCTCTTCCTCCATGAGGATATCCTCTTCATCATGTTTTCTTGAGGATTGACCCTCTTCTAGGGTCTTAGTAATTCCAACCTCTACTGTCTTACTCTTCTTGCACTTTCCTTTCCTTGTCCTTGGAGGGGATGCTGATCCTAATCCAGATCCTGATGTTGCTGCCTCCTCAACTACAAATACTGCCCTTTCAATAATAACCCCTTTGGGTTCTTTATCTACCTTCTTTCCCCTTGGGGGTCTTTTGCTCTGTTGTTGTGGTGGAGGGAGTCTATCTCCGTGAGACTTTCTCTTCTCATTCAGAAAGTCATCATATTCCCCATCAAGAGTATCCTGCCCCTTCTTGTTGTCCACTGTAATGGCAACACCCTTCTTCTTCAATGCCCCTATCTGTTCATTAACCCAAGCTTGGGTTAGTTGTATGGTCCTGGCGATGAAAGGGTCCAAGGATATATCCTCCTATATCGTGAGGTCAGGTGCAGAGATGGTATCCTTGTATATTTTCTTCTGCTCATACTCATTTGCAATTATCCTGCCATCATCTTTTTTCAATTGTTGGGGAATGGGGATGCAATCAAAGGTTCTGATTTGATTCAAAGTTAACCTTTGATATCATCTTCTTCTTACCTCTACTTCATCTTCACAGTCAGCCCAGAAGTCTTCTAGGTGCCTCTGATGAATAGGCTTTCCTATTATTTTCTGCATCCTGCCTTAAGGATCATATGATCTTGTCAGTGGAAAAGGCTGCAGTTTCATTTTATTCAAGGTGATCATCACCTTCTTTATGTTCTCTGAATTGGGGCACATGTACCAGCCAATGGTGACTGGAAACAAAATTGGTGGTAGCTTCTTTGCATCCTTGTATGTTTTTATCATTGTGGAGCTGTACTTGATGAACTCCATGAGTATCACTGCATCAGTGGGATACCTTGGCAGCATGAGAGGATGTCCCTCAAAACCTTCAATCCTCATGTAGGAAAAGGTGGTAAATTGTATATACCAGGCTCCATGCCTGTAAATTATCTCTTGAGCCTCCATGCTCAATCTCTTTGTTCTGTCCTCCTCCATGGTCCTCACCAGATGCATAGAGAATGCATCATTGACTAGTTTGTAGTCTTGGAGGTAATTGGCTCTTTGCAGCTGGGGATGATGATCCCAGATATGCACAGCATTGACTGTTCCTATGACTTTCCCATCTGTAACCAGTGCATCAAATGTGCCTTTATAAGCACAGGAGTAGACGATGTATGATGTCATATAGAAAGCAGAATTTGAACCTCCTAGGTTCATCAGCTGCTCATGCAGAGCATCACTTATTAGCTGGCCCCACAGTGGCTTGATATCTAAATATAAACACATCATTATTACACCATACATCCAGTCTCTAAAATTACCAGCATCAGGCTGGCCTGTTACTTTGTTCAGTAGTGCAATCATGTATTGATATTCATCAGCAAAATCATATTTGAATAGATGCACAGGAAGTTTAGCTACTGCAGGATATGTACAATGGGTATACACATGCATGCATACTATGATTAACTTTACTAATCACCGTGCCTACTATATCTGTTCAACATTACTTAATCATATGGATGCATAAACCAGAACTTCAGATTAACCACCCATACCTGACTATTATAGAAACAACAGGATGAGGGTTTCATTTACTTACCTGGATATGCAAATTTCCTTTTATACCAGTAGACATCTGACAATGTTCTTAATTCAGCTAATGATCACACACTTCCTTCTGTCTGTGAGCTCAAATCATGCAAGTATCGCCTGTATGAGGATATGGAAGTTGGTGCTCTGTAAAAACAAATTTATCACAAGGTAAAAATGAAATGACGGTGAATTCCCCCTTTTAACCATACACTTAGGGTGAATTTAGGGCAACCCTGATAGATTGGATTTTATTCATTGATTATCCACGTGAAAATGTAGGATCTCGCCAGGTGTGGTTTCGTGGTCAGTGGGAACCACCTACCATGTCTGCATGCATTAAATGACAATGGCAGCAATAGGAGTGGGGGGATATCCATATGACAGGATATCACGAAGGCAGGATGATATTCGCAAATATCAGGTTGAGTTTAATGTCATCCTCCTCCCTCAGATTGGAATAACTATCATGACAAGATCAGGTGATGAACGCACCTTTTGGTTATGTTTAGTACATCAGGAGGATATTTTGATATATCAGGTGATGTTTCAAAGATGATGATGACTGGGCAAACTTACATGTCTCTCTTTCAGAATATCAGGATGACGTCATCCTGATGTTCGCTCAGTGTATCGACAAGGCATCATGATGTCATCGTCATGTTATATAAGCAGGATCATGTTCAAGAAATATACCCTGAGAGGTAAAATGATGATGATGTCATCATCATGTTTGTTTCTTCGTTTATTGGACTTGGATGACGTCATCAGGATATTGGCTTAGTGGGATATTTCATAGCAGGAGGATGTTTAAGAAATATCAGGTTACTTTGAAAAATATGATCTTCGTGAAATGCATAAGGCTATTGACGGGTAAAAGTTACTATCACCTAAAATTTGACGTCCAGATACTCGAACTGCATGATTTTATCAGGTGATATATTATATCAGGGTGACCTTTTATAACATGACTGATATTACGAAATATGATCCTCCCCCTATGAATATCAGGTTTAACTCAAACTTTGACCACTCATAACTTTCACATCCTGACGAAGATCAGGGTGATGTAAAAGACAAACCTGCATGGAATTTAATGCTCTTTCTGAATATGAGGTCAATGGAATGAAATAGGAATTTTGACAAATTGACCTCATGATGATCACTTACCTAGCCTTTCAATGCATGATGATCTGCATGACTTACTTTTACCACACCGCCAGAAAGCACAAAACACAAGCCAAAAAGTTGGGTCCCTATTTTGTCAAGTTAAAATGGGGTGTGTTGTGTAACCACACAACAAGTAGCAGATGCCATGGCAACCATTGCCTCATTCCTCGAGATCCTAGAGAATGAGTCATGGTATGAGTTCTTGGTGGAGTCAATTCAGCAACTAGCTTATGATCTTCTTGAAACACGCTCCATATGCCTATTAGTCGAATCTGATTCACCCTTGTATGGTAAGATTTACACTTACCTCAAGGATAACACCCTCCCACCTGACTTGTCTTCAAACCAATGTCAAACCTTCATTTGCCAAACCTCTTGATATACCATTATTGTTGATACCCTATACCGCTGAGTCTTGGATGGTACTTTACTTTGATGTTTAGAACAAGAAGAATCTCAAACCACCTTACGTGATGTGCATGAAGGGATTTGTGGAACACACTCTAGTGGTCCTTCTTTAGCTAAGAAACTCATGCATTTGGGATACTATTGGCCAAACATGGAAACAGATTCATATCACTTTGTGAAGAAATGCAAGCAGTGCCAGATACATGGAAATCTTATCCATGCACCAACTCAAGAGCTATGACCTTTAATGACACCTTGGCCCTTTTTTCAATGGGGACTCGACTTGGTGGGCAAAATTCACCCTCCATCAAATGACCAAAAATTCATAATAACTGCCATAGAGTACTTTACCAAGTGGATTGAAGCTGTTCCCCTGACCACTGTCACAGATAAACAAATTTCCTCATTCATCCTCAATTACCTCATTTGCAGATACATAATTCCCTCATCCATTATCACAGATAACAGAAGGCCTTTCAAAAACCAGGATGTATAAGAACTTTGTGACAAATTTAAAATCCATCACTATTTTTCTACTCCCTACTATCTACAAGGCAATGGCCAAGCAGAAGCATCAACAAAACTATTCTGAAGATCCTCAAGAAAATAGTCAATGATGCTAGCTATGATTGGCACATACAACTAAATCCCGCTCTGTGGGCCTATCGAACTAGTATACGCACTCCCACAGGGGCTACCCCTTATGCCCTTGTCTATGGATTAGAAGCTATTTTGCCCATCAAGGCCGAGTTACCATCCCTAAGGGTGTCATTAAAAGGTCTTATCATAGATGAAGACTATAGAGTTTCCAGACTTCAAGAGCTAGAACTACTAAAAGAAAGAAGGTAACAGGCCTTTAACCATCTCAAAGCATATCAACAATGAATGTCTTGAAGCTACAATCACAGTGTCCATCCAAGAGTCTTCAATGTTGGTGATCTAGTTCTCGAGGAAAATCCCCGTAATCAATAGGATTGGGAAAAGAAAGGTAAGTTTGAACCCAATTAGCTTGGTCCTTATGTTATCATTGCAGCCTATGGGTTAGGAGCATATCAGTTAGCAACATCAAAGGGTGAGTTGTTTGATGACCCAATCAATAGTATGCATCTTCACCAATTCTATACCTAAGAGAACCCCAATGTAAGGGGGCAATATATCAAAAAAGAAAAAAAAAGAAAAAAAATAGAAAAAACCAAAAAAAAATCAAAAAATGGAAAAACAACAAAAAAACCATCCTTTGGTGAAAACCTGGCAACTAGGGACCTTGGATAAGTACCGTGATGAAAACCTAGCAAACAGGTGTCATGTGTACTTTCTAGCTTCTGTGCAAATAAAAGCAAGTGGTGAAAACTTGGTAAATAGGTGCTGCTTGTGATAAATTGCTTCCTCCATCTTTGGGAAACCAATCACCTTGTGTCTTTTCCTCTTACCATCATATCTCATCCGATCTATATCTGTTTCATAATAAAAACCTAACGATAACCTATCAAGGCTTGATACTCTATCTCTTTTGTCGCCTTGTCAACCAAGGTCTTATCTAGTATCCTATCCACAGTGTCAGCCTAGCCTAGCGTCTGTCATCAGTATCATAGGGTCTATCTTGAACTATGTTGCCTTTGCATCGTCCCGTAGGCAAGGCCATTAATCAATGCACCCCCGAGGCTTTCCTGTCCATCCTATATCTTGTCATCTTTCCTCTAGTCCATCCATGGTCTAAGTCCTAAACTACGTTGCCTCTGCGTTGTCACGTAGGCAAGGACATTTT
Organism: Cunninghamia lanceolata; assembly: GCA_027924645.1. NCBI lineage: Eukaryota > Viridiplantae > Streptophyta > Pinopsida > Cupressales > Cupressaceae > Cunninghamia > Cunninghamia lanceolata. The sequence goes on from BSBN01001057.1 coordinate 682,117, forward strand.
CAATGCACCCCCAAGGCACTAGGTCTATCCCTTAGGGTTTGTTTTTCCCCAGTAAGTATTGTGGAACCTTTTCACCAGACGCAAGCACGCGCAAGAAAAGCCCATTTTTGAGCAAAAATTTTTTTGACGCAAGACATCAACCTATCCAAAGCAAAGCAAAAAGAAAGAACAATCCAACCCAAATGATTCTAATCAAATTATGGGAAGAAAGATATATCTAAATAAAAGAGTGTTTTGTTTCAAATTACAGTTGTGTCTTAAGGTCTTTACTATTTGTTATCATGTCTCCTATGCTACTTAAGGCTGCCAAAAGCTAGAGATTCTATGATGGGGGCATGATTCTTTTCTTTGTTGTTTGTGGATCAATCTTTAGTAATGTAAAGCCTTGTCTAAAGACATGATCAACACAATGATCATCGAGGACGTCAAATGTCTAACATTAACGGGGGCAATCCTTGTTTGTTGATACGCAAGAAATACTCAAGTCATCTCAGCTCAATTATACCTAGATGCTTGTATTAAATTGCTAAATCAAAATCCATGTAAGCAATGCTTAGGTCATCTCGGTTCAATTATACCTAGATGCTTGCATTTTCTTACAACATTTCAAAAACACACAAAAAACAAAAAGACCAATGATGAAATAAGCACTTCAAAGTACTTACACTATCAAGATTTCAAGAAACCATTTTGCATCCATTCGCATCCACAAAAGCATCCATACCATATCCCATGCAAATAAGGATCCAACAATGTAGAGTACCAATATTTACAAGTACAAGCTTGGAATCCTTCCATCAGTTAGTCTTCTATCTATCATTGTGTCATTTCTGTGTTGATTGAGTACATTTGGACATAACAAAAACATAGTATAGTTTGCATATCATATCACATGAGATAGTCATCTTACAATGATTAAATCATTTGCATATGCAATAGGTGCATTAGATCATCTGTATTTATTTGCACCATACATAGCATAATATCCACAAAAAAATAAAAAACATAGGCAAACACATGTAGATCATAGCATAAACTACATCATCATATAGATTGCATAACACATGTTGCATATTAGAGCATCAAAGTAAACATCTAAGTATGCATTAGATAACATCACATAACATCAAAGTAAACATCTAAGTCTGCATTAGATTGTCATCACATAAGCATCATATAGACATCATACAAGTATGCATCACATACGTAACATCATAAAATAGAATGCATCCATGGCATATAGCATAAACAACTACATCTAGAGGTCATCAATAGCTGCATCATCATATCAATAAACATAAAAATGTCTAAATGTACAATATATCAAAAAATCCATCTTTGAGTCAAATCATATAAAGTGTATACATCACAAAAATAATGATACATGTCTCGATCAAAAATGGTACAAAAGTATATCCATATTAGGCTATCTGAGCCATCAAAAATATGTACATGAGCCAAGGTAGGTAGAAGTTTGGCAACTATCCCTGCTATCAGGGAGCACTACTCCCTGCACTGCCCTCTCCTCTGTCATTCCTTGGCTACTGGGGGCCCCTCACTAATGCCCCTGACCATGACCCCCTACTCTCTACGAAGCCATAGACTAGCTCCGATAGCTAGGAGCCCTCTGCTCTGCTAGTACAACCCCATGATATAACCCTCGGTAATATTACATTTGAGCCTATGATCTAGAAAGCTCACCCTATACCTGTGCCAACTCTCCTTGCACATGTACCAGGTGCACCTGTACCTATGCATGCTGTGCCTATGCCTACTACACCTGTGCCACTAAGAAGCTAGTAGTACCATCTTTACCTAGGCTTGCCACTGCTGAGTCTCTCTCTACTCTGATGGTCCGCACCCTTGCCAAGGCTGAGTCTCACTCTCTGGAAAGCTCTGATATCACTCCTACATCTACATCTCTTTGGGCCTCTGCCATCCTGACCTCGGCCCTTAGCTGTCTAACCTACCCCCTCAATGTGGTCACGACCTTCTATAGTACGTCTGGCTGAGTAGGACCCTAAGGAACCTGAACCTGTGCCTGCACCTGCTGCTGGGGCACCTGTTATGGTAGTGACATCTAAACCTGTTGTGCAACCTAAGGCTGCACTACATGCTGTTCCTTAGAGGGTCCCTCCCTAGCTCTCCTCCTCTACCTCTAACCATCTCCACCGCCTCCTCCCCCTCCATCCCCTCCATCATCTCCATCTCCCCATCCTCCTCTACCTCGTCCTCCATCTCCTCCTTCTGCCAGCCCCATCCTCATTGTCTAAATCCTCCTTGTCTATACGAGGAACCAACTCTCCTGGCCTCGAGTACCTCAAAAATGGATGAGCTGCTAGCCACTCCTCATAATCGAGAGTCACCCCTACATCTGCTACCTCCCTCCTCATAGGCTATGCTATATATGGAATCTGTCAGAACTCAGCTAGTGCCTCCTCATATGAAGCCACTAGACCCCATCTGAACCGCTCGACATGTTTTCGTGCAAATCAGGCTTGCCCCTGCGACATCCCCTATCTCCTATCAAACTGTCGCTGCACCCTACTCACTATCTGCCTCTCCAAGATAAACCGTGTCTTCCTGATGAGCCACCGAGTCTGAAAGCAATATGGTAGCTCATCATCCTCATCGTCCTAGGGCTCACAATCTAGATATGGTTGCCAGACAACTCTATCTACATTATCTAGCACATGCCTCCAATACTCAAGCTTTCCTAGCTTGTGATGCGAAATAACTCCTACATACCCATAGATGTAAGGCTCTCCCCTCTGTCTTGAAAACAAGCACATCGATCGAGTGATGGAAATGTGCTTCCATAGCCAAAACTGCAAAAGAGATACACCTGCTGACAGACTGGCACCCCTGTGGTATACCACCTGATGCATATCGTGGTATAGGTGTGCTAAGACATAGACACCCCATGCATAGCGGGTGCCCTCTGTAACCATCCTCTCCATAACATGTCCCCAACCAATAGGGAACCCATGTGATCTCCTATCGGGGCATACACTGCCTCTAATCAGTCCAGCCACTATACTCGAGAAGTAGTCATAATAGTCATATATATCCTGCCATGAGATCACTTATCCCTCCAGCTCAGAATCATCAAACACTCACCTGCACTCCGCAAGTCTTGTATCCCGTTGTAGATTGTACTCCACCAGCTCGCCCTGAATCAGCAAGTGTAGTATCCTGTAGACATCCTCAAGGGTGATAGTCATCTCACTCGTCGGCAAATGAAAAGTCCCATCCTCACTGTGGAATCGCTCCACAGTTGCAGTTAGCAAACTAAGATTCACACGAACCTCGGGCATAAAGCAAACATGGAAGAGTCTCATAGTACCAAGCACCTCACGATCTATCTCGGTAAGCATGTAGCACTGTAGCATAGACAAGGGAAACTGCTCCCTTGACATAAGAATATCCCGTATGTCCTCCTGCAAACAAACAAGGCAATGCATCAAACCAAAAACTGCAAAACTACTCAACATATCTGAAAGCACCATATCACTAACTTAACATGTCAAATTGATCAAAATAGCATACAACATCTCTTGACTAGATTCCTGCAATCTTGGAGATAGCTTATCGATTGACGCATTAAGCAAGATGCCAATTGAGTCAATTTGGTTAAGTAAACTGACTATCTAGATCATATGAGCCAAACCAGAAGGTAAATGCACAATTTCATAGTAAATGCGTCACTTCTGGCATACACGCCATAGCATTTCTTAAATGCGCCGACCTATACTGTATATGTGCAGCTTAAATGCATGTGCCGAATCCCATATCAAATGTGCAAGATCTTCATGCATGCGCTAACTTACAACATGCATATGCAACACTAGTACATGCGTAGTTCTATAACCTAAATGTGCTGCATATAATCATATGCGCGGTTTCAGAGCACGTATGTGCCGAAAGAGCAATTGGTGCATATGTTTAACCTAACTTTCTCTAGCATTTATTGCGCAAATAAATGACCCTAGATGAAGTTTTTTGAGCTACATACTAGTGGTCCTACCTCTGCTGGCCGATCAAACCGTTGAACTCTCTCAAAGCGGTGCTCCTCACGTAGAATATCCATCTCAATGCCGACTGCTCTATGCTCCTATGCTCTCCTAAGCTCTCTAAGACAAATCAACCAAAGCCAAGTGTGTAAATGACTAAGCTTGTGGACCCAGCTCCTATATATAGCATGCAAACCCTAACTAATTGTGTGATGACTATGACTACTTCCCAGGGCCCGTTTCTCACCGTTTCTCCAAACCGTCACCATTTTCTTCAAATCTAACCTTCTTCTTTGTGAGATTATCCATCTCACATCTCCTACCTTCTTCCTGTCCAATCTCTCAAGGGGGCATCCTATCATCATTAAACCTGTACCAGGGGCAGATTGAGACATGTATCATTATCAGAAACTTATTCTTTGAAACAACGTGATAAAACACATTGTATCAAAGAGGGGCAAAATGTATACACCTAAAAATGACATGACTCTGTCCAAATAAATATTCTTAATATTTATTTATGTCTAATTCCTCTATCAATAAATAAACAAACAAATTTATTTATTTGATTCATATTCTTCCAACAATTAAATAAAATCATTTATTTAATTGAATTCCTCCAAATCTTCCAACAAATTAAATAATACCAATTATTTAATTAGTTCTTCCAAAATTATTCTAAATTAAATAATACCAATTATTTAATTGTTTCTTTCAATAATATCTTCTCTAAATTTAAATAAGTCAAATATTTATTTAAGTTATCTATTTCTTCTAAATTGAGTTATCTCTAAATATAATTCAATCAAATGTGCACATGCAATTGAATATTCTAAATATTTAATTGAGCAAAATGTCTTCTCATCCTCATGCAATTTCCATCCTCTAGTTCTATTCAGTTAACTCTTCTATCTATTTTGTTAATTGATTAATCTATTTAGTTAACTCATTCTTCTATTTTATTAATTCCTCTCATGCAAAATAGAGAAAGACACATGTCTTCTTTCTATTCTCGCACATTCCTCAACTGTTCTCAATTGTTGATCTTCTTATTCTTTCTATATCATTGATCTTCTCTCTCTCAAGTCTATAAGTACAACCCTATTCCTCCATTTCATTCATCTAGGCTTTTAGTAAACTTAATATGTAGGAATTACAGTGCGCCTTTGGCACCAATTCCTTCATTGCTTGTGATCAACCCGTTACCATACTATTATCATTGTTGTGAAGCTCATCTTCATTGCAATTACACTATCATAGCCATTCTCAATTGACAATCTTGGAACATAGCAAGGAAGTGCACCTTCTAAGGGCCTTATTCATACATGCAAGATCGATTGAGATAGGCAATCAATGGAAGCCATGAAGTATTGAGGTTTGCAAGGTTTTTGTTCTTTGTTTGATTGATCTTCTTTGTTCATTATTTCATTGAGTTTTGGGTATTATTGATATATTATATTGATTATTCATTTGATTCCAATTTTCCCTTAACCGTAAGTATTTTAGAAACATGATTTTAATTATTTTAATTAATCTAATATTGTGGTTTATTAATAATTTTTTCTAAAGATAAAGAATTGTTTATCATTTCAAATTTGTAACTATTATATTTCCACAACTAAATTTATAAGAAAAAAATTATGTGAAGGTAAATAAAATTGAAATCTCAAAAATAATTTAATTTGGTAAAAATAAAATAGCACTAAAAAATTTACTTAGCTATAAAACTAAACTTTACAGAGCTTATTAAATAACACAAATATTTTCTTAACTATAAAACTAAACTTTACAAAGCCTACATATTTGTATTATGTGGAGAGCCTTGGCCCTAGTTGAGTGTATAGAGATTTGAAATGTCTGTTTAAGATATTAAAATGTAATAATATTAATACTATTATAATTTAAAATGCATTAAAATATTGTATGTTTGAAGAATAAAATAAAAAATGTAATAACATGACAAAATATTTTTGATGATACTATAGATTTTTAACTTTTTAGTAAATAAAATTGAAATACTAGATTTTTAACTCTTGAGTAAATAAAATTGAAATACTAGATTTTTAACTCTTGAGTAAATAAAATTGAAACCCCAAAAATAATCTAATTGCATAAAATAAAATGTGTAGAACCCTATATTTTTAATAGTATTATTAATATTATAACTTTGTCCCTTTGACAAAGTATTTTTTATGTTTAGCTAATGAAGCAAAAAATTAAATTCATAATGATTCTTCCCTTTCATAATTATTGCCATCCATTTAGGCATGACTTAACTAGTGGGAGACAAAATTTGTGTTTTGTTGGTTAACAGATTTTCACCTAACTCTATATACTCATGCTTGGACAAGTGACAAATGTAATCAACAATTGAGCCCAATATATTGATATTTTATAGAGGCTCTCTGCTTATTTAACAAGGTGCAACTACCTTCTACAGATATTTTGAGATATAAATTTGAGGTTGTTTTTAACCAGAAAACAAGATAAAGGTGGAGCTTTTAACCAGAAAGCTATAAAGGTGAATCTACAACTCTAATCCTGACTATAGAAATTCACAGACTTTGGTAGTATAACATATATTGGAGATATTGTACATACACAAGAATTCACTACCTTAAATGAAATATCAACAAATAGATTACTCAAAGCAGTGAGCAAGATTTGATAACATCCAACCACCAGAGCACATGAGTACCATTAACATCAGTAGAAATATATTCGACTTAAGAAGAATATGAATTTAAATAATCACAACACAAAGTCCATGATCATCCAAATCTCCACTATATTAACTATATTGTATATATCATAGAAGTTGGGAAAACAAAATTTTTACTATCACCCTTTCCATAAACAAAAATTTGCCAAAAAGAGGATCCCTAATTTGACCAGCTATCTAGAATATATAGCTAGGCCAAATTATAACCGTCTAGAAAATGATAACGACTTCTTGAAACAATCGATTAAAAAAAAATTTAAACAATAATAAAAGGGGCCCTCCAGAGCCAATAGTTTTAGAGCCAGTAAGAGATAACTAAAAAACATGAAATTAAAATCAATTCAAGATTTGCTAGTCCCCATCGCCATCATCCACCTCATCCATTTCTTCATCTTCCCTCAACTGTTCACCTTCTCCAGTGACACTTTGCGCCATTTGGGGTACCTATGCTTGCAATCTGGCTTTGTATGCTCTGTACTTATTGATAACAGGTGTTAATGCCATGCCAGGTGGAGAACCAGTCATGCTGATTCAATGCTTCCTCCTCATGATAGCTTGGCCAGAGTCAGTCACCTTTCTATATACTTCCTCGATGCCATTCTTGCAAGTACTAATGTACGCTGCCATCTTAGAAAGTCTACCCAACAATTCCCCTGTAATTGCACTGTAGTTTACTATCTCTTCTGTCACCACCTTCTTGAAATTCTATTTGATCACCTTGACATTCAATGGTTTTTCATCATCTGATCCATTGGCCTCAACATCCAAAGTAGCAAGGTCTCTTTTAATCCTCATCATCTCTTTGTAAAAAGTTTCCACTGCCTTGTCCATCTCCTCCTCAGCTATCGAAATAATATAGATCTTCCATTCTAATGCATCAACCCATACGACGATAGCTAACTCTTTAGGATCGGCTATAAATTCTTCAGTCATTAGAATACTAGGGTCCATATTGGTAATTTCCCGCACTTCTTTCAAGGCTATGTTTAGGCTATGGTGATCACTTTGAGATTTCTCAAATTTGACTATCAAAACTTCTCTTTTAGTATGAATGGAATCAAATAACTTCACCACCTCCTTGATAAATATGAGACCATCTTCTCAACCCATTGGTCCATAGCCTTACTTAGAGACAAAGAGGTTCTAACTTGTTGAAGTAGACTTGGGTCAAGAGCGGGAATTTTGACAGTGGAGGGGGTTCCAGCAGAAAGAGTTATTACCTCAGCAATTGAATTGGCAAAGGAAGACAAAGAACTTACATGTCCTAGCAGCTTCAAATTTTCATCCTGCAAATCTTTCACTCTTTTAGAGATGTCCACTGAATAGTGCATGTGGTACAAATCACCTTCAATGGTTGATGGCCCTAGATTCACTTGGTTCACTCTAAAATTTTCTTCAGTTATTTCATCTTCATTCTTCTTGATCAGCGGGTCTGCAATTTCTAAACATTGATTTCTCATGGTGGTATCAGTTACTATCCTGGACATCTTCGCACACTTGGGTTTTGGCACCATTTGTAATAAGCTAGCAACAATATTGATGCCTTCATCAACTAGAACAGTGTACCTCTTCTTCTTTTGGACTACCTTCTTTAACCAGTTCGAGGATGAAAGTGGTGCATTGGCATAATTGTTAGTCACTACTATCAGTGCAAGATAAGGGTTTTGCCTTGGCATCTTCTTTTGTTGAGGGGAATTATGCAGATTGAGTAATGAATGCAATAAATTATCTTCTCCTAACTATGAGAAGATGAAAGAATCATAATCACTCACAGGATTGTTTGGCGGGGGCACATGGTCAACCTTAGATGATAAGGTAGCTAATCTGGTGTTTCTCTTCGCCACTTGAACATCTTGCTCACAGGTAGTCTTCAACTTGCCAAGCTCCTCAAGTGGACCATCACCATCACTGTTTGGTTGTGAGATGACTCTTTGCAGAGTTGGGTTCACATTGGATGTTCTTTTGTGTGAGGTGGTAGTCTGAGACCTGGCTTGGTTTTGAGAGGCTGAGTCCCTTAGTGTTGACAAACTAGCACACTCCTTAGTCTTTGTTTGCAACCATTTTTATGTTCTTCTCAAAACGTGAAATGATAGCAACATAACATCTATAACTTCCTTCTTGGACCATTTTATTGGGGGCAAAGGTTCCCTGGACACCGCATCATATTCTCCTTCTAGAAGATCCAAAAGTCATCAGTTATATCCGGGACCTAGATGTTTAGCTTGAAGGCACATACTTGATCAATAGTTAGCCTCATCCATTTCCTTTTCTAAACTTCTCTTTCATCAATACAATCATCCCAAAAATCTTCAAGTTGAGGAAAATGTGGATAGGAACCAACTCCATGCATATTTTCCCTTATAAAATTTTTGCTGTCAAATGACACGCGAGGAGACAAACTATGGAGATTAAATTTAGACAACAATTTATCTACATTCTGGGCACCATCATTGCTTTTGCATGAATAGAAAGATAAAGACACACGAAAAGAATATCCTTTCTTTTTCATTTCTTGATATTTGACATTAACTGCTGCCATTTGGTGGCAAACTTCCAACAACACCAAATAGTCGGAGGGATATTGAGGTAATTTTAATTGGGCATTTCATAACCCCCAATCCTTAAATATGAAAAGCGGTTAAACTGAATATAAACACTCCCAAATTTTCTGACCAATGCAAATGCTTCCACAAAAAATCTTTTCTCTATTGAACCATTAGTTGTCTTGGCTAGCATCATAGAAAAAGCTTCATTCACACGTCAAAAATATTTCATACCTTCATTTCTTTGCAATTGAGGAAAAATTTGATACACAGGCGTGCTTGCTGAAGAATTCTTTGAAGTTCTCAGACCAGGCCAAGCAGCCTCTATATGAGCCAAGATGTAGACCAACTAAGAGCACGTGTGAAAGCTTACACTTCATGTAAAATTTACTAGTTGCTCACGTAAAAAATTGCTGATGATTTTTGGCTAGTCAATCTAGTGATCTCCACAAATTAATAGAATAAACCTGCACATCTAGAACTCGAAGACATTTGACTCAGGTCACCCAACTACTTTGTTTAGCAAGGTTATCATGTTTGAGATTTCCTCTTTAAAATGGTTCCTCTTCAGATTGGTGGGTAGTCAGGATTTCCTAGTCTTTTCTTCTTCTAGCCAATGCTTGGCAACACAGGTATGACACCAGTCCTTCTTCTCATTATAGTAATTCCAGACCGAAGACACAAAAACATTAGCATTATCTTCATATTCTTCTAAGTCTAGAGCTGAAGCAATAGATTTAGAGTTAATTTTAGCTACCACAATACCGTTGGGAGCTTTTATCTCTTGAGAGTCTAGGAAATAACTATTTGTGCATGCAACTATTAACTTAGGATAATGCACAGCAAGAGGAAAGCCACCAGCTTTATGCAAACCACTGCTGATAATCTTTTCCACCAAAGGAGTTCTTCTCTCAAACCGCATTCTCCCCCCAAAATCATCTCAATGTGACCTAGATTTGTATCCCTTACTCCAGAAAGACCATTCTCTATAATAGAGGCTACATGAGTCCCTTGGAATTTAAATTTCATTTTTATGTGCTCTAGAAACTAGAAAATAAGAGACTCAGAAATACACACAAAGAAAGAAGAATGGGACAAGGCACCAATAGAGAATTCTTTGTGTAGATACATGGGAAGTAAAAATTTCTAACTCTTCAAAGAAGATATAAAGCCTCTATAAAGAGAAGAGTTGCTAGCTATGCTAACCTATGAGGGTTAAACTAAGCTGAAATTCCACACGTAGCGAGCTAGTTGTTTATTCTTCTGCAATACATTCTCTACACGTAATATCACTTTATGTGAGCTCCAAGATTAATTCAAGTCACTTCTAATAAATTCCCCCAAGAGGGATATTAAATATTGGCGGCGAATTTGTCATTATAACCCATAAATGCATGCCTCGACTTTCCCTCCAAGAATGACACCACCATGTCTGCACATACCTTGAATTGAATGCATAAGGACAAGTGTCAATCTTCAGTGCAATATGCCAGCGTAGCTGACATCATTTGGGAAAGTGTGGTACACGAGGTCAGCGAGTCGGGCAAAGTATGAATTCTTGAACTAGGAGACAGAGATTCAAATCTTCAAAGATTTTCTAACCTCCTGACTACAAAGGGGACTCGATGTAGGAACGTGACAAAGATTTAAGGCACATCAAACATAGGATAAGTCAGCAAGTCGGGTAGTTCAAGAACTTGCGAACCCGTTGACTTGACTTAAAAAATGCAAATAACCATTGACTCGAGAAAATGACTAAGTAAATTAGGCCCAAAAGAGGAACTAAGGAAAAAGGTTGACAACAAGTGCAAAAGGAAAGTAAAGGATGAACTTAGGATGCCTCTTTCAAAGAAAAGGAAGGGGGGCAACATGTTCATAATTTGTTTACTTGCCACATCCTCCCCTCAAACCAAAATTCTCTTTGCATTTATAGCTTTTTATTGCACTCTCTGACAATCTACAGAGAAGAGGTCTTTTTTTCCATTCAATAATTTTTTGTTAAAAGTTTATCATGTTGACATAGGAAAAGTACAAATTTAAATCAAATTTGTTGGTTTACAATCAAAAGATTAATAACTAGATAAGTGCAAACTCATTGCAAGGCAGGTACTAATAAATATACATCATTAATAACTAGGCTATACAATGTTATTGTGTAATTATAATCTAGTCACACAATATATATTCAAAATATGTTAAGTTATAAAATATATTCAAAATATGTTCACAAAATCTAAAATAAATCTATTTCTTTTTGTATATAAGAGATAATTCCAGTTAATTATCCATAAAGATAATTTTTTTTTTGCTCCATGTATTATTGCTTAGCTTCAATTGTGTTAATTGTTTAAAAATTAAAGCTTAAGAGATTCATTTTATCTCCATATTTTTATGAACACAATTTTGTTACCATTGCCTTACACAAGGCAAATTAATTTTGTGGTTATGCTCTATCCATTTTGCAAAACAAATATTAGATACATGTTATAATCTAGATTTATGTACATGGAAAACAATCAAAATGATTGCATAAACTGCAAAAAATTTTCTTGGAATTGAAACTCATAGGCTCAATATAATTAAATATTTTTTGTGGCTTAAGGGAAAGGTGAAAGTGCAACTACTTTAACTAACCTCCAATTAAGAAAATTCATGATAAAATTAGAGGTTTACATTGTCAAACATATGTTTGAGTTATCCTAAAAGTAACCTAAATGCCTTGTCTTGACTTGGAGAACATCTACTTGAATGCAACCATTTTTCTATGTAGCAAACATTAAAGAAATTGATATACAAGGTACTCTATGTTAGGCCTATTTTAGCTACTATTATATAGAGCAACTTAAATCCAATATCAATGTGGGTTTTGATATACCTTGAAAATTGTACTAGACGAGCATTTTCTTATCTTAGTCTTAGGGTTAAAGTCACTTGTGGTATTTTTAATCATCTCTAGACTAAATGTGTTGGTAACTGTATCCATTTTTAATCACTGCTAGAGTTATTATATTTTAAAAAATAAGGAAATTCTAGAAAGAAACATTACATAAATACTCCATAGTAATCCTCTTGATAGTGTGGTAAAAAGGACTGTAACTCCCATTCTGTAGTATAACATTAATAGATTCTAGTAAAAGAGAGTGATAATTAAGAAAACTGGTCATCAACAATAATGTTAGGCATAGGGATTTTGAATAGTACTATTGGTCATGATGTTAATCACAAACAAGCATAGAATAAAAGTACAAATTAACCTTTATTCATCTTGGAAGATATGATGAATTAAGAGAATTCATGATCCCAAGTCTCCGGTGATTAGGTCTTAATCTTCTGACGTTACTCAGAGGTTGATGTGTGTTGCTGTTTCCATTTTGGGGACTTACATAGAGTTCAACATCAAGACACTATTTCTGCAAAGATTCTTCACAGAGAGGTCATTTTATACAGTTATTTGATTCAATGATACAGTTATACTCAAATATTTGCATGATATTTGTCAGTAATGCATGCTTCGGCTTCAAATATGCTAAATATTTCCATTTATCTACGAGATGTCCACATATTTGTATTGTTTACTTTAGATGTTCAATTATTTGCAATTATGATAGTGAAATGTTCTAAAATTTAAAGAAATTGAAAGAAATGCTTCAAATGAATGTTGAATCTTTAGCTATTGAACCACAAGTATATCAGATACAGTCATGAGGAGAAGAGAACCAAACCATATGTTCACCAGGACATTCCACAACTAGATATAGTAGGTGCTAACTTCAAAGGAATCGTATGAAAACAATGTATGTAAGTAGACATGCACTCCAAAGGACACAACAAATCACCACATAAATCCAGAATTCACACACTGATTACTCAAGATTTACTATGAATTGTAACCAAAACAGTCTTCTCATTCACTAAGTATGCAAAGATATAAATGTATACAAAAAGCTTTGAAATAAGCCCTGAATATTTCAGCAGTCAAATTTCAATTAAGTTTCCAATGTTCAAAAGGAGGCATTCCTGCACCTTTTATAGAATAAGGTGTGGAATCCATTACAAAAAGATCAATGATCCTGATTTGTACATGTATATCCACGGTCAATATTTCCTTTGACTATGTCAACCTTTACAAAATGGCACAAGTTGCCAGCTGGCAACTATCTAAAAAACCTATTTTCACTAAGTATCTAATGCCGATATTCACTCTATGATGCATCATCATCTACTTTATCAGAGTCATATGCTTCATCACCAGGTGCATCACTTCCTGAACTTTCATCATCACGATGATGACGAACCCGCATATGAGGTTGCATGATGCTCCAGACCTATTCATATAGCTGCACAATTTTCTCTATTTCTCCGCCATCCTCTCTCTTTGCTTTGATCATGGCGTGCTTGTGTGCCTCATATTTATGTCTGCTACTGTCCAGCTTGTTTTTCCTATTTTGCAGTGTCTCATTGTAATTCTCCATCTTGACTTTGATTCTCATTATTTTATCAATGACTTCTTTTGTCAAGTGAACAAGTGGATCGTCTGCTACTGATTGGAAGTTTTCGTGTAAAGCTTTGATGGTGAACTCCTCATCTTGATTTTCTACTTTTCCTTCCACTTTTCCTTCTAGTGTCTCCAACATTTCTGCCTCAACAGACATTAGATCATGCAGCTTCATGTTGATATCTCTCAGTTTATTATTGCATCTCTTTAGCACTCCACATTCAAACTGAATGTCCTTATACCATATGTCAACCAACAAGGCAGTATTATTATTTAGTACCTATTTATTGATGAGCAGCTGAGGGTTTATCCTCCTTATTTCTCCCAGGATATTTAATACTTTTTCCAGTTGGTAAGACCTTTTTCCTGTCTGCATCTGCAATTTGTCTACCTTGGTCTTAGAATCACTGAGAGTATTCCACCTCTTCAAAGAGGCCTTTACTATTTCCTCTGCATCATCCAATGTGGATGACATCCATTTCTTCAATACAGCTACCTCATGTTTCATGAGATCTAATTTATTCACCTCCTCTTGAGAAATAGCAGTCAATGGGACTGCATGTTCAGTTGAAGTATCATCAGGATTAATCAACCTCCCTATGTAGGCATGCAACTAAACAATGTGCTCTTTATGTTGCTTATTTTTCTCTTTCTCTCTTTTCACTTTTTGAATTAAAGAATCAATAATATCTTTGCCTTCTTGACCCTCTTGGTCTTCATTGGCAAACCCTAAGTCCACTGTGCTGATCTGGAACTCATCTAAGGTAATTTTACCTTTTTCTTTCTCTACCGTAGGTACTGCAATTTGTGCAGTCCTCCTCCCAGTTGTTGGATCTCTTTTGATGGATGAAGTCATTCTGGCCTTCCTCTTAGGTTTTATTATATTCTCAGAGAATAAGGTGGAGACATCAAATTCTTGAATTTCAAAATCTTCTTCTGCATTTACCTCTTTCTCCAAACATAGAGGTACCTGATCACGCTTCTCTGCATCATCATGATGTTCACCTGTGTCTCCTGTTTCTGTCAACAGATGTGGTGGAGAAGGTGATTTCCTTAATTCTTCCTCGTGATGCTCACTTTGTTGTTGATCCTGTGGCATCTCCTCCTCTTGAGGAATTTCTTTCTCTGGAGGAGCATCTTCTGAAGGTGGAGGATCTTGTAATGTATCCATATGATGATCATGATGATCATGATCCTTTTCTGTTATCACCTCATCCACTTTCAACTTTTCCTCTCGTTGAGGAACATTCTCAGTCGTGGATACTTGGGAAGTCTCCCTAGGTGCTGATGCTGGTTCTGCAACCGTAATTTGTTCAGCACCTGTACCGCTTACTTCTTGAATCTTAACGGTAGGATCCTCTACCATATCTTTCTCATCATCCTTCTTCTCTTGAACCTCTACTATAGCAGGTTCTGCTGATGTGTCTTGTTGGCTTGTCTCTGAAGTATGGCCTTCTGTTTCTAGGATCTTTACTTCTTCTGTATGCTACACTTTATCAGGTGATCCTGCCGAATGTTCAGGATTCACATCCTATTTCTCTGTTAAATCTATCACTGTAGGATTTGTCACTTCTGCAATTAGTGTATCTAGCCCCATTTCTTGGGCTATCTGCTCTGGGCTCTTTTCTTTCTAAACTTCCACTTGCTTTATTTCCTCCAGTATAGCTTAAACTGGTGGAACCTTTTGAGGGGTTATGTGAGTACCTGCAGCAAGGATTTCCATCTTTTGTGAAGCCACCTCCTTCACAACCTCATCATCAGACAAATTTATTGTCTCGTCCAGCGAGATGTGACCTTCTGCATGTGTCTGGAAGGTGTCTTTCATTTGTTCTTCTGCAAGTTCAGTTTTGAACTTGAGGATGGTAGGAAGTGGAACATTATGCTACAGTTCTCTACGCACTTCACTACCTACCCCTTGTACCAATGTAGGGGATTGTTTTATTTCACCTCTCATGGAGGTTCTTAGTTTCTTAGGTGGGGTAGACACCACCACCTATGGAGCTCTTCTTTTTCTCTTTGTTATCAAAGGGGCCTCTTCTTCTTCAGGCTCTTCCTCCATGAGGATATCCTCTTCATCATGTTTTCTTGAGGATTGACCCTCTTCTAGGGTCTCAGTAATTCCAACCTCTGTTGTCTTACTCTTCTTGCACTTTCCTTTCCTTGTCCTTGGAGGGATGCTGATCCTAATCCAGATCCTGATCCTGATGCTACTGCCTCCTCAGCTACAAATACTGCCCTTTCAATAATAACCCCTTTGGGTCCATTATCTACTTTCTTGCCCCTTGAGGGTCTTTTTCTCTATTGTTGTGGTGGAGGGAGTCTATCTCCCTTAGACTTTCTCTTCTCATTCAGGAAGTCATCATACTCCCCATCAAGAATATCCTGCCCCTTCTTGTTGTTGTCCACCATAATGGCAACACCCTTCTTCTTCAATGCCCCTATCTATTCATCAACCCAGGCTTGGGTTAGTTGTATGGTCCTAGCAATGAAGGGGTCCAAGGATATATCCTCCTGTATGGTGAGGTTAGGTGCAGAGATGGTATCATTATATATTTTCTTCTGCTCATACTCATCTGCAATTATCCTACCATCATCTTTCTTCAATTGTTGGGGAATGGGGATGCAATCAAAGGTTCTGATTTGATTCAAAGTTAGCCTTTGATATCTTCTTCTTCTTGCCTCTGCTTCATCTTCACAGTCAGCCCAGAAGTCTTCTAGGTGCCTCTGATGAATAGGCTTTCCTATTATTTTTTACATCCTACCGTAAGGATCATATGATCTTGTCAGTGGAAAAGGCTGCAATTTCATTTTATTCAAGGTGATCATCACCTTCTTTATGTTCTCTGAATCGAGGCACATGTACCAGCCAATGGTGACTGGAAAAAAAATTGGTGGTAGCTTCTTTACATCCTTGTATGTTTTTATCATTGTGGAGCTCTACCTGATGAAGTCCATCAGTATCACTGCATCAGTGGGATACCTTGGCAGCATGAGAGGATGTCCCTCAAAACCTTCAATTCTCATGTAGGAAAAGGTGGCAAACTGTATATACCAGGCTCCATGCCTATAAACTATCTCTTGAGCCTCCATGCTCAATCTCTTTGTTCTGTCCTCCTCCATGGTCCTCACTAGATGCATGGAGAATGCATCATTAACCAGTTTGTAGTCTTGGAGGTAATTGGCTCTTTGCAGCTGGGGATGATGATCCCAGATATGCACAACATTGACTATTCCTGTGACTTTCCCATCTGTAACCAGTGCATCAAATGTGCCTTTATAAGCACAGGAGTAGATGATGTATGATGTCATATAGAACACACAATTTGAACCTCCTAGGTTCATCAGCTGCTCATGCAGAGCATCACTTATTAGCTGGCCCCATAGTGGCTTGATATCTAAATACAAACACATCATTATTACACCATACATCCAGTCTCTAAAACTACCAGCATCAGGTTAGCCTGTTACTCTGTTTAGTAGTACAATCATGTATTGATATTCATCAGCAAAATCATATTTGAATAGATGCACAGGAAGTTTGGCTGCTACTTGATATGTACTATTTTCATCCCTCCATTGATACATATTCTTCCTGGCTTGTTTCTTGTTGTTTTCATATTCTTTCTTTGACTTCTTCAGGTCCACACTTTTAACCTTGCTACCCAAGGGAAATCCAAATGTCTTGGAAAGACCCTTGATGGATAGGTCTGCATATATCCTCCTATATTTCTTCACCTGCTTGGTCTCTAGGTTATAGTTCCTAGCACACTCGATAACCAGTTCCAGAGATTCCATGGAGTATGGAAAACTGGCGGCATTCCACATCCCGGATATGAAAACTACATCTAGCACAAGACTCTTGTTATTCTCATCATTCAGCCTAGCTGACCAGGCTTCCAAATCGGTACTCCCCTGATGGGTATCTGTAATTGCACCATATTTAAACAGGACACCCCTCTGAGATGAGAACATGGGCTTATTGAATTCTGCCTGACACTTAACTAACCTCTTGTCAGCCATGGGTGCCTGCAATTAACAAAATCCTGTCTTACAATGGGTATACACATGCATGCATATTACAATTAACTTTACTAATCATCATGCCTACTGTATTTGTTCAACATTACTTAATCATATGGATGCATAAACCAGACCTTCATATTAACCACCCATACCTGACTATTACAGAAACAACAGGACAAGGGTTCATTTACTTACCTGGATATGCAAATTTCCCTTTTATACTTGTGGACCTCTGACAATGCTCTTAATTCAGCTGATGATCATGCACTTCCTTCTGTCTGTGAGCACAATTTTTGCAACTATTGCCTGTATGAGGATATGGAAGCTGGTGTTCTGTAAAAACAAATTTATCGCAAGGTAAAAATGAAATGATGGTGAATTCACCTTTTAAACCATACACTTATGGTGAATTTAGGGCAACCCTGACAGATTGGATTTTATTCATTGATTATCCGTGCGAAAATGCAAGATGTTGCCAGGTGTTTCATTGGGTTTCGTGGTCGGTGGGAACCACCTACCATGTCTGGATGCATTAAATGACAATGCCAGCAACGGGAGCGAGGTGATATTCGCAAGATAGGATGATATTCAAATGATAGGAGGATGTTTGCAAATATCGTCCTGAGTTCAATATGATCATCCTCCTTAAGAGGAAAAACTATCGTTGATAAGATCATGTGACAAACGCACCCTTTGGTTATGTTTAGTACATCAGGAGGAAATCTCGATATATCGAGTGATGTTTCAAAAATGATGATGATGATCGGACAAAACCATTTCTCTCTTCGGAATATCAGGATGACATCATCCTGATATTCGCTCAGTGTATCAGTAAGGCATCATGACATCATCATAATGATATATAAGTAGGATCATGTTCAAGAAATATACTGCAAGAGGTAAAATGATGATGATGTCATCATCATGTTTGTTTCTTCATTTATCAGACTTGGATGATGTCATCAGGATATTGGCTTAGGGGGATATTTCATAGCAAGAGGATATTATGAAATATCGGGTTACATTAAAAATATGATCCTCACGAAATGCATAAGGTTATTGATGGGTAAAGGTTACTATCACCTAAAATTGACGTCCAGATATTCAGACCGCATGATTTTATCGGGTGATATACTATATCGGGGTGACCTTTTATAATATGACTGATGTTACAAAATATGATCTTCCCCCTGTGAACATTAGGTTTGATTGAAACTTTGACCACTCATAACTCTCACATCCTGACGAATATCAGGGTGATGTAAAACGCAAACCTGCATGGAATTTAATACTTTTTCTGAACATGAGGTCACTGGAATGAAATAGAAATTTTGACAAACTAACTTCATGATGATCACTTACCCAGCCTTTTAATGCATGATGATCTACATGACTTACTTTTACCAGACTGCCAGAAAGCGCAAAACACAAGCCAAAAAGTTGGGTCCCTGTTTTGTCAAGTCAAAATGGGGCGTGTTGTGTAACCACACAACAACTTGCCACCAAAGAAAATAAACAAATTCTAGTGATTCAAGTGATGTGATCATATTCATCCATATCATTCCAATTTATTCTAAGCATAAGCATCATGATCCTCTGAATGATAAAAAGTTCATCATGGTAACAATGCTAACAAAGGATCATGGGTGTGCAGATGATTAATTATCTTCATCTTGAAAGCAAGTTGAAAACATAAGTAACCGGTGTTAAAAAACATAGTTGGAGATCATCCCTCATAGCTAACCTGGATAGAGCCTTACTGCCAGCAGGCGTCTATAGCCCCAACAAGGTTATCTATACAATCTCCCTAAGTAGAGCCCCACTGCTAGCAGGCATTCATAGCCCTGGTAGAGTTACTTAGATGGCCTAATTTTATTTCTTTTCTGATTTTCTCTTTAAAATTTGTATTTGATATCATTATGTCAGCTCATTTATACAAGGTATAGTCACTTACAGCTTTAGGTTGGAGATTGCATTGGTAGCAAGGGAGTCCCTTTATATTTTTCACTTAACTCCTATACGTGTGTGTTCAACAAACCCAAGGCTGTTAGGTGTTTCATTGTGATTGATTCACTTTGATCAAGAAAAGGCACCCTAATGAAAAGACATCACAAATCTGATCATGAATACTTCTTAGAATGAATCACAACCTATGTCGAAATCTGATCTCATCACTTGAATCCTAACAATTTGATGTTTTCTGTGATGATGAAGTGCATCATCTTGACTAACCAAAACAAAAGCTCAACCAAAACAAAACAAAACAAGACAAACCAGCAAACAAAACAAGAAAAAAACAACTATACAAGCAACTATACAAATGTACAATATGATACACATGACTGTCATGAAGTCACTTTAGACTTGAAAATAATGTTTGAGAAATTGCCCATTGACTGGCAATGGGACATCCTCACCTGTCAGGTTCTTAAGCCTATAAGTGTTGTCTCCCAATATCTCAAAAATCTGAAAGGGGCCTACCCATAATCTGTCAAATTTGCCATGGTCTCCTTTTCTCTCATGTGCTTTATCCCACATCAGGACTAAATTAGATATCTTGAAGGCTTTGATTTTGGCTCTCTTGTCAAACCAGTGTTTAACAACAGCCTGATGTTTTACAAACTGGTCAATAGCTTGACTTCTTTTCTCTTCTAGGTACATCAGTTGAAGCAACCTAACCTCTTGTCTATTGTCTATACCTAGATATTCTTATGCAAACTGCAAAGTAGGAATTTTCAAGTTAATAGGGAGGATAGGATCCACCCCATATACCAGCTGGAAGGGTGAGTTTCCTAGTGCAGTTTTCATTCTAGTCCTGTCTACCCATAAGGCATATTTTAGAAATGAGTTCCATTCCCTAGGGTTCTTTTCTATTAATTTTCTTATGATACTCAACAAATTTTTATTGGTGGATTCTACTAATCCATTCCCTTGGGGATAATAGTTGGATGAGAACTTGAGTATGGTCCCATGATCAAAAGCCCAACTTGATAATTTGGTTGAAGTGAAGGCTGAACCATTATCACTTACTAGAGCATAAGGAGTTCCATACCTGGTAACAATGTTGCTTTCTAGAAATTTAATAACATCATCAGCAGTACAAGTCTTGCTGCTGACAGCTTCAGTCCATCTGGTACAATAGTTAGTAATTGTTAAGACATACCTATGACCTGAAGAAGATGGAGGGTTAATTGGTCCTATGAAGTCCATGCCCCATTGTGCAAATGGGCGCTCTTCCATCATTGGCTGCAATGGTTGTACAACATATTTTTCTCTGTTGGCAATGACCTACCATACATGATAACATTTAACATGATCAGTTGTATCTTTAAAAATTGTAGGCCAATAATATCCTGCTCTGAGGATTGCATGTGTTGTAGCTAGGGTTGATCCATGTGCTATTCCAAACTTATCATGCAGTTCTGATAAAGCCTTATTTGCTTCTGGTTTTTCTAAGCACATCAGGTATATCCCTTCATAATTCTTTCTGAATAGGATTCCTCCCTTCATCATATATTTTTGTGACCTTAGCTTCAAGGCCCTTCTTTGTGAAGCTTGCATTCTTGGAGGACACCTTCCAGTGATCAGGATGTGCTTGATATCTGAATACCATTCTTTATTATCCTCAACATTGATAACATATTGCTGACTAGTGATATTTGGAACAATTTCAGATATCATTTGGCTTAAGGCCTGTCCTCTTACCAATTTCATTGGTGTAATTTCCATGTCATACTCTTGTAATATAGTAATCCACTTGGCTCTTTTCTCACCAGGCTTACTCTACATCAACAGCATTTTCACTGCAGCATCAAGCACTACTGCAATCACTTTGCTTCTTAGTATGTAATGTCCAAACTTCTTTACTACCCTGACTAATGCAAGTGCTTGTCTTTCAACATCCACATATCTTAGTTCAACATCTTTGAAGGGACAACTCATGAAAGCTATTGGTTTTTCTTCTTTTTCCTCATTCCTTTGAGTCAACACTGCTGCAGAGGTATGTTCTGAGGCAAATGAATAAATGTAGAAGTCCTTTGTGTAGTCTGGACTAATGAGGATAGGAGCATCTGATATGGCCTTTTTTATGTCTTCAAAAGTAGCCTTGGCCTCTGCTGTCCACTCAATCTTGGCATCTTTTTTCAGCATGGCATTTAGAGGCCTGACTATCTTTGCAAAACCAGTGATGAATTTTCTTACAAAGTTGATCTTACCAAAGTAAGACTTAAGTTCTTTCTTACTCCCAGGGAGTTGTATTTTCATGATAGACTCCACTCTGGCAGGATCAATGATGATCCCATCTTTAGTTATCCGATGGCCTAATAGTTTGCCTGTTGTTACCCCAAATATGCATTTCTTGGGATTCAGGAATATTCCATACTCTTCACACTTCTTCAACACACTTCTAAGATCAGCTACATGATTCCCCCTTTCTTTGGAGAATACTGTCAAGTCATCCATGTAGATGACTATGCACTTTCCTATTAAGCCTCTAAATGCTATGTCCATTGCTCGTTGGAATGTAGCTCCAGCATTTATGAGTCCGAATGGCATATGTCTATATGCAAATATCCCCCACTTGGTGGTGAAGGCAATTTTCAACCTGTCAATCTTATCAACCATCACTTGGTTGTGGCCTGAGAAACCATCCAGGAAGGACATCATTTTAGCTCCATTCACAATCTGTAGAACTTCATCTAGTGATGGTAAAAGATAGTTATCCTTCTCTGATGCTCTGTTCAAATTCCTGGAGTCTACACATAGCCTGATGTCTCCATTCTTCTTTCTGACTGGAACAAAATTGGCCACCCAAGTAGAATGCCTCACAAGAAAGATTATCCTGGCATTTAACAACTTCTTCACCTCTTCAAAAAT
Organism: Cunninghamia lanceolata; assembly: GCA_027924645.1. Taxonomy (NCBI): domain Eukaryota; kingdom Viridiplantae; phylum Streptophyta; class Pinopsida; order Cupressales; family Cupressaceae; genus Cunninghamia; species Cunninghamia lanceolata. The sequence goes on from BSBN01001057.1 coordinate 704,788, forward strand.
TATTGGTTCAAGAAAAGCATTGACTGGCCTTTGCTTCTATCTGAAAGGTTTAGCATCTGGCGTGAGAGGTATAATGTGAGCTATGACCAATGTGTCATACGTCTTCAGCTCATCATATGTCCAGGCAATTACATGGATGTATTCCTCGAGATCTTGAGTTATTCTTTCTAACTCTTCTGGTGTGCAGACTTTGCCTATCAGGACATTTCTTTTGTCTTCATCTGGTCCAATATTCACTTGTGAATACTGACCTCCATTAGCTTTGGGAAGATCCTTTTGTTTCAGCATATTCTCCAGATCAAAGGCTCTTTCTAATTCAATCATACCTTTGGGAATTTTGTTGCTTGGCAATTCTAATATTTCATCTTCTTCCCAAACTTGATCTTCCATACTACTCTCATCTATGATTTGAGCATCAAATATATCCTTGTTAGAGATGAAATCAAGAATATGCTGATCACCATCAAAGACCTGGAGATTAGTGACATTATCAGGTACTGATGGTACAGATACCAGTTCTGCTAAAAATTTCTTCAGACCTGATATAGATAGTGGCTCTAATGTACTGGCAACCTGGGCAAGTGCATCTACCCTATGATTCTATTCTCTAGGAACATGAGTGATGTTAAATGCATCAAAGTCTTGAATCAAATCCCACACTCTGTGTCTGTAATTTGATAATCTCTTATAATTGCAGGAGTAAATCCCTCTTACTTGTCTAACAACTAATTCTGAGTCTCCAAAGACATGTAGAATTTTCACCTTCTTCTTGAGAGCAAACAGGATCCCATGAATCAGAGCTTCATACTCTGTCATATTATTAGTACAGGGGAACTATAATTTGTATGCCGCCAAGTAGGATTTTCCTGATGGGTCAATGAGATCAATCCCTACTCTAGCTCCTTGCTTGGATTTGGATCCATCAAATCTTAGAATCTAGGATTTATCTTCAGCCAAAGACTTGGCTGAACCTTCTTTTTTTTTGCAGCTCTGGCAGCTGCACCACCTGATATCCACTTCATTCTAGGAATTTTAGTATCCCTAGGCTGCATCTTTTCTTTCTTTTGTAGATCTAACTCCTTTTTCTTTTTATCATCAGGAGGATGATCCTCCAGATTTGGCAATGTATGTCTTTTTAAAATCTGTAAACACAATGAGCAGGTGGTCTTTGAATGAGGTGCCTCATGCAACCTACACCAACCTTCAATCAAGACCTCGTGGAGAGGTCTATGCTACTGTGTCATCTTTTCTACTTCTTTTCCCAGGAAATCCTCAAACTTCGTCAGGTTACTACTTCTGTCTTCATCAGACAATTCATAATTAGATTCTACAAAGCAATCACTCCCAGGGGTGATCTTTCCTTTCTTCTTAACATTTATCTGGTTGCTTACCAGTATCTCTTCTATTATTTGAACATGACCTCTACCTTTGCATTTGTCTTTTTTCGTTCCTGTAGGAAATAAACATAAGTCACAATCACTTTCATTATCACTATCTGATGAACTCACCTCTAATGATGATGACACATCACTGTATGTCTGTTCTATCTCCATCATGTCCCTGCATGCTTCACAAGTCCTTTCTGAGTGAGGTTCACTATGTAATCTGCACCATCCATCAATCAAAATATCATTAGCAGGTATATTCAGTACTTTACATAGTTTTATCTATTTGGATAAGTGCCTTTCAAAGTTTCCAAAACAATCTCCTTCAGTTTCATTTTTAGAATTAATATCAGGCTCTACATGAGGCATATCCTCCTGATGATCATGATGATGATGATGAAAGTCCAACATCAGGATCTCCTCTATCCTGATAGTCTGTGGCCTAATGGCATAAACTCCAGGCTCAACATCTACATACATTATCTCATTCGTTTTATTGTACTCAGTTATCATATGTTTCATCCTGGGTTCAGCATCTATTCTCATTTGGTTAGGGATACCCTTCCAAGGCAACCACATGTGACTGAAGTCAGTAGCCATATATCCATTCAAAGTTTTGGACCAATCTCTTCTAAGCAACATCCCATAGGTGTCAGGTATGTCAACTACTTGGATATCAATATAATACTGGATCTTGGGATCAGATGCTAGCTGCATGTGTATATGAGTTAGTTCGCCTATCACACTTACCTCTGTCTTATCTAGCTATGTCACCTTCTTTAGGGATCTAGCAGGATGTAATCCTAAAGCATTGCATATAGACAAGGGCATCGCATTTGTAGATGCACTTGAGTCTACCAAACAGTTGTGTAAATTCTTGCTAAACATCCTTATGATAAGGAGGAAAGGTGGTGACTTGCTCTTATCTCGGTATAATGTCATATGTGAGGCTTCTGCAGCTTGGACAGTAGCTGGCATCTTAGATTTGATGTTATTATCTCTAGCAGCATGATCTTTAGTACTAGACTAGCCTGGGGAATGAATATCCTCTTTAGGAGCAGGATCATCTAGTGATTTTATGAATGCCTTCTTAATTGCGGGGGTTTTCAATAACTCTAATAAAGACAGACTGATCTTTATCTTCTTCATCTCATCTGCCAAATATGTAACAAGTTTATCAGACTCATGAGGCAAGCCCACAGCCTTTGATGTATTTTGAGGTGACAGATATTGAGCGTTTACCTTGGGGAACCCAGGGTTATTGCTTGCCTTGGGATCAGGAGGTGTATTGAAATTGTTTGGGGGTAAAGATGATGTCAATGGACCAGTAGGTCTGTTAGCACTACTTCTCAAGTTATAGTTATGTTTACTAGGATATTGCTGCTAGTACGCATGCACCTCCTCATATTCAGTGGAAGGCTCATTTTCATCCTCAAAAGGGAAGACATAATTTGACTCAAAGGCCATGGCAGACTCTTCACATGCATGTGAATGACCTTGATGATCAGTATAACTTTCTAATACTAGGGCTGAGTCATATCCACAGGGAACTATTTCATTACCTTCCACCTGAGGTGGATTTCCTGTAGTGTTAAACACTTCTATTTGAAAAATGCTGGCAGCAATTTGAAATTGTGGACAGTCTAGCTCTGCATGAGCATTTGTATTGTGGATCCTACACCAATTGGTGAGGGATGCCTCAGCAAGATTGACTCTAGTAGTCTGTTTGGTTTCACTAGGTGATTGATTGTCTAAGGGCGATGGTAATGAACCATTATTTGGCATGGAATTCCATACTCTAGGCTGCCTCTGAGGATTATTGTTATTCCCCCTAGCATTATTGAAATTACTATTGTTGTACCCTCTGTCAGGATAATTTGGTCTGTCATTAGAATAACCTCTATTTTGGTTTGACTGGGAGTAGAAGTTCTGATTTCTCAAATGAGTCACTTCTGTAGTGAGCTTTCTTAACTAAGCAAAGATTTCTTTGATTTCTTCCTTTTCTTCTTGAGCTTTGGCTACTACATTTTCACTTTGAGGCTTGAAGAAAGATGATCCATGATTATTGCTGGATAGGTCAGCACCCTTAGGTGTCTAAGTTTGTGCAGGATATTGTGACATCCGGCCATTCCCATTGGGAGGTGGCATGATACCTAATGGAGGCACTTGCAAGGGTGTAGGCATGACTGCTGGAGGTATCATTGCACCATTTGGATGTTGTGTAGGATATTGTGCAGGATGTTGTGCAGGATATGTTGGATACATGCCAGGCAGTGTAGGGAATGCTATATTTGGAGTAGGGGCAGGTACTAACTACTGATTTACTTTGATAGCTTCTTGAAAGGCTCCTGTCAAGGTCGTAATTTTAGGGTGTGTTCTCTTGATGAACATGGAAGTTAATGGATCCAGAGTTGAATAGTAGATACTCCTAGCAATAGCATCTGATACTGTATACGGAGTAACTAACTTGGATAACATTTTCTGGAACCTAGCATTGAAATTGGCAATAGGTTCCCCTTCAAACAGCTTGATAGTGGCAAATAAGTGATAATTCATTGAAGGATCAATTGGTATTTTGAACCTATTAGTAAAATCTTTCTCTAAGATAGGCCATGAATCAACAGAACCCTGACCAAGACTAATAAACCAATTATAAGCCTCTTCCCCTAACGAAAAAGGAAATAATCTGCACACAACATCTTGATGCTCTATTCTGGCCCTACAACAGGCCTCCTTAAAGGTTCTGATATGATCATCAGCATCTTGATAAGGATGATATTTTGGACAAAGTTTGTGTGGATTCTTTGGCAACTCATGATATGCAGTGAAGGTTAAAGGCGATTCTGCCGTGAAGAAAGACATCACAACTAGAGGAGGTTGAGCTTGAGGTATAACCGGCTGAGGTTGGAGTAAAGGTACACCCTAAGGAGATCCTGCAGGTATATTGAAACTGATAGGAGTCACAGGAGGATGTTTTGGTGGTGTTCCTGATGCACTAAAACCAGGAGTATGATGAATGTCAATAGTCCTAGGTCTGAAACCTCTAACAAGTAGTTCTTCAAAAGGTCTGGTGGATCTTGACTGGGTATTTATCTTGTGAGCTAGGATTTCTCAATTCTAAGGTAAATTAGCTGGATGATTGTAAATATTGGCTGTATTTCACCAACTAAGGCGATATTTATGATTGGATGACTGATCTGACTGGATATTTATGAAATATTTGCAAAGATAATGCAAATATGAGATGATATTTGAGGTATAACAACTCTTATCATGAGGTATCAGGTTTCTAAGGCCAAACTCTCCAAAACTTGAACAAATTTACATAACATTAGCTGATATTTGTGGATTCATGATGATCTACTGTAAAGCTTGCAATATTTATATTCGATTTGGAAATATTTACACAGAATGAGCATATACAAGCTAGATGCAGTAAATATTTGAACAATATTTTGAAATTCACGACTGCATCCGAGGTTACCTTACTCTCTGCATCATCAAACCTGAAAATAATGATGATGAGCGTCTTCTTTTAGGGGCCCTCCTTCTAGCACCAATTTATGTTGGTCATGATGTTAATCACAAACAAGCATAGAATAAAAGTACACATTAACTTTTATTCATCTTGGAAGATATGATGAATTTAGAGAATTCATGATCCCAAGTCTCTGGTGATTAGGTCTTAATCTTCTGACGTTACTTAGAGGTTGATGTGTGTTGCTGTTTCCATTTTGGGGCCTTACATAGAGTTCATCATCATGACACTATTTCTGCAAAGATTCTTCACAGAGAGGTCATTTTATACAGTTATTTGATTCAATGATACAATTATACTCAAATATTTGCATGATATTTGTCAGTAATGCATGCTTTGGCTTCAAATATGCTAAATATTTCCATTTATCTATGAGATGTCCACATATTTGTATTGTTTGCTTTAGATGTTCAATTATTTGCAATTATGATAGTGAAATGTTCTAAAATTTAAAGAAATTGAAAGAAATGCTTCAAATGAATGTTGAATCTTTAGCTATTAAACCACAAGTATATCAGATACAGTCATGAGGAGAAGAGAACCAAACCATATGTTCACTAGGACATTCCACAGCTAGATATAGTAGGTGCTAACTTCAAAGGAATTGCATGAAAATAATGTATGTAAGTAGACATGCACTCCAAAGGACGCAGTAAATCACCACATAAACCCAGAATTCACACACTGATTACTCAAGATTTACTATGAATTGTAACCAAAACAGTCTTCTCATTCACTAAGTATGCAAAGATATAAATGTATACAAAAAGCTTTGAAATAAGCCCTGAATATTTCAGCAGTCAAATTTCAATTAATTTTCCAATGTTCAAAAGGAGGCATTCCTGCACCTTTTATAGAATAAGGTGAGGAATCTGTTACAAAAAGATCAACGATCTTGATTCGTACATGTATATCCACGGTCAATATTTCCTTTGACTATGTCAACCTTTACAAAATGGCACAAGTTGCCAGCTGGCAACTATCCAAAAAACCTATTTTCACTAAGTATCTGATGCCGATATTCACTCTATGATGCATCATCATCTACTTTATCAGAGTCATATGCTTCATCACTTCCTAAACTTTCATCATCATGATGATGACGAACCCGCATATGAGGTTGCATGATGCTCCTGACCTTTTCATATAGCTGCACAATTTTCTCTATTTCTCTGCCATCTTGTGTCTTTGCTTTGATCATGGCGTGCTTGTGTGCCTCATATTTATGTCTGCTGCTGTCCAGCTTGTTTTTCCTATTTTGCAGCGTCTCATTGTAATTCTCCATCTTGACTTTGATTCTCATTATTTTATTAATGACTTCTTCTGTCAAGTGAACAAGTGGATCGTCTACTACTAATTGGAAGTTTCCATGTAAAGCTTTGATGGCAAACTCCTCATCTTGATTTTCTACTTTTCCTTCCACTTTTCCTTCTAGTGTCTCCAACATTTTTGCCTCAACAGACATTAGATCATGCAGCTTCATGTTGATATCTCTCAGTTTATTATTGCATCTCTTTAGTACTCCACATTCAAATTGAATGTCCTTATACCATATGTCAACCAACAAGGCAGTATTATTATTTAGTACCTATTTATTGATGAGCAGCTGAGGGTTTATCCTCCTTATTTCTCCCAGGATATTTAATACTTTTTCCAGTTGGTAAGACCTTTTTCCTGTCTGCATCTGTAATTTGTCTACCTTGGTCCTGGAATCGCTAAGAGTATTCCACCTCTTCAAACAGGCCTTTACTATTTCCTCTGCATCATCCAATGTGGATGACATCCATTTCTTCAATATAGCTGCCTCATGTTTCATGAGATCTAATTTATTCACCTCCTCTTGAGAAATAGCAGTCAATGGGATTGCATGTTCAGTTGAAGTATCATCAGGATTAATCAAAGTCCCTATGTAGGCATGCAACTGAGCAATGTGCTCTTTATGTTGCTTATTTTTCTCTTTCTCTCTTTTCAATTTTTGAATTAAAGAATCAATAATATCTTTGCCTTCTTGACCCTCTTGGTCTTCATTGGCAAACCCTAAGGATATCCTCTTCATCATGTTTTCTTGAGGATTGACCCTCTTCTAGGGTCTCAATAATTCCAGCCTCTGCTGTCTTACTCTTCTTAGACTTTCCTTTCCTTGTCCTTGAAGGGGATGCTGATCCTGATCTAGATCCTATCCTGATGCTGCTGCCTCCTCAGCTACAAATACTTCCCTTTCAATAATAACCCCTTTGGGTTCATTATCTACTTTCTTGCCCCTTGAGGGTCTTTTGCTCTATTGTTGTGGTGGAGGGAGTCTATCTCCCTTAGACTTTCTCTTCTCATTCAGGAAGTCATCATACTCCCCATCAAGAATATCCTGCCCCTTCTTGTTGTCCACTGTAATGGCAACACCCTTCTTCTTCAATGCCCCTATCTGTTCATCAACCTAGGCTTGGGTTAGTTGTATGGTCTTGGCAATGAAGGGGTCCAAGGATATATCCTCCTATATGGTGAGGTCAGATGCAGAGATGGTATCATTATATATTTTCTTCTGCTCATACTCATCTGCAATTATCCTGCCATCATCTTTCTTCAATTGTTGGGGAATGGGGATGCAATCAAAGGTTCTGATTTGATTCAAAGTTAGCCTTTGATATCTTCTTCTTCTTGCCTCTGCTTCATCTTCACATTCAGCCCAGAAGTCTTCTAGGTGCCTCTGATGAATAGGCTTTCCTATTATTTTCTGCATCCTGTCGTAAGGATCATATGATCTTGTCAGTAAAAAAGGCTACAGTTTCATTTTATTCAAGGTGATCATCACCTTCTTTATGTTCTCTGAATCGGGGCACATGTACCATCCAATGGTGACTGGAAACAAAATTGGTGGCAGCTTCTTTGCATCCTTGTATGTTTTTATCATTGTGGAGCTCTGCCTGATGAAGTCCATCAGTATCACTGCATTAGTGGGATACCTTGGCATCATGAGAGGATGTCCCTCAAAACCTTCAATCCTCATGTAGGAAAAGGTGGCAAACTATATATACTAGGCTCCATGCCTGTAAACTATGTCTTGAGCCTCCATGCTCAATCTCTTTATTCTATCCTCCTCCATGGTCCTCACTAGATGCATGGAGAATGCATCATTAACCAGTTTGTAGTCTTGGAGGTAATTGGTTCTTTGCAGCTGGGGATGATGATCCTAGATATGCACAGCATTGACTGTTCCTATGACTTTCCCATCTGTAACCAGTGCTTCAAATGTGCCTTTATAAGCACAGGAGTAGACAATGTATGATGTCATATAGAATGCACAATTTGAACCTCCTATGTTCATCAGCTGCTCATGCAGAGCATCACTTATTAGCTGGCCCCATAGTGGCTTGATATCTGAATACAAACACATCATTATTACACCATACATCTAGTCTCTAAAACTACCAGCATCAGGCTGGCCTGTTACTTTGTTCAGTAGCATAATCATGTATTGATATTCATCAGCAAAATCATATTTGAATAGATGCACAGGAAGTTTGGCTGCTGCAGGATATGTACTATTTTCAGCCCTCCATTGATACATATTCTTCCTGGCTTGTTTCTTGTTGTTTTCATATTCTTTCTCTGACTTCTTCAGGTCCACACTTTTAACCTTGCTGCCCAAGGGCAATCCAAATGTCTTGGAAATACCCTTGATGGATAGGTCTGCATATATCCTCCCATGTTTCATCACCTGCCTGGTCTCTGGGTTATAGTTCCTGGCACACTCGATAACTAGTTCTGGAGATTCCATGGAGTTCAGAAAACCGGCGGTATTCCACATCCTGGATACGAAAACTGCATCCAGCACAAGACTCTTGTTATTCTCATCATTCAGGCTAGCTGACTAGGCTTCCAAATCGGTACTCCCCTGATGGGTATCTGTAATTGCACCGTATTTAAATAGGATGCCCCTCTGAGATGAGAACATGGGCTTACTGAATTCTGCCTGACACTTAACTAACCTCTTGTCAGCCATGGGTGCCTGCAATTAACAAAATCCTATCTTACAATGGGTATACACATGCATGCATATTACAATTAACTTTACTAATCATCATGCCTATTGTATTTGTTCAACATTACTTAATCATATGGATGCATAAACTAGGCCTTCGTATTAACCACCCATACCTGACTATTACAAAAACAACAGGACGAGGGTTCATTTACTTACCTGGATATGCAAATTTCCCTTTTATACTAGTGGACCTCTGACAATGCTCTTAATTCAACTGATGATCACGCACTTCCTTCTGTCTGTGAGCTCAATTCATGCAACTATCGCCTGTATGAGGATATGGAAGCTGGTGCTTTGTAAAAACAAATTTATCGCAAGGTAAAAATGAAATGACGGTGAATTCACCTTTTAAACCATACACTTATGGTGAATTTAGGGCAACCCTAACAGATTTGACTTTATTCACTGATTATTCGCGCAAAAATGCAGGATCTCGCCAGGTGTTTCATCAGGCTTCGTGGTTGGCGGGAACCACCTACCATGTCTGCACGCATTAAATGACAATAATGGAAATGGGAGCGGGGTGATATTCGCAAGACAGGATGATATTCAAATGATAGGAGGATGTTTGCAAATATCATCCTGAGTTCAATATGATCATCCTCTTTGAGAGGAAAAACTATCGTTGATAAGATCATGTGACGAACGCACCCTTTGGTTATGTTTAGTACATCAGGAGGATATCTCAATAGATTTGGTGATGTTTCAAAAGTGATGATGATGACCGGACAAAACCATTTCTCTCTTTCAGAATATTGGGATGATGTCATCCTGATATTTGCTCAGTGTATCAGTAAGGCATCATGACGTCATCGTCATGATATATAAGTAGGATCATGTTCAAGAAATATACCGCGAGAGGTAAAATGATGATGATGTCATCGTCATGTTTGTTTCTTCGTTTATCAGACTTGGATGATGTCATCAAGATATTGGCTTAGGGGGATATTTCATAGCAGGAGGATATTATGAAATATTGGGTTACATTAAAAATATGATCCTCGCGAAATGCATAAGGTTATTGACGGGTAAAGGTTACTATCACCTAAAATTGACGTTCGGATATTCGGACCGCATGATTTTATCGGGTGATATACTATATCGGGGTGACCTTTTATAATATGACAGATGTTACGAAATATGATCTTCCCCCTGTGAATATTAGGTTTGACTAAAACTTTGACCACTCATAACTCTCACATCCTGACGAATATCAGGGTGATGTAAAAGGCAAACGTGCATGGAATTTAATGCTCTTTCTGAACATGAGGTCACTGGAATGAAATAGAAATTTTGACAAACTGACCTCATTGATGATCACTTACCTAGCCTTTCAATGCATGATGATCTGCATGACTTACTTTTACCAGACCACCAGAAAGTGCAAAACACAAGCCAAAAAGTTGGGTCCCTATTTTGTCAAGTCAAAATGGGGCGTGTTGTGTAACCACACAACAAGTACCTACAGATATATTCTTGGTTTTATTTATAAATCGATTAAAATTCAAAGTTCTAAAATTTACTATGGTAAACAGAAACAATTTCAATTTTCTTTTGAAAAAAGATGCATAACAAGATGCAAAACTACTGGCAAACAAATCCTCCCAAAATGGACTTTTTCCTTGTCTTTAGAAAGTTTTGTTCTATCAAAATTGAAAGTTCTAAAACTTACCATGGTAAACTAAGAAACAATTTCAAATTTCTTTTGAAAAAGATGCACAACAGGACGCAAAACTACTGGCAAACAAATCCTCCCAATATAGACTTTTTCCTTGTCTTTAGAAAGTTTTGTTCTATCAGGACACAACTATACAATTTAGTTACAAAACATTACTCTTCAAAAGTTGGCATTGATTACATACTGAAAACATACTAAAGCACATACTTGCAGCTTGTTGAGGCTTGGATTGATTAGAGACACCTTCTGGTCCCATTAAACATGAAGAAAAGGTCTTGATTGATAAAAACCCCTTTTGGTCCCATACAACTTCAAGAAAGGGTTTGGATTGATCAAAACTCCCCTTTTGTTTGATCCAACTTCAAGAAAAGTCCTGGATTCATTTAAACCCTCTTTTGTGCAATTCTATCTAAAGAAAAAGCTTGTATTGATTAAGAACTCCTTTTGGTCCTGGATTTTTTAAAACCCCTTCTTTGTCTACTCCAATCTCAACAAAAGTCCTTCAGCTAATTGCAAGATCATCAAACTTCCCCTTGTAATTTTTAAACAACTTTGCTGCCTCAGGACTGCCCATCAGAGACTTGTGGGCAAATGTTTGTTCACTTAGTTCATACACATGAGCCAGATTTGTGGGAAGTCTGGATGGTTTTGTTTGCCTAAAAAATTCAATCACCTTATGGTGTGGTCATATCCTATTCTCTATACTATAAGATAAAAGATGAAGATACAAGACCACAATGCTTGGTTGGAAGCCAGTAGTATATTTCAAGAAATCCATTTTTTTTGCATCTTATCTATTCCAACAACAAGTGTACGAGGAGCCTTCTTTACAATCTGTATGATCTCATTCTCTAAAAGACCAAATGTTGCCATATGTTTTAATTTATTTTCATAATTTTCCAGTCCACTACTAGCAACAACCGTAAGGGCATCTACAAATGCTTTTGATCCCTCCAAAAAACCTAGGTTTCGTACATATTCAATCTTCAATTTCAGCGACTCTTCACTATTGGAGAAGATTAATCCGGGCCTCGACCTCATTAGATATGAAAGTAGCTCATCTTGCATCCTTGATTGCACTAAAATATCTATTTTAAGTTTTAATTTGTCAACCCCCATGTTACTGCTAGTAAGACCTAATGACTCCATGAACTCAATCTTGGGCTTTAACTGGGCATCCATTTTGAGTGCCAAAATAGAGGGGTGTATAAAAAGTATTTTCCTTACCTAATTTTCAGTGAAACCCAAGTCTCTGAAGAACTAGACTGTCTGCTGGGCTCTGTGGGTGGATTTGGTTTTAAACATTCCAGCCTGCCTGATACCAAGATCGGATACTTGGGACTCAGAAAGCCCACATTCATAGAGCAAAAAATGGGTCATAGCATTTTGTTGTTGCTACCTGTTGTTGATGTTTTAGTGGTTGGAGATATCCTTCTGCCAAATTTAAATAATGAAAAGTTACATATGAAGAGATGCTAAAGCATATGAAGAGACGCCTTGATTTGTATATAGACATCAATTCAATCACTTCATTGACATCTCTAGTAGTAGATCATCATTTCCATTAGCAGGAGATTAATTTCAAGGAGAAACATATTCATTTGTATCTTTGCATCTAGGAGAGGTGCTATTATTCATTATATCAAATTTAGCCTTGTGTTGGGTGTTCATGGTCTTATGTGTTGCATTTTTTGATTGCTTACATTTCAGATCCTAAAACTAACATGGTATCAGAACAGGCCTAAGAAAAGATTTGATTAGACAAGATTTGATCAAATTTAAGCTGTTAAGACAACTCTTTCCTTGGTGAATTTAAGAAAAATCAACTTTGATAGGAAGACATTGAGGAATTATCTCGAGAGTCATTAGAGAAGTTGATCTATGGAGAAATATTTCAGTTTGAGGAGCATATCAAATTTCTTCTTGGGTGGTGATTTTGCTGGTAGAAGTTTGTGTTTTTCCTTGGCATCATAGACGTGACTTGCTGTGTGATTTCATTTATGTTTGAGGGTGATTTCATCTTGCATAGATGCAACTTCAGTTACTATGAATTTTGGAAGGCATTTTTTTTTTAAATATATATGATCATCCTTGTTGGTCAAGATGACTTCACCTAGTCATATCATTTACATCAGAAAACTAAATGGAAGTTGAACCATTATTCGTGGGAATAAAACTAAAAGTCATCGCAATTTTTGAGAGGAAGCTTAAATTAGTCTCTTAATTGTATTGGGGCAAATGGAGGTCGAGGCTATTGAGTTTTGTTTTTACAGTGGATGAAGATGAAATGAAAAGACCATCACAATAAAGAGATAAGTATTTTATGTGTGTATCTTTGAATAATGATGTAGCTAATTCATGCACTAACATTGGGAATAGTGAATCATGTATGCTTCTAGCATTGGTCTAGATATTTCTCTTGGGGGTAGTTTGATTCTATGAACTATTAGTAATCTCTCTAAAATGCTTCTAGGATGGATTGAGGAGCAAAAGGATGATGAGAGACTGCATAAGGAATTCAAAGGGAGGAAGAGCTTGAGGCATCTTTTGAGGAAGGCATGCCGACTGGAGAAATGAACAATCATGGAGTCATAGCTTGCAACCATGGGACTGGGACTGAGTTGGTGGCACATAACTTCATTGGAGACATCTCTCGAGGGCACAAGGTTAGGTCAGCCTTGGATGAGGAATTTGCATCAGCAAAGAAGATTGAGAAAGATGAAGACACTAAACAATGGAGAACCCTTTCAAATTGTCATTGCGATTAGCTACTTCGAAGAGGAGGAAATGACATTCAGAGGGAGTTAAATTTTGAGAATAAAAGGACTAAGGCTCTGAGATCAGTCAATGGAGGGGAGTTCACTTCCAGAGGATTTCCTTGCAATCTCTGAGGTAGGGATCAAGAGCGAGTTCTGTGACTCAATGAGAAGAAGTGAAGGTTGCAGTGCTTAGAAGACCTCTTCAGATGTTGAGAACAAAATTGAACAAGACTGTCAATCCAAATTTGACATTGGTAGCTTCAAAAACCTATTTAGAATAGGGTGATCTGGGATGAGATCGAGGAGGACAGTCTTGAACTCTCGCAAGTCAGTAGTGCCAGAGGTGTGCATTGAAAACTGTTCCTCTAAGGCAAGCATTGCAGGTAATCTTGGACAAGGAGGTCAGAAGGTTGATGCAAGTACTTGGAGCTTCAGAGGGAGTCACATCATCATGAAGATTTGTTGTAATGTATATTTCTCTATGATAGAGAAATATGAGGTGAAAGCCCTTGTAGTGTATATTTCTCTGTGATGGAGAAATATGAGGTGAAAGCCCTTGTAGTGTATATTTCTCTATGACAGAGAAATATGAGGTGAAAGCCCTTGTAGTGTATATTTCTCTATGATGGAGAAGTATGAGGTGAAAGCCCTTGTAGTGTATATTTCTCTATGACGGAGAAGTATGAAGTAAAAGCAATTGTAGTGTATATTTCTCAGTGATGGAGGAATATGAGGTGAAAGCCCTTATAGTGTATATTTCTCTATGATGGAGAAGTATGAGGTGAAATCCCTTGTAGTGTATATTTCTCTGAGATAGAGAAATATGAGGTGCAAGGCCTTGTCTATCTCTGAGATGAAGATGTGGTTCTTTCCACCCTCTAGGAGTAGCCATGGTGGACGTCATGTTGAGTGACTCCATGAAAATGTTTCTTTCCACACATGGGAGTAGCCATGGTTGACGTCATGTTGAGAGACTCAATGACAACATCATGTTGAGAGACTCCATGATGAATCCTTTGTACTTGTGTTTTTCCACACATGGGAGTAGCCATGGTGGATGTCATGTTGAGTGACTCCATGACGACAGCACATTGAGAGACTCCATGAAGGGCACTTGTGCACATGTTTCTTTCCACACATGGGAGTAGCCATGGTGTATGTCATGTTGAGTGACTCCATGATGAGATCACGTTGAGAAACTTTGTAATGAACTATTTCACAAATGGGTGTAGCCATTGTGGATGTCATGTTGAGAGACTCCATGATATGGATATCTAGAAGGATGCCTCCCTAGCTAAGAGGGTGTGTTGATGTTTTAGTGATGGGAGATATCCTTCTCCCAAATTTAAATAATGAAAGTCACATATGAAGAGACATCAAAGCATATGAAGAGACATTGAAGCATATGAAGAGATGCCGATGCATATGAAGAGTCACCTTGATTTGTATATATACATCAATTTAATCACTTCATTGACATATCTAGTAGTAGATCATCATTTCCATTAGCAGCAAACTGATTTCAAGGAGAAACATATTCATTTGTATCTTTGCATCTAGGAGAGGTGCTATTATTCATTGTATCAAATTCAGCCTTGTGTTGGGCCTAAGTTGTAAGCAGATTTCTGCTCTTATTCCTTCAATATATAAGAGATATATTTGCTAGGTTTTTCTCTTTTGAGTAGGAGGGTTTTCCCAGGGTAAACATCCTATTCATTATCTTATGTGTTGCTTACATTTCTGATCCTAAAACTAACACTTGTAATCTTCTTCTGCTTATGTTTGTGATTTATTTGTCGGTGTGGCATTAGACAAATTTGAGGTGGAGAACAGTGAATGTTTTGAGAAAATACAATATGGTACAATGTACCTAACTGGTGAGAGACTACATTTGAGAAATAGCATTGTATGGACATTCACCAAATCAAACCCTGGGCTAATCAAACCCTAGGCAAATATTTCAAGCTACAAGAACACTCAAAGAGAGCAATATGCTTCAAAAATGAGTAGGTAAATCTACAAATAAGCTCTTTATATAACCAAGTGCAAGGAACATAAACAAGCATTTTGCTATCATCGTCATGTTCAAGGTCATTTTACTTAAACTTGCATAGGTCTTATAGACAAGGTTCAAGACCTCATTAACAACAACACAATCAAAGTTTAAGGGTTAATGATAGTGAAAATCCATTTGTTGCACCTTCTAACAATAAATTGTAAGTTTATGTAAATCTATTTCCACATGATTCACACAATGTTTTAAAGCACTTGATTTGGATAACAATTATGGTAATGAGGACATACCATATGGTCACACTTTTGTGGGAAACACTGAGGCTAATGTTGCATCTTCTTCTCCCCCTCCTTTAGGTCCACTAATTTTATTTTATAATGAGAATATCCAACCAAACAATCATTAAGGACTATTATATATTTGAGCATACATGCAAAACTAGGAAATTTATGATGTTCTAAATAATCCAATGAGCTAATAAAATATATGCATTGAGGATATTTTAGTTTGTAGAAAACAAAACCACAATTATATGCTCATTCAAGAGGTTTTTTTTAAAGATGACCAATGAATGTTAATTGAAACCCTAGGTTGTGTCATCTTATCAATTGAGTTCAAACTAACACATGTAGAATTTTTATGTCATGACATCCCTACTATGGACAAATTCACTATTTTTTTTAGATATCCATGGTTAGAACATCTAAAAGTATTTCCTTTTATGGTATACCAATGTGTTAAATTTGTACATTGAAGGAAAATTTTGAAGATTTGAAGAGACAAAGACAAAAAATTATGAAGATGAAGAAGTCATTCATAATGCATTTCAAAATTTGTTTCAAGAGAAAAATAAAAAACAAATGAAGAAACAACAATCACAACCAAAGAATTCTAATAAAGACACAAATTCCAAAACAAAAAAATAGATGATATAAAGAAAGGACATGTTAAACAAGAGCAAAAAGAAAGAAGAAAAGACAATACAAGTACCTGAAATTCATGCACAAAATACTATATGGAAGAAAAAACAAGTTGTTGTGGTTCACCAAATGCATATCATTCCATGATAACCACAAGTTAACTAGTAGGAGTGGGTATGAAGAGAAGTGCCTAATGTTACATGTTGAATATGTGTTTGAGCCTAGCATGAAGGAATACCAAGAAGAAACACATGTCATTGAAAAGGTGAGTCAAGATAAACAACACTCAAAAGAACTAGAAGATAAATTGGAGGACATTCTTTGGGAACATGATGGTGATCTAATTCATGAGCCACAACATGTGGTGTCAAAGGTGGCACCTAAAAAGAAGTTGGTCCAATGAGTTATGAGCATCACTTTAGCATATATTCATATATACCTATAGCTTGGATTTTATTTTTATCCTCTTAATTTTTCTCTTTCCCTTTGACATTTGCCTTTTGTATTATGCCTTGTATTTTGTGCTTTTCACATCCATTTCAACTTTTGTATTTGATTTCACATTGCATGTCCCTCATGTGGGGGTATTTTCAGATTCTAATATCTTTTGACATGCATATGCATTGATTACCTTTGCTTACTTAGGTTTTAATTTCCCATTATTTTCATTTCCCTTTTTGTTCCTTATTTTTATATGTTATTATGGCCCTTGCCCTTTACCATGGTGATTTCTCATTTTGCCTTCTTTCATATGCCTATGATCATTACACTTTGTCTATGCTTGTTTGTACCTATTACATAATCCCTAGTCTTTGACCATTATCTACATCACTTTTCTCTACCTTTCTTACTAGAGCTTACACATAGAACCTTAAGTTTTACATCACAATCCTATATTTATATATTGAGTTTATATTGATATATCACTATTGATTAATAGGGTCAACAAAAAAATAAAAATATTACCACAATGGAGATTTAATCTGGTAAAGCATATGATTAAGCCAATAAAAATAATGAACCAATGAAGAAGCAATGCATCAAACTATTCTCTCTTAAAATTATATCTTTTCTCTTACAAAATGATGTTGAGTTTCAATGTGTTTTGATCTAGCATGATAAATTAGGTTGTTTGCCAATATCATTGAACTTTGATTTTACACTTGATAGGTGTTGGTCCTTGTTGTTCTCCCATGTATTCAAGAATGCAACTTAACCAAATAGATTCATAGGTAGCACCACACAATGATTTATTCTCAGCTTCAATAGCTTAGACAAAGAAATAATTGGTTGCTTCTTGTTTTTCCAAGACAAAATGCCTAATCCTATAGTGAATGCATATCTAGTGGTAGATATTTTGCCATCTAAATCACTTGCCCAATTAGAATCTAAATAATCTTTCAACTCAATATTCAAATGATTAGTGTTTTCAATATCAAATTTAATAGTTCCTTGTAGGTAACAAATAAATCTCTTGGCTACTTTGAAATGGGTCTCATGTGGCTTAACCATGAATTGACTAAGTATGTTGACTGAGTATGCAATACCAAAGCTTGTTGTGGTTAAGTAGTTCAAACTTCCCACTAGTTGTCTATACAAGTGTCATTTACTTCTTTTGTATCATCATCAATGTGGAGCTTAGCATTCTATTTTAATAGAAGAGAGACTAATTTGTACTCATGCATATTAAACCTTTTGACCAATTTATTTGTATACTTAATTTGAGTAATCAAAGTCTTACCATCTTCCCTCCATATCTTTAATGAAGGTAAGAAGGTGATCAGAATTTAATCTATAACTGAATAAATAAAGTTAACCATGGTCTAGGTTTGGTTTATATTTTAGATTATTGTTGTAGAGTAAGGCTCAGTAAAAGATTAAGTATCTAGTATATAATTAATGTTTTTTCAATGTATTAAGTAGTATGATTTGGTACCAAAATTCAAAACTTTGAGTAATAGAGATGTATATTTTTTGTATGTAGTATGGAGCAATTCATTTGCCCCCCAAAAGTGAGCCTTTGTGTCATCTCATAAGTGAGATATATCTAATGTTGTACTTCATCAAGTTATTGATGCTAATTTTGCAACTGAGAATTGATTGTATCAAGTTATTTAGGGTCCTTGAAATAGTGGTAAAATTATTCCCATTCTACTAGTTCTTAATTTTTTTTCTATTTGTCATCATCTTTTTTTGGTTTGGTAAGGCAAGTCTTTGGCATTTTGTACTTTTTTTAACGCTATTCTTATGTTTGAGTCAATTAATTTATTCTTACTATATTATAGGGTTCCAAAATGTTTCTTTGGATTCCTTTTTGAATTCACTCATGTTTTGATAGATTCTTTCTCTATGACACCAAAAGTGTTCTCGATCAATAATTTTGTATTTTGTTGGACTATTTGTTGTTTGGGAAAGCTTGATGTCTATGAGCAAGTGGTTGTTTTTCAGTTATTGCATTTACTACAACGAACTAATAGTTTCCCAAATAGCTTATTTTTATTAAAAATATATACTTTATTCTTGTATGTGTCTCTGTTTATGTTTGTTATGAAGTGAATTCTTTTATAAAGCAACCCTCATTATTGTGTGGTGTGGAAGTATTCCATACAAGTCTTAGTTGCTTATAGGTAATTTTTAAGTTTTTGAACCATCCAAAGTCTATTTGTAATTGATGTCAGTGTTCTTTTTTGGGTTTACACTACGTTTTTTTCCTTCTTGGGTTTACGTTTTTTTATCGGGTTTACACTATGTTTTTTTTCTTCCTAGGTTTACACTTTGTTCTTTTCTAGATTTACACTACACTTTTTTAATCCTAGGGTTACATTGTTTTTTTCTTCATGGGTTTACACTATGCTTTTTTAATGGACTCAACTAGGTTACATAGATATTGGCATCTCTGCCATTAAGTAGATTACAACATAGATATAATTTATGATTTGAGCTTATCCTATTTAACAAAATTAAAATGAATTTCAAACATAAATTAAAGTATATAAAAGTCATTTAAATCGATATGTATACTATTCTATAACACAATATTGAAATGAATGGATTTCAAATTTTATTATACTTGCAATGGTGAAATTTGCATGCCCATGCCAATTTCCATCTAGTTTTGGGCCCATTTTTATGGAATGTCTTAATACAATTACACATTGACAAATTATGCTCTATTGTGTAAAGTTGGGTGAATTTTTCAATCTTTTATTCATTTCCATTTACACATCCATATGTTTGACCTTATTCCATCTTTATTTGCATAATTTAATCATATATTTTTTCCATTACTATCTATTTATTGCATCTATCATTGTATCCATATCTATACATTTATTTACCATCTTAAGATTTACATCTTGTCTCAGTTGTGATATTTGGGTTCTACCCCAAGCCATATAAGTTGACCCCCAAAATTCAAAAAATTAAAATTTAAGTTTTGTTGACTCTCTTTTTCATTAGTCATTGTTAGTTGACATGGTACATATCTACATGATCTATTACTATATCTTGGTATTTAAAAGCATTCAATGTGCATTTGTAGGGAGAAATCAAGAGCATACGTTTGAATTATTATAGAAACATTTTGATTTGGAGAAATAAAAAGAACCAAAATTTGCATCAAACCATCAAGGACACTTGCTTTTTGAAAGTGTAGTCTTTGATATTTGTCCATGACTATAAAGTTGGTCTTGTAATTCACCTTTTTTGAGGTATTTTTAAATATCGTGAGTCCTTACACATTAATAGACCTTGGAGTTTGATGTGACATACTCTTCAATAATCCACATTAAGCTAGATTGATTTTGTGTTATAGGCCGATCTCATGTGTCAATTGTTTTCATGGAGATGAGATTAATCTCGAGGAGCATGGATTAAATTTGCAAAATATTCTACAAGAAATTAGACCTTGAAGCAATGAGCATGTCAAGAACATTAATTTTTGATAGTGACAAATCAATTCTTTGTTGCATCTACATATCTCATAATCATTGTTCCAAGAGATAAATAACCTTATCCATTTGCATTTACTTTTTGTAATAGCATTTCCACTTATCAATTTCCATTTGTTTTAATTAAGCATGGTTTATTGTGCTTTATTTGTATGCATTTATTTAATTAACTTAGATTGATTCTTGTAAAGTGATTTAGTTCTTTATAGTTGTAAAAGAAAATGAACTTTCCCTAAGCCTAATCTAGGCTAATCAAATAAGATGCATGCACATAAGCATAAATTAACCTAGATTAATTAATTGAGTTGTAGGTTGTATAATTCAATAAAAATGTAAAGTTAGGAAAGTAAATGCTAATTGGATAGGGGTAATTTGTTGTGTTTGAAGAAGAAGAATAATTCTGTCAATGCATAAATTTTGGATGCCTCATGGGAAAAAGGGCATATGATCTAGTTTGTAGTTTGCTTCGATATTTGAATAATTGGTTTGAAGTGTGTAGGGTTGTGTTTGTGAATTAGGGTGAGATTTGTGTGTGCACCAATTTTTGAATTATTTTTTTGTTGTCTGAAAATTGCAATATTTAAAAATAACTTTAGAGGATTCCTAGTATGTTGTAATGGGACATGTTTTCTAGGTCAACACCCAAAAAACTTAAGTGAATGATTGAAGACAACAAATCTTAGTTGTGCAAATGCGTTAAGATGAATGAGTAGATCTAGATTCATCTTAGTGCACCAATATAAGTATTCCTAACACACTCCTTTACTGCTACTTATTAGAATGATAAATGAATGCAATTAAATGCCTTTAAACACAAGAAAATAGCAATACATCATGCAAATGAGCAAGTGAGGAGTGGGAAATTTGTAATCTAAACTTGAATATTTAAATTTTGGTGGTTAATTTTCATGGATGTTGTGCTTGCAAGAGACCTAAGATGAGATGGGATGCATGGGAATTGATGCAAGAGTAGGTGTAATAAATGGTTGTTGTATAGGAATATGTATGGGTAGAAATAGGATAAAGTGAAATGTGTGGGAATATGTGTAAATGGGGATGGGGAAAGAATTGGGTAAGGAGCCTAACTTTGGACAAGATTGTGTCATTTGTTGATATGTAATTATATTGAAGCATTCCATCAAATGTGCTGAAAACTAAATGAAAAATGACATAGTTCGCAAATTTCACCATCACATTTTTCCCCCACTTTGAGGTGCATGTGAATCTTGGAATATCAATTATTTCAAAGTATGTAGCACTCACAAAACATGGATAGAAAGTAGATATTTAGACATAGAAAGATATTCTTGAGTTTCATATAAAGTAATGGACCTTGTAGAATGTAATCATATAAGTTCATCCTTTTGCATGCTCTCTCCATGGGAGCCTACAAAAAAGAGAAAATATATGTCTGAGTGGCTACTATAATGCAAGAAGAATTTCATAATCAATAATCATAAAAGAGAGGAGGAAATAAGATAAGAAAAATTTTGTTTGTACCAAAAGTGGTAATGCTTTGCCTTGCTTGGTGGTCATTTGGTGACATAATGTGGCATTGGCATGTCACTTTCTACTGATGAGTATATGTAAGCATCTATAACTCTATGAAACTCAAATATGCCCTCTATTACAAGGTTATAATTTGGGGAAAAGTTGAAAAATGGGAAGGAGTAGGAAAACAAGGTCAAGTGAGAATGCAAGCTTGAAGCAATCAAAAAGTGAGGAGGATAGAGATAATAGAGATGGAGACACAATAGACAACTTTGAATGTGAAGATGAGTGGGGTGGACCTTCTGAAGGTGACAAGGATTTTCACCTTTTAGACATTTATTTGGATGCCTATAGAAGTGCATGCTCTTCTTGGCACACCAATCTCCCAAGGAGACATTTGTGGAGGACTAGTGCTAGATTGACAATGGGGTGTGGCCCCCTCTGGATGGTTTTGGCCAGGGGTTGTGCAAGGTTTTCCTGCTCTCCCATGGTGAGCCTATGAAAGTCACTTCTATTGTTGTTGTGCCGTGTTAAGTTGCTAGGCAGGGGGACGCTACAACTATGATTTTGTAGGGTACTATGGACACGGGTTTGGGGGTATTAAGTGCTTAGAATACCAAGGCATAAGCTTTCTCATTCTTTAATGTTGTATTGATGGGTTTGGAGAAGGTTCATCCCTTGCTCAGTCACCCTTGCTCGAGCCTTCATCGAGGGTTGTTGATAGATGCTGTATTGACTCTCTTAAAGAACAAGAAAACTACAACGGTTAGAAACACAAACAAGATGCATTAAACACACACATTTATACCTTGAAATCTTCCTCCTCCTTGATAAGGTTGAGAGCTTAGCACCCACAAGCTCTAGCTTTACCCAAGGCCATACTTTCAATTTGAAATGCTCTCAATGGAACTACAAATCACTATAGCCTAGCTAAATTGATGGAAATGGGTGAGAAGATGAAGGAAATTTTAGCATAATAACTATACTCAAAGATTTGATGATAAAATGGCTTGTGAGAGCTTGTATTTATAGGCAAAATAGAGGGAGATTTGATCCTATTAGAGGAAATGTGAACAATAGCATTAAACAACTAAATATCCAATAACTCAATGGAAATAAGACAAATACAAATAAACAAAAGATATACCTTTGTAGACTGATTTACCTTGTAGCTTTCATTGTTGCCTATCTTTCTTTGATCTTGTTTGATTATGAGCTCTCAGAAGTTATACTTCCTTACTATTAAGATGACAAAGATTGAACGGCTCTGTAGATGATTATGCAATGCAACTACAATGCAATAACTAATGAAGATGAATGATTTGATAATGGAGACATGATGGATGATAATGAGATGATGATAATGTGAATGCAATGAAAGGGTTTTTGCCAAAGGCATGCTGGTAGGATTTCTACAGAGTAAGATTGCTAAAGCTTAGATGATGAAAATGAGGGAATGAGGATTCCTTTTATAGGCTCAAGAGAGGGTAAATCCAAGTGTCAATAGATCCATGACTAGAGGAATTACCTGTGAGGTGTATGGTTGTGGAAGCTTGAGGGAATGTGCACCAATTAGAAGAGGACAAGTGTCCAATCTCATTCATGAGTTATGGGAGTTAGCAGAATAGATTGAGGAGTTAACAGAATAGATTGAGGAGTGAACTCAATTGACTAATTGGTTAACAGAATAGATTGATGAGTTAACTAATTTGACTAGAGGATAAATAGGACATGTGGGTGAAAGGATATTAGCTAATTAAATATTAAAATATTTAATTATGTGTGCAACATGGTAAGGTGGAAAGGTGAGGTGGAAAGGTGATGTGGATTTATGGAATTAGGACTTTGGAATAGAAGAATTTAGGATTAATTAAATAATTAAATTATTTAATTAGATGAGACTATAGAAGAATTGGGGAATTTAATTAAATAAGTTTATTTTATTTTACTATTAGAGGGATGTGAACCATTTAAATAAATTAGGATATTTATTTAATTGATAGAAGAATGAGAATAAAATGTTTGACACGAGCCAATTTTAGGTGTATACATTTTGCCCCTCTTTGATGCAATGTGTTTTATCACATTGTTTCAAAGAATAAAATTTTTTTGTGATTGATACATGCCCTAGTTTGCCCCTAGTATAGGTTTAAGATGATAGGATACCCCCTCAGAAGATTGGATGGGAAGATGTGATGACAGGATGATAGACAATCTCACAATGAGATAGGTTGATAGGATAGATGGGAGAAGAAATTAGGTGACACGGAAGGAAAATGGGATAATAACCATGCCGTAGCATGTACAAGGTTGAACTCCTCCAATTAGGGCTCATTTTTCTATATATAGGTATGTGGGGTCACAATCCTAGTCATTTGTACACTCGTCTTTTGTGAAGAGAATATAGGAGCTCTGGTGTGATAGCAGCGTGAAGCAGTCAGCAAAGATGGACTAGATTCCAATAGCCAGCCACTGATTTGAGAGGATCTGATGATTCAGTCGGCCAGCAAAGTACGAACCCCCAGTACGTAGCCTTTCAAACTTGGTTGATTTTGCATTTATTAGGGTCAAAGCTTAGGTCAAAGTTGGCATGATTGAATGCATGATTTTATCGTTTCAGTGCAAATGAGCTAAAGAATATGTACAAACACTTCGATTCTACACAATTAAGCTAGGAATTAGTGCAAATATGCAAAATTTACAATTGATAAGTAGTTATGTGCAAACACATAGGGATTGAGCACATCTAGATTTATGCACGCAAACAGTAATCAGTCTGGCGCATCTAGGGTTTAGCCACGCATTCAGTGGTAGAATGTGCAAGCAACTAGGGATTAGGTGCTTTTGATGAGAAAACATGCAAATGACTTAAAGCCACGCAAATAACTCCTGTTTTGGCAATTTTCCTAAAAAAGTGCAAATGACAAGGGATTCAGCGCATTTGATGCAAAGCTGTGCATCTGGTAAACAGAGCTATGCATCTGATAGGTTTGGTAAAATACTTAGCTAGTTTGATGAAGTCGGCATCTTGATTGATGTTGGCCAACTGATAGGTCATCTTCGAGATTGATTAAATCTCAGAAGAGAGGATATGATAGGTTAGCTAAGTACTTTGTGTGATTTGATAGATTTGTGGCTTAGTTTGACTTAGTGTTTTAACACACTTTGTTATCGATTTTGCAGGAGATTCTAGATCATGTTCTGATGTCACGGGAGAGATTCCCCCTGACGCAGCTGCTTAGGCCTTACTTGACTAAGACTAACCATTTGGTGCTTGAGTTGACTGGCTTATGGTATGTTTTCTTCATGCCCAAGATGTGGGCTAACCTTAGATTGCTAACTGCTTTGGGTGAGAGGTACCACAGTGAGACGGGCACATTTCACTTGCCCACTGGAGAGATGATGGTGATGCTAGAGGATGTTCACTGGATTCTATGGATTCCCATTCAGGGTGAGCTGGTGGAGTATGAATCGGCAATAGGAGCTGGTTTGGTTGAGTGTAGATGAGTGTTTGATGAATCTGACTTAGAGGGTACAGAGATCAACTGGGCAGACATTGCAGAGTACTACGAGCCCCTGCTAGCTATCTTAGCAGGTTTGATTGGAGGTGTTGTATGCCCTGAAAGGAGATCGTGCAACTTCTAGGTTGGATGGAGACAGACCCTAGAGAAGATAGTTCAGGAGGGGACATGGTTTGCCTGGGGTCCTTACATCTTGGTCCACTTATACAATGACTTGCATCAGTTTGTGTATGATGGGGCTGCTAGTCTTTCTACTAGTGGTTCGCTACTTCAGATTTGGGCTTGGTTGCATATAGTAGTGACACGGTTGATCGGTATGGAAGTGAGGGAACATGACTGACGCTACTCTTATATGTTTTAGGATATTCTTTCCCAACCCAAGCTGGGGAAGTTAGAGTATTGGTGTCACACATTGGATAATGTGGACGAGGTGATATGGCAACCATACCTAGATTGCGAGGTGTGGGATGAGCAAGCAACAAAGTTGCCTTATTGTTTCTAGACTTGATGGCTTATAGGGAGGACTCACTACATACTAGAGTGTCACCTTGTTAGTCATGTGCATCGACAGTTTGGCAAGATTCAGGGCATGCCCCAGGGTAATGCTATTTTTGCCCGGATGCACAAGGAGCGTCCACTATGGGGTCCTTGGCATCATATGAGATAGCTAGGATGAATTTTTTGTAGCTTCCTTACCAGGCATGGGATCTAAGGTGGGATATAGTAGATGTAGGCATGACAACAAATTTTGAGGCATACTTTACTACTCATTTGGTTCCTAGATATTTAGGTCCTGGAGAGTTGGTTCTGCATCTTGAGGATGATGATGAGGAGGAGGATGATGCCCCTCGATAGAGGAGGGGATGACGGCGAGGTGGTAGGGGTGGAAGAGGCGGCAAGGGAGGAGGAGATGATGGAGGTGGGGATGGCGAAGTTGATGGAGGTGGGGGTGGCAGAGGGGATGACGGAGATGATGGTGGGGATGATGATAGGCCAAGGAGAGTGAGACAGAGGAGAGTGGATCAGACGCAGGCACGAGCATAGGTAGAGGCTGAGGTGTAGCCACAGGTATAGGAATAGGTACAGGTACTAGCACATGCACAGGTACAAGGTGGGTAGGGTGATAGAGAGGCAACAACATTGCGAGCCTAGGTGGCTCAGTTACAGGTATAGGTGGCACAACTATAGGGGCAGGTGGCATAGTTGCAGGGTGATGTCTGCACTTTGGTTCTTGAGTGGGATACAGCCATATAGAGATACACTAGGGGAGAGGCCCTATTACAGGTGCAGCAGACAACAACCTAGGGTCCACATAGCCAGATTGTGGCAGATATGGTTAGGGTGGTATAGGAGATATCCTATTGGAGAGAGCTATATGAGCAGACTATACCAATAGAGTAGAGGGTCAGCAGTTTCCACCCTAGCTCACGAAGCAGGTCGAGGCAGAGGCAGATAGAGAGCATAGGGATGAGACCACCACTTCCTTGCAGGCCACCCAGAATGGGTCCTACAGGGTCTCAACCTCTCCCGCAGCAGCCATAGGATCCAGTACTGTCTGGCGCCAGCTCTACCTAGTCACTTGCTTGGGACATATATCATGTTATGCTAGTTTTGTATACACCATTTTTGACCGGTTGAGACAGATACTTTTTATGACATCATTGTATACTTGGACGTTATTATTATTTTGATATATGATGATAATCTACATGAGTTTGACGTACTATATGCTTGTGTTCTAATGGATGGATTTATTTATTATGCTTATATTGTGATGACATTACTATGTTGATGCTTATGATGCACTTGATATCTATGTGACATGATGCTTTGATGCGACACATGATGGACATGATGACTTACATGCATGTTTATGATCCTATATGTTGATATGTTACTATGAACTAATGCACATTTTGGTGATATTGTAAATGCAACACATGATGGTTTATCTGCTTTTCATATGGATGATGATCTAATATGCAAACACTGTGAGATCTTTGTTTTTGTGAGATTTTTGATTTATGCAATGTTATGGAATCTATGTGGATAAATGACATAACTATCATGATCTAAATGTTTAAGGCCACTAATGTACCTAAATGATAATAGACTAATGATTTACAGACCTATTTATGTTATGCGATATGTTTTATGAATTGTTTTTGTTGTCTAAGTATACTCAATCATAAAATAAAAGAACACTTAGAAGAATTGATTTGTGCATAATGAAAGGAAAATTAGAAGAATGAATTGGTTAATGGATAAAATTAGATAGGCGGATAACTATCAGTAGAATTGGATCTTTGTGACACTTATATAAATGGTATGTATGGAATGCTTATAAATGAAATGCAATTTGGTATGTATGATAGTGGACTTTGTTATCTTCTTGTGCAAGTTTTTGAAGTACTTTGTTTAATCATTGAGCTTTTAAAATGTTGTAAGAAAATACAAGCATCTAGGTATAATTAAACCATGATGACCTAAGTATTACTTACATTGATTTTGATTTAACAAGTTAATACAAGAATCTAAGTATAATTGAACCAAGATGACCTGAGTATTGTTTATGGATCAACAGACAAGGGTTACACCTATTTCATGTTTAGACCTCTGATGTCCTCAATGATCATTATGTTGATCATGTCGTTAGACAAGGCTTAACATTATTAAAGGTAAACCCACAAAATAACAGAGAAATAAAATAATCATGTTCCATCATAGCATCTCTAGTTTTTGACATCCTTGAGTAGCATAGGAGACATAATAACAAAAATCATGATATAAGACTTTAAAGAACCATTAAAAACCTTCTTGCCATTGATATGTTTTTCTTGCAATAACTGATAAAGTCATGTTTGATGTTTTAGGCAGGCTAGGATTTTGCCAGGTGTAGTTTAAATGTCTTCTTTGTCAAGATGATGTTTAAAGCTTGCTTTGTTGCGCTAATTGTGTCTAGTGATAAAACCATGATCTAGTTTGTTATCCACTAAGTTGTAGCATTCAAAAATCCAATTCACTAACTAGGTCAAGGATTTGCCCCCAGTCAAGTAAAGGATCGATTTATTATGGATGAACTGACAATAGACACGAATAAATATGCTTGTATGGTATTAGCTTCTCATCCTTAGTTTGATAATTGTCATTTAATTGGTTAATGATGAGTTGTGAGTCCCTATACACATGAAGTTCCTTGACTTTCCAATCTACTGCCACTTTCATGCCGATAACTAGTGCTTCATACTCAGCCACATTGTTAGTACATGGGAATATAAGTCTGTATGACTTGGGGATTGTATCTCCATGTGGTGTTACCAATAAGATTCCTTCTCTAGATCCATGTTGAGTGTATGATCCATCAAAGTAAAGTTTCCAGGCAGTGGTAGTGATGTTGAAGATAGACTCATCTAAAAATTCAAAGCTCAGTGGATTGTTGTCTGTCAAAGGTGCATCCGCCAGCTAATCTGCAATGACCTGTCCTTTTATTGCCCTTCTATCTACATACTCAATATCAAATTCACTAAGTATCATGACCCATTTAGATATTCTATCTATTAGGGTAGCTTTGCTAAGTAGATATTTTAATGGATCAATCTTTGCCACTAGCTTGATAGAGTGTGAGAGCATGTAGTGTCTCAAATTTTGTGAAGCAAAGACAATTGCAAGGCATGCCCTTTCAATTGGTGTATACTACAGTTCATAACCTACTAGTGCCCTACTGATGTAGTAGATTGCTTATTCCTTTGTGGTTTTGTTGGGTTAGAAGTGCTCCAAGAGCTGTGGGTGTAGCTGAAATGTAGAGTAGCAACAACTCGCCCTGAATCGGTGGCATCAAGACTGGTGGGTTCATTAGATACTCCTTTAGATGCTGAAATGCTTGTTCACACATGTCATCCCATTTGAATGGAATTTTTTGTGTAAGAGATGTGTAAATGGTTGACACTTATCTACCAGTTGGGAGATAAACCTTATGATGGACTGCAACTTTCCTTGTAGAGACCACAACTGACTCAGATTCTTAGGTGGAGGCATTTCCATGATTTCTTTTACCTTGGATGGGTCCACCTCTATTCTATTAGCTGATACGATATATCCCAGGAGCTTACTAGATGTGACTTTGAAAACACACTTTTTTGGATTTAACCATACATTAAACTGCTCTAGTCTTGTGAAGATCTTGTCCAAGACTTGTAGATGTCCTCTGGTGAGTGACTTGGCTAGGATGTCATCTACATAATCTTCCATGATGGTGTGCATCATGTCATGAACGATTGTTGTCATTGTCTACTGATATGTTGCCCCTGCATTCTTTAGTCCGAACAATAGGTACCCCATGGACATGTGAATGCCATTTTGTGTTGATCCTCCGACGCTATTTTGATTTGGTTATAGCCAGAGAACCCATCCATTAAGGACAACATGGTGTGCCCTTCCATTAGATCGACAATGATATCTATGTTTGGCCAAGGAAAGTTATCTTTTGGACAAGCCTTGTTTAGATCTCTAAAGTCATTACAAATTCTTATCCTCCCATCGGGTTTGGAAATAGGCACAATATTAGAAACCCACTCTAGATAATCAATGGCTTTGATGAACCCTACATCTAGTAGTTTCTTTAGTTCCTCTTTGACCATTAATGCTATATGTGGGTGCATTTTTCTTAGTTTCTGTTTAACAGGCTTAGCTCCTAGAGCTAGTAAAAGATGATGCATTATAAGGTTTGGATCCAGTCCTGACATATCTGCATATGACCAAGCAAAGTTAATCTATTTCCTCTTGAAAAATTTGGTGAATTCTAGCTTTTCTTGCGCAAATAATGATTGTGCCATATGGATTGTCCTTAGGTTCTCTTCTGTGTCGATGTTTATTGGTTGAGCTAGTTCAATCAATATTGAAGATCTCTCCTGATATGCATGGTAGGAGAGAGTGCCAATCCCTTCATCTGTCGGTGCCTCAGAGAGGTTTTCACCACCAGATATGCCTTTTCTTTTTACTTTTTCATGATCTAATACTGCCACGGAGCAGTTTTCACCGTTAGATCTACTTTTTATTCTTATATTTTTCTGACTGAAGGGATTGGCACTCTCTCCAAATTATGCCACATTGTTAAGTTCGATGGTGAAGCCAGCCTTGTTCTCCTGCAGGTAAATGGTCCCTAAGATCTAGATAATTGATGATAGCATCATCATTTTGGAATGTATCTAGTTTAGGGGTAGTATCTTGCAAATCCCAGTCTATCAATTTAGGATACATTAGGGGTAATGGATCATCTGGTTGGTTCAGTTTAAGGGTGGTGATGGTTAGAATGGAGTTGTTTGAATAGGTAAAGGTATTGACAAGGTCTATTATGGTACTCTCCTCAAGTTGGTTTGTCGAGTGTGGCATCATACACTCTTCATGAAGTTCATATTCATCATATTATGGATCAAACTCTAGCGATCTAGCCCTAGAGTTTTGTCCCTCATGCATCGTATAAGTAGAGCTATATTGTTGAACCATGTCAATCTCTTTGTTTTCCCAAGATGTTTCTAAGAGGCTATCCCATTCATACTCATTCGAATAAGTTTCTTTCCATTCTTGTAGTCGGTGAAGCTATTCTATGAAGTTAGTGGTAATTGTTTGTTTATCTTTTGCTTGGAGTTTCTCCTTACCTTTGATCTTCTCTTTACCCTTGTATCCCAACCTAGTAGTGTCTCAGGCTGTGGAAGTAGAGGGTTGAATTGGTTCTATGATACCATCTTTCCTTCACCCTATGGGATCATGTCCTTCACCCTATGGGACCATGTCCTTCACCCTATGTGACCATGTCCTTCATATCCCATCCTTTGTAAAATAAAAAACCCTTGACCATATTGTGTAGTGGATAGCTCAGGTGGATGATCATTTGGTGTGGTTTGACTATCTTCATCTTTGTAAAGCCATTGTAAGAGATCTTTTTCATCACTCTCATCTGATAAGTTTCACCATCTAATGAAAGGACATTTAAAAGGCTCTAATGGCTTGGCCTTGTGCCTAATGGTTTTCCATAAGATTTTGGTGATATACATAGTTGTGCTAGACATAAAGATTGTTTAATGATATATTCTCCAACTCCCTTATCCTTGACTTTGACTTTAAGCTCTGATGTTTTGGAGGTAGAAGCTAGAGAACTTGGATCCACATGGTGTGAAAAAGAGGGAGTTGCTCGATTGGTAGGGATTACAACTTCTAGTTTTGATTGGATGTTGTTGCAATACTAGAACAGGTCAGGGTCTCCTTGTATGTTAATTTCTTGGCCATTGTGTGGGAACTTGATACATTGATGGTATGTTGATGGAACAAATTTCATTGCATGGATCCAAGGTCTACCTAGAAGAATGTTATACGCTAGCTCCATGTTGAGAACTTGGCACACAACATCTCTCTCTACCAGTCCAACTCGTATCAACAAGACCACATTATCTTTGGAAGTTCTCTCTTCTTCGTTATATGCCTTGATAGTTATTTTCTTTTTAGGGTCAATGACATTTTGCAAAAACCCCAATGCAAGGATTAACTTTAACGTACAAATATTCAAACTAGCACCTCCATCTATTAGGACCCTTTTTATTTAGTGTTTATTGATTTGGGCCTCAATGTGGAGGAATGCATTGTGTGGTTGGTTTATGGACATATCATCTTTCTCTGTGAAGGACAAGAAATGCGGTGTGGTTAGATGACCTACCATAGCTTGGAATTTCTCTTGAGTGAGGTTTGTGGGAACAGTTGTTTCTGAGAGAGCTGTCTCTAAGATAGCTTTGTGGGATGGGGATAGATGCAATAACTCCAAAATGGATATGTGTGCGGGTGTTTTATGGAGTTGGTCAAGGATGCTGTATTGGTTCGATGTGGATGATGACTCAAGTGGAGATCCTTATAGAGCAATGTTTCCACAAATAGTGGTCACATTATAGTTGGGATTATTATTGATAGTGATTACATTGATGTGTGAATTACTATGTGAGATATGATTGCCTGTGTACTCATAAGAAATGTTATTATAGTTCGCTTTGTCAGCACCATTGTTGTTTTGATTGGATGATCCTCCTTTCTCATAGTGTGGAAGAGGATTTTTGAATGCTATATGCTCTTCATTTGTGGTATGTCCTTCATTTTTTATCACTTTTTAATCAATGAGGTCTTGCACGACATGTTTTAGCACTTGACAATCATTTGTTTTATGTCTGTTGTTTTTGTGATATTCGCAGAAGTTGGAATCACTCCACCAATCTAGTTTAAATTTTGGTTCATAATCACGCACGGGAGGAAGTGTTATGAGGTTTCCCACAATTAATTTCCTAAGGGCGGATTCAAGAGACTCTCCTAGTGGTGTGAAGTTTCTCCTAGGAGGAAAATTGGTGGGTCTTTGCTCATTACATTGAGGTTTGTTGGATGGTGTGGTGATTTGTGGTTTTGAGAGATTGAAGATTGGTTGCTTTTGCACCACATTTTTAGCATTCACCACACCATCATTTACAATCAGTTTGTTCTTGGTCCAAAATCGTGACTTGTCCACATTATTGTTAGAGATAGGGGTGTCTTTGTATAGCTTAATTTGCCCCTTAGTTATCAAGGCTTTCTCAATGAGTAGCCCCATTTCAATGACCTTACTAAAAGTAGTTGGGCATTGTATTTGGATTTGCTAACTCAGTTCCATGTTTAGGGTGGGAACAAACATTTCTATCATCTATTTCTCTAGTATGTGGTAGGGACACTTGCTTGCAAGTTGTCTCCATCTTTGTGCGAAGGATTCTCCCCCTTTTGCTTGTTATTACAAAGGTCTAACATGGAGATTTCATGTTCGATATTGTATGAGAAATGTGTTACAAATTTATCTAGTAGCTCATCAAAAGTGTGGATGCCGGGAGGTAGGCAGGGGAACCATTCCATTGCTTGGCCTCCTAAGCTTTGTGGGAATAGTTGCATAAGATACGTTTCGTTGTGTACAACTTCTAGGCATGCTGTGCTAAATTCTCTTATATGATCTCTTGGATCACCTTTTCTTTGATACTTATCAAATTTTGGAACCTCAAACCTTGAGGGAAAAGAGATCATGAGCAAAGATTTATCAAAGGGATATGGTGCAATATCCTTAAGAGAGTAATGTTTTGTTGTTGTCCCACTTTGGATGTCCATCAACTATTTTTGCACGGCTTGTATTTGTGTTGTTAATGTGTCTAAAGGATTGGGTGTGTCCTTAGCCTTTTCCATTTTAGAAGCATCTTTGTCATTTTTGGAGCCATCTTTTGAAGACTCAGGTTCATTAGAGGAATTATTCTCTCTGAGATTTGAGAGATCAAAATATGAGGGCAACTTAGCTCCTTGTTGAGTTAGCATGAGAAAATATTTATGAGGATCTATGGAAACAACCCTATCCATCATCCTTAGAAATTTTGGATCTTGAAGTTGTTAAAGGATTTCCTCTTGACTAACCTCCTCATCATCAGAATTATGCCCACTATTGTGAAGGGAACCCATTTTTTGCTTTTGTTTAGATTGGGATCTAGTTTGAACCATGCAATTTTGGATGCGAGAGAAGTTGGATTGTGAGAGTTGGTGGTCTTGACTTGATGTTTTGGTATGAAAATGATTTGGTTGAATATGGATTTGGTAAGATTTTCTTAAGGTTTTCTATTGACTCTATTTGTCTAAACAAATTGTTCTTGAGCTAAAAGGTAGTCAAAATACGGATGGTTGATCACCACTATTTGATGTAGACTATTCTTCTATCAAGATACACAAGTATAGATTCAATGTGAAGGATAATTGGAATCTTGATATGAAACTAACTAGATTTTTGTTTGAATTTGGGAGAGTCTCAATAATGCCTAGGTGAAAATCTAGGTTTGACTGGAATGCTTTTGGATGGCCAGATAGTGGCATGCAAAAGGTGATGCGAAAATGGTATGAAGGAGGTCTGCAATGGTTGAACTAACTTTCCAAGTGTGATTTGGGTTCAAATGGGTATAGGGATCTAAATTTGATTTTATCTCAAACTGTACGGAAGCACTCTCTGTTATAGATGCATAGGTTTATTTGCACAGAAACAAGGTGTGGATGTGCATTTTTGTGGCTTAAATGCACAATTCTGAATGCACACTTCTTCTTCTCGAATGCCCAAAAATGTGTTTGTGCTAAAAGATTTAGCAAATGTGTAACAAGAATGTTTAAATGTGCTATAGAATTTGGATGCACTGAAAGATTTGTTAAATGCACAGGAAGATGTCTCAATTACGCGGTTCTACTTTTCTGCCAGTTTTGCTTAATTTTGGCCTATTTGCATGTTTTTCTAGAAATTTCCAAGTTTTTGTGGTACTATTTTTGACTCAAGTTATTGCTAGAAAACACAATAAACAAGAATTTTTCATGATTATTTGATAAATGTAAAAACAAACAAGTACAATCCTAAGGATGGCAATGGCAATATTCATTGAGTTCCAACTTGGATTTTACTCCAGCCACTTACATAAAAGTGTGACAGATAGTAACTTGGTAGCACCGGCTCCCCTCCATGGCACTCAATTCTCACACATACCAAGCTAGAGTTTGTCCGAAGAGTTGAACTTTTCTGTCTCCACACTAAATGAGTGTATAACATTGGACGGCTCCAGAGGATTATCCTCTTGTGTCAACAAATAGGGGTTTTTAGCTTTCTAAAACAAATTGGCTTTTTGGTTTGGGCATCTGTTCAGGTGATTATATGTGTGGCAATTTGCTCCAATAAGGAGGCTTCCTAGCCTATAGAGGTTATACTCTATAGGGTTTTGGGGAAACATTTGTCGATGTAACATAACAACACCCGTTGTTTGCAATTTTTATCACAAACACAATTTTTTTATAGCAACTTGGAATTGGCTTGGCTTTAGCCTGTTATCGCTCAAGGTTGTCTCACTTGGAAGGACAAAATTCCAAGGGTAGGCCTCTTCTAAAGGTAACACATATGAAATGATGAGTTTGGCATTTTGGTCACCCAAGAAAGGGGAGAGCATAGTCCTATCATCATTTCCAAGCACAGAGTACACTGGTTCTTTATCCTCCTAGTTAAAAATTAAAGAAGCTAAGTGTGTTTACTCTACCATGTATAATCCATTTGACAAGATAGAAAAAACTTTGAAAAGATGGTTCATTTTTATCCTCCTAAACAAATCTATGTGAAGATTGTTGCTGAAGAATTAAACAAATTACTTTCCCTTAATTTAAGCTAGATAAGAGTTTGTAGTGTGAGATTGACTTGAAATATTTGTTCATTTTTATCCACCTAGGTTGGGACTATGTGCGAGTTGTATGCAACAATTTAGTTTACTTCCTCCTGATTAGATCTAGGTAAAAATTTGCATGAAGATATCGAATTACTCCTCCCTAATTAAATATAGATGAACTTATGATGCAACTAAATGACTAAATAGAGCTCCTACACCTATAAGACCATTGTGTTAAAGGCCTCCATTTGATGACTGATATTCCTACATCCAAGGTTAGTATCGAAGATTTTACAAATTTAATACAATTCTTTGACAAAGATTAGATGTGATGAAATAGTGAGAGGAGGCACAGAAATACAAAACAGATGCACAGGATTACAAATGCACAAAAAGATCTAACATATGCACAAGAAGAAGTTTTGAATGTGCAGATAGAATAAATGCATTGAAAGAGTGGTCAAATGCACAGAAAGAATCTTTATATGTGCCAGACTGTCATTTTCATCATGGATGCGCAGAACTAGAAGAATAAATGCGCTGGAATGGCCTGTCATGCCTGCAACTTGACCAAAAACTCAAAACAAAGATTAAAAATGGGGCTAGGCCCCACACTGGGCACCATAAATGTTAGAGGAAATGTGAACAATAGCATTAAACAACTAAATATCCAATAACTCAATGGAAATAAGACAAATACAAATAAACAAAAGATATACCTTTGTAGAATGATTTACCTTGTAGCTTCCATTGTTGCCTATCTTGCTTTGATCTTGTTTGATTATGAGCTCTCAGAAGTTATACTTCCTTGCTGTTAAGATGACAAAGCTTGAACGACTGTGTAGAGGATTATGCAATGCAACTACAATGCAATAACTAATGAAGATGGATGATTTGATAATGGAGACATGATGGATGATAATGAGATGATGATAATGTGAATGCAATGAAAGGGTTTTTGCCAAAGGCATGTTGGTAGGATTTTTGCAGAGTAAGATTGCTAAAGCTTGGATGATGAAAATGAGGAAATAAGGGTTCCTTTTATAGGCTCAAGAGAAGCCAAATCCAAGTGTCAATAGATCCATGAATGGAGGAATTACCTGTGAGGTGTACGGTTGAGGAAGCTTGAGGGAATGTGTGCCAATCAGAAGAGGACAAGTGTCCAAGCTCTTTCATGAGTTATGGGAGTTAATAGAATAGATTGAGGAGTGAACTCAATTGATTAATTAGTTAACAGAATAGATTGATGAGTTAACTAATTTGACTAGAGGATAAATAGGACATGTGGGTTAGAGGATATTAGCTAATTAAATATTAAAATATTTAATTATGTGTGCAACATGGTGAGGTGGAAAGGTGATGTGGATTTATGGAATTAGGACTTTAGAATAGAAGAATTTAAGGTTAATTAAATAATTTAGAATAATTTAATTAGATGAGACTATAGAAGAATTAGGGAATTTAATTAAATAAATTAATTTTATTTAATTATTGGAGGGATGTGAACCATTTAAATAAATTAGGATATTTATTTAATTGATAGAAGAATGAGAATAAATTAAATATTAAAATATTTATTTGGTTCGACACAAGCCAATTTTAGGTGATATAGATTAAATGTTTAGATCAATGGATGAGGTTGATTGCAAGATGGAGGGCTTGGATTTGATCAAGACGATTGGATGGATGAGAATAAAAGTGAATTTTTAATTCACATTGGGAAGGGGTTTGCATTAATGAAGATTTGGACAAGTTAGATGAAGGGGATAAAAAGTGAACTTTTAATTCACATGGGGAAGAGTCCCATTAAATGGAGACTAGGACAAGTTAGGTGTGTAAGAGCTCATTTAATGGAATTTAGGACAAGTTAGAATAAAAAATTACCTTATATGGAATAAAAGCTAATTTTTTATTTGTGAGGTGTGGAAATGAGTGTTAAATGAGGTTTAACTAAGCTAATCAAGGGGATTAGCTTAATTATTATAGCTAGAAAAAATTAGTAGATGGATTAATTAGGGGTTAAAATTAATTAAATAGTGATTGATTTAATTAATTTTAGGTATAGGGGTCATGTAGGCTAGGATAGCTAATTAAATAATAGGTATTTAATTAACGAGGTTAGGGGTAGGCTAATTAGTAGGCTTGATTAACCAAATAAACTTAATTTATCTAATTAATTAGGTCTAGGGAAGTGGAGGATTTAATCAAATAAATATTTGTCATATTTATTTAATTAATTGGGCTAATGTTAGTAAGTGTAACTATTGAATTAATTAAATTAATTCAATTTTAGTGATTAAATGATGAAGGAAAGGTGAATAATTCAGGTGATGGATAAGGTAATTAATTAAAAAAAATTAATTAATTAATTAGAAAAGTAATTAGTGATATGGGTGATGTCGGAGGACGGTTAGATGGTTAAGACATTTTTAGGTGTCTACATTTGCCCCTCTTTTACATGGTGTCATGACCTAGTAGGGATATGGCGTCAAGTCAAAGAATTTGCCCCAGCTACCGGAAAGGAATAAAATGGATGAGGGATGCTGACAAGCTGTCGTAAGGTCCTAACACTTTAGATAAAAATTATTAGTTTATAGACCAGGATAGTGTCCGAGGCTGTCTGCAATAGGGAGTTTGGAGATTTCATTGAGAAACAGTTTTCTAGTTTCGTGAAAAGATTGAAATAGTTCATGAAATGAAACATCAATTGTATCCTTCTACAGAAAGCATTCCAATTCTACACTAAGAAGCATGAAAACTCTAGACTAGAAAGCATACAAATTCTACTCTAGAAAGCAACTAAATTCTACACTAGAAAGCAGATAAATTCTACACTAGAAAGAAGATAAATCCTTATGCTAACAATTCACAAATGTAATTTGCTATTCTGAAAACATACTATCAGAAAATAATAATTTTGACTAAGGCAGATGCATTGGAAAACTTCTAATGAACACAGAAAGTTTCAAACAACAGTACACAACAGTTTAACTTTTAAACAACACACCCTGCAGGTTAACGACATAAACTAAACATAAACTATTTTCAACTGAATAAAAACATCAACAAAAATGGAAATACATATCTATCCTACAATCCTAGAGTGGCCAGCTCATGGGAGAAGCTTGTCTTAACTCAGGTCACATTCAACAACACATGATAACTCCATTTGAAAAACTTCATATTCTCGAAAGAATAAACTCAGAACAACATCATTTTGTATTTATGAAAAATTGCAAGTACACAGCTCTAATGATTTCAAAAAATTGAAGGATTATCTTTCATTCATCCATAGTATATATTTATATCCATGTTTCGAGCAACAAATAAAACTGAACTACTTCAAAACTCCTAAATTTCATATGGCAGGAAAATGCCATTTGAAGAAGTCTTATAACTGAAAAATAGAATATTTACTACTGCTGTCATTTAGAACATAAAAAGGAATCTGAGTGGAGCCATAATGTCTTTTGGGTAACTACAGAAATGACAGGATTTAAAACAAAGTCTTCATTTAATGCACGCCTAAATTTTTTGGCGCCCTCAACTTCTGGTGCATTCATCCACAGCTGCATGATGTTCACTTCTTTTATAGGCAATGCATTAACTTGCACAATTACCCAACTTTTCATGCCATTAAATTAGCATTTAAAAGCTAATTTCAATCAACTTAGGGAATAAGGATTTGTACATTTTTATTAAAAATAGATAAGTATTGCTTATAAAAATAAATAAATTAGCAAGGATAGGGAATTGGGTAATGCAAAAAGGCTATTTGTTTCATCAAAGAGATGAGGTTATTTATACCTCATCATTCCTCCCCTTCCTAACCTTGAGCAGGTCCTCCTATTCTATGATGTATCCTTTATCTCTAAGCCTCTCTTTTCCTATTCAATTCATCATACTTTAAGCTCAAATCATATACTTCATCTACCTCTTCATCAATATGGTCAAGGACCTTCAAAAAACCTTTGTGAAGTTTGATTCTCATCTTCCAGGTGTGTAAGTCCCTTAGTTCTTGTTCTGTAACTAAGACTACAGGGGGTGGCTGTAAAAGTAGAGGCAGTCTATATATCATTCCTATCCACTTAGTCTTTAGTTGCTCAAGAATATCTGTCAATGCCTCAGCCCTTTTGTATGACCATTTAAGGTTAGTGGGGGAAATCATTTCTCTTCTTTTTAAATACATAGGTAAGGGTGTATAACTTTCCTCACAGACATTCCAAGCTCTGTTAATCAATTGTGGTCCATTAATCTTGAAATCTTCATAGCAGGTCCTAATGCTCTCATTATATTTTTATTTCATATGTTCATAAGTCTTAGTTTTCTTGAACCAAGTTTTGAAAGCAAAAGGTTTCCGGTTGGGGTACCTCATGTGTAGTCCCACAGTTATCTTTGCATGAAGTTATTCTCTAGTTCTATTGTACCACTAAATCTGATTTTGCATATTTGACAAAAAATCCCTTAACTAAACTTCCCCCCACAAATAGATTTGTTGAAGAAATCACTATGTTTTTCAAGAAATAGATTATGAATGAAAAACTCACATAATAAATTCTTCTGTATAGGAGAGGCTTCTTTGAATGCTCCAAGGAATTGTTGGTCATCAGGATCATGTGGTAAATTGCAACAGATTCTCAGGAGCTTCCATCTTAACAATCGTTCATTAAGGAACATGAAATATAATCTGGACGGTTTCTTACAGGCTAGTAATAACTCTCCAATCTAGCATGCATCCATCTTGGCCTGAAATAATCTATCATAAGATTCTTTTAACATTACTATTTCTCTCTTAAGCCTAGCATTCTTAGCTCCAGATTGTCTTAAGAAATAGCATTGTTCCATCCACTTGGTTAGCATGGGAGGAATGTGGACCTCAAACCATTCCATTTTAGTTGGTTCGGTTTGAACTTCTTTTGATTCCATAGTCGGCTTAAAATTAATTTCTTGTAAGTCTTGTTCCAGTTCAACAGATCTACTTATGGCCTTATTTAATTCAATTTTTTCTACAAATTTCTTCAAGCACTGTTCTAGGTTTAAGGTTAGGTTCTTGATTTGTGTATCTCTCTCATATAGACTTATCTAGACAATTCTTATCTTTTTCTTGACTTTGCTACAATTGGGATTGTAGCTCTCTAATAGTTTGATCCTTTTGCTCTAGAAGCTCCTTCTACTCTTCTATCTCCTGTTGTTGCTTGCTTAACTGCTCTTCACTCAATTGTATTTTATTTCTCAACTGCACAATTTTTGCTTTCAGTTTCTCTATTTCTAATGTCATAGACTCACCTTTGTTGTCCTCTACATCTATAGGGGAGGAGTAATCAAAACTTCTATTTCATTACCAGATATGCGCTCTTCATTAATTGCTTCAAATGGAACTTGTTCTATATTATCAACATTATGTAAGGGAGATAACTGTCTCTCCTCAAGCAGTATATCAACTTCCTAAATGTTTCCTGGTTGCTAGAATGAAGAAGTTGTTTCAATAGTCTCATATTCTTGACCCTCCTCTTCTTCAACTAGGACATAATTAGGTATTTGTTTATTGATTCCCTCTT
The DNA here is from genome assembly GCA_027924645.1 of Cunninghamia lanceolata. Classification (NCBI taxonomy): domain Eukaryota; kingdom Viridiplantae; phylum Streptophyta; class Pinopsida; order Cupressales; family Cupressaceae; genus Cunninghamia; species Cunninghamia lanceolata. The sequence goes on from BSBN01001057.1 coordinate 745,861, forward strand.
GTCCTTTTTCTCCTTTTCCCTCTAGGTCCTCTTTAGATGGGTCAATTGATGGTTTAGATGTAGGGGGTTCATCACTTTCTAATGTTTGAGTTACCTCTGTACCAATCTAATGCACATTTTCATCGGGCTAAGTCACTTTTTCACAGGGCTGCCTTTCTTTTCTCTTTTTCTTGGGAACATGGGGTAATTCACAGGCCATGGCACAACTAGGCTCATTAGCTAACCATTTGCTCCTTCTCACAGGATTAGGTCTTGGTAGTTTCATTTTGGTCATCTTCTCCTTTTTACAAGGCTAAACACCTTCCTCCTCCGAGTCTACTAAATCCACATTTTCTTGTTTTTCTAGGCTTTCAGGCACAATATGTGATTTAGGTCTTTCTTCACAGTTTTGGAGGGTTTGGTGGATTTTTTGGTGCTTCGCCACCAGGAGCTTGTCTATCATCCTGGGGTGTAGGGGAGAGTTCTCTCATATCTTGGGTTGCCCTACTCGATGATTCACCTATCTCAAATTGTCTTAGAGGTTTAGGGTTTTCAAATTTTTGTAGAAATTTTTGCCATTTCTCATTTGGGTTTCTTTTTCTATGAAAATGATATTTGTAGATTAAATGTTTTAGACCACGATGTTTCAAAGGCCCAGACCCAATTTTGAAACATTCTATCATGCAAACAAGGGAATCATGAAGGAATGCAAGAATGCTAACTCTCAATTTAGGATTTTCTAGATCATGGCGCAAATGAATGAGCAGCTGAAAAGGGAGACCAACTACTATGGCATATTATCCTTCACAGGTGAAATACTTAATAATCCATGCAACTGTTGTTCGCCATGGCTCTGCAATGGACATTCTCTGAAATCCCTTATTTTGCCCTCGGGTACTTACAACTAATAATGGGTGAGGTTCCCCTTCCCGTGCAAAAAACTCTATCATTTTCTGATAGGAAATATTTGTAGTTTTAGACAAATTAACTCCTTCATTTCCAATACTAGATAATTTGGAGATGATTCAAGGACTTACCTTGAATTTCTTCCCATGCACAATTGACTACCCATCTACAAAGTTCTCAACAAATTCCTTGACCGGCCGTGCATGGTGTCCCTCAAATTTCTTTATAAAGTGTAGCCACCCTACTCTCTAAAATAGTTCTGAAATATTCCCTAATGCCAACAATTTATCAGTGAAACTGGCTTAGACTTGCGTTTGGCTCCTCCCATATTGCTCACAGACTACTAAAATATCACAGCACCCAAAGTGGTAAAATTACTTAGGAAATTGATAGGAAGATTAAAGGAAATACAGGTTTTGAGGACACTTGGGCTTCGGTAATGTTAGTTCAAGATATTTGGCTTTTCAGCAGTTAATCACAATAGTTAATTATTACTTTGCATGGGATAGAGTGAATGAGCTGCCACCTTCTCTAATGAAGGAACAGTTCACACATTTGCTAAATTTGGAAAAGAAAGGGGTTCATGCCAACTTATCTATCTTTACTTACAATAAATGATCTATTAAAAATAAAAGATGTAGGTACCTTCTGTCTCGTTATTGATTTGAAAGTCGCTTGTCTTTGTTGACTTAATAGCATCCTAGGTGGTGGTAATAATTGGTTTGAATGGAATGAATTTTATTATGATGTGATAATGGGGTGGTGAAATTTTATTATGGTATGATGATGAGGTGGCTAAATTTTATTATGATGAAAGGTTGCCATAATAATGTTTATTTACTTATGGTCAGTAATGTTGAACTCATGATGGCTTTCATAGTGGATTGTGGGATGAAAGGTGTGTTTTTAGATAATAGGAACATTTACATGGATGTCGATTACAAGTTTACAGTGATAGAAGAAGATATCAATGGAATGGATGTGGAGGATATGAACAAAATTTTGGAGCATCTTTTGCAAGATGCAGCCGACTGAAGAAACAGAATTCCAGAGCATAGATGAAAGATACAATCAAAACGCAGGAACAAGGTTCTAGAGCATCGCTGGAAGATGCAACTGGAATGCAGAAACAAAGTTCTGAAGCATCATTGGAAGATGCAACTGGACTGTAGGAACAAAGTTCTGGAGCAGCACTGAAAGATGCAGCTGGAATGTAGTAACAAAGTTCTAGAGCATCGCTAGAAGATGCAGCTGAAATGTAGGAACAACGTTCTGGAGCATCATTGAAAGATGTAGCTGGAATGCAAGAACAAAGTTTCAGAGCATTGCTGAAAGATGCAACCAGAATGCAGGAACAAAGTTCCAGAGCATCGTTGGAAGATGCAGTCAGAATACAAGAACAAAGTTCTGAAGCATCGCTAAAAGATGCAGTCAGAATGTAGGAACAAAGTTCCAGAGCATCACTGAAAGATACAGCCGGAATGCAGGAACAAAGTTCTAGAGCATCACTGGAACATGCAACCAGAATGTAGGAACAAAGTTCTGTAGCATCTCTAGAAGATGCCGCCAGAATGTAGGAACAAAGTTCTGGAGCATTACTGGAAGATGCAGCCAGAATGTAGGAACAAAGTTCTGGAGCATCACTGAAAGATGCATCCAGACTGCAGGAACAAAGTTTCAGAGTATCGCTAGAAGATGCAATAGGAATGCAAAAACAAAGTTCTGGAGCATCACTAAAAGATGCAACCGGAATGCAGGAACAAAGTTTCAGAGCATTGCTGAAAGATGCAGCTGGAATGCAGGAACAAAGTTCTGGAGCATCACTAGAAGATGTAGCTAGAATGCAAGAACAAAGTTCCAGAGCATCGCTGGAAGATGCAGTTGGAATGCAGGAACAAAGTTCTGGAGCATCACTAGAAGATGCAGTCGGAATGCAGAAACAAGGTTTCGGAGCATCGCTTAAAGATGCAGCTGGAATGTAGGAACAAAGTTCTGGAGCATCACTAGAAGATGCAGTTGGAATGTAAGAACAAAGTGATAGTATGGATCTTACTCAGACAACAAGTTTTGGAGCATCACGAGGAGGTGCACCAGAATTTGTAACACGTCCTAAAAGATGAAACCCTATGAAACAGAGATGAAATTTAGGTAGATACTAAGAAGAAAATATGAAGAATTATTCCTAAATGCATATACACATATTCAAACAAGATTTTTTTTTACTACAAGATACTTATGGTATCATTTTTGTCGAAGTAGAATCAACACATTGTGTTTCTCTATGCATTTCCACCAGTCAAGTAAATTCTTCTTTGTTGATAGGTTTATGGTAGATCTTGAGTTGATGTCCATTGACTAAGAGGGTTCAAGAATCACCATCAATGGGTTTGAGTTGTACTGCTCCATTTTGGAATACCTCAAAAATCTTGTATGGACCCAGCCAATGAGTTCTGAGTTTACCTTTCTGGTCCTTGTATCAGGAATCAAATAGCAGTGCCCAATCTCCCAAATGGAATTCTCTTTCTTTGATGTGTTTATCATGCCAAGCTTTTCATTTTTGTTTAGCTAGTTTAGTCTGATGAATGGCTTCTAGGCAGAGTTCATTTAGCTCACTAAGTTGCAAGACTCTCTCTACCTGAGCTCAATCAAGATCAAATTCTAACTCCATTGTTGTTCTAAGTGTTTGGAGTTCAAATTCAATGGGCAGAAAAGGTTTCTTCCCAAAGACTAATTCATAAGGGGTAAGACCAGTGGTGGATTTCCAAGTTATATTGTAGGCCCAAATAACCTCAGGTAGTTTCCTGGCCCAATCCTTTTTGCCTGATGAAACTATTTTTGTTAGGATGTTTTTGAGCTCCCTATTAGTGACTTCTACTTGTCCATTTGCTTGTGGGTGATAGGGTGATGACTTTTTTATGGCTTACCTGGAAATGATTGGTGAAAGAAAATAGAACTTTGGACATAAACTAAGGTCCTTGGTCTATGACAAAGGACAGGTCTAGGGGCTCCGAATATAAGAAAAATTCTGTTATACAGAAAGTCTGCAACCTATTCTTCTCTAGCAACTTTGAGGGCTTGGACTTCTGACCATTTGGTAAGATAGTCCATGCAGACCAAAATATATTATTTTCCTTGTGAAGGAGGATCTATAGGACCAATAAAATCCAATCCCCACTTTTCAAATGGTTCAAAAGTTACCTGTGGTTGTAGAGGCATTTCATTAGATGTCGTAGGTCTTCCCACTCATTGGCATTCATCACAATGGAAAACATAGTTCTTCACATCCTTGTGCATGGAGGGCCAATAGTATCCTACACCTAAGATTTTATGGGAATTTCTTTTGGTAGAGTAATGTCCACCATATGGGTCATCATGGTAAGCTCTAAGGATGCTGTATGTTTCATCTGGTTTGACACAACATTGCAGGACTAAATCAGGCCCATATTGAAATAGCATGCCATTAATCCATTTAAAAAGAGCACTTTCCTGAATAAGGCATTTCTTTTGTTTTGATGTGAAGTTTGGGGGAAGCTTAGAAGTGGCTATGTAATTGGCAATGTCTACAAATTAGGGTGTTTTAATGGAGACAACAAATAAATTTTCATCAAGAAATTCATCCTACATAGGAGTACAATTTCCATTATCTTGCTTTATCCGAGATAGAAAATCTGCCACTACGTTGAATTTTCCAGGCTTATCCATTATGGTTACATTAAATTCTTGTAGAAGTAATAACCATCTTATTATTCATCCATTCACTAAGGGTTTGTTCATTAGGTACTTGATAGATGAATGGTCTGTGAATATGGTCACTTTGTATTATGTGATGTAATGCCAAAATTTGTTTATTGTATGAACTATGGCTAGAAATTCCTTCTCCATGGTGGTGTAATTTTGTTCCGTGAGGCTCAAGTTCTTATTGATGAAATATATGGCATATTTCCCTCCGTTCTCATCTTCTTTTCCTAACACTGCTCCAATAGCATCATTCGAAGCATCAACATATATATGGAAGGGAAGTTTCCACTTAGGTCCCCGTAGGACTGGGGCTGAGACAAGCTTTTCTTTAATGATGTCAAAAGACTTTTAACATTCTTCTATCCAAGTAAAATCCACATCTTTCTGCAAAAGAGAGAACATGGGAGTTGCAATCTTACTAAAGTTTTCTATGAATCTCTGATAATAACCAGCATGTCCTAATAAACTTCTAATATCAGTTTGATTCTTTGGGGTTTCTAGCTATTGTATCACTTCAATCTTCTTAGGGTCAACCTTTATCCCTTTGGCTGAAATATGGTGTCTCAGTACTAAACCTTGTTCTACCATTATGAGACATTTCTCATGGCTTAGAGATAGTTGATGATCTTCACATTGTTGTAACACCCTATCCAAATTTTTGAAACCCTCATTGAAAGTGGAACCATAGACTGTGAAGTCATTCATATAGAATTCTACACAATCATTTACAAGTTCAACAAAGATAGCCAAAATAGCTCTTTCAAACGTGGAAGGAGCATTACAAATCCCAAAGGGAAGAACCCAATATTCAAATGTCCCCCAAGGACAGGTGAAAGTAGTTTTGTCCTAGTCTTCTGCTACCACTTGTATTTGGTTATATCCACTAAACCCATCCAAAAATGAAAAATACTTTCTTCCTGCTAGATTATCCAAAACTTGGTCTATGAAGGGTAGTGGGAAATAATCTTTGTAGGTTGCTTTGTTGAGTTCTTGATAGTCAACACACACTCTCCATTTCCCATTTTTCTTTGGCACTACCACCAAGGGTGAAACCCATTTGCTATCCAAAATATGATAAATAAATCCCACTTGTAAGAGTTTCTCAATTTCAGTTTTGACAATATCTTTGAGAGTGGGATTGGGTCTTCGCTGGGGTTGATGGACTGGTCTAATGTCTTTGGTATAGATGTGGTGGGTGCAAACACTTGGGTGGATTCCTCTCATATTTGTATAATCCCAAGCAAAAGATTTGGACCTGTTCATCAAAACATCAAATAATTTGTGCTCCTCGGATTGTGTCAAACAACTATTGGTATTTAGAATCTTTCCTGGCAATAACATGATAGTCTTGGTTCTAGGGTAATTGGAGGTGATAGTGTGAACTTCTTCTATTAATGTGTTGAGAGGACAACTATGTGGTATGATTCTATGGAGTTTGGCAATATCTGAGAAGAAATGATCTGTTTTCAAAATGATATTTGCTAGGGGAGAAGGTCAAGTTGTGAAGTTGGTATAGTCATGTTCTTCATCATTAATGTGGATTGGATGTCCTAAAATTTCTTCCACCTCTAAAGTCTCTTCATCTTCTGATCCTATGGAAAGGTCTTGGATGTTGTCTAATTTATTTTCTAATACTTTGTCATGTTGTTTAATAACTACCATGGCAAGTGAAGCTAGATTTTCTTGGTTATTGGATTCATCAACCCAGACTTGGTTATATTCTATAGGTTGAGTGGGGGGATATAGACTTAAATGTTTACTACTAGGACCATGTGAAATGACCATTCCTCCTGCCATGCAATCAATCTTGGCTGTGACTATAGCTAACCATGGCCTACCCAATATTATTGGGTAACTATTTTTAGGTGTGAGGGACTAGAGAACTTGGAAGTCTACTAGATATTTCCAATCGTCAACCTTGACAGGGACATTTTCTAAGACTCCTTTGGGAATAGCTATGGTCTGATTTGCCATCTGTAAAATTGTAGCTGTGGTGAGTAGATCAGTGAATCCAAGTTTTTCCATACATTCACTATCATAACGTTAATGGCTACTCCCAAGTCCACTAATGCATTAGGTATTGCTACTCCATTAATTGTTATTGTTATAAGTGGGCTACCTAGGTCACCATATTTTAGAGTTAAGGTTTTCCCAACTAAAAGTTCAGCCAGATATCCATTGATGTGCACCATATTAATCTATTTTGGTTTCCTTCCTAGCGTTTTAATGCACAACTGTTTAACTAGCTGATTTAGTTCAGGAATTTCTTTGATTGCTTGTAACAGAGGAATCTCGATATGGAGTCATTTAAATTCTTGTATCAATGAAGTTTCATTAGACAATGGTACTTTTGGTAGTTTCTTATGAACATTTGATTGGAGACGGTTTGGAAAAGGTGCCTAGGTTTTCTTTCCTAGAATAGGATCTTTTCCTGAAGTCATTGATAGTTGTTTGGCAACTTCTTCCTGAGACAACTTTATGATCAGTGCCTGAGATTGTGGTGGAGATGATTTCTCCTAATTTTTCTTAGAGTCATGCTTTGTCAGTACAAGAAGAGTCTCTGGTTCTATGTTAAGTTCTTCATCTGAATCTTTTGTAACCTCAACAATGGTTGGTTGATTAAGTGTTTTTCCCGATCTCAATTGAAGGTTTCCACAATAGTGGTGCAGGAGCACCTTGACAAATTGATACTTCCATAGGAGTTTGATTAAATGATTCAATATTGTAATGAGGTCAATCAAGTCACTGTTATGTGTTTAGGTCATTTAAATGTTCAAGTTTTATCTCATTTGCAAAATATCAAAAGTTGTCTTTCAAAAATGTAAAAATGTATGGAAGATGAAGGGTCATTTGGCTCTTAGTTCATTCCAAGGAAGTTAGAAACTAAAAGGTCATGATTTAATGCCTTAAAAAGGCCTTGTGACCTTCTAAGAATTTGTGGGTGATTGATTAGATGTGAATTGGATTGAAAACTTGTGATTTTAAGCCCTTATTCTGCAGTTCTAACTATTTTTTTCTTTGGTTCTAGGCCTTGTATGGCCATGTACAGCCTAGAACCTATAAAATATTAATGTGATATTCAAGTAGGATGAATAAGCTTCATTTTGGTTCAAGTCTCATCGAATTTGGTGCAATATTGAGGGAGATATGAGTGTTTTAGGGATTGTAATTTTCAGATTTTCCCTGCAACAGTCCTGTTGCAGCATTTGGTACAGCTTTGTATGGATAGATATAGGGGAAAGCCATATATGGTTGGAACAAGTCTTGAGTATAATTTCTATTTCTTTTTGTTGCATCAAATTTCATTAAGATTTGAATAAGTTATGGTATTTTTATTGAGGGTAGGTCTGCAGAGTTCAATTTTCTAAAAATGCAGTCTGAAAATATGCATGGTACGACCTGGTACGGACTCGCATTGATGCATATAATATATGGATGGAAATATATGTGTTTCTAGTTTACAATTATTTTAGTTTTGTATAATTTCATTAAGTTTTGTAAGAGATATTGCAATTTTGGTGAGGGCAGGTCTGAATGCTGCCTAGGGTTTGTAGTTTTGGGAAAAGAGTCATAACTTTCTCTCCTACCATTGGATCTTCATGAAAATTGGAGGAAAAGTCTGTATTAATGTTCTATTCAACCTCAACAAAGAAATTGGATTGGTTCTTTGATTTGTTAAATTTATTGAGGACAATTTGTTTCATGTCAATGTTTCATTTTGTGAAGTATGTTTAAAATAGTCAAGTGCCATGAAGTATGAGTCATGTGAACATTGTTTTGAGCGATTTGTTGAGTTGAGTTGTTGGTCCTCCTGCCTCTATATTAGATTGGTATCAGAGCTGATGAAATATTTGGGTGTTGTGTTTGTTCCTGTCATTGAGAAGGCAGGTGAAGAACTGAAGGAAAGATTGTGTTGGTGACTGTTATTTTGTTTGCTAAGTTGTTTGGTTGCAGGTGCTTGATCCATCTAGTTGCAGAAGGATGTTTTTTGAGGTTGTGTGTGTGGGTAGACAAGATGAGGTTTGTCATGACCATTCTCTAATGTAGATTAGGCTGGATAAGGGTGCATAGAGAAACCATTAAGGAGAGAGTGGTAGGTGGATCACTAGGATCTGTTGTTGGGTGAGATGAATGGTTTGGTGAGTTGGTGTTGTGAAGCAGTAGAAAGATGGATACCTGACTGAAGAAGCACTTGATGTTGCAGCCTGAAAAGTACTCCACTGATGGGAGTAGAAGGAGCCTGAGGATGCTTTGTGAAGATGGTAGTTTGATTTGTTGGTTGGTTGGTCACCATTCCTATTAGTCTGAAGATTGAAAGACTGAAGTTGAAGAAGGTGAAGCCAGAAGAGAGGCAGAAAAAGACTTTTGTTGCAGATACATTTCCAAGGGACTTGAAAATCTTTGTTGGTTGGTTGTATGGTGCAGGAGCACCTTAAAAAATTAATACTTCCATAGGAGTTTGATTAAATGATTCAATATTGTAATGAGGTCAATCAAGTCACTGTTATGTGTTTAGGTCATTTAAATGTTCAAGTTTTATCTCATTTGCAAAATATCAAAAGTTATCTTTCAAAAATGTAAAAATGTATGGAAGATGAAGGGTCATTTGGCTCTTAGTTCATTCCAAAGAAGTTAGAAACTGAAAGGTCATAATGTAATGCATTAAAAAGGCCTTGTAACCTTCTGAGAATTTGTGGGTGATTGAATAGATGTGAATTGGATTGAAAACTTGTGATTTTAAGCCCTTATTCTGCAGTTCTAACTATTTTTTTCTCCAGTTCCAGGCCTTGTATGGCCATGTAAAGCATGGAACCTATAAAATATTAATGTGATATTGAATTAGGATGAATAAGCTTCATTTTGGTTCAAGCCTCATCGAATTTGGTGCAATATTGAGGGAGATATGAGTGTTTTAGGGATTGTAATTTTCAGATTTTCCCTGCAACAGTCCTGTTGCAGCATTTGGTACAGCTTTGTATGGATAGATATAGGGGAAAGCCATATATGGTTGGAACAAGTCTTGAGTATAATTTCCATTTCTTTTTGTTTCATCAAATTTCATTAAGATTTGAACAAGTTATGGTATTTTTATTGAGGGTAGGTCTGCAGAGTTTAATTTTCTAAAAATGCAGTCTAAAAATATGTATGGTACAACCTGGTACGGCCTCAAATTGATGCATATAATATATGGATAGAAATATATGTGTTTCTAGTTTACAATTCATTTGGTTTGGTATAATTTCATTAAGTTTTGTGAGAGATATTGCAATTTTGGTGAGGGCAGGTCTGAACACTGCCTAGGGTTTGTAGTTTTGGGAAAAGAGTCATAACTTTCTCTCCTACCATTGGATCTTCATGAAAATTGGAGGAAAAGTCTGTATTAATGCTCTATTCAACCTCAACAAATAAATTGGATTGGTTCTTTGATTTGTTAAAGTTATTGAGGACAATTTGTTTCATGTCAATGTTTCGTTTTGTGAAGTATGTTTAAAACAGTCAAGTGCCATGAAGTATGAGTCATGTGAACATTGTTTTGAGTGATTTGTTGAGTTGAGTTGTTGGTCCTCCTACCTCTACATCAAATAGATAGCATTGATCCCTGCCATGTTATCATGATTAGCAACATACACTGGGGCATTTTGACGTGTGTTCTTGGGATTAGGAACAAGTTGTGCTAGTAATGGTGGTTGATTAACTTGTTCACTCTATTGAGGGTTTTTGAGGAGCCATGAGAAGGTTCTGTTGCAGATTTGGCATTCATCTTGGACCATTATAGAATTGATTTGGTGGTTGATTCCATTGTGGAGGTTGATTATGAGGATGCCATTGCTGATTTGGCCATTGGGGGTTTCCCCAAGCTTGGTTCGTCCATTCAGATGGTCCCCATGGTGGATAAGATCCCCATCCAGGTGATACTGAGGGCCATGGAGCTGACCACTATGTATTGTTCCAAGGGTTTTGAGGTTGCCATGTAGGATTGGAGTTCTAACCATAGGAGAAATTTTCTCCAGGTCTCTGGCCTATGAAGTTGACTTCCTCCTCAGTGTGAGATGGTCATTTTTTAGAAGTCTTAATTGCATTCAGAATATCACATTGATCAATGGCATGATTTTTTTCACAAATTTAGCAACTTTTGGCCTTATCCAAAGGACATTCTCTTAATAGATGTTTATTCTGACACTTGGAACAATAGATGGATAAGGTCTTGGGGTTACGTGTTTTAGCTTGTATTCCATCCAAGGTGGTGTTCAACTAAATAAGAATGTCAGTTTTTAGATTTGCTATTTCCTCTCATAGTTTACCTATGTCATTTGAGCTTCTTAAGAGGCTAGATTTTCAGATCGCTCCTTGAGTACGAGAAATTTTTTGACATAACTTAGAGATATCGGTGAGTTTGAGTTGGGACATATGTCCTTTTCCCATTAAATCTAAGCTTCTCCTAGTATCCTCATCAAGTCCTTTGAGAAATATAGTCTTTAGAATCTTCAGACTTATGGCTTCCTCACCACATAGTTTGGTTAGAAAGATAAACCTATCAAGGTAATCTTCCAGGCTCTCATCCTCTTTTTGTCTTAGTTTGAACAACTCTTCCTGTCACTAACTCTACAATAACTCTAGTATTTTTCTAAGAAAACAGTTTCCATGTCATCCCATGTAGTTATTGATCCCAAAGCTAATCCCATAAACCAACACATTGCAACATCTCTCAGAGTGGAAGGAAAAAGTTTAAGCTTCTGATTGTTATTCTTGTAGTTGTATGTTTGACACAAGACTTTGAATTCAAAGAGGAACTGGTCAAGATCTTTAGAAGAAAGTCCCCTAAAATTCAGCAAGATAGATGGTGAAATGTTTCTCATTCATGCATCATCATCTTTGTTGAGAGCGATAGGGTAGGTAAAGTTTCGTGTTGCCAGTCTTCTCGCCATATCATCATTTTGGAGATTGTTAGCCCTAATGTCAAAAGGAATGTTTTCTTCCTTGAAGACTAAGTTGGTTGAATAACTACCTCCTCAAAGATTGGATCAACAGGCAAAACTTTTGGGGTATGATGGGAGGTCTCAGGTTGATCCTGCTCGATCAATTCGTCATTTAGTTCTTCAGCTGAGACTCCTTCTTCCCTATTTATGGTTGGAATTACTATTAGGGGGTTTTTGGTATAAATCTTCTGTGTGGGCCTCGTTTCTTGACCATGCAGAAAGAGAGGTTTGGTGACTATTTTTGGGTGTTTACTACAAGAAAAAATAACACTTAGAAAAGATCATGTCTTCCTCGGCAACGGTGCCAAAAAGTGGCAGGTTGTCCTAACACTTTAGATAAAAATTATTAGTTTATCAACTAGGGTAGTGTCTGAGGCTATCTACAATAGGGAGTTTGGAGATTTCATTGAGAAATAGTTTTCTAGTTTCATGAAAAGATTGAAACAGTTAATGAAATGAAGCAACAATTGTATCATTCACAGAAAGCATTCCAATTCTACACTAAGAAGCATGAAAACTCTAGACTAGAAAGCATACAAATTCTACACTAGAAAGAAGATAAATTCTACACTAGAAAGCAGATAAATTCTACACTAGAAAGTAGATAAATTCTACACTAGAAAGAAGATAAATCCTTATGCTAACAATTCACAAATGCAATTTGCTATACTGAAAACATACTATCAGAAAACAATAATTTTGACTAAGGTAGATGCACCAGAAATCTTCTAATGAACATAGAAAGTTTTAAACAACAGTACACAATAGTTTAACTTTTAAACAACACAACCTGCAGGTTAACAACATAAGCTAAACATAAACTATTTTCAACTAAATAAAAACATCCACAGAAATGAAAATACTTATCTATCCTACAGTCCTGCAAGTGGCCAGCTCATGGGAGAAGCTTGTCTTAACTCTGGTCACATTCAATAGCACATGATAACTCCATTCAAAACTTCATATTCTCAAAAGAATAAACTCAGAACAACATCATTTTGTATTTATGAAAAATTACAAGTACACAACTCTGATGATTTCAAAAACTAAAGGATTATCTTTCATTCATCCATAGTATATATTTATATCCATGTTTCGAGCAACAACTAAAACTGAACTACTTCAAAACTCCTAAATTTTAGATGGCGGGAAAATGCTATTTGAAGAAGTCTTATAACTGAAAAATAGAATCTTTACTACTGCTGTTATTTAGAACATAAAAAGGACTTTAAGTGGAGCCATAATGTCTTTTGGGTAACTATAGAAATAATAGGATGTAAAATAAAGTCTTCATTTAATGCATGCCTAAATTTTTTGGCACCCTCAACTTCCAGTGCATTCATCCACAGTTGGATGATGTCCACTTCTTTTATAGGCAATGCATTAACCTACACAATTACCCAACTTTTCATGCCATTAAATCAACATTTAAAAGCTAATTTCAATCAACTTAGGGAATAAGGATTTGTACAACATTTTATTAAAAATAGATAAGTATTGCTTATAAAAATAAATAAATTGGCAAGGATAGGGAATTGGGTAATGCAAAAAGGCTATTTGTTTCATCAAAGAGATGAGGTTATTTATACCTCATCAGATGCCCCCTTGAGAGGCCGGGTAAAAAAATAATTTTTTTTGGGTGAGCTCTCGAAAGGAGGAAATGATGGTGAAAAATGGATAGAGGATGGAAAAAATAGGTTGATAGGAAGAAAACTGGGTGAAAAAGGTTATGTTTTGTACCCTGGGAAGGAAAAAGTGTGTTGGAGGATGACATGGCCTTCTATAAATAGAAAAAGTGGGCCAAAAGTGCCACATTTGTACACATTAAGCCTATTGGATGAGAGGAGAGAAGAGGAGAGGAGATGGCGCAACCATCATTCCCATATTACAAGCATCTATTTGAGTGAGTGCGCATCTACATGAGATCACCACTGGTGAACCTTTGGGAATGTGGAGTATCCTTGACTTTGTCAATTCTAGGGTTACGATACACTTATTGCATGGGAAAGGGTAGGTTTAGGGTTTTGGTGCCATAACAGAGTTGTTTGGCACTATAATCGGTCAGATTGACACTATCCTCTAGAATGGCACCATCAGCCAAGGGCAAATTTTGGGGGTTTTGGCACCATCTTAGTTTTTTTTGGTGCCATCTTCTAGTTTGATGCCATGTCGAACAGGGGGTTTTTGGCGCATTGGTGCCATAATGGATTTTTACGGCACCAAACTCTGGTTTGGCGTGATGCATTTGGGGTAATGGGTTTTTTGGCATCATATGCTAGAGTAGTGGCACCATCCTCCAGAATGGTGCCATACCCAAGTTGTGTGGTACCATCTTGTGGAATGGTGCTAGGGTTTGGAAAATAGAATTGGGTTATTACGATTAAGCGTTAGATTGGTTCTAAAATTGGGAAAATTGGTGCCATCCTCTGGAATGGCACCATATTGGGAAAGATTGGCACCATCCTCTAGAATGGCGCCATGTTTGGCAAAATCAGCGCCATCCTGTGGAATGGTGTCATGTTGGCTAGGATTGGCACCAAAATCAATTTTGGCACCAAAGGGAGAAAAATCATTTCCATAACACTGATTTGAAAAAAGGCTAAGTTCTGACTCACATTTTGCGGGTACAGATTGATGGGGGGATTGTGACTTCATGGGAGTGGTGCATTCCCACAGTTATGCAGTTGTTAGATGGTTTCGACCATGCTACATTGGCTAGGTTAGGGAGGTTAGGCCTACGGACAGTGGCTGAGATGCCTATCATAAAGGCACATAGGGCCATGATGACATCCCTAGTAGAATGATGGCAGAGCAAGACATGCTCCTTCCTCCTGCCCATAGGTGAGATCATGATCACCTCAGAGGATGTGTATCAGATTTTAAGATTGTCAATCACCAGAGTGTGGGCTACTTATGACATTGCCAGAGGACGAGCAACCTTAGATAGAGCTTCTGCCCCATGCTACCCAGTTTTGACATAGGATCAATGATAGATGAGTTATGGTCAGACTTTGGCTACAAGAGTAGATGACTTCACACTATTTCTATTAGTGGTGATTGGGGGTCTGGTGATGCTAGATCAACGTGCATAGAGCTTCTCCATTGGCTGGGGAGAGGAGATCGAGCAGATGGGGACCATGCATGCTAGGACAACTATACCATGAGATACACATTGTTGTGTATATGTTGGATAGGGCTTTGTCTTCTAGGGTCACACTACTTCACGTATGGGATTTTGAACACACAGGGATTACGAGGACACAAGGAGCTTTATTTCAGGGACAGTTTGAGGCATTCATCTTTTTATACAGGGCCCTTGGGTAAATGCAAGAAGATGGGCCAAAAAGGGATCTTAAGTGTTGAAATAAGGGCTGACAACTGAGAGGGAAGGGTTAATTAGTTGTCTCAAAAACTTTAAGGGTAAGTGCAAGAAGATGGGGGGCTAAAAAGGGGTCTTAAGTGGCCACTTTTTTTTCTAAAATCAGGAAATACTGGCCTTGGATGAGAAATTGAGCATAGTTACACTCAAAATTTGGAGATGCAACCAAAACAATGTTTGTAGTGCTCCGAGTCTACTTTCTAAACTACTATTTTGTTTTGAAAATGGCATAGCTTAAGGGGTTCAAAAGAGGGAGCCACAGAAATTGGTGTTGTTTCTGTCAAAAAAACATAACATAGCATGTTTTGTGGCTCCCTCAAAAGGTCAACTTTTTTTTGATATTTTTAAAATCGCTTTAGTGAGAAATTAGCTAATAGCATGTAGTTTATGCTTGATTTTTTTGATAATTTTTTGATGAATATTTGATTTTTTACTAATTTTCAAAGTGGACACATCCTAAAAAATAGAATTTTGGCCATGCTACCCCTATAAATTTTGAAAACTAATTGAAAATCATTTTTTTATTTTTTTAATATTTGTAGAATGGAGTCTAGTTTCTAAATATGTAATTTTTTTGAAATTTGAATGAATAGTTATTTTACAATGAAAAAAAGACCAAATAGTGGTTTTTGCCTAAAAACGGACACACAAACAAAAGAAATTAAAGATGAAAGGCTTAACATTGTTAAAATGTGAAAAAAATCACTTTGTCAAATAGCTAAGAGAAAGCTTAACATTACCCATGTGTTCGATTTGTTTGACCTTGAAACACGTGCAAATATGAGGGTTAGCATGAACGAAATTATGTGAAATTTTGAAGAATATAGAAAAACACGTATGTGACTATTCATAAGGTACTCCAAGCCTTTGGGTTGGAAATCCAAAGCAAATCCAAAGCCCAAGGCTTGGGATTCCCAAAGAAAGACATAATGCGAGCACGTTATAAAGCGCTCGCATTATGTTTTGCTTTGCATTTTTCCTTTCCCGCAAGTCTGTTGTTTGTCATGTTTGACATAACGTGAGTGTGTTATAACGCGCTCGCGTTATGTTCCCCTTAAATTTTTTTATGTTCAAGGCTATTAATCATGAGGGTTAAGCAATAAGGGATAGGGTTGGAGGGTTTAGGGATAAGGGATTAGCGTTTAAGGTATAGTATCGAGCCCGTTGAGGGTCTAGGAATAGGGATAGCATTTAGGATTTAGGGATGAGGGATTAGAGTTGAGGGATGACAGATTAGGGTTGAGGGTTTAGGGTTTAGGGTTTAGGGTTTAGGGATAGGGTTGAGGGTTGAGGGTTAAGGGATTAGAGTTACGGGTTGAGGGATTAGGGTTTGACATTGAGGGTTGAGGGTTGAGGTTCAAGGGTCAAGGTTTAGGGATAGGGTTTAGGGTCGAGGGATTAGGGTTAAAGTAGAGTGTGGAGGGTGTAAGGATTAGGGATAGGGTTGGAAGGTTTAGGGATAAGGGATTAGGGTTTAATGTATAGTATCAAGTCTATTGAGGGTTTAGGAATAGGGATAGCATTTAGGGTTTAGGGATGAGGGATTAGAGTTGAGGGATGATGGATTAGGGTTGAGGGATTAAGGTTTAGGGATAAGGTTTAGGGTTGAGGGTTGAGGGATTAAGGTTTAAGGTATAGTGTTGAGGGTTGAGGGTTTAGGATTAGGGTTTAGGGTTAACAGATTAGCATTTAATGTCGAGGTTAGGGTTAGAGTGTCGAGGGTAGAGGGATTAGGGATAGGGTTTAGGGTTGAAGGTTTAAGGATTGAGGGTTGAGGCTTTAGGGATGAGGGTTTAAGGCTTAAGATATAGTGTCAAGTGTTGAGGGTGTAGGGATAGGGTTTAAGTTTTAAGGGTTAAGGGTTGAGGGATAGGGATTAGGGTTTAAGGTATAGTGTTGAGGGTCGAGGGATCAGAGTTAAGGGTTGAGGGATTAGGGTTTGATGTTGAGGGTTGAGGGTTGAGGTTCGAGGGTCAAGGGTTTAGGGATAGGGTTGAGGGTCGAGGAATTAGGGTTAAAGTAGAGTGTGGAGGGTATAAGGATTAGGGATAGGGTTGGAGGGTTTAGGGATAAGGGATTAGGGTTTAAGGTATAGTATCGATTCTATTGAGGGTGTAGGAATAGGGATAGCATTTAGCATTTAGGGATGAGGGATTAGAGTTGAGGGATGACGGATTAGGGTTAAGGGTTGAGGGATTAGGGTTTAGGGATAAGGTTTCAGGTTGAGGGCTGAGGGATTAGGGTTTAAGGCATAGTGTTGAGGGTTTAGGGATAGGGTTTAGGGTTGAGGGATTAGAGTGAAGGGTTGAGGGATTAGGATTTGACGTTGAGGGTTGAGGGTTTAGGGTTAGGGTTGAGAGATGAGGGATTAGAGTTAAGGGTTGAGGGATTAGGGTTTGACGTCGAGGGTTGAGGGTTGAGGTTCGAGGGTCAAGGGTTTAGGGATTAGGGTTAAAGTAGAGTGTGGAGGGTGTAAGGATTAGGGATAGGGTTGGAGGGTTTAGGGATAAGGGATTAGAGTTTAAGGTATAGTATCGAGTCTGTTGAGGGTTTAGGAATAGGGATAGCATTTGGGGTTTAGGGATGAGGGATTAGAGTTGAGGGATGATGGATTAGGGTTGAGAGTTGAGGGATTAGGGTTTAGGGATAAGGTTTAGGGTTAAGGGTTGAGGGATTAGGGTTTAAGGTATAGTGTTGAGGGTTGAGGGTTTAGGATTAGGGTTTAGGGTTGATGGATTAGCATTTAATGTTGAGGTTAGGGTTAGAGTGTCGAGGGTAGAGGGATTAGGGATAGGGTTTAGGGTTGAAGGTTTAAGGATTGAGTGTTGAGGATTTAGGGATGAGGGTTTAAGGCTTAAGATATAGTGTCAAGTGTTGAGGGTGTAGGGATAGGGTTTAAGTTTTAAGGGTTAAGGGTTGAGGGATAGGGATTAGGGTTTAAGGTATAGTGTTGAGTGTTGATGGTTTAGGGATAGGGTTTAGGTTTGAGGGATTAGGGTTTAGGGTTGATGAATTAGGG
The DNA here is from genome assembly GCA_027924645.1 of Cunninghamia lanceolata. Lineage (NCBI taxonomy): Eukaryota > Viridiplantae > Streptophyta > Pinopsida > Cupressales > Cupressaceae > Cunninghamia > Cunninghamia lanceolata. The sequence goes on from BSBN01001057.1 coordinate 763,859, forward strand.
TTTAATGTTGAGAGTTGAGGGTTGAGGGTCAAGGGTTGAGGGTTGCGGTTGACGGATAGGGTTAATGGTCAAGGGATTAGGGTTAAATAAGAGTGTCGAGGGTAGAGGGATTAGGGTTTAAGGTATAGTATCAAGCCTATTGAGGGTCTAGGAATAGGGATAGCGTTTAGGGTTTAGGGATGAGGGATTAGAGTTGAGGGATGACGAATGACAGATTAGGATTGAGGGTTGAGGGATTAGGGTTTAGGGACAAGGTTTAGGGTTAGGGTTGAGGGATTAGGGTTTAAGGTATAGTGTTGAGGGTTTAGGGATAGGGTTTAGGGTTGAGGGATTAGAGTGAAAGGTTGAGTGATTAGAATTTGACATTGAGGGTTGAGGGTTTAGGGTTGAGGGTTTAGGGATAGGGTTGAGGGTCAAGAGATCAGAGTTAAGGGTTGAGGGATTAGGGTTTGATGTTGAGGGTTGAGGGTTGAGGTTCGAGGGTCAAGGGTTTAGGGATAGGGTTGAGGGTTGAGGAATTAGGGTTAAAGTAGAGTGTGGAGGGTCTAAGGATTAGGGATAGGGTTGGAGGGTTTAGGGATAAGGGATTAGAGTTTAAGGTATAGTATCGAGTCTGTTGAGGGTTTAGGAATAGGGATAGCATTTAGGGTTTAGAGATGAGGGATTAGAGTTGAGGGATGATGGATTAGGGTTGAGGGTTGAGGGATTAGGGTTTAGGGATAAGGTTTAGGGTTGAGGGTTGAGGAATTAGGGTTTAAGGTATAGTGTTGAGGGTTGAGGGTTTAGGATTAGGGTTTATGGTTGACGGATTAGCATTTAATGTCGAGGTTAGGGTTAGAGTGTCGAGGGTAGAGGGATTAGGGATAGGGTTTAGGGTTGAAGGTTTAAGGATTGAGGGTTGAGGCTTTAGGGATGAGGGTTTAAGGCTTAAGATATAGTGTCAAGTGTTGAGGGTGTAGGGATAGGGTTTAAGTTTTAAGGGTTAAGGGTTGAGGGATAGGGATTAGGGTTTAAGGTATAGTGTTGAGGGTCGAGGGATCAGAGTTGAGGGTTGAGGGATTAGGGTTTGACGTTGAGGGTTGAGGGTTGAGGTTTGAGGGTCAAGGGTTTAGGGATAGGGTTGAGGGTCGAGGAATTAGGGTTAAAGTAGAGTGTGGAGGGTATAAGGATTAGGGATAGGGTTAAAGGGTTTAGGGATAAGGGATTAGGGTTTAAGGTATTGTATCGAGTCTGTTGAGGGTGTAGGAATAGGGATAGCATTTAGGGTTTAGGGATGAGGGATTAGAGTTGAGGGATGATGGATTAGGGTTGAGGGTTGAGGGATTAGGGTTTAGGGATAAGGTTTAGGGATAAGGGCTGAGGGATTAGGTTTTAAGGTATAGTGTTGAGGGTTTAGGGATAGGGTTTAGGGTTAAGGGATTAGAGTGAAGGGTTGAGGGATTAGGATTTGACATTGAGGGTTGAGGGTTTCGGGTTTAGGGTTTAGGGTTTAGGGTTAGGGTTGAGAGATGAGGGATCAGAGTTAAGGGTTGAGGAATTAGGGTTTGACATCGAGGGTTGAGGGTTGAGGTTCGAGGGTCAAGGGTTTAGGGATAGGGTTGAGTTTCAAGGGATTAGGGTTAAAGTAGAGTGTGGAGGGTGTAAGGATTAGGGATAGGGTTGGAGGGTTTAGGGATAAGGGATTAGAGTTTAAGGTATAGTATCAAGTCTGTTGAGGGTGTAGGATTAGGGATAGCATTTAGGGTTTAGGGATGAGGGATTAGAGTTGAGGGATGATGGATTAGGGTTGAGGGATTAGGATTTGACATTGAGGGTTGAGGGTTTAGGGATAGGGTTGAGGGTTGAGGGATTAGAGTGAAGGGTTGAGGGATTAGGATTTGACGTTGAGGGTTGAGGGTCGAGGGATTAGAGTTAAGGGTTGAGGGATTAGGGTTTGACGTTGAGGGTTGAGGGTATTTTCTATCAAGAACTTGATTATGAGGGCTTACCCCTTGATTGTTATGCCTATCATATGGTGGAGCATCTGGCAAGCTCTTGCAGGAAAGAGATGTGATCAATGCAAAGGATGTGATGAATCTATAGCAGGACAAAATGCGAGCGCGTTATAGCGCGAGTGCGTTATAATGCACTCGCATTTTGTCTTTCTATTGAAACGGTAAAAAAGTGGTTACCCTCATGATCCAGGTCCACATGCTCTATTTTCTTACTGATTTTATGAGTGCTCCGACAAAAAAGAAGTACTTTCATGCTATTGGGAAGTTCACATGCACATTTGACACATTGTACCACCTTTGCATGATCTTTCCACCACCTTTTCTACTTTGCCAACTTGAGAAGGAGGAAATAACATAGTTTTCACACCAAGTTTGATATATATCTATTCAAGTTTCAATTTTTCTAGTGTTGCAATGTTAATTGTGATTCAATTTTAGGAATTTAACATTATAGATTGGTTAATAGTATTGTTGTTAGTAATGATATTTGAGTGTTATTCAATTTAACATTGAAAAGGAAACAAGTGGTGAAAAACTCAAATTGTTGAGGAGTTTGATGCAAGAAGATAAAAACACTACATAATTGGGTACTCTCTCCATTCAAATCTTCATTTTTTAGGTATGTCAAGTCTTTACATGCATGTTCTTTACGTTTTCCTTTTTTGGATTGAATTACTTTATCATGCTTTATCATACATTTTTAAAATAGACACATTCCCAATCAAGAAAGTAGCCTACAATCTCACATGATGCCATGTATATTTTCTACACTTGGGCTCTTTAATAATTATGTGTAATAAACAAACCTTAACATACCATGATGCCAAACTATACAAGAATAAATCCTTACAACATAAAAAAAATACAATCCCACTATTATCTTGTATTCATTTCTTAGGAACTAATATTGGTCTCTTTATCATGCTACAAACAAATTTTCTGTCATGCCGAGGAAATGATCAAGAATTAAACCAACACAGGAAGAGATAGAAGCTAAGAATGCAAAGAAAGTAGTGGCTATGAGGGAACTTCATGAGAAGAGGAAATTGGACACGATAAATGAAGACATACCAATTGAAGAGGAACCACAACCATCACAAAGAGGTATGGTATTGGTGGCACAAAGAGAACGAATGCAAAAACTTCGTGGTATGAGAGATTTAAATACCATAGTTGGAGACACGTCCTTTACCGCAAGTCAACATGTAGGGACACCATCTACCACATCTCAAGTTGAGAGTACATCATCACTCACATGTGATGAAGGAGGTATGCCATCGTTCCCACCTCAACCTCAAGGCATGTCATCTATTCCATCTTCGATCTAAGGTATGCCATCTAACCCATCTCATTTAAATATTGATGAAATTCCTAATGTTGAGATGAATTTACCTAACTTGACACCACCTAGAATTTTGCATAGAAAGCCAAAGTATTTGATTGATATTGATGAGAATATTTTGCAGCCAATGGAAGGTAAAATTTCAAAACGCACTTGTAGAAGATATGCTAATAAGATTTGGAGATTGTTCTTTGAAAAGTTAAATGAGACTACAAGATTTCAACTATTCATTGAAATGATGTGAAGTATAAAGTATAGGTCTATCATAAAGATTCTTGGGTTGAGAACATCAGAGGCTTCAAGTGAAAAATCTATTGTCAAGAATCTAATGAGTGCATATGAGAGTGTGGGTAACACCTCACACACAAAAGATAGTAATACAACACGGCATGTGATTACATTGACTATAGTAAATAGTCAAACGAGGAAAGCTCATCTCATTAGAAAGATAAGTCAAGAATTGAGAATTAAAAGGAAAACTTTATCAAGAGCCATTGGAAGATGCCAAAGAATTGAGGACACTAATGCCAATGAATTATGGGCTTTCTCGGGGAGACTACCATGAAAAGATAAACCAATTGTTGAAGCATTGAGATCACTAATTGAAGACTTTTGGAAGAATTACACAAGGGTATCTTTGAATCAAAGGGATGTGGTAAGAAGGAGAATCGGTAGTCAGAACCATGAGCCACATCCAAAGCATTTTTTGGATGAGACCCAAACACAGTTTTATGGTAAATTTCTAGAGAAGTATCCTCAAATTAAAATTTGTCAAAGATATTTTGAATTGCTAAAACCTTTCTATGTTAAGATAAATCACACACGCACTACTTGTTGTTGTAGATTACATATTGAATTTTCTAACCATTTTGATGCTTATAGGTCTATATGTTTAGATATGCATACTAACAATGATTTGCAGGGTTGTGCCATATGTGCCCCACCAACATCTTCAAGAGACTTCATATCAAGAATTTTATGTGAAAGAGAGGAAGGTTAAATATTCTACAAGAAATTATGCTTGGATGGCACATGTCATCATTGCGGTGGCTTGCAACATTTGCCAATATGTGAACATATGGAAATAACACATGCGGTTGGAAATGAACTAATAGAGTTTGGCAAGTATAAAACAATGGCATACAATACAAAAGATGGTAAAGAAGCAAAGAGGTGTGAATTAGCTAATGAAAAGATTCCAATGTATTAGTTTATGCCTATATTTCGTGACAGCATAGTGTATGAGTATGCAAAACATGCCCATAGAGCTCGATGGTTGGACTTGCAATTCAAGTTATGCAAGGACACATTTCTGGTTGGTAGCATTGTTTCAATCATCAAATTTGTAGAGAACTACAGTCTACAGCCACAGTGTGAGGTGCAATCACAATATTACAACTCCACACAGGTTTCTATATTTGTGCACATCGCATTCATTTATGCGAATGATAGTACAGAGGATGATAGAAAGATCATAAGGGAGTATAATTTCTATATTAGTGATGATCACACACATTCTACTGAGTTCGTGCAAGGTTGCTTTCAGGTGTTCTACAATGATTTGGCTAGAAGGGGCATATCGTTCAGTCAGCATATCATATGGTCAGATAACTGTGCGTCACAATTCAAGAACTCACAGAATTTCTATTGGCTGAGTAGGAGGCATAATTTTATAGGTATTCAACATATGTGGAACTTTTGTGAGGCCGGGCATGGAAAGGGCGAGCATGATGGTGCAGGAACATGTATCAAAAGAGCCATAGCATGAGAAGAGTTAAAGTATAAAGACAATGCAAAGTTGACAGATACAAAATCAATTGTCGAGTGGTGTAATGCTTCCATGGATCCAGGTAATGAAGGTAAGTCTTTAGTTTGTAGATTTTTTTGGTTGATAGATGATACTAACATTGCACCATATGAGGATTGTTGTACACTGACAGGATCAAATGATTTTGTAAGTATTCACATTGATTTTGTAAAGTTATGTTACATTGAGTTGTAAGTATGCACATTAATTTGTAAGGTTTGTCTTTTTTTTATTTCCTCCTACATTTTTACACATATGTACACATTTTTACATCATCATGTTATGCATTTTTGGTGTCCTGCTCCTGATGCGACCAAACTCATAACTCACCCTACTTCCTCTAGACACCATTTGATGATCTCTCCAACACTCTGGATCCAGGGTGCCCAATCATGATGATGACCTATATACCATTCTCCCAAGGTGCTCATAATGAATGAAAAGAAGACCAAGGGCACCCAAGCTTAATAGACTCATTTCTTTCAATTTTGATGATCCAAACTCTTGCAATATGACATCCACTTTAATGACTTTAGATCTTCCTTCACATACAGGGCGCCAAATCAAGTTGAAAAATCTACACAAGGGCGCCAAACTAGATGAAAGAAGACATGAAATGCGCCTTAGGACTCCATGCTAAGGTTTGAGCCATTAAAGTCTCTTGATATTAGGCGCTCATGATGATGAAACTTAGAGATTTTTCCTTTCCTATGCTCTCATCTACGATGTTTAAATGATAAGAAGCACCTTGACCTCTATAATGTACATTGGGCACCAAAATCAAGGTGATTTTAAGTCACTTTGAGTCATTTGGGGTCAGTTTGAGTCTGAGTCATGTTGCAAAAAAGTGTCAATGTTGTCAAGTTCCACAAAGCAACTTTTGCATTTTTGGTATCCTGCTCATGATGTGACCAAACTGACTACTCCAATGCATCTGGATAGGTACATTTACACTAGGCATGGTCCTATTTTTCACCCAAACATGTCGAAATAGTCTGAGCTACATTGTACCGACGATATCCCTGAAGAGTCCAAAGTGCAAAAAGGTAGCAATCTTTGATGAGATGTTACTCAAAAACTGTGTCACTTAGAAACATTTCGTTAGAGGCAACGTGATCACATAAAGTGCCTTTACAATAACCTCTCTCAGGTTTTTATATCTTTGAGGCATTTGCCCGTGGCGAAAGGTTTTTTGCTTCCCAAAAAATCATCAGAAGGAGGCAGTGTAAAGTTGCAAAGGGGTGTAACTTTTGTCCTGCTCCTGATGCGACCAAACTGACTATTCCAACGCATCTAGATGGGTACATTTATGCTAGGCATTGTCCTATTTTTCACCCAAACATGTCGAAATAGTCTGAGCTACATTGTACCCACGATATCCGTAGAGTCCAAAGTGCAAAAAGGCAGCAATCTTTGACGAGATGTTACTCGAAAACTGTGTCACTTAGAAACATTCTGTCTAAGGTAACATGATCACATAGAGTACCTCTATAATAACCTCTTAGTTTTTTATATCTCTAAGGCATTTGCCCATGGTGAAAGGTTTTCTGCTGCCCCAAAAATTGTCAGAAGGAGGCAGTGTAAAGTTGCAAAGGGGTGTAACTTTCATCCTGCTCCCGATGCGACCAAACTGACTATTCCAACACATCTGAATGGGTACATTTACGCTAGGCATGGTCCTATTTTTCACCCAAACATGTCGAAACAGTCTGAGCTACATTGTACCGATGATATCCCTGAAGAGTCCAAAGTGCAAAAAGGTAGCAATCTTTGACGAGATGTTACTCAAAAATTGTGTCACTTATAAACATTCCGTCTGAGGCAACATGATCATATAGAGTGCCTCTACAATAAATTCTCTCAATTTTTTATATCTCTGAGGCATTTGCTCATGGTGAAAGGTTTTCTGCTACCCCAAAAATCGTCAGAAGGAGGCAGTGTAAAGTTGCAAAGGGGTGTAACTTTTGTCCTACTCCTGATGCAACCAAACTGACTATTCCAATGCATCTAGATGGGTACATTTATGCTAGGCATTATCCTTTTTTTCACCCAAACATGTTGAAACAGTCCGAGCTACATTGTACCCATGATATCCCTAAAGAGTCCAAAGTGCAAAATGAGATGTTACTCAAAAACCATGTCACTTAGAAACATTCTATCTAAGGCAACACAATCACATAGAGTACCTCTACAATAACCTCTCTCAATTTTTTATATCTCTGAGGTATTTGCCCGTGGTGAAAGGTTTTCTGCTACCCCAAAAATCATCAGAAGGAGGCAGTGTAAAGTTGCAAAGGGGTGTAACTTTCATCCTACTCCTGATGCGACCAAACTGACTATTCCAACGTGTCTGAATGGGTACATTTACGCTAGGCATGGTCCTATTTTTCACCCAAACATGTCGAAACAGTCTGAGCTACATTGTACCAACAATATCCCTAAAGAGTCCAAAGTGCAAAAAGGTAGCAATCTTTGACGAGATGTTACTCAAAAACCGTGTCACTTACAAATATTTCATCTAAGGCAACACGATCACGTAGAGTTCCTCTACAATAACCTCTCTTAGTTTTTTATATCTCTGAGACATTTGCCTGTGGTGAAAAGTTTTTTGCTGCCCCAAAAATTATCAGAAGGAGGCAGTGTAAAGTTACAAAGGGGTGTAACTTTTGTCCTGCTCCTGATGCAACCAAACTAACTATTCCAGCACATCTGAATGGGTACATTTATGCTAGGCATGGTCCTATTTTTCACCCAAACATGTCAAAACAGTCTAAGCTACATTGTACCGACGATATCCCTGAAGAGTTCAAAGTGCAAAAAGGTAGAAATCTTTGACAAGATGTTACTCGAAAATCGTGTCACTTATAAACATTCTATCTAAGGCAACGTGATCATGTAGAGTGTCTCTACAATAACCTCTCTCAGTTTTTATATCTCTGAGACATTTGCCCATGGTGAAAGGTTTTCTGTTGCCCCAAAAATCATCAGAAGGAGGTAGTGTATTAAATCAGGATGAAAGCCTATTCACTCTAGGTGCCTGTTGTGACCAAATCACACATTGCGCTAGAGAATCACAAACATGCACCTTAAACAAGTGATGCTACAAGTGGTGAACAAAATGGGCGCCTTGAAGAATTGAGCCCTCCAAGACATCTTGTAATTGCCTAAAAGTCCAAAATTTACATAAGTGAGTTAAGGCACCATTTTCCATCTCCAGAGCCTCCTTTGAGTGCCTTAACATGGAGTGAATGTTTTAGTCTATGAAAGATTGCGCCTAAAGAATATAACAACCCCTTGAGTCACTACGATGAATTAAGTTAACAAAATGAACTTCATTAAGGGAGGCGCACTTGTGCATCTAGACAACTCCAGTTTAGCGCCTGAGAAAAAGCATGTTTAGAGACACCCCTCGAATGAACCCTCTAGAACCAATAACCATAGCTCAAGATCCATAACCATGAGAAGATAAAGCATTAAAAAAATTCATCTAAAGGATGGGAAATACCTCTTAGATGATAGTCTGCCGAGTAGACCAAGAGTGGGGAATGAGAATGCTCCTCGAAGATACACCAAGCCACAATGACTCTCTCCAATAAGAATCTTCTCTAGGTCCATAATTAACTCATGCCCATATCCAAGTGAAAGTCTCCTTGGTCTTCCTGCTAAAACCTCTAAAGGGTAACCATCTCAACAAGTGTCTCTGATCCCAAGAGAACTCTGGCCTCACCCAAGTCTCAAAGTATGTATGAGAACCTACAACCAATCAATCCATGTTAAGCTCCAAATGCAACACCACATTATCATGAAGCTCCCAAGCACATGACCAATGTACTCAATACCAAGAGAACCAACAAGACCACTGTCAAAACTCCAACTACAAAATTAGGTATCCAAACATGACATCATGATCTAACATCTCCTCCTAGAAGATCACATGCACCAATACAGACATCCTAGTCTCAAGAGAACTTGTATCATGCTAATACTCTAATCTAGAATCAAGAGTCCACCAAGACACACTACCAAACACCTCTAAACCAAGGATCAACATCTACAACCACATGACGATAACCATCTCCTAAAAATAGTAGCCAAGATGTCAAAGCACTCTCACTACAAATAATAATCATAATCCAAGAGTTTGTCCATTACACCCAACCACTATATAAGATCATCCATCACTAGGTGATGAATACACATCACTATCAAAGCTCCCACTGAACCATAATATGAACTACACATGGCATTGTGATAACCATCTCCTAAATGAAGATCACCATGGTCCACACACACTCAACTATAATACTAATAACTCCAAAGTAGAACCAAGATCTCCAATCTAAGAAGATAAACCATCATTACTGTGAAAACCTCACACTAAACTATGCAACTAAGATATCCATGACATCATGATAAACATGCTACAAGTCCCAATAACCAACTATCCAATCATTCTCATCATCCATCCTCTCATCCCAATGCAACATACCAATGCACAAATGAGCATAGACAAGGAAAAATAACAAAGTCTACATCAACACTGCATCAATCCCATGGATATAGGCAATATGCATTCAAGTCATCCCACTACAATCAATGAGGTGTACATCACAAAAAAATGCATAACTTGTAGATCCCAACCATTGAAAACATGCAAAATCATCATCACATTAGTAACTTCCAAACTGAGATATCAAATAATATAACTTATAGACTTCACCAAATCAATAATAGATTCAACTTTCCAAACAAGTTTACAAATGAGTAACCATAGTCAAGGAACTAATAGAGCATCTAAGAGATAAGAACAATGTGCTAAAAGTAAACCACAACACCACCTGTAATCATGAATCAAACATCATAACCCATACCTATCAACTACAAACATGGTCAAGTCTTGCCAATGCTCAAATGTACCTACATATCCATGACACCATAATTATCATCATTGCTATATCTATGCTCTAACCCCACTGAAACAAGACTCCTAGTCTCACCATGTATCAACCATGTCCTCAAACTAGAATATTGTTGAGCCCATGGAGATTGATACACCCACTTCAATAGAATAGGCAATTAATGTACCTAATGTGTCTTCATTTAATAAACTAGTAAACATCATTTGCATCCATACTTCAACCAATCTTATTGTTGTGTTTGATGTGTCCTCTTTCAAACAACCATTTAACAAAATTTGAGTCCAAACAATAAACATTTACAACCATAAACATCTCAAAGTCCAAAATCCAAACATTCTATCATCCTTAATCATTTCCATCATAGACCCTTGGTTTGAAAAAATCATTATGCAAGATAAAAACCCTATGCCTATTACCTTGTGTGAGGCTCATGCAAAACCCAAAATCACAATCAAAAGAGGTCCTCAAACCATGCATCCTTTAAATGAGATCTTTTATCCAAATCAATCAAAAAATCCCTTTGACAATGATGATGATGATAGTCTTGTAGAACAAGATGATATCAAGATGACAATAGCATTAACTATGAGATCATTACATGCAAACTTTCCATAAACCTTCATCTCCCACTCATGAACATGCAAGAATATTTCAAACAAGAAATGACAAGCACTAGCTATCATGCCAATCCTAAATACACATCTAATGGTCATCCTTATGGTACCTTTGGTAAGGGAAGAACCACTTTAGACCAAGGTCCTCATATTCAATTCATATCTCCAATCCCAACCACATGTGAGAACTGTTTATCCTATGTATCCTATTCAAATCCTCCATCTCATAATCCTTACATTCCAACTTATCGGGCATCAATCCAAACCCACTACATCCAAATCATCCTTTTTAGATTTCCTCCAAGGACTTCTAGTGGAGGAAAAATCTCAAACTAGAAATCACAAATTCAATTAGTGTACCTCTCCCAAGCCTATCCAAAAGTCACATAGTACCATGCCTATCCATCAAACACCACAATGCAATCAAAATCCTAACAACATGCCCATGATCCAAGATCAAGTGCAATCATGCAAAGATATTATCAATCACAAGCCTATTAAGAATGAACTAGAGTCTTCTAGTACCATACTTTTCCATCAAACACCATCATTTAATCCATGGCCTATCAAGCCTATCAAAGAAAATGCAAACATCCTATGTAATACAATCGGACTTTAAATATTTGAAGTAGCCATCTACAAATATCCATTCAAACATGGATTTACAATGCAAGTATGGACGCCATCAATAAAAAAGATTTGTATTAACCAAATATCCATATAGGCATACATCAATATCTGTCGATATAAGTATAACATATATACAAAATAGCCATATAGGCTTACAAGAATGCCATATAGGCATACAATGTCAACTATGTACAATACAAAATATATGTCCACAAATGCCATATAGGCATACAACAAAGGAACACAATAAAAAGTCATTCCCCTCTAGCTGGTGAAGAGAATAAATCATCAGCAGCCTTTGATCTTCTAGGGGATGGAGACGCGCATGTGGGTGGTCTACTACGAACCCGAGGGCTACTCCTCCTATTTAGGTCTTCCTGCATCTTTACTTGTTACAATAAAAAGTATAGACATTAATATATAGAAATTACATGTTATAAAAAATGAAACATTTAACAAAATAATCACTTACCGCTAACATATAATCTATCTCCTCGCTTGTCTCAGTAGCAGGAATAGGCCCTGGTGATGTCATGTCCTATAGAAACCATCTAGATAGAAATTAAACTTCAAATCAATAATCTTTTGATTTTTCAAAAATAGACAACTATAAAAATGAATGTAAATTGAAATTTACTAATCTACCTCATACCCCTATCAATGCCATGGAGCTATGAATCGCAGAGGCCACACCCTACTCCATTGCCCTATGAACATGGGGAGGTGTCTCCGCAGCCTGCATCATCTGGAAATAAAACAACATTATTCAATTACGAAAACTATAACAGTGATGCTAATCATGGCTCCTAACATACACACACGTTCATCTAAACATGGAAGTACACACAATAAAGCACACAAATCACATACACAAATTTAGTAAGTATAATTCATTCATTAAACTATTTATTTTATTACCTCCGTAAAGCTTTGAAGTCCACCACCGCTGGCAGGTGTTGCCATGAAATCTACAGTATTAACCTATTCAACATCCAAAATCAGAAATTAGAATACCATTCATATAACGATGCTATTCACATGTAATATTTATAATTGTTTACTAGTTACATACCTCGACAGTAGATGATCTAGTGAAAAATGCAGGTGGAGAACCACTGAAAACTGCATCGACGCTATGACCCTAAAATTTCATTAAAATCATCAATTTAAATTAGTTAATCTTGTATTTCAAAAATAAAATTTAATAAATTAAATTCAATAAACTTTCTAATATTTACCTGAGTCTCAAGGCCGAAAGTCTCACTTAGGAGGGTATCTGTCATCACCATCTGCTCAGCTATAGATGTAGCCTGTGCACCTGCATCCTGACTGTCCATGGGGTCATAACCATAGGCTGACCCGCAAGCCTGGCAAGTATGCGGTGGGACCCTACTCCTCGCACTATCTCCCAACCCACTCTGTGTTGTAGGACTGGCATGCTCTATGATGCTCTGGGTCAAGGCACTAATTGACTAAAGTGTATCGACCTCAACACTCTCCTTCACAATGTAAGGGATAGAAACATACTCCTGGGCTGGTCTGCTCATTACGCGTCTCACTACCCGCTGTGGGTCAAGACGTGCCCCTAGTCTATCTTGTGCTGACCCCCCACCTCTACCCTAGAAGTCCCGCATATCAAAATAGTTTGGCACTTTATTGAGGACAAACTTGCAGTAGAGTTTTCTCAAAAAGTATTGCGGGACCTCATTATTATTACATGGAGGATGGTCAAAAACCATCCACCACCTCTGCCTGAAATTGTCCCTTATCGCTTGGTTGTCGCACCAATGGATAGGGAACCTCTTGCATGTAATGGGTGGAGGTTGATTTGTTTGTGGGTTTGTGAAAATTGAACACAAGTCTAATTTTGTAATTTGTGATTTTTTGACATCTTGGTATGACAACTTGTCTGCATAGTAATCTCTAAACTCTCTCTTTTTATCCATCCAACTAGTTATTTGCTTGCTAATTGAATCTACATTTGATAACATAGACTCAAGAGATTCGGCAAGCGTGGACCTATGCAAGGTTGAAGTGGAAGGATCTTTCAACCTTGCAATTATATCTTCAATTTCCTTTTTGTTGTTTTCAATTTGCCCCATTATATTTTCTTGTGTTCCAGGGGCATGTTGAGGAATGAATGGAGGAGGTTGTTATTCTACAGGTATTTCCTCCTTAGGATTTTGTGGATTTTGAGGAGGAGGAGGAGGAGGAGGAGGAGGAGGTGCATTAACATTTCCTGACAATTAACGAAATATACATCAAAAATCAACAAAAACCTACCTATTTAGAAACAAATTCAAACAAAAAAACAAATATAACTCACCCCTTTTCCGTGCTCGACGTCGTGGTGGCATTTTGGTGATGAATTGATAAACTTTTTGTGTTGAATAGTGTTTTACAAAACGCGAGCGCGCTTTCGAGGGTTTCCATGCTGCGGATTGAGAGGAGAAAACAGAAAAAATGAGATTGGAAACTTTTTATTTATTTATAGAAAGTTATAATGCGAGCATGTTATAATGCACTCGCATTATGGCTTAATTTTTTTTGAAATTAATTTGGCCACTTTTTGGCCCCCCATCTTCTTTCACTTACCCTTAATACTTTCTACAATTAATTCTCCTTTAACAGATTAAAGATGTAATCATGAAAGCATGAATAAAAGACACATAAGCAGAAGCACAATTAACACACTTGACACCAAGATTTTTGATGTGGAAGGCACATTTAACCCACAACAAATTTATACTCTGTTAAAAGTATTACAAATGGGGAAGGCACATGCCTTCAGGGCTCACTACCTAGAGCTCACTACTCCAAGAGGCTCAATGCCTACAGAATGATTACAAGAGGATAATAGAATGTTTGAACTAATGAGTAGCACCTACCAATGCAATAATTTAGTTCTGGTTAAGCACGAAATACTAATCTTACACACTTCATCTTCACTTCTATCCTATTTACTATTCTTCCATGATCTGGACCTTAGATCTCTTCTCTTTCGCACTTCTATCTTCCCTTTTTCCACACTTACTCAATATTCACATTATCTTCTATATCAATACACTCGAATCCATTAGCTATATATATCTACCTTAAGAAATTCAATCACCTTTCTATCGGCCTTAAGAAGAACTTAACAAACAATACAAGTACTCTACTCTATCGGCTGAATCCATACACCAATATTGATGTGTATCAGAAGTAACACTTGCAAGCCACCATACATGTTGGCCACTAACATTATATCTCATATGCAACTCACCAAAACACTTCTACTAGATCCGCACAAGGATCTAACACAAGTCAGTCTGTTCTTCACTGAATTATTTTGTCATATTAGGACCCGATACTCAGATGCTCATAACTTTTAATCCCTTTGTCACCGGAGGCTGAAATCTTGGATTTAGATTGTCCTAACATTCCTCTACACTCCCTCAGATTTGCAACACACAATGATTAACTGGAGAGATCCGCTGACCAAAGTACTGAACTCTGGCATATACCATGTTCCTGTCTATCCGGGCTTGACAAATCTTGGAACTAACTTCTGATATGATTTGATACTACACTGCAAATGTGTGGAATGGACTTAGTTGCCATCAATGACAACACATGACATGCCTTACAGTGTCTCATGCCAACAATCTCCCCCTTTGGCATTGATGGCAACAGTTAGTGAAAAATGACTAAGTGTCATGACTGACTCCCCCTACTGTGTACACTTATATATTCTTCCATTTCTCCCCCTTTGATGGATTCTTCATTTTCTTTCATTTTTCACTATCTCTCAGTCCCCCTTTGACATCAATGGCAAAGGGTGGGATCCACAAACCAAAATTTACACAAGAAATCTGTATACAAGGCCGCATATGTACAAATAATCCATGTATTATATTTACATGAACTTGAGAATATCTGCAAAACTATTTTTCAACTGCACAATTTTAGAGGCCCAACTTCTTTTCATGCCATTCAAGATTGAGATGTGTCCACTTAGTAGGAATGCCTTTGTTTCTACTTTCTTCAGATCTGAAGGATCACCTGTCTAGACTGCAACTTGAGCTTCTGATAAAGCAGTAAACATTATTTCTAACTTGGGGGCAATCAATCCCCGGAGCTCACACATTATTTCCACAATATTGCTCTTTTCTTTAACAAGTTTCTTTATTTCTTCAGTTAAGCTGATTGCTTGACATTCCTGACTTACTAGAGAAACTATTAGAGGATCAAAATTTTGAGATAGATTCAACAATTTTTGTTCTCGCTCCTTTATCTTCTTCTTAATATCCTCAATAACTTTGGGCCAAGATAGACAAAATTTGTATATATCACCTCTGTCATTAAGAGCATTTTGAATACTCTTTATACTGATATCAAGTACCTTTCTATCATTCCCTATTAGGCCTTTTAGCTCACTAAATCTCTTATCCAAAAGTTCATTTCAGACTTTAATCCCTGTAGAGTTCTCAAAGGACTCAAAGTGTGTACTTACAAAATTTACAAGGGTCTTCAGATTTCGGGAGGGAGAATCAGATGGATTTTTTTGAAAAGTTGGCATTATCTTCTCCAATATACCAGATGCAAGGCCTAACAGCTCACTATCCTCTATGTGAGATTTCAATATCTTTTCTCTTGCCTTGGCTTGTGTGAAAGATGCTATCTTCATCATTTGGACTAGAGAGAGAGTATCCAAGTTGATTGGTCCTTGAATTAGTTCTGGTTCATCAAACTCTAGCATCTCTTTACTTAGGAAACTCTTCACTACATCTACAATCTCTCTTGCCACAATTTATGGACCACCTTTCTTTCCTTGAGTTTTCTCAGTGTCAGTATCAGGACTATTTTGTTTGGGTGCATCAATATTTGCACCATCTTCTTCCGCTTTATCTTCCTTACCCTAGACTTCTTCTTCTTCTTCTTGGTTCTTAGCCTTTTCTATTTCATGCTCTTCAATTGTCAAAGAATCATCTTCAATCTGATCATCTGCTTTTGTATTCATTTCTGTATCTTCTTTGTCAAAATGATCCGGAGGAGTTAGAATACCTCCTACATCAGTAGTTTCATCTGTCATTTTTACTTCTTCCCTACTTATTTCTTCCTCTTCTAGGACAGAGGAATCATCCATTCCAAATTTTTTCTCATCCTTCTGCTACTCTTCTTCATCTGGGACTGGTGTTTCATCAGAAAGCTCGTTTGACACAACAAGGAACTTGTTCTTGTCCAATGCTTTTCTCAAAATTTGTTCAGTTTCTTGGACTATTTCATCTATCTCTCCAATCATCAGTTTGTTCATTCTTGTCTTACTCTTGAATTCATTTTTGACCTCTTTAAAGATTTTATCTACTTCTCTGCTGGAGATCATCAGACATAAAGTGGTTAACACTGTTGGAATTAGTCCGGACAACTGAGAGGGGTGGTGAATCAATTGGCACACAAATTTAATCTCTTCTATTGTTAATCTTCTTCCACAACTTATAATTAGATTAATGATATACTCATTAAAGCATGAATCACCAACACATGAGCAGAAATAAATTGAACACACATAACACCAGAATTTTTACGTGGAAACCCAGTTAAGGGAAAACCATGGTGGGGGTTAACCCACAAGATTCATACCCTGTGAAAAGTACTTAAAAGAAATGAGAAGGCACTTGCCTTCAGGTGCATTTCCCGGAGCTCACTGCTCAAAGAGGCTCACTACCTATAGGAGGCTCACTGCTTATAAGATATGTTTAACACAGAAAGAATTAACTAAGAAATATCATCTTCTTCATGCCTAGTTTAGTCTCATTGAAAGCTCACAAAACTTTTGCTCAACCTTCAACACTTCTTCACTATCTCTTCATCCCTTACTTCTCTTATTCTTCTACTCCTCTTCTCTACCCTGCCTCTGATCCTTTCTTAGGATTTTATCATTTTCACATAGGATGATTTTCCACAACTCAACTACACTCCTTTATATGCTTCATTAACCTTGGAATAACAATCAATGTCGGCACTACAAACTTATGTCTTAATGTGAATCACTAAGTTGTCAGCCAAACACAACTGAGACTCAAATCTTCCTCGATCAACATGCCATGCTTTATAGAATTGCTCTTAGATCTTCCACAATACGCTTGAATCATCCGATCGACCAAGACTAGGTAGAACAATAACATCAAGGAAGAATTCTTCAACAACGTGCTCAATCTTTAATGTGGACCTCCAACATAGCAGTCATATGATCCTGAGACCTCCACAAACATATTGAATTCAACAATAACATCTGCACCACTCCAAATCATCAGAATCACTTGCATCTTCATCCGGAACCTCAAGAACACTGTCTGCCATGACTGTCAAACTAGAAAGATTGCTTGTGGACCTCCAAACCATGAACCACTTGAATTGATGATACACACTGACTTCCCCAACATGCCTCTAGATTCGCAGATCATCTTTTTATATTCCAAAACAATCCAGACCACTTTCCTGTCACTCTATCTCTTCTAAACACTGCAAAACTAGTTTTACTTAGATGTCCATAGCTTTTTCAAATCTTCATGTGAACCTCTCAAATCCTAATTGGAGCTCCTTTAGACAATCCTCCGCATAGCCATATGGTTCACATACATTGATCTTCATTAATTATCTCAATATTCTCAACATTCCAGTCTTCTCAATAGGTAACAAAATAGGATATAGTTGACACATATGGCAACAAGGATATGTTGACATTAATGACAACATCAATTAGGCACATATTTGCAACAAACACATGTTCCCTCATCTCCATATCTTTTGACTTGGTAGCTTCTTTTCTTATTTCCAAGATGTCTCTTAAGCCTTTTGGAACTTCTGACAGAATTTCTACTAGAGCTCTGTTGAATACATTCAAGTACTTGATAATGGCTTCTTCCAAAAGTCTCTTGCCAGCTTCATTGTAAAAGTTATAGAATTTGGTTAATGGTTTTAAATTCCCATCAATAGTGATTGTCTTGACAATGCTTTTCACAGAGGAAATTTGCTTCTTATCATCAGCCTCTAATCTCTGCCTCTTATTTGTCTTCTTGTTTCCGGAAGGCTTCTCTTCAGATACTTTAACAACTTTAGCACCTGTGGCCTTTAGCTCCTTAAGCCCATCATCTGAGTCTGTCTTTTCTTCATCCTCCTTTTTCAAACTATCATGTGATCTCTTTGCCTTTACTTTAGTTCTCTTCTTTTCCTTACCGGATGATATGTCTTCCGGTTTCTCAAGATTGACAGATTTTGGGGGAACAGGGGTAGGAGTAGAGCTCCTAGTAGTCCTTAGAGTGGAGGAGGATTCTACTAGAGTACTTCCTTGTTTATTATCCTGCTTCTCCTTCTTAGCTTTTTCTATTCTTTCTTTGTTCTACCTCACAGCTTCCTTTTTATCCCAATGCTTTCAGCATACATTTCTACTTGCTTATGAGCTTTTCTCTTAATCTCTGGCTTTTAGAGTTCAACATGCAGTGTTTCATCAAGCTCTTTATAAGTCCCAAATCTCTCAATAGAGTCATCCTTGGATTTGCTCAAGAGATGTTGAGCATACATTTCCAAGATTTTCTCATCAACTTCATAACCCATAGGCATAATCCAAACAGTTCTGGGTTCTACTGCTTCCATTAGGCACTAATCAGTGTCCACCATAAAAGAAATTTCATTTTTGTATTTCTCAACTACTGATTTAGGGATTCTTTCCCTAGAGTGCATCATACTCTAAATTTTTTTAAAGCACCCCTAGATTGCAGTTTTCTTTGTCTTAGAATCTCCAATGCTATGTAGATGATCTCTTATTTGTATTGCAACTACCCTGTCACTAGTCCATTGCACACCTTTTACTCCAGGCACTTCATTCATGAAGTAGAAGAATAAACATATAACCAGAGAACCATATTTGAAGGTGTTTTACTTGTCCTTAATTTTGCTCAAGTTCTCAATTAGTTGGTTCTAAAATAGCTCACATAGGTCATAATCTGCATTTTCTTTCAACATTTTGTATGCAGCATATATGGCCATTCTGGAGACAGAGTTCTCCCTAATAGAGTGACAAATCTTTTAACCAATCACCATAGAGGC
Source organism: Cunninghamia lanceolata (assembly GCA_027924645.1). Classification (NCBI taxonomy): domain Eukaryota; kingdom Viridiplantae; phylum Streptophyta; class Pinopsida; order Cupressales; family Cupressaceae; genus Cunninghamia; species Cunninghamia lanceolata. The sequence continues at coordinate 783,253 of BSBN01001057.1, forward strand.
AAACTTAACATCCGGTTCAATGATGTCATTGATGGTCATTGCTCTTTTGTCAGACTTGGCATCAATTGTATCAGTAACAGTTTGGTTTTTCACAAATTTCAACATGGGTAATCCACTGGTTGAATTTAACCCAATCACAATTCTAATAACATACTTTGTAATCTTGAAAGGTTTCAATAGCCATATGAACTCATCATGCATTTGGCTCAAGATGTAACGAACCCACTCACTCTCATCAAATATCAAAAATTCAATGACTTGTAGAAAATGTTTGCTCTCTAGGGTTTTGAATTCTAGTTTCAAATCATAGTTATCATCCTTTAGATGGTTCTCAAACAATTCCAATAATCTTAGATTTCCAAATTCATCCATGTTACAATGGATGTATGCCCTAATATCTTCTACATGTAGTACTTCGTATGGGACACCAAAAAATGCACCTAATGGTTCGACTTTGACTGACTTGTAAGGATGCTTCTTAAATTTTGGACGGGACCTTTTAGTAATATCAATAATAAGAGGAATATCCATCTCAATAGATTATAGATTCAAAGCTTCATAGAAAATTACCTTTTTCTTCTGCGGAGTTAGGGTTGATTAAATGCTGGTTGAATTCGTTCTTCATGCTTCAATTGAATTCGTTCTTCATGCTTCAATCTCTAGATTTTAAGTTCAGATGCTCTTCTTCTTGTTCTCTTCAAATGCAAAGTGATTCAAATGTTTGAGGGAGTGACTTTTTATCCTCTACAAAACCTAATTTGTCATTGTAATAAATGTGTTGCCCTAACTTCATCCGGTTACACTGTTTCTTGATGGAATTTCTGATGAATCACCTTGTAAATTGTCATATCCACCTCTTTTCTTCTGGAAATCCTTCCAAATGATTTACAATAGGCTTTTCTAACTTTAATCATCGTGCCAGATTTAGGCACTCACTTACGGGCTGGGGGAATTGGATTTTTAAAGCAGCTCCCCCTGAGCTAGAGCTCCTAATTCAATTCTTGGAGGAATTATCAACACTAGATTCTGGTGTGGACCCATTAGTATTATTCGTAACACTTTTCTTGACCCATGTCTTGCTCATTTCATTCTAGATCTCATTCACATAAATTTTTCCCTTACCTTTGTCTTGTCTTTGCTCATCTAGTTTTCTATGTACCGGATCTCTTATTTCATTATTCCTACTTCTGCAGAATCTTGCAATATAACCAGATCTATTGCAATTAAAGCACACAACATTTCTTTGCTTATTTACTTGATTTCCTCTTGATCTGCACTTATTAGCCATGTGTCCAAATCCATTGCAAGCAAAATAGTAGCCATTGAAAGAGTTGCCATTTCCTTTAGAGTTATTCATTATCATGCTTCTGCATTCATTTGATCTATGACCATACCTTTTACACTTGAAGCATTGACCAGAGAAGGATGGACCACTTTAATTTACTCTGCTTCTGCACTAAGTAGCTCTATGACCAAATTTACTACAATTGAAACAATTTCTATTAAAAGATGGATACCTTTGAGCATTAGGCTATCTTATCGGAGGTCTTCTAGATCTATTTCTCCCATTCCTTGATTGAAATTTTCTTTGTCTAGATCCAGAGCTTTCACCTTTCTCATACCCAAGACCATGCTTGTCATTAGCCTTCTTCTAACTTTCAAGTATTGCTTCAAGTTTAGCTGATCTTATCTTGAACTTCTTGTATTCATTTGCAACTTCTAGGTCATGTTTGAGAAGGACAATTTGCCTTTCAATTTCTCTCTCATTGTCTCTACTTTCTTGTAGATTAGACTCTAGATGGCCAACTATCCCATCCAATCTATAGCATTCTTCATTTCTTTCCTTTAGAGTTTGATTTGGTTCTTCTTCTGTCTTCTTCCTTTGCTTAATTTCTTTGGTTAGCCTCATTACCTCAGACTCCATCTCATGTTTTAGGACAGTAGCTTCTTTAGCTAACTTCTCACATTCCTTTGTCTTCTCTTTCAGGGCCTTATCCTTGTCATTGTCTTCATTATGATTTCCTAGTTGAAGAAGTAGCTCCTTCCTCTTTTCATTGGATTTGCTCAAATTTTCTTTTAAAGTCTTAATGAAGTCTTCATCATCTTTAAGGTTCTCTTGCAATTCTTTGACATCTTTTCTTGACTAATCAAGATCTTCTAAAGCAAGTTTAAGTTGTTCATGGAGGTTGTATGAATCCATTTATTGCCTTCCTAGATCTTCCTTAAGTTGGTAAACTTTTTCAAAGGAACCTTGCTCTAATACCAATTGTTGAAATAAGGGCTAACAACTAAGAGGGGGGTGAATCAGTTGTCTCAAAAACATTAATACTTACTACAATTAATTCTCCTTTAACAGATTGAAGATGTAATCATGAAAGCATGAATCAAAGACACATAAGCAGAAGCACAATTAACACACTTGACACCAAGATTTTTGACATCGAAACCCAGTTAAGGAAAAAACGACGGTGGGGGTTAACTCACAAGAAATTTATACTCTATTAAAAGTATTACAAATGGGGAAGGCACATGCCTTCAGGGCTCACTACCCAGAGCTCATTGCTCCAAGAGGCTCACTACCTATAGAATAATTTCAAGAGGATAACAAAATGTTTGAACTGATGAGTAGCATCTACCAATGCAATAATTTAGTTTTGGTTAAGCACAAAATACTGATCTTACACACTTCATCTTCACTTCTTCCCTATTTACTATTTTGCCATGATCTGGACCTTAGATCTCTTCTCTTTCACACTTTTATCTGCCCTTGTTCCACACTCAATATTCACATTATCTTCTATATCAATACACTTGAATCCATTGGCTATATATATCTGCCTTAAGAAATTCAATCACCTTTCTATCAGCCTTAAGAAGAACTTAACAAATAATACAAGTACTCTATTCTATCAGCTGAATCCATACACCAATATTGATGCGTATCAGAAATAACATTTGCAAGTCACCATCCATGTCAGCCACTAACATTATATCTCATACGCAATTCACCAAAACACTTCTACTAGATCCGCACAAGGATCTAACACAAGTCAGCATGTTCTTCACTCAACTATTCTATCATATTAGGACCCGGTAGTCAGATGCTCATAACTTTTAATCCCTTTATCACTGGAGGCTCAAATCTTGGATTTAGATTGTCCTGGCATTCCTCTACACTCCCTCAGATTCACAACACACAATGATTAACTAGAGAGATCCGCTAACCAAAGTACTGAACTCTGCCATATACCATGTTCTTGTCTATCCAGGCTTGACAAACCTTGGAACTGACTTCCGGTATGATCTGATACTACATTGCAGATGGGTGTAATGGACTTAGTTGCCCTCAATGACAACACATGACATGCCTTGCAGTGTCTCATGCCAACATTAAGTGGCCACTTTTTTTCTGAAATGAGGAAATACTAACCTTGGATGAGAAATTGAGCATAGTTACACTCAAAATTTTAAGGTGCAACAAAAACAATTTTCATAGTGCTCCGAGTCTACTTTCTAAACTACTAATTTTTTTTGAAAATGGTATAGATTAAGGGGTTCAAAAAAGGGAGCCATATAAATTAGTGTTGTTTCTGTCAAAAAACATAACATAGCGTGTTTTGTGGCTCCCTCAAAAGGTTTACTTTTTTTTGGTATTTTTGAAATCACTTCGGTGAGAAATTAGCTAATAGCATGTAGTTTATGCCCAATTTTTCTGATAGTTTTTTAATGAATATTTAATTTTTTACTAATTTTCAAAGTGCACACATCCTAAAAAATAGAATTTTGGCCGTGCTACCCTATAAATTTTGAAAACCAATTGAAAATTATTTTTTTTAATATGTGTAAAATGTAGTTTAGTTTATAAAAATGTAATTTATTTGAAATTTCAATGAACAGTTAATTTATAATGAAAAAAAGACCACATATTGGTTTTTGCCCAAAAATGGACACACAAACAAAAGAAATTAAAGATGAAAGGATTAAAATTGTCAAAATATGAAAAAAATTACATCGTTAAATAGCTAAGAGAAAGCCTAACATTACCCAGGTGTTTGATTTGTTCAACCTTGAAACACATGCAAATTTGAGGGTTAGCACAAACGAAATTATGTGAAATCCTGTAGAATATGTAAAAACACGTTTTTGGATGTTAGGAAGGCACTCCAAGCCTTTGGGTTGGAAATCCAAATCAAATCCCAAGCCTAAGGCTTGCGATTCCCAAAGAAAAATATAACGCAAGCGCGTTATAATGCGCTTGCATTTTGTTTTGGATTTTTTTCTTTTTTTACAAGTTTGCCCGATGTTTGCCCAGTTTGACATAACACATTATGTCTCCCTTTGAATGATTTATGTTCAAGTTTCTTAAGTATATTTGATGTATGTATGTATGTATGGTTGTATGTATGCATGCTTGTATGTATGTATATCTGTATGCATGTTTGTATGTATGTATGTGCATGTATGTATGCTTGTATGTATGTATGCATGCATGTATGTATGTCTATATTTATGTATGTATGTATGTAAGGGTTTTGGGTTTAGGGTATATAAGGATTTGAGCCCGTATATCTTTTAGGGTTGAGGGTTGAGTCTTTTGGGTTTAGGGTTTATGGTATAGGGTTGAGGGTTGAGGGATTAGGGCTCAAGTAATAGGTAGAGGGTAGAGGGTAGAGGGATAATATTCAGCTTATTGAGTGTATAAGATTAAGTGTGTAAGGCATGGGGATTACGGTTTAGACTATTGGGTTTAGGATTTATGATATGGATTGAAGGTATATACGGCATAGGGTGACTTGGGTTGAGAGTGTATGGTTTAGGTTTTAAGTATAGGGTTGAGGCACAATATTCAGGGTTTAGGGTATAAGGGTGAGGTTATAGGGTATAGGGATGAGGGTTTGTGTGTGTAGGCTTCATGGTTTAAGGTATAGGGTTGAGGATTGAGGGATTAGGGCTTAAGTATATGGTTGAGGGTATAGGGTAGAGCGTTGATAGTTTAAAGTTGAGGGATAATGTTCAAGGATGATTGTCTAAGATATAGGGTTTAGGGTTTAAGGTTGAGGCTATAAGGCATATGGATGAGGGTTGAGGGTTTAGGGAATAAGTATAGGGTTGAGGGTATAGGGTATAGGGTAGAGGTTTGAAGGTTGAGGGATAATGTTCAAGGTTGAGTGTCCAAGGTTAAGTGTATAGGGTTTAAGGTTTAAGGGTTTAAAGGTATCTAGGGATTGAGAGTTTAGGGTTTAAGGGTTTAAGGTTTGAGGGATTAAAGATTTAAGGGTTGATGGATTAGGGTTTAAGGCACAATGTCAAGGGTAGAGGGATTAGGGATAGGGTTTAGGGTTGAAGGTTTAAGGATTGAGGGTTGAGGTTTTAAGGTTGAGGGTTAAGGGATTAGGGTTTAAGGTATGGTGTCAAGGGTAGAGGGTTTAGGGATAGGGTTTAGGGTTTAAGGTTAAAGGGTTGAGGGTTGAGGCTTTAGGGATAGGGTTTAGGGTTTAGGGATAAGGGATTATGGTTTAGGGTTGAGGGATTAGGATTTAAGGTATAGTGTGGAGGGTTGAGGGTTTAGGATTTAAGGTTTAAGGGTTGATGGTTAAGGCTTTAGGGATAGTGTTTAGGGTTTAGGGATAAGGGATTAGGGTTGAGGGTTGAGGGATTAGGGTTTAGGGTTGAGGGATTAGGGTTTGATGTATAGTGCCGAGGGTTGAGGGTTTAGGGTTGAGGGATTAGGGTTTGAGGTATATTATTGAGGGTTGAGGGTTTATGGATAGGGTTTAGGATTTAATGTTTAAGGGTTGAGGGTTGAGGCTTTAGGGATAGGGATTAGGGTTTAGGGTTGAGGGATTAGGGTCTAGAGTTGAGGGATTAGGATTTGAGGTATAGTGTTGAAGGTTGAGGGTTTATGGATAGGGTTTAGGATTTAAGGTTTAAGGGTTGAGGGTTGAGGCTTTAGGGATAGGGTTTAGGGTTTAGGGTTTAGGGTTGAGGGATTAGGGTTAGAGGTATAGTGTTAAGGGTTGACGGTTTAGGGATAAGGTTTAGGATTTAAGGTTAAAGGGTTGAGGGTTGAGGCTTTAGAGATAGGGTTTAGGGTTTAGGGATAAGGGATTAGGGTTTAGGGTTGAGGGATTAGGGTTTGAGGTATAGTGGGTAGGTTAAAGGGTTTAGGGGTAGGGTTTAGGATTTAAGGTTTAAGGGTTAAGGGTTAAGGCTTTAGGGATAGGGTTTAGGGTTTAGGGATAAGGTATTAAGGTTTAGGGCTGAGGGTTTATGGTTTAGGGTTGAGGGATTAGGGGTTGTGGTTGAGGGATTAGGGTTTGACGTATAGTGTTGAGGGTTGAGGACTTAGGGATAGGGTTTAGGATTTGAGGTTTAAGGGTTGAGAATTGAGGCTTTAGGGATAGGGGTTAGGGATAAGGGTTTAGGGTTTAGGGTTTAGGGATTAGTGTTTAGGGTTGAGGCATTATGGTTGAGGGACATGATTTAAGGTTTAAGGATAAGGTATTAGGGTTTAGGGTTAAGGGAGATATAGAAGAAATCCATGAGAGAGTGAATAATATAGAGTTTTGTATAGCAAGCCATAACGTGCTTGCATTATAACATGAGCACATTTTTTCTTGCTATTCAAATAGTATAAAGGTCGGGATACCCCTAATATAGGCCCACATGCTCTATTTTCTTCTAGTTATGCATGTGTTCTGACAAAAACAAGCTTTTTCATGTTGTTAGGAAGTGCACATGCACATTTTTCACATTCTACCACCTTTGCATGAACTTTCCACCAACTTTTTCTTGTTTTCCAACTTAAGAAGGAGAAAATAACATATTTTTCACATCAAATTTGATATATATCAATTCAAGTTTCAATTTTTGTAGTGTTACAATGTTAATTATGATTGAATTGTAGGAATTTAACATTATGCATTGGTTAATTGTATTGTTGTTAGTAATTCTATTTGAGTGTTATTCAATTGAATGTTGAAAAGGAAGAAAGTGGTGGTAAACTTAAATTGTTGAGTTTGATGCAAGAAGAAAAAAAGACTACATAATTGGGTACTCTCTCCATTTGAATCTCCATTTTTTAGGTATGTCAAGTTTTTACACATGTTCTAAGTTACATTTTCCTTAATTCTATTTGAATTACTTTATCATGCCTCATTGAATACATGTTTATATCACTTGTATGATTTATATATTTTGTGTTTATATTAGTTGTGTTTATATTTTGTGTTTATAGTTCATGTGCCTTATCTATGCTTCCACATATTTCATACATGTCTAATAGAGAATTTGCAGCTCGAGCTCTGAATTTCTTCCCAAACAGCTATAAATTTCTATTGCTTTGAATTTATTCTTTATACATGTAGACCTGTAGTTACTCATGAAAGATATCATCAATCCAAAACATGAATTTATCAAAATGATCAATAGGAACATAGTATCCTAGCTGTAAAATTGAGTTCCTTTATTCCAATTCAAAAAGTAAAAAAATGGGATTACAATACACTCCTCTCCAACATAAACCAGTCAAGACAATCATAGAACATCTAATAATGATCTAACAACTATTAAAAAAACATAGCTACCAACCAAAGAAATAGAAAAACCTAAAAAAATTCCATACAACCAAAACTAAGTTCTTACTTGTGAAGATATTTTCTAGTGGTGTTGAACACATACCTTCAAAGTGGCTTGGGAGTACAAACCTGAGAAGCCTTAACCACCATTTCATTAAAAGGATGAAAGTAGCTATATTTTTGACAAAATAACTTCTAATATATGTTTTAAGTATCAATTCACTCATCATCCACACCCCTTCCTTAGATAGCTTTGACAAACTTTAAGGCAGCTAGAGAGGAGCAATTAAAAATTAAAGATAGTTTATCATTTGACATTACACATTTCCTAAAAGAGTCGCGAGGTCTACCTTCATTAGACTTAAGAGATATTACACCTATCCACCTAACAATAAGCCACAAGCACCACCCCAACAATCACTACTCAACTAACCAATTTGAAACCACCATAAAAAAATTTAGTGCCTTAATTTTTTGAAAATATCACACATTCCAATTAATGTTAAGACTTACATTACACACCCTAACTTAAAGTTGAAACAAGAAGTTAAGTTGGCATAGGGAAGATTAGTACACTCATTATGATCAACTCTAAGAGCCCCAAAAACATCATAATGGAATTGATTTATAGGGCTTGAAAGATAAAAAATGGTCACAATTTGACCATGAATTTGGAAGTGGAATTTATAAGGGCCTTCAAAGATGCATAAAATTAATGAGGCATATATCTTAAATGAATATCTATATTCCAACCCAAGAATTGGTTTGATGGTTGTAGGGTGGTATATGGGGCTCTTTGTCCACCCAAAATTTTACCATAAAATCTACTACTTAGTTGAGTATGCACCTACAATGTTGATATCTTATAGACATAAAATTAGCACCAATTTATAGGGCCTCTTATGTAAAGTGCTTTAACCTTGAATTTTAGCAAGAGCCCTTTAAAAGTTAATTGAAAACTCTTATTTGACTAGCTGAGAACACTTCAACAATGGTAATGGGCTGAAAAATCCTCCACCATGTGATTGAACACTCTTCTTTGACTACAAGGAAAGTGTGGGAAGTGCTAGAAATTTTGAGGGCAGAAAATCTAAAATTTGGAACCATATTCATTTCTTAGGAACTAATATTTGTCTCTTTATCATGTGACAAATAAATTCTGTCATGCCGAGAAAAAAATCAAGGATTAAACCAACATAGGAAGAGAAAGAAGCTAAGAATGCAAAGAAAGAATTGACTATGAGGGAACTTTGTGAGAAGAGGAAATTGGACACAATTGTTGAAGATATTCCAATTGAAGAGGAACCTCAACCATCAAGAAGAGATATAGTATTGGCAGCACAAAGGGAACGAATGCAAAATATTTGTGCTATGAGAGATCTGAATATTACAATTGGAGACATGTCCTCTACCGCAAGTCAAGATGGAGGGACACCATCTCCTACATCTCTAGTTGAGAGTACATCATCACTCACATGTGAGGAAGGAGGCACACAATTGTTCCCACCTCAACCTCAAGGTATGCCATATATTCCATCTCCGATTGAAGGTATGCCATCTAGCCCATCTCATTTAAAAATTGATGAAATTCCTAATGTTGAGATGAATTTACCTTTCTTAACACCACCTAGAATTTTTCATAGAAATCCAAAGTATTTGATTGATATTGATGAGAATATTTTGAAGCCAATGAAAGGTAAGATTCTAAAATGCACTCGTAGAATATATGCTCATAAGATTTGGAGAGTGTTCTTTGAAAATTTAAATGAGACCGCAAGATGTCAACTATTCGTTGAAATGATGCTAATTAGTATAAAGTATAGCTCCATCATGAAGATTCTTGGGTTGAGAACATCGGAGGCTTCAAGTAAAAAATCTATTGTCAAGAATCTAATGAGTGCATATGAGAGTGTGGGTAACACCTCATGTACAAAAGATAGTAATGTCACATGACATGTCATTATATCAACAATAATAAGTAATCAAATGAGGAAAGCTCATCTCATTAGAAAGATGAGTCAAGCATTAAGAATTAATAGGAAAAAATTATCAAGAGTCGTTAGAAGGTGCCAAAGAATCGAGGACACCGATGCCAATGAATATGGGCATTATCAGGGAGACTACCATGAAAAGATAAACCAATTGTTGAAGCATTAAGATCACTAATTGAAGACTTTTGGAAGAATTACGCAAGGGTATCTTTGAATAAAAGGGATGTGGTAATAAGGAGAATTGGTAGTCAAAACTATGACCCACATCCAAAGCTTTTTTTGGATATGACTCAAACACATTCTTTTGGTAAATTTCTAGAGATGTATCCTCAAATTAAAATTTCTCAAAGATAGTTTGAAATGCTAAAACCTTTCTATGTCAAAATAAATCACACATGCACTACTTGTTGTAGATTACATATTGAATTTTCTAATCATTTTGATGTTTATCAGTCTATATGTTTAGATTTGCATACTAACAATATTTTGTAGGATTGTGGCATACATGCCCCACCAACATCTTCAAGAGACTTCATATCAACAATTTTATGTGAAAGAGAGGAAGGTCAAATATTCTATAGGAAATTGTGCTTGGATGGCACATGTTAGCATTGCGGTGGCTTGCAACGTATGACAATATGTGAACATATGGACAGCACACATGCAGTTGGAAATGAACTAGTAGAGTTTAGCATGTATAAAATAGTGGCCTACAATACAAAAGATGGTAAAGAAGCAAAGAGGTGTGATTTTTGTTATTCAAAAGATTCCACTGTATCAGTTTATGTCTACATTTTGTGATAGTATAGTGTATGAGTATGCAAGGCATACCCATAGAGCTTGATTGTTAGCTTTACAATTCAAGTTATGCAAGGACACATTTCTACTTGGTAGAATTGTTTCAATCATCGACTTTCTAGAGAACTATAGTCTACAACCACAGCATGAGGTGTAATCACAATATTACAACTCCACATAGGTTTCTATATTTGTGCACATCACATTCATTCATGCAAATGATAGTATAGAGGATGACAGAAAGATCATAAGTGAGTATCATTTTTATATTAGTGATGATCGCACACATTCTACGAAGTTTGTACAAGGTTGCTTTCAGTTGGTCTACAATGATTTGGCTAGAAGGGGCATATCATTCAATCAACATATCATATGGTCATATAACTATGCATCACAATTCAAGAACTCACAGAATTTCTATTGGCTGAGCAGGAGGCATAAAATTCTAGGTGTTCAGTATATGTGGAACTTTTGTGAGGTTGGGCATGGAAAGGGGAAGCATGATGGTGTAGGGGCATGTATTAAAAGAGCCATAGCACGAGAAGAGTTAAAGTATAAAGACAATGCAAAGTTGACACATGCAAAATCAATCGTCACGTGGTGTAATGCTTCGATGGGTCTAGGTAATGAAGGTAAGTCTTCAGTTCATAGATTTTTTGGTTGATAGATGAAGATAACATTGCACCATATGAGGACTATTGTACACTAACAAGATCAAATAAACTACACTCTTTCAGAAGCTCAATTGTAGGTTCATGGAGTATCCATAAGTGGAAGATGGCATGCTTTTGTTCTTCATATACAATTCAAGCCTAGAATGAGTGCGAGTCAAAGGAGTGGGTTGATGAATGGTGGTTAAGTTATCTTAGCTCACTTGACACGTATCGACCCTTGATGACACTAGAACTGACATAAATGGAATCATCAGTTGACTTTGACCACATATTAGATCTAGTTCAATCAGGTAATATATCTACTTGCATAGTTTTTAAAATTCCTAATGTTATCTTACTTTGTAGTGCTTTGTAATGTTGACTAATTTCATCTAATTTGCTGCACATATCAATGTAGGGCATGTTTATGCAATTATTGCGGATGAAGATAATGAAGAGAGAACATATTATTACTTGTGTCGTATTGAGGCCAAAAATAAATTGGAGGCCCCAATTATAGATGGAGAAAATATCGAATACACTACAAGCTCAGTGGTTGTTACTGGAACATGGCTTAGAAGGTACCCACATAAGAGTGTTAATGTTTGGTTGTTTCAGGACTTTGACACACACCAAAAGATTCTTCATTACTCAAACCTTGTCATGGCATCCAATGTTCATTTGATACAATATCAGGGTAGACCTTTGAACAAGACCTTGTGGAAGGTGTGTGAGTCTGACCATGAGGCAATACTTGACACAATAAAGAGTAGAGTAGACCTGGATGGTTCGTTGGATTAATTTGTAAGTATGCATAAAACTTTCCTAGATGGTTACTTGTACTTTGTTTTGTATATAAATAGTAGTATGAATTGCTTCCCTCTAGTATACATTCAATAGGTTTACTTCTCTTACCATTGTCCTTGCAGCTTCTTGAACAATCCTATTCTTTCTTTCAACCACTCCATTTTGCTAAGGATTCCTATCCTTTGACTGAGGTATAAGATAATAACATGAAAATGTCATAATTTTGTATTTATTGTTTGATCTCATTTCATTTGATGTACATAAATGATATTTATGTTTAGTCAATTTTGCTTCTTGATGCTTCTCACAGGAGGTCACAACTCTAGCCTGTCCAACTACGGATGAAGAGAGAGACAAGATGATGGAGAGTGATCATCAGGTGGCAATAAGTGATCGATTACATATGTGATGTTATATATTTCATACATTTTCTATATTAATGTGCATATTATTTGATTGTATTAATAGGTGGAGTTGGATGAACTTTTGTCGAAGAGGTCTACTAGACAACAGAGAGAGGATGAGTCATGGATTGGCTCTCCATCTTCACAGTCAAGCAAGGGCTGCCGATTATTTCATAAAAGTCCATAGGAAACTAGTTTTTGGGACATTTTTTGTATGTCTAGATGGCTTTGTATACATACTTTTTTATGTTACCAAAGTATATTTTTGTATATATGCATATATGGCTTTGTTTGGACATGCCTATATGGCTTTGTATATAAACTAGATGTTATGTTCATGACAATTTATATTAAATATTTAATATGATGATCAATTATCGTTATAGGAATTTGGTTTTACATGTACCAATTACATTTTCTTGAAAGTTTATAAATCATTTTCAAATAACCCATTTTGTGCATATCTTGCAATCATTAAATTCTGTGGAACTGTGCAGTTCTTTGAGGCATCATTTCAAACAGTTCACACACCTTGTCTATACTTCCACACTTTCCATACAAGTTTACAAGGGTAGCTGCAAATACAATACATGTGACAAAATTCCTATATCATTTATTCTTTGATGGTTATCCACACCATGTTCTCCAAGTCCCATTCTGGCATAGGTAAGGAGGAGGTTGGATAAGGTTGTGCAATTTGGTTTTAGACGTGCTAAAATTTGTGTTTGGTTGAAATTTACTTCTGTGCATTTGCTTGAGAGTTCTTAAAGCCTTATGAAAAATCTATTTCGTGCATATCTTGCAATCATTGCATTCCATGAGACAAAATTTCTTTGAGGCATCATGTCAAACAATTCACATTTGTTGTATATGCTTCCACACTTTGCATACATGTCTTGCAGAGTTCTTGTGAAATATGAACACACCATCTTGAAGCATCAAAGGCATGTGAGCTCTGTGAATGAAGGCATCTTGTGAAGACCATACCATGAAACATGAACACCATAACTGAGCATCCTGATCCTTTGACAACAGCACCAACATGGATATGATCAACACCTCCTAACCTTTTGACATCAATGACAAAGAACTTTCAACACATTGTATCAGTGATAGCCCTTAAGAGACCAAAGTGCAAAAAGGTAGAAATATTCGATGAGTTGTTACTTAGAAATTGTGTCATTTAGAAACATTCTATCTAAGGCTATGGGATCACGTAGGGTCCCTCTACAATAACCTATCTCAGTTTTTTATATCTCTAAGGTATTTTCCTATGGTGAAATTTTTTCTGTTGCTCCAAAAATGGTCAGATGCATGTAGTGTAAAGTTGCAAAGTGGTGTAACTTTCATTCTACTCCTCGTGCGACCAAACCAACAATTTTAGCGTATCCAAATGGGTACGTTTAGGCTAGGCATAGTCCTGTTTCGCACCCAAACATGCTGAAAAAGTCTAAGATACATTGTACTGATGATATCCCTTAAGAGGCCAAAGTACAAAAAGGCAGCAATCTTTGATGAGATGTTACTCAAAAAATGTGTCACCTAGAAACATTTTGTCTAAGGCTACGAGATCACATAGGGTCCCTCTACAATAACCTATCTCAGTTTTTTATATCTCTGAGGCGTTTACCCATGGTGAAAGTTTTTCTGCTGCTCCAAAAATGGTCAGATGCATGCAGTGTAAAGTTGCAAAGGGGTGTAACTTTTGTTCTACTCCTTGTGTGGCCAAACTGATAGTTACAAGCATCTAGATGGGTATGTTTAGGCTAGGCATAGTCCTGTTTTCGCACCCAAACATGCCAAAACAGTCTAAGCTACATTGTACCGATGATATCCCTTAAGAAACCAAAGTGCAAAAAGGCAACAACCTTTGACAAGATGTTACTCAGAAACTGTCTCTTATCTGTTTGAGGCTATGAGATCATGTAGGGTCCCTCTAGAATAACCTCTCTTAGTTTTTTATATCTTTGAGGCATTTTTCCATGGTGAAAGTTTTTCTACTGCTCCAAAAATGGTTAGATGCATGTAATGTAAAGTTGCAAAGGGGTGTAACTTTCATTCTGCTCCTCGTGCAGCCAAACTGATAGTTCCAACGCATTTGGATGGGTATTTTTAGGCAAGCATGGTCATGTTTCACACCTAAACATGCCAAAATAGTCTGAGCTACATTGTACCAATGATATCCCTTAAGAGACCAAAGTGCAAAAAGGTAGTAATCTTTGACAAGCTGTTACTTAGAAATCGTGTCACTTCGAAACATTCTATTTGAGGATATAGGATCATGTAGGGTCCCTCTACAATAACCTCTCTCAGTTTTTATATCTCTAAGGTGTTTTCTTGTGGTGAAAGTTTTTCTACTACAAAAATGGTCAGATGCATACAGTGTAAAATTGCAAAGGGGTGTAACTTTCATTCTGCTCTTTGTGTGGCCAAATTGATAGTTACAATGCATCTGGATGGGTACATTTAGGCTAGGCATGGTCCTGTTTCACACCCAAACATGCTGAAATAGTTTGAGCTACATTGTACCAGTGATATCCCTTAAGAGACTAGAGTGCAAAAAGGTAGCAATCTTTGACGAGAAGTTACTCAAAAACCATATCACTTAGAAACATTCCATCTTAGGCTATGGGATCATGTAGGGTCTATTTACAATAACCTCTCTTAGTTTTTTATATGTCTAAGGTGTTTGCTTGTGGTGAAAGTTTTTCTTTTGCTCCAAAAATGGTCAGATTCATGTAGTGTAAAGTTAGAAAGGGGTGTAACTTTCATTCTACTCCTCGTGCGGCCAAACTGATAGTTCCAACACATCTGGATGGGTACGTTTAGGCTAGGCATGGTCCTGTTTCACACCCAAACATGTCAAAACAGTCCGAGTTACATTGTACTGGTGATATCCTCTAAGAGAGCAAAGTGCAAAACGCATCAATCTTTGCCGAGCTATTACTCAGAAACTGTGTCACTTAGAAATATTCCATCTAAGGCCATATGATCACATATAACCCCTCTGTAATATTCTCTCTCAATTTTTTATATCTCTAAGGAATTTTCCCATGGTGAAAGATTTTATGTTGCTCCAAAAATTGTCAAAAGCATGTAGTGTAAAGTTGCAAGGTAGGCTACTTTTTGTTTTGCTCTTCGTGGGGCCAAACTGTTAGCGCAAACATGTTCATTTAGGCACATATATGCTACCATGGTCACTAACATTCATTATAAAAGGGTCATAGTCTTTCCTATTCGAAGGGTCACAACTTTTTGCCTTTGAAATGACATCAGTATTTATGAGAACATCAAGATAACACTTTCTACAAATGTTCTCCATGCATTATGATCCTTTTTATTTCTCACCCAATAAATTGGATTGCTTTCAACATCAATGCATCAACCATTCATGTAGCACTTCACATACTAGTAAAAGACATTAGCCCTCTTAAGGGTCAAGCTCTTTCAACTTATCAAGAAAGCATTATTTCATTTGCTGCTATTTCAACTCATAAGTGACATGATAGCGCTTTATGGTGGTGACCTTGTATGAACAATAGTGAACATGCACCAACTAGCACCCATAAATGTGAATAAAGTGGCATGTATACTTGATAGTATTATTTCACCATTCAATCTAGTTAGTCTAATGAGGAGGATGTGGCTCCAAATTCTAGTAAACATGTCATAAATGGTCATTCAAGCCCTTTGAAAACCCTTACATATTCTAAGTAGAGATTATTCCACATATACCTTGGAGAGTGATTGTGACATCATATAATATTGAGATAAGAAATTCCCAATCTATTGTGCATGTAGGACTAAGCTTCCATCTCACTAGTTGTTTATTACATGGGGAGAAATTACCATACTTGTTTGATGACACTTCCACTATAATAAATTCACCACACACAACCCAAGTTTTTATGACTTTAATATACAATCTCATGTTGATATTCAACATGATTTATTTTTATTTTAAAGGACTCTTTTGTTGGGTGTCTTAAAAGGATTAGCTTTGTGTGCTAAGTGGATTATGAGAGCCATAGAGAGGATTGGATTTTAAAAAATCCTACTACGTAATACAATTGGACTTTAAATATTTGAAGTAAACCATCTACAAATATCCATTGAAGCATGGATTTATAATGCAAATATGGACACCATCAACAAAAATGATTTGTATTAACCAAATATCCATATAGACATGCATCAATATCCGTCAATATAAGTATAACATATATACAAAATAGCCATATAGGCTTACAAGAATTCTATATAGGCATACAATGTCAACTATATGCAACACAAAATATATGTCCACAAATGCCATATAGGCATACAACAAAGGAACCCAATAAAAAGTCATTCCCCTCTATCTGGTGAAGAGAATAGATCACGGAAAGCCTTTGATCTTCGAGGGGATGGAGACGCGTATGAGGGTGGTCTACTATGAACCCGAGGTGTAATGCCCCACCAAGAAACCCTAGAGGAAAACACTAAACTAGGTCAAATTAATGGATTTTTTTTATTTAAAAGGCAATTAACAATAGAATGCATAACATAACATAATAATCTAAACCTAGGTCCTCTAAGGTTCCTCGACTGCGCTACTCACAAATCAAGATTACAAGAAACATATACAAATGGAGATACATCCCAATTTACAAATACATGATAAGAGATCTTCTCAAACAGGAACAAGACATCTCTCAAGGATTTACTAACAATTATTGAAAGATCCATAAGGTCATCCTTAGCATAGTGAAAAAAAAAAAATATTCCTTGCTCCAATAATCTGCTCAGTTAACAACCTGTATTTGTGCATCTTAAGAGTGAACATTAGTTCCACAAGATTATCAATAAACATAAAAGAGAACAATATATGAGCCTAAGGCCCTAAAGGCTGACCTATTTGTCTAGGAGGCTCATGATGGCCTTGCCTACATACGCGTAGCACAAAGACTTCATAGTTCGGGGTAACTCAAACCACATATCACATGATATCCATAATAAATTATATTCTTTATTAAATATTGAAACGTCTTGACCATAATAGTAAGCACAAGATATTCCTAGTAATTCAAATATTACAATAAAAAAGACAATGATTATTAATCAACAAGTCACCTATCATAATGATGTAAACACTTAAATAAATTCTCTTTCCTCTAATCTTTATCCTTGAACATTTATCAAGTGAAAAGATAATGCAATTTTAGTCTAGGCTGCTCTAAAACCCTATTTTCTAGGGTTTGGCATATAAAACTCGCCCTAGAATGCATTCCAACAAGTGAAACCTCATGAAAATCGGTGAAATGTAGGCTAGGTATGTGTATTCTATGATTTCAAAAGCATTTTGTTGGGAGAGTCAGTCTTTGATTTTTAAAGTGATGCCCTAGGTCAAGTATTCATAGGTATTTGACCAAAATTGTGCTATTTGTTGTTGTAGATGACAAAATCCTAATAGGAGGAGTGAAAGAATGATGGTTTTGAGTTGTTTGAAGGCTGTGAAAGTGTTCCAAGTTCCTGTCCCAAGTCTATGAACCCAACCTAGACCATTTGCTTTGTAACTTAGACCTAAAATGATCAATTAGGCCTAGGGACCTAGTAGGAGTTTTGAGTTGCAGGAATAGAGTTGGAATTGGAAACTTGGAAGTTTGTTAGGGTCCCTTAAAGGGTACTCAAATCCATCATTTGTGTGTCTGGTCCTTCAGGGTTTTGTCAAGTTGTGTAGAGAAAACTAGATTTGGAGGGCTAGTAGCCTTACTAGTCCAATTAGAGGTTGGAGAGTTGTGAGAAGTTGGGAGCCAAACCAACTGTTGGTAAAGTGTTTGCAGACCTGCTTTAAGGTGTAGAAACATTCTTGAGGATTGAACAATAGCCTGGTTAACAAATCCATAATTTGCACTTGGTGAGTGACCTTGGTTGGTTGAAGGAGTGAAGTGGGTGAGTGGGCAAAGAAGAACAACAAATTATTGCTTCCCTTGTGCCACTACTGCATCACTAAACCAAAACAAACATCCCTGCTAAAGAAACACAACACACAAACAAACCCACAACAAACAAAAATAGAACAAAAACCAAACCAAACCAAACAAAAACAAACAAAACTATACATTATTCACATTAGGATACAACAGACCAACAACCCTCACCTCAAGCCTAAAAGTAATGTTTCAAGTGTTGGCCATTAACTGGTAATGGCACATCTTCTCCAGTCAAGGTCTTAAGCCTGAAAGTGTTATCTCCAATTATTTCTGACACCTGTAATGGACCTAACCATAACTTCTCAAAATTTTCATGATTACCTTTCTTTTCATGTGCTTTGTCCCAGCACAACACTAAGTCTGAAATTTTAAATGTTTTGACTCTTTCTCTTTTATCAAACCATCTTTTAACCACTGCTTGGTGTTTAGCAAATTTCTCAATGGCTTGATCTCTTTTCTCATCTAATTGCAATAGTTGGACTATTCTAGCTTCTCTGTGATCATCAAAGCCTAGATATTCGTTAGCAAATTTCTAAACTAGTATTCTTAAATTAATTAGAAGTATGGGATCAATCCCATAAACTAAGTGATAAGGCGCATTGCCCAATGCTGATTTAACCCTGGTCCTATCTACCCACAATGCATATTTCAACAGTGTGTTCCATTCTCTTGGGTTCTTTTCAATTAGCTTTTTGATTATGTCTAGTAAAATTTTATTCATTGACTCAGCTAACCCATTTCCCTGAGGATAATAGTTTGAAGAAAACTTTAAAAGAATTCCATGTTCAAATGCCCATTTAGAGAATTTTAAAGAAGAAAATGCAGGGCCATTGTCACATACCAGTGAATAGGGCGCTCCAAACCTAGTTATGATGTTCTCTTCAAGGAATTTGATGACTACCTCAGTAGTAGAGAATTTGCAACATGTGGCTTCAGTCCACCTTGTACAATAATTAGTCACTGTCAATATGAATTTGTGTCCTGCAGATGATGGAGGATTAATGACTCCAATGAAATCTAGGCCCCACTGTACAAATGGTCTAGATTTAATGACTGGCTGTAATGGATTAGCCTGATTTCTCCCCTTGTCTGCTGTTACTTGACAAATGTGACAGTTTCTACTGTGACTCTCTGTATCTTTAAACATAGTAGGCCAATAGTAGTTTGCTCTTAGTATTTTATGTGTTGTGGCTAAATGGGAACCATGAGTAGTTTCATATTTATCATGCAGCTCTAGCAATACCTTATTTTCTTCATCTCTATTTAAACATCTTAAATAAATTCCTTCATGGTTCTTCTTGAATAGAAGACCTCCTTGTACCATATACCTCTATGCTTTGATCTTTAAAGCTCTTCTTTGTGAGGATGTCATCTTACTTGGATACTTCCTTGATATCAAAAAAGTGTTCAGATCATCATACCACCCTAATGCATCACTGGTATTCAATACATATTGTTGTTTCACCAAATTTCAGTCTATATTGGCTATGGTTTGCACTATAGCTTGTCCTTTGACCAGCTTCATTGGAATGATTTCCATATTAAATTCTTGCAAAGTGGTGATCCACTTAGCTCTTTTCTCTCCAGGTTCATTCTGCATCAGCAACATCTTCACTGCTGCATCAGGTATTATGGCTTTAACCTAACTGTGTAAGATATAATGTCTGAATTTTTTTACTACTCTTACTAATACAAATGCCTATCTTTTTGTATCAAGGTATTTCAACTGTGCATCTTTCAGAGGTGTACTCATAAAAGCGATGGGCTTCTCTTCATCATTTTCTCCCTTTTGTGTCAAGGTAGCTGCAACTAAATGTGTGGATGTAAACGAATAAACATAGAATGGCTTTGTGTAATCTGGACTCGCTAATACATGAGCATTAGAAATTGCCTCCTTGATATCTTCAAATGTAGCTTTTGCTACTAGTGTCCATTCTATATCTACATCTTTCTTCAACATGGCGTTTAATGGCTGCACAATCTTTGCAAACCCTGTAATGAACTTCTTGACAAAATTAATTTTACCAAAAAATGATTTTAATTCCTTTTTAGTATTTGGTAATTGTAATTTCTTTATCCCTTCTATTCTATCAGGATCAATAGATAAACCATTCTCAAAAATGACATGTCCTAATAATTTCCCTTCAGTTACCCCAAATACACATTTCTTAGGGTTAAGAGAGATTCCATACCTTTCGCATCTTTGGAGTACCTTTCTTAAATCCTTAGCATGAGTAGACGCAATTTTAGAATACATAGTTAAATCATCCATATAAATTACAATGCATTTACCTGATAGTCCATGGAATGCAATATCCATGGCTCTCAGAAAAGTGGCACTTTCATTAATCAGACCAAACGACATTCTCCTGTATGCAAAATTACCCCATTTACAACTAAAAGTGGTTTTCAACCTATCTTCTTTATCAACTAGGACCTGGTTATAGCCTGAGAATCCATCTAGAAAAGACATCATCTTGGCCCCATTCACTTCTTGTAGCACTTCATCTATGGGAGGTAAAGGATAATTATCTTTCTCACATGCCTTATTCAAATTCCTAAAATCCACACATAACTGAATGTCACCACTTTTCTTTCTAACAGGTACTAAGTTAGCCACCCAGGTTGAATGTCTGACTAGGAAAATTATTCTAGCAAACAACAGTTTTTTCACTTCTTCAAATATCAAAGGTTCTAAAATTACATTCACAAGTCTTTGTTTTTGCCTAAATGGTTTGATATCTGGCTTTAAAGGTATCACATGGGTGATGATGGACATATCATATGTCTTTAAATCCTCATATGTCCATGCTATGACATGTTTATAACCTTTCAGAACATCAATAATTTCATTTCTAATCTTCTGTACATTTTGCGAACTCTGCTCTTTTCCTAGATTATACAGATCACACTTACCTCCTTCAGTTTTAGGTAAGTCCTTTTGTTTCACTACCCCATCAAAATCAAAGATCTATTCTAAATCATTCACTCCCTTAGGCAGAGAATTACTCTTTAAATTGATTATGTCTTCTTCATCCCAAGACACATCAGGCCTCTCTTGTTCATCAATAATTTGAGCCTCAAATACTTCATTGCAAGTTAGAAAATCCACTATTTGTTGATCCCCTTCAAATACCTAAAAATGCGTTACATTATCCGGTACACTAGGCACATTTACTAATTCTTCAACAAATCTTTTTAATCCTGACAACATTAAGGGTTCTAGAGTGCTAGCAACAACTGCTAGTGCATCTGGCCTATGGTTTAACTCTCTAGGAATATGCTCTATATTGAAAGCATCAAATGAATCAATTAAATCCCAAACTCTATGCCTGTAGCAGACCATCTTTTTGTAATTGCAGGCATATAGTTTCCTCACCTGTTTGACTACCAGCTCAGAATCTGAAAAGACTCTGATCATTTTTACTTTTTTCTTTATAGCCATGACCAGTCCATAGATTAAAGCTTCATACTCTGCAACATTGTTAGTACAAGAAAACTCTAACCTGTATGCTGCCAAATATGATTTACCATGAGGATCTATGAGCTCTATGCCTGCACCTGCACCTTATTTTGACTTAGACCCATCACATTTTAGTGTCCACATGCCATCCTTGTTCTTTTTACCCTTTTCTTTGGCATGTTTTGCTTTTTCAATCAAATGTGATGTGCTATCTTGTTTATTCATATGTGATTCATTTTGATTTACCTGTCCACTCATCTTTTCAATGTGTAAATCAGAGTGACAGACATTGTTATCTTTTGTCTCTTTTCCTAAATTTGGAGTTTCGATAGTTATGTTGTTCTAAAAATACTTCTCTGGTTGATTAAGATTAACCTTTATTTCTTCCATTTCTATGCTCTTTGTACATTTTAGGTACTAATACTCAATAATATCCTTGCACATTTCACAACTTTCTTCAAAATGTGGCTTATTGTGAACCCTACACATGTTTTTGTATAACTTATACTGGACTGTGATATTTAGTTCTATGCATTTTTCCATCTCCAGTCTAATGATCTATCCAAAATTACTCACTGCATTATTTTCTTCATCAGAAGAATTTCCATCAGACTCTGAATAGTTTTGTCTCTTTTCTGATAGGCTTTTCCCTGAAATTCAGCATTAGTATTTCTTCAATTTGTACCCCTTTGTTACAATATTTCATTAGTCCTATTGTACTTTGTGATCATATGTTTCATCCTGGGTTCATCTTCTATTCTGATCTGATTTGGCACACCTCTCCAAGGTAATCACATATGTGAGAAATCGGTAGCCATATATCCATTCAAAGTCTTTGACTAGTCTCTACAAAATAACATCCCATAATTTACAGGTATATCCACTACTTGGATATCAATGAACTGACTTACTCTGGGATCTGAAGCTAGTTGCATCTACATATGCATTAATTCTCCAATCACATTAACTTCAGTTTTGTCTAACTATGTAACAACTTTAGCAGATTTGGTAGGGGTCAACCCTAAACTTTTACATATCCCTAAGGGCATTACATTGGCTGAGGCACCTAAATCTACCATACAATTGTGTATGTTCTTCACACATAGTCTAATGGTTAACAAGAAAGCAGGAGCATCCTTCTTATCTGCATACATTACAACATTGGTGTTGGATGGTTGCTCAACTTTCTTACTCTTTCCTTTAGACTGTGTATCCTTATTTGGAACATTTACTTCAATAGAAACCTCACCTATCACAGATGCATCCAAGGATTTAATAAAAGCATTTCTAACCCCTAGAGTTTTCAACAATTCACATAAAGGCATACTGACCTTAATTTTCTTTATTTCCTCTGATAGATAACTCATCAGTCTCATTGTCTCTGCTATTTCTATTTTATTTGTCTGGACCTTTTGTGTTACTATTTTGCTATTTGTATGGTGACTGGCCTTCAATGTAGCAGGATTATTGCCAGCATTCTGGTTTAGTGGTGTATTGTAATTATTAGGAGTAGAAGTGGTGAAAGGACCTCCTGGCCTAGGATTATTTCTCAGGTTGTAAGTATGATTCTTACTTGACTGTTGGAAGGCTTGCACCTCCTCTGTCTCATACAACATCTCATTTTTAGTTTCAAATGGAAACTGAAAAGCATTTACTACTAAGGCTATCTCAGGATATAAGTTTTCATAAAAGTATGGTTCATCCTCTAACAATTGGTCATCTTCCTCTTCTCTAAATGTAAAAGTCTCTAAGACTAGAGTAGTATCATACCCTGAGGGTACTATCTCATTACCTTTGCGAACTAAGAACTCAGAAGTAGGAGCCTATACATCCACATTAAAAATACTTGCTGCCAGATGAAATTGAGGACAGTCTAACTCAACATGGGCACTAGTATTATGGATTCTACACCAATTCTTCAGTGCTACATTGGCCATTTGAATCCTAGCTATTTGCTTTGTATCTTGGTTATCCACCTTCTCAAAGGAAGAAGCTAAAGTGCCATTATTTGGCCCTGTGTTCCAAGTTTTAGGTGGCCTAGGCTAATTTTGACTCTTGTTATTGTTATTCCAGGCTCTGTTATCTATAGTTGGTCCTCTATTTTGCATCTGTGATCCCTGATTATGACTCTGGTGCTGACTATGATTTTGACCCTAATTAGAACCCTGACCTTAGTTATAACTCTAATTTTGATTTTGGTTATGGTTGTGGTTATAATTTTGGTTTTGGTTCTGGTTATAGTTCTGATTATATCCCTAGTTACTTCTACCATAGAAATTCTCATTTCTCAATTGTGTCATCTCAGTAGTCAATCTTCTTAAATGTGTAGTAATTTCTTTGATATCTTCCCTCTCCTCTTGTGCTTTTTCTATAAATGTATCCTGAGGTGGTTGGAAGAAAGATTGGCCATTACTCTGATTATGATTGTTAGTATTACCCGTGTAAGGTACTATGGCCTGGATTGGGGTAGGATCATACATAGGTGTGTATGTAGGGACTAGATTTAGCAATGGAGTATTTTGTGTAGGAACTCCATTCCAAGGTTGTACTTGATTTTGCATTCCAGGATTTCCTCCATTGAGAAATGGATTATAGGTTGTCTGCCTCATTTCCTGATTTACAGAGGCTGCCTCTTTATAGGCTTTAGATATTGTATCTATGTTAGGCTTTCTCTTGACAAACATGGCCGTTAATGGATCTAAAGCAACATAATACATAGCTAGCAATGTATCTGCACCTACTGTGTATGGTGCTACCAACCTAGAATAAGCCTTTTGAAACCTGTCATTGAAATTATCAATTAGTTCTCCTTCACCTCTTTTGATTGTAGCCAATTTATGATATAAGATGGAAGGATCTACTGGTCCTCTAAATCTGGACAGAAATGCTTCTTCCATAAGTGTCCATGAAGAAATGTAGCCATTAGGTAAATTCACATACCAGTTAGATGCTTGTTCATTAAAAGTGTAAGGAAATAGTCTGCACACAACATCTTCATGTTCCAGCCTGGCTCTAAAGTATGCCTCCTTAAATATTCTGATATGATCCTCTGGATCCTGATGCAACTGATATTTAAGACATATTTTCTCAGGATTCTTTAGCATGTCATGATAATTGACAAAATATATGGGAGAATTGACATTGAAATAAGCCATTGTAGGTATCTGTGCTTGACCTGGACCTATAGGAATACCTAGATTTCTAGGTGGACTTGGATTTCTGGGGGGATTGGGACCTCTAGGAGGACTAGGACCTTTGGGAGGACTTGAACCAAGATTCAAAAATGTGTATGAAGAACTTTCAGGACTCACAATATTATGGATGTTAAAAGGTGATCCAGGAGGAGTTCTAGATGAACTTCCTGTATTTTATATTTTAGGATTCCAAACTAAAGGACCTTTACTCTGTCTCCTATCAGGTAATTGCACAAATATGTCCTCAGAATTGGATCTAGACATGGTCACTCTACTGCTGTTATGAGACAAATTTACTCAAACTCAACCTTAACTCCAATCAGGCCCTCCTTCTAGTGCCAAAAACTATTGATGATTATTTTTACACATTCATAACAAAAGTTAAAATTCATAAAATGAACCTAACTATCTTGAAAGATATGAAGAATCAATTAAGATTACTTAATCCCAAGTTTCCGTATGGTCAGGTCTTGACCTGTTGGACAGTTCAATAGGTTATTATGAAGTTGTAATATGCAAGGGGCCTTACATGATTTAAGGTGATTGATTGCTTATTGGACTCTATTTATGTAAATTGTTGTAAATATTAACAAATGTTCTATCTCTTGGCACAAATATGTTACTGTCTCACAAAACTTTAAATGATTAATATCAAAACATGCTTTTCTTTTCAAATACATATAAAGACTGCCAAATATCCACTCAATTGCTCTTAATTCCTTCAAATGTTAGGCAATCTCCTTTAGATTTCTGGGTTTAAGCTAAATATTTCAAAGTTTGGGAAAAGTTAGAGAGAATTCAAATTCAACATCACTTGCTATAGGATCTAAATGTTTTGTTATGCACATGATAAGAATTACAGCAAATTCAATTAAATTAACAGACTAAATCATTGAATGCGAATATCCTGAGTATTTTCATGAATATGCGTCCAAGATTGCAAGATTTAAGAGAAATTGTTTCAGAAATAAAGAAGAGCCAGAAGACACTCAAAAAATAGACACAGACTTCCAGATTCATTTATATTCAAAACACCTAGCCATATATGGTTTACAATGTAGAAATGACTCTTAGCTTCATTAATTCAATTCACAAAAACTTACAATGCTTTATAGATACAATCAGAAAGCTAGATGTTCCATGCATTCCTTAGTGTAGACACAGGCGACCTCCTCTAAACTAAAATACTCCTATTCAAAGTTTTAGAACAAATTACAATTGACAGCTAGTTTCTACAAATCCCTGTATAAATAATATACATGTAGCAAAGTTCCCTTTATAAACTTTGAACTTTCATATTGCTACGGCTATAACTTTCATCTATGGTTGAGGTTTCTCCATCCTTGATCAATGGTGCATCTTTGTCTCATAACCGTCTACCCAAAATATCTATTCATCATCTTTTCCTTCGCTCAAAGGATGCTGTTGGAATCTTTACAAAATAAGATTCCCTTTTCTCTTCATTGACTTTTTCCCGCCAAGGCTTTTTACTTGACTTCCTTTTCAAAAACCTTTACACTTGCTTGCTTCTCACTTTTTCAAATACTTTTTGAAATTGTCAATTACACCTTCTACAAAGGTGCGGTCCCCTCTAGGGCTTTTTGCTAAAATATACTTCTGCAGGACAACTCCCTCCTTCAACTCCTCTCTACTCTCTAAGCTTTCTCTTTTCTTCTTGTACTTCTTTATTTTGGCTCTCTCTTCCATCAATGTATCCATCATTTGCTTACTGAGATTTGCATCAAGATTTTCCATGCAAGGTGTAAATATAGCATTGAACTCCGTCAATGCCCTTTCCATCTCATATGTAGGCACTTCCATACATTCATGTTGCAGGAGTTTTTTTGTTATGTTCTTATGCATTTTGATCATCTCCCCTACTGTCTCCTCTAAATTTTGTACAACTTCTGTACATTTTCTGAGGTTATCTTCCTCAAATTTAAGCTCTAATATTATTTGTGGCACTTGATTTGCCAATGTAACAGTAAGTGCTTCCTCATTAATCAATTCTTCTACTCTTTCCTCCACTTCTGTCAACTAGTCAATCTCTTTCATGCATTCCTCTTTTCTATTTTGGTATTTCTGTGCAAGTATCATTAACTTATTCTTTTCTTCTGTAATTGCTTTCCAACTTCTCACAGCTTGCCTTATTGTCTGCTTACCTTCCTGCATGAAGTCATTAAACCATTCATCAAGAATGTTAGCTTTGAGCTTTTTATTCTCCATTGCCTTTATTTCTTCTTTTGATATTATTGCTACATCAGTAGGCAATTTTGGGACTGTGGCACTAGGATCAAATATCCCTTTAATGAATTGTTGAAGATGGACAATGTGTCCCTTCAAGTAATCCTGTTTGTCCTTTTCTTTCTTCAGCATCTCTGTTGTCACCTCATGCATGTCCTCCCATTCATTAATATGTTGCTCTCTTGTGCTATGCCCCAGGTCCAAATTCAATATCTTGTACTCCTCCAAGGTAATCTCACCTTTCACCTTTTCCTTTTGTGGTATTTCTACGTTCAGCATTCTGGATCCACCTGGACCCCTCTGAATAGAATACATTGTCCTAGCTTTTCTCCTTTCTTTTCTTGGAGTAGTCCTCTCACCTAATAAACTTTTAATGTCAATTGGTGCTAATTGGACTTCTTCTTTTTCTTTTCTGATTTCTCTTCCTAACCAAGCAGGAACCTCCTTTGCACCTTCAACATCTTTAAGTTCATTAATCACCTCCTCATGAGGTCTCTCTATTTCCATCTCTCCCTATTGTTGTTCCTACTGCTGTTGACTTTGCTTCTATTCTTGTTGTTGCGCTGGTTGTTGTTGTTGACTTTGCTGCTATTGTGGAGGCTCTTCTTCTTTTGATTCAACTTCTTCTTCTTCTTCTTCTATTTCAATATCCCCTCCATCTCCAGCTTCTTCTTCATGTTTTTCTTCTTTTGATTGTTCTTTCTCTTGATCATCCTCTACGTGTATTTGTTCTACATTCTACATGTTTACATCTTCTGCTAGTTCATCAGCTTTATCTCCATCTATATATTCTATTTCCTCTATACCCTCAGGCATTTTATTTTCATCTCTCATTTTGTCTATACCTTCTGTTTGTATTTGCTCTACATGTATAGGTGACCTTTCTTTTGCATCATATTCTTTTGTTTCTTTTCCTTGATCTTGCATATCTTATGTATTTTTCTCTTCTTCCCCTGGTTCACCATACATATTCAGCATGTTTAAAGCATCTACCTCTAATGTGTCTTCTTTTGTTCCCTCTTCTACTGAATCATGTGTTTTGGTAATCATTTCCTTAGGTATCTTCTGTTTCTCAGATTCTTCAATTTTATGTGCTTCCTCCTGCACATCCTTAATAATCTTAGGTGGCACCAAAGTACCAAACAGATCCACTGATCCTACTTCTTCTTGTACTTTTTTTGCTTTATGCTCCATGCCATATTCAATTCCTATTTTAGCTTGATTGCTTGATCTTTCTTCTTCGCTTAGAAAACCATTGGAATCTTCTTCTATGTCAATTTCCTTTCCCTTATACATCTTTCTTTCTTCGCTATCACTACTCTCAATATTCACAGTTTCAACAGTTTGTTTGGCTTTCTAAACTTCTGATTCTTGTTGCATTTCTTTAGCCAGCTCTGTATTTACTTTAACATATGTATTTCTTTTCTTAGGTGATGTGGAGGCACTCTGTATATTACTCATTTTTTTACCTACTTCTTGTGCTCCAATTATCCCAGCTGGTTTAGAAGTTTCACCTTTGGACAAACTTATTGGAATGGCCTTTCTGATTGGTTGCCCTGCTGCTTCTTTTGCAGCCTATGCTTCTTCTGCACTTATTTCATGACTCATTGATTTTGCATTGACAAAAGTGTCTGATGCCACTGCTATTGTTATGCCTAAAGCATATGGATCAATTAATGTAGCATTTTTATCCTTTTCTACAATTTTGGCCTCAACAATTTTTCTCTTCTTTTTATAAAAACATTGTAGGTCTTCACTGAGCTTTTCCTTTCTTTTCCTTCCCTTCTTTGGGTATGTGACCTCTTTGCCTTCAGATTTTAGTTCCTCAATTTTGTCCTTTAGCCATGTTTTTGAAAACAATATTATTGGTTCAGACACCACATCCAAAGATGTATTCTAGGGCTTTGACCAATTAGGCTCTGTAATAGGAGCCAGCGTTGCCACTACATAACTATGATGTCATAATCTGTCATCTTCTTGAATCTCTAGAGGCACATATATGTTACCAATAGATTCCATTTGTTCAATAGTCAGTCTCTTGTGAGCTCTTTTCCTCACCTCCTTGTCATTCCTGCAATCAGCCCATAGATCCTCAATGTGTACTTGATGTTTATATTTTTTGTCCACAAAGTTTTGGATTCTATGAAAAGGATCAAACTTTCTTACTAAATCAAACTCTTTGAAACCATAATATCTCAGTTCTTGTTCTAAACAACTAGCAACTTCCTCACTATAGCAAGAGTATCTACTAATATCCCAAGGCAATCTCACATTTCCTCTATTGAACTTCCTCTTGTACATCCTTAAAACATTCAAATTTTGCCTTGAAAATTCCAGCACAATCAGCTTGTCAGAGGGATACCTAGGTAGCATGAATGGTTTCCCCTCAAATCCTTCAGTCCTTATATAAGTGAAATGTTCAAACTCTATGAACCATGAACTATGTAGTCCAATTGCATCTTCTGTATCTTTAGATAATCTCTTGTTAGGTTCTTCCCTCAACACCCTTACCATGTAAGTATAGAAAACATCATTCACCAAAGCAAAATTCTTTAAGGCATTTTATTCTTGTAAAACAAGATAGTGTTCATACACTAATCTCTGGTCTGGACCATTTCCTAGGGAACCTACCCTTTCTATTCCATGAATGTAAGGCCTGATTTCTACAACACATGAGTATAACACATAAGAAGATAAATAAAATGGCAAGCTTTTCTGTTGTCTCTGCATGGCTTGTCTCCATATGGCTGTGCTTATTTCTTTGGCCCAGTGGATCTACCCTCAATCTTTTTCCCCTATTCTTATGAATTCTATGATAGTGAACATCCAAGGTTCACATTTAGTACCATCTCTTAATCTGACTAATCTGCTCAACATAGTGATCATTATGTAAATTTCTTCTTTAAAGTATATCCTCATCAGATTTTTAGGTATCCTGGCTACAGCCTTGGGTTTGTTCTCTGGGTTGTACCAGTTGCAAAATATTTTACCTTTACATTCTCCTTCATTTGTGTAAAAATTCTCATTATACTAATCAATGTCAATATCCTGCATCTTCTCAGTAATCTCCAACCCAAATGTCCTTGCAATGCCTTCTGTGGTTAGATCAGCAATTAATCTATCATATAACATTATCTTCCTTATGGATGGATCATATAAAGTCACATAGTCTAAGCATAAATCCTTGGCCTCCATTGCCAGTGGGAAACCTACAGCTCAGTATAATCCACTCTGCCAAATACGTTTCATCTTAGAAGAAGCATCTGCAGCTGTGATTTTCTTTAATACATCCTCTGCATCATAGTTTCCTATGTTTGTATCCATGCCTACTCCACTCATACTTATCAGGGACGGACAACCTCTGTATAATGGCAACTCTTCTTTCTCTACCTCCTTCTGGGGTTTCCTTTCTTTTTTTTCCTCACCCCCTATATCCTTCTTTTGTTTTGGGGCCATCCTGTAAAAACATATTTCCTTTAACTTTCGTTTTCATTCCTGATCTAGGGTTTTTACCATGAATTTCTATTTTTACCCTTTTACCCTAACCCTTTTTTCTTTTCTATCTTTTACCCTTTAAATTCATTAAGCT
The DNA here is from genome assembly GCA_027924645.1 of Cunninghamia lanceolata. Taxonomy (NCBI): domain Eukaryota; kingdom Viridiplantae; phylum Streptophyta; class Pinopsida; order Cupressales; family Cupressaceae; genus Cunninghamia; species Cunninghamia lanceolata. The sequence goes on from BSBN01001057.1 coordinate 813,945, forward strand.
CTACTCAGCTAATTAACAATTAAAATAGTAATTTGCTGAATGCATATGTTTTGCAACAAAATTACTGAAATTAACACTATTTTAACAACTGAAAATAAACGACGTTTTGGGTAAATACCTGTTTTATGTGATCATTTACCCATTGACTTACTTTTACTGTTTTCACCTTTTTTCAGCTACTGTATCTCTGTTGCTCAGGTAAATTTTGCTTATTCACTGCCAAGCTATCCTTTCTGCAATTTTTTACTCTTTACAATATATTTTGAAAGCGAAATAACATTAAATATGCCCTAACCCTCATTAAATTTCTCTTTGTTCGAGTGTTAAATTTGCATTAATTATAGCAATTAATGCACTACAACCTTCGGCTTTCCTTTTTTCAGTGTTTGAGTTTTTTGAACTTTTGACCGTTAGCTTAATTCAACATGCATACCTTTTATTTATATATTTCATTGTATGTTTTCTTTGTATGTTTCATTGTATCTTTAAACATAGTAACACCTTATGCATAGGACTAACTAACGCTTCTTTACCCTTTCACTTTCAGTGCACCTTTGTATATCCCACTTGTATATTCTGTTGTATAAGCGCACATACAAGCACAACATACAAACACTTTATTACCTTTCCTTACCAGCGATGCCTTTGACTCTTTGTTTATCGGAATTGTATATTATAAATATACAAACACCCAAATATACAGACTTTTCTATTTTTTAATTCCTTTTGACATCTGGGCTCTGTATATTAGCTTGTATATCAGATATACATTATAAACATACAAAACTAATATACAACTGGTGGGTTCGCTTTACCTTTTAAATTTGCATCTCTGCGATGTATATAATTCTTTGTATATTGGGATTGTATATTATAAATATACAAATGCCCAAATATACAAAGACTTTACCATTTTTAGCTTCTGCGACAAATACGCTTTGTATCTCCAAACATACAATCACTTTAAATGTACAACTGCTTGTATATCACAAAATATACGTGATTATTATACAAGCAAAAATGTACATACAATAAGGTCCACCATACGTTTCAGTAGTACCTTTCTGCGAGGCATTTACTTCTTATTGAATTTTTGGACTTCAAATTGTTATTAATCATATTGCATTCACCTTCGCATCCGCAATGTACATAAAACTTTGTATATTTCGCATTGTACATTCTGAAACATACAAAGACCAAAACATACAACAATTTACCTTTATTCCATAATGATTTCAGTTTCGGTTTGTATAAAGTGCAATGTATATTAGCGTTGTATATAAGAAATATACAAAGTGCAATATACATCAACTTAACTATCTTTGATAACTCTTCGGTTCCGACAATTCTATAAATCAATGCATCCTGCAATATACGTTAAATCCTGATGCATTAATTACAACGTATTTTAATCTTCTTTCAATTCTGCGTTGTATGTATATCCTGATGCCTGTCTCCAAAATTACATACAAAACATGAAGTATACAAACATTATTCGTTATTTCACGATCCCTTCGATTCCGCTTTGTATATAAACAACAATGTATATAACTGAACATATACAAAGTGCAAAATATACAATGGTTATTATGTATAACTCATTGTATATTTACTTTGTATGTTTTCTATTTACCAAATATACAAACCAACATATACATAGCAGACTTCAACATTTATTCACTTCAACATTAACTCTTTCGGGTCCGACTTGCATATTAAGATAAAGTGTTTTAGCAAGAAATGTATACAAGTACAAAAACATATCAAAACCCCGACGCCTTCCCCTTTTTGCGACTAAGGCAACAATCGATATACAAACGCATTTGTATATGAATGGACTTTGTATATACAAAGAACTTTATATATACAAACCACAAACCCTCTGATTGTACATTTACCAAAAACACTCATAACTTGCAAAATACAGGGAATTTTGAGATGGTTCAAAAAGCAACCCCTGTTCATTTTCCATAAGGAATTCACCTATACTATGCACTAGTACTTAATGTTATTTTTTCTCTATTTTCATCAAGGTTTTTACTTTCAGTTACCTTTTCCCCTTTACCACCAAGCAAACCCACACATAGAAGCAACCAAAAGCCAGCTACAACAAGGGTCCTCATTTTTGCTAAGAAGTAAAATGGGGCGTGTTGTGAGCATCACAACAATACTAACTCATTTTGGTATTTTTGGATGCTTATCAATTCATGCAATGCAAACTCAGGGGCATGTTGATTTCCATACTGCTCGTTAAATTGATTATGGAAATATGTTATTGAACTGATTGAAGCATCAGGTAAGCTATTGAACTAGTCTCTTGCATCTTCAGTTAGGGACATCATGAATAACCTCATTCTAACATCTTCATAGTCCATACCAATATCTTGTACAAAAGCATTGAAGCTTCGTATATGATCTTCAGCTAATATTGCACTGTTCCCAGTGAACATGGGAACTATATTTCTCCAATTACTGTCCATAGGATATGGATACAACTGATATCTAGTCAGATCAAATTGGCTACATATGTTTGTGAGGTTTTGAGGTGGAAAATTCATGGGTGGTGGATTAGGATAGTAATTATATCCACCTGGAGGCTGATGATAAGCATATTGCTGGGGGTTTATGTGGGGATTTATATAAGGATTTTGTGGTGTATAATACTATTGACCAGGGGGTGGGTAAGGATTAGCCATATGTTGAGAGGTGTTGTGCATGGGAGGTGGTCTAGGATTTCTAGGTAGGATATTTTGATGACATCCAGATGTTTGTGAATTGGATACACCACCTGTATTTTGGTATAAGTTTTGCTATGGATTCCTTGAAGTGTTTCCTCTATGTGGAGGTACATATTTTGGGAGGGCTGTTTTAGCCCTACTCTTTATCTGTTGAATCTCTTGTTGCAACAACCTCTTAGTTTCCTCTATCTTGATCATCTGAAGTTCTTCCTAGAGCCTAAGCAGATCCTATTGTGCTTGATTCATACCTCCTGAACTCTTTGGACTTTCATTTATTTCTTGAGTTGAGAATCCATGTTTTACCCCTTCTCCCTGATGTAATGACATTTTAAAATCATATTCAGCTTGCCTTTGATCAATTTCCCTCATGGATTGTGCTTCACACTCAAGTTGTTCTTGAGGATCAGGTTTGTATTTTGCCAATATATCATCAGTTACTCCATTGAGATTTTCATTTGATTCATGCAGAGGTGTAAATTTATTGTGAATTGTGATAGTTTGCTCAGCATTATCTTCTTGATCATCCTGGTTATTTTTCTGGTGAGAATAGTTTGATGTTCCATTTCTCTTAGAGATGTTTCTAATTGGTGGAGATGATTGCAATTTCTTGCCTTCCATCTTGGATCTCCTACCATCCATTTGGAATTAACTTTCTGTTATGACAGGCTCTAGAGTCGCCACCTATTTTGTAAATAGGAAAAAATTTATAATTTATCTTTATGGATTCTTCTTGTCAGCAGAGTTACCAAATTGAATTTTGAAATGTCTGACTCTATAAAAGAATGGTTTCTTACTAAGGTCCTTTATTTAGTCCCCAGTAGACTGGCCAATTTGTTAGGTCTCAAAAATGCAGGTTGCTAATCCTAAGAGGATGCTAGGCTCTATGATTAGATTCGTAATGTTTTTGAACTAAGGTGACAGAATCAACCTTTAGGTTTTGATGATTCCCTGCACTTTAGGTCCTGCTAGACCTAGGCAAGTGAACCTTGAAAATTAGAGCAAATTGAATGTAAATATTTTGACTAAGTAAATGGATCTACCTATAATGGCAAATGGTGTAGAATAGATGGAATCTTGCTAATTAATTCTATATCTAATATCTAATGGATGGTTGGTATAAATTGTATGAGCAATGTCAAGGTAAATTTTATGATTGTGCTTAACTAGTAAAGAGGTTTTAAATGATGAATTAAAATAAGACTAGTGCCTTGTTGGGTCAATAGAGTCAAATGGAAGACTAAGACTAGTGGCTTACGGTGGGTAGTAACTCTAACTGTTTGGCACAATATTTTAGTTTATAACTTGTATAAACCTATAGGGAAATGACTAAGAAACTCTTCTTAATAATCCAACCAATATAATCAGATTTCTTATTATTCACCAAAAGGAATTTTAATCCTTTCTTGAAGGAACCAATTGAATGAATTATGCAAGAACAACAGATAATATCAACTTGTAGACAGAATGCCAATCCTAATTATAAGGTTCTTCTTAGTAATCCAAACTAACACTTCTAGGTTATTGTGACTGATCAGAAGGATTTTAATTCCATTAATCGAAACCAATTAACTCAATCACACAAATACAACAAATGTGCATTGACAAATTAAATATATACTTGATATATCAATTTGAATAACAAGGAAATACTGAACTGGAGACAACCATATAACTGAATAATTTTAAGAAACAATTGATGCCAGAATAAACCATAGAATCAGAGAACTTCAATTTACTTCATCCATATAATTCCTGCAACATGGTCTTTTAAAATATTGGAAACTTCATGTATTATATCCTACTGCTCATGATAATTTAGCATCATATGTTTTAGCTTATATAGAAATACTTATGAAGAGACATAACTCTTCAAAATGTCTTTTGGGAATCAACATGATTAACATAAAAAATAACAATGCTTAAGCTCTATTCAACCACAAGTATAGCTGAGCAATGTGATCCAAGTACTCTTGGCTGCGGTGGGTATCAATGAATTCAATAGCATTCCTTGTGATCACATCCATCGTTACCATCTTCTCTAGGTGCTTATAGGCTTCTCCAAATGCATAATCTTTGTCCTTGAGAGCTCCTAAGGTTTCTTTATCATTTTTTAACAACGTGGGCACTCCTGTCTTTGAAGCTTCGATACATTCTTTGCCATCATTCTTATACTGATCATAATATTTCTGATGCTGTTCAATTAAATCTTTGGCACTAGAAATGCCTATAGTATCAGAAACATCCTTGCCGTGTATCTCATGGAGTTTTTCCTGTAGCCTTTTGTCAAGCCTATCATGTTCTTGAGTCACTTTATAATTTTCAAAATAAATATCCCAAAATTGGTTCAACCAATGCATCATGTTGGTATGCCTGTTCTAGAGCATCATTGCAAGTGTATCTATCTGGACTTGAGCAATCTGGTCGATAGATGGTGATTGAGTGTTTTGTGAGCTTTCTCTCTAAGTTAATCTTTTTACTGACCCCCTAAAGGTTCTCTTAACAGTATCTTTCAAATAATCATTTTCTTTTGTTAATCTCTCATAGCTTAGTTTATATGTATCTTGTTCTTTGATTAACATCTGAGCCTGTGCTTTATTCAACTTTGCAATGTTAATGCCAATGTCTACAGTGATCAAGGGGTCAGTCTCCCCTACCTTCAAAGTCATGACATGGCAAAAAGTCTTCTCAGTGTCTATAATGGCTGTCTTCTTATGGGGAGGATACAGGGCCCATATCATTAATGAATTTTCATCATTATTATATTTGTTGCCCATATATACTTCTATGACACCTTCTAGAGTGAGCTTGTATTTATAATCTATTTTATGTAGAAAACTATCAAATACTAGAGCAGAATTCAAATCAAGACTAGGAAAAATCATCACCCCTGCTTCTTTGAGTAGTTGTCTACACTTACTAGGGGTCATATCTTGCAATTCACTATCCAATGTTATTTTCAACATATCAAGTAACTATCTTTCATTGTTGGTAGGGATATCATCAACTGACTCCCTAATTTCTTTCCCCTTACATTTATATAAAAATTATTTGAATTCTTTAGAATGAATAAATTTATCATCAGAAATAAAAGAATCCTATGCTACTTGTATGGGATCCTCATCAACAGACCCCTCCTCATCATGTTCTATACTAGGAGACTGATAACATTGCATTCTTCTTTTAAATATCACAGCTGCTTGTTGATGTGGTTCTTCTTCCTCTGTAGGTCCTTCATCATGAGAGGAGAACAATTCTATTTCTGCAAGCTGCCTCCTCTTCTCATCTAAGTCCCTATTATATTTCTCAACCACCAATTCAACTTTAGTCTCTTCCAAATTTTTGATGATATCATCATGTGATTATGAGACATGTATATCCACTGAGGTTTTGTTTTCTCCAAGCAAGGTCAATGAAACCCTCAGGATCAAAGCCTTTTCTCACGTCAGCACATCTCATGTTGTAATGCATCCATTTATCCATAATGAGACCGTAATCGTCCTTAGATACCACCGTAAAATCTCCAAAGCACAGTGTACTAGGCATAAAGGATTGTTTGTCATGGGAGCTCAAGTGCATCACATTAGAACAATTAATTTGTCTAACTATTTCTAAGTAGGCAATTATGTCAGGAACAGTTTTAGGCAAGATAAAAGGAGTGTCCTCAAAACCATAAACTCTGACCATAGTAGCATCTTCAAAACAATACCAGTCTCCCCAGTTGTGAGTAATAGTAGGAGGACCACCAAAATCTTTTGGTCTAAGAAACCTCTTTATTTCATTTGACTATGAATACTCACAGGGATGACTAAAATATCTATATGACACTTTCACATAGTATTCTTCAAACTAAACATAGCTAGAATGGGCATATCTATTGTCCCATATTCTGGTCCACATCTGCACAGGTGACTTTTGCCCCCTCTAGTCTACTAGAACAACTTTGAATTTAGTTGGCCACAATCCCACTTCCTGGCCATAATAAAGCACCATGTGCATGAGGAGTGAGTAATGTTCGAAGGAAACTAATGGGGCATTATTCTTTATTGCTGTTAGACTAGAATTAATTCTACCAAAAACATAGGAAGCATAATCAAACTGCCTGGCATTGTGGCACTGGACATCTGTGGCTATCACCATCAGAGGAATTGTCATGAAATCAGGGACCTTTGATCCTAGGACCTGGCCCACAAAGTAGTATGTGTATTGTATGTATGGTTCAAATAATGACACATGAAATGGAGGGCCATCATTCTCATTGAGAGGCACCATTTGTCCCTCTGCCCTAGGCCTATGAATAGGCAATCTCCATCCATTATATGTAGTATCCATTCTCCAGTACTCTTTATCCAAACCCTCATAAACTATGGGGATAGTACATAAATCATCCAAGTCAAAAACCTCACAAATGGCATTCTTAGATAAATGTATAATAGGCTCCCCTTGTAGGTTGCATATGGCCTTGAGGCTTGGATTATACTACCTAGCTAGAAGTTGGAGGATTTCTGCATTTAGAAACACATCAAGAACAACCAATTTACCCAAACTTAAGTACCATGGGTTTGACATTGGGAAATTCCTGACTCTTCTATTGTAGTGGAATTTAAACAATTCATAACCCCTAATTGGAGTCCAAACATTTCCAAGATATTTACATTTGTCTTAAAGTTTCTCCACTTCCGCCCTAAGTTGTGCAGACCTTCAGGCTTTGGGAGTCGATCCAAGCAATTCGTTAATCAGGTCCTAGTTTAATTTCCTCTCTTTTGTTTTCTCCTTAGGGGTTTTGTCAATTTTTTGTTTTTTAGGTTTACTGGTTTCACCCTGTAGTTTTCTGCCCTTTACTTTCACTGGAGTTTCCATCACAATCTTGGATAGTAAATTCAAACTATAGGCTATTTGCATAGAAGTTTGTATTTGTGTACCTATTATCTGAAGCGGTGATCGAATTCCCCTATTTTCTCCTCTAAGTCTCCTCTTACTTGCTTGCTTCAGATAATTCTTTCAAACTTAATTGTAATAGTTTCAAATGGCATCTCAGAGGATTTCTTCATCGTTTGTAATTAATTGTTCCAATGTTTCAATTTTCTTGATCATTGTAAAATGTCACATCGTCATAACTTCTCTCATCGGTATGATTTTTGTAATGTCAAGGTAACTTAATATCTTCTTATGGCATGAACATTTTCCCATGGATCAATCACTGTGACCCTTCATCTGTCTCCTTAATATCATATTTCATATGTGAGTTTGTATTGGCAAGATATTTTAAAGGTTTACTCGATGTAGAAGTGGGCATGGTCATCATCGGCCTGACTTTCTTTATTGCTATGTGAATAACATTCCTCTCCAATCTCTTAAGTGTCTCTGATATGACTATCGGGGAGAGTCATGTCGATGAACATGATCATTGTTATCGTCGGGATAAGATATGATATCGGAATGACTTATTTCCAACTATCAGATCATGATCGTTTGCCCGATATCTTCTTTTACACACTTCATCGGAGAGACCTTCACAACATGTCAACGACATCGTTGTCAGTATTGTTTCGGCCAGACTTGCAAGCTTTTTTCTAACTCATTCACTTTTGCCGATGGTTCTTATCTTCCATACATATCGGCGTGACTTATGCCGAAACAGTTTTGTTAGTTGCTGAGACATTAGAATGTTGGAGACTCCTAAATTTTTTACTCCGATGTTCATCTCCTACCAATGACTACTAGTTCCCTCCATTCCATGGGATGCTCAGTGAGAGTCCTACCGAATTCCTCCATCGGTATGATTTATACTATTGGGGGAATTTGTGGAGTATTCTCGATAGTGTTGTCTTATACCGATCGACGTGACTAGGAATTTTCCTTCCGACGAAGGGTCATCGGTGCTACTTTCCCCATTGGTAGCTCTTGAAATCTTCTCCCCGATAATTAATTTCATGTCGATACTCATTTCAGCCCATTTCTCATATAGAGTATGGATTGATATGACTAAAATGAGGTCATGTTGATATTAAGGAATTGATGCCCTTCACTGTATTTCATTTTGAGGGGTGAGATATCAATTTGTGATGGAAGTCATGTAATTTTTATGGAATATATCAGTTATTATTATGATTTTGGGCATAATGTTTTTTGATCTAGTCGGACATGAGTGGGTAGGAATACAGGAAAATTTTAAATTTTCCTATCCCAAAAGGCACTACCCCTAAGCCCTCAGCTGGGGGCGCTACCCCAAGTAGTGTTGATAACTGAGAGGGGGGGGGGTGAATCAGTTATCCTAATTATTTCCCTTATTAAACTTTCTTATTAATTGATGCAGCATTGAATCAAACACAAAAACATTACCATGAAATAAGAAACACATGACACAGTATTTTTGACGTGGAAACCCTGTTAAGGGAGAAAACCACGGGGTGATTAACCCAAAATTATTCTCTGTTAGAAGAATAGGAAATTACAAAATGGCACTTGCCAATTAGGGCTCACTGCCCGAGCACACTGCTCACAAGAGGCCCACTGCCTACAAGAAGACACACTGTCTACAGAGTGATAAGAATCACAGTCTTGAACTGATTGGAAGCATCTGCATATGCTGGAGTTCAGTTCCGGTTAGGCTCAGTACACTGATCTGCTACACTTCATCTTTTCTCTGTTCTTTATTCTGCTATCCTTTCACATACCGGATCTGTCTTGGTACTTCTGCTCTGTTCTGCTCTTCTTCGCATATATTCTTGACATAGTCACACACTTCACAACTAAATCCATCCTCTATATATATCTGCACAAGTAATTTCATCACCTTTCTAGTCGGCATCCGGAACAGTCTAGTTTCTTACAAACTCTGTTCTGTCGGCTGAATCCTTGCTCACCAAGCAATGCAGATCAAGCATATACTTGTAGATATCATTAATCATGTCAGCCAAACATGATTCATGCCTTCACATCCAGAAAGTAGTCTGATACTCTGTCAGTCAGTTCATCCTCTGTTTTCACTGTCTCTCAGGAATCCGGTACTCAACTATTCATATCTTTTTCCTTGTCCATCACCGGAGGCTAAATCCTTGGAATATACCACTCAAGGTAGTCCTCTTGACTTCCCCAAATCTGTACTGCACCAAGACACTTCCTCTGAGAGATCCAGACCAATCTGTCAGACCTTGCCACATGCTCTGTTCTTGTTCACCGGACCACAACAATCTTTATTCTGACTTCCGGTAGAGACACACCATGACTTGCGGATATGTGGGATGATCTTTGTTGCCATCAATGACAACAACCATGAATCCATATAGTGTCTCTTGCCAACAAGTAGCCCCCGTTAGGGGCATTACTGATGCAGAGCATATGGGATGCAAGGAAGAGGAATCGATTCAACAAGGCTCAACCACACCTATAGGTCCAAAACCAAGTCCTTCATGGAAAAGTGGGAACAACAGAAAGGAATCTTTGTTTTCCCATGGAAAGGTTGTATTGGGGTACCAAATTACTCATCCCACCCATTGGTTAAGATAGATCACTCCCGGAACATGCACTTACTTCACAAATCCTCTAAATGGCTTGTATCCCTAGAAAAAGAGAACAGTCCTCTTATCTTTTTGCACAGACCTTCAAATGTCAACCTAAGACATGAATTAGATACCCATTATTCCTCTCCATAGTATACTCCAAGATGGGTATAGGTTACTTTGGAAAATGTGCTCTAAAAATGGACTGGTGATTCTGCTACAAGGGTTCAAACTCAAAAATTTCACTGTGAAATGCCACGAACAGTCATTCATAACTTCCACACAACACAAAATAAGGTTGATTGCTTCAGTCAAATTGTAGCTGACATAGTTACAAACATTTTCCCCAAGTTACATAAAGATTCAATGGTGGAAACAAAAGTTATGGCGTTTTTCCCAAAACAGGTTACTCTAAATCAGGGTTTTGACAATTTTTACTAAAAATGCAATATCTTTCACAAAATGAAGCCAAAATGCATGAAATAAAAATAAAATAGAGGGTGATTGTCTATACCATCACATATATACACTTGCATATGCCTATGAGTCCGTACAGATCCGTACAAGGGCTGAAAACAACAAATTTTCTGAAGAAAATACAGAAAAACAGTGCTTTTTTAACATTCCATTTCATTCCTTCAATCACCCACGGGTTTACAAAGGTGACAAAGCCTATTTAAAGGCATTACACTCATATCTCTTCAGTTTCCAACTGATTTCTAACTTCCTCCGAGCGAATGACCCTCATGACCTTTCATATTCCATATGTTGCATTGCAACTTTACAATTTTGCAAGGTTTATATTTGTGATACCTTTACATTTTACAAAAAAAAAACTCAAGAATTGAACCTAAACATATGTGAATTGGTCCAAATAAACTTGTTACAAGGTAGAAACATCAATTTGTCAAGGTGCTCTTGCACCATATAGCCAACCAACAAATATTTCCAAGTCCCTTGGAAATGTATCAGCAACAAAGTCTTTTTCTGCATTTCCTCTGGCTTTAGCTTCTTCAGCTTCAGTCTTCCAATCTTCACGTCAATAGAAAGGTGATAAACCAACCAACAAATCAAACTATCAACTTTAGAGCTTCTTCAGGCTCCTTCTACTCCCATCAGTGGAGTACTCTTCAGGCTACAACCTCAAGTGCTTCTTCAGGTATCCATCTCTCTCACTGCTTCACAACAAACCAACTCACCAAACCATTCATCTCACCCAACAGTAGATTCTAGTGATGCACCTACCACTCTCTCCTCTATGGTTTCTCTATGCATCATTCTCCAGCCAAATCTCTATTGGATAATGGTCATGACAGACCTCATCTTGTCTGCCCACACACACAACCTCAGAAAACATCCTTCTGCAGCTAGATAGACCAAGCACCTGCAACCAAACAATTTAGCAAACAAAAACAATGGTCACCAACACAATCTTTCCTTCAGTTCTTCACCTGCCTTCTTAGTGATAGGAACAAATACAACATCTCCACCCAGAGCTTTTGCTAGCTCTAATACCAATTTGATGCAGAGCATATGGGATGCAAGGAAGAGGAATCGATTCAACAAGGCTCAACCACACCTATAGGTCCAAAACCAAGTCCTTCATGGAAAAGTGGGAACAGCAAAAAGGAATCTTTGTTTGCCTATGGAAAGGTTGTATTGGGGTACCAAATGACTCATCCCACCCATTGGTTAAGATAGATCACTCCTAGAACATGCACTTACTTCACAAATCCTCTAAATGGCTTGTATCCCTAGAAAAAGAGAACAGTCCTCTTATCTTTTTGCATAGACCTTCAAATGTCAACCTAAGAAATGAATTAGATACCCATTATGCCTCTCCATAGTATAATCCAAGATGGGTATAGGTTACTTTGGAAAATGTGCTCTAAAAATAGACTGGTAATTCTGCTACAAGGGTTCAAACTCAGAAATTTCACTGTGAAATGCCACGAACAGTCATTCATAACTTCCACACAACACAAAATGAGGTCAATTGCTTCAGTTAGATTGTATATGACATAGTTATAGACATTTTCCCCAAGTTACATAAAGATCCAATGGTGGAAACAAAAGTTATGGCATTTTTCCCAAAACAGGTTACCTTAAATTAGGGTTTTGACAATTTTTACTAAAAATGCAATATCTTTCACAAAATGAAGCCAAAATGCATGAAATGAAAAGAAAATAGAGGGTGATTATCTGTACTATCACATACATACACTTGCATGTGCCTATGAGTCCGTACAGATCCGTACAAGGGCTGAAAACAACAAATTTTCTGAAGAAAATACAGAAAAACAGTGCTTTTTTAACATTCCATTTCATTCCTTCAATCACCCACGGGTTTACAAAGGTGACAAAGCCTATTTAAAGGCATTACACTCATATATCTTCAGTTTCCAACTGATTTCTAACTTCCTCTGAGCGAATGACCCTCATGACCTTTCATATTCCATATGTTGCATTGCAACTTTACAATTTTGCAAGGTTTATATTTGTGATACCTTTACATTTTACAAAAATAAACTCAAGACTTGAACCTAAACATATGTGAATTGGTCCAAATGACCTTGTTACAAGGTAGAAACATCAATTTTTCAAGGTGCTCCCGCACCAATTGCTCCCAAACCCCCATTGTGGACTCCACCCCTAGACCCCCACTGGGGGGATAAGCCCCCCAGGCCCCACAAGAGGGGCTCTGCCCCTGCACTCCCCCGTTAAATAATTTGGGGGGAAATCACACTGATAAAAGTGGGGAAAATTTATCCTCCAAGTCTAATTAGGATCCATATAACAACACTTGGGAACCCGTGCCCTAGTCCTACCCTATTTTAGGTCATGACCTATTTTTGGGTGTCAGTTTATGACTGTTAGTTAGGTCCTATGCCGACATCCTAAGTTTGAATTATGAAATTCTTAGCAAGAATGTTTGTAGTTGCATATATAAGCATGATTAGTAATTCATTTGTAAATTAGAGATGGACATTGTGAACCTGTGTCTTTACGTGAAAGTGATGCAAGGCATTCATTGTGTTGCAAAGTAGAATTTTGTGTTGTTATTGTGTTTATATGTGTAGATTTGGCATATATTTCCTCATGGTATGAAGATAATCTTCCTCCCATGAGATCTTCGCTAAAATTTGATATCAATTGTGTTTTCTATCATTTATCATTTAGAATTTACCTTCTCTCAGGGATATGCACTCTTTATCTGACAATAATGTTCGGAAGACTTGAATGTCTCTTCGGGTCTTGACTGGGGCAAGCCTCTAAACAACACAACCCCCAACCCACTTTTCTATGATTGCAGCTTGTAGATTGTAGAAGAGAAAGAAGTGGAGTTGCAAGAGAGTAGTCCAGACTGTCAGAATTGTAGATCAAAGAAGAAAATAGGGACATGGACTCAGGAGACCACTCATTAGTCCTCTGAATCCTACAACTATAAAATCTATGGAACAAGAGAATTGTGTTGCAGATAACATTCCTAGTTCCTGACAAAAACTAAGGCACTGACTAGGGTGCCTGTCATTAGTCCCCAAAATTTCCACACACCAAACTTTGAAATCTGGTATGTATTTGGTTGTCATTTGATATATCTGTGTGATCATTTTATGTAATTTGTCTGTTTGTTTACGATTTCATGAAATTAGATTTTTTAGCATCATTGGGCTTAATTGAACAACAAAATCACACAATTCAAATCTTCCCCTATGTTCCAAGTGATAGGAGATCTGTAGTAGAGTTCTCTACTCAGTTGAATGTCCTTGAATGTTTAGTGGTGAAAGGAGGATCAACACAAACCATTAAAATCAATCCTCTTCATTTTTAACCCTAAACATTTTGGTGAATCCGTGGTTTTGGATTTTTTGTGCCTTGCTAAGTGTTTTACTTAAGATTTACATTTATTTCATTCATTCATTTCATTGTTCATCTTATTGCATTTGAAAAATTACAAAAAATCGAAAAAATTAAAAAATTTGAAAAAAAATTGCATTTTTAGCTTGCATTTTTAAATAATTTGAATTAGTTGGCATTTAATTTCAATACATTTCTATCATTATCATAAAATACAATTTAAAAAATAGAAATTCATCATTCATCATTCATTTACATTGCATTTTCATGATCAAATTGATAAAAACTGCTTGAAATTGTGCATATTTTTATATAGCCTTGTTTTGCATTAGCTAGTGTTTCTAGTCAAAATCTTGTTTCATATTTTACTACCATTTTAAAACACTCATTAGGACTCATTTCTAACTATAGTGTTGCATCATAGTGGTTTTCTTTTAAAATTTCATGTCTAGGGTTTGAAAACCTTGCTTTTTCACTAGATTTGGCCTTATTGTCTCTTTAGAATTGCAACATAGGCATGTTGTGAAAGATTTTTCCACACTAATTGGCTGTTATCAGGGTCATTATCTATTGTCCCTCCTAAAATTATTTACAACACCCTTTTTATTAGGTCTTTGCATTGGAAATTTGTGAAACATTGCATATTTTAGTGTATTTTCACTAGGTTTTGACTTGTCATCACTATAGGATTGCATCAAATGTGTCTTGTGAAGGATATTGTTGCTTTATTGGACTATTATTAGGCATATTATTTTCTTCCCCTGATAAATTTCCTTACAACACCTCTTCTTTCACTTGTTTGCATTGAAAAAAGTTGAAAAATCAAGCATTCTAGGTCATTTTCACATATAGTTTTGCACTTGTCCCTTGCATAACTTTTGAAAAGATTTTAAAATCTGATTTTACATTGATGTTACAAGACATTTCACTATGGAATCTTCATCTCATTGATATTTGGTATCTCTACATGCACATGTCAAAAACTTTGAGAATTTCTACAAATTTCTTAATATGAATCCTCATGTTCTCACTTACATACAAGCTATGTATCACAAGGATATATTTAAATGCTCCTAATTTGAAATCCTTGAATATGTATCTAATTTTGAAAACTTCACATCTCTCATGAATACATACCCTTGGGTAGTAGAAGATTTAACAAAACACATTGAGAATGATGAGAGTGAAAGTTCTCTTAATGCTTTGGATTTAATAGCTAAAACATATAGTGATGACCATGATGATGATTCCATAGATTATCCTACTTCTCCTACAGTTGAACATTCAATAATGTTAGATGAGAAGACTATAAATAGCTCTATTAATGTTACAATACCTAATCTTCCTACACACACCATACCTTGCTCTCATTCCAGTCCTTTCCCTAACCAAGATGTAGCAATAGTGGATGAGAAAAGGTTTCTCACATTAAATCCTTTAGGGATAGATGTTGGGCATAATCAAGAGGTAAACAATGTTAATTCAATCATCATTAATATACTTTGTAGAAATATTCCTAATATGATTGTCCCAGGGGCACCTAATGTACCCTTTTGCTTAAAGCCAGTGATTACGGTTCAAGGTAGACCTCCCGATTACATCTACAACTATGCAAAGAAAATTACTCAAAGAAATCAAGGTGTTCAAAATGTGTCTCAACACCCTGTGATTGCTCACACATACAACACCTGTAATGAGAAGTAAAGTAAACAAGCATCGCATGTCCCTGTCTCTCTTTAATGTTTTCAACCTATACTTCCTCCACCAGCTCATCTTACTCCTAAAAAAGGTCAAGAAAATGATCTTGTCGAGCAGTTTTGTGCTACTCTAGCTAAGATCTCTCTTTGGATTTAATACAAACATCACCTACATACCATGGAATGCTCCAAGAAGCTTTACAAAAGGTGATTGTACAACCTATTGTTAAGCCGAATGATGTAGCAGCTCTATTGGATTGTATGCATGCGACAAAAATAGATATTCTCTTTCAACTGCATGAAATACCATCGATAAAAGATGAATATGATCAACTTATGATCTTTGTCATAATAAATAAAATGTTGATAAAGCAAGTTATGATTGATAATGAATCGACGCTTAATGTTTGTGGTATTGATTTGTTACATAGGATTAAGATTGATACCTATTTGATTAAACCAAATATAACTAGCATTCGTGGCTTTGATAATGTTGCAAAATAAACTATGGGCGTGATAAATTTACCTACAATGGTTGGACCTATGACATTAGATACTCTTTTTCATGTTATTCTTGGTTCTCTCTCATATAATATGATTCTAGGTAGACCATGGATTCATGCCATGGGGGCAATTCTTTCTACCCTTCATAGATCAATAAAGTTTATTTATCAAAACAAGATCCACACTATGCAAGCTAATTCTGAACTAGATAGTTGTTTACATATTGATAAGAAAAAAACAATTTAACAATTATATGAATCTAAATAGCTTATGAGTTAAGTCATTAATGCCTCTTGCCATAGATAATGTTGTGTAAGACCCTAGAACATTGAATGAACTTTTTGGTGATGATTGGGGTTCATTAGATTTTAATCCCTGCAGTGTAGGGGAATATAAACTCAATAACCCTGACAAATCAAAAGTTGCATCGATCTCATCCAAGCAATCTATTGAAATTCCTAAGAAAAATAAAGCCTCCTTGGTAGAAAAAAAAGACAATACTCTTACTTATACTACAAATTATGAGACCTATGAGGCTTCACCATCTTCTAAGGAACTGACATCCCTCTATGGTAAAAGATTTAAAATCCTTTATAATAATTACGATTATGTCGGCAATCGATGTGGTGTAAATCAACAAGGGATTCAAGTATCTATAGAATCTCTTTGAAGACATTACTCAAGTGACATTGGATATAATCCTTGTAAAGAAAGCCTCTTGTCATCCTAAACTCAATGTTAATGCAATTTCAACAAGACCAAATTGATATGTATGATATCTTGGGCCAATAGACAATAATTATCTACTAGGAGCTATCCCTAAGAATTAGGTAAACATCTCTCCTTTAAGCTACACTCATTGTAGCAAATATTATAGTTGCTCTCAAGGCTGGCCTTTTCCTAAATGTGTAAGTTCTTAATATTGGGTTGAAATAAGTAAGTATTTCTAACCTTGGTGGTCACTTTATGTCGTAGCATAATCGTCTCTTGTATGTGACCTCCCCTCTCGTGTTGTGCTTCCTCCGTGATGTGTTGTTTAAGCCTCCTGGGATGACCCTTGATACTCTTGTAATGTCAAGGATACTAGAAGACCACCTCTATTGTGACCTTATTCTAGTTGTATCATCGTTCTTCTATATTGCTTCTCCTTTATTTTCACTATTTTGTATTGTCTTAAGAACATAGAATTACAGTTGGTGACTTGGGGGCACCCTCCTACATGAGTGTCCCTAAGGCACTTGTTTCTCCTCTCTCGATTTATTGTTTACCTTCCTCTAGTGCTTCTATCTAGCGTGCACATGACAAGAAACTTATTATACTGATACAGAACTAGTGTCCCTTCAACGAGAAATCAATAAATGGACCAAGTCCATACATGACAATGGGGTTGATATATATTATATGACACTTGGCTAGTAGAATCACTCTGTATGATCTTGATGTTGTCTTATCGCACTAACAAACCATAATAATACTACTACTCTGTGCACTTTATTTATCTATCAATCTCGCCTTGGTTACACTCAGTTTTGAGATTTCTATGGTATAGTCCCACGGTTATACTCGATCTTTGACTCCTTAGTATAACCTTAGCTCTTTATGTGAATGATCATATGTATTATTTTTTATCATGATTATATGGACACTAACACTTTTCTTTCAGGAATGCATTTGTGGGAAAATTTGGTGATCGTAATGTACATGTCACCATAGGGGAACGGGCTTTGCAAGATCCCATGTTCCCTTGTGTGTTTTCTACCTACCTTAACGTTCTTGATATTAGTACGTGATATTAACCACCTTAAGATGGGGGCATATATAAGGTAAGTTGTATGTTCTAGATTCTACTAAAGTGTGTTTGAACAATCTTGAAATCTACTTCCTATACCTCCTTTGCATTGTAACGCATCTCTGTGATGCAGGTGGAGTTGTATACTCATACCTCCTTTTCACCGTAAGGCATCTCTATGATGTAGGTGGGGTTGTATGCCATTCTTGCTTTTCACTATAAGCCATCTCTGTGATGTAGGTGGGGTTACATTTTCAAAAGTCCTTCAAGTAGGCAAGGAGCGGATGGTGCAGGGGCACCCCTTCCACAAGTCAATTATACACCTAAGGGAGAAGATTAAAGTCTCGATATGTCTTAAGTATATCTTTATTTAATGTAATAAGGTCAGTTTGACCAATATATGTTATAGTAGTTTGCATCTAGGTGTATGTGCAAGTTCCTAGGATGCTTAAGGGTTAAGATAGTCAAACTTTGAAATCTAGTATGTATTTGGTTATCATTTGATATCTCTCTGTGTGATCATTTTCTGTAATTTGTCTGTTTGTTTACAATTTCATGAAATTAGATTTTTTAGCATCATTGGGCTTAATTGAACAACAAAATCACACAATTCAAATCTTCCCCTATGTTCCAAGTGATAGGAGATCTGTAATAGATTCTCTACTCAGTTGAATGTCCTTGAATGTTTAGTGGTGAAAGAAGGATCAACACAAACCATTAAAATCAATCCTCTTCATTTTTAACCCTAAACACTCTTGACAAATGAATACATTGTCGTACCAGAGATAGGCTTCCCATTACACCACCACTCTGTCATTAGATCCACCAAAGAGGGATCCAAGAGCCACATAAGTTGAAACATAAAAGAACAATTCTTAGTGACTCCAAAAGAGCTTGCTAATAATTTGATTGGCCAAAGGTCAAATCCCCACCAATCCAAGATCTCTAAGCTAATAACCCAACTATCTCCAACCCAAAATCTAGAGACCAAAAACCTCTCTGATCTTTCAGAGATAGTTTCCACTCCACACCTCCTGATGCTCTAGGCATATATGACATTGTTAGGATTTATGTCCACTAGATTCATGATAGGAAGCTAGGTGTGTGGAAATCGCTTCCTACACTAATCTAATGAGGAGAGGGCTATGCAAATTAAAATTAATCCTTACAACTACAGCAACATAGAACATCTAACAAAGATATTTGCAGCAATACACATGAACTAGAAAGAAGACAGAAGAAGAGAGACAAAGATTTATGGTGGGGAAAACCCTTATCGGGTAAAAACCGCACACTCAGAAACCTACACAATGTATTAACAAATCTGAAAGTTGTTTACAATACACTTTCAATGCAAGCTTCAATGGTCTTCAACACTCATGTCTGGAGTCAATCTGGTAGCATAACAGTACTTGTAAACCTGTGATAAGAACTCCATCTCCAAGCACCTGTTTATATAGAAAATACAAGGCAATATTGGACCTATCTTGGGATGGGCGTCCAACATGGGTTCATGGACCAAAACCCATGCCTAAGGACACTTGGTCAACATTGTAGAATGTACCTAACACTTGTCCATATCTCCCATCCCAAAGAGGTCACCTATTTCAAAAATGAGCTATGACAAATGCTCTTACAAGACTTACGACTATCATAGAATCTGTCATAGCGGTTACAACTTACAGCTATAAGAGAATCTGTCATACACACGCTATAAATAGCATATTCTCTTACAACATGTCATAGTCAACCTTGGGGCACCAAATATGCCTTATTCAAAGATGCTTAATGACACATGTCCTTACTTGTCTTACAAACTTCTATTTGCGACTCTTACATGTCATAGATTCTATCATAGGAATTCGTCATAACCGTTTCAGTCAATATTACCTTACACAACATGGAAGATGCTAACACATGGAAAAATACTCCTAAGTGGGATGCATATCTCCTCATGTGAGGACAAAATTACAAGTTGTCATATTCCATGTAGGATCGACACATCATCGCGCCACATCCCACAATATGACAATGTGGAATTTACTAACATTTACAACATAGGCAATTAATTAATAAATACAAACATAATAAATGCAAGGAATTACCAAGGTTGAGACACCTTAATTCCCAACATTCTCCCACTTATCGAACACCTTGTAAGACCCAATAGAAAAACATGATTTAACTGCTATAGGCCGAGAGGCCGATAGACTCCAAACACCATCTGAACTTCTCTATGCCCACTAGTTTCGTTAATGCATCTGCAACATTCTTCAAAGTATCTACCTTCTCCAAATTTACCTTTCCATCCTCAACCATGTCTTTTATGAAGTGAAACTAAACATCAATGTGCTTTGTTCTAGCATGGAAAGTTGGATTCTTCGCAAAGAAAATTGTACTTTGACTGTCACAATTAATCGTGATCTGACCTGAATCAAAACTAATATCTAAACACAATCTCTTAAGCCAAATGGCTTCCTTACAAGCATGAGTTTCTACCATATACTCAGCTTCTGTCATGGACAAAGCAACAACAGGTTGTCGCTTACTCATCCAACTAATAGCACCACCAAATAGTGTAAACACATAAGCACTGGTGGATCTCCTGCTATCAATGTCACCTACCCAATCTAAATCCACAAATCCACAAATATCAACAAAATACAGAGGTCCTGATACATTAGCATGATAGAAAATGGAATACTCAGAAGTACTCCTCAGATATCTAAACACTCATTTAACTTTATCCCAATGAACTCGTCCAGGATTAGCCATAAATCGACTAAGGACTCCCACTGCTTGGGCAATGTCTGGTCTTTTGTAGACCATAGCATACATCAAACTGCCAACAACACAAGTATAAGGTACTTTACTCATGTCCTCCACCTCACTAGGTGATTTTGGACAATCCTCAACAAACAACTTTGTCCCCAGAGAAATGGGAACACACAATAGTCTACAATCTACCATGCTGAACTTGTCTAACACGATCTTCACATACTTACTCTGGCTTAACCAAAGTTTTTTGTTGGTTCTATCTCTTCTGATTTCCACTCCTAGAATGTACTTGGTTACCCCTAAATCTTTCATTTCAAACTTTGCTAACAACGAAGATTTAAAATCAGAAATCATATTTTTACCCTTCCCAATGAGCAACATATCATCAACATACAATGCAACAATGAGAATATGATCACCATCAAATTTATAATACACACAGTGATGCAATTTTGATCTCGCAAATCTAATTGACAACACAAAGGCATCAAACTTTAAGTACCATCTCCTAGGGGATTGCTTCAAACCATACAAAGACTTTTTAAGTTTGCAAACCAAATTTTCTTTACCTTTCACCATGTAATGCTCTGGCTGTGACATGCAGATTTCTTCCTCCAAGTCGGCTGTGACATGCAGATTTCTTCCTCCAAGTCACCATGAAGGAAAGCTATCTTCACATCCATATGTTCTACCTCCAAGTCACAAGTTGCTATGAGAGACAATAAGAATCGAATGGATGTCATCTTTGCAACAGGAGAGAAGATCTCACCATAATCTATACCCTCCACTTGTGAATACCCCTTTGCAACCAATCTGGCCTTATACTTCTCAACACTGCCATCTGTACCAAATTTCTTCTTGAACACACATTTGCATCCAATAGGTTTCCATCCAGGAGGCAAAGGCACCATGTCCCAAGTTTGATTCTTTTCCAAAGAAGCTATTTCATCCTCCATGGTCTCCTTCTAGGAACCTACATCTTTCATGTCCATAGCCTCTGATACAGTTCTAGGTTCATCACTATTAGTAACCAAAGCATAAGCACAACTAGAATCAAGCAATGTAAAACCAAACCTTTCAGGTTGCTTTCTTATCCGTGTAGACCTCCTCAAGAGCTGAGGTTGAGGTTCAGCTTCTTCATCTAAGCTTTCAGATCTGCCAGAGCTCTCCTCATCATCAGGTCCAACATTGTCTTTTTGTTCAGTCTTCTTAGGGATAGCAAGAAACTGAACAACATCCTCTTTCTTTATTATTTCTTCTGGCTACAAAATAGTGGAATAAGGTGTAAGCTCTCTAACGATGACAATTCTACTATACAACACTTTTTCAGCCATAGGGTCCCAAATCTTGTATCCTTTCACACCGAGACCATAGCCAATGAAGATATACTTACCAGCCTTGTTCTCCAACTTTGACCGCTTCTCCCTAGGCACATGTGCATATGTCTCACAACCAAAAACATGAAGATGCCTTATTGAAGGCTTTCTACCAGACCACACCTCCATGGGTGTCTTTCCAACAAGAGCTGATGTAGGAGATCTTTTTACCAGATAGCAAGCAGTGGCAACAACTTCAGCCCAAAACATTTGTTCTAGCCCAACTCCACTAAGCATACTTCTAGCCTTCTCCATCAGCGTCTTGTTCATCCTCTCTGCAACTCCATTTTGCTGCGGGGTGTATGGAGTTGTCTTATGTCTTTCAATCCCAAGATCCTTGCAATATTTATCAAATTCTGTAGAACAGAACTCACCACCGTTGTCAATTCTCAAACATTTAATCTTTTTACGAGTCTGATTTTTTGCAAAGGCCCTAAACTCCTTAAACTTGCTATAGACTTCAGATTTGCTTCTAAGAAAATAAATCCATGTCCTTCTACTGTAATCATCTATAAAAGATACAAAATATATAGACTTTGATAATGAAGGAACATTAACAAGAACAAACACATTAGAATGAATAAGGTCCAACACACCAGAAGACTTATGAGAACTCAAGTAAAACTAAACATAGTTTTGTTTTCCATAAATATAATGTTCACAAAAGTTGAACTCAAGAGTACAATCATCTAATCCCTCAATGAGGTTCTTATTTTTAGGGTACGCAGAACCTTCTCACCAATGTGGCCAAATCTCTTATGCCATAACATTGTCTTTTCAGCAGGAAGTTTAACTTCCGATGCATGATTACAACCATCAATGCTAGAAACAACAAATTTCTTCACTGGTCATTCAGATGGTGGGGATGAAGTGACTGCTGCCCTCTTCCTTGAGTCAAAAGAACTATTGCATTGTGAAATGCATGCCTCCAGCTGAAACAATGTACCTCTCCTAGTACCCTTAGCAAGCACCATAGCTCCTCTAGTCATCTTGCATCCTTCTTTTGAAAAGACAACCTGCACACCTGCATCACTCAAACTACTTACAGAAAGTAGGTTCCATGCTAAGCCTAGGATGTGTATAACCCCAGAGATCCCCTTCACTTGACCATCAAGGAATCAGATAGAGACTCTTCCATGACCAATAATATTTAGATGAGAGTCGTCACCCAGATACACCTTTCCACCATTGAACTCCTCATCCTTAGTGAACCAGTCTCGATGTGAGGTCATGTGGAATGATGTACCAAAGTCAATTAGCCACACATCATTAGATGCATCGGTTGCGAGGGTTGTAATGAAAGCATTACCATCATCTTGTGACTTATCAAAATCTGAATTAGGAGCTTTCTTCTTCTTCTTCTCCTCTTTGCATTCCTTTTGGAAATGCCCAATTTTTCCATAGTTCCAACAAAGAGCCTTGGACTTTCTAGGAGATTTGGATCTCCCACAGAATTTGGATCTACCCTTCTCAGCTTTCTTGTCCTTCTTCTTCCCTTTCTCCTTTGGTCTTCCATGAACTACAAGGGCCTCTTTGGTTGCCTCAGAAGACTTTCTCCGCATCTCTTTAGACAATAGCGAAGAAACCACTTCTTCCATTTTGAATGTGGATGTGGTGCTTATAGCCATGATAAGATGATCCCATGAGTCCGACAAAGAGCAAAGCAAAGTCATACATCGATCCTCCTCCTCCATATTTACACCAATAGATGTCAATTGTGTAACTAGCATGTTAAAAGCATTCATATGTTTAACAATGGATCCTCCATCCTCCATTCGAAGAGAATACAACTTCTTTCTCAAAAAAAGTTTATTAACTAGGGATTTTGCTTGATACACATCTCCCAACTTCTTCCAAAGTAGTTTTGCAGTAGTCTCCTCATGGACATTTAATAACACAGAATCAGCAAGACTAAGTCTTATGAGACCCTTAGCCTTTTGATCCTTGAGATCCCAATCATCTTGTGACATTGTAGCTGGTTTAGTTCCATTAACACTTTCCCAAAGGTCTCGGTCAACAAGCATGTCTTCCATCTTAAGCTTCCACAGCTTGAAATTACTGCCATTGAACTTCTCCACTTCAAACATTCCTGATGTGCTTGCCATCTCCTTGCTGCAATAGAAATCAAAATACTCTACATAGACTCCCACTCAACTTAAGATCAGCTCAAAAAATCCCTACCCAACAGCTAAGACCAAAACTAGCCAGGCTCTGATACCAACTGAAAGGACGCTAGGTGTGCGAAAATCACTTCCTACACTAATCTAATGAGGAGAGGGCTATGCAAATTCAAATTAATCCTTACAACTACAACAACATAGAACATCTAACAGAGATATTTTCTACAATACACATGAACCAGAAAAAAGACAAAAGAAGAGAGACAAAGATTTACGGTGGGGAAAACCCTTATCGGGTGAAAAACCCCACAATCAGAAACCTGCACAATGTATTAACAAATCTGAAAGTTGTTTACAATACACTTGCAATACAAGCCTCAATGGTCTTTGACACTCATGTCTGGAATCAATCTGGAAGTATAATAGTACCTGTAACCTACGATACAAACTCCATCTCCAAACACCTGTTTATATAGAAAATACAAGGCAATATTGGACCTATCTTGGGATGGGCGTCCAACATGGCTTCATCGACTAAAACCCATGCCTAAGGACACTTGGTCAACATTGTAGAATGTGCCTAACACTTGTCCATAGGTCCCATCCCAAAGAGGTCACCTATTTCCAAAATGAGCTATGACAGATGCTCTTATGACACTTACGACTGTCATAGAATCTGTCATAGCAGTTACAACTTGCAACTGTAAGAGAATCTATCATACACATGCTATAAATAGCATATTCTCTTACAACATGTCATAGTCCACCTTGGGGCACCCAAATATGCCTTATTCAAAGATGCTTCATGACACAAGTCCTTACCTATCTGATAAAGTTCTATTTCTAACTCTTACATGTCATAGATTCTGTCATAGGAATCTGTCATAACTGTTTCAGTCAATATTCCCTTACACAACATGGAAGATGCCGACACATGGAAAAATACTCCTACCACAAAGTGGGATGCCTATCTCCTCATGTGTGGACAAAATTACAAGTTGTCATATTCCATGTAGGATCGACACATCATTGTGCCACATCCCACAATATGACAATATGGAATTTACTAACATTTACAACATAGGCAATTAATTAATAAATACAAACATAATAAATGCAAGGAATTACCAAGGTTGAGACACCTTAATTCCAAACAATTCAGTTGGTAGATATTATCCCTAAGAAGCCTAGAAGAAGGCTCCAACCTATCCACACCTCCTCTCTTGTCCTCTAAACTGGTAACAACATTAAATTCTGTAGCTAGAATCCAAGGATAAAGAGGAGCAAAGGACTGAACATACTGAACATAAATCCAAAGTAGGGTTTTCCCAGTAAGAACATCAAGAGCATAAAATTAGTGAAGAGAATAACTTCTCCTAATTCCAAACTCAAAGAAACTAGAGAGAGAGAGAGAGTCTACTAGAGGTCCACCATAGTGGAGAAATGTTTTAGGGGTCCCAAAGACAAGCTACACCAATAGAATTACCTTGAGCCCCAATACATTGACAATGACCTTTTGACCAAAATTTGGAAGTAATGTTGCAGATACCTTCAACTGACAACTTAAACTGCTGAATGAAAACCATATCAAGTGAATGCCTAATATTCAGATCCTAAATAGCCTTTTTCTCTAGATTCTATTCAACCACCTTACATTATAGGAAAGGACAATAATCTTTGGGAAAGAGAGAAGTGGGAATCAATAGTTTTAACTACATCTGATTCCACCAAAGTCCCACCTATTAATTTCACTTTCTCTTGGTCTTTCTTATGCCCCACCTTAAGGAACTTCTCGTAAGTAGCTTCATGAAAGAAACCATTAGATATTGATCCATCTCCATCTCAGCTTCTGTAAGCTCAATCTATTGAATATCAACCTCTCATGTTCTTCCTTGATCTGCACTTGTAGGTTCACACCCAGACTGAGAACCATCTAGAATCATGATCTATTGCTCCCCATCTGCCAAAGCATCAAACCAATTAAACAAACCATTAGATTGTATGTCCCTAAGAGACCTCTTGAGCCCTCTACCCTTATTACTAGCCTTTACTAGAAATCAAATCTATCCCCTTATCCACCTTTGGAACTGCTGGAATAATTCTTGGGCACTTTCTCTATAAATGACCATACTCATCGTAGATTTAACAATGGAATGGAAGAGCTTCGTAATCAAGCTCTTATCTATTACTTCATCAAAAATTGAATCTATCCTTTTATCCACCTTTAGAACTAACCAAGCAAGCTTATTAGTCTGAGCCCCTGCTGGAATAATTCTTGTGCACTTTCTCTATAAATCACCATACTCATGACAGATTTGACAACAGAATTAAAGAGCTTTGTAATGAATATATTGAGTCCATGACAAAGATCGCAACCAAATTTCTATAGAATCTGGTAAGTGGTTATTTAAATCAAATTCAATAGAAATTGGGCATAAGAAATTACCTTTTTTTCCAGCGTTTGTTGCGAAGGACCCACCATCTTTCCTAATAGTAATGCTACCATCATGCAAAATATCATTTCTCCAAAATTCTAGCAGAAACCAAGGAAGCTACACCCAGATAGGAATTCTAGACATATGATCCTTAGTTGAATTAAAGCCTACTTGCCATGTCTTGATAAACAATCCAAACTAATTATAAAAATATGGCCCCCCTTCAAAGGCCCTATTATGATCAGCTAGATTGGAAAATACTACCAGAAAGTAATTATTAGTGGCCAACGTCACATCCATATCCCCGTTAGCATTCCAAGTATGCCTTTCCCATGACTCTGGAAAGGGTAGAGACACACAGATTCCCATAAATTTGTAGATTAAAGAATGATTAACCAAATAAGAAACATCTTGCTCCTCGAATTCTAGTTGAATCACCAAAATCAACCTATCCTGGTACCTCTCAAGACACCCATTCACTATTGGACCATGAGGACCACCAAATTGAGCAATGTTCTGCCCATTCAAACCGTGGAAGTGGGTTGAGGAATAGGGCTCATCATGTTTGAGGGCCTCCCAAAATAAAATCTTAGTGCCAATGACCAGCTCTGCCACATATCCCATGGGTCAAAGGTCACCGAAAGCCAAAACCTACACATGTCAAGGAAAGCATGACAATAAGAAAATAGACCCAAAATAAAAAAATCCTGGAGATAAAACCCAACACTAAAATCCTTGATAAAAATCCTAATGCCTGTAAGCTGCAAAAAACCTTGAAATAATCCCTACAAACACTAAAAGCGCCCCTTCCAAAACATAAAACTCCCTCCCAACAACTAAAACTAACATGAAAAGAGAAAAAAACGTGATCCCAATAGGTACTGAAGGCCAAGCCCTAAGCAGCTAAGTCGAGCTAGCGCCTGCAAAATAGTTCACCTCACACGCACACCATCTAGTTCCCTCTAGTCATTGAAACCTCTTCAATGACCTTATAATGTTTTCTAATAATAATTTATATTCATATAAATAAATAATTTCACTTGCAAAATATGGAAGATTGTAAAAATAAAAGTGGGGTTGTTCAAGAAAACACATAGATCTTTTTCCACAATTTGAAGAAACCATTATCATTTTGGCTTCAACCTTTCTTAAACAATTTTAATAATTTCATAAAACATTGGTGATCCCTCAAATTCTCTTTAAAATAACACTAGATTTGAACCTTTTTTGACCATAAATAGGGCACCTTAGACCCGATGGGATTTGTATGAAAGGATTTTTTGATTTCTTGGCATTCGTGATTTTTCCAAGATCTCAAAAAAGTTTGGGATCGAATCTATGCATAAGAGTGGATTGTTTTAACTAGAAAACAACATGAAATTGTAAATTTAATGCAATTAAGTGAATTTTGATCACTGATCCACATGCATTCTAGACACTTTCATGAAAAAGAAGGAAACCAAACCATATTTTGCCTAGACAGTCCATGACTACTTATAACCAATGTTAATCTTCAAAGGTAAAGAATGAAAACAACACACACTTTGCAGATGCATCTCTAATGAGTGCAACAATTCACAATTACACATCAAGAATTCATACATAGAATACACAAGATGTACTATAAGTTGTAATCAAAATGTCTTCATATTTATTCAAGTATGCAAAGGAATACACATATACAAATGACCTTGAGAGAGAACTATGTAGCTCAACAAGTCAATCTCAATTAAGCTTTGAATTATTTTACAAGTGGTTATCAATCCCTCTTTTATAGACCAAGGGTAGGATGCAGTTACAAAAGATCCAATGGTTAGGATCCACTCAAAATGATCTGACAGTCATGAGGAAATGTTGCAATACATGATTCCTAGTTGGCAATCAATCTAGTAGAGTATATTTGGTAGGCTAGAACCTTCTAAATCTTTGACTTAGTCAATGTGACCCTTCTACTTTGTATCTCCATCACACTCTTCTTCTATTGATGACTCTTCTATTATTCTACATCCAGTGCCTTTAATGAGTTCATAAGTTCTTAAGGCCTTATCTATTTTAGCCCTATCCTACACCTTAACCTTCTTGGCAGCATATTCTTAAGCTTTCAGCTATCCTTGCAAAGTGTTGATAATTTTTAACTCCATTTGAAAATTTTTAGTAGGATTCAAAAATCTTTTAGTGACATGAAGTTTTAAGGAAGTTTCAATGAATGCTCATGAGAATAAACAACCTTATTGGTGTACAAAGAAGAGGGAAAGCTTCAAAACTTGGTTCTTATTTGTCTTCTCCTGAGAATGATCAAATATAGTTGGGCTTGTTGAGTGTCCACCAAATAGTTTATTGTCACTAGCAACAGTTATTTATGAGAGGTTACCATATTAGGAAGGGGGAATTGTTTCAATAGAATACTAAATATTCATACTGTGTTAATATATATGGCATGACATTCTAAAGAGTTATGACTCAGCTCATTATGAGAGGATGGCTCACCAATACTCAAAAAGATGTTGCTTATCTTTGGAGAGCAAATCACTTCCCATGAAGACCAAGGCAACCATTAATAAATAAGGCATCACCATATCAATGCACGTGCCTTTCATATTGAGCATTACGTGACTTCTTCTCATTTCAATGATGGCATACAAGAAAGAAGTCACTCAGCCTAACCAAGAGTGGCAGTCTTATCAAGTGGAGTGCATAAAGTAATGGAAAGTAGCCTTATGAAATAAGGTGTAAGCATTAATAATAAGTATGTGCAGACATTCTTCAAGGAGGCATAGCCTTTTGAAGAAATCAATGCTCAGGAAAGCAACAAGAATGAAGGTTCTTTGCTGTAGAGAAGCATGTGGCCTCTATTAAGGCACAAGCTTAGTCACCAACAAAGATATTGAATACCACAAGATAATGGTAGTTTTTGAATGAAGGAGAAAGAACCTTTATGAAGTAAAGGTAACCATTCTAATAGAATGATGATGGCCACATAAATGAAGCACAAACCTTAGCAATGAAGATAACGCCACAACTAAGGTATATATAAGAGGTGTAGGCCAAATACATGGTGTGGCCATCTTAACAACACACAAGCCATTCAATATTGTGGTGTTGCAAATGAATGAGCTACCTTGCACAGTTTATGAAGTGAAGACATCATCATGGAGAATGTAGCATCCTTTACTAGTCATGGCACATCAGTTAAGATGAAACTCAACATTATAATCATCGTCAGCCATGAAGAGAAAAGTTTCCAAGTGTAATGCATAAGGAGCTGCATTCAATATGAAGGCTTGAATCATTTAACACCAAGTTACGGTTCACATAGGAGGATAGTTTCTTATTAAAGACTTAGCAGATTCAAACAACTGGCACTCCATACTAAATAAGATCAACCATCAGTTGCAGAAGGATGGTGTTGCCAAAGCAAGGATGATTGACCTCTAATGAATGGCATCAATATTGTAACATCGAGACTCAACTCATTATATGGCTTGATGAAAATGATGGTAGAAGGATACAAGTGTTGTAGATAATGGCACTCAGCATAGTATGAAGGAGCATCCAAATGAGGAATTATGGAATGATGATGAAAGTCACACATGAAGATGTCACCATACGCGACATCACATTTCAAACCACAGCCCTTTAAAATCATGGTGCAATGTCTACAATGAAACAAAGAGAAAATAAAGAGTCTCCTAGGTTAAAGCTCAATAGATGAGGCACAAACCACTACAACACATAAGCCACTAAAATCATGGTGCAACCATTAATGGCTCGGCATAGCAATGAAACATGGGCTATATAATCGTGTCCTCGACCATTTAATGTGTGATGCTTAGTAAATAAGAGGATGACATCCATTAGCATGATGTTGAAATACAAAGTGAATCACAACCATTAATAATAGTACATGGGCTTGGAAACTTATATTCGGATAAAAACACAGAAAATAGACACTTAGTCACCATCCAATTAAAATGTGAATCAATGGTCCAAGAAGTAGCAAAGAGAATGCAGTGGAGCTTGACAGATGTCACTCCCACGGGAGTTTAAGAGAAGAGGAGGAAATGTTTCTCTCAAACACCCACCCTTCTACCACATGGTTTAAGCCGAAGGAAGATAAAACATTGGTTTTATTTTCTCATAAAACTCAGGGAAATAAATGAATTGTCACAGGAGTCAAAAGATAGCTAGGCTATTATTTTAATATTGTGTCGAGTGGTGGACCCCTCCAAATAAGCCAAGAGCTTATTAAATATTAAGAGTGTCTCTTTTTCAGTTAAAGCCACAGGAGTTTATAAAATAATTTTAAAATGTGATAAAGTCCATTTTATGAGATAATGGTGGGACCCAATGCAAGCTAAAGAAAATAATAAAGTGGATCTTTATTATATTTTAATGACTCTTATACCTCATGGTGGATAAAACAAAGATGCAACCCTAAGTTTTTATATGCATCCATTTTTATTTTCATCACAAGCTACGGAAACAAAGAATGAGCGGGAAGTTTTTCACGCAGGTCAATAATGGAGGCAAATACATTTTTCAGCTAGTTCACTAGGAGATCAGAGCCAGATGCAATTATCTTCCGAAATCAGTGTTGGGTTTTATGTATTTCAGTTACAGAGATTTTCAGAGGCAGTTGCGAAGATATTTTTCTTTGGGTTTCTAGGTTATAAAAGGATGGATTCGTGACAAAGAGATATATGCAGTTCTATATGGAGACACAGAGATAGAGTTCCATGGAGTTACACACAGATAAGATTTTTGAGCACTAGATCAAATATTTATTTTTTTGCCTCAGTTTTCTTTCCATAATGAATGTAACATTTTATTTTCTACATATTTGCCTCTGTAAAACTATTCTTCATTTAATAAAGAGAAATACTACTTTGTGAAGTTATGAATCTATCTCTTGTTCTTGCTTCTTATTTTCTATGTCTTTGCCTCTGTTAAATCTATTTATCAAACTAGATAATTGATCATGCATCTCTGCTCTTTAATTTTTCCAGTTGAATCTATTAGGGTATGACATTGTGTAATTGGGTAAATGTTAAATCTGGCGCATCGCCTTAGGAAGGTAGTTTTATTGTATATGTAATCTTCTTTCTACCCTTTTCCCAAAACCCCATTAAAAAATAGAAGAGCTGACTTCCATAAAATATAGAGTTTACTCTGAGAAGCCATCCCACATTTTTAGGGTTTCCTATGTTGTTGTTGGATTAGACCCACAAATTTATACATCAATAGTTTTTGGCATACTTGGTCGGACTGAATCCAAAGACTTGGGTCTTTGCTTTCACTGAATCTTTGCCTTGTATTTTGTGATTTTGGTGGTAAATCACATAAATATCTACTCATGGGAGCATGAATTTTCCACCTGGTGACTCTACTAGAGGCTCTTTCCTGAATCTTTTCTTCTGCAGACCATGGCAGCCCTTGGTATCTATGTGCGTCTAAATATTCAAGCAAGGGATCTACCCTTTGTGACTTGGGCTTCAATTCCTCTTGTTCTTCAGCAGAAAGGTCAAGTTCCTGACACAACATGGAAGGAACTAGCTCATATTATTTGGGATGGATTTGTTTGTCCTGCAAATCACATTGAAGATGTTGCAAATTTATGCTCCATTCATAATATCACAACTGAGAATCATGCCCTTTTGTTGCTTGCATCTTCTCTCAAGGGAAAAGTAAAAGAATGGTACAGAAGTTTGCAGCCCAGTTCAATCACTAGATGGGATTAGCTAGGAGGGCTCATCTACAATCAGTTCAAAAAGAGGACAGATGTTGGCACTCTTACCCAGAATCTCATAACCATCAAAAGGCATCCAATAGAGCCCATACATGATTTCAATTCAAGATTTTACAAGGTATGGAAAAAATTCTCTGTTGATACCAGGCCTCCTCCAGTCTTTACATTTCTTTATTATCTAAAGGCTTTAGACCCTAAACTTTTGTTCATGATACAAGCCTTAGGAGGTGAAACCTTGCCTCAGTCATATGATCTTTCTATTAGGGCTGAAAATAACCTCATAGAGGCTGGTAAATTACTTCCTCTACCCTTAAAACCATTAATGCCTCATGTAAATAACCTCTCTCAGACTCTTTCTTGTAGCCAAATGCATATAGATTTTAATCCACCCACCCTCCCAACTGATTTGTCAAATCATGAGGAGATAAGTGTAGTAAAAGAACTTATAAAAAACCTCACCTATGAGTTGAATGAGCTAAAAGATCAAGCCCTGTATCAAGTTGATCCAAATGTCATGCCTCAAGATCCTTATGATCAATAATACCAATATGGTTAGTTTGTAGAAGAAACCCTCCTTCAGGCACATAAGAGACACAATAATCTTTAGAATTATGCATTACAAGGGTCTATTACTACAAATCAGTCCATAGAGGTCATAGATCAAGTTCGTTGCCACTTTGATGTTAAAGAAAATTTGAGTCTAAAGGATCAAAATACAAGAGAGGTAGCCCCTATCTATTCAGTGTGTCCTTTTGGTTATCAACATCAGGCATATGTGGCAAGATTTGATTCAGAGACTCAGTCAAGTCATGGAAAAGATTCAAAGGATGCTCATGAATTACAACTTCTAGAAGATGAAAAGTACCTCAAGATGGGCTTTGAAGCTGAAAAGTACTGGGTAAATGATGATTCACAGTTTGTACCTTATTTTGAGGAAGAGGTTGCAAGAGAGATTTCTACAGAGCCTATCAAGAATGACTATTTTTATTTCTATAACAAGTTTTCATGTCTTGAGATAGATAACATAGAGTTGCCTAGACAAAATGAAGAGTATGATGAAGATTTATTCTCAATTTTGCAACAAGGATATCAGCTACTGGATGCAGAAAATCCTACAATTGAGCAAGTGTATGGTTTATTCGTAAAGCATGTTGAAGGTGATCATGGAGAGAATTTTGAAACAAAGGTAGATGCCAGTATTGATATGTTTTCTATTTTTTAAAAAGGGTATATTCTATTTCTTGATGAAGATCCAAAGATGCAAGAAAAGATTTATGATGATGAGGTCAAAAGAGACATTTGCAAAAGTGAAGAGTCACACGCTCACATTTTTCACCCTTCTTCTTCCAAGGAGGAATTCCAATCAGATTCAAGGTTGTAATTGGCAGCTCTTTCACCTACACACCTAGTTTTGATGCTATCTTGAGTCATGAACCTGTAAGAGGACATAAAAATTTGATAAATGATGGAGTCTTGACAACAGAAACTTCCAAATGTAAATGGAGGAAAGAGCTTTAGCGCTTGATTTTCCCTTCCCATCCTCCGTTGACATATGAGCAGCATGTAGATCAACTTGTAAGGTATTTTGATGCAAAGAAATACTCTCCAAAATGAAGGAAAGTGAAAAGGTACTAGTTCTTGCTTTATTTCTCTATGTAGTTTGTCTGGTCAATTATCAGTTCATTGTGGATCCACTCGAGAAGAATCATCCATAGGTAGTTATTTTGCCAGTCCCGTAAATGGGCATGTCCCTGTGCATCTTATGTTCTAGTAATTTAGTTTTAGTGTTCATAATAAGCTTCAGCAGTGCTTCAATTTTAGCTTCAACGCATTTCTAGGTAGTTGTGTTTTCGTCTAGTTGCATAGATATTAGTGCCACTCTATTTTTAGTTTTATGGATGCTTTTGTGTCGGATATTTGACTCTATCCCCATTGGATAAAGCATTATTTTCTCTAGTTTTGCAGTGATTAGGCCCACTTTCCTAGCAAGTCACTAGGAAATGTTGATAATTTTTTCACTCCATTTAAAAAAATTTAGTAGGATTCAAAAATCTTTCAGTGACATGAAGTTTTACAGAAGTTTCAATGAATGTTCATGAGAAGAAACAAGCATATTGGTGTACAAAGAAGAGGGAAAGCTTCGGAACTTGGTTTTATTTTGTCTTCTCCTAAGAATGATAAGATACAGTTGGGCTTGTTGAGTGTCCACCAAATAGTTTATTATAACGAGCAACAATTATTTATGAGAGGTTACCATATCAAGAAGGTGGAATTGTTTCAACAGCAAACTAAATATTCATAGTATGTTAATATATATGGCATGGCATTCTAAAGAGTTATGACTCGGCTCATTATGAGAGGATGGCTCACCAATACTCAAAAAGATGTTGCTTATCTTTGGAGAGCAAATCACTACCCATGAAGACCAAGGCAACCATTAATAAATAAGGCACCACCATATTAATGCACAAGCCTTACATATTGAGCATTATGTGACTTCTTTCAAGGTAGTGGCAATGCAGATTCATTTCAATGATGGCACAAGAGAAAGAAGTCACTTAGCCTAACCAAGAGTGGCACATTCTTATAAAGTGGAGTACATAAAATAATTAAAGGTAGCCTTATGAAATAAGGTGTAAGCATTAATAATAAGTATGTGTAGACATTCTTCAAGGGGACATAGATTTATGAAGAAATCAATGCTCAGGCAAGCAACAAGAATGAAGGTTCTCAACTATAGAGAAGTGAGTGGCCTCTATTAAAGAACAAGCTTAGTTGCCAACAAAGATACTGCATACCACAAGATGGTACTACCTTTTGAATGAAGGAGCAAGAACCTTTATGAAGAAAAGGCAACCATTCTAATAGAGTAATAATGGCCACATAAATCAAGCACAAACCCTAGCAATGAAGATCATGCCACAACTAAGGTATATATAAGAGGTGCAGGCTGAATACATGGTGTGACCATCTTAACAACACACAAGCCATTCAATATTACTGTGTTGCAAATGAATGAGCTACCTTGCATCATTTATAAATTGAAGATATCATCATGGAGAATACAGTGGCCTTTACTAGCCATGGTGCATCAATTAAGATGAAACTCAACATTATAATCATCATCAGCCACAAAAAGAAAAGTTTCTAGGCATAATGCATAAGGAGCTGCATTCAATATGAAGGCTTGAATCATTTCAAACCAATGTGCAGTTCACACAGGAGGATAGTTTCCTATTAAAGACTCAGTAGATTTGAATAGCTAGCATTCCATGCTAAATAAGATCAGCCATCATTTGCAGAAGGATGGTGCTACCAAAGAAAGGATAATCAACCTCTAATGAATGGTGTCAGTATTGTAACATGGAGACTCAGCTCATTATATGGCTTGATGAAAATGATGGTAGAAGGATTCAAGTGTTATAGATCATGGCACTCAGCATAGTATGAAGGAGCATCCAAATGAGGCATTATGGAATGACAATGCAAGTCACACATGAAGACGTCACCATACGCAGCATCACCTTTCAAACCGTGACCCTTTAAAATCATGGTGTAGTATCTACAATGAAACATAGACAAAATAAAGAGTCTCCTAGATTGAAGATTGGTAGATGAGGCATGAACTACTGCAACACATAAGCCACTAAAATCATGGTGCAACCATTAATGGTTCAGCATAGCAATGAAACATGGGCTATATAATGGAATCCTTAGTCATTTAATGTATGACACTTAGAAAATAAGAGGATGGCATCCATTAGCATGACGTTGCAACACAAAGTGAATCACATCCATTAATAATGGCACATAGGCTTGGAAACTTATATTCGGATAAAAACACAGAAAATAGACACTCAGTCACTGTTTGATTAAAATGTGAATCAATGGTCCAAGAAGTAGCAAAGAGAATGTAGTAGAGCTTGATAGATGTCACTCCCATAGGATTTTAAGAGCAGAGGAGGAAATGTTTCTCTCAAACACCTGCCCTTCTACCACGTGGTTTAAGCAAAAGGCAAATAAAACATTGGTTTTATTTTCTCATAAAACTCATGCAAATAAATTAAGAGTCATAGGAGTCAAAAGGAAGCTAGGCTATTATTTTAATTTTGTGTCTAGTGGTGGGCCCCTCCAAATAAGCCAAGAGCTTATTAAATATTAAGAGTATCTCTTCTTTAGGTAAAGCCACAGAAGCTACAACAAATAATAAAGTGGAAACTTTATTATATTTTAATGACTCTTATGCCTCACAATGGATAAAACAAAGATACAACCCTAAGTTTTTATATGTAGCCATTTTTATTTTCACTGCAAGCTATGAAAAGAAAGAATGAGCGAAATTTTTTCACACAGGCCAATAGTTGAGGCAAATACATTTTTCAGCCAATTCATTAGGAGATCATAGCCAGATACAATTATCTACTGAAATTAGTGCTGGGTTTTGTGTATTTTAGTTACAGAGATTTTTGGAGGCAGTTACAAAGATATTTTTCTTTGGTTTTCTGTGTTATAAAAGGATGGATCCGTGACAGTAGAGATATACATAGTTCTATATGGAGACATAGAGAAATAGAGTTCCACAGAGTTACACATAGATCATATTTTTGAGTAGCAGATTAGAGAATTATTTTTTGCCTCAGTTTGCTCTTCATAAGGAATGTAACATTTTATTTTTTGCATATTTGCCTCTATAAAATTGTTCTTCATTCAATAAAGAGAAATACTACTTTGTGCAGTTATGTATCTATTTCTTGTTTTTTCTTCTTATTTTCTGTGTCCTTGCCTCTTTTAAATCTATTTAGAAAATTGGATAATTGATCATGCATCTCTACTCTTTAATTTTTCTAGTTAAATCTATTACGATATGACACTATGCAATTGGGTAAATGTTAAATCTGGTGCATCGCCTTAGGAAGGTAGTTTTTATTGTATCTGTAATCTTGTTTCTATCCTTTTCCCAAAACCCCATTAAAAAATGGAAGAGCCATCTTCCATTAAATCTGGAGGTTACTCTGAGAAGCCATCCCACGTTTTTAGATTTTCCCATGTTGTTGGATTAGACCCACAAATTTTTACATCAACACAAAGTATCCACATGTTGGTTCTATTATCCAGCTCTTTATTATATTGATCAATTTTGTATTTCATTAGCATGGCCTGATCAATTGTATCCTTCAAGAAGTGCTAAATAGGATCCTCTAGAAATGAGTGAAAACTATTCCTAAATGCATTGGTAGCAAACTCTTCATCCTGATTTTGAATCTTGCCCTCAACTTCTCCTTCCAAAATTTCCAAAATTTTTAGCTCCATAGCCATGAGTTCATGTGGTTTTATACTAATGTCAGTTATTCTAGCATTGCACCTTTTCAATATACTGACCTCAAATCTTATATCTTCACACCATGTATCTAATTTTGGCATGTTTGAGGCATTATGATATTCTTTTTCATGAGGTTATTTATGTATGCTCTCCTTAATTAATTCAATGTAGTTGAATCCTAACCACTCTTTATCAGTCCTCCTTGCAACTTCCTTCTTTAGTTCATTAGCCTTCTTCTTCATGCTACTCAACATGTCCCAATTGGACAACAAATTTTTCACCACTTCATCTTCTTCGTGCAAGAAATTGCTAAACCAATTGTAGACACTGAAAATTGTCTAGGTCTTGTTTACACATGACCTTGTATGTCTTTGCCCTAGGTCCTAGTTACACAACACATTGTCGACATGAAATTGTATATGTCCCCTAGGTCCTAGTTCATCCTAGTTCATCTAACCTCATCCCACTTAATCCCATTCATCCCTAGGTCCTAGTTCATCTTAATCACATTGGTCCAACTTAATCACCTTGTTGATTAATTAAATAAACCCACTTTACTTAATTAATCCCACTTGATCACATTCCTAATTAATTAAATAAATGTTATTTATTTAATTAATTGCACCTAGTCACATGTCTCACATAATTCAAATTAAAAATTTGAATTATTCCTTCACTTATCATAACATTGCGACACATGTCACATGTCTCATCTCCCACTTAATATGCCTTCACATGTCAATCTAATTAAAATATAATACTTGAAGTAGATTCCCCTTTATTCTCCATCACACACTTGTCATGTGACTACAATCCTTCTTTGAGTGGGAAACCCTAATCCAACCCTAATTGATCTTGACTGTCCATATCTTTCAACTTAACTCTCAATCACAACCGTCCATTCGAATTTACCTTTTTCTATAAAGGTAGCCTCTCTCGAGCTATTTGCAACAAATCTTCTTCTAGTATCCTTACTCTAATAAAGTTTCCTCTCAATCTCTCATCCATCTATCTTACATTCATCCAATCTTCCATTCATCTATTTGGGTAAAGGTATAGTGCTTTGGGTGTGGCACTCTCCACCTTATCAATGGATCGTGAGTTGATATGAGGTTTGCATTCATTTGATTTGCATTTGTTGTCATTTCCTTCATGTTGATTTTTCATGATTTCATTTGGCACGCCCGGTCTCAGATCTAATCATGAGTTTTTTGCAGATTTTGTGTCAAAATTTTGCTTTTTCTCTAACCCTAGGTTGTCAAAATTTGCAAGTTTTGTGGGTAAACTATTACAAGTTGTGTCCTAGGCAGAAAATAACCTCACTGTTCTGATTAGGAGGTCGATTAAATAAATTTTGACTATAAATATGCTTAGGTTTGGTGACTGAAATTTCTTGAAAAAAATTGAAATTTTTTTACCTCACAAACAGTACCATACGGATCTGTCATGCAATTTGTAAGCATCTCTGAAACAATCGCTCCCCTGTGTCTTTGTTAATTTGAGGTTTTGTTTTAATTGAAGGTTGATTGTGACTATGTACATGTAAAGGTTTGTCAACTGTATCTGGTCGGTTATATTTGTTATGTTATCTACAGTCGCTTTGCATTCAATCCTCATACCACCACCTTGAAGGCTATCCACAAACACCGTTCAAGTTGCCACTCTCTAAATCATAAACCATCACCACTGGAATCTTTATTGTTGCTATCAAAATCTAACGCCACCTGAAACCCTACATCTGGGTCGTTGCCATCCGCATACTCTATCACCCACTAAGTTACCACACTATCTATATCACCTTATGTTCTTAAGCCTCAATCACCACATCACCATCATATAGTCACCTGCATGTGAAATCCACTGATTGACCTACAAAATCCTCATTGTCTCTTGCCTTCAAGCCACCGCTGGTATTATTCCTGGTTACCGCTATTGCAACCATCTCAGGCACTACGGTTGCTGCCTCTTGTGGTATAGTTGCCACCACCCATGGCTAGGTCACCATTGACCTCTGACTGCAACTCACAACCTCCTTAGGTGTTTCTTATCTCCACCACCACAGTTGACTACTTTGGTTTTAACCCTAACCCATGGGCTTTGGATTTACCTACTAGCCCCAAACCTCCAGTCAAGATCTTAACTTTAAGTCACAGTTGAAACCCTATAAAAAAACCACCTTGTTAAATTTGGTTTGAAGTTTATAAACCAGTGGTCTCATATTTTGCTCCAATCTTAGTCAGTGGTCTCATTACTAATCAGGGGTTGGGGGCCATTAAAAGCCCCCTTTATATATTTTTTTTTCAAAATTTCAAGCACTTGGTCATATCAGCGACCAGGGGCCTATTTCACCCAATCTAACATTGACTGTCAGAGAAAGCCACTAGAGCACAAATTGCCATATGTGACTAGAAGGAGGAAATAGTTAGTGGTTAACTCTTAATAGTCAGGTTATCTCTTGTGCTTCTATATGCCCTAGGAGGGCATTTTTTTCTTTTGCTCATAACTTGGTCATACAGAGGCAAAAGTTTGCAAATGAACACTCATCAGAAAGAGGATCGAGAGCACTTCATAATGGTACAACTCTAATTAGGTGACTATACTATTTTCTAGCCTTTTTTATTAGTCAAAGTCAAAGGTACTTTCAAACTTCAAATGCTCATAACTTTTGTGTTTTTGATCAAATTTTTGTGAAATGTTTTTTGAAATTCCTTAGAATTTCATATAGAATCTGTTTATACACTTCATTTTTCATTAGATTTTATCATATTTTTTATTTTCACATAACAAATCCCTAGGCACTTTCACTTGCTTCTTTATCGATTTGGTGGCTTGCAGGTGACCTCACAAGGCTGGAATAACATTTCTCTTAGCATCTACAATAGCTTGGGATAGCGAAACAATCGGGTGTATCCATTTTATCATTCATCTCTTTCATTTGATCAATCAATCTTGTTTGCATCACACATTTCAATTTGGGCTTAAAACAAATATTGCTTTAGCAATCACATCAAAAAAATTGGGCTAAAATTAACCATTCTCTTTGATCACACATGTTGACTTTGGATTAAACAAGAACAAGTGTCTTCATTGCTTGGTGAAGTTGCATGTGATTAGTTGTGTATGCTCTTCTCATGTGCTTCATGCGATCTTGAGAATCAAAAACACCTTTTATACATTCAATTTTCACACACACATTTCTTTTTCTAAGGGTTAATTTACAAGTGCGAGTGTGAATCAAGTGTGCATGTGTATGCTCTCTCCTTGCACCACAAGGTGATCTTGGAGATCAAAAACACCTCACTTGGTTTTTTTCACCCTTCTTAGGAGACCTGCTTGGAGAGACACCACTCAAAGGGACGACCTCATTCAAGGCTGAATTGAAAGACACCCTCATTGGGAGTTGGAATCTTGTCACTCTTGGCTAAGCCCCAAAGAACTTTATACCTTTGGGAAGTGAGGGTGAAGGGTGGGCTACCCATTTCTCCCAGCTGTGTGGCATGATTTTGCTTTCAATTCCTTAGTCAACCTTGTGTAAACATAGCCCAAAACCTAATTGGCCATACCCACTTAACTAGACATTAGGGCTTGTTGATGTGTCTTCCATGTATGCTTGTTTAACCATCATTACA
Source organism: Cunninghamia lanceolata (assembly GCA_027924645.1). Lineage (NCBI taxonomy): Eukaryota > Viridiplantae > Streptophyta > Pinopsida > Cupressales > Cupressaceae > Cunninghamia > Cunninghamia lanceolata. The sequence continues at coordinate 855,434 of BSBN01001057.1, forward strand.
TTTCATTTTAAAAATCCACAATTGCTTATGTGTCTTGCGTGAGTGAATCATGTTTGTACATGTGTGATCATTTGATTGAACATTGCCAAATCAAGCTAAACACCAAACACATAAAGACAAGTCTTCCAACTAATTCTTCCAACACATTCAAATCCAACCACATCCATCCTAATCACCCATTCTTAGCCACTCCATTCCTAATCATATCCAAGTCACCATAATTCAAACCCTAATCATTCCAAACCACCTTCTAATCAACCCCTAATCATCCCTAATCATTCTATATCAAACCCTAATCATATCCAAGTCATCATCCCAACAAATCAACATCATCCTAATCATCCAAGTCATCATCCTAGTCATTACACATCATCTATTCATCCCAAGCCAAATCACATCCCAACTACTTTCATCCCAATCCAAATCCAAATCAACCCAATGAAAAGGCAAGACCTTAGTTGATCATCATCAACTGTTATCCAAACTTGCTTGAGATCATTAGTCTATCTTAACTAAGTCATTCAGTTAAATCAATCCAATCAACCCTCTATTACTTAAGTGTCATTAGTCTACCTTAAGTATAGGGAATCAATCCAATCAATCCTCTTACTTGAGATCATTAGTCTATTTCAAGTATAGAGAGCCATCCATCAAAAAACAAAACAAATCAAATCATCCTAAGGTCTTGAAATTTGATCCCAATCACTCCACATCATCACCTACATTTCTCATTTAAACAACTTTCATCCCAATCCATTCATCCTAATCACCTCAATCCAAGTCATCCCACCTTGTTATCCCACATCACCCTTACCATTATCCTAAATCATCCTAGTCACCTAATCTAATAATTCCACAATTATTCATCCTAATTCCTTCAAGTCATCTGATCTCACCATCCTAGTCATCTTTGATATCATAATCATCATCACCATAGTTTTCATCATCCAAGTAAAGCCCCTAAACATTTCTGGCCATTACATATCATCAAATTTTCATCCAATCAATTCACCACATCTATCACTTGTAAACATGGATAGGGTATTTCTAAACAACACCTACGAGAATGATCCTTATGGCACCAAAAGAATGCTTAATCAACTTAGTCAACTTAGGCGGTTATATAGAAAGGAAGAAGACATTGTGTCACCACAACATCAACAATTCCCACAACATCAAGTCCTAGGCCAATATCAACACTCCCACATTCCATCACAAGCCCAACAAGCACATAATCCAAACACTAATGCTGCCACATCCATACAACAAATCACCATCACTATTCCTAGCAACACCCCAAACACAAGTACTTCCATAAGTCTACCATCAATGATCCTAACTCCATTGGCACCATATCCCAACTGCTTTCTCAACAAACCTCCAACATCAACCAATGTCCACAACAATCCACCTCACAAAACCTTTCACCTACAAGTCCTATCATGCCACCTCATCACCAAACCTATCCACATGGCAATCAAATGTCCTTGTAAGAACAACAAGCAAGTCCAAATGGCCCTATGTACATAAATCAAGAAAATCCAAGTCATCTTATGCAAGACCTAAAATCCTTTGACAAGGGAGAAACCAACCTAGAAAGTGCCTCCTTTGAGTCACCTTCACCATCCAATCATATGCCAACACATGAGCCAACTAGTCCTATCCCAGCATCTTTATCAAGCCATTCATCGCCTTCATCACCTTCATCCCCATGTTCCACTAATCCTTGATTAAAAGATTCCATGGAGATACTTTTAGAGAAATTGGTCCAAGCAAATTTGATTGAGCTATACCCATTCAAAGCATATTCTCCATTTATGATTAAACCTAGAGGGTATAATGAAAACCATTATTATGCATACCATAGGTATAGGGGCCATACCATATCCACTTGTGTCTGATTTCAAAGATTGGTCAAGAACCTAGAAGATTGTGGTAAGGTTTTTTTGGATAAAACCAATCCCTTTAATTCCATTATCTTTCCATCTAGCCCAAATCCTAATCCCATTATCCATCCAAGAAATCTTAATCCTAAGCCTTCAACTTCCACTATTATCATCCATCCCCTATATTGTCCATTCACCCATACCCTTGCAAAGGATGTGATCCATTCGGTACTAGCAAGGAATAAAGCATTGCCATGTCATCAAACACCTATTCTTGAGCTTCCCCATGAGTCCTTAAATACTTTGTCTAGTCTTTTAACCCCATCATGTGATCTACAAGCTAACAAGCTTATTAAAGAGCCTTCCACTTCCATTCAACAAAACCAAGAGTTATGTCAAGAGCATGATCCTGAACATGAAGAAACAATAGCCCTTAAATCTAATCAAGATCAAATCATCCCCATCCAATCTACCCATAACATGTACCTTCTTTATGATCAAGATGATACCTATGAAGAAGCTATCCATGAGCACCGTGATCCTATCCATAATCCTATATCCATCCATGAGAAAAATATCCAAATTGCTCCTAGTCATCCTCCATCTAGCCCAATCCATGATCTACACCTTCCACTTGTCATGATGAGACATGTGCCTCCAAAGCAAACATAGAAGATCAAACAAATAATTTGGATCCCAATGAACATAAGAAAGATCTTAACAATCCTTCCACATCCACCATTGATCCCATTTCAAATCCACCATATCCTACTAGTCTATCTGCATTCATTGATGAGTGTTCCTCCTTAGAACACCAACAACCATTATCCATTTTACCTTCTCCATCCAATAATCAACTCAAGTCTAGTGTCGAAACTACACCTAGTCCTATAGTCAATCGCATGCTCCAAAACATGAACTACCAAGGCAAAGGTTTAGGCATACATGAACAAGGGATTTTGGAGCCAATCCATGTCAAGGTCCCTCCTCGCTCATTTGGCCTTGGATACACACCCCAAGGTCAACAATCTAACAATGTTTGTACTTCCTCCACACTTCCTAAATCCACTTCCTTCCATCATAAATCCCATCATATTCCTAAAACATACGTTGCCATTCCACCTCCCTCATCCTACAAATATCAAAAGCATGTGACCATTCACCTTCCACCATCCACTTTACCTCCACTCCTTCCAACTTCTAATATCCCTCCATCCACTTTTCCACCATTGCTACCAACACTGTTATGCCTTTACTTCTATAGTGTATATGGTTATGAATAGTCAGCTTGTGGCTATCTTAACTCTTAATTAAGTCATATTATCATTATTATATTGTTATTTAGTTGTGTAGGTCAGCCTAAGGCTTCTATAGGGCTATCTAAGTCAGCCTGGGTGATATCCTAGGCATAAATAGGTATATATAGGAGGTAGTGAGTCTCATTTCATGGCATATTCAGCATTGTGTTCTCATTGAAGACTATTGGAGGTATCCCCCTCGAAGTGGTTTTGGAGGTTGCCCCCTCGAAGTGGCATATTATTATCAAGTGTTTGCAGTATATTTACTATTATATTTAGATATTGTGCAAGTTGTTTCATTACAAGTGGTATTAGAGCATGATCTGGGCACCGGGAAGACAAAAACTAGGCGATTGTTTTTCTGATTTGGAGGTCATTTTGGAAAGCACATAACTTTCAAATTTTGGTGAATTTTTTTCTGATTTTAAAAGAGTTTTTGAAGAACATATTGAAGCTGCTACAATCCAAAATTTAGAGCATTTGGAGCAAAATTAAGTGAGTTATAGTAGAATTAGGGTTTCTACCCTTATTTTTTGAAAAACATATATCTCTCTTATTTTGTCGAATCTCTGAAAGATTTTTTGTGGGTTTTTCAATATAATAGTGAAGCTACTACAGTCCATATTTGAGAACAATTGGAGTAGAATAAAGGGAGTTATTTATAAATTAGGGTTTCCACCAATTTCTCTCTTTAGGCTGCACAATTTTGAATTTCTTCACAATTTTTTCAGGGAAGTGAGATCTTGGCCCTGGTAAGTTACAGTAAAAATTTTAGATTGATTTGATTTGTTTTGTGTGATTTATTACAAAATTATTTTTTCCAATCATGACAGGTCCTTTAACAAGGGGCAAAAAGAATATTACCACACCAGGAAAAACTCCAGGCAAGGAGGAGGTGGAAAATGAGGATGTTGATAAAAAAGAATATGAAAATATACTTGAACTTATTCATAAAGAAAATAGCAAGATGAAAGGTAAAATCTTGTCCATTATGGGTGAACAAATGAAAGGGTTGGCTAAGTCATGTGATATTGAGAAAATTCTGGAGATACTTTCCAAACATAAGCAGTCACAACACGAAGAAGAAGAAGAAGAAACAATAGAAGAAGAAAAAGAAGCAGACAAAGAAGAAGAAGAAGAACAACAACAACAAGAAGCAGCAACAGACAAAGAAGAAGAAGAAGAAGAAGAACGAAAAGAAGAAGAAGAAGAAGAAGAAGAAGAAGAAGAAGAATGAAAAGAAGAAGAAGAAGAAGAAGAAGAAGAAGAACGAAAAGAAGAAGAAGAAGAAGAAGAAGAAGAAAAAAAAGAAAAAGAAAAAGGCAATGAAAAAGAAGAAGTGAAAAAAGAAGAACTTCCTAGTCAATCTATGCAACCAATGCAAGGGTACCATGTACTATTCCTCACCTTTTCCTTTGTGGCACATCAAAAGGTTCAAGTAAAGGAAGAATGCACTCATCACCATCAAGAGCTAGATGCAAAGGGAAGACACATCTTGGAGCTGAAGTTAATTTTCCAAACACACATGAATAAGCTGAGGACATCAAGGAAATATCTTCTAGTTGAAGTTGCCACATGGGATGATGAAGATTATATGAAGAAACTACCACAATTGATTAGCGTTGAGGACAACACTTTTGTAAATGTGGGGGGCATGTTATGCCCTTATTTCTATAGTGTATATGGTTATGAATAGTCAGCTTGTGGCTATCTTAACTCTTAATTAGGTCATATTATCATTATTATATTGTTATTTAGTTGTGTAGGTCAGCCTAAGGTTTCTATAGGGCTATCTAAGTCGGCCTAGGTGATATCCTAGGCATAAATAGGTATATATAGGAGGTAGTGAGTCTCATTTCAAGGCATATTCAGCATTGTGTTCTCATTGAAGACTATTGGAGATATCCCCCTCGAAGTGGTTTTGGAGGTTGCCCCCTCGAAGTGGCATATTATTATCAAGTGTTTGCAGCATATTTACTATTATATTCAGATATTGTGCAAGTTGTTTCATTACAAACACCCCCTTACCCAATCATTCATAAATACACTAAATATCCTAATCATGACCAACAAATGCACACATTGTCCAAACCTAGAGCTTCCACTCATTTCATCTGCCACATGGGATTCAAAAATAAACATTTGGATGCCTCTTTACATAAAGCCAAAAATTCTAAGGGTCCAAATGCCTTAGGAAATCAATCCAAAAATTCAAAGCAAGGTACATTCAAAAGTCCATCCAAGCCCATACCTCCAAAAGAAAAGTTAAAAACTAAAATGATATGGGTCCCTAAACAAAAATCAATCAAGTCAAATGAGGCATCCACCTCTCAAAAATCCCAACCATCCCCCTCCATTCAAAAATGCCATTCCATTCAAACATTTCAAACATCCTGCATGCAAGGAAAAAAATAGCAAAATACTAAGTCCATGTGGGTTCCAAAAGTCCTAAATCATCCATCTCCTAATCAAACATCACCATTGCTTCCTACACCACCATCCAATCAAAATTTTCCATGTTTTAACACAGTGTGTGCAGCCATTGGTCATGATTCCTTTCCATACCTCCATCACTCCATCATTCACTCATTATCCTACATATCTCCCCCATCACCTTCCTATGGTCCATGCTTTTGCATAAGTCCATTATAATCCACATCATAATCCACTTTCACCCCTACATAATCCACATCATAATCCACTTTTGATCCCTCCATAATCCACTATCTACCTGATCCATCTCACTTTCATGCCATCTCCCTACCAACATCGACAAGCACATTTGATATGGTCCATGCAACATTCCTCTCCAATGGGACTATCACCTTTCATGGCACTAGACACTTGAGTCCCTCTCATCCACATCCACCTTCTTCCATCCAAAAAGTCAAAAAAGTAAAAAAAAATTGAAAAAAAAAGTAAAGAGAAATCCTTTCATGTAATGGTGAAAACTTGGTAAACATGCATCTTGGATAAGTACCATGATGAAAACCTGGTAAATAGGCGTCATGTGTAGGTTGATCTTCTATGTCACTTACACTTGGGGGCACCTTGTCTCATCCTTTTCCAAACTATCATACCATTTTCATATCATTTCCATATGCATATCTATCACATTACATCCATTCATCCTCCCTTCCTCTTTTGATCTTGACAAAGATTGGGGGCAATTGTTGACAAGTGTTTTGGATATCTCTTGATATACCTCATCCCTTCCAAACCAATCCTCTCATTATTCTCTTGTCATTAGTCAAATCCTATCATCCTATTGCCTTAAGCATTGTCCTGAAAAATCCTAAGTCTACTATCTAGAATGGGGCATGTTATTCCTATGTGACATAGCCTTTAGAGATCACAACCTTATGCATACATCCATTATGAGTTTTTCATCCTATCCACTATCGTGCATCCCTTTATCCATCCATTTATCATGATCCTTTCATCCATCCACTATAGTCCATCCTTTTGTTCAATCCCATTCATTCCCTTGCATCTAGACTTGGTTTCCCCCTTGTCATTGGTACCTAGCATAAAGGTTATCAAAATGATCATCCAATGCCAACATTTCAAAAACCCAAAAAAATTAAAATATTTCAAAAATCCAAAAAAATCAAAATATTTCAAAAACCTTAAAAAATCAAAATATTTCAAAAAACCCAAAAAATTCAAAACATCCCAAAAAACACAAAAAAATCAAAATATTCCCAAAAAATCCAAAAAATCAAATATTCCCAAAAAGAAAAAAAATCAAAATATGTCAAAAATCCAAAAAAAAACAAATCCAACAAAATCCAAGCAATAAAACTATTCCACATCATATCATCAAAATCACTTTCTTCCAATCAAAACAATATATCACATCAAATCCATCAAAACAAGTCCAATCACATCATCAAATTAATCCAATCCATATCATCCCATCAATAAAACACAAATCAGAACTACATCTTATCTCTATCGTAAGTGCCTTGATCCCGTGGACATGGGTATGTAGGTAGTCTAGAGCATGAAGGAAGTGCCTAGATTCAGGTACAATACAATATTCCTCTTTCTTCTTTCATCATTCTTATATCATCTATCTTCATCAATTCATCAATCTTTCAAAATATTTCTTTCAATCAATCTAATTCTTCAATTTTTCTTCAATCACTTCTTCCAACTCAAATCCATTCATTGAATCATATCATATCATTCAATCCAATCCAAGCAGTGATCCAACTGCAAGTCATCATTTATCCATACCAATCAAGTTAATCAATTGTGTCAAATTATCCAATTACATCAATGGTCTTGATCCTAATCTTGTTGTAAGCCAAATCAATCAATCAATCATCATCAATGGGATATATCATTCCCACATCCTTGTGTTGATCTAGGGATATATCGTTCCCCACCATGACAACACTATCTTTATCCAATCATCAATCAATCATTGGTTTATAGCTTGACAGGGGCAATACCTTGTTTGTTTTTGTATCATTTGTGCATGCATGCTTGCTTGCTTGTGTGTGTTATCATTTTTATCTTGCATTTGTATCACATCCAACCTAGCTAATATTCATATCTTATATCTAGACAAGGTTGTATTATGCTAGGGCACAAGACACATCATCACCTTGGTCCTTATACCTTGGTGCATAATGTCTCATACTATATCAAACATCATGATTACTCACCTTCATTGTAGCATAATGCATCGATCCTTTCTTCTATCCATTCCCTTACCATTCTTCCTTGACCAATTCCTTTCATTTCGAGAGCCTACCCGTGTTTGTCCAACCTGCCTATCATCTCGAGGGGACATCATCACCCTATCCTTTTCTTCTATCTATTGGCAAGAGACACTGTGTGGCTTCATAAGTGCTATCATTGATGGAAACAAAGTCTATCCCACACATCCGCAGTACATAGTATGCCTATACTAGAAGTCAGATTGAAGATTATTTTGGTCCAGTGAACAAAAATAGAGTATGTAACAAGGTCCAACAATTAGGTCTAGATCTCTTAGATGGTGTAACTTAGTAAGTTACAGACTTGGAGAAGTTAAGAGGGGTATTAGGACTACTGTATTCCAAAGATTTAGCCTTTGGTGATAAAGTAAGAAAAACATATGAGTATCCAAGTGTTGGATTCCAATCAGGTAGAGCAGACAGAGGAAAAATTAATCGGTAGAGTATCATATCTCAATCCAAATGTGTAAAAGGTATTGATCAAGCAATCTATGATATTACACATTGTTGGCTGACATGATTTATGACTTCTATGCCTATGTTTTTGATGTGCATCACTAATCAAGCATGGATTCATCCAATAGATCAATAACTTGCAAATATCTTAGGTGTTCTTGCTACCAACTAAGAAGTTGCTGGAAATCCTTGATGCGTATGTATATATATATATACCTGATGGATTCAAGCCTGTAAGGGAGTGTAAGTGAATAGTATGTATGATTAAGTGTGAAGCAAAGCAGAGATAAGTGTGAAGTTAGTAATTCAAGCCCAGAAGGTGACAGGAAAGTTATATTGAGCAGAGGAAGAATGAAATGTGCCAAATCAGTATACTGGACCTAACCAGAACTGAAATCTTGCATGCATAGATGTTGTTCATTAGTTCAAACACTTTGGTATCTTTTGTAAGCATTTGTAGACTGTAAGTCTCTTGTAGGCAATGAGCCTTTTGTGAGTAGTGTACTCAGGTAGTGAGCCCTAATTGGCAAGTGCCAAATTTGTACTCATTATTTTAATAGAGAATACAATCTTGGGTTAGTCACCCCATGGTTTTTTCCTTAACAGGGTTTCCACGTAAAAATCCTTGTATCATGAGTTAATTTCTTTTCAGCTCTTATGATTGTCTTGTTTCAACATGAAATGATAAGTTAAAGAAAAGTAAATAGAAAAGATATAAGATAACTTATTCACCCCCCCTCAGTTATCTGCATTGTTTCCAACAATTGGTATCAGAGATAAGTCCCTCTGAACAAAGCCTAATAGCTTGAGGAAGATCTAGGAATCTCAATGGATGCATATGGTATGAAGGAACAACTTCGGTCTTCCCTAGATGATCTTGAACAATCCCACTCTGAAGTCAATAATTTGAGAAAAAGACTCAAAGAAGCTGATGATTTCATAAATGAGCTAAAAGAAAAACTTAGTATTTCTATGAAAAAGAGAAAGGAACTACTCCAAAAATTAGCCAATCAGAGTGAAGTCAATAATTCTAATGAAGATCTGAATGAGAAAAATAAGCTATGTGAGAAGCTATCAAAAGAAGTCATTATGGTAAGGCATGAAATGGAATCAAGGGTTATGAGATTCACCCAAGAAATTGAAGAAAAGAGAAAGATTGAAGATAATCCAAAACAATCCCTCAAGGAGAAAACAAAGGATTGCCACAAAATGGACAGGATAATCAGGCATCTTGAATCTGATCTTGAAGAAGCTAGAGACAATGAAGAACAACTTGAGAATCAGATAGACACTCTTAAACAATATCTTCAAATTGCAAATGAATACAAAGAAAAATTCAAGATAAGCTCAATCCAACTTGAAGTTCTTCTTAAAAGCCAAAAGAGGGTAGATGATAAGAGTGGTTTGGGATATGAGAAAGGTGAAAGCTCTGGATCTGGTCAAAAGAACTGTGGATCTAGAAATCAAAGAAACATGCCTAGAAGACCTCCAGTAAGGTAACCTAATTCTCAAAGATATCCATCCTTCAATGGATACTACTTCAATTACAACAAATTCAGTCACAAAACAATCCAGTACAAAAACAAAATGAATCAATTCAATTCATCCTTCTTCAGTCAATGTTTCAGTTGCAAAAGGCATGGTCACAAATCTCATGAATGCAGAAATATGCAAATGAACAATTCTTTCAATGGTGAATGCTTTGCATGCAATAGGATTGGACATATGGCTAATGAGTACAGATCAAGAGGATATCATTCAAATAAGTAAAGAAATGTTATGTGTTACAATTACAATAGATCCGGTCATATTGCCAAATGTTGCAGAAGTAGAAATTAGGATAGAAAAGTTCCAGTGGAACATGATCAGAAACAAGATAAAGGCAAAGGTAAATTAAATGTGGATGAAGTTCAGAAGGAGATGAGCAAGATTTGGGTAAAAAGGAGTACAATGAATATTGGGGATGGATCCATACTGGAATCTGGTGCTGATATTCCTTCCAGAAACTAAAAAAGTGAGCTCTAGCTCAGGGGGAGTCACAGAGAAAAACAATTTCCCCTAGCCAGTCAGCGAGTGCCTAAATTCGGCACATTGGGTAAATATCTATTGCTTTAGATTAAAGGGTTCTCAAAAAAACCTCTAAATAATGTTCAGTCAAAATGTGAAAGGTCCGCATGGAGTTTTGCAAGATTTATAACCACTCAAGTTAATCTAGTTCTGACAGCTATCCAGTAAATTGAATTGCTCAGACAGATCCAGTATGATTCAAAATTGAAATGCTTTGATCTGTGGACCCATGGCATGATTGAAGAAAAGAAGATATATTGTCACAGATAATGATTCTAAGTTCTGTGCAATGATTCAAGAAAACCTCTCTCAAAGCAGGGCAACTGGATAACTTAAGTTGTGCATTTATCACAAAAGGAAATTAGGGTTTACGCAAGGATAAAAGGGTTCTTTCACTCATTATTTACACACTTGCACTCATGAAGAAGAAAAGAAGAGCTCTGTAAAGAAGATCCTATAATTCACTCAAGTTCAACTAAAAATTGAATTCAACCAAAGATTCATTCTGGTTTCTGCTTCAAACCATAAAGTGTGAAAAGGTACTTCCCTTCTGAAAATCTCTCTTCAAATCTCTTGCAAAAATGGCTACTCCAATGGTTGTCAATATTTTTGATAGGCCAAGACCTAAATTCAAGAAACACCCTTACAAATCTCTAGAAGTTGATCCCTTGGGTACATTTTCTCACATTCCACACGAAGTCTTGCATGTAGAAGATGTTAGGGTTTATATCCATGCAAACATTGAAGAATTTGGAGACTCAAAATTGATGGACATTTATCACAAACAGCTAATAGATGAGAATTTTGAACTCAAACCTAAATTCAAGGCCCTTCGAGACAAACACTTTGGACATTGCATACATTTTCCATGTTCTGCAGAAGATGATTGGGTCCGGTATGTTCTAAGTAGGATGCATGACAATTTTATGTGGCTAATGAGCCCATTCACGATAACTAAAGATGCCATCAGGACAGTGACCAGACTGCATTCAGTCGGTAGGTTACCCACACTTAAATATGTGAAGAACCAAATGGTAACTGAAGCCATCGGATCAAAATTTGACAAAAGAGCAATGACCATAGATGACATCACAAATTTGGATGTCAAGTTTTCTTCAATGATAATCGGCTACAAAATCTACCATTCAAGCAGGGAATATTTTGTGTCTGGTACAACAATCTATGCTGCATATCAGATGTTGAGGGAAGATGCAGATTATGATCTATGTGAGCTTCTTCTAAATTAGCTGTTGGAGAACTTGCAGAAGATCAAAAAGGATAAGAAAAACTCCTTTAAATATGGTAGTCTAATATTGTGTTTGTTTTTCTATTATATGAATGAGCTACCTGGATCAAATGGTTGGGTCTGGCAAAATGATAAACCCATTACAATTCAGATCAGATATTACATGTATGGACTTGGTGATGCTCAAGCCCAAAACATAGCTCTCTGGGATTACTTTAAGAATTTCCAAAGCATGATGTAATCCAGAGAAAGAATACCACAAACAATAGTTGACAAATACAAAGATACAGTCTGCTTCATGGTTGACACTAATCAATGCCTAATGGAGGCAGTTGAGCCAAGAACAGTATGGATAATGCCTATGGGATATGAGGTCGATGAAAAAATCTTGGAACTACATATTCAACACCTGCTGAGCCAACCTAAGGACATTGAAGCAGAAAGGTTTGGCACCTTTCAAGAGCTAAGTATAAAATACATGTTGAGTTAAGACAACCAGAGATGGAGAGGAAAATAAGAAAGAAAGTTGAAGAATTTTCCAAAAGATTTGGCATATCAAAGGAGGCTGTAGATGCTAACAGAGAGAAAATAGAGAGGACAGAGAAAGAAAGACAAGAAACAAAGAAAGAAAGTGCTCCTGTACAAACCTTCTCTTGGACTAGATCCTCCAAGAGCTATGCTCCTGTCACTTCCAAAAGCTCAAAGTCTACTAAATTAGAAATCAAGACATCTAGGAAAGGAGAAAAGAGGATGAAGACCAAAGCCATAAGGACATATACAAGCCATAAAGATGATGAAGAAACAAAATTAGATGAAGAAATGAGGAAAATAAAGAAGAAGAGAACATCTGGGAAGTTCTCTGCTAACATAAATGAGGAAGAGAAGGTAGAGGAATTTGTTGAAAATCCCACTCTTTCCATTGATGACATCATCAAGGCAGTTATTGTGGATAGGAACCTGCAGCTGGTGACAGAGTTCTATGATGAATATAGTGATGTTGACAAAAGAATTTTGGAAGAAGCTAGTGTCAGGTACTTGAACATTTACAATAAAGCTTTCATTAAAATTATATCATTAATTCCTAAGAGCCTAGAAAAGGTACTTGAGCTAAGAAAAGAGAATGCAAAGGCAAAAGACTTAGAGATTCAGGAGCAGATAGCAATTCAGCTTTATCCTTCCATCACTTCAAAACAAATGAGCATGATCTTCAAGGATTGTAAGGATGAGTTCCGGAGCAAGGTAAGAATGAACAAACTCATGCTTGGAGAAACTGACCAAGTAGCAAGAGAAACAAAAGATATCCTTTGGAATGCCTTGAAGAGATTTAATCTTCCTATAGTAGAGGAAATAGATGAAGAACATGGTGAAGGATTAAATTATGTCAATGAAAAAACTTTTGACAAGGATGTCGAAGGATTAAAGAAAATAAATGAAGAAATCTCTGAGAACTTAGACTCCTCTATTCTAGAAGAGGAAGTTCATGAAGTAGCAAACACAGGTGACATCTCTCCTCTAGATCCCACTACAGCTATGACAAACATTCTAGACTCTGAAGCTGAAGGGGAAGGTAGAAGAGAGGAGAAGAAGATTCAAGGAAAAGAGGATAAGGGAAAATAAGAAGAACAAGCAGAAAAGACTAATGATGCATGTTCTGATATCTCAAAAGGAAAGAAGTCTCAATCACTAGTAAGAGACATTGCAGAGACAATGAAGAACTTCTTAAACAAAGAAATGATGGATCTGGATGAACTTGATCTATTTCAAGGACCATTGAATTTTGTTTCTCTCTGCCCTATTCAGACAATGAAAATAACATCTTTTGCTCAGGCCAAAGAAAAAGAAAAACTCTTTAAATCTCACATGGAGGACTATGAACTATTGGAGATTACATTCGGGATGCTGGAGAAGATTATGCCAACCTACCAAAAGGATTCTTCTACCTCTCCATCTAGTAATTTAAAAAACTTAGTCAATTATGTTAACACTCATTTTGAATCCTTAGAAAAATTGACAGAGACTAAGGTCCGGAAGGAGTTCTTTGGAAAGAACTTCAGTGAAGTACAAGGGATAACTACCAATGATAGAAGAACCTTAAGCATTGGCATAAAGAGCCTTGAAAATTCTCTTAAAGATGGTCTGGTCATATACAAATTTTGTTTAACTTGGCCTAAAGTGACAAAGGACATTGAGAAGAAAATGAAAGAACAAGAAAGAAAACTGTCAAGTTTGTCTCCGAATTTTGATCCCCTTACTACCTTTTTGGTGAATCGTGAATGTCAATCTATTTCTATAATAAATGAAATTAAAGAACTAGTTAAGGAGAAAAAGAACATAATAGGTAGAATGCGTGAGCTCATAGGGATAATCATTCCTAAGTTAGAGGCAATGCATGATGCCTTGACAGAGGCACAAAACACAATCCAAACCAGTGATCCAATAGACCTAAAGAGGGCAGAAGCATATGTGTTTTTGTTAAGTGGACACATCTCCATTTTGGACAGAATGAAGAGTTGGGACACATAATTCATCCAGTTGAAGACAACCTTTGTGGATATACTTAAGTATATGTAAGTACAACATATGATTTATATATACTTATGCAGCCATGTAGAGAATAGTTTTTGCAAAATTTTGCTATACAGATTCTGCCCTTTACCATTGATGTCAAAGGGGGAGTGAAGAGTAGTGAAAAATGTGGAATCTAGCTAAGGGGGAGCTCTAGTAAAATAGTGCAAAAGACAGAGCATTAACCAAGGGGGAGTTACTGTGACACTTAGCCATTTTTCACTAAGTGTTGCCATCAATGCCAAAGGGGGAGATTGTTGGAAAGAGACACTGTGTGGCTTCATAAGTGTTGTCATTGATGGCAACAAAGTCTATCCCACACATCTGTATTACATAGTATGCCTATACCGGAAATTAGATTGAAGATTATTTTGGTCCGGTGAACAAAAATAGAGTATGTAAAAAGGTTCAATAATTAGGTCTAGATCTCTTAGATGGTGTAACTCAATAAGTTGTGGACTTGGACAAGTCAAGAGGGGTATCAGGACTACTATATTCCAAAGATTTAGCCTCCAGTGATAAAGCAAGAAAAAGATATGAGTATCCAAGTGTTGGATTCCAGTCAGGCAGAGCAGACAGAGGAAGAATTGACAGAGTATCAGACCTTAATCCAGATGTGTAAAAGGTGCTAGTCAAGCAATCTGTGATATTACACATTGTTGGCCAACATAATTTATGACTTCTATGCCTATGTTTTTGATGCGCATCACTAATCAAGCATGGATTCAGCTGACAGATCAATAACTTGCAAATATCTTAGGTGTTCTTGCTACTGACTAAGAAGTTGTTGGAAATCCTTGATGCGGGTATATATACCCAATGGATTCAAGCCTATAAGGGAGTGTAAGTGAATAGTATCTATGTTTAAATGTGAAGAAAAGTAGAGATGAGTGCAAAGGTAGTAATTCAAGCCCGGAATGTGACAGGAAAGTTATATTGAGCAGAGGAAGAATGAAATGTGCTGAATCAGTATACTAGACCTAACCAGAACTAGAATCCTACATGTATAGATGTTGTTCATCAGTTCAAACACCTTGGTATCTTCTATAAGCATTTGTAGACTATAATTCTCTTGTAGGCAGTGACCCTTTTGTGAGCAGTGTGCTTGGGCAGTCACCCCTAATTGGCAAGTGCCAATTTGTACTCCTTATTCTTTTAACACAGAATACAATCTTGGGTTAGTCACCCCGTGGTTTTCCCCTTAACAAGGTTTCCACGTAAAAATCCTTGTGTCATGTGTTAATTTCTTTTCAGCTCTTATGATTGTCTTGTTTCAACATTAAATGATAAGTTAAAGAAAAGAAAATAGAAAAGATATAAGATAACTGATTCACCCCCCCTCTCAGTTATCTGCATTGTCTCCAACACTATCCATTTCCTTAACTTCTTTGAAATGGTGTTACTCAACTCAAATCTTATCATCTCGCAACATCATCTCAAAGAGGGGCAAATGTAGACACTAAAAATTGTCTAGGTCTTGTTTACACATGACCTTGTATGTCTTTGCCCTAGGTCCTAGTTACACAACACATTATCGACATGAACTTGTATATATCTGGTAGGTCCTAGTTCATCTAACCTCGTCCCACTTAATCCCATTTATCCCTAGGTCCTAGTTCATCTTAATCACATTGGTCCAACTTAATCACCTTCTTGATTAATTAAATAAACCCACTTTATTTAATTAATCCCACTTGATCACATTCCTAATTAATTAAATAAATCCCATTTATTTAATTAAATGCACCTAGTCACATGTCTCACATAATTCAAATTAAAAATTTGAATTATTCCCTCACCTATCATAACATTGCGATAAATGTCACATGTCTCATCTCCCATTTAATATGCCTTCACATGTCAATCTAATTCAAATATAATATTTGAATTAGATTCCCCTTTATTCTCCATCGCACACTTGTCATGTGACTACAATCCCTCTTTGAGTGGGAAACCTTAATCCAACCCTAATCAATCTTGGCCATCCATATCTTTCAACATATATCTCAATCACAACCATCCATTCGAATTTGCCTTTTTCTATAAAGGTAGCCTCTCTTGAGCCATTTGCAATGAATCTTCTTCTAGTATCCTTAATCTGCCAAATTTTCCTCTCAATCCATAATCCATCTATTTTGCATCTATTCAATCTTCCATCTACCAATCCCTATCTTATCATTATGCTGCTGAATCAAGTAACCAACATTCATCTCCTTGGATAAAGCTAGAGTGCTTTAGGTGCAACACTCTCCACCTTATCAATGGATTGTGAGTCGATATGAGGTTTGCATTCATTTTATTTGCATTTGTTATCATTTAATTCATGTCAATTTTCCATGATTTCACCAATCAATCATCACATGTTCATGATGCTTCAGGGCATCCAATCTGATGATCTCCTGCTAAGACATGAAATCCAAGGGTGTGGTTGGTGTAATTTGTACATTTGTAGGGGCTACCAACCCTTTGATGAATGTTTACAATTGAGCAATTTGCTCTTTATATTCTTTATTTCTAGCCTTTTCCTTTGCTATTATTGCAACCAAGGTACCTATACTTTCTTTGGCCTCCTGACCTTCTTGTTCAGTAGTGGCAAACCCTAGATCTACCATGGTTATTTGAAATTCATTGGCCTTTATTTCCCCCTTTGCTTTATTCACCATAGGCACATCTACCTGGGCTATCCTCTTTCCTATGACAATGTCTTTTTTTACTGTTGAGGTGGCCGTAGCTCTATGTTTAGCTTTTGTAACCTCTCCCAAGAACAACGAAGAAATATCAAAATTTGAAGAATTAAGAATTTGAGGCTGACTTACCTCATGCACAAGCCAATGTGGCACACTAGATCTAGACCATTGCTGGTTAGTTTGCTCAATGTGAGCATCATGTACTTGTATATTTGTGTCTTTAAAGACATCCGCATTTACACTCAATTGTTGGTCCTCATTAGTAGGGACCTCTCCATGCACTGGATGTTGATCTTGACCTTTCACATCATCTTTGGATATCACAATTTGATGTTTGAATATCTCCTTCTCTAGGTCTTGACCAATAGGCACATTGGTCTGGATATCCTTATGTTGTTTGTTTGCATCCACATGCATATCCTGAGGTGCCTCTTGATCCTTATCTTGTGCATGTTAATTAGTTTGAGGTTGAGGATTATTTACTATAGGTCTTTGGTGGCAAGGATCTTGTGCATCCTTATGTATATTTTGGTCACCACCAGTTATTACCTCTTCTATCTTCTCCTCACTACTTTTATTAAGTGGACCTTCATATCCAGATATTATTATTTCTGTATCATTTGGATCCTCTGATCTAAACCCATCTATTAGACCAATTTTTCTAAATATCAGCATTTGTTGTTCTTTTGCCTCGGCATGTCCTATATCAATATCCTAGACATTATGTTGTGCAGGAACCTCTATACAGACCTCCATGTCTGCACCTATGTCCTTATTAGCAGTGTGCACATCTTCCATGGTATCGTCCTTTTCTTCCTCCTCATCTCCATCATATGTCAAATCAATCGCTATTGGGATGGTAACCTATCCAGTCAAGCCTTCCAAGCCAATGTGCTTTGCTACCATCTCCAAATCTTCAACTTCTTCTTCAATTCTGGTAGTTGTTGTACTTGTGGTGTGCCTTGGGGCATCAATGTTGTATTCTTGACTAAGCTCTCAAGGAGACTTGATGTCACCTCCTTTGTTACATCATCGTCTGTGAGGTCAATTGTATCATCTAGTGGAAAAGAAGGATCATTCACTCTCTTCCTTTTACCTAGTCTCTCTTCCAGAGATACTTCAATTTTGAACTTCACAATTGTGGTATTGAAAATCTTTCTATACTGCTTCCGCATCCTTATTCTTCAGCATCATTAACTTTGCATCCCTATCCAATACAGTTTGGTCCCCAACAAAGATAATTTTTATCTTCTCCTCACCTCCTTGTTCTTTGAGTAAGAGATTTTTTTGTGCACTGGTGGACCCTCTCATCATAGGTACCTATCTTCTCTTTTGCCTTAGGACATTATCCCTTGCTAATATATGCTTAGGTTTTCTCTTCAATGGATCCTCTTTCTCCTCCTCTTGCAAATCTTGATAAGTGAGATTAGGCTCTTCTGCATCAGCAGGCTGCTCTATTTGCCTCTTGGTTTTTGGGATGGCAGAAACTGGATCTTTTCCTTTCTGAGGGGATGGCTTTGGAGATATGTGAATGCCACTGTCAGCAATTTTCTTAGCTTCTTTTGATGAAGTTGTTTTGGAATGCTTGTCCCTAGGCTCTACCTTTTGTCTTCCAAGAAAGCATCATATTCTGTCTCAGGCAATTCTTGCTTCTTTCTCTTGTTATCAATTGTAATGGCCACCCCCTTGGCCTTCAAAGTAGCCACTTGTTGGTTTACCCATGTCTTGGTCAATTCCATGACCCTAGCTAAGATGAGGTCAATTGTGGTTACCTCTAGTTGGCTCCAATCTTGGGGGAGATAGTCTCATTATAAATCTTCTTGTACACATATTCTTTGGACATTCTCCTATCATCATTTGTATGCAACTGGGAAGGAACATCTAAACACTCCAATGTCTTGATTTGATTGAGTGTTAATCTCTAATAACTCCTTCTCACCTCTACATTATCTAGGCAATTTGCCCAATAGTCTTCCAAGTGTACCTCATGGACTTGCTTCTTGAGTATATGTTTCTCCATCCTTTAATAAGGTGTCGGAGTAGGTGTTTTGTACACCTTGTATAACATTGATGTTATTTTATTATGTAAAATAAATATTTAATTGTGGTGCATCATTTGATGTGTTTAGCCACATCAGATATTTATTTGGACGCCACTTGTAAAAGTTGTATGTGACATTGGGTTAATTACTTTATTTGTAATTATTTGATTAATTGGAAAAACTTAGTACCAATAATCAAAGGTGGGGTCAATGGTATTGTAGACACATGGTTTTGAGGAAAATGGTATTACAATACCACATGTTGTATTTGTGTTAGATTATGTCCATAAAAGCAAACACAAGGTTAGTTGTTGTAGTAAGGTTGAGTGAGGGCTTATTTGCCTTTGGTTGGGTTGTAACTTCTCTTGCATGTGTGAGAGTTTGAAGCATGACATGGGATGTATGGTTACATGCCTGTTCACATGGAGAGCAAGTAGAGAGAGAGCTCGATGTTTCAGAGGTTATCTCTGCATATGTATTGTTGATTATTGTTGAATAATACATGAGATATACATGCTATGGAGGTTGGGTTTTTTCCCTCTATGAGGATTTTTCTACAGTATATCTTGTGTCACCATTGATGGTATGATTGTCTATTTCTTTTGCATGTGGATTTCTGGTTTATTTCATATTGAATCTCTTATTGGGTTATGAGGAATTTGTATATATGGTTGTTTATTTCCAACATTTGATATCAGAGCTTGGTTTCCATGATTTGGGTGAAAAACCCTATTTGATAACCCTAGCTATGAGTGGAATTTTTTTGTCTAGTGAAATTCATGGCTTTACATGGAAGAAATAAAGCCAATTTCATGGTTACAAGGTTGTTTGCAAACTTGGGTTGTTATAGATCTAGGCTTTCACGGACTTTTGGCATGTGGGTTTTCGATTTGATCTCTTTGTATGGATGGTTTTGGAGCTCATCTTTTGTATGAAGCCTCCTAGACAAAAACAAACCCTTCCATTGGATTCAAGAGCTATCAGAGGTGAAAAACATATAACTTCCCTATGTTTGGAGATAGAAAAGTTTTGCCCTATTTTGTACCCTAGGGAATCTTATAGGGAATAAAAAGATTCCATACAAAATCAATGGTACAAGTCGTACGTCAAACTTTGTTAGGTTGTCAGGTCACTAGGTACACATGTCATCAGAAATTTAAAAAAAAATGTGTACCCTCTACAAATAAATATTTTTGCTATAATTTTTCAGATTTCTTTTTTGCTTTATGAAAACTATAGTGTAAATTTTTTATTAATATATATATATAGATATATTTTAAAATGCGGGGTACATAGACCCCACCCTCTGTGCAGAGTCTATGTTAGGCCTGTCGCATGGCCTATGCAGGCTCTATGGTCTAGAAGGCTGATGACAATCAGTTGGCAACAAGTCCTGACCGATGGGAACATCGGGCTAGCAAGGCTTAGCCCACCGGTTCCTAGCCCCGGTCTGGTGGGGCAGGGCCCAGCCACCCCTATGGGGGGTTTAAACACTTTTTAAAATTATTAAAAACATTTCAAATCATTTCAAAATCAAACTAAACCTTTTTTTAAATCCTTTTTCATGTCCACCGCCTAAGCACCACTGGAGCACCGCCCAGGGGCCGCCACCATTGCTAAACCACCAGCGCACTACCAGTACACCACCAGGCAGCCACTGGAGAGCCACCAAGACCTATTACATAGGGTTATTAGGTAGATGTTTTCCAAGGGGATTAACATTTTCCCACAATGTCAGATTTTCAACCTTTTATAGTCGACCGAAAGCTCTTTCCATGTACTATGTAGTGGTGTCAATGATTTTCCCCAATTTTTATGTTTTGACTAGTTTTTGCTAGTTGGAAGCCAAATGTTGTGTTTGAGCTTTGACCAGGCATAACAGGTGCATACAGAGTCAGATTTCAGACTTTTTATAGGTGTTGGGAAGATATTTCTGAGAACTATGTCGTGGAGCAGGTTTGGAGATGATGCTTTAAGGTTTGTTCAATTTTTGAAAGTTTGAGCTATTTTTATTTCCTTTGACTTTTGGTGATTTTCTGAGTCGATGGAAAATCAAATCTAGGATGATTGGGTGTTTGATTCATTGAAGACTTTCATGTTTATCTTTTATTATCCTTGGTTGATAACATTATACATGTATTGTTTGATTTTACATGTTACATTGTGAGATCTATAGGTTGTGTAGTGTTGTAGGCTGTCTATGCTTACAAGTTGCGTTTATAACTTGATGTTGGTTGTCCATGCCCATAGATGTTTGAGTGTTGATATGGATTCTAATTTGTGGCTTGGGTTAGTCACATCTTGCATTGGTTTGCTTGTCATTTGAGATATAGAGAGATGGTATTACCTGATATAGTCATGATATGGGACCTATGTTTGTTGACTAAATGGTACAATTGTATGAGACTTGATGGGAGCTTGGTGCAGGCACATTGGGTGATGATCATGGTGTCATGGATGTTCCTTATTTGGTTGGTACTTTGGCATGACATGATTATTTTATAGGTGTAGGTTTGGTGGTGTTGGATTGATGTTTGGTTTACAAGTTTTGTTCTTCTTGGTTTTGGAGATTATGGTTTACTCAACCTTTTGGGGTGTCATTTACAGTAGATTTTTTGATTGTGTTGAGGCCATGGATGTTCTTCATGTAGGAGATGGTTATCACGATGTCATGGACAACTTGAGTACAGGTTTCATTCGAAGCTTTTGACAGTGATGGGTTTAATGGTTTGATGTTTGATGATGTTGCCATGTATAGATTGGTTACACAGTTCAGTGGGAGCTTTGGATGGATATGGTTATCTTCATGTGATTTGGAGATGTTGACATCTTGGTACCATGGAAGACTCTTGGTGTCTTTGGGTGAGGTGTTGGTTATGGTTTGTCAATTTTGATAGGTGAACCTTACTTACAAGATGGTTGGTATTGTGTCTTGGTTTATTCTTGATCATGCATTAGAGTGTTGACATGATACAAGTTCTCTTTAGATAGGATGTGTGTTTTAGTGCATGTGATCTTCCTTTGAGGAGATGATTAGATCATGATGTCATGATATGTTCCTTGGTTATGCAGACATGCAGTGGGAGCTTTGACAGTGATCTTGTTGGTTCTTTTGGTATTGAGTACACTGGTCATGTGCTTGGGAGCTTCATGATCTAGTGCAGTTTTTGATTTGGAGTTTAGCATGGATTTATCATGCAGGTACTCATAGTTACTTGGAGACTTAGGTGAGGCTTGTGTTCTTTTGGATTAAAGATATGTTTTGATATGGTTACTTTTGATGAGGATTTCAGCAGCAAGACCGAGTAGCCTACACCTTGGTTGGATGTGAGTCCAACATAGACATGTTGAGGAGATTGTTCTTGGAGAGAGCCTTGGAGGCTTGGTGCATCTTGGAGGAGCAATCTCATTCCCACTCTTGGTCCACTCAGCAATGAATGATTTGATAGGTATGCCCACTTGATTTTCAAATGCATTTCATTTGTGTCTTATCATCTCATGTTTGAGTCTTGAGCTATGGATTATGGTTGTGAGGACGTTTTGAGGAGTAGATGCACGAATATGATTAGTTATCTCGTTATGTTTGATTCTGAGTTGTTATCAGATCATTGTATGTAATGGAGGTGGTTAGTGGCTTTAGGCTTATTCCTACTTTTTGGGATGGTTATGAATTTGATCTACCTTTTGGTTTGAGAAGCTTGCATCTTGTTGTTGGATGTTGTGGAGGCTTCTTGTTTATGGGTTGTAAAGGAGATCTTACTTTTCATAGCTATAGCACATTAGTGTAGATAGAAATGTTGGAATTAGTCTAGAAAACTGAGAGGGGGGGATGAATCAGTTGTCCCACAAATTTAACCTTTTCTGCTTTTAATCTTCTTTATCAACTTACAATTAGATTAATAATATAAACATTAAAGCATGAATCAACAACACATGAGCAGAAATAAATTGAACACACCTAACACCAGGATTTTTATGTGGAAACCTGGTTAAGGGAAAACCATGGTGGGGGTTAACCCACAAGATTTGTACTCTATTAAAAGTACTTAGAAGAAAAGAGAAGGCACATGCCTTCGGTCTCACTTCCCAGAGCTCACTGCTCAAGAGAGGCTCACTGCCTACAAAATTTAAGTTTGATACAGAAAGAATTAACTAATAAATAGCATCTCCTTCATGCCTAGTTTAGTTTCATTGAATGCTTACAAAACTTATGCTCTCCCCCAAATACTTCTCTAACTCTTCATCAAAATAGCTCATGTTCTTCTACTTCTCCTCTACTCTGTTTTGCCTTTGATCCTTTCTTTAGATTATATTATTTTCGCACAAGGATGCTTTTTCACAACTCATCTACATGCCTTTATATCCTTCATCAACCTTGGAATAAACATCAAGGTCAGCATTGCGAACACCTGACTTAATGCGAATCACTTTACTATCTGCCAAACATAACTGGGACTCAAATCTTTCTTGATCAACACACCATGCTCCATCAAATTGCTCTTAGAACATCTGCAACACTCTTGAATCATCTGGTCAGCCAAGACTAGGAAGAATAACAACACCAAGAAGGAAATCTTTACCAACAAGCTCAAACATCAATGCGGACCTCCAACATATTAGTCACACGATACAGAGACCTCCACAAGCACATTGAATTCAACAAAAAACATCCACACTTCTCCAAATTGTCAGAATCACTTGTATCTTTATTCAGAACCTCAAGAACACTATCTTTCATGAATGTCACACTAGAAAGATTTCTTGTGGACATCCAAACCCTAAACCACTTGAATGGATGATGCACATTGACTTCCCAAACATTCCTCTAGATCCGTAGATCATCAAGTTATATTTCTGGAACAATCCAGACCTCTTTCCTATCACTCTGTCTCTTTTGAACAATTCAAAACCAGTCCTACTCAGATGGCCATAGCTTCTTCAAATCTTCATACAAACCCTTCAAATCTTAACTGGAGCTTCTTAAGATAATCTTCTATCCAACCATATGGTCCACATACATTGATCCTTATTAATTTTCTCAATATCTCCAACCTTTCAGTCTTCTAAACGGGCAACAAAATAGGATATAGTTGACACCAATGGCAACAAGAATATATTGACATCAATGATAACATCGATTAGGCACATATTTACAACAAGAAGGGCATGGTTATGATTTGTAGGTTCTCCCTTGATTTTTTTTTATTCTTCTTCCTGGATATTTATGTTCACATGACTATGGAGTTGAGATATGACTTCTTTCTCTTATGATGTGGACAATTTGGGAGAGATATGGACTTGAGGAGAGTTATGTTGCAGCTATTTAGTTTATAGATTTTGCATATCTATGTGTGTGTTCTTTGACACTATGTAATACGGGATTTAGCCACATATTCTATGTGTGTGCTATTAGTGGATCTTTGGATGCTTTGATCTATTTTCAGATTCGACATTTACTCATGAAGTGGGAGTTCTATGATGTATATGATTCCTTTGTTGGATGTTCTCATTATGATGTGGTTTGAAGGGTCTTGAGGTTTTTTATCACTTGATATGTGTTGTTACCTTGGAGGACTTCTTTATGTAGGATTTAGTATATACAGGGACTTGTTATCATTGTGATTTGAGTTGGATATATTGATGGCATAAGGTCTACTTGTTATCATTTATATACCTTGGTTTAGAGGTATTGTTAGTTGATGCATTAGCAACTAGCTCTAGTTGCTATTTCAACTTTGATTGATTCTTTTTAGCCACTCGAGAATATTTGTTACCATTGGATTTTGTGCTTGTGTTTGGATATCAGTTGATACAGGTTGCTTTCTTCTATGTGAGAGTTTAGTGTGGCTTCTTTTTAGAGGATCTTATTCTTCATGAGGCTAGATGGAGGATGAGGAGATTCTTGTTTGAGATGGTGGACACCTTGATTATTGTTGCAGGTATCTTCGAGCACATGGATTGTTATATAGTACATGTTAGGCACATATGGATGGTTTCCCTTGATGTTTTGAGTTTACATGTTGATCCCTTATGCAATTTATAAAACAAGTGGGAGAATATTGGAGTAAGTGTGTTGTACACCTTGCATAACATTGATATTAATTTATTATGTAAATAAATATTTAAGTGTGGTGCATCATGTGATGTGTTTAGCCACATTGGATATTTATTTGGATCCCACTTGTAAAAGTTGTATGTAACATTGGGTTAATTACTTTATTTGTAATTATTTTATTAATTGGAAAAACTTAGTAACAATAATCAAAGGTGGCATTAATGGTTTTGTAGACACATCGTTTTGGGGAAAATGGTATTACAATACCACATGTTGTATTTGTGTGATCTTATATCTATAAAATCAAACATAAGGGTAGTTGTTGTAGTAAGGTTGAGTGAGGGATTATTTACCTTTGGTTGGGTTGTAGCTTCTCTTGCATGTGTGAGGGTCTAAAGCATGGCATGCGATGTATGGTTACATGCTTGCTCACATGGAGTGTAGGTAGAGAGAGATTGATGTTTCAGAGGTTATCTCTGCATATGTATTGTTGATTACTGTTGAACGATACATGAGAGATGCATGCTTTTGGAGGCTGGGTTTTTCCCTATATGAGGGCTTTCCCATGAGATATCTTGTATCACCATTGATTGTATGATTGTCTATTTATTTTGCATGTGGATTTCTTGTTTATTGCACATTGAATCACTTATTGGGTTATGAGGAATTTGTCTCTATGGTTGTTTATTTCTAACATAAGGATCATATTGGCTAGCCAGTGAAAAAGGTTGTAAGTTTAGCATCTGCAAACCTGCCTCTGAGCTCTTAGATGACTCAATATCTAGACATATATACTACCCAATAGTAGTAGGGAAAGTGATATTAACCTTCTTACTTCTCTTTGAAAATGCTTCATATGAAGGGATTATTTGTCTTGTCAACTCCATCAGGACAATCTTGTTTGTAGGGTATCTTTCCAACATCAAAGGATGCCCATTGAATCCTTCCATCCTTATGTAGGTGAAAGTCATGAACTGGATGAACCAAGTTTCATTTTAGGTTATAGCTTCTTGAGCATCAGTGCTCAGTCTTTTAGCTCTATCATTGTCCATTAACCAAACCAAATGCATAAGAAAATAATCATTCACCCTTTTGTATTTCTAGATGGATGACTTCCTCTCCAGTTGTTGATAGTGACCCCATATGTTCACATCCCTGGGGTTTCTCCCAACTCTTCCTACTATCTATAGGCTAGAAAATGTAGAGTGTGCAACATAGCCATAGACAACATATGATGACATGTGAAACAAATTTGCCTTGCCCCCAATCTTCTTCATTCCCTCATCCAAGCTATCACTAATCAGAGAGGCCTACTATACCCATGTGTCTATAGTCTCCACCATTCTGATGAGCCCATAAATCCATGGCTCAAAGTTTCTAGCATGAAGTCTTCCTCTCATGTGGCTCAACATAACCATCATGTATTGACCCTCAAGAGTAAAATCAATTTTGTAGAGGTTGAATGGCAAATTTGTTGTTGCCTTATGAGTACTTCCCTATGCTCTCTAGCATGAGATCATTATTTCTTGCAATCTATATATTTACTCTTATAGTCATTCTCTAGTGCCTTTAAATCTATCTTGTACATGTTAGGGCATGTGGGTAAGTTAAAAGTTGTCGTGATCCCCTTCATTGACAAATTTGCATAAACACAACCATGTTTCTTAAGCCTCCTAGTTTATCTGTTGTAATTATCCACACATGCTACCACTAACTCAATGGCCTCTACTGCATAGGGAAATCCTCTTGCATGCCACATCCCCACATTATAGATGTTTATCAGGATGGGGTTCCCACCACCTTGAGTTGACATGGCGATCCACTCTTCTAGGCTAGTTTTCCCAACACGAGTATCTCAAATCTATCCATATCTAAAACTAGATCTACCAGGCTATGAAAACATGGGATTCATTAACTTAGCTTCACTTCAATTATTGCAAGCCTCCATTTTATCCTATGATTTTCAAATACATACATCTCAAAATATACCCTAATCCTAAGTCTTAATTAATTACTCTTTCACATATCTGGATGTTTTACAACTCATGGAGCATAGTATGTGTATATGTAACTAACCATTTTATCCTAAGTGTAAATTTACCCTTTTACTATGCAACCATAAACAACAAAACTAGGGTTTTGTATTCCATACATGTATTATCACTTTTAAACCTGATTAGCAGATATCTGGATGCTTTCTTCACACTATAAATGCACAATTCACCATCTATCTATTCACCATTCAAATGCTCCATTTAGGATAAGGATCTATGACAATCGATGTGATGATTGCTAGAGCTTCGTAAATTCAATTTCTGAGTGCTTTTTGAATGTAAAAATGATATAAAATATGGATTTATGCATTAAAACTATGGATTTAGGGCATAATTAATGCAAAACTCATCATGTAAAGATATCTAGTTTAAGATCATGGGAGATTTCTATAGGTGGCCACATCTAATTTGAATTTCAAATCTCTAATGACCTACTTTTGTGGCATTTATTGCATGGTCCACATATAAACATATGTCCAGATGTTTGGTAATGTGATTACCTTTTGATATATCCATATGATCGGATGACATCATGCAAATGTTTAGTCAATGTTGACCTTAAGAGGGAATAGGGAAGTTAAAGTTTGAAAGCCCTCATCTTTGGTTATTGATGTTTAGACATTAAGATGCCTACTTTGAAAAGTCAAATTTGTTCCTCATGGCACCATCTGATTGGTTTATGGAAAGTCTCAATTTTCTATTTGTAAACCACATGGATATGGCTATTGAGAAATATCTAGATTTTAAGATTTGCAAAACATGCAAGGATCTCAATATGGATATGATGTCATCACCTTATGTTATTTCCTTTTGAGGTGAGATTAGATGATGTCATCTGGATATTTAAAAAAAATGTTGGGTTATTAGTGAATATCTAGACTTTGAGATTACTGTGGTATTGAAGTGTGCATGGACATTGGGAAATCTCAGGACATTAGTGAATATCTAGATGTTTAGATTTATCATTATATTAGATTAAGTATGGATATTAGGGAATGTCAAGACATTGGTGAATGTCCAAACCTTAGTCTAAATATGCATGCTTGTTAATATCTGCGCTATATAGTTGTGCGCCTGACGGTTTCTTTGTACCATGGGTTAAAATTTTGACATGCACACATTTGCAAAAGTTAGGATATTACCCTTTACTTAGTGATTTCTTAGGTTAGGACATTCTTGAATATCTAGATGTTTAGATATGTGAAGACATCCCTATGAATAGTTGTCTAGATTTGAACGAGCATAACTTTTTAGTTTTAGAGAATTTCTTGGTACTTCAAAAGGGAAACCTGTTGATAACTGAGAGGGGGGGGGGTGAATCAGTTATCCTAATTATTTCCCTTATTGAACTTTCCTTTTAATTGAAGCAGCATAAAATCAAACACAAAACATTAACCATGAAATAAGAAACACATGACACAGTGTTTTTGACGTGGAAACCCTGTTAAGGGAGAAAACCACGGGGTGATTAACCCAAGAATTATTCTCTGTTAGAAGAATAGGAAATTACAAAAATGGCACTTGCCAATTAGGGCTCACTGCCCGAGCACACTGCTCACAAGAGGCCCACTGCCTACAAGAAGACACACTGTCTACAAAGTGATGAGAATCACAGTCTTGAACTGATTGGAAGCATCTGCATATGCTGGAGTTCAGTTCCGGTTAGGCTCAGTACACTGATCTGCTGCACTTCATCTTTCCTCTGTTCTTTATTCTGCTATCTTTCACATACCGGATCCTTTTTGCTACCTCTGCTCTTTCTCTGGACTTATTCGCATATCTCTCCACACTAACACACATTTCACAACTAAATCCATCCTCTATATATATCCGCACAAGTAATTTCATCACCTTTCTAGTCGGCATCCGGAACAGTCTAGTTTCTTACAAACTCTCATTCTGTCGGCTGAATCCTTCCTCACCAAGCAATGCGGATCAAGCATATACTTGTAGATATCATTAATCATGTCGGCCAAACATGATTCATGCCTTCACAACCTCTGTCATCAACAGTAACACATCCGGAAAGCAGTCTGATACTCTTCCAGTCAGTTCTTCCTCTGTTTTCACTGTCTCTCAGAAATCCGGTACTCAACCATTCATATCTTTTTCCTTGTCCATCACCGGAGGCTAAATCCTTGGAATATACCACTCAAGGTAGTCCTCTTAACTTCCCCAAATCCGCACTGCACCAAGACACTTCCTCTGAGAGGTCCGGACCAATCTGTCGGACCTTGCCACATGCTCTGTTCTTCTTCACCGGACCACAACATTCTTTATTCTGACTTCCGGTAGAGACACATCATGACTTGCGGATATGTGGGATGACCTTTGTTGCCATCAATGACAACAACCATGAATCCATATAGTGTCTCTTGCCAACAATCTCCCCCTTTGGCATTGATGGCAACACTTAGTGAAAAATGACTAAGTGTTTTCACTATGCTCCCCCTTTGCTGATGCTCTGTCTTTATATACAATTTCTGGAACTCCCCCTTAGTTGGATCCCTCATTTTTCACTGCTCCTCACTCCCCCTTTGACATCAATGGCAAAGGGTAGGGTCCGCATATCAAAATTTTCAAAAATTTCTTATACTTAGCCGCATATTTACATACTCACATATATTGAAGAATGTCTGCAAAGGATGTCTGTAATTGAATCATTTCGGTAGCCCAACTTTGCTTCATTCTGTCCAAAATTGAAATGTGACCGCTCAACAAAAATGCAAACGCTTCTGCCCGCTTGAGATCTGTCGGATCTTTTGTTTGGGCGGTGGTCCTAGCATCACTGATGGCCTCATGCATGGTTTCCAACTTAGGGATTATAATCCTTCTAAGTTCTCCCATCCGGTTGGTGATGTTCTTCCTTTCCTTCTCAAGATTATTTATTTCGTTCAAGACTGCAATAGTCTGACATTCTTGATTTATTATAGAGGAAGAGAGAGGATCAAAACTTTGAGATAAGCTTTGTAGCTTATCCTGTTCCTCTTTTATTTTCTTGTCAAATGCTGCTGTTGCCTTTGACCAGGATATACAAAATTTATAGATATCACCGCCATCCTTAAGAGCATTCTCTAAGCTCTTTATTCCAATGCTTACAATCTTCCTATCTTTAGAAATTAATTCTAATATCTCTGAAAATCTCTTATCCAAAAATTCCTTCCAGACCTTTTCTTCAGCTGATTTTTCTAGAGAATCAAAATGTGTATCAACACTGCTGACTAAGGTTTTTAGATTACCGGAAGTGGAGGCTGTCGGATCTATTTGGATTGATGGCATGATCTTCACAAGTACTCCGGAAGCAGCCTCTATCAACTCACAGTCTTCCATATGAGACTTCAGGAGCTTTTCATTTGCCTTGGCATTTGCAAATGAAGCTATCTTCATTGTTTGTACCGGAGAGAGAGAGTCAAAATCAAATGGGCCTTTTAGAAGCTCCGGTTCATCAATCTCTAAAGTTTCTTTACTCAAAAATTGTTGAACAGTTTGTGCAGTGTCTCTTGCCGGAGACAGATGTTTCTTTTCTTCTGCAGTCTTAGAACTGTCAACCTCTTTGTCTTTCACCACTGCTTCCTTCTCCTGTAATTGCTCTTCTTCTTTGGATCCGGAGACTGTAGGGGAAACCGGAGGAGAGATGCTAACTTGTTCATGGGCCCCTTCTTCTGGAGCAGAGGGTCCCAAGTCCTCACTTGTCTGTTCAGGGCTCACTTCTTCCGGAACAGAAGATTCCAAATCAGCAGCTGTTTCTGCACCTAAGTCTTCTACAATAGGAAGATTGAACCTTTTGAAGGCCTTCCGGAGGATCTCTTCTGTTTCTTGGGCCACTTTGTCAGTCTCACCAAGCATGAGTTGATTCATCCTGGCTTTGCTTCTGAACTCATCTTTGCAGTCCTTGAAGATAATGTTCATTATCTTGGGATCAATTTGAGGATATAGCTGAATAGCTATCTGCTCCCGGATCTCAAGATCTTTGGCATGAGCATTATTCTTTCTTACTTCCATTTCCTTCTCTAGGCTTTTAGGAATGAGAGATATGATCTCAATGAAAGCCTTATTGTATATGTTCAGATATTTAACTGTGGCTTCCTGCAGAGTCTTTTGGTCTGCCTCACTGAAGTCATCATAGGATTCAGTCATTGGTTGAAGGTTTCCATCCACCGTGACCGACTTGATTATGCTCTCTAGTGACAGAGTGGGCTTTTCAACAGTTACCTCTGCCATTTCATCCTTGTCTTGGCCTGTGGAGGGCTTACCGGATCCTTTCTTCTTCTGTTTCTTTACTTCTCTTACTCCCTCATCTAATTCTATTTCCTCTTCATCCTTTTGGCTTCCATAAGCCCTTGTGGCTTTTGTCTTGGATCTCTTACCGGATGCCTGGACTTCCGGTTTTGAACTTTTGGTTGAGGGAGGTGCAGATCTCTTTGTTGATCTGGTCCGGGTGGGAGCTCCAACCGGAGCACTTTCTTTGCTTTTCTCTTCTTCCTCGGCCTTCCTCCTCTTTTCCCGGCTGGCATCAAGTGCCTCCTTTGAGATACCCAGGCCTTGAGCAATGTGCTCTACTTCTTTTCTTACCTTTCTTTTAATCTCAGGTTCCCTGAGTTCTACATGTATTTTTACACTCAGCTCCTCAAAGGTTCCAAACCTTTCTGCCTTAGGATCTTTGGGCTGACTTAGCATGTGTTGAACATGCAGCTCCACTATCTGTTCATCAACTTCATACCCCATGGGCATGATCCAGACAGTCCTTGGCTCCACTGCCTCCATTAGGCACTGATCAGTGTCAACCATAAAGCACACTGAGTCCTTGTATTTCTCAATGAGAGACTGAGGAATTCTCTCTCTTGCTTGCATCATGCTCTGAAAGTTTTTGAAGTATCCCCATAGAGCTGAATTTCTCGCTTTTGCATCCCCAAGTCCATGCAAGTAGTCTCTTATCTGGACTGCAACAGGTTTGTCATTCTGCCATACCCATCCACTTGTTCCGGGTAGCTCATTCATGAAGTAGAAGAATAGACATACAATAAGAGTACCATACTTGAAGGAATTCTTCTTATCCTTCTTGATTTTCTGTATGTTTTCCATTAATTGGCTTAGCAGTAGTTCGCAGAGGTCATATTCTGCATTTTTCCTTAGCATTTCAAAAGCAGTGTATACTGCAGTTCCGGATACAGAATTCTCCCTGCTGGAGTGATAGATCTTGTATCCTATTATCATTGATGCATATTTGATATCCGGATCCGAAATATCTTCAATGGTCATTGCCCTCTTGTCAAATTTTGATCCGGTGGCCTCTGTTACAATGTTGTTCTTGACAGATTTGAGGATAGGTACCCCTCCGGAAGAGTATAGGCCAGTTACTGCTCTAATTGCCTCTTTTGTGATCTTACAGGGTCTATCTAGCCATAGAAAGTTGTCATGCATCCTGCTCAGTACATACCGGACCCATTCATCTTCTTCAAAGTAGGGGAAATGAATAAATTGCTCAAATTGTTTCTTCTGAATATCCTTATACTCTGGTTTAAGCTCAAAAGCATTGTCAATCAGCTGCTTGTGATAGAGGTCTCTTAATTTGAATTCCCCAAATTCCTCAATGTTTGCATGTATGTAAACCCTAATGTCTTCGGTGTGTAAAACTCCGTGGGGAACACTAGAGAAGGCTCCTAGTGGGTCTACCTCCAATGATTTGTAGGGATGTTTCTTGAATGAGGGGCGAGGTCTATCAGAGATCTTAACTATGTTTGGAGTAGCCATTCTTCAAAGATTTGCAGTGAGGTAAAAAACGGAGAATACCTTATGCGCCTTCGGTTTGCACGGAGTGGTTGGATTGATTTCTTTATGCAATAGCTTCGGCAGGAGATCCTTGGTGCTTGATGAACCTTGTTGCAGAGCTCCACTTTTCGCTTCTTCTCGAGTGCAGAATGAGCAAATGACCTTTGAGAAATCCCTTAAATTGCTTCGCGAACCCTAATATCTGTCTGCAATAAATGCTTCACCTACATCATTCCGGTTTGCCTTGTCTGGATAGTTTGGAGTATCCCGGATTGGTTCTGATCTGAGGATATCATCCGGATCTTTCAATCATGAATAAATCGAGGTAACATATTACAAGAGCATCCCAAACACTCTGTCCAATCCGCGGAACAAGATAGTGCATTTCCGGATCTTTCCGGACCTTTTTGTAATCCTCTATCATACCGGAGCATCTCCCTGAACAGGTCTTATTTGATCGATCATAGCTTCTTCATAACTCCATGCGGACCTCTGAAAACTTGACTGAAGTATCTCAAGACTCATATCTACAAACCCTTTGATCCGCATCTTGTGCCACATCCGGCACCACTTGTTTGGCTGGGGGAACAAGATTTTCTTTGAGTCTCCCCCTGAGCCTGAGCTCACTTTTAATTTCCGGAAGAAATATCAGCACCAGAGTTTGGTGCGGATCCAACCTCTACATTCTCTGAACTTTTCTTCACCCAAATCTTGCTCATCTGATTCCTAACCTCATCCGCATTCATCTTTTGTTTACCCTTGTCTTGATTCTGATTATACACCGGACCACTTTTGTCTTGATTCTTGTTTCTGCAGACTTTAGCATTATGACCGGACCTATTGCAGATTTGGAAAATAACATTTCTTTGCATATTTGACTGATATCCTCTTGATCTGCATTGATTTGCCATATGACCTATTCTATTGCATGTGAAGCATCTACCTTTGAATGATTTGTTTACTTGCATAATTCTGCATGCATGGGATTTGTGTCCATACCTTTTGCAGTTGAAGCACTGTCCGGAGAAGGATGAATTATTCTGATTCATTCTCATTCTGCACTGATTAGCTTTGTGACCAAAGTGGTTGCAGTTGTGGCAGTATCCATTGAAGGATGGATATCTTTGAGCATTTGGCTGTCTTACCGGAGGTCTTCTAGGCCTGCTCCTTGGATTTTCTGATCCAAGATTCTTCTGACCGGATCCGGAGCTTTCTCCTTTCTCATATCCCAAACCATACTTGTCATCTGTCCTCTTTTGACTTCCAAGAAGAACTTCAAGTTGAGCAGAACTTATCTTGAATTTCTCTTTATATTCATTTGCTGTTTGAAGGTCTCTTTTGAGAGAGGCAATTTGATCCTCAAGTTTTCCTTCATTATCTTTGGCATCTTCAAGATTAGATTCAAGGTGTCTGATAATCCTGTCCATCTGGTGGCATTCTTCTGATTTTTCTTTAAGAGATTGTCTTAGATTGTCTTCAGCCTTTCTTTTTTCTTCAATCTCTTGAGTAAACTTTATAGTTCCTGATTCCATTTCATGTCTTAACATAATGACTTCTTTTGATAACTTTTCACATAACTTGGTTTGCTCAATCAATTCCTCATTTGTATTGCTTTCTTCACTTTGTCTTGCCAACTGTTGAAGCAGCTCCTTTCTCTTTTTCATAGAGAGACTTAATTTGTCTTTTAATTCTCTCATGAATTCATCAGCCTGTTTGAGTCTTTCCTTTAATTCACTGACTTCAGAATTTGACTGTTTAAGATCCTCAAGGGCAGTCTTGAGTTGCTCCCTTAAACCATATGCATCCATTTGAAATCCCAGATCTTCCTCAAGCTGTTAGGCTCTATTAGGAGGAACTTGGCTCTGATACCAATTGTTGATAACTGAGAGGGGGGGGTGAATCAATTATCCTAATTATTTCCCTTATTGAACTTTCCTTTTAATTGAAGCAGCATAAAATCAAACACAAAACATTAACCATGAAATAAGAAACACATGACACAGTGTTTTTGACGTGGAAACCCTGTTAAGGGAGAAAACCATGGGGTGATTAACCCAAGAATTATTCTCTGTTAGAAGAATAGGAAATTACAAAAATGGCACTTGCCAATTAGGGCTCACTGCCCGAGCACACTGCTCACAAGAGGCCCACTGCCTACAAGAAGACACACTGTCTACAAAGTGATGAGAATCACAGTCTTGAACTGATTGGAAGCATCTGCATATGCTGGAGTTCAGTTCCGATTAGGCTCAGTACACTGATCTGCTGCACTTCATCTTTCCTCTGTTCTTTATTCTGCTATCTTTCACATACCGGATCCTTTTTGCTACCTCTGCTCTTTCTCTGGACTTATTCGCATATCTCTCCACACTAACACACATTTCACAACTAAATCCATCCTCTATATATATCCGCACAAGTAATTTCATCACCTTTCTAGTCGGCATCCGGAACAGTCTAGTTTCTTACAAACTCTCATTCTGTCGGCTGAATCCTTCCTCACCAAGCAATGCGGATCAAGCATATACTTGTAGATATCATTAAACATGTCGGCCAAACATGATTCATGCCTTCACAACCTCTGTCATCAACAGTAACACATCCGGAAAGCAGTCTGATACTCTGCCAGTCAGTTCTTCCTCTGTTTTCACTGTCTCTCAGAAATCCGGTACTCAACCATTCATATCTTTTTCCTTGTCCATCACCGGAGGCTAAATCCTTGGAATATACCACTCAAGGTAGTCCTCTTAACTTCCCCAAATCCGCACTGCACCAAGACACTTCCTCTGAGAGGTTCGGACCAATCTGTCGGACCTTGCCACATGCTCTGTTCTTCTTCACCGGACCACAACATTCTTTAATCTGACTTCCGGTAGAGACACATCATGACTTGCGGATATGTGGGATGACCTTTGTTGCCATCAATGACAACAACCATGAATCCATATAGTGTCTCTTGCCAACAAAACCTGCTTGAAATTTCATGCTCTTTCTTTTTGCAAGGTTTATAAGTGTTGTGTGGTTACACAACACACCCCATTTTGCCTTGAAAAAATAGGGACCCAACTTTTCTTGCTGCTTTGGCTTGTTTGTTTACTGCTTTGGGCAGTTTGGTAAAATCAGTCATGCATGTAACTTTGTAAGAGAAGGTGGATTGGTCACCATGATGAGATTAGTTGCCAAAGTTAGTAGTTCCCATTATCAATGTCATGGTTGGAAAGTACACAAAATTCCAATTAGGTTTGCCTTTTGGATCACCCCAAAATTGTCTAAGGGAAGAGAGTTATGTTGCGTCAAAGTTTGGTCAAACCTGATATCCCAAGTAAGGGGGGTCATATTTCAAACATCAGTCATATTAGACAAGATCACTCCAATATAGGATTATCACCTGATAATCACTTGATCCACAAAGTGTGGACATCAACTTTAAGTAAGAGCCGAGATCTACCTGTCAATTGACTTTAGTAATCTCGTGGGGGGTCATATTTTTAACATCAGTCATCTTACGAATATCACCCTCTTCGCATATATCACCCTATGTTAATATGACAGTGAGGTCATCCAACTCCAATGAATGAAGGAAATCACACTGATGATGATGTCATCGCTTCATTCTACCCGCAAGAAGGTATATATCTGATGTCCTTCATATTCTTTAATATGACGATGACGTCATTAAAATATACTAATTAAGTAATGTCGCCGACATAGGGATGTCACCCTGATATTTTCTAAGGGGAGGGTCATTTTATCTATGGGGTCATGTTTTGAAGAACCCCTGATCTTAATTTCATGACCCAATATTCATACTATCAAATGTTGACCACATCACCCGATCTTTTACATTCAGTTTTTCCACTCAAAATCGGGGAGTCATTTTATCTAGAGGGGGTCATATTTTGAATATCCCCTGATCTTCTAAAGATCACCCCCCTATTTCTTGACATTAAATATAGTTAAATGTGGTAGATGAATTCTTGCCAATTACAAATGTAAATTGAACACTTGGCAACGTCCATGGATTCCCTGCAGATGATCAACAGATTTGATCAAGACAACAGATCTTTACCCTAATTTGTCCTATTGACCTGTGTTAAAGGTAAAATTTGAAGGTTATTTTCATTTACCTTGTGAAAAATCAAGAAGTTACAGAGCTTTGAAGTCAAACCCTCATACATCAACCTATCAACGGATTGGATCCTTCAACGTAATAGAATGGGTGATCTTCAGCGTTCAGAGCCCTTTTCTGTAATTAGTCATCTAACCTAGGAGGAAAGCATTGTCAGGTAAGTAACTATAAACCCTCCTATTGTCATTTTCTATTTTTTTAGGTAGAGTATTTGTTCATGCCTATGGTTTGGCTTTGTGATAATACGTATCATGTTGAAGTAAAGAATAGTATACATAGTACACATGATATAGAAGTACATAATATTGTAGAAATGAATGTGGATACAGTAGGGTAAAGATTATGATGTTTATTCTAGGAGTCCATGGCGGATCTAAGAAAGAATAGGTCTAAGGTAGAGTTCCTTAAGCCCATGTTTATACAGCCTGAGGGAGTACAGTTCAAATACAGAGTTATTGGTGATACACACCAAGGAGATATAGACCTGGCGGTATGGTCAACAAGAGTACATCATGATAAGGACAATACCATCCTGGATGGGGTATATGTCTCAGGTATGTGGCATGTAACTAGTTTTCCATATGCTATAGATACCCTGGAGCTGGTAGTAGAATACACAAGAAATTACAACCTTGAAACTAGATGGGTGGAGAAGCATGGGAGAATATATGCAGACTTCTCAATCAAGGGCATTACCACCACTTTCAATTTGCCAATTGGGAAGAAGGTAGTGAGCATGGACCTATGCAAGTTGGAAATAGAATATAACAATGATAAGAAAAATGCAAGGAAGAGGATCTACCAATGGAGGTCAAATAGCAGCACCTATGCCGCCTCAGCCAAATTACTCATACATATGTATAAATTTGATTTTGACGATGAGTACCAATATATGATTTCCCTGCTGAGCAAGATGATTGATAAGCCTCATGCAAGAAATTTCAAGAATTAGATGTTTGGGATCATCCAGATGGTCTTATATGCAGATAGCAGGCCATTATGCGCTAAGATCATTAGTGACGCACTAGATGAGGGAATGAGGAACCTAGCAGGACAAACATGCTTATTTTATATGACCACATATGTGGTATACTCATGTGTATATAAAGGAACCTTTGATGCTTTGAAGACAGTGGGGAAGGCTAGTGGTGATGTTGATGATGCACACATATGGGATCATTATCCCCAATTACAAAGAAAAGATTACCTCCTGGACTACAAACTGGTAAATGATGCATTCTCCATGCATCTAGTCAGAACGATGGAGGAAGACGTGACTAAAAGGCTGAGCATGGAAGTTTAGGAAGTTGTTTATCAGCATAGAGCCTGGTTTATCTAGTTTGCTACCTTTTCATACATTAGGATAGAGAGATTTGAAGGACAACCTCGTATGTTGCCAAGATACCCCACTGCTGGGGTTGTCTTGATGGAATTTTTCAGACAGGTATCTACAATAGTTGAAGCCTACAAGGCACAAAAGGAAATACCTCTAGTTCTATTTCTAGTATCCATGCACTGGTATATGTGCTCAAATTCATAGAGCATAAAACATGTCATCGGGGAGCTAAAATTGATGTATTTATAGCCATTTCCCTTAGCTAGATCATATGATCCTTATGGTAGGATGCATAAGATATTAGGAAAATTGATACATCAGAAGCATCTAGAAGACTTCTAGACCGATTATGATGATGAAGTTGGGGTGAAAAGAAGGAAATACCAAAGACTCACCTTGAATCAAACAAAAATCGTTGACTGCATCCCAGTGCTAGTACAGTTGCAGAAGGATGATGGGAAGATCATGTCTAATGAATATGAGGAAAAAAAGGTGTATAATGACACCATATCATCCTTGGATCTTACACACTAGGAGGATATATCCTTGGATCAGTTGACAAGTGGGGTGATCTAGCTAACTCAAGCCTAGGTAGATGAAGAGATATCTAGATTGAAGAAAAGGGGTGTTGCCCTTACAGTTGATGCCAAGAGGAAGAGATAGGAAGTATCTAATGAGGATTATGATGATTTCCTCACTAAGAAGAGAAAATCCAATGGGGAAAGATTGCCTATAGAAAAACAAAGGAAAGGTCTCCCTAAGGGTAAGAAAAATGAAGATGGACCAAAAGGGGTGATAATAGAAAGGATTGCCATGACAGCTATAGGCACATCAACATCAGCTCAGGCATCCGCATCATCTGCACAGCCTCTAGTTGAAAAACCAAAAACTAAGAGAATTTTGAGGCCTGCTGTTGAAACTACAGAGCTGTAGGTAGAGGGGACCTTGCAACAGGAGGTAGACGAGGGCATCCCTCTACAAGACGAGCAGGTAGATAAAGAACCTAGAGGTGATGACTTGTAGGTAGTCAGTAAGAAGAGGAGGGTGATGCCACTGATGTCATCACCCAAGAAGCAAAGAACAACCATGAGGGGGGATATCAGGGCTGACCCCATCATATTGAGAGGAGCTGGTGGTGAAGCTTTTAGAAAGGAACTACAACATGATGTTCCTCTTCCCACCCTAATAAAATTCAAAACTGAGAAAGTAGAGGAACAAATGAGAGAACTATTTAAAGCAAGTTAGGGTGTTCCTTTCTCTTTGGAGGATACTGTGGAATTATCTGATGATGAGGTGGTTTAGAGTGTTGCCTCTCAACAAATGGAAACTCTGGTTTCCAACACCTGCATGACTCCTCATGGAACTCCATTAGCACTGATGGCGGTGTTAGAGAAGGCAAAGCAAATAGTGGAAGTAAAGCAAGGTAGCCCAAAGAGGGCAGCCCAATAGATAGGGCTCGATGATTTGGTTGAGCAGGTGACTTGCCCTAGCATGCTAGATTTAACATATAGGGGTGATGTAAGCCCTAAGGATAAAGTAGGTGCACCTGAGGAACCAAAGAAGACCAAAGTGGTGGGGCATGTAGAAAAGGATGGCATTCCTCCTGATATGGGTTAGCAATAGCATGAGACACCCACAGAACCAAAAATAGTGGAAGTTCAATAGAAGAGCAGGGGTGATCAAGATATATCAGGTGCTTGTGTTGCTCAAACTCAGGGAGATCCGGGAGAAGCCTCAAGAATAAAAGATGAATTAGGTTAGGAGGACCTTAAGCCATAGGATATTAGTGCATTAGGTGGAGTACAAGAAATGACCCTTGATTAGGGTGATGCACAAGGGAAAAATACACAAACATCTAAAAATGTCAATATGCC
This sequence comes from Cunninghamia lanceolata, assembly GCA_027924645.1. Lineage (NCBI taxonomy): Eukaryota > Viridiplantae > Streptophyta > Pinopsida > Cupressales > Cupressaceae > Cunninghamia > Cunninghamia lanceolata. The sequence goes on from BSBN01001057.1 coordinate 895,628, forward strand.
ACTAGATGAGAAAAATAATAAAGAAGATGAAAATCTCAAGGAGGGAGTACAGGATCCTCCTTTACAGAAGGCAACCCCTCAATAAGAAGAAATTCAACAAGATCCCCCTCATGAAGAAATACATTAGGAAGAAATCACGAAGGTGCCTTCTCCACCAAGAATAGAAGTATATACTAGAGAATAGGACATACATGATATTGCCAAAGGCCACCAAGAATCTGGAGGTGATGTTCCTCAATGGCTGGAAAAGGAAATAGGTATGGAACAAGGGTCAGAAATTCAAGAGTTTGATGTTTCTACCTTGTTTGCTAAGACAATGATGAAGCCAAGGAGGAAGGCCAGATTAACATCGGCCATAAGAAGAGATCTTTCTACAGGTAGATGGACTACACAGGTAGCACTTCCCACAATTGAGAAGGAAAAAGGCAAAATTAGCCTAGTGGAATTCCAAATCACAACTATTGATTTGGGTTTTGCCAGTGAAGACTAGGAAGGTCAAGAGGGGAAGGATATTATTGATTCTTTGACACAAAGGGTGAAGAAGGAGAAAGAGAAAAATAAAATGCATAAGGAGCACATTGCTCAGCTACATTCTTTCATAAAAGGGTTAATTAACCCTGATAATACACTAGTTGATCCTATAGTCCCATTGACTATCATATCATAGGAAGAGGTCACCAAGTTGGACCTAATGAAACATGAGGCAATGGTCATGGAGAAATGGATGTTGTTAGCTCTCACTAGGGCTGAAGATGTATTGAGAACCTCTCTACAGAGATGGAATTCTTTGAGTAGTCTGAAGACAAAGGTAAATAAAATGCAAAATGATACAAGAAGACGGTCATTCCAATTGGAAAAGGACCTAACTACTCTAAGTGAAATGAAGAGAATTGATCCACAAATTTTGATAAGTATTAAAGTACTAGATAATAGCACTACCCTACTGATAAGTATATGGTATGAGGATATTAGGTTTGAGTGTGATATCTTGAAGAAGTGCAGCAGAAAACTCAGGGATATTAGTGTTAAATTGTATAGCATGATGGCATATGAAGTAGAAATCCTTGAAGCCTTGGAAGGAAAAATAGAAGGCAAAATTGAGAATCAGGATGCAAACTTTGCTATTAAAGCTTTGTATGATAATTTTAAGTGAGTAGCAGATGACCCTCTCACCCACCTGATAGAAGAAGAAATAAATAAGATTATGAGGATAAAAGTTAAAGAAGAAACATACAATGAGACTTTGACTAGCAGGAAAGGTAAGCTGGAATCTCTCAAGGCTAATTTTGGGTCTCATAAACATGCAATAATAAAAGCTAGAATCCAAGATGGGGGAGAGGTTGATAAAATAGTACAAGCATATGAACATATCAGGACAGCAGTAAAGGTCCACATACAAGAGGATGTATAGAAAAGTGACAGTGATGAAGAAAGTTATAAAGAAGAGGAGAATGATGAAGAGGAAGAAACTAAAGAAGAAGAACCTAAGGAATGAATGAAGATGCATCAGTAAGAGAAAACATGCATAAGGTACTCATAAATAATGAGTCATACAGATGGTTGCCAGCTGGCAACCTATGCCATGAGATAAAGTTGACTAATTCATAAGAGACTTATCTACCGTAGATCTGAATTGATAAATCTTGACCGTTGGTCAATTGTAACTACCTCCTCACCTTATTCTATAAAAGGTGCAGGGGTGCAATCTTTTAAACATTCAAAAATTAATTGAAATTTGATTGCTGAATAGTTCAAGACTTATTTCAAGGTTATTGTAAATGTACATTTTATGCATACTTAATGAAAGAGAAGCCGTTTTGATTACAAATCATCATAAATCCTGAGGAATCTGTGATTGAAATCTAGATATATGTATTGACTAGCTGTGTCCCTTGGAGTGCTTTTCAACCTGCATGTATTGTTTTCATTCCTAGTTCCTTTGAAGTTAGCATCAACCATATCTAGCTGTGGAACATCGTGGTGACCTATGGTTTGATTTCTTCTCTCCATGAATGTATCTTGTATGTATGTGTTTAAATAACCAAAGGTTCACTAAAAGTAGAAGTATTCTTTTAAATTTCTTTGAATTTCTTACAGATCATCTCCATAATTGCAAATAACATACAATCATAAGAAAATAAAACATGAAATATGCAGATATCTCGTAGACAATTGAAAATACAGAGCATATTTGGAGTAAAAGCATGTCAAATTGATAAATAACATGCAAATTTAGATAAATATCCACTTATAGACACATCATTTAAATAGATTTGTAGTGTAGAAGAAAGAGAAAGTTCATAATGATTAATGATCAGAAGAATTGATCAAACTTACAAATATCTCAACAATCTTTGAAAATAGAGTGGAATTGACCTCTCTGTGGAGTGAATTTATAGGATACAGTACAATACTGATCACCTAGACAAATGTAAGACCCCTTGAAATGGAAAACAAAACGTCACATCAACCTCTGAGTAACGTCAGATGATCATGACCTGATCAACGGAGACTTGGAGTTATCAACTTATCCTAAGATGATTATACTTTACAAGATAATAAATGTTTGTTGTGCAAATTTTTATGCATGTTGTTATGACTAATAATCATCATCAACATAAATTGGCACTAGAAGGAGGGCTTTTATCAGTAGATTGGTTTGATTTGATGACACAGAAAGAAAGGTAATACTCATGCAAGTTTGTATTTCAAGTCATGTGCAAAGATTTGTTGTTTTGAGTCCATTTGTGCTTGACTGTCGCAAAGTTTTCAAAGTTGAGCGTAAATATTTTAAGCTTTGCGGTCAATCACTGTGATATTCAAAAGATAGGTTCTATTTCAAGTCTTTTTTCTAAATCTTTGAATTAATTTGCTTAAGAGACCTAATATCATGTTGGTTGTGTCCAAAAGTCTCACATCACCTCATATTTGCAACATTTATGCAAATATTGCATAAATATCTAGTTAGTTTCAGATCCTGATCATAAATACACCCTTTGCTTGAGTGTTTTAGCTAACCTTTATAGTAACCAAGCCAAATTTTCTTAAAATTCAAGAAATCCTAGCTCTCAGGCCAAATACCAGGTCCAAATCTAGTGGACTCTTTGAAGAATTGCCTATCCGGGGATTCAGACCTAGAATAGTAGATATTCATCATTCTCCTAGTTCTAGTGCATCAAGAGCTTCACTAGAACACACTCTGATAACTCCTATCAGGTAACAAATACCTACAGGACCACCTGTCATGCCCCAAATCCAACCTCCACTGGTCACAATGTCATTCTTTACTGCAAAGTCATCTCTGACTTTTACTACATATCATCCTTTACCTAGAAGTCCTGACAAGATTTGTCCTAAATACCATCCATATCAGGATGCTACTGATCACATTAGAACATTCAAGGAAGCTTGTTGTAGAGTAAGAATTGAACATCAAGATGTAGTATGCAGGTTATTTCCATTTTCCTTAGGGGAAGAGGCATATAATTAGTATATCAGTCTTGGTCAAGGTTCAGTTGGTTCATGGGCTACCTTGGAGAAAGCCTTTAAGGATAGATTCAAAATACCTATAGATCCTTTAATGAATTATCATCTATTTGCCACAATCAAGAGATTTGAGGGAGAACTTATTGCCAATTTCAATGCAAGATTCCAAAAGATGTTCTCAAAGCTAGTTGCTCCCTATACTATAACAGATGAAGCTGCTAGGAGTATATACTACTTAGCCTTAGATCCCCTGACTTCTATGTTTATCAGGAGAACACATCCTAGTGTCACAACCTTGACAGGAACTTTTGCAGAAGCTATCAAAGTTAGTCAACAGTTGATTCCTGCTCCAACACCTAATATTGCATTTCCTATACTCCATGTTTATCCTACATATCCTACTCAACAATAGACCAATGGAGCCATGATACCTCTAGCTGTAATGTCAAGCCCTTTGTAGATACCTCCACTTAGTATCATGCCACCTCCAAATGGAAATGGTCAAATGCTACAATATCCAGGACATACACAGGTACCTCAGGTTGTGGAACAGACTAATAACAATAAAAATGGCTCTTCCTTCTTCAAACCCCAAATAGAGAACGTAGTAGCCAAAGTTTAGGAAGAAAAGGAAGAAATTAAAGAGATATAAGCACAACTAAGGAAACTCACCACTGAGATCACTCATTTAAGGAGTAAAAATTTCTATTCTCAACCAAATCAGAATAGAGGATATGCCAATGATAGATCTACTTATCTTGATAGGGGATAGAATAATAACTACAATAACAACAATGGTAACAATAATCCCCCTAGACAACCTAGAGTGTGGAACACTAGGCCAAACAATGGTTCTCTGCCATCACCCTTAGATAATTAGGCTCCTAGTGAACCTAAGCAAACCACTAGAGTGAATCTAGCAGAGGCAGCTCTTACAAACTGGTGTAGGATACATAATACCAATGCTCATGCAGAGCTGGATTGTCCTTAGTTTAGGATAGGTGCTAGTATATTCCAAACTGAAGTATCTAATACTATAGGTAATCCACCTTGTGTTGAAGGAAATGAAATTGTCCCCTGTGGATATGATTCTGCTCTTGTATTAGAAAGTTTCATCAATCATTCTTAGTAGTAGACAATGTCACCTCATGAGAATTACACTTTAGCATGTGAAGAGTCATCTATGGCTTTTGAAACCAATTATGTTTTTCCATTTGAAGATGAAAATGAGCCATCAGTTGAACATGAAGAAGTGCATGCTTATCAACAGCAGTATTAGGGTAGACATAATTACAACCTAAGGAATAACTCTAACCGACCTGCTGGAGCTTTGACTACATCTTTGCCTCCAAATAATTTCAACACTCCTCCTGATCCTAAGGCAAGCAATAACCCTGGATTTCCTAAAGTTAATCCTCAGTACTTAGCACCACAAAATATAGTACCAAAAACTGGTAATATACCCTCCGAGTCTAATAAATTGGTCACGTACTTTGCAGATGAAATGAAAAAGATCAAGATCAGTCTATCATTGTCAGAATTACTCAAAACCCCAGCTATTAAAAAACCTTTCATGAAATCCTTAGATGATCCTACTCCAAAAGAGGATAATCACACCTCAAGTCAGACTGGGAATAAAGATTATGCCAGTAAGGATATTAATGTTAAACACAAAACTCCAACCACTATTCAAGCTGCAAAGACTTCACACATGACTCTTTATAGAGATAAAACTGAGTCACCTCCTTTTCTCCTTAACATAAGGATGTTTAGTAAGAATTTGCATAATTTCTTAGTAGATTCAGGAGCATCTACTAATGTAATGCCCTTGTCAATATGTAACACCTTAGGGTTGCATCCTGCCAAGTCACTGAAGAAAGTAACATAGTTAGATAAAATAGAGGTGAGTGACATAGGAGAATTGACTCACATCCATATGTAGTTAGCATCAAATCCAAGAATCCAATACTACATTGATATTCAAGTAGTAGATATACCAAATACCTATGGGATGCTACTCAGTAGGGATTGGTCAAAAACACTCAATGGATACATGTCCACTGATTTTAGTCACATGTGGTTACCTTGGAAAGGAATACCTAACCAGATAAGGATAGATACTAAACCTCACATGAAACATATGATCACTAAATACAATAAAACCAATGAGATCATGTATGTAGATGTGGAACCCGGAGTGTATTCCATCTGACCTCATACCATAAAGATAGAGGAGATCCTCATGTATGATGTTCATGTTCATAATGACAATCTTCAGGATGATAGAATAATTTTAGAGTTTGATTGTAGCTCTGAAAATGAGATAGAAGTAGATCACTTCAAAAAGTTTGAAATACACTTGTCCAAAGAGGTGCAATGTTGCCAATTGTTAAAAATGTATGTTGAAAATGTTCTAATTGAAGGATGGTGCAGGTTACATGATGGAGCACATTCTAAAAAGACCTGTGATGCTTTCTTAGACATGATGGAGATGGATCAAGCATGTAGTGAGATGGCATCATCATCATCATTCGAGGTAAGTTTTGTAGATAGTGATAGTGATACTAATTTTTGTCTATCATTTGTAGGAACGGAAGAAAGCACATATCATGATGAAAGTCCTATTCAGATGATAGAAGAGATATTGGTGTGTAGTGAGAGTAATTCTAAGAGTAACAAGAGTATCACCCCAATAACTAATTGTTTGGTTGAGTCAAATTATGAAATATCTGATGAAGATGTAGACAGTAATTTGTCCAAGTTTGAGGACTTTTTATCAAAACAAATGCAGAAGATGATATAGCAGCAAAGATCCCCATAGGATGCTCTAAATGAGGGATGGTGTAGGTTACATGAAGCACCACAATCAGAAACTACTTGTTCATTATGTTTGCATATTCTAAAAAAGTAGGTGTTACCTTGTTTAAAAGATTCCCCTTCTGATGATAGGGAAGAAAAAGGAAGATTAGTTTCACATCAGCCAGATAAGGTGAAGTTTGAGAAGATTGAAACACCAAAATTAAGATGGATATCAGGTGGTGTAGCTGCTAGAGCTAAAAATAAAAGAGAAGGCCCAGACAAACCTTTAACTGAGGATAAGCCATGATTCCTCAAGTTTGATGGATCTAAATCAAAACAAGGGGCTGGAGTAGGAATAGATCTTATTGATCCAGCTAGTAAATCCTACTTAGCAGCATATAGATTGCAATTCCCATGCACAAATAATGTGATAGAGTATGAAGCCTTGACCCATGGGATATTGTTTGCACTTAGAAATAAAGTAAAGATTCTATGTCTATGGAGACTCAGAATTCGTAATAAGACAAGTAAGAGGCATATATTCTTGTAATTATAAGAAGTTGTCTAATTACAGACATAGGGTATGGGATCTAATAGAAGATTTTGATGTATTTAACATCACCCATGTGCCTAGAGAAAAAAATCACAAGGCAGATGCCTTGGCCCAAGCTGCAAGTACTTTGGAACCATTATCCATATCTGGTTTGAAGAGATTTTCAATTGAATTAGTGTTAGTACCTTCTGTACTAGACAATGTAGTTAACCTTCAAGTGTTTGATGATGACCAACACATTTTAGACTTCATATCCAATAGAGATGTATTTGATACATAGATCATAGATGAAAGAAATGTGGAAGACCATACCTCGGAAGTAGAAGAGATCATAGAGCTTCCAAGTAACAAGATTCCCAAAGGAATGATAGAGTTAAAAAGAGCATTTGATTTAGATAACATACTGAAATAGAAAGATCTCCCTAAAGCAAATGGAGGAGAATATTCATTAGTTAACATAGGACATGATGTAGAGAAAAGGAATGTCCTAATTGGAAAGGTGTGCACAGAAGAAGAAATGTTAAGGATAACCTAGGCACTTAAGGATTATATTCATGTTATTGCCTGGACATATGATGAGTTGAAAACTTATGACACTTCAATCATCACTCATACTATACCATTAAAATTGGATGTCAAGCCCTTTAGACAAAAATAGAGACCTGTTAATGCTTTGCTAGAGCCCATAATTTTTTAATAAGTGAAGAAATTGCTTAATTCCAGGATCATATTTCCTGTGAGACATTCTACATGGGTGGCTAACTTGGTCCCAGTAAGGAAGAAGAATGGTGACATTAGGTTGTGTGTAGACTTTAGAAATTTAAATAGAGCTTATGAAAATGATAACTATCATTTTCCTTCTCTAGATGAGGTCTTGCAAATTGTGAATGGTGAAAAGATGATGTCATTTTTGGATGGTTTTTCAAGTTACAACCAAGTGGTGGTAGACAAGATAGATAGATTGAAGACTGCATTCACCACTAAGTGGGGAATATTTTCCTATAGGAGCATGCCCTTTGGACTGATAAATGTTGGAGCCACTTTTCAGTGAGTAATGGATATAGCCTTCAGAGGATTAATTGTTAAATGCATTGTCATATACATGGATGACTTGATAGTTTTCTCTAAAGAGAGAGGGAATCATGTAGAAGACCTCAGGAAAGTACTAAACAAATGTGAACATTATGGAATATCCCTAAACCCTAAGAAATACATATTTGGGGTAACCACAGGGAAGTTATTAGGTCACCTCATAACAGAGAATGGGATCATCATTAACCTTGCGAGAGTAGAATCAATCATGAAGGTACAACTCCCTAGGAATAAGAAGGACCTCAAATCTTATTTTGGTAAGATCAATTTCATTAGAAAGTTCATTACTAGTTTTGGAGAGATTGTCAGACCATTGAATGCAATTCTCAAGAAGGATGCCAAAATTGAGTGGACACCTGAAGCTAGAGCAGCTTTTGAAGATATCAAGAAAGCTATATCCGATGCTCCTATTCTAATTAGTCTAGATTATACTAAAGATTTTTAAATATACTTGTTTGCTTCAAACCATACATCTATAGCAGTATTAACACAAAGAAATGAGGCTAAAGAAGAAAAGCCTATAGCCTTCACGAGTTGTCCTTTTAGGGATACAAAACTTAGATACATGGATGTTGAAAGACAAGCACTTGCTCTAGTCTGAGCAGTCAAGAAGTTTAGACATTACATCTTAAGAAGTAAAGTGATCATTGTAGTACTAGATGCAGTAGTAAAGATGTTAATGCAAAGTGAACCAAGTGAAAAGAGAGCCAAATGGATAACTATCCTCCAAGAGTATGATATGGACATAACACCCATGAAATTAGTGAGAGGACAGGCCTTGAGTCAGATGATATCTAAAATTGATCCTAACATCATGAGCCAACAATATGTCATAAATACAAAGGAAATGGGAGAATGGTATTCAGACATCAGGCATATCTTGATTACTGGAAGATGTCCTTCAAGATTGCAGGCTTCACAGAGGAGATACTTGAAAATAAGATCACAAAAATACATGATAAAAGGAGGAGTTCTTTTCAAGAAGAACTATGAGGGAATATACCTTAGATGCCTAGAAAGGCAAGAAGCAGACAAAGTGTTAACAGAATTACATGACAAGTTTGGAACTGCACATGGATCATATTTAGCTACCACTCATGCTATCCTTAGAGCAGGGTATTACTAGCCCACTATTTTTAAAGATACTGCTGAACACATCAAATGTTGTCATATGTGTCAGGTTGCTACAAATAGAGAAAGGTATGCTGCTCAGTCCTTGCAACCAGTGATGGAGATGCGCCCATTTGCTCAATGGGGGATGGATTTCATAGGCCTATCAACCCTCCATCATCTTCAGGCCACATGTATGTGTTGACTGTTACTAATTATTATACAAGTGGATTGAAGTTGTTAGTAGTAAGACATGTAATGCTAAAGATGTGATCAAGTTCTTGGAAAGCAACATAGTAACCAGGTATGGAATTCCTTATGCTTTAGTATGTGATAATGGATCTACCTTTACATCAATAAGATTATCAAGTTGGGATTTTGACCATGGAATTGTTTTGAAGTTTTCTTCAAATTACTACCCTCAAGGGAATGGATTAGTAGAATCTACAAACAAGAATTTGTTGAACATCATAAAGAAATTGATAGAAAAGAACCCAAGGGAGTGGAATACCCTATTAAAGTATGCATTGTGGGTAGATAGAACCAGGGTGAAGGCTGCATTAGGAAATTCTCCTTTTCACCTAGTATATGGGGTGGATCCCATCCTCCCTGTTAACCTAAAGATCCCCACATTGTAGTTCGCACAAGAATATCTAGATATAGATAACAAACAAGAAGTCAGGTTGCTTCAGTTAATGCATCTAGAAGAAAAAAGGAATAGAGCAATTGATTAATTTGCTAAACATCAAGCTATTGTGAAGCATTTGTTTGACAAAAGAGCTAGAGTTAAGGCTCTTAGAATTTTAGATTTAGTCCTTATGTGGGATAAAGCACATGAAAGGAAAGGGGATCATGGTAAATTTGATAAACTTTGGATAGGTCCTTTTCAAGTCTTAGAAATTTTAGGGGATAGTACCTACATGCTTAAGACTTTAACTGGTGAGGATGTCCCATTACTAGTTAATGGACAGTTCCTCAGGCATTATTTTCAAGCCTGAAATGGTGTCATGTAAGTCAAGTGTATCATAGTGTGCATATTGTATAGTTGTTTGTTCAGTTTTGTTTTGTTTGTTTGTTTGCTTGTTGAGTTTTGTTTTGGTTAGTCAAGATGATGCAACTCATCACCCTAAGAAAATAACCAAATTGTTAAGATTCAAGTGGTGAGAACAAATTCCTATATAGGTTATGACTCATTTTGAGAAGTATCGGTGATCAGGTCTATGATATCCTTTTCATCAGGGTGGCTTTTCTTAACTAAAGTGATTTTTCACAATGACTCACCTAACAGCCTTGGGTTTGTGGAACGCATAAGTATAGGTGTTAAGTGAAAAATATAAAGGGACTCCTTTGTTACTAATGCAATCTCCAACCTAAATCAGCAAGTGACCATGCCTTGCACATTAATCTTACATGATGACATCATATGAACAGAAAGAATAAATATTGAAAATCCAAAAAGAATAAAATTAGGCCATCTAAGTAACTCCACCAAGCCTATAGACGCCTGCTGGCAGTGGGGCTCTACTTAGGGGGATTGTTTAGATAACCTTACCAGGGCTATGGACGCCTCCTGGCAGCAAGGCTCTATCCAGGTTGGCTATGAGGGATGCTCCCAAACTATGTAGCTTAACATCGGTTACTCATGTTTTTAACTTACTTTCAAGATGAGGATAATTAATCATCTGCACACACCTAGTCCTTTGCTAGCATTGTTACCATGATGAAGACCTTATCATTCAGAAAGATTATAATACTTATACTTAAAAAAAGTTAAATGGCTATGTTAGAATGTGATCACATCACTTGAATCATTGGAATTTGGTTATGTTCTTTGGTGGCAATTTGTTGTGTGGTTACACAACACACCCCATTTTGCCTTGACAAAATAGGGACCCAACTTTTCTTTCTACTTTGGCTTGTTTGTTTCCTCCTTTGGGCGGTTTGGTAAAATTACTCATGCATGTAACTTTGTAAGAGAAGGTGGATTGGTGACCATGATGAGATCAGTTTCCAAAATCAGTAGTTCCCATTATAAATGTCATGGTTGGAAAGTACACAAAATTCCAAGCAGGTTTGCCTTTTGGATCACCCCAAAATTGTCTAAGGGAAGAGAGTTATGTTGAGTCAAAGTTTGGTCAAACTTGATATCCTGAGTAAGGGGGGTCATATTTCAAACATTAGTCATATTAGACAAGATCACCCCGATATAGGATTATCACTTGATAATCGCTCGGTCCATGAAGTGCAGACGTCAACTTTAAGTAAGAGTCGAGATCTACCCATCAATTGACTTCAGTAATCATGCGGGGGTCATATTTTTAACATCAGTCATCTTATGAATATCACCCTCTTTGCATTTATCACCCAATGTCAATATGAAGGTGACATCATCCAAGTCCAATGGATGAAGGAAATCATGTTGATGATGATGTCATTGCTCCATTCTACCCACGGGAAGGTATATATCTGATGTCCGTCATATTCTTTAATATGACGATGACATCATTAAAATATCGTAATTAAGCAATGTCACCGACATAGGGATGTCTCCCCGATCTTTTCTAAGGGGGGGATCATTTTATCTACGGGGTCATATTTTGAACAACCCCTAATCCTAATTTTGTGACCCAATATTCATACGGTCAAATGTTGACCACATCACCCGATCCTTTGCATTCAGTTTTTCTGCTCAAAAACGGGGGGTCATTTTATCCAGAGGGGGTTATATTTTGAATATCCCCTAATCTTTCAAAGATCACCCCCTTATTTCTTGACATTAAATGCACTTAAATGTGGTAGATGAATTCCCACCGATTACAAATGTAAATTGAACACTTGGTAGCGTCCATGGATTCCCTGTAGATGATCAATGGATTTGATCAAGACAACTCATCTTTACGCTAATTTCTCCTATTGACCTAATTTAAAGGTAAAATTTGAAGGTTATTTTCATTTACCTTGCAAAATATCAAGAAATTACAGAGCTCTAAAGTCAAACCCTCATTCAGCTACCTGTTAACGGATTGGATCCTTCAATGTAACAGAATGGGTGATCTTCAGCGTTCATAGCCCTTTTCCATAATTAGTCATCTAACCCAGGAGTAAAGCATTGTTAGATAAGTAACTATAAACCCTCATGTTGTCATTTTCTATCTTTTTAGGTAGAGTATTTGTTCTTGCTTGTGGTTTGGCTTTGTGATAATACGCATCATGATGAAGTAAAGAATAGTATATAGAGTACACATGATATAGAAGTACATGATGTTGTATAAATGAATGTGGATACTGTAGGGTAAAGCATATCATGTTTATTGGAGGATTCCATGGCGGATCTTAGAAAGAATAGGTCTGAGGTGGAGTTCCTCAAGCCCATGTTTGTACAACCTGAGGGAGTACAGTTCAAATACGGAGTTATTGGTGATAGACACCAAGGAGATATGGACCTGGCAGTATGGTCAACAAGTGTAGATCATGATAAGGACAATACCATCCTGGATGGGGTATATGTCTTAGGTATGTGGCATGTAGCTAGTTTTCCCTATGCTATGGATACCCTGGAGTTGGTAGTAGAATACGCCAAAAATTACAACCCTGAAACCAGACGGGTGGAGAAGCATGGGAGAATATATGCAAACTTCTCAATCAAGGGCATTACAACCAAATTCAATCTGCCAATTGGGAAGAAGGTAGTGAGTGTGGACCTACGCAAGTTGGAAATAGAATATAACAATAATAAGAAAAATGCAAGGAAGAGGATCTATCAATGGAGGTCAAACAGTAGCACATATGCCGTCTTAGCCAAATTACCCGTACATCTGTATAAATTTGATTTTGACAATGAGTACCAATATATGATTGCCCTACTACGCAGGATGACTGGCAAGCCTCATGCTAGAAATTTCAAGAACTAGATGTTTGGGATCATTCAGATGGTCTTATATGCAAATAATAGGCCATTATGGGCTAAGATCATTAGTGATGCACTGGATGAGGGAATGAGGAACCTAGCAGGACAAACATGCTTATTTTATATGACCACATATGTGGTATACTCATGTGCATATAAAGGAACCTTTGATGCTTTGAAGACAGTGGGTAAGGCTGGTGGTGATGCTGATGATGCACACAAATGGGATCATTATCCCCAATTACAAAGAAAAGATTACCTCCTGGACTACAAACAGGTAAATGATGCATTCTCCATCCATTTGGTTAGAACCATGGATGAAGACAGAACTAAAAGGCTGAGCATGGAAGCTTAGGAAGTTGTTTATTGGTATGGAGCCTAGTTTATCTAGTTTGCCACCTTTTCATACATTAGGATAGAGGGATTTGAAGGACAACCTATTATGTTGCCAAGATAGCCTATAGATGGGGTTGTCTTGATGGAATTTGTCAAATAGGTATCTAAAATAGTTGAAGCCTACAAGGCACAAAAGAAAATACCTGTAGTTCTATTTCTAGTATCCATGGGCTGGTATATGTGCTCAGATTCAAAGAGCATAAAACATGTCATTGGGGGGCTAAAATTGATGTATTTACAACCATTTCCCTTAGCTAGATCATATGATCCTTATGGCAGAATGTAGAAGATATTAGGAAAACTGATACATCAGAAGCATCTAGAAGACTTCTGGACTGATTATGATGATGAAGCTGAGGTGAGAAGAAGGAAATGCCAAAGACTCACCTTGAATCAAATAAAAACCTTTGACTACATCCCGATGCTAGTATAGCTACGGAATTATGATGGGAAGATCATGTCTAATGAATATGAGGACAAAAAGGTGTATAATGACACCATATCAGCCCCAGATCTTACACAATAGGAGGATATATCCTTGGATCAACTGACAAGTGGGGTGATTTAGCTAACCCAAGCCTGGGTAGATGAAGAGATAAATAGATTGAAGAAAAGGGGTGTTGCCCTTATAGTTGATGCCAAGAGGAAGAGGTAGGAAGAATCTAATGAGGAATATGATGATTTCCTCACTAAGAAGAGAAAATCAAATGGGGAAAGATTGCCTACAAAAAAACAAAGGAAAGGCCTCCCTAAGGGTAAGAAAATTGAAGAAGGACCAAAGGGGGTGATAATAGAAAGGATTGCCATGACAGCTATAGGTGCATGTACATCAGCTCAGGCATCTGCGTCATCTGCGTAGCCTCTAGTTGAAAAACCAAAAACTAGGAGAATTTTGAGGCTTGTTGTTGAAACTACAGAGCTGCAGGTAGAGGGTCAGACCTTGCAGCGGGAGGTAGAAGAGGGTATCCCTTTGGAAGAAGAGCAGGTAGATAAAGAACCTGGTGGTGATGACTTACAGGTATCCAGTAAGAAGAGGAAGATGATGTCATTGATGTCACCACCCAAGAAGCAAAGAACAACCATGAGGGGGGATATCTGGGCTGATCCTATTATATTGAGAGGAGATGGTGGTGAAGCTTTCAGAAAGGAACTGCAACATGATGTTCCTCTTCCCACCATAATAAAATTTAAAACTAAGAAAGTAGAGGAACAAATGAGAGAAGTATTTAAAGCAAGTCAGGGTGTTCCTTTCACTTTGGAGGATACCGTGGACTTATCTAATGATGAGGTGGTTCAGAGTGTGGCCTCTCAAAAAATGGAAAATCTGGTTTCCAACACCTGCATGACTCCTCATGGAACTCCATTAGCATAGATGGCAATGTTGGAGGAGGCGAAGCAAATAGATGAAGTAAAGCAAGGTAGCCCAGAGAGGGCAACCCAACAGATAGGGCTCGATGATTTAGTTGAGTAGGTGACTTGCCCTGTCATGGTAGATTTAACACATAGGGGTGATGTAAGCCCTAAGGATAAAGCAGGTGCACCTGAGGAACCAAAGAAGACCGAAGTGGCAGGGCATGTAGAAAAGGATGGCATTGTTCTTGATATGGGTCAACAACAGCATGAGACACCTAGATAACCAAAAATAGTGGAAGTTCAACAGAAGAGCGGGGGTGATCAAGATATATCAGGTGCTGGTGTTGGTCAAACTGAGGGAGATCTAGGAGAAGCCTCATGAACAAAAGATGAATTAGGATAGGATGACCTTAAGCCATAGGATATCAGTGCATCAGGTGGAGTGCAAGAAATGACCCTTGATCAAGGTGATGTACAAGGGCAAAATACACAAACATCCAAAGATGTCAATATGCCACTAGATGAGAAAAATAATAAAGAAGATGAAAATCCCAAGGAGGGAGCACATGATCCTCCTATGTAAAAGGCAACCCCTCAGCAAGAAGAAATTCAACAAGATCCCCCTCATGAAGAAATACATGAGGAAGAAATCAAGAAGGTGCCTTCTCCACCAAGAATAGAAGTAGATACTAGAGAATAGGGCATACATGATATTGACAAAGGCCACCAAGAATCTGGAGGTGATGTTCCTCAGTGGATGGAAAAGGAAATAGGTATAGAACAAGCATCAGAAATTCAAGAGTTTGATGTTTCTACCTTGTTCGCTGAGACAATGATGAAGCCAAGGAGGAAGGCTAGATTAACATCGGCCATAAGAAGAGATCCTGCTACAGGCAAATAGACTGCACAGGTAGCACTTCCCACAATTGAGAAGGAAAAAGGAAAAATTAGCCTAAAGGAATTCCAAATCACAATTGTTGATTTGGGTTTTGCCAATGAAGACCAGAAAGGTCAAGAGGGGAAGGATATTATTGATTCTTTAACCCAAAGGGAAAAGGAGAAAGAGAAAAATAAAATGCATGAGGAGCACATTGCTCAGCTACATTCTTTCATAAAAGGGTTAATTAACCCTGATAATACACTAGTTGATCCTGCAGTCCCATTGACTGTCATATCACAGGAAGAGGTCACCAAATTAGACCTAATGAAACATGAGGCAATGGTCATGGAGAAATGGATGTTGTCAGCTCTCACTGGGGCTGAAGATGTATTGAGAACCTCTCTACATAGATGGAATTATTTGAGTAGTCTAAAGATAAAGGTAAATAAAATGCAGAATGATACAGGAAGACAGTCATTCCAGTTGGAAAAGGACCTAACTGCTCTAAGTGAAATGAAGAGAATTGATCCATAAATTTTGATAAGTAATAACAAACTAGATAATAACACTGCTCTGTTGATAAGTATATGGTATAAGGATATCAGGTTTGAGTGTGATATCTTGAAGAAGTGCAGTGGCAAACTCAGGGATATCAGTGTTAAATTGCACAATATGATGGCGTATGAAGTAGAAATCCTTGAAGCCTTGGAAAGAAAAAATAGAAGGAAAAATTGAGAATCAGGATGTAGACTTTGCTATTAAATCTCTGAATGATAATTTTAAGTTAGTAGTAGATGACCCTCTCACCCACTTGACAGAAGAAGTAATAAATAAGATTATGAAGATAAAAGTTAAAGTAGAAACATAAAATGAGACTTTGACCAGCAGGAAAGGTAAGCTGGAAGCTCTCAAGGCTAAGTTCTAGTCTCATAAACATGCAATAACAAAAGCTAGAATAGAATATGGGGGAGAGGTTGATAAAATAGTACAAGCATATGAACATATCAGGACAGCAGTAAAGGTCCACAAACAAGAGGATGTATATCAGAGTGACAGTGATGAAGAAAGTGATGAAGAAGAGGAGAATGATGAAGAGGAAGAAAATGAAGAAGAAGAACCTGAAGAATGAATGAAGATGCATCACTAAGAGAACATATGCATAAGGTACTCATAAATAATGAATCATACAGATGGTTGCCAGCTGGCAACCTGTGCCATGAGATAAAGTTGACTAAGTCATAAGAGAGTTATCTACCATAGATCTGAATTGATAAATCTTGACCGTTGGTCAATTGTAACTACCTCCTCACCTTATTCTATAAAAGGTGCAGGGGTGCAATCTTTTAAACATTTGAAACTTAATTGAAATTTGATTACTGAAGAATTCAGGACTTATTTCAAGGTTATTGTAAATGTGCATGTTATGCATACTTAATGAAAGAGAATCCATTTTGATTAGAAATCATCATAAATATTGAGTAATCTGTGATTGAAATATGGATATATGCATTGACTAGCTGCATCCCTTGGAGTGCTTTTCAGCCTGCATGTATTGTTTTCCTTCCTAGTTCCTTTGAAGTTAGCATCAACCATATCTAGTTGTGGAACATCCTGGTGACCTATGGTTTGATTTCTTCTCTCCACGAATGTATCTTGTATGTATGTGATTCAATAACCAAAGGTTCACTAAAAGTAGAAGTATTCTTTTAAATTTCTTTGAATTTCATATAGACCATCTCCATAATTACAAATAACATACAATAAAAAGAAAATAAAACATGAAATATGCAGATATCTCGTAGACAATTGAAAATACAGAGCATATTTGGAGTAAAAGCATGTCAAATTGATAAATAACATGCAAATTTAGATAAATATCCATGAAATACATATAAATATCCACTTATAGATACATCATTTAAATAGATTTGCTGTGTAGAAGAAAGAGCAAGTTCATAATGATCAATGATCAGAAGAATTGATCAAACTTACAAATATCTCAGCAATCTTTGAAAATAGAGTGGAATTGACCTCTCTATGGACTAAATTTATAGGATACAGTATAATACTGATTGCCTAAACAAATGTAAGACCCCTTGAAATGGAAAATAGCATGTCACATCAACCTCTAAGTAACGTTAGATGATCATGACCTGATCAACGAAGACTTGGAGTCATCAACTTATCCTAACCTGATCGTACTTTACAATATAATAAAGGTTTGTTGTACAAATTTTTATGCATGTTGTTATGACTAATAATCATCATCAACAATAAGACAAAGTTTTGATTTTAAAAATTTTATCTATATTCCAAGATCTTGACATGCCAAGGATAAGATCATGACATATGGCTGATACTAGTTTTACCACACTGCCCAAGAGAAAGGGAAACAAAAAAACAAGCTAAGCAGAAAAAGTTGGGTCCCTATTTTGTTGTGGAAAAATGGGGCGTGATGTGTAAACACACAACACATTCATGATTTCATCACGATCTCAAAAATGTTTTAGAATTGAACATGTACATAAGAGTAGATTATTTTCACCCGAAGTTTGTTTACAAGTTAAACAAAGTAACAATTTTGTATGTCATTTCCATCCATATAATGCATCTAAGTTACTAATATCATTGAAGATGCAAGTGCTACTTTATATATATATTGAAATTATTTAAAAGTAGGATAATTTGATTCAACTATTGTTTTAAATTACAAAATAAAATAGAATTAAAGTATATAAATATTTGTTAAAAAAATGATATGCAATTATTATATTACTTTATTTTAGGTCAATATTACGTTTATAAAATTAGTCATTTTACTAGAAACATACTCGAAACATTCATTAGGATGGCTACCTAGTAGCATCCCTATTAATTATTATTAAAACACACACATACCAACCTCCAACTAAACCACTCCCTCTCTCCAAAAGTGGCTATTCTCCCATCATAGAAGAAACAAACCAACTCAGTGAATGAAGCATGTATTATTCTAACACTTACTAAAACACACATAAACTAATCTCCAACCAATCTCTAACATGGAAGAGGATTAAAACACATACAAGCATACTCCAGAAAGGAAACCATCTCACACTCTCCAAAATGAGCATGATCCTCATCTTTGCATGTCTAGCCGCAATGGTCATTAGAAAAGTATTCCCCTTTAAATGCACCACTCCAAGCAGTACAAAATGAAGGGTGACCATAGTCTTGTAATTATCAACATATTACAAATGGGTAAGTAGTTGATATTTTCAATGAATAAATAGAAATATTGATTAAAGAGAAATATTATCTCTAGGAGAACGAGAAAATATGACGAGTGTGAGTGTGATTAATAAAATGAGAAAATACACATATATTTGGTTGCCCTTCACCATGCAAGCAAATACTACTACAGACATTCAAAAGCAATGAATTTGTAGTCTTCTTTTGTGAGGAAAAGAGTTTATTAATGTTTTAGCAGTGAGAGATATTCTTCTCTCAAATTTCAGTAATAAATGAAAAGTCACAATGATTCCGATGCATATGAAGAGATGCATTGCTTTGTATATATACAGGGCAATGATCATTCATTTGATCATCAATTTTATTCATTAAAATCAATTTGCACTTCAAGGAGGAGTTTGTACATTTGCAGCAGATCAACATATTTCATCAGCAGATCGATATCAAGGAGAAATTATATTTGTTTGTATATTCACCTCTAAGAGAGGTGCAATCTTTCATTACATCAAATCAGTCTTGTATTTGAGCCAAGTTGTAAGCAGATTTCTACTCTTTTAATTCAATATATAAGAGATATATTTTGGCTTGGTTTTTCTCCCTCAAGAAGGAGGGTTTTCCTAGGGTATTTTCTATGTTTGATTGTTCATCATTTTGTATTTCTACTTATCTTTATTTCTAGGCTTAAACTAACATGGTATCAGAGCCAGGTTTCAAGAAAACTGATTAGATTTGACTAAGCTTAATTCCAAGTTGTGTGGAAGACAATCCTTTCCTTAGGGCAGTTACTCATAAAAGAAGATGGTGATCGGTGTCAAGGTATAAGATAGAATTGAGAAAATAGCTCCCAATCTATAGAAGACGGTGCCCTTGCTCTGAAGAAATCATTGATAATATCTATAGAGTTTGAAATTATATATAATTGATCTACTTGAATTCGTGGGTCCCTATGAATGTGAAGTATTTGTTAACCAAATTAGGAACAAAGTTTGATGTGTGGGCTCCAATCCAGGAGGTGAAGAATTTGCATAATCCATTTCCAGTGGGCATATGAGATTAATAATATCATAAAGGAATCTGAAGCAGCTTGTAACATAGTTTTAATTCAACACTTGAAGAGTTTCTAGATTGAATTGGCTCGTGGATGGAGATAGTTATGTGAGCATTCAGAATACCAACATGGTTGTTAAGGCAACAAGAACCATCTTACACTAGAGTGTTGATGTGATCTAGTCACATGTCACTGATAGGAGTCTCATTTCTGAGATGCAATCACATTTGATGATCCCAGCGAATGATACAGTCGTGACATGGTGATTTTAATTTTATATTTCATAAGTATCACCTTGCTTAGTGGACATTGGCCACTTGATGATAGTGACTCTACAGATTTCAATATCATTGTGATTAGTTGGAAATTGTAGTTAGCAGAGTTATCATATAATGCAAATTATCTCTTCATATATTCAAATCTTTAATTTGAATATATTGATCTACTCTTGGATTTTATAATTGTCTGAGGGAAGTGATATTATATTTATGAACAAGTTACAAAATATGGTTAAAGAAAATAGTTCAAAAATTCAATCAAAACACAATTTGAGAATATCCTAGACTGGGATAGTACAGTGAATATAGAGACTTTGAATATCAAAGGACAGAAAGATTGTGATTGTGATAATTTAGGAATCGTTCAGGCAATTGTTTGAATTTATCTAGTACAGAAGAAGACAAACCGACCATCCTTACTGGGAGAGGAAAGAAACAAATCTAAGATCACCTGATAAGGACAAACCAAGGAACAAATTGATATTCTATTTGGAGGAGTGATGAATTCTAAGGAGTCAATTAATTGAATATTAATCCCCTAAGTGTTTTCAGATAAAGATGAAATACAAAACAAGGCAAAGATTGTTACCTATTACACCCATGTGGAAATGGATCAAGAGGGAGTTCTGTGTTCCTTACAACCCTCAGAAAAATGGAGTTGCCAAAATAAAGAATAAGTCTATAGTAGAGGTAGAAAAGGCTATGATCCATGATTAGAGTTTGCAAAATTTCCTATGGGGCAGAAGCTTCCAGAACTGCAATATATGTTCAGAATAGAAGTTCTCATCAGATATTGGGGACTTGAATTAGTCACTGAGTTCAGGGAAGAAGGATGTTGTCAGGACATATCCAAGTGACAGATAGGCCCTGAGGTGGGAAAGACCAAGAGGAGGCCAAGTCACAAGGGAAAAATCCTAGATTGGACAAGATCAAGCAGAATGGAAAGTTTGTGGGGACAATTCTGAACTAATAATTTTGGTAGAGTCAAGTTGATGCCATAAGGTATCGACCAGGGTGTTTGTAAAGGTTTCATCCAGGATGAGTGAACACAAGGATGTTGGGTGGAGCTTCTGGTGCAATGTTACATATAGACTTGGGTACAAGGCATGCCAAGAGGTAGTGTAATGGGCATGCAAAAGAAATGCAACAAGACTTGGGGCTACTTAGTATGGGTGAAGTAATGTAGAAAGGGGTTCCTTTGGAAGGTACCAAGGGAGACCTAGGTAAGTTTGTAGTAGAACCATCTTGGAGGTGGGAATCTAGGGATACCAAAAAAAAGTATCCCTAAATGTTTGAACTTGTAAAGAAGTTACAGGTAGATCTTGCAAGGGGTTGTGAAGTCTGGGACTCACAGCTAAGAGGGAGAACCAGTGTCTAGTACATTGGGTGCATCAAGTATGATAGGGTCAGAAATGATGCTGAGGAAAACAATTCAACTCAATTACATTTGCATTGATGATCAGATGACTGATATTCTCACCAAGCCTCTTGCTAGAGTGAAGTTTGCATATTTTTGGGACAAGCTTGGAGTAGTGGAGAATGTTGTCCTTGCTGAGAGGGAGACTCAGCATCAGTGATCTTTGCTATAATGCATATTTCTCTGAGATGGAGAAATATGAGGTTAAAGCCCTCCTCCATCTCTGAGACAGAGATGTGGTTCTTTCCACACATGGGATTATCCATGGTGGATGTCATGTTGAGAGACTCCATGACAACATCACATTGAGAGACTCCGTGATGGGCACTTGTGCATATGTTTCTTTCCGTACATGGGAGTAGCCATGGTGGATGTCATGTTGACAGACTCCATGATGACATCATGTTGAGAGACTCTATGATGGGCACTTGTGCACATGTTTCTTTCCACACATGGGGGTAGCCATGGTGGATGTCATGTTGAGTGACTCCATGATGATATCACATTGAGAAACTTCGTGTTGAACTATTTCAAAAATGGGTGTAGCCATTGTGAATGTCATGTTGAGAGACTCCATGACATGGATATCTGGAAGCATACCTCCCTAGCTAAGAGGGAGTATGAATGTTTTAGCAGTACGAAGTATTCTTCTATAAAATTTCAATAATAAATGAAAAGTCACAATGAGGCCAATGAATATGAAGAGATGCATTGCTTTGTATATATACAGGGCAATGATCATTCATTTGATCATCAATTTTATTCATTAAAATCAATTTGCACTTCAAGGAGGAGTTTGCACATTTGCAGCAAATAAACATATTTCATCAGTAGATTGATATCAAGGAGAAATCATATTTGTTTGTATATTCACCTCTAAGAGAGGTGTAATCTTTCATTACATCAAATCGTTCTTGTATTTGAGCCAAGTTGTATGCAGATTTCTACTCTTTTCATTCAATATATAAGAGATATATTTTGGTTGGGTTTTCTCCCTCCAAAAGGAGGGTTTTCCTAGGGTATTTACTATTTTTGATTGTTCATTATTTTGTATTTATGCTTATCTTCATTTCTGGTCTAAAACTAACAGTTAGTGATGTTACTACTTATATAGGCTAATCTGCTTTGTGCATACCACTTAATTTTATTTATTATTTCTTATTATTATTAGTTTTATACTGTTGATGTGTAATTTTCTCAGAGTTATCTGAAGGCAATCTCAGAAGTATATGAAAGCAGTGAAGATGTCTGATTCAAACTATTTCTCTTGGAATAGTTTAGATATAACAAAATCAATACGACAATTCGAAATAATATAAAATGAATAAGTGTTAACAATGCTTTTGAGGCGGTTCTAATTTTATTCTCATCTTTAATTTTATAAATTTTATTTAATTACTATTCATTTTAATTTAAAATTTTTAAATTGTATTTTATTTGTAATTGTGAGTTTCATTACTTGTAATTTTCAATTAAATTTGATGAAAATTTTCATTGATATATAGGTAATATAATTTGATTGTATTTTTTTAAATAATATTTTTAAAAAGAATGATTATATTTAAAAGAATAAAAAGATTTGTATAATTTTGTGTATATATTTTGAATACAATTATTATTATCACTTCTCAGCAAATTAAGGGGCATATATAATGTGTGTGTTCCTTAATACATTATGTTGTTTATTACCATTGTTTATTCATCACAAAATAATGATTAGTTTAACAAAACCTTAAAATCTCTATCCACAACTTTAATAAAAATGTTAATTACTACAAGTTCTTTTTAGACAAAATTAGAAATGAAAGAAATTAAAAATTCACATTTTCATATTGTATATCAAAAAAATTGGATTTGCAAATGGAAACGATCAAACAATGAAATACCTAACCTAAACCCAAATCATTGAATACCTCAAAGATGCAAGATGAATTGTTTGATTGATTTGATATGTTGGTTGCTCACAATTCGGCAGCATAACATTTGCATAGGATTGAGATGATAGATGGAAGCTTGATAGATGGAAGATGATGATGATGATAGATGCAAAGGCTCTAAAGTGATTTCAATAGCATAAGGATACTCCAACTCAATGCCTCTTTGAAAATGGCTTGTGAAGGGGTTGATTTATAGGAAAGGCTTGGTTAAAATGGATGGTTGAGATTAAAAAGCTAAATGATTGATGTGGACGGCTAGGATTGATTAGTTATTCCCACTCTTCAAGGGAGTTGTAGTCATGTGAAAAGTATACAAAGGAGAAGCATAGGGTTCATGTGTGATCGTGTACAAAAATACTTTTATTTAATAAGTTTATATGTGATGGTGTACACAAATACTAAAATTAGGTCTCATTAGTTGTACATGTGAAAGATTTTAAATGAAAGTTGTACTACCACACATGATTCAATTGAGAAATGGACAAGTGTCGAAATGTGATGAAAGGTGACGACTTAATTCAAATAAAATATTTGAATTAGTTGGGATATGTGAAGGAAATTAATTAAATAAATAAAATTTATTTAATTAATTGGAAAGTGGGATTATGAATGTGAAATTAATTAAATAAATAAATTTATTTAATTAATTGGCTAAGTGGTATAAGGATGGGATTAAGATGGGATTTTAATTAAATAAATAAAATTTATTTAATTAATTGGCTTAATGGGATAAGTGGGATTAAGAGTGGGATTAGGACAAAATGCTACATGATGTCTAAGTAATGTTTTTTACTAGGTGTTGCAAGACATGGACAAATTTGGGACAATTTTGGGTGTCTACATTTTGCCCCTCTTTGAGATGATGTTCAAAATGATAAGATTTGTGTTGAGTAACATCATTTCAAAGAAGCTAATGTATGGATAGAGGAAAATGATAGTGATGATGATGTAAAGATATGATGAGGACTAGAATGAAATGGGATGATGATGGAATGATGCCCCCTCGAGAGGATAGGTGGGTTGGACAAACACGGGTAGGATCTTAAAATGAAATGGATTGGTCAAGGAAGAAAGATAAGGGAATGGATAGAAGAAATGATGATGCATTATGTTGTAATGAAAGTGAGAAACCATGATATTTGATATAGCACTAGACATTATACACCAAGGTATAAGGACCAAGGTGACGATGTGTCTTGTGCCCCAGCATAATACAACCTTGTCTAGATACAAGATATGAATATTAGCTAGATTGATACTGATATGATGCAAATGTGAGATAAAATGATAACACACACAAGAAAGCAAGCAAGCATGCACAAATGATTTAAAAACAAACAAGGTATTGCCCCTGTCAAGCTGTAAACCAATGATTAATTGTTTGATGATGATAGTTGAGAGTGTTGTCATGGCAAGGAAAGCTATATCCCTAGATCAACACAAGGTTGTTTGCTAAGTTGGTCAGTTGATTGGCTAATTGATTTGGCTTACAACAAGGCTAGGATCAAGACCATTGATTGCACTTGGATAACTTGGCTTGATTGATTAACTTGATTGGTATGGATGAAGGATGATTTGCATTTGGATCATTGTTTGGATTGATTTGAGGATGATGAAATGATGGATGAAGATTGATGAAGGATCGATGAAAATGAATTGGAGTAAATTGAATTGATATGAATGGATGATTTGATTGAAAGAAATGGATTGATTAAATGATAGATTGATTGGAAGAAGTTGTTTATTAATGATGTAGAAGATAGATGATAGAAGAAATAATGAGATGAAAAAGATGAAAATCACCTGTACCTAAATCTGGGCACTTCCTTCGTACTCCAACCTACCTACATACCCTATATCCATGGGATCAAGGCACTTAACGATGGAAATGAGATGTAGTTCTAATGTTTTATTGATGAGATGATGAAAATGGATTGAACTGATCAAGCTATGGATTTATGAAATGTTGATGATGGGATGATATGTGGTGAATTGAGCTACTTTTGATTTGTTGAAGTGATTGGATTTGTTCCGATTGGAGTTGATGTGCTTTGGTTTTGATGTTTGATATTGCTAGGTTGATTGTTTTGATGATTGGATTGTTTTGAATGATGATAGTGATGGTGTGATGATTAGAGTGTCCACTCAATCTAAGAAAGTGTTCTCAGTGTGCTCAAAGGATGCAAAACAAACAAGGTATTGCCATTGTCAAGTCATAAACCAAGGATTGATTGATTGTTTGATGATGATAGTGTTGCCATTGTGGGGAAAGCTATATCCCTAGATCAACACAAGGATGTGGGAACACTATATCCCATTAATGATGATTGATTGGGCTCATGACAAGATTAGGATCAAAAACTTGTTGATTTGATTGGATAATGTTCCTTGATTGATTGGCTTACTTGATATGGATTAGTGTGTCTTGGATTTAAGAGCATTGCTTAGATTGATTTGATTGATATGATTGGAAGAAGTGATTGATTGAAATGGATGAATAAATGTTATTGATAACAAGAATTGATGATGATAATGATTTGATTTTGATTGAATGTTGATGGAGTGGATTGTTTTGGATGATGTGATTGGTTTTATTGCTTGGATTTTTTGTTGGCTATTTAATTTTTTGGATTTTTTGAAATATTTAATTTTTTTGTGTTTTTTTTGGGGATATTTTGGTTTTTTGGTTTTTTGAATGTTTTGGTATATCAATGGATTTACAATTTGAGTATCCTTTGTGCTTGATACCAATGACAAGGGAAAACCAAGTCTAGGTGCAAGAAGGTAGCTGGATGGATAAAAGGATGGGCAATAAGGGATGGAAGGCTCATGATAGATGGATGGGTAAAAAGGATAGACCATAGTAGGTGGATGTATGCCTCATAATGGAGCTAGGATGTGATCTCCAAAGACTATGTTGCATAGGAATAAAATGCCCCATTCTAGGTGGTAATGCTTAGGATTTTTACATGATAAGGCTCATGACAATGGGATGATAAGATTGGATTTTACATGATGCTTATGACGATAGGAGGACATGATGGATTGGTTTGAATGGGATGGATGAATGGTCAATGGATAGGACTTGGTTTGGAAAGAAGGTATGTCAAGAAATATCCAAACATGTTTCAACATTTGTCCCCTATGTCTTCATCAAGATCAAAAGGAAGAAAGGAGGATGAATGGACTCAATAGGATAGGCATGTGTATGTAATGGCTAAGGATGGTAGGATGTAGCATTATATAATGGAAAATGATAAGTTGAAAATCATAAG
Organism: Cunninghamia lanceolata; assembly: GCA_027924645.1. Classification (NCBI taxonomy): domain Eukaryota; kingdom Viridiplantae; phylum Streptophyta; class Pinopsida; order Cupressales; family Cupressaceae; genus Cunninghamia; species Cunninghamia lanceolata. The sequence continues at coordinate 922,390 of BSBN01001057.1, forward strand.
ATGGATGAGACCATGTGCCCCCAAGTGTGAGTGACATAGAAGATCAACCTACACATGACACCTGTTTGCTAGGTTTTCACAATGGTACTTATCCAAGGTGCCTATTTACTAGGTTTTTACCATTGGACGATAGGCTTTCTCTTTACTATTTTGATTTTTTTTCTTTCTTTTAATTCTTTATTTGATTTTTTTTAGATGGGATGACAATTACACATGGCGCCTGTTTTCCAGGTTTTCACCATGGTAATGGATAGGGGGGACTCAAGTGTCTAGTGCTATGAAAGGTGATAGTGTCCCATTAGAGATGGATGATGTCTTCGCATGGACCATGTCATTATGCTCATCGATGTTGATAAGGGATTGCATGGATGGGAGATGGATTAGGTGGATAGTAGATTATGATGTGGATTATGGGCGGCTTATGCATGAATGGATAGGGGATAGTGGATTATGAAAGGTTCATGCAAGGATGGATGGATGGGGATAGTGGATTATGATGTGGATTATGTCAGACTTAGGATGAAAGGCTTATGCAAAAACATGGACCATAGGAAGGTGATGGGGAAGATATGTAGGATAATGGATGAAGGATGGGGAGATGGAGGCATGTGGGAATGTTTTGGAGTGGTAGGGAACCATGACCAATGGTTGAACACACTGTGATAAACATTGAAGCTTTTGGTGAGATGGTGGTGTAGGAAGCAATGGAGATGTTTGCTTAGGAGATGGTTGATGAAGTGATTTAGGAACCCACATAGATTTAGTATTTTTATGATTTTTGCTTTGCTTGTGGGATTTTTGAAGGGAATGGAAGTTTAGGATGGAAGTAGGCTTTTGGATAGAAGGGGATGGTTGGGATTCTTGAGATGTGGATGAGGATGCTTCATTTGACTTGCTTGGTTTATCCTTAGGGACCCAAACCATTTTACTTTTGGACTTTTCTTTTGAAGGTATGGGCTTGGATAGCTTTTTGAATGAACTTGGCTTTGATTCTTTGCTTTGGTGCTCTAGGGCATTAGGATTTTTAGGACTTTTAGTAGGATTTTTGGCTTTATGGATAAAGGCATCCAAATGTTTATTTTGGAATCCCATGGGTTTGATGGAAGAGGGGTTGATGGAATGAGTGGAATCTTTATGTTTAGACAATATGTGCATTTGTTGGTCATGATTAGCAATGTGAGGGTACTTATGGATAAGTGGATAATTAGGTGTTGGTAATAATGGAGACAAAGTGGATGGAGGATATTAGGAGTTGGAAGGAGTGGAGGTAAAGTTGATAATGGGATGTTAGGAGTTGGAAGTAATAGAGGTAAAGTGGATGGTGGGAGGTGTATGGTCACATGCTTTGGACATTTGTAGGAGGATGGAGGTGAACTTGCAAAATATGCTTTGGGGGTATGATAGGATGCATGGGATTTGGGATGGAAGGATGTGGATTTAGGAGGCATGGAGGAAGTACCAACATCTTTAGATTGTTTACCTTGAGGTGTATATCCAAGGCCATATGAGCATGGAGGAACCTTGACATGGATTGGCTCAAAAACACCTTATTCATAAAGGGCTAGGCCTTTACCTTGGTAGTTCATGTTTTGGAGGATGCAATGGGCTATAGGACTAGGTGTCATTTGGGAACTAGACATGATTTCTTTATTGGATGTAGAAGGTGAGTTGGAAGACAATGGTTGTTGTTGTCCTAAGGAAGAACACTCATGGATGAAGGTGGATAGGCTAAGTGGACATGATGGCTTTGAAATGGGGTCGATGGTGGATATGGATGAAGGATCAGTAGGATCTTGATTAGCATTATGTTCACTAAGATCCAAGTTATTTGTTTGATCTTCTATGCTTATGTGTTCTTGGGAGGCAATTGTCTCATCATGACAAGTGGATGTTTGCTCATTATGGATAGGGCTAGATGGCAGATGACTGGGAGCAATTTGGATATCTTGCTCATGGATTATAGGATTATGGATAGGATCAAAGTACTCATGGATAGCTTCTTCATAGGTATCATATTAATCATAAAGAAGGTAAATGTTATGGATAGGTTGAATTTGTATAGCTTGCTCATGGATGGGTGTAGGGGTATGAATAGGATCAAGATTCTCATGGATAGGTTCTTCATCATGAACAATATCTTTATCATAAAGAAGGTGTATACACCTAAAAATGACACGAATCGGTCTAGATAAATATTCTTAATATTTATTCCCTTCTAATTCCTCTATCAATAAATAAATAAACAAATTTATTTATTTGATTCATACTCTTCCAACAATTAAATAAATGCCTTTATTTAATTTAAATTCCTCCAAACAATTAAATAATTTTTAATTATTTAATTAAATCAAATCATTCTTCCAAATTTGAATAAATCAAATCAAATTTATTTAAATCCTCTTAATCTCCAAAAATAAAATACAATCAAAAATTTTATTTATTTAATTTGCTTTCTACTCTTCTAAATTAAATAATACCAATTATTTAATTATTTCTTCCAATAATATCTTCTCTAAATTTAAATAAATCAAATATTTATTTGTCTTTTTTTTCTAAATTGAGTTATCTCTAAATATAATTCAATCTTTTTGCACATGCAATTAAATATTCCTAATATTTAATAAAGAAAAATATCTTCTTATTCTCATACAAATCCCTTCTTCTTGTTTTAAATCACTTAACTGATTATTATATTCTTATAATTGCTTTAACTCATTCTTCTATTCTTAGGAAATCCTCTCATGCAAAAGAAAGCAAGACACATCTTTTTCTTATTTGTTGCACGTTCCTCAACTATTCTATATCGTTGATCTTCTCATTCTTTCTATACCATTGATCTTCATTCTCCCAAGTCTATAAGTATAACCTCATTCCTCCATTTCAATCATCCAAGCTTTAAGTATCATTACTTTGCAGGAATTACAGCACGCCTTTGGCTCCAATTCCTTCATTTCTTGTGATCACACTCGTTACTATGCACTAGTATAATCATTGTGAAGCTCCTCTTCATGGCAGTATTATCATAGTTGTTCCTAATTGAAATTCCTGAAGCATAGCAAGGAAGTCACTCTCTAAGGGCCTTATTCGTACATGCAAGATCAATTGTGATAGGCAATCAATGGAAGCTTTGAATTAAGAAGGTTTGCTTTGTTATTGCTCATGATTTATTTGAATCTCTTTTGTTCACCATTTCATTAAAGTTTTGGGTATCTCCCCTTCCTCCCACTATTATCCTACATGTCTTCCTCATCCTATTCCTATGGTCCATGCTTTTGCATATGCCAAACCTCTCATTATACCATTATTGCTGACACCCTATACTGACGTGGTCTAGATGGTACTTTACTCTATTATTTAGAACGAGAAGAATCCCTAACCACCTTACAAGACGTGCATGAAGGGATTTGCAGAACACACTCTAGCGGTCCTTCATTAGCTAAGAAACTCATGCATTTGGGTAATTACTGGCTGAACATGGAAATAGATTCATATCAATTTGTGAAGAAGCGCAAGCAGTACCAAATACATGGGAACTTGATACATGCACCAGCTCAAGAGTTGAGACCTTTAACGACACCTTGGCCCTTTTGCCAATGGGGACTTGACCTTGTGGGAAAGATCAATCCACCCTCATCCAACGACCACAAATTCATCATAACCACCACTGAATACTTTACCAAGTGGATTGAAGTCATTCCCCTCACCACTATCACAGGTAAGCAAATCTCCTCATTCATCCTAAATTACCTCATCTACAGATACAAAATTCCCTCATCCATTATCACAGATAACGGAAGACCCTTCAAAAACTAGGATGTCCAAGAACTCTATGACTGATTCAAAATCCAACACCGTTTCTCCACACCCTATTATCCCCAAGGCAACAGTCAAGCTGAAGCATCCAACAACACCATCTTGAAACTCCTCAAGAAGACAGTCAATGATGCTGGTTGTGATTGGCACATCCAACTCAATCCTGCTCTGTGGGCTTCCAAAACCAGTATACGCACTCCCACAAGTTCTACCTCTTACGCCCTTGTCTATGGATCAGAAGCTATCCTCTAGATTTCAAGAACTAGAGTTGCTAGAGGAAAGGCGATAGAAAGCCTTTGACCATCTCAAAGTATATCAACAGATGATATCATGAAGCTATAACTAGAGAGTTTGTCCAAGAATCTTTAAGGTTGGAGATCTAGTACTTAAGGAGAATCCTCGTAATTAACACGATAGGGAAAAGAAAGGCAAATTTGAGCCCAATTGGCTTGGGCCTTATGTGATCGTAGCTGCTTATGGATCAGGGGCATATGAGTTAGCAACATCAAAGAGTGAGATGTTAGATGACCCAATCAACAATATGCATCTTCACCGATTCTATACCTAGGAGAACCCCAATGTAAGGGGGCATAAAATACAAAAAAAAATTTAAAAAAATTAAAAAATAAATAAATAAATAAAATCATCCTTTGGTAATAACCTGGTAAACAAGCACCTTAGATAGGTATCATGATGAAAACCTGGCAAACAAGTGTCATGTTTACTTTCTAGCTTTCGTGCAAATAAAAGCAAGTGGTGAAAACCTAATAAATAGGCATTACTTGTGATAAACCGCTTCCTCCATCTTTGGGAAACCAATCACCTTGTGTCCTTTCTTCCTCGTGTCCCATTCAATACATATTTGTCTCATAATAAAAAAAATAATGATAACCTATCATGTCTTGATACTCTATCTCTTTTGTCACCTTGTCAAACAAAGTCTTATCTAGTATCCTATCCACGGTGTCAGCCTAGCATAGTGTCTCTCATTGGTATCCATGGTCCAAGTCCATGAACTACGTTGCCTCTGTGTCATAATGTAGGCAAGACCATTTATCAAATGTACCCCCGAGGCTCCCATGGTCCCATCCGTCCCATTTCTTATCGCCTTTCTTCTAGTCCATGCATGGTCTATTAGGGTTTACCCTGAACTATGTTACTTCTGCATCATCACATAGGCAAGGCCATTTAGCAATGAGCCCCCGAGGCACTAGGTCAGTCCCTTAGGGTCTATCTCACCAATAAAGATTGTGAAATCTTCTCACCAGGCAAGCAAGTGCAAGCAAAGCCTGCTTTCAAGCAGAAATTCTGACACAAGACATCAACCTATCCAAAGAAAAGAAAACAAACTCCTAAGGCCTTCTAAATGATTTTTACCCAAATTATGGCAAGAAATAAACACATCTAAATGCAAAAATGTTTTATGGATTGGAAACATGGTTAAAGTACGGAGTCTTGATTTTTTCTATCAAGCCTTTCTATGCTACTCAAGGATGCCAAAAGCTAGAGATTCTATGATGGGGGCATGATTATTTTCTTTGTTTGCTATTTGTGGATTAAACTTTCATAATGTGAAACCTTGTCTAAAGACATGATCAGCAAAAGATCATCAAGGACATCAAAGGTCTAACATGAACGGGGGCAATCCTTGTTTGTTGATACGCAAGAAATACTCAGGTCATCTCAGTTCAATTATACCTCGATGCTTGTATTAACTTGCTAAATCAAAATCCATGTAAGCAATGCTCAAGTCATCTCTGTTCAATTATACGTAGATGCTTGTATTAACTTACAAAATTCAGAAAAAGTACCAAAAAAAATCGCCCAATGATTAAACAAGCACTTCAAAATACTTGCACCATCAAGATGTCCAAAGCAAAAAGCATCTATTATACATCCATTTATACATCCATACATCCATATTCCATGCAATAAAAGATCCAAAACAATGCAAAGTAACAATACAAAGTCAAAGCTTGTGAATCTTTCTATCAAGTCATTCTTTCAATTAATCTTCTATCATTCTGTCATTTCTATGTTGATATAGTACATTTGGACATCACAAAAGCATAGCATATAGCTGCATATCATATCATATGAGATAGTCATTTACATGATTAAATTAATTGCATACATAGCAAATGCATCAGGTCATCCATATACATTTTTTGCAATCATCATATAATGTCAAAAATAGAAAAAATAAAAAACATAGATAAGTGCATCACATAAATTGCATAATCATATAGATACCATTTGCACTTACACACATTAGAGACATATCAAGTTAAACACCATCAAAACCTACATTAGGTCATATAACATCACATAACATCATATGAAAAATCTGCATTAGATAACATCACATAGCATTAAGTAAACATCTAAGTTTGCATTAGATAAACACATGCATCACATCATACAATAGAAATGCATCATAAACTCATACATATAGAGAGCATCAAATGGTTGCATCATCATATAAATATCATAAAAACATGTCCAAATGTACAAAATCAAGTGGTCCATCTCTGAGTCAATGTCATATACAATAAATACATCCCAAAGATGGTGATACATGTCTCAAAATACAAAAATGTGGTACATAAGTATGTCCAGCTATCTAAGCCATCAAAAAAAGTGCATAGGATCCAAAATCTGCCAAGTCTCTGGTAGCCCTGCTGGTGTGGACCACTGCTACCAGCAGTGTCTCCTCCTCCTCCTCCGCTAGCCTCAGACTATTGTGGGCCCATCACAGAGGCTCCCGACCACAATCCACCTACTCTCTGGGGAGCCATAGACTGGCTCCTGTAGCTCAAAGCCCTCTGACTAGCTAGCATGACACCATGGTATAAACCCTGATAATATAGGTGTTGATGCATAAAATTGCATAGGTTACAATACCAACATGGGAAGTTTTAGGAATGTGGGACTTGTAACCTGAAACAACCTCCATATTTTAAAGAAGCTAGCTCTTCTCTATCTTAAATGGGTTTTGAGGAAAAAGGAAGAAATAAACAGGATTACAAATACAATGAAAGTAAATTTATCTATGGCGATGCGCCTGAATAAAGTGTCTCTCTTAATTTAAGCACAGTGAAGTTATCCTCAAGATTTAGTTACGTTAAAGAGCAAATATTACATGATTAACATAAACAGATATAATGAATAAAGTCAAAGGATCACAAATAGACAATTTACAATGACACGGAAAATATCAACCAAGGCACAGAACTCTATCTTTCTCATTAATTTTCCAGTAACATAAGAGGCACAGATACATGCACAATTACATTTACTTTCTGAATGAAGAATAACAAAACAAAGGCAAATGGTATTCACTGGTCACAACAAAAGTTCTCGAAATCCTCTCTTAGATCTCTGACAGAAAATATTAGTAGCAAAATTGTCTCTGAATGGATCTAGAATTCTAACTCTGAAAAAAAAACCATTTCTCATTACAAATGTTACATATTTATAACATGAGATCAACTCTAGATTGTCTACACAATCGAATCCCAATAGCCTAACCAAACTGGAGCAAACTGGGAGTCCCTGACACTTAAAATCTTTTGGATCAGCAAACAGTTATAATAACTGCAAGTCTATTGGCTGTGACAAAAATATGTGTGGCGCATCTACTGCTATAAGAGGCAGACACTTGGTGGCATCTGTACTCTTTAAACAATGAACCCTAAGACACGTGGCAGCAGGCACTTTAACTTGAAACTTCTTCATCTCTCAGGAGAAACAGGAGACTGACACATGGCAGCTTTGCAGCAACTAGAAATAGATACGTGTCTTCATCTGTACCTTCTCGCTGAACTATGTCTTTATATACGGGTGGTCCCTTCCTATGAAAATTGTCGTGATCCACTGTTCTGAAGCTTAAAGACATATTAGAAATGGGGTCCACAACTCTTCGCTTGCTAGTTTTTAAATAGGGATAGGTTGCATCTTCCGCAAGAACAACTATCTAGTACGTGGTAGCTTCCGCAGTCCTCTTGAAACATTAGAACCCTTTTGAGACTCACGTGGAGGTTGACACATGTCAGGCTCCGTGTAACTGAAGAAATTTTTATAATCGTTGGGAAAAAGGGGCAAAAACTTTTACTTGGGCACCACATCCAACATGTGGCACATTTCGCATTGCTGAACCCTTACACTGGGGCCTACCTTCATTTATTACTTTGCATCGAAAGATATATAAATAGATACATGGAAGCTAACACTTGGCAAGCTCTGTAGCTATCACAAAATACACATGGCTTCTTCCACAGGCACACTGAAACCTTATAATTGTGTCTCCGTAGGCGACACGTGGCATCTTTCGTAAGCACACAACTTAGAATGTATTAGAGACATTTAATCCATGTGGCACGATCCACTGCAAAAGTTGTATCCTAGAAACAAAAATAGCTTAAACCGTAACTCGACACTTGTTGGACTCCATAGTACTGGCAAATGGCACTAGCAAAAGAAAACCCACAACAACAATGAAATGAAACCCTTGTAAACCCTCGCAGTTGTTCTTAGAAACATTTATAGACACCAGTAAACTAAAACTTGTGGGCTCGCTGCTAAAAACAAAATGTAGAGTTTTATACTCTACAGTTCTTGGCGACCAGTAGGGATTTTGAGCCTACTTAAAAAGAACCCAAAACTTGACAAAATATATGCATGTAAAAAATACAAGGCAGAGTCACAAATTCTACAAAACTGTTTGATAGACAAACCATTCTGAATCTGAGAGTCCCTGCTTGCTCTGTAAATCCTAAAAGGCAAAATCAAGATTTATTATGTCCTTGTGAGAAAACTTCTACAAAATTTGGACCGTGGCCTTCAATTGGAATTCTAATTGGGCCATTGGTATCAAGACAACTTCTACCTCCTGTACTGATGAGGAATCACTTAAACCTTGAAAAATAGATTGATCATTTTGCTTTGTCAAAAGTAGGGTCTCAATCTCATCAATCATCAAAATAGTGCTGTCATCTGGAAAAGGTGAGGGAAGACCCAGCTGCACCAAATCCTCTATGTGTCTCTTCATGTCCTTTACTCCTTTGACAATATCCAGGAGCTCTTGGCAGTTTGTAGCAGATGAATTGCAACTTAGAACTTCATTTACCCTCTTTGCAACTATCATTTTGTCACTGATCCCTGCTGCTAACAATATTTCATCTGTTGTGTCATACAGTTTCTTCAGCAATAGTTGAGAATTAGAAACTCTCAAGGAAACAGTTGATAGAGTGGCCTTAACCGAAGTTTCCACTTTCTCGTACAACAGCTGTGCATTTAACAGGAATGTTAAGGAGGGTTTTAGTTGGACAATCTCATCAGAGATCCTGTTCCACACTGAAACATATAGCTCCTTAACCAAATTCAGAACTCCAGCATTCTAAGGCCTGTTAGCTAACTCAAGTGTTAGCTGTTTTGTCATTTGTTGCTCTACTAGGAGTTGAACCTGTATTGCAGCAGCAACATTTTGTTCACTCAGCAGCTTCTGCTAAAAATGTGTAGCTTGTTGCAACTTATCTTGATACCTCTTCTCTAAGGTGGCTTTTTCTTGCCTCAAAATATTTACTGCAGCTTTTTCCTGAGCAAGCTCAACCTTTAGAGAAGCATTTTGTGTCACTCTCACTTGATGGATTTGATAGGAAACAATATCTTGTAACTGTTTATTTAGATGCTCTATTTCATCCTTACTAGATTTTAGCTCTGCAACAAGATTGCCACAATTGGTCTTCTCTTGTTTTAAATCAGTTTCAACCTTCTGCAACTTCCTGGACACTTTCAAGTAGTCTGTTGCAACAGCAAAAGTAGTTTCATTGAGTAGCTTGACCCTGTCTTGCAATCTAAAAAGTGACATAGCCATGGCTACTGCATTCATTGCAAATTCCTGAGGCTGCATCTGCTCATTTGGCTTCACCACATTTGGAGCTAAATGTGTAACAGTCAACTGCTGTTGAATAGGGTCAAAGAGAGACCTCATATGTGGCACAACCAGGCTCTTATTTTCTTTCTTTCTTTTCTTATCCATCCTGGCTTCTCTGGCCTTCTTAGCAATATCTACTTGTGCTTGGAAAGTGGGAGGAGAGGCAATGTAATCCCTGGCAAAGGGATGACCCTGAGGCAAACCATAAGGTATAGCCAATGATTGTTGGCTAGGGGAAATTTGGGGAGGGGCTCTTTATGAAACAAAAGGGGAAAAGAATGGCAATGAGGGGGCCTGTGAAGACATGGCCTGAGGACTAGCAATTGGGGCATGTGTAGATATAGGCACAACAGAGGTGGTAGGGGATACTAATGTTTGGCTAGTTGGGGTTGCCACCCCTATAGTAGAAGAATGAGACAGAGGGGAAAAAGGGGAAGAAACAATTACCTGGTGAGTAATGGATGTGATTGGAATTTGCTGTAGTAGGGGTTCTACTTCCTCATCTGACTCTAGCGGCAGGTTTAGTTTTCTGTGCTTCCTTGGCCTTTCTTCCTCCTGCTCCTCTGATTCCTTCTCTACAACATTGACCACTACTGATGGTGGTAATGATACAAAACTAGAAGCCCCAGTAGCTGAAATTGATACAGTCTCTCTAGGTGGTGATGACACCACACCCTTTTGTTTCTCTAAAGCACTAAGAGATTGGGGCCATTGAGATACAGGGGCAGCAGATGAAGCTTGTCCTGTTGCTTCCATTGGATGGGTTGACTCGGCCTTCTCTTCAGACTCTTCACCCTTCTTGTGGATTCTGCTTGTATCAGGGCTAGAAACTAGAGATGGATGCCACTCATCCCAAATAGATTCCCATCTTTCATTAGTATCAACATTTTTGGATGAATGGGTTGTCTCTGAGATCTCCTACCTATATTTCCAATAAGCCTCAATCTTATTTGGTTTCCATTCTTTGTTCTTCAAAGCCCTTCTTAGATCGGTGGTCATTCTTAACTTAGGATCAAAGGCCTTCTGTTTAACATAAAAGGTCTCCCATGGCCTAGGGCCCTCAAAAGGCAAGTCTACCAGTTCCACATAAAGGTCTGAGGTATCTTCTTTAGGGTTTCTTCTATGTTCCCAAAAGGGGTGACCCTCATGTGCTATTTTAGCTCCGACCTTGTTACTTCTAACCCAAGAGGCTATAAAACTATTTGGATCATACCTCCATTTGTCTTCAATGATGAAGAATCCCAAGATAGCTAACTTTTGTAGCAACAGGTGATCAGCATCTCTAACTTCTAGGGCCAGATTCTTTCTAACCCATGGAATATCATACATTTTCTTCTTCTTCTTCTTCTTAGTGCCATACTCATTATCAACCACGGACACTTGCCGGGTTACTTCTAGAAATGCTACCCTAGGGGTCAAAATTTTAGGTAGCAGCATTGGTTCCCCATTGAAACCATGGACCCTAATGATAGTATGTTGGGACCCAAAGGAATAGTCACATGGGATCGGGCAATTAGTCATGAAACCTTTGATGCTTGGTGTTAACCTATTTTCTATAGGTTCAGGGCTCAAATGGCAAAATACAGGGGCAACAAAGAATTCCTAGAACTCATAAGGATCTGACGCCTTAGATAGCACATGTGTCCATGCAGACACAGGAATAGTTCTATTTTGCCTGAAATCTAGGTTGTACATGTTCAAATGCATGCATTGTGCAAAAATTTTGTGATTCTAATATAACATCAAATGAAATAGATAAGCAGAATACCTGAATACTCCCGTGGCTTTGAAATTGACGAGTTGATCAACCATGGAATAAGCAATTTGTTCTGAAAAATCTAGCCAGTATTCTTGCGACTTATCCACAGTCTTCAACCTGAAAATGATTGCAATTTGCCAATCATAGACGGTATTATCTTCCTTCATCCCAAAAATGAAAGACATCATGGACAATGCCTCTTGACTAGATTGGCTGAATTGTGCCCTTCCTATAGGTAATGTGGGCATCTGTGTGTTCTCCTCTTCTAATTGCAATTCTGAATTGAGGAACCTAAGTTGGTTGTTAACATTTGACCATGTCTTTTACATTCTGGCAATAGTGGGGAATGTGGCCATTTGATCATGATATAGGGCCAGCATATCCCTTATGGCTTTGGGTGTAATCTGCACCATAAATGGTCCCTGTTGAATGGTGCTTGATGGCGCATGGAACAGGTCCGTGCATATATCAATTAGGTTAGGGCAGAGATGCACATTAGGGACCAGGAACTATGACAACTGTGAGGTCCACATCCTCATTCCAAAGGTCTCAGACTGTCCACTCTTGGCCTTTTGAATGCATCTCTAGTGTGCTCCTTCACGAAGAGCCTTGGTAGATTTTTGAAGGGCTAGGTCGAAGATACCATCTATGGAATCTTTTACTTTCACTGGGTCGATGGAGTAACCTACTTTAGGGACTCTCATTCTAGGGTAGGGCCTCTTAGGTTGTGCAGGAGCTGAGGCATAAGATTTACTTTTCAAGAGCCTTTCAATTGAATCATATATTCTGAGTCCCTCCTAAGAGGACTGTGCTTCTGCCATGACTGTATTCTGCAGGGAGAATGTTAGGAGCTTTGACACAAATAGAAACTGCGAAACAGAAATGATACTTAGCTATGAAGTGCTTGCTAGGGATTAGAGCAATAGTAATTCACAACAAAGAGATAGAAACTAGTGAAAGCCATAGTTAGGATTTTTTCCTAATTTAATGAGGCTTTTAATGACACATTGAGTCTCATAAATGGTATTTACACTGAGCAAACTATTAGTGTATCTTTTGAAATCTGCATGGGATAGAGTGTCAGAAACATTATGAGAGTGACTGCGGAAGTGTGTACTTTCGAGGATTTTGGGGATTGCAGATAACCTTAATGAATGCGAGACTTTCCAAAAAGAGAAGAGGCTTGTGCTGATGACACGTGTTCCAAGAACACTTATTGAAAAGGAAAGCGGGAAAGAGTGGGTGGGAAAATAGGAAAGCTACAAAAAGGGAAACTAACTAACTATGGTACATAAGAGCCCCTGCTTAGTTAAAGTGTTTCAAATAGATCCCATTTGCAAGAATCTCTTCAAGTTCACTATCCATGGTCTCGAGCTCAAAAGAATTTTGCTGCTTACAGGAGCAAATCTTGTAAGGGCCAGTCCACAGTGACTCAAACTTGTTGTGTCGGCCTGGCTTGGCAGCTCTTTCATCCCACTTCAAAACCACTGAGCCCACTTCAAAATGGGGATTTGAAGTTTTCTTGTCAAAAGAGTCTTTAATTATTTTCTAATGTTTCATTAGTGACTCATATGCCTTTTCTCTTTTCTCTTGTACCTCCAGCAATTCAGCAAGTCTGACTTACAAGGGACCATTTTCTTCAATCTCAATTTGTTTCAATAATTGTAGAGCAGGAATCTCTAAACTTAGTGGCATTACAGCTAGCTTACCATAGACTAGTTCATATGGAGACATTTTTGTTACTTGTTTTGGTGTGATTCTATCAGCCCACGGTGCTATGTTAAGTACTTTGTGCCACTCTCTGTGATGATCAACCCCTATCCTTTTAATGAGTCTAATTAGGTTCTTGTTAGTAGACTCTGCCAGACCATTACCCTGGGGGTAATAATTTGAAGAGGTCTTCAAATAAATTCCATACCTTAATGCAAACTCAGATATTTTTGTTCCCAAAAATGCCTTAGAATTATCTGATATTATGGTATGAGGAGGGCCAAACCGAGCAGTAATACCTTCCGGAAAGTCCAATATTACTTTTTCTGTTGCTTCCTTGAGTGGTACTGCTTCACTCCATCTAGTAAAGTAATCTGTGGCTGTAAGGATCCATTTGTGTCCCATATTTGACACTGGATTGATCATGCCAATGAAATCAAGACCCCATTGGGCAAAGGGCTCATCTATAATTATGGGGCTTAGGGGCATTGCTACATTTCTTCTTTTCCCTGTATAGAACTGACAAGACTGTCACTATTTAACTAGTTGATAACAGTCTAAAAATAGAGTGGGCCAAAAGTATCCTACTTGAGTTATTTTTATTGTTGTGTTCCTTGCTAAAAAGTGTCCACCTGAAGCTCCATGATGTAACTCATGTAGTATTCTCTGAGCTTCATCTTTCTCAATACATCTCAGAAGTATGCCATCAACATTTCTTCTAAATAGAACATGATCAATTACTACAAAGTGGGTCCCCTGCTACCTATAATACCTTCTCTTGTCATGGGAGAGCTCATTTGGGAAAATCCCATGTTTCATAAATTGTATTCTGTTTGTGACCCAAGAATCTTGATCAATCTCTTGTATCTTCAATACATTTTCTTTTTCTGTTTCTTCTGTCATCATCTTCTCCATGTCCTGAGCCATATATTGGCACAATCCTTTGCCCTTGACTAACTTAGTGGGTCTGACCTCCACATCATATTCAAGGATTTTTGTTATCTAGTTTGCTCTTTTCTCAGTGATCTCACCCTCCATAATGTATTCTCTTACACTAGGACGAGCCACTAATATCAGGATCTTATTCCCTGTAACCATATGTCTAAATTTCTTAAGGGCTTTTACCATGGCATATGCCTACTTCTCCACAAAATTGTATTTGGCCTCATATTCCCTGAGAGTCCTAGAGAAAAAGGCTATGGGGTGTTCTCCTTCTTGCTAATCATCTTTCTGAGTTAAAACAACAACAACATTGAATTGTCCTCCATATACATACATTATGAAAGATTTTGAAAAGTTTAGGTTCCTGAGCACTGGGGTTGTTGAAATGGCCCTTTTGATCTCTTCAAAAGCTTGTCTCCCTTCTGTAGTCCATTTGAAAACCAAGTCCTTTTTAACAATAATGTCATTGGTCTTATTAGACCTACAAAGTCAAATATGAAACGGCTAACAAAATTGATCTTCCCTAGGAAGGATTGAACTTCTTTCTTATTGACTGGCAGAGATAGATTCATTATGGTAGTGACTCTCTCTGGATCAATAGAGACTCCTTCCTTTGACAATATATGTCTTAATAGTTTACCCTGAGGTACTGCAAAGATACACTTCTTAGGATTCAAGGATATTCCAAACTCTTGGCATTTCTTAAAAATAGCTTCTAAATGGTCAAAATGATCCACAACATTTTTAGAGAAAATAGTGAGGTCATCTAGATAAATCAGAATGATCCTGTTTATAAGCTCCCCAAATGCTACATCCATGGCTCTTTGAAAGGTAGCTCCAGCATTTGAGAGGTCAAAAGGCATCTTAGCATATGCAAATGTTCCCCATTTTGTAGTAAATGCAGTCTTATGTTGGTCTTCATTAGCCAGCCAAATCTGATTGTACCTAGAGAAACCATCCAGCAAGGAAAATCTCTCTGATCCAGCCACAGTTTGTAAAATTTATTCCATAAAGGGCAGGGGGTAATGATCTTTCAAAGATGCTCTGTTCAGATCCCTAAAGTCTACATAGAGCCTTATGTCACCATTCTTTTTTCTGACTGGTACAAGGTTTGATACCCAGGTTGAGTGTTTGGTTGGAAAAATAATTTTTGATTCTAAGAGATTTTGCAACTCATCCACCATTAGAGGCTCAATTCTAGGATTAACTAGCCTTTGCTTTTGTCTAACTAGTTTAGATCCCTTAATAAGCTCTATGGTATGCTGGATGATATCCCTATTGTAACCATGGAGGTCTTCATAGGTCCAAGCTATTACCCTATCATATCTTTCACACAGATCAATTAATCTTTCTCTTTCTTGTTGGGTTGTAGAATTGCCAATTTTTAGTTTCCTCCCTTCACTCACTTGTATTTCAGAATAGTCTTCTTTATTTGCTTGAAACCTCTTTTTCTCCAGGCTTACATCTTCTGGGTCAAATAAGTTTTCTAGGGTAATCAAACCTTTAGGGAGCTTATTTGACTTCAATTGAATAATTTGATCACCGTATGCTTCTTTAATTTTAGGTTGCAATTGATCAGTAAACTCCCCTGATTGTTGCAAAAATGAAAGTACTTGAAAATCATTTTCAAAAACTTGCCAATTTTGGGCATTATCTGGGATAGTTGGCCTTACTATAACTTTGAGTGATTCATTATTGACTAATAAATCAATTGATGGGTCAAATTGTGAACCGATCTGTGCCATCCTATTAGCCTCAGAATTTTGGGCTCTAGGGATTACCTCAATATTGAAAGCTTCAAAACCATCTATTAGGTCCCAAATTCTATACCTATAGGATCTCATTCTTACATTTTTGGCCACTGCCTTTTCTCTTATTTTCTTTACCACTAATTCTGAATCACCCCTTACTATTAGATTCTTTATTCCTTTTTTCTTTTCCAACATGAGTCCATGCACCAAAGATTCATACTCAGCATCATTATTAGTGCAAGCAAACTAAAAATGGATGGCCCTTAATATTTTTTCACCATTCAGGGCAGTAAGGTAAACTCCTGCTCCAGCCCCATTTTTGCTTCTAGCCCCATCAAAATTTAGAGTCCATATTTATGAGTCTTTCTTGGATTCTTGAGTTTGATTAGGCTCTTCTTTTAAAACATTGGGGATCTCTTGGTTCTCTTCAAAAATAACATAAGTGCCTAAACCAATAGAATCATAATTCCCATATGGATCACTTTGCATCATAGTCAGCAACTGATTATTCTCTTCTTCCTGTTGGTCATACTCAGTCCAATCACCTAACTCTTCAATGTAGGTTCTCTCTTTTTTATTTAGCATAGCATGAGCTGCATCTAATTTTGGGGTTGGTTCATTAGTGATATGATCTTTTGATAGTGGTTCAGACAGTATTTTCATTTTTGTCCCATACTTGGTTCTCAGAATGAGGTGTGACCAATCCAATGACATGTAACCTCCTATTTTGGCAGTGAAATCTCTAGATAAACATAGACCAAATATAGGGAGAATATCTATGACTACCACATCTTGATTTACAATTATATTGGGACAAGTGTATAATTGCAATGGGAGTTGCTTAATTTTCCCAATTGTCTGCACTGATTTCCCATCTAACTACATGATTCCTCTTGCAAGTTGGCTCATATTTTATTTTGAAAGCATCTGCTATTTGCTTTGGCATCACTATAGTACTGGTCCCAGAGTCTATCATTGCATTATGCAATAGTTTCTTCCCAATTATTAGAGTTAAGTAAAAAGGATCTAGTTTAGATCTTCCTACCTCGGGTGCATTATTCAACAGTGTTGTTGTCTGCAGAGGTGCAGTATCTTTGAGCTGTTTCTTTTCTTTATCAATAGATCCTTCTTTAGCACCAGTATGTCTAGGAACTTCTTGGCCTTGTAGAGCCTCTTGCAATAGCGTCTTTTGCTTTGGAATAGCTAGCATGTCCCAGATTGATACATGCACTGGAATCTTTTTTAGCTGATCCACTGCATTCACTGGTCCTAACGCTTGGGGTTTTGAGTAATAAGGATACCTTGCTTTTTCTTGAACTTGTCTAGAGGCTACTTGATTCTACATAGGCTGGGGTGTCTCTTGTCTAGAGACTATGTTTTGATGACTGTGAAATGGAGGAACTCCCATGACCTCATTATTAGTGACTTTAGGCTGTTCCATCATTCTCCTCTTCACTCTGGTGTAGTAATCAGATTGTACCAATGGCTTCTTGGAAGTAGATGCTTCATTCAAGAACATTGACTCTTCATCTTCAATCCATGAAAACAAAGCATGTTCAGGGGCTATTTCCTCTTCCTGTTGTTGAGACATTCATTGCATCTGGGCCAACAGGGCTACATTTTGTGCACCATGAGACTGATATTGTGGGGTGTTAGAAGTTGCAAATTATCCTTCTAATCTTCTCTGTTCTACTATCTTTTGCTGTAAATTTCCTCTGGGGCAGTCTCTGGGCATATGGGTATTATTGCAAGGAAAGCACCAAGCATTTGTGTCATCTGCAAAGTTATTTTTCCCTGGAACAATCTCCCTATTGGGATTAGGAGGAACAGTCTGTAAGGGTGTAGGGACTGTGACTAACTGGTTTGATGGCTGAGGGTTAGCTTGCCTTTGAGGGCCTTGATACTGATTTGACTGAAAGGGAGGTCTATTTCCTTGGTATCCTTGATATTGGGGTTTTGGATAAGGATTGTATTGTCTCTTTAGATTGATTATCTCATTTGAAAAGTTTCTTAAAATGTTCTTGACATCATCCATTTTAGATGATTGAACAAGGGCAGTTACTTTAGTAGATTGCTGAGGAAATGAATACATAGACACAGGTGGGGTTGTAGGGTTAGGGACTTCTTGAGGTAGAGGTAGGGTAATTTCTAGAAACATGGGCATAGGAGGCCTTGGGGGCAACTTTCCAGCATCTATTAAGTTATTTTCAGCCTTGACTGCTAACTCATAAGCGTCTGGTAGTGTCTGACCCCCAAGGGACTGAATCATCACTGATATATCTGAGTTTAGAGCCTTAAGATAAAACACAAAAGCCATACCTGGTAATGGTCTTGCTGTGGTAGGGATCCTCTCCCAAGTCTTTTGAAATCTTGAGTTGAAATTAGTCATTGCCTCTTGTGGTGCCCTTTTGGTAGTGATCAATTGTTGCAACAAAGAAGACTTATCACCCTTTTCTTTAAATCTTTCAAAGAAAGCATCACCAAGCTGATCCCATGTAGAGACTGTGTTTGGAGTTAAAGATCTATACTAGTCCAAAGCCTTTCCTTTGAAAGAAGTTGCCAACAACCTTATAGCCACATTTTGTTGAGTGATAATGTGTATTGCACAGACATCAGATACATCTTGTAGGTGCTCTTCAGTTGTCTTGAAATCTTCCCCACTGAACTTGGGCAGAGCCTTCAGAGCATTGGCTAGGATGGCATCCCAAGTGGCTAGTGGTATTGGGAGAATTAGAGGACTGCCAGTGTTCCAATTTGCATAATTCCTTGGGCCTACAGGTGCTCCCATATTTTCTCTTGGTGCTGCTGCAAACCAATTGACTCTTCTTCTTGGATTAGCTACCAGCGGTGGCAAAAGAATGCCTAGATTAGCAGTAGATCGGGCTCTTGTTATAGGTCCACAGCTCTGATTCTATGTAGCTCTTTGGCTCATACAATCTTGATAGAAACTTTAAAAAATGGTCCCACCGGGCGTGCCAAAAACTGTTGATGCATAAAATTGCGCAGGTTCCAACACCAAGATGGGAAGTTTCAGGAATGTGGGACTTGCAACCTGAAACAACCTCCAGATTTTAAAGAAGCTGGCTCTTCTCTATCTTAAATGGGTTTTGAGGAAAAGGGAAGAAATAAACAGGATTATAGGTACAATGAAAGTAAATTTATCTATGGCAATGCACTTGAATAAAGTGTCTCTCTCAATTTAAGCACAGTGAAGCTATCCTCAAGATTCAGTTACGTTAAAGAGCAAATATTGCATGATTAACATAAACATATATAATGAATAAAGTCAAAGGCTCACAAACAGACAATTTACAATGACACAGAAAATATCAACCAAGGCACAGAGCTCTGTCTTTCTCATTAATTTTCCAGTAATATAAGAGGCACAGATACATGCACAGTTACATTTACTTTCTGAATGAAGAATGACAAAACAAAGGCAAATGGTATTCACTGGTCATAGCAAAAAGTCTCAAACTCCTCTCTTAGATCTCTGACAGAAAATATCAGTAGCGAAACTATCTCTAAATGGATCTAGAATTCTAACTCTGAAAAAAAAAGAACCCTTTCTCATTACAAATGTTACATATTTATAACATGAGATCAACTCTAGATTGTTTGCACAATCGAATCCCAACAGCCTAACCGAACTAGAGGAAACTAGGAGTCCCTGACACTTAAAATCTTTTAGATCTACAAATAGTTATAATAACTACAAGTCTATTGGTTGTGACAAAAATATGTGTGGCGCATCTATTGCTATAAGAGACAGACACTTGGCGGCATCCGCACTCTTTAAACAATGAACCCTAAGACACGTGGCAGTGTCCACGCACTTTAACTTGAAACTTCTTCATCTCTTGGGAGAAACAAGAGACTGACACATGGCAGCTTCGTAGTAACTAGAAATAGATACGTGTCTTCATCTGCACCTTCTCGCTAAACTATGTCTTTATATTTGGGTGGTCCCTTCCTGTGACAACTGTCACAATCTGCTGTTCTGAAGCTTAAAGACATATTAGAAATGGGGTCCACAACTCTTCACTTGCTAGTTTTCAAATAGGGACAGGTGGCATCTTCCATAGGAACAACTATCTGGTATGTGGTAGCTTCCGCAGTCCTCTTGAAAAATTAGAACCCTTTTGAGACTCATGCAGAGGTTGACACATGTCAGGCTCTGCGTAATTGAAGAAACTTTTATAATCATTGGGAAAAAGGGGCAAAAGCTTTTACTTGGATGCTGCATCCAACACGTGGCACATTCTGCATCACTAAACCTTTACACTGGGGCCTACCTTCATTTATTACTTTGCATCAAAAGATATATAAACAGATACGCAGAAGCTAACACTTGGTAAGCTCCACGGCTATCACAAAATACACATGGCTTCTTCCACAGGCACACTAAAACCTTATAACTGTGTCTCTGCAGGTGACACGTGGCATCTTCCATAGGCACACATTTAGAATGTATTAGAGATATTTAATCCACGTGGCATGATCCGCTACAAAAGTTGTATCCTAGAAACAAAAATGGCTTAAACTGTAACTCAACACTTGTTGGACTCCGCAGCACTGGAAAACGGCACTGGCAAAAGAAAACCCGCAGCAACAATGAAATGAAACCCTTGTAAACCCTCGCGGCCATTCTCAGAAACATTTATAGACACCAGTAAACTGAAACTTGTGGGCTCGCTGCCGAAAACAAAATGTAGAGTTTTATACTCTATAGTAGGCTCAGGCAAGCTCACCCTGTACCTGCACTAGCTATGTCTGTGCCTGGTGCACCTGCCTAACCAAGAAACTGCTCGTCACATTTGTCCCTAGGGCTGCCACCGCGGTATCCTACTCTACTCAGATAACTTGTATACATCCCTTTGCCATATCTCTCTCTGGTAAGCCCCACAATAACCTCTACATCTGTCCCTCATCAGGCATCAACAGCCCTGAGCTGTGCCCATAGCTATCTAACCTATCCTCTTAGAGTGGCTATGGCCCTCTCCTAGACATCTACCTGTGCTAGACCCTGGGCTGCCTATGTCTGTCCCTACCCCTGTGGCTGGGGTCCCTGCTGCTATGCCACCTGCTGAGGTGGCGGCATCTATGCCTGTGGTGCCTACTGTGGTGCTTGTTGTGTGACATGTGGCAGCACTGCCTGCTAGGCATGGGAAGATCCCTCCCCACCTCTCCTCCTCTATCTAGGTCAGCCTCCATCATCTCCATCATCTCCCCCATCTCTACCACCCCCCCATCCTTCTCTCCCTCTCCTCCTCCTCCGGCCAACCTGGCCCTCATCATCTGAGTCTGCCTCGTCTATCTAAGGCACCAGCACCCTAGGCCCTGAGTATCTCAGAAATGGGTGGGTAGTGAACCAATCTTCGTAATCCTAGGTCATCCCAGTGTCTTCTATCTCCCTCCTTATATCCCAGGTGACGTATGGCATCTACTGAAACTTTGTTAGTGCATCCTCGTAAGATGTCATCGGTCCCCACCTGAGCCTCTCGGCATGAGTCCTAGCAAATCGAGCTTGCCCCTGTGGCATGCCCTACCTCCTCCCAAACTATCTCTATACTCAGCCAATAATCTATCTCTCTAGTATAAACCATGTCCGCCCTATTAGCCACCGCATCTGTTAGCAGTAGGGTAGCTCATCGACCTCGTCCTTCCATGGCTCGCAATCTAGGTATGGCCGCTAGATGACAATGTCTACTCCATCCAAAGCATGCCACCAGTACTCAAGCTTCCCTAGCCTATGTTGGGAAATCACTCTTGCATAGCCATAGCTATATGGCTCTCCTCTCTGTCTGTCAAACACACATATTAGCCTCATGATCGCTATGTGCTCCCATAGCCAAAACTATAGCAAAGACACACCTGCAGATAGGCTCACACCCCGATGATATACCACTTGATGCATGTCATGGTATAGGTATGCTAGTACATAGACACCCCAAGCATACCAAGTGCCCTCTGTCACCATCCTCTCCATGATCTGACCCCATCCAATGGGGAACCTGTGTGATCTCCTATCAGGGCATACCACACCTCTGATCAGTCCTGCTACAATCCCTGGGAAGTAGTCGTAACAGTCATAAATATCTTGCCAAGAGATGACCTGCCCGACTAGCTTGGGGTCATCAAATACTCGCCTGTACTTGGCAAGCCCTGCATCTCTCTATGGATCATACTCCACCAGCTCACCCTGAATAGGCAAATGGAGAATTATGTACATGTCCTCCAAGCTAATAGTCATCTCGCCAGTAGGAAAGTGGAAGGTCATGTCCTCACTATGGAACCTTTCCACTGCTGCCATCAGCAAGCTATGGTTCACCTGAACCTTGGGCATGAAGAAAATGTAATCAAATCCCATCGCACCAAGTACCTCCCTGTCTATCTCAGTTAGCATGTATCTCTGCAACAAAGGCATAGGGAACTGCTCCCTTGATTGAAGTGTCTCTCGTATATCCTCCTACAAGCACGTAAAGCAAGGCATCAACCCAAAGCTGCAAGTACCATACTCAACATATCTATAGAAACATATCATCTAACTTAACATTTCAAATTGGTCATAATAAGCACACTACATCTCTTGACTAGATTCCTGTAATCTCAGAGATAGCTTATCGATTGACGCGTGAAATAGGATGCCAATCAAATCAATTTTGCTAAGTAATTTTCTTATCTATATCATATGCACCATAACAGGTGGTATATATTCCATTTCCTAGCAAATGTGCCATTTCTTGACACATGCGTCACTTCTAGCAAAAGCACTGCAAGAATCCATGCATGTGCTGTCCTATACTGCAAATGCGTTGTCCTGACAAAAGCGCCATTACATACCATAAATGCACTACAGAATTATGCATGCGCCGCCAAAACTCATGCATGCACTGCTTGAGTATATGCATCGTTTCTTACAATAAATGCACTGCAGAAATACATATGTGTAATTTCATGTGGCATATGCGCCACACTGTGTTTCAGCGCATTTACCAATCCTAATTTTCTCCTAGCATTTATTGCTACCAAACTTGACCCTAGGGGAAATTTTTCAAGATACATACTGAGGGTCCTTCCTCTGTTGGCCAGTCGAATCGATGGACTTGCTTGAAATGTGCTCCTCACGTGGAATGTCCATCCTAGTACTGACTACTCTATGCTCTATGATCTCCTAAGCTCTCCAAAGAAAATCAAGACAAGTGTGCAACTGAATTGTCTTGTGGACCCAGCTCCTAGATATAGCATGCAAACCCTAATCTAGCTACATGGTGACTATGATTACTTCCTACACCTGTTTCTTCTAGTTTTCTTTCTATTTCTCTAAAATGCATCCTATTTTCTTCAAACCTAACCTAGTTTCCCTTTGTCTTTGTGAGATTGTCCATCTCTTGCCTTCTGCCTTCATCTCGTCCAATCTCCTAAGGGGGCATACTATTGTCATAACCTATACCAGGGGCAAACTGGGGCATGTATCATTATCAGATTATCTATTCTTTGAAGCAACGTCGTAAACTGCATTGCATCAAAGAGGGGCAAAATATATACGCCTAAAAATGACACAATTTAGTAGATAAATATTCTTAATGTTTATTCCCTTCTAGTTCCTCTATCAATAAATAAATAAACAAATTTATTTATTTGATTCATATTCTTCCAACAATTAAATAAATGCCTTTATTTGATTAAAATTCCTCTAAACAATTAAATAATTCTTAATTATTTAATTAAATCAAATCATTCTTCCAAATTTGAGTAAATCAAAACAAATTTATTTAAATCCTCTTAACCTCCAAAAATAAAATACGATCAAATATTTTATTTATTCTTCCAAATCATGCACAACAATTAAATAAACTTATTTATTTAATTTGCTTTCTAATCTTCTAAATTAAATAATACCAATTATTTAATTATTTCTTCCAATAATATCTTCTCTAAATTTAAATAAATCAAATATTTATTTAAGTTGTCTTTTTTCTTCTAAATTGAGTTATCTCTAAATACAATTCAATCTTTTTGCACATGCAATTAAATATTCCTAATATTTAATAAAGCAAAATATCTTCTTATTCTCATGCAAATTCCTTCTTGTTTTAAATCACTTAACTGATTATTATATTCTTTTAATTGCTTTAACTCATTCTTCTATTCTTAGCAAATCCTCTCATGCAAAATAAAGCAAGACACATGTCTTTTTCTTATTCATTGCATGTTCTTCAACTATTCTATATCGTTGATCTTCTCATTCTTTCTATATTGTTGATCTTCATTCTCCTAAGTCTATAAGTATAACCTCATTCCTCCATTTCAATCATCCAAGCTTTAAGTATTGTTACTCTACAGGAATTATAGCATGCCTTTGGCTCCAGTTCCTTCATTGCTTGTGATCACACTCGTTACTATGCACCACTATAATCGTTGTGAAGCTCCTCTTCATGGCAGTATTATCATAGCCGTTCCCAATTGACATTCTTGAAGCAGAGCAAGGAAGTGCACTCTCTGAGGGCCTTATTCATACATGCAAGATCGATTGTGATAGGTGATCAATGGAAGCTTCGAATTAAGGAGGTTTTCTTTATTGTTTCTCATTGTTTATTTGAATCTCTTTTGTTCACTATTTCATTGAAGTTTTGGGTATCTTGATATTTGATATTATTAATTATTCATTTTGAATCCAATTTTCCCTTAACATAAGGTATATGTTGTGGATGGGTTGAATGGAAGGGCTTTGATCTTGATTAGGATGGGGACTTGATGTTTCCACATGTATTGGATTATACTCTTGACATACCCCTTGGTTTGCTTGAATGGAAGGGGATAACTCTTGGATAGGCTTGATGACTTGTAGGTCACATGATGGGCTTGAAGGGCTAGGCATGTTAATAGAGGGCTCTTGAAGAGGCTTAAGGATATGTGGACTATGTGAAGGAATTGTAGGATTGGACATGACCTTTTGAAGTTCTTTGATATGCTCATGAATGGGTATTTGACATGGCAATGATTTATTCCTAGCTAATAGCCAATGGATCACATCCTTTGCAAGGGTATGAGTGGATGGGCAATATAATGGATGAGCAATAATAGCAGATGATGTTGTAGGCTTAGGACTACGATTAGGTTGGGGGCTAATTGGATTAGGTGGATTAGGATTTGGATTGGATGAAGGGATAATCTTACCACAATTTATGAGGTTTGTGATCAATCTCTTAAGTTTGACACAATTGGTTGTTGTATGGCTCTTATACCTATCGTATGCACAATAATGGTTTTTGTTATACCAAGGGGGTTTAAAGATTGGCTCAAAAGGTTCTATCGGTGGTAGCTCAATCAAATTTGCTTGAACCAATTGTTGTATGGTTATGTCCAAGGGATCTTGTGGTGGAGGATTGGTAGAACATGGGGATGAAGGTGATGAAGATTGGTGGACCAATGGACTAGGGGTAGGATCATATGGTTGTGTTATGATAGGGCTAGTAGGCTCATCTATTGGCATGTGATTGGATGATGAAGGCCACTCATAGGATGCATTGACTAGATTGGTATCTCCCTTGTCAAAGGTAATTAAGTCTTGTTGTATTAGGCTCACATGGTTTATATATAAAGGGCCACTTGGAGTTGCATATGCTTCTTGTTACAAAGGTGGATTTGGGCTCACTTGTGCTCATTGGGGAGGCCATTGATAGTGGTGCAGGAGCACCTTGGCAAATCAAAGTTGTCCTAGACAAATCTTTATTTTTTGGTTAAATTTGTAATGATTTAATATTGTATTAAGGTCCATCAAGTCATCTTTCATGTGTTAAGATCCTAGGAGGGGTCTAATGTTTAAGTCTTATGACAAGTTGTCATACAAAATGGAAAATCCCTAAAAATGTATCTTTCAAAAATGTAAAATGAGGAAGGTGAAGGGTCACCTTGTTCCAATTCGTTGGAAGGAAGTGGAAACTGAAGAGACAAATGAGTAATGCCTTTATTAAGGCCTTGTAACATCCAAATAAGGTGTGGGTGATTGGAGATTTGAACATGGAATGATAAAAGACACTGTTTTCTATATTCTACTTCAGAAATTTATTGTTTTCTTGCATGGTACGGCCCATTATGGGTAGGAGGACATTTTTTTTGATTTAAAATTAAATTATATTCAATCACCCTCCCTTTCCTTTTTGTCTCATCAAATTTGGTGCAATATTGAGGAAGTTATGACCGTTTTAGTGACTGCAATTTCTAGAATTCTCCTATAACAGTCTTGTTGCAGCGTTCGGTACGGTTCTATACGGATAGATATAGGGGAAATACATATATGGTTGGAAAGAGGATTGAGTTACCTTTCAAATTCATCTAGTAGGAGGTCTTAACTCGATTCCTACAGGAAGATATCACATTTTTTCTAAAACTGCTCTGTTAACTAGGTTTTTGGGGCCTAGAAAGGGGGTTTTGTATTTAAACATGCAAATGAGCAAACTACTGGTTGAAAAATTGAAAATCCTTTGTTTTTAATCCTTTACTAAGACATTTTTTAGGTTTGGAGTGAGGGGGATAAATATTTAATAGGATTCCTTTGTAAAGTGGGTGGATTAGGCCTTGCGGGAAGACAGCTGGGTTGTTAGGACAGTCATATTTCGTCCAAAACAATAGTACATGATTTTGAAGTATGTTAAATAACTCAATAGAGGGTACTAAGATTAGTCAATAGTTTTGGAAGTGATTTGGAAAAGTTTGGAGAAAAGTGCAAGTTTGTCGCTGAACATGGCTACTAGGATTAGGCCTAGTCAAGTGGAATTGTCAAGAACCAATCAAATTGTTGTGAAACCTGTTGAATCTTGTTGGTAGGGGTAGGTTGAGACCCTAGAAGATGCAATATTTCATCTGAGAAGTTGGAACCCTAAGTTGAGCCCTTTGGAGGAGTTTAAGGCAAAGGGAAGACTAATGAAGTCTTATTGGTGGAAGCCACAAACCATTGAAATCTTTTGTTTCTATTAAATCATCTCATAAGTCCTGACACCTCTGCATCAAATTGGTGTGGGTGGTTGATTAGTAGGTTTTAATCAATAGAGAAAACACTATTTTCATGTATTTCAACAGAAATTGACTGTTTCTTGTAGTTGTACGGACCGTACAGACAAGGACTGGTGCCAAATTGGTTGTAAGTTATAGTCCTATCAATCACCCTCCATTTCCTTTTGGTTGCATGTATTTTAGTTTCGTTTTGCACAAGATATTGCATTTTTAGTAAAAACTGTCAAAACCCTAATTTAGGGTAACCTGTTTTCATGTTGAAATACATGAAAACACTGTTTTCATGTATTTCAACAGAAATTGATTTTCTTGAGATGTGAAAAGTCTATGTGAAGTCTGGTTTGGGTCAGAGATGTTGAAGATCCAAATATGCTTGAGTTGAAGCCATTGCATGATGAAGTTCTCTTATGAACTTGGAACATCAAATAGATTGAAACCTATTGTTGAGTAATATGTTAGTATGAAGTTGAGTTAGATGTTTTCCTCTGCATCAGATTGGTACCAGAGCTCAGAAGATTCTGAGCGTGTAGATAGAGCACCGAAGGAGGCAATCTACACCAGGAGTTCGGGATGAGCATTAGTTTTTTCTATTTGATTCTTGTTGAGAAGTTTTATGGTTGCAGGTGCAAGTTCACTCACTGTAGTAGGCAGACATGAAGGTTTGTCAAGAGGGCCAGAGGAGATGGTCCATTGCTTGTCGCCAAAAGTCTTAGGGAGAGAGGCAAGAGAGGACTCCCAGATGAGGGACAGGAGTGTTGTTGTAGCAGGAAGGAGTGGACTTCTGATGCACCTTGGAGGCAGCCCGTCAAACTCCATTAATAGGAGTCACAGTTGGAAGGTAAAGAGGAAGCAGAGGAGGCATCAAGTCAGGGTTGAAGACATAAAGAGGCAAAAGTCATTTGAAGCAGACCACACAACTCTTGGGACAAGAGTTTTCTTCATGCTAAGGAGTATGGTGCAAGAGCACCTTGGCAAATCAAAGTTGTCCTAGACAAATCTTTAATTTTTGGTTAAATTTGTAATGATTTAATATTGTATTGAGGTCCATCAAGTCATCTTTCATGTGTTAAGATCCTAGGAGGGGTCTAATGTTTAAGTCTTATGACAAGTTGTCATACAAAATGGAAAATCCCTAAAAATGTATCTTTCAAAAATGTAAAATGAGGAAGGTGAAGGGTCACCTTGTTCCAATTCATTGGAAGGAAGTGGAAACTGAAGAGACAAATGAGGAATGCCTTTATTAAGGCCTTGTAACATCCAAATAAGGTGTGGGTGGTTGATTAGTAGGTTTTGATCAATAGAGAAAACACTGTTTTCATGTATTTCAACAGAAATTGACTATTTCCTGTAGTTGTACGAACCTGTACGAACAAGGATTGGTGCCAAATTGGTTGTAAGTGATATTCCTATCAGTCACCCTCCATTTCCTTTTGGTTGCATGTATTTTGGTTTCGTTTTGCACAAGATATTGCATTTTTAGTAAAAATTGTCAAAACCCTGATTTAGGGTAACTTGTTTTGGGAAAAATGCCATAACTTTTGTTTCCACTGTTAGATCTTTATGTAACTCAGGGAAAATGTCTGTAACTATGTTATCTACAATCTGATTGAAGCGATTGACCTCATTTTGTGTTGTGTGGAAGTTATGGATGATTGTTCGTGGCATTTCACAGTGACATTTCTGAGTTTGAACCCTTGTAGCAGAATTACCAGTCCATTTTTAGAGCACATTTTCCAAAGTAACCTATACCCATCTTAGAGTATGCTGTGGGGAGGCATAATGGGTATCCAATGCATGTCTTAGGTTGACATTTGAAGGTCTGTGCAAAAAGATAAGAGGACTGTTCTCTTTTTCTAGGGAGACAAGCCATTTAGAGGATTTGTGAAGCAAGTGCATGTTCCGGGAGTGATCTACCTTAACCAATGGGTGGGATGAGTCATTTGGTACCCCAATACAACCTTTCCATGATCATACTAGAGTTTCCTTCTACTGTTCCCACTTTTTCATAAAGGTCTTCGTTTTTGGGCTTGTAGGTGAAGTAGAACCTTGTCTAGTTCATCTATCTTTCCCCATTCAAAGTTCCTCTGCATCAGATAGTCTTGGTAGCTAGGTGTAATGGTAGGATATGTAAACAAAAGATCTTGAGGTGGACTCAAAGTTGAGGGCATTTGATCTTGTTGGCAAGGTTGACTTGTGCTCACTTGATTTATGTACAAAGAGCCATTAGGACTTGGATGTTGTTCTTGTGAAATCACTTGATTGCCTTGTGGATGGGTTTGGTAGTGCATTGGAATGGTGGCATGAGGGATTGGATAAGCTTGAGGTGGATGTTCATAGGTTGATGTGGCATTGAGTTGGTGGATAGGTGGATTAAGTTGATAGGGAGTGGATGGATATGACATGTGGCAAGATGGGTTAGGTTGGTATGGAGTGGCTAAGGTTTGATGTACTTGTCGAGCTTGACTAGTGGCTAAAAGGTGTTGGACTCTAGCTACAAAGTGTTGTAGTTGAGGTGATTGGATTGCGTGGAGTTGATCTCTTTGGATGAAGAATTGTAATGTTTCAATGGCATCTTGGTTTAGGGCTTGTGATCCTTGATAATGATTTTGGAGGAATCTTTGGAATTTGATTTATGGGTCCTCTGGTGTAAACATGTTGTCCCCCAAGTGTTTGTCTTAAGTCCTTTTTGGCAAGTGCTCGTTTAGGGATTTTGATGATGTGGCGGAAGTGATTTGGCTAGGATAGGGATGTGACTAGGATAAGTTTAGGATGGTTTGAATGACTTGGCTATGAAGGGTTGGATGATGACTAGGCTATGTTTGGGATGAAAGTGATTGGGTTTGAATGTTATTGGAAGAATGTGTAGAATGACTTGTCTTTATGTGTTTGGGTGTTTAGAACTTGATGTGGCAATATTCAAACAAATGATTATGCATATACACACATGAATCACTCACACAAGACACATAAGCAAGTTGTTAGTTTGGAGGAATGTGATGATGGTTAAGAAAGCACGTGAAGACACTTCAACAAGTCCTAGTCAAGGCAAGGCCAATATCAAAAGGAGGTTCTAGTGAAAATCTGGGGGACTGACACCCCACGAGCATCCAACAAGCTACTTAAGACTTTAACTAACCCTACTAGGAGTTTAATATACACAAGGTACACCTCCTTTCAAGCTAGCACTATATGGTGAGCACTAATACCGGTTAGACTTGGCTTTCACCTTATCCTCTAATTTTTATAGTGTACTAGATGAAAGTACCACTTGAGGTCATTCTGTTGGGGTGAGTACCTCTTTTCCCACCAAGGTAGGCCTCTCTAAGTCTAAACAAAAGCAACACAAGTAAATGTTTTTGATCTCCAAGTTCGTGTTAGGACAAGAGGAGAGAGCATACACATTTACTTGGTTACACTCGCATGGGGTTCATTAACCTTAGAAATTGAATGTGTGGAAGACAATGCAAGAAATTGTTTATTTTAAATCTCAAATCCAAATGTGATGAAAGACAATGGTTTGTTTTAACCCAATTTTTGATGTGATAGCAAACAAGTTGTTCGTTTTATGCCCAAATCGAAATGTGTTTGCAAACAAGATTGATTGAAATGAAAAGATGAAAGATAGAAATGAATGTACCTGGATTATTTTTACTTTCCAATCTATTGTATATGATTGATATTGCTGCTACTAAAGCTTCTTATGATCACCTACAACATCAAAAAATGATATTATAATGCAGGCATAAAAAATAATCTCATCAGGCAAGGAAAATTGTAATTTTAGATACATAGCCAAATTAGATTTGATTATTTCAAGACATTTTTGGTTTGAAAATTAAAAAATCAAAGAAGAGACCCTTATTAAGTTTTTGAGAGATTTCCAAAAATGTAAAGAAAACAGAAAAATTCCCTGTTTTGCACCCAAATATGCAGATTTATGAAAAAGCTATAGTCTGTAAAGATCTAATTTTTCTGCACTATATATGACCTCCAAATTAAATCTGTAAAACATAGATCTCTATTAAAATTTCAAGAGCTTTCCATAAATGTAAAAATTTCTAAAAAATTCACTGATTTGTGCCTAGAATTATGATTTTATGAAAAAAATATAAAAACATGATAACTCCCAAAAAAATGGTCATAAACCCATAATTTTTCTTCTGTAGCTTCCTTATATCATGGACAAACTTTTGTAAAAATATTGTAGAAAAATTCATAACCATTTGGAAGATATGATGAAATCTTTAAAACCTAGGGTTTTGTCCAAAAAATAGCGGATCTGTAACAAAAAGTTAATTAAACCTACGAAACTGGTGCAGGAGCACCCCTACAAGACAGGATATAGGTTAATTGTCCGCATGACAGGACATTAGTCTATTTTTAGTATGTTTGACTTCATCATGTAATAAGGTCCATTGGACCAATGCATATGTATTAGATCAGCCTAGGAGAGTGTGCAGGCAGTTAGAGATCGTGATCAGGTAGTCTGAGCTGTCCTTCTCCCAGCCGCTTGGAAGCTCCCAGCCGCTGGGAAGTGAGTTGGTAGTACTCGTAGGATTTTTCTATATATACCTTCGATCTGTTAGGGTTTAGCATATTAGTTGTGTTATGTTATGGTGTTGTGTTAGTGATTGAGTTGAGATTCAGGAGAACAGTCCAGATATTGAGAAACACTATTGTTTGACAGTATTGTAGAAACAGGACACTTGAGTTTCATTTGAATAATATCTCATCAATTGCATTATCTAGTTTTATCAGTTGTTTGTGTTTTGATTTCTATCCTGATCACAGGTTAATGGATTCTTTCAACCCTTCCACCGGTTGATTCTGTGAATCGGTGGAATGGTCATGTATGATAGTTTAGTTTGCATTTTAGTTTTCTGTTTATGCATTTCATTGTGTGAGAGATCAGTTAGTAGCATGCTATGAATCAACCTAGCATCCTCATGTGCTAGGTTCAGGAAGATAAACTGTTAAGTTTTGATCTGAAGGTGATCCGGCCCGATCATCATGTTTTCTTTGTGACATTGTGCGGTTCTGTGAGTTTGCATGCAGCGGACGGATATACAGGAGTCTGCATGTGCTTTTCCAGTCGGAGCGAATCGCATCGTCATCTGCGAGTATATCGCTATCTGGATCGGGTTATGAAGTTGACAAAAATTGCATGTTTCAAGTGCATCAGGATGATATAGGTTGGATATATACTCAGTGTGTATATCGTTGTCAGGATCATCTTTCGTGTGTGCCCATCATCCGCATATCGCTATCGTATGCGGGAGTGAAAGTTCATTTTTTTGGCTAAGTATTGAAGAGGTCATCAGGATATTGCGTGACGTCATCATCAGGTGCATGTGACGTCATCGTCATCAGGATATTGCGAATATCACCCTATGCAAGTTTATCCTGCTGTTGCTAAGTGTTTTGGCATCGGCGTAAGTCACCGGCATAAAGTTTGGTTGACATCATCAGGATGTTTCAATATGACCGGATAAGTCATATCATGATGCTGTTGTTTGTGTAGTCGGATATCGGGGTGACGTAAGCATCAAAGGAAAGGTGCTGAAGTTGTCGTCATCAGGATATCGGAGGAACAGGATATTTTATATCCTGCTGATGAAGGTGATGCTGAACATCATGATGATGAAGATAGAGTTTGGCGCTAAGTGAATAGTGATCATCAGGAGGATAATTGTGTTCGTCGAGTATTATGATGATGCTGACAGGCGAAAGGCGAAAGGCGGAGGAAGTGAACAGTAGTCAGCAGGAGGATATTTCATGCTCGTCTGAAATAGGATGATGTTGTTTGTATTAGCAGGAAATGATGATGATGATGCTAAGCCGATAGGATTTTTAACATGCCGATTGTACCAATGACTCCTCCTTCCCATTTGTAAGCTCCCGTTGCGTTTTACCTCTGCATCATAGTGGTATCAGAGCAAAGGAAGGATCTTTTGGAAAAGATAAGGATATAGCAGGATGTCAGGTGACGAAGGAACATCGGAGGTTCCGGCAAGGATGACCAACGTTGAGTTGGCAGTTCTGGTGAAGAAACAGATTGCAGAAAGCAAGGCTGTGAAGGCTCAGAATCAGGAATTGAAGGATGAGTTAGCGAAGTTGAGGAGCAGAGTAGGTTCTGGTAGAGAAGAAGATAGGGAAGAAGAATAGATCCCTAATTGGAGCGAGGAGGTCGTTCCTGCAGACCAGAGACCACTGTTGAACGCCCTCAAGGCCATGGAGAGGAGAACCATGGATGTGAAACTGGATTTGCCAGTGTTTACAGGAAAGATGGAACTGTTGTGATGTTCACAACACGCCCCATTATGCTCCTTAGCAAAATGGGGACCCCTGCTGATGTCTTGCTTTTTGCTTCTGCTTGTGTTTTTTCTGCTTCCTGGCGGTCTGGTAAAAATGAAGGTCAAGTGCATCATCATCATGATATATGATAAGGTAGGTCATCATCATGAGGTCTATTTGTCAAAGTTCATATTTTGTTTCTGTGACCTCATATTTTAAAAGAGCTTGAAATTCCATGCAGGTTTGCCTTTTACTTCACTTAAAAATTCGTCCATATGTGGAAGTTATGCATGGTCAAAGTCTTGGTCAAACCTAATATTCGCAGGAGGATCATCATATTTTTATATCCTAAGTCATGTTGACAGGATCATCATGATCTTGGTCTATCACCCGCTAAAAATCATGCAGTCGCAATATCCGAACGTCAATTTTAGGTGGTAGTTCCCTTTACCCGTCAAATGGCCTCAGGCGCATCATCAGCATCATGATTTTCTTAGGAGCGTCATATTTTATAAACTTGGTTTTGCTGTATGAGGACATCATCATCATATTTGAAACGCACCCCCCCCCCCCGACAATATCCTGAGGTTCAAATATCATGATGACATCGGCTTTAAGTCAAGGTAAGTTCCCCGTCGAAGTGGTCTTTTGTATCGCAAGCATCATCATGATAATTCAACATTACCTGATCTTATATTATCATGCTGATCACCCAGACTTAGAAAAATCCACCTTCGGCATATTTGCGTGCGCGTGTTATAATCCTATCGCAAGGTCATCATCATGATATTTGCTGAACTTCGAATTATGATGATGACGACTCCATATCATCTTGATCTTTCACGAGTCATTTGCTGAAATTCGCTAAGTGGTGGAAGCATCATCATCATAATTCGATTAAGAGGATCATCATCTTCATATCCTCCTGATCTCCGGTTAGCGAATATCATGATGATCACCCTATCTATTCAGAGGGGGTCGATATTGCATTTCTCAACAGCATGATCATATTTCACAATATCACCCTAGCGCAAATATCATGATGACCTTAACTCATCCTTGTGCTCCGAAAACAAATTATGATGATGACGTCATCATGATAAATCGATGAGGGTCATCATCATCATATGTTTTATCCTGTCCTGTAGTCAAGATCATCATGATCTTGTTTGTCCACCTGATATTTCGCAAAGTCCTCCTGCCGATGAAATACAACCTTTTGCACATATCCTGATGATCATCATCATCACATTTTCCCTTCGGCAGGATTTTTTTCCCAAACATGATCCGGTTGGCGAAATATCATGATGACGTCTTGTTTTAAGTTTAACAAAGGCCCCGGATATCATGATGACGTCATCCCGATTTGATAAACGAAGAAGCTAATATCCTGATGATCAGCATCATCATTTTTTCTTTCAACAGGATATTTTCCAAAACACAATCAGGTTCACGAAATATGATGATGACGTCTTATTCCAAGTTCGACAAAAGCCCCAAATTTGATGATGATCATCATCATCCTGATCTTTCGAGAGGGTTACCTTGGCCGCGAAAGGGTCATATTCACTTCATCATCCTGATCATGCTCCTTAGGTGACCCGATATCACAAATATCCCCCTGATCTTAACCGAACATGATGATGATGTCATCCTTAGCATTTCAATGAAGCCCGAATATCATGATGACGTCACCATCATCTTCCTTTCCTCGGCAGCATGATTATATTCATATCCTCCTATTCTTCTTCAACATGATGATGATGATGATGTTGTTCTTTTCTCCAATATGCAGAAGCGAAATATCATGATGATGAAGTATGTCGGCTAACATGTTTTTTTTGACGCACCGACAGGGATAGTCATGCCGATGGGCGGGAAATGAGGCGGTGGAATTTTAAAGCATTTTTTTTGGCGCCTCTGGCATTTTTTCGGTCAGCGATGGTTGACCCGTGAATCTTGAGCAGTCTGAATGCATTTTTTGACGCGTTTTGAGAGGATTTCTGGATCCGATTTTCTCCATCTTGCGCAGTCACCTGGGTTTAAACGATTATTTTAATTTCATGATGTTTTTATGATAAATGTGAAACTTATTGCTTGTCTTGTCTTGCAGGCTTGCAGTTGAGGAAGCAGCTGGAAAGTCAGCGCAGTGACCTCATGGAGGCAGAAGATCTGATCTCAGGAGCAAGAAGATAGAGATGAAATGCAAAAGGTCAAGGCCATTCAAGTAAAGAAGAAGGTTGTAGCTGAGGGTATTATCACAAAAGACAAACAGAAGTTATTACCCAGCTACCGGAACTTCTCAGAAGGGGCAATATTTCGCCCAGATTTGACCACTGCTCTGAGATATTTTTGAGAACTGGTTCACCTGCATTTATTGCTGTAACTAGGGGTTTGAACCAGGGGTTCAGTTAGGTTTTTTGCTGTAGTGAGGACAATCAGAATGTCTTTATATTGTGCCTCTCTACACTGTAATACTTTACAACAGGGGCTACACACAGGGATTTTAGGATTTTGCCAGAATTGTAGAGTCTTTCTGGGCATAGTTTAGAGTAGAAGAAGGAGGTCGCCTGTTTGTCTGCAGTAAGGTACGCGTGGAATGTCTGGCTGCCTTACTGTATCTGTAAAGCTTGTAAGTTCTCTGTAGTATGATCAATGAAACTAAGAGTCATTCTTACATTGTAAATCATGTATGGCTATTCGTTTCTAATACAATAGAATCTGGAGTTCTGCATCTATCTTCTGAGTGTTCTCCTGCTCTTCTTTGTGTTTTGAAATATCTTCTTTGAGAGCTTGCAATTTTAAATGTATGTTTGTGAAAATGCTCAGAACTTACATTTAGGGTTTTTACTGTGGATTTGATCAAACTACTGTGGTATTTACATAGTGCATAACAGAAACACTTAGATCCTTCTATAGATTAAGTGAGGTATAGATTAGATCTTTCTAACTTTTCCCAACCCATCTGAAATATTTAGCTGAAAACGTAGAAATCTAAAGGAAATTGTCTCAAATTTGAAGAAGCATGCATAACAGAGCTATAAGTAGACAGTTTTCATAAATAGATAAAGAAGAAAGCTGCAAAAAATCCAAGAAAACCCTCTGAAACTTGCAGCCCGGTATCACTTGTATGCAAATGAACAGAATACTTGTTGAAATCTATGACCTCTTTGCATATTCTTAGTCCAGTAAACCACAAAACAAACCTAAACTACGTAAGGCCCCTTGAACATTACAGCTTCACATTGACCAACTAAACTTGACCAACCAAACCATTGTAGACTTGGGATTAGTTGAATCACCAAATGATTCCTTCTTGTCTTTCAAGTATAGTTTCAGTTCATTTTATGTGAATTTTAACTTATTGTTATGATTGCATCAAAACAGTCATCAACAGTTTTCTGGCGCTAGAAGGAGGGCCAGAAGGCTGTATATCGCAATCATCAACAGGAACCTGATTCAGTGATGGAGTGGATAGACTGCTTGAACAATTTCTTTGAAACAGAGGAGATACCAGAACAACAGAGGGTGAAGATAGCCCAGTCAAAAATGAAAGAAGCTGCCTTGACATGGTGGAATTTCGTCCAAGATGATAGAGTACAGGAAGGAAAGCGTAGAGTCGCTACATGGAAGAAGATGATGGCATTAGTAAAGGAAGCTTATGTCCCATTGGATTACAGTATCCAATTACACAAGAGGAAGCAAAACCTGAAGCAGAAGGAGCTAGATGTCAGCTCATATACAGAAGAATTCATGAAACTTTGTATGAAAACAAAGGTAAAGGAAAGTGAAGAAGAGAAGGTAGCCAGATACCTTAATGGATTGAGGTTCAACATTCAGGAAGATTTAAGTCTGCATAATCCAGATACAGTTCAGAAATGCTTTCAGTTGGCATTGAAAGTGGAAGAGAAGTTAAAGAGAAAACAAGAACAACACAATAGAGGAAGA
The DNA here is from genome assembly GCA_027924645.1 of Cunninghamia lanceolata. Classification (NCBI taxonomy): domain Eukaryota; kingdom Viridiplantae; phylum Streptophyta; class Pinopsida; order Cupressales; family Cupressaceae; genus Cunninghamia; species Cunninghamia lanceolata. Next base: position 959,558 of record BSBN01001057.1, read on the forward strand.
GGAAGACAACAAAGAGGTGGAAGAGGTCCTTTTAGAGGCAGAGGACATGGACAGGGATATCAAGGAGAATCCAGTCATGACAATAGTAAGGGAAACAATAGTCAGAACCAGAGGGAAAATTATAGTCAGCAAGGAAACTTCAGAGGTAGAAGACCTTTCAGAGGAAGATCCCAGGGCAGAGGATCGATCAGATGTTATAACTGTAACAAAGAAGGCCATATAGCCAGCAGATGTCCAGAAAAGGCCACAAGCTCAACAGGAGAAAGGAGAACAAATCTGATCCAAGAACCTAATAATCAAAGTATGACAGGATCTACTTCTTTTCAGAGTGTGAATGCTCCTGATAATTATGGATACCCAGAAAGTGGAGAGTCTCTAATGATGAGAAGAACAGTGACTACCATGAAGGTACCTGACAAAGAATCCCCTCAAAGAAAGTCTCTTTTCAGGACTATTTGCAAAGCAGGAGGTAAGGCATGTAAAGTTTTGATTGATTCTGGCTCTACTGAAAATTTTGTGTCTGAACACATGGTGACAAAGCTTAAGCTCAGGAGATTGCCTCACCCATCCCCATATAAAGTCTCATGGCTTACCCAAGGTCAGCAGACAACTGTAGAAGAGCAGGCTTGGGTAGAATTTCAAATTGGAGCATATAAAGATAAGTTGTTGTTTGACATTACCAAGATGGATGCTTGCAATCTTTTATTTGGTAGACCATGGCAGTATGATTTGAAGGCACAACATGATGGTGTTAGAAATACCTATAAAATCACTAAAGATGGTAAGGATATAAAGTTACTACCATTAACAGAGAAAGAGGAGAAATCTAAAGGAAAAGAGGTGAAGGTAATGCTGATGGAAGGTAAACAGTTCATGAAAGAAGTAACAGCAGAAGGTGCAGTTGCATATGCCCTAATCCCATGTATGAGGGTGAATAAAGAACAGCAGCAAGAAGTCAAGGAAGAGAAGAAGCAAAGGTTCATAGACCCAGCTATCCAAGAGCTATTGGATAAGTACAAAGGTGTCATCTCAGAGGGAATGCCAAGATCCCTACCACCTGTCAGAGATATCAGTCACTGCATAGACTTAATTCCAGGGTCAACACTGCCAAACAAAGCAGCCTATAAGCTAACTCCAGAACAGAATGCAGAAGTAGCCAGACAAATTGAAGAATTATTGGATTCAGGTCTGATTGGGAAAAGTTTAAGTCCATGTGCAGTACCATCTGTACTAGCACCAAAGAAGGAAGGTACTTGGAGGCTTTGCACAGATTCCAGAGCTATTAACAAGATCACAATCAGGTATAGGTTTCCAATCCCTAGGATAGAGGATTTACTTGACTGTTTGGGAAGTGCTAAGTATTTTACAAAAATAGATTTGAAAAGTGGATATCATCAGATCAGGATTAGACCAGGAGATGAATGGAAAACAATATTCAAAACTAATGAAGGGTTATATGAGTGGAAGGTTATGCCTTTTGGTTTATCTAATGCACCTAGTACTTTTATGAGGTTGATGAATGAGGTTTTGAAAGAGTTCATTGGTAAGTTTGTCATAGTATATCTAGATGACATTCTGATTTTCAGCAACACAAAAGAAGAACATCTCAGACACATAGATTTGGTTCTTAAGAGGTTACATGAAGAGCAGCTGATGATAAATTTAGATAAGTGTTTGTTCATGAAAGAGGAGATCACATATTTGGGTTTTGTCATTTCACAAGGACAGTTACAAATGGATAAGGAGAAGGTAAGTGCCATATTGTCTTGGCCAACCCCACAGACTATGAATGATGTCAGAAGTTTCCATGGGTTAGCAACCTTCTACATGAAGTTTATAAGAGGGTTTAGTCATATTTGTGCACCCATGCTTGATACCATCAAAGGAGGACAGAAGTGCAGATTTGTTTGGACTCAAGGAGCAAATGATTCTTTTGAAACATTGAAGAAGAAGGTGGCACAGCAGCCAGTCCTTAGACTTCCAGATTTTAACAAAATCTTTCAGGTAGAATGTGATGCCAGTCACATGGCCATTGGAGCAGTACTCAGCCAAGAAGGTAGACCTATTGCATTTTTTAGTGAGAAGCTCAATGATGCTAAAAAGAGGTATTCCTCATATGATTTGGAAATGTATGCTTTAGTCCAGTCACTCAAGAAATGGAGGCATTACTTGATGCCAAAGGAATTCATAGTATTCACAGATAACCAGGCTCTGAGTTTCATAAACAGCCAGGAAAAGCTGAACCACAGACACATGAAATGGGTAGAAACCTTACAAGCTTTTACTTTTACATTGAAGCATAAGAAAGGAGTCAAGAATAAAGTTGCAGATGCTTTGAGCAGGAGAGTTCTAACAGTCAACCAGATTCAGTTAGAAAGTGTTGGCATTGATTCACTAAAGACCATGTATGAGTCTGATGAAGATTTTGGAGAAATATATCATGTATGTACTTCTTTTGGGGAGAAATATCATGCTGAATTCTCTGAATTTTTTATTCAGGATGGATTGTTGTTCAAAGGTGGATAGTTATGTATTCCAAGGTGTTCTATGAGGTTAAATATCATCAAGGAGAAACATTGTGGAGCTATGGCAAGTCATTTTGGTCTAGATAAGACTCTTGATCTTGTCAGAAGACATTACTTTTGGCCTAAGTTACAATCAGATGTCAGAAAATTTGTGGAGACATGTGTGATATGTCAGAAAGCTAAAGGCAGGTCAACTAATGTAGGTTTATATCAGCCCTTACCCATTCCTTCCAGACCATGGGAAATCATAAGTATGGATTTTGTCTTGGGTTTACCAAGGACAAGGAAAGGATTTGACAGTGTTTTTGTTGTAGTGGATAGATTCAGCAAAATGGCACATTTCTTGCCATGCAAAACCACTGCTGATGCTTCATACATTGCAGATTTATTTTTCAAGGAGATTGTCAGAATCCATGGATTGCCATTGAGAATAGTGTCAGATAGGGATGTGAAGTTTATTGGTCACTTCTGGAGAACTCTTTGGAGGAAATTTGGAACAAATTTGTCTTTTTCCTCTGCATATCATCCTCAAACGGATGGACAGACTGAAGTAGTGAACCGTTCCTTAGGGAATTTGCTTAGATGTTTGACAAAACAACATGGAGAAAAGTGGGATAATATTCTATCTCAAGCTGAATTTTCCTATAATGATACTGTCAATAGGAGCACAAGGAAATCACCTTTTCAGATAGTTTATGGTATGCATCCAAGAGGAATTTTGGAATTGAGAGATCTACCTACAGTAGACCCTGTTAGTGCAGAAGGAGAAGCTTTTACAGAAGCCATAAAAGAGGTTCATGATCAAGTCAAGACCCAACTACAGCAAACCACCTTGAAGTACAAGGAATATGCTGATAAAAAGAAGAAGGATGTACAGTTTGATGTTGGAGATTTGGTATGGGTTCATTTGAAGAAGGACAGACTTCCTAAGGGAAAATATACTAAACTTATGCAAAGAAAAGTTGGACCATGTCAGATTTTGCACAAGCATGGACAGAATGCTTATGAGATACAACTCCCACCTGATCTTGGTTTGTCCCCTATATTCAATGTATGTGATTTAACTCCATACAAGTCTTATCCAGATGCAGATCAGGATCTCCTACATGATACAATTGATGATGACATTCCCAAGCATGATCCTCCACAGTTGCAGAAGGTTTTGGACACCAGAGTGGTCAAACAGACCAGGAACAAACAGTACTTGGAGTATCTAGTCTCTTGGAAGGGAAAACCTAATTCTGAAGCAGTATGGATGACTGAAGAGCAGATCCAGAAACATGGTGCAGATCTTCATACTCTCATCTCAAGTGGACTTGAGATTTCTTCTTCTGGGGAGTATGGTGCAGGAGCACCCCTACAAGACAAGATATAGGTTAATTGTCTGCATGACAGGACATTAGTCTATTTTTAGTATGTTTGACTTCATCATGTAATAAGGTCCATTGGACCAATGCATATGTATTAGATCAGCCTAGGAGAGTGTGCAGGCAGTTAGAGATCGTGATCAGGTAGTCTGAGCTGTCCTTCTCCCAGCCGCTTGGAAGCTCCCAGCCGCTGGGAAGTGAGTTGGTAGTACTCGTAGGATTTTGCTATATATACCTTCAATCTGTTAGGGTTTAGCATATTAGTTGTGTTATGTTATGGTGTTGTGTTAGTGATTGAGTTGAGATTCAGGAGAACAGTCTAGATATTGAGAAACACTGTTGTTTGACAGTATTGCAGAAACAGGACACTTGAGTTTCATTTGAATAAGATCTCATCAATTGCATTATCTAGTTTTATCAGTTGTTTGTGTTTTGATTTCTGTCCTGATCACAGGTTAATGGATTCTTTCAACCCTTCCACCGGTTGATTCTGTGAATCAGTGGAATGGTCATGTATGATAGTTTAGTTTGCATTTTAATTTTCTGTTTATGCATTTCATTGTGTGAGAGATCAGTTAGTAGCATGCTATGAATCAACCTAGCATCCTCATGTGCTAGGTTCAGGAAGATAAACTGTTAAGTTTTGATCTGAAGGTGATCCGGCCCGATCATCATGTTTTCTTTGTGAAATTGTGCGGTTCTGTGAGTTTGCATGCAGCGGACGGATATACAAGAGTCTGCATGTGCTTTTCCAGTCAGAGCGAATCGCATCGTCATCTGCGAGTATATTGCTATCCGGATCGGGTTATGAAGTTAACGAAAATTGCATGTTTCAAGTGCATCAGGATGATATAGGTTGGATATATACTCAGTGTGTATATCATTGTCAGGATCATCTTTCGTGTGTGCCCATCATCCGCATATCGCTATCGTATGCGGGAGTGAAAGTTCATTTTTTTGGCTAAGTATTGAAGAGGTCATCAGGATATTGCGTGACGTCATCATCAGGTGCATGTGACGTCATCGTCATCAGGATATTGCGAATATCACCCTATGCAAGTTTATCCTGCTGTCGCTAAGTGTTTTGGCATCGGCGTAAGTCACCGGCATAAAGTTTGGTTGACATCATCAGGATGTTTCAATATGACCGGATAAGTCATATCATGATGCTGTTGTTTGTGTAGTTGGATATCGGGGTGACGTAAGCATCAAAGGAAAGGTGCTGAAGTTGTCGTCATCAGGATATCGGAGGAACAGGATATTATATATCCTGCTGATGAAGGTGATGCTGAACATCATGATGATGAAGATAGAGTTTGGCGCTAAGTGAATAGTGATCATCAGGAGGATAATTGTGTTCGTCGAGTATCATGATGATGCTGACAGGCGAAAGGCGAAAGGCGGAGGAAGTGAACAGTAGTCAGCAGGAGGATATTTCATGCTCGTCTGAAATATGATGATGCTGTTTGTATTAGCAGGAAATGATGATGATGATGCTAAGCCGATAGGATTTTTAACATGCCGATTGTACCAATGACTCCTCCTTCCCATTTGTAAGCTCCCATTGCGTTTTACCTCTGCATCAGAAACTCAAAAATGGGGGTTAGATGAATGCAAATTTTTACTACAAAAACTTGCAAAAATGATCAATCAAAGTGAGTCCCACCGGGTGTGCCAAAATGTATATCAAAAAATTTGGATTTGCAAATGCAAACGATCAAACAATGAAATGCATAACCTAAACCCAAATCATTCAATACCTCAAAGATGCAAGATGAATTGTTTGATTGATTTGATATGTTGGTTTCTCACAATTCGGCAGCATAACATTTGCATAGGATTGAGATGATAGATGATGGAAGATGATGATGATAGATGTAAAGGCTCTAATATGATTTCAATAGCATAAGGATACTCCAACTCAATACCTCTTTGCAAATGTCTTGCGAGGGGGTTGACTTATAGGAAAGGCTTGGTTCAAATGGATGGTTGAGATTAAAAAGCTAAATGATTGATGTGGATGGCTAGTATTGATTAGTTGTTCCCACTCTTCAAGGTAGTTGTAGTCATGTGACAAGTGTACAAAGGAGAAGCATAGGGCTCATGTGTGACCATGTACACAAATACTTTTATTTAATAGGTTTATATCTGATGGTGTACACAAATACTAAAATTAGGTCCCATTAGTTGTACATATGAAGGATTTTAAATGAAAGTTGTACTACCACACATGATTCAATTGAGAAATGGACAAGTGTTGAAATGTGATAAAAGGTGAGGACTTAATTCAAATCAAATATTTGGATTAGTTGGGATATGTGAGGGAAATTAATTAAATAAATAAAATTTATTTAATTAATTTGGAAGATGATTAGGATAGGACCTGGATATGAATGGGAAATTAATTAAATAAATAATATTTATTTAATTAATTGGAAAGTGGGATTATGAATGTGAAATTAATTAAATAAATAAAATTTATTTAATTAATTGGCTAAGTGGGATAATGATGGGATTAAGATGGGATTTTACTTAAATAAATAAAATTTATTTAATTAATTGGCTTAATGGGATAAGTGGGATTAAGAGTAGGATTAGGACAAAATGCTACATGATGTCTAAGTAATGTTTTTGACTAGGTGTTGCAAGACATGGACAAATTTGAGACAATTTTGGGTGTCTACACATATCTTCTCTTATTGACTTGAGGAGGACAATGTTCTCTCTTATGAAGCCCTTGTCTTGCCTTTCGTATTATGGAGGGTTTTTCCTTGACTGGGTTAAGGAGGAGGTAAATTGACGTAGTCATGGATAGGGTCTAATGAAGTAAAATCTATTCATGCAACCAAAATGTAGAAGAAAAATACTAAAAAGGGTACATAACAAGAGAAAGTTTAGAGAACATATAAGATGGCATAGATCATATTATTATCAAATGCTTTGAAATGACAAGTCATTACAAATCTCAACAACAAGTGTACATCCTTGTAGGATATATACCCATTATAATAGTTTAGAGCCCAAAACACCCTATTTGAATCTATCTCCTCTATGCTTTACCCTCTTTCTAAGGAATTAGTCCTCTATTTATAGTGGAATTTTTAAGGAATAGGTTATTGTTGACAATAATTAGTGACTCTTCTCCTACAAATCCTCTTTAGACAAACATAAAATATTACACTAGGCATTTTACTCAAATTATGGTGTGAACTCTTAAAGTAGGTCTCATTAAACATTCCAACATGCTCCAACTTTGCACAAGAATTTTTTTATCAAGATATTATGTGGAGATATGTGTTTGCATTCAACAATCCTAATGCTAAAATATCATAGCAAGAAGCACAACTATGGTTGTTTCTGGTAAATATTATCGATCACTAGAACATGGTGCAAGTCAAACTAGGCTCTTTGTTAAGAAGAATGCTTCTAGAGGAAAGAAAAGTATGCGTGTAGATCTCAAAAAATGTTTCAAACTAAAGAAAATAGAGAAAAAATATTTTTTTATGATGCAAGATTGCCCAACCCCTAAGATGCTACGACATTAGACTCATGTGGTAATAAAATTTTGAGCATGATGCTCAAAATTAATGAAGTGAGGAATGTTGTTGTGGCCACCACAACCAATCCACTTCATTTCTAGTGATATAGGTATCACCCTTCAATCCCCTTCCCTTCCATTGAAATAGATACTCCTTGGATTACTTTTGTTTAGTTCTTCTACTTAGGTAGTCATTGATAATTTTCTTTATCTCATCTTGTCAGCTCTCAAGCACTTGTTGTCCCCAATATTGTCCTACAACGATGATAAATTCTTCTCCATATATTTTAGTAGATACCATTAGTTTACAAATTGATGCACCAAAAAGAAAGTGGTAAAAATTATGATTGAATTGATGGATGAAGAGATGTACAATTGTATATAAATTCTGATTGATTTCATAGATGTATTCGCTTTGCAATATTTATATATGCCATGATTAGATCAAGATATTGTTGTTCATAACTTGATCACTAAACTAGATGCAAAACCAATCTCAATGTAGGATCTATCAAACTACTAGATTATTGAACATTGATATCAAGCATAGTCATGATGTTGGGAAAGAATAATAATTATGTGTGAATATACATTAACATTAGAGACATTAATAAATATTTCCATCTAAATTATTTTCTTCTCTCATCTATAAACTAGATTGTCAATTCTATAGTTCGTTACGAAATATTGTTTCCCATTGATAGTTTCTTTAGGTATAATCAAATCGATATTGTATAAGCCCATAAAAATCAAATGATATACATGTCATGCCATGGGGAACCTTGTGCTATGTGGCAATTCCCTTTAGGCTGAAAAATGCTAGGGATGCATACTATAGGGCTATGATATGCATTTTTATCACCTTACAATAGACATAGTAGAACTACTATAAAATTTTGAAAGAGAGAAAATTCTATTGTAGTGTTGTAAATTGTTGATGCGGGCAATTTGCACTATGTTTAGCACTCTTGTGGTATGCAGACCTATGTTGAAGGAAGAATGAGTTTTGAAGAAGATGTTGACTCTAGGTGTTATCCTCCAACAACAAGCCCTGAAAGGACCAAAAGCACCTAGACATTAGTGTCCAAGTGCTAGTGGCCTTGTCAAGCTCTAGGTGATACACTTTATCACCTTTTCTTGAAAAGTTTTCTTGAAAATGAATTGGAATGCATATATAAACAAGTCTTCCTATCACATTAAAAAATATTAAGCAACATTAGGATTTCAAGTGATATTCAAGTTATCCATAAAAGTTTTGTATTGTCAATGTTATGTAGATTTATGTGAAGCTCTCTATTGCAGATTTATGAAATTATTATAGGTTCTAGAGGAAGCTTCTTCCTCCATCATCATCCTTGTGGTGATCTTGCATTGTTACACCAAGTCTTACTAGGGTTCCATGTTCTAGTAAAGGTGCTTTATTACAAAATTCATTTTTATATTAGATTTCAACTCTATTCTTTAAGAACATGGGCTCTTTATCATCATAATCTTGGTTGCTATGGAGGTGGGAGCACCATTCATGAGGTTTGACTAAGGAAAGCACATAAAATGACCAAAACCTTTTTTTCTCTTATGTTTATGCATATTAATGAATATAAAAAATAGGTATATTAGATCGAGGGACAAATTGATGAACACATATCCTAACTCTTGGAAGCCACCTTCAAAGGGCCCTAAATCCTAGGAAACATATGCCTGGGTGTGATAGTCCTCCCAGATCTACCCTACTTTTTGGTAGTGGTCCCCTACAGTCCTGTACTACTCACTTTAGGTCCTTATTTCTATGTTTTTAGTTAGATAAGGTATGTAACTTCTATTTTGGCATGTTTCATCATTAGGAACACTCAATCTAACATATTATCTCAATCTCTTTGATTACAACAAAGGAACAGAACCTCTATAGTTTGGCTCTCCTTTAGGGTTGTAGCCAAGCTCAGTTTACATTCCAATGTTTGATCTAAAGATTGGCTTAATTAGTATATGATTGAGTAGGTCTATCTTTTTTCATTAAATATATTGGTAAACCTAATGTGTTTTATGCTTTTGTAGTCTTCTTTCCTCAGATCTAATCTATTATTTGTCCTAGATCTGATTAGTTAATGATTTAATTAGATAGTAAACATTTATACATATTGATTGTCTTTATTGGTTTCTCAAATGATTAGACATTTATCACATATATGTATTCATAATGTTAATCATTTGAAAACATTGATTCATTTACAAAACTAAAGAAAAACTTTTTCTTCCATCACATCATTTCATATTCCATCTTATCAATACTTTCCTCTATAAAAGTATTTTGTGTGTCATAAATTTTCTAAATTCTTTTATGAGTTTTATGATTCGGTGTCCTAAATCCAACATCCTTGTGAATAGAAGTTATATAATTATAGGCTCTAGTGCTTTAAATAGCTTTGATGTTAACACATTAGAATCTGATATTGCTAACTTATTCACACATGGAAGTTCAACATCTTTAGACCACATTCCTACTTTATCTATGATATCTAAAATAAAAAATTCTCATGACTCTATAGACATAGACAACCTGATGGCTCATGTCCCTAAAACACAAATTCAAAAACTAGACACTGACTTGGCTCATTTTTTAGTAATTTATGTACATGGAAAATTTAGCTGAGGAAGTTGTACCTCTTATTGAAGTTCTAAGAAATTTGTTGCTCAAATATCAAGAAGGTATAGAAATTTTATGTAGATTAGCTCACATAGTGGATCTAACACATTATGTCGTCAGCTAGTTGCACAAAAATGATCACTAATAGGCCCATAATGTATAATATAACTGAATGTGCCAATCCTTTTACTGTTTGTTAATAGTCTTTTGTAGAATATGTCCAATAATTTTGTCTGAATCTTTTGCTTGGCTATTTGATTGAGCGTAATAAGGTGTAGAGAAGCAATGTTGAATATGGTATTTTTTGAGAAATTTCTTCACATCCTTGTTCTTAAATGGTGTACCATTGTCACAAACGAGGGAGGAAGGTATTCCAAATTAAGAAATAATGTTATCTTGTATAAATTGACAAATTACGTCAGAAGTCATGGATCATAAGGGGACAGCTTTGACCCACTTTGTGAAGTAATATGTTGTAGTAATGATAAATGTATGCCCTTGAGAGGAGGGTGGAGAGATTTTGCGAATTAAGTCTAAGCTCCAAATAGAAAATGACCAAGGTGAAACTTGGGCACGAAGTTCTTGAGCGAGAGATCGGATTAGGTGTTTATGTTGTTGATATTGCAGGCATCTCTTGACATAAGTGAAGGAATCTTGTTCCATGTGCTTCAAATAATAACCCATTCATAACAATGTTTGTACCAATGATTTTCCCCCAAAATGCCCTCCATAAGCACTAGAGTGAGCTTCTTATAAAGCTATTGGAATCTTTGAATTAGTTAAACATCAGAGTAAAACTCCATTATAGCTTCATCTATATAACACATTTGACAAAATGATGTATCACACTGCTAGTTTATGATGTAGAGGCACTAGGATAGGTAGAGGTCTTCATAAATAGACAAGGTTTTCATTACACTCTAAAACCCAAATTCAAAGGTCAACTTGAAAAAGTGGGAAGAAAAGTTAGTGGTTCTAAAATCATCATGGAAAGTTTGATTTGGCATGTCGTGGGACCCATCCAAACCATTGGCAAAGGCAGAACAACCTTGGTTTTGATACTTCCTTCTTTAGGCCTCTAAATCCCTTGTAGCCCTCCAAACAGAGACAGTCAGCAATATCTTTTGACTCAAGCCTGCTAACTCAAATCTTAGACAATCTAGAGATACCCATTTGGACTCCTCATGACATATTTCAAAATGGGTATGGGTTGTTTTGGATAGTATGGTCCAACCTATAACCCCTCCTAGTGACCTAGAGCCCCAATTAGGCCAAATTTGTGAAGTAGCCACCCTTGAATAGAACTAACAAACTCTCTAGACCCCTTAGACACTTCACATGGGTGGTAACACAATGGATTTTAGGGTTTTTCTGGTCCCATAGCTGACTGTTCATGAATTACCCTATGTTGTTGCTCTTTTCACACTCCTAACACATGGTTTTGCTAGGGCCTTTCACATAAACTACAACAAATCCCCTACTCTGCCCAAAACATTTGCAAAATACATTGAAACAACATCAAAATAGTCCATCCCACTGATCTATGTGGTTCTACATCAATGGAATGGAGAAAAAAATGTATGAATTACAGTCAAAACCCTAAGGTAGGGTTTCACAAACTAGTTTCAGAAAAATCTAATTATCTATGCAATATAGAAGCTTCAAAAACTCAAACCAAGTGTATTGGAATCTTGACTCACCCTATCAACTTTCCATCACCATGATTTTCCACAATCTATCCGTACAGGAGTGTGGTACAGCCTATAGCAGCGAGTTACACAGAAATGGGCAGAAAAACTGTGGTTTTGTTGTTATTTTCTTCACCAAATGACTTCTCTTGGCACAATGATCATGGGTAGGGCTTTAATAAGCCTATCATAACACCTTGGAACAGATAGAGGGTAGTTTTGGTTGATGGGAGGACTGGTAAACTATATCCAAGCACCGAACTGCACTGTTTGTTAACTGCAGCAACTAATTACAAAGTTTGACATAGGCATTAGTTGTGGTTTAGACTTAACATTGCCTTCAAACATGTTTACAATGTAATTAAGCCTTGGACTAGGCATTAGACTTCTTGACATTACCTTATATGCCTTAGTAAGGCTTACAATCATGAAGACTACCTCCTTTTACAATGCATGATGCTATGACTGTCTATTACACCTTATGACTGCTCCATTATAACATGACATCAACAAGAGATGTTTTTGGACATGGTCCTTATTACAAGCATGAGAATGGTCTTCCAAGACCTTATTACAACATGAACAAACATGGAACAAACAAAAATAATCATGGATCTTCATGATCCTCTTGGTGCTCCTGCACCAGTTTACATAGACGGATTCAAGCATTCTTGGATATTCAATTAGGAATGGTTCCATCATGCAAATAATTGAATATATAGGAGAACCATTCATCAGTATATGTATTACCATAGAGTTCTAAATTCTCAATTATAGGATCATCAATTATTAGTGTTTTAAGATTATGAATGACAAAGGTAAATTCCTCAGGAGAATCATCAGAGGATATAAGGGAAGCTGCGCTTGCCATTGGATCTACATGTTGATTGTCTTTCCTGGGAATAGTATTTATTAAAAATAATGTGAATTATTTTAAGAGTGATATTGAGATAATTTGTCATCCTTAGTTTGATATGATCTAGTTATTTGTCATACAATTAGTTGTGAATCATCGTATATTGTAATATTTTTAATATTAAGAGACAAGGCGGCATGAAGCCCTATGATAAGAGCTTCATATTCAGCCATGTTGTTTGTGCATGAGAAATCTAGGTAGTAAGCCATAGGAATCAGCTTACCTACAAGGGACATTAATATAACACCAGCACCAAAGCCAGTTCGACATATTGATCCATCAAAATATAATTCCCATTTATCATCCTCAATAATTGTTAAAATTTTGTCATCAGGAAATATGTCCTAATGTTATGTAGTAAAAGGTGATGGTGCATCAGCTAACTATTCAGCTAATGCTTGCCCTTTTATTGCTTTCTAAGGAATGAACTTAAGATCAAACTCTATTAACAACATAACTAATTTAGCAAGCCCATGTAACAAATCTATTTTTTCAAACAGGTGTTTCAAAGGGTCAAATTTTACCATCACATGTATTTGAACATTTAAGAGATAATGTCTAAGCTTCTACATTGTAAACACTAAAGCTAAGAAATGCTTCTCAATAATAGTATATTACACCTCATATTCAAGCAAAGTTCAGCTGATATAATATACAATGCATTCTTTTCCTTCATCATTATGTTTTGCTAACAAAGCTACAAGGGCATTATTAGACACTGAGATATACAATAGAAAGGGTTTATCAGGAACCATGAGCTGTAGAATGGGAGGCTTAACCAAATAGGCCTTTAAATCTTTAAAATATTTTTGACACACCAAGTTCCATTAAAAATTTGAATCCTTATTTAGTAATTGCGTAAAAGGGTGAGTCCTATCGTGAGTTGTGAAATAAATCGGTGTATGGTCTGTATCTTCCCTTCCAAACTATGAAGTTGGGATATGGTCTTAGGTGTTGGTATATTAACAATTGCATCTATCTTCTTCATATCCACTTCAATTCCATGATTGGAAACAATAAACCCTAATAGGTTTCCACTGTCCACACCAAAAACACACTTACGAGGATTTAATCGCATGTTCTATTTCCTTATTGACTTGAATATTTGTCAAAGACTCATAGCATGATCTTGATGACAAATGGACTGCACCAAGATTTCATCGACATAATCTTATAAAATATTGTGCATGTAATCATGAAATATAAGGGTCATTGCATGTTGGTAAGTAGCCCCTGCATTCTTAAGTCCAAATGGAATGACTACCCAACAAAATGTACCCCAAGGTGTTATAAAAGTTGTTTTGTATTGATCTTGAGGATTAATTAAAATTTGATTATATCATGAAAACCCATCCATAAAAGATAGTAATTCATGGTTGGCTATAGAATTGACAATCATATCAATGTTAAGAAGTGGAAAATTATCTGTCAAAGATGCAAGGTTCAAATCTTGAAAGTCCATACACATTCTTATACGACCATTGGGTTTACTGATTATGACAATGTTTGAGATCCAAGGTGAATAATCAATAGGGTGAATAAAGCCATCTTGTAGAAGCTTTTCTATCTCCACTTTGACAAGAAATGCAACCTTAGGATTCATCTTATGAATATTTTGTGTAAACATCTTAGCATTTAGTTGGAAGATAATATTATGTGTTACAATCTAAGGATCAATACAAGGCATGTTTGAATAGTTCCAAGAAAATAGTTCATAGAATTCATGTAGTAACTTAGTTATTTCTTCTTTATCTTCTATATGTAAACAATCACCAATAGGGATAACCTTTTTAGTATTATCTTTATCCATGAAAACATCAACAGTCATTCCATTGAGCAAAGTATTGTGGTCTAAGAGATTAGGTGATTGTGGTAGGTCTTCAATTTTTTCATCAGACTTTAGAGTGGCATTTATTATGCTAGTAGTTTTCCCAAAATATGCAATATTGTTCAAATAGTAAGGTAGGCCACGCTTATGATTGTAACAAGGAATATTTATATAAGCAACTAAGAATTCCATTTTCGCTTCATCTATTGAAAAGACATCTAAAGGAATCACTTTTGGAGGAAAATTAGTGTCGGTCATCTAAGGAAATATCAAGTTAAGTGTTTATATTGTATTCACGTTAAGAGTGGGATGTCTACAAGATTTAGATTCCTTGAAAGGATTATATCCATTGCCACTTTGTAGGAGTCAAGGACAACACTGAGAGGGGGGGTGAATCAGTGTTGTGTGAATTTTCAAATCTTTTTCAAACTTTGACTTGGAGAGCATAAGGAGAGAAAGTAATCATTGAATTGTCAAACACATATGCACATAACTTTGTCAAACACATATGCACATAACTAAGAATGATAAACAAAACTCATGAGTAAAACATACAACCATAGAAAGATGACCAATATGAATCAAGACACAAGAATTACTGGAGTGGAAAACCCTCTCTGGGTAGAAAAACCACTCATGAAGTGCCTCACTGGCTTAACTTTGAAAACATCTTACAAAGCCTCACTGGCTGAATATTATGTCTCACTGACTATTGAGGTCTCACTGACCTACAAGCCTCACTGGCATACTATTTAGAAGCACCAGGTTCAAGGAGCACCAACCCCTATTACAGAACAAACTGAAAACACAAATTTAGAGGGTTTCTCTGTTTCAATACATAACTTTTATTCTCTCTTATGTGTTCAAATGGTCATTCCATTCAAAAATCAATTCTTCATCTAGATATGCTCAACAACACTACTTTTCTCTGTATATTTCATCTCTGCCTTACCAGTCATACAATCAATGCACCTGATTATTATTGCAATTGCATATTGTCTTTTTGATCACCTTGTCAATCTCTGTATCTGTATTTGATCCCTGTCAGTTCATCATAGATCTGTACAACATCACTCCACTCATCTTGTTAATCCACAAGACACTTTAATCAAAGCATATGTAATGTCATTAAATAAAATCTGAATATCTTTCACAACCCATCACAATGCACTTTTCTAAAAAACCTTTCATATTCTCTTCTCTATATTTAAAACAAAATATCTTCCCGTCAATTCTATGCATTAAAAAATCTTTTGATCTTCCTCTTCTCTGTACATGATCCTTCATATTCTTTTTTAAAAAAAATCACTGGATTGCTTAATTTTTCATCTCAAAAATGAATAGCCTTCTCAAATTGATTCACCTGCAAAAGATTTTTCATATTCCTCTGTATAAATATTTTCACCTTCTCATTTCAATCCCTGCATGATGTTTCATATTCTCCAAAATACAAAACCCTTGCAAATTTCTTCAAACAAATTTTTCATTATCCTCTTCAAATTCTTCTTCAAAAATAATCTCCTTAAACAAAGTTTAATTTTGGTAGAGATGTATGAGACTATCACCAAACTCAACATGTAACCTTTATCATGATTACCCAACTGATATAGAGAACACCACAACATATCTCCAAGACTATCATCAACTCAATAATCAATCAACAGTTTTAGTGATGGGAAAAACAACAATGGATTGAAATCAACTCCTTAGTATATCAATACCAAGCAACATGAACTCTGTAGATATCACCATAGCATAACAACATATGAGTGTCCTGATTCTCTCATTGCAAATCCCATTCCCTTCCAACTGTGATAAAGTGACATCAATGTACTTGTGATCCTGTAAGCACTTGAAACACCAATATAGTGAACATGATTGGTACATGAATGTTATCAAACACTTGTAAAATTATCATCCATTTATCAAATCAATCCCAACTGACAACATCCTTCAACACTATGTGAACAACTGTGAAATGCATGACCATGAACAACCTTTGTAAATAGTACAAGTGATCCTCAAATATCTTGTAGTCTTGATGATACCTTGTGAAGATGCACAACAACTCAACTCTCTCAATACCTTTTGACATCAATGACAAACTATCACCATCACACTTGACTAATTTCTATGAAGTGGATTCTATAGGGACTTTGATTCCTTGTTGATTGATACAACAATCATTACCTACATAATCACAGTTCTTATAAAGGATCTAAAATCCTTGACCATAAAGAGAAGCCATTTCTTTAGAAGAAGGTGGAGCTTCATAAGTTTCATAATTTGTAGTCTAAGTAAAATTATTATCTACATTCATTATTGAATAAGCTTTAAAGTTATCATTCAAAGCATGCGATGATATCGATGCAATATTTGATGTTTTGGGGATGGGGTTTTTAACTTTGTATTCTCCCATGGAGGAAGATGTAAAATCTAATGAACCCCAATCATCACCAAGAAATGCATTCAATTGTTTGGACTCTTACAAAATATTGTCTAGGGCAAGAGCAGTGGATGACTCAACTTTCAAATTGTTTAGAATCTTAGGACAAATGATTTGTTTTTACGATTCAATTTGTAAATAGTTGTCAGGTTCAGGATCAACATGAATAGTATGTAGCTTATCTTTGAAATTGAATTTAATTAAATGATGTAAAGTAGAAGGAACTACCCCCAATGCATGGATCCAAGGTCTACTAAGAATCATTTTGTAGGATAGAGAGAAAGGCATGACATGAATCAGGGTAGGCATAATCATAGATCCTACTTGTACATATAGAGTTATAGTGCCCACAGATTGTCGTCCAACATTGTTAAATCCACATATACTTATCATTTCTAGCTTTGATGAAGGAGCATCCCTAGTTCAATAGCAATCTTGCATCAACCAAAAACATTTACATTTCATTTTATTTGCACTTCAGTTTGTTTCTTTTCCAGTTTAGTTCAGTCAGAAGTAGTTTCTACTTTTGGTCTGGCATTTCACCACAATTACATTTCAAATCTTGTGGAGCTGGATTTAGCATCTACATTAATTCATCTACATCATATCTATAACTCATATATTCATTCTTCATTATCAAAAAGATATCACTATCAGAAGTTTGACTGTTCTTAGAACAGAGCATACGGATAATCACTAACAACTAGCTGAAGGAGAAATTTGCAGAAGAATTTCCCAATCTTTAGAGCCTAATGACACATCATTCAATGATCTTTGGTTCATGTCCAACCTTCCCAAGAGATCTTCATAGAATTCCATTCATTGTCTAGAAGTGTTCTATGCATTTAGGTCTGACCTACCTGTGTACACATGTTACAACTCTTCATTGGACTCTGTTGTATTCTTTGGCTGATGCAGAGGAATCGATTGATACGGACTTGATATATATTGATGTAATAGATCCTTAGGAAATAAGTTCATGATTTATTAAGTTCTAGATAGATAGCTTATTCATTTTTTGGTGAAGGAGCTTCAAAGATTTATTTTGTGCATGTATGTAATTAGGCCTGTGAGCCCTAATTATAAGCCCCACATGTTGCCAACTGATCTGTATTTGAATTATATGATATATTGAATGACTAAATCTGCATTTGCTTTATTCCTTTGAGTTGCTTCCATTGTGTATACTCTTGTTGCATAGTTCGGACAGTTCATTCTGTGAACCCTCCTACCGTGACTGCACCAAGTGGTATTAGAGCAAAAGTTTGAATCTTTGGGAGCGAATTGAGTGAAGTTGGCGAGGGAATTCAATAAGATCTTGTTGTGGATAGATCACTGAATTGAGGCAAGTTACTTGTGTTGCAACCAATCATCGATTCTGAGGTAGTTATCACCTTGTAGCCCAATCACCGGACCTGAGGTAGTTTACACTTGATCCTAGGAAGAATTCCATTGAGGAGAGTTTCTGCTATTAGAACAACGACTAGTAGAATAGATGAGATGATGGAGATAATGAAAATAATTTGAATTCATTTGGATGTTGTTGAAGAAGATAGGAGAAGAGGATTGACACCAAGACCTAATGTTGAAAGTGATGAAGAAGAAGAATTTCAATCTATGGAACAAACTAGTGAAACCCTAGAAGGAGATGAAGAAGAAGAATCAGATCAAGTGAAGATGTTGTGAGTTATTTCAAAGATTGGAAAGAGACCTAGATTTGATGTGCCAAACTATACTGGTAATTTGAACCCTGAAGAATTGATTGACTAGATAAATGATATGGAAGGATACTTCGAATATGAAGAGATTGAAGATCCGGAGAAGGTGAAATTTCTAAAGACAAAGTTGAAAGGACATGCTGCTATATGGTGGAAAGAAATTTAGTTGGAAAGAAATAGAAGAAGAAAAGAAAAGATTACAAAATGGGATAGGATGGTGACAAAAGTGAAGAATCAATTTATACCTACTGACTATGAGTTGGAACTGTTGAAAAGATTGCAAAATTTGAGACAAAAGAAGAAATCTATGAAGGAGTACATTGAAGAATTCCATAAGATGATCATAAGGATAGGACATAGTGAAGCAAGCATGGAGGAAATGGCTAGATACATCAATGGACTAAGATTGAACATTTAGGAAGAACTAAGCTTGGTGAGGATGACATCTTTGGAAGAAGCATATCAGTTTTCCCTGAAAGTTGAAGAGAAGCTGAATAAAAGACATGATCAAAGATAGAGAGGAAGAGGAGGTAAATTTCAGAGAGGTAGGAATTATTCTAGAGGAGACAGATCATTTCTGAGGTAGAACAAGTTTGATAGCCTGTTTAAGAAGGATGACAGAGATAATCGTGCATACTAGAGAAGTGATAGAAATTTTCATCTGAGAGGCAACTATAATTTGTACCAGAACTAAGGGTACAGAAGAGAAGGAAGAGGATTGGATAAAAGAACTTTTAGAGGTACTTGTTTCAAGTGTGGAGGTGAAGGACATAGAGCATTTGAATGTAACCAGGGTAGTACAAGTAAGAAGACAAAAAATAGTGGAAGAGCAACCTATGTTGAAGAAGAACCTATTGAACTTGATGACCCCTATTCTGTTCGTGAACTGGAGAAAGGAGAAGCATTGATGATGAGGAGAGCACTATTTCAAGTAGAGACAAATGAGGAACCACTGTAAAGGAAGATTTTGTTCAAAACCAGATGGAAATTAGGAGGTAAGTGTTGTAAAGTTGTAATTGATAGTGGGAGTTCAGATAACCTAGTTTAAGAGGAGACGATAACTAAGTAGAAGTTGGAAAGATTGAAACACCCTAAGCCACATCAGATAGCATGGATTCAAGATGATCATAAGGTCCTAGTGAGTGAACAATGCTTGGTGAAATTTCATATTGGATCTTATCATGATAAAGTCTTCTGTGATATTATGCCTATGGATGTATGTCATATCTTGTTAGGTAGACCTTGGCAATATGATAGAAAAGCTATACATGATCGGAGAAAGAACACATATACTATAAAAACAAATGGGAAAAGAATTACATTGATTCCTTTTGAGGATGATCCTAAAGATGTAGTATGTGGGAATGCTAGAATCTATTTGGTAGATGGAAGAAAATTTCTGGATGGTTTAAGACATGAGAATATGTGTTATGCCTTGATTCTTAAGAAGCCTGAAATAGTGAAGAAAGAGACTAAAGAATCACAACCGGGGGAGATAAGAGAGTTGCTAACAGAGTATGAAGACATCATATCAGATAATGTACCTGATGGATTGCCACCTATAAGGAGTATTAGTCATCACATAGATCTTATACCTGGAGCAAGTTTGCCTAATAAAGTAGCACATGAGATGACATCGATAGAGAATGAAGAATTGAATAGACAAATATAAGAAATGCTGAGGAAAGGTTTGATCAGAGAAAGCTTGAGTCCCTGTGCAATACCTGTAGTGTTAGCACCGAAGTAGGATGGAGAATGGAGAATGTGTACTAGTTCTAGAGCAATAAACAAGACCACAGTTAAGTATAGATTCCCTTTACCTAGGATGGTTGATATTATGGATTGTTTGAATGGAGCAAGATATTTCACAAAGATTTGAAAAGTGGATACCATCATATCAGAATTAAAGAAGGTGATGAATGGAAGACTACTTTTAAGACAAATGAAGGATTGTATGAGTGGTTAGTGATGCCCTTTGGGCTAACAAATGGACTGAGTACTTTCATAAGATTAATGAATGAAGTTATGAAGAAATTCTTGAGTAAGTTTGTGATTGTGTACTTGGATGATATTCTAATTTTTAGTAAAACAAAAGAGGAACATTTGTGGCATATTAGACAAGTTTTGTAGAGGTTGAGAGAAGATAAATTGTTGATAACCATCAAGAAGTGTAGTTTCATGAAGGAAGAGTTAATATACTTGGGATTTATGATTTCTGCAGAAGGATTGAAGATGGACCCTATGAGGCCTATTTATTTCACTCCCCTATTTTGATCATTTCATATTACAATTGGAGACATTTTAGACATTTAGAAACTATTGATTCCATTATGCAGATTTAGACTATATCTCTTTATTTTGGATTAGCTTTGATTAGTATGTGGTGATCTGATAATATCCTAATTTTGATGCTCTTATGATGTTTAGACATGTGAGATACACTTTGATGATATTAGTGATGTTAATTGTGGACTCATTATATATATTTCCTATGTGATTTTGAGATAGTATATAGAAATACAATTATGAATCTTAATTATGATGTGCGTTGTTTAATGTTTTGTATGAATTATGCAATGACATGAATGTTATATTCCATTGCTTCAGCTATGATATATATGTTGGATTTACCATTTATTCAAGTGTGCAAGTGATTTTCCAAGCCACGAAACATCAAAGGTCAATCTCACAGTTATGTGTTTCCCTTGTTAGGCCAATCCATTCCCAAGAGGGATAAGGATCATGTGTGATTGAATGATGTTTTTGTGAATGCCTATATTTTATTAATTAGCCTAGTTCACCCATTTTCTTTTATTTAATTGATGTGTTGTAAAATATGTGTTTTAGTTCAGACCATTTGGTGTCCTTTTTATTTTGGGCCATTTATTGTGAATTTATACCACATTAGGTGTTTATTAGGGCTCTAAATTAACCCTAGGTGGTAACCCTAGGGTATAGGGTCCATTTGGGCTTACTAAACTCTAGGGTTACTCCCATCTAGTCACATTAAACTAGGGTTAAATAAAAGTGACGAAATTCAAAATGGCTAAGGGTGGGAGATGAGTCATGCCTTGAAAGAAGGCCCATCTCCCTTCCCAAGGCTTGGCATTCCTCCACCTAGAAGACTTGGGGAGTCTTCAAGACCTCCAAGTATGTGGTACCTTCCTCCAAGACTCTCACACATGTGTGAGAGCATCTTGGAGTGTGTTAGGGAACAAATTTATCCTTCAGAAATAAATGCAAAAAATGACTCAAGACACCCAAGAAGAAGGACAAACATCACTAACAGCTGGAGAGGTTGCCCTTAGATTGACAACCTTCCTCTAAATTTTAGAGGTACAACTCCCTCATAAGATATATAATGAATAAAATGTGAGATATGCTTTTAACCAAAAAGTAGAAAAGGTGTATTAACATCTACCCATCACCACTGAATAGACGTGCATGACCAACTTAAGAAAGAAATAAATGTAGATAAATGATACACAGCCCATCTATCTCACATTCACAAACAAGAATTAAAGATACGATTATATTCCACCTTCAAACCAACGTAAAAGGAGCAATTTTGAAGATAGATTATGAATTGACACAAGAACAATTGCAATCATAGAAGACACTTGGAGACACAAATTTCTATAAGTAATTCTTTATTTCTTCAATATAACAAAACTTAAAGTTTCTGTAACACCCCTATACATAAGTTGAGCTAAGAAAAATATATCTAAAAAGTAATATAGAATAAACTTGCTCTCCTTCCCCTGCTCACAAACAGCCTAGAAAAAGATACTTCCTTTTGAGAGCTCTTGCCCTTATATAATTTTCAAAACTTCCCTAGAAATTATAACTATTTGAAATGGCCTTTTCTAAGTAACCGTTATCAAGAAAGTGAACTAAAAATAGAAAAGGTTACATTACATCAAAATTGTAATTATTATCACTAATTACAAAAGAACTTCATACATGCAAGATAAGTGGCATTAAAATGCTCCCAATTCTAGGCGTATTTCCATAAAAAGTTGGCCCAACTCAGCATGCTCTTCTTCTTCCTCTAGGACATCAGTTGTCTTGTGGTATTGAGCATAACTGGTCTTCTCCTTCTAAGAAACTATGCGCAACTAAGAGATGATATCAATCTGCTCCTCCTTGGGCCAATGTAAATTAGGTTACAAAATATGCATAGGCTCATCATCCCAAATTTCAATATTCATGGGAAGTTCCATTATGAAAGATAACTTGGTAGACAAGAAAAACTAAACTTAGAGAACACCATCACCTTTCTCTATAGTCAAGTTATTTAATTGCACCGGCAAGTAATGATGGTTTTTAAACTTGTTAATGTTGTGCTACCACCTTAGTGAGCTTAGTTACACTTATCATTTAAGAGGTAATTAATGCATCATTGATTTTGTATCTTGAGAAACAAGTCTCAAGATTGAGCTTGCATCCCATGGTTCCTGAAAAGACATTCTCATCGCATATCACACGAGTAATCTGACGAACTGAAGATACCTTGAAAAATGGACATCGTGAAGATGCTGAAAAGTCAGGGGTCGGAGAAATTATGAACTTTGAACCTTGAGAAGGAGTTCACAAAATTTGAAAAATCCCATCAATGAGTGAAGTTGCGGCATTAGAGCTCTTATGATTTTTTGAACTACAAGGATGACATTCAAAAACTATGAACTTCCCTAACATAAAGGAGAAGTCAGGAAATCAGCCATTTTGTGACCTTTAGAACATTAGTTGGGGAAACAAAGGGGTTACTGAACTTGAAAAATGCCTAATGACAAAGACTCATACAAATGTTTTCAAGACTTCAAAACTTTTTGGGACAGAAAATGACTGAACTGTAGCAAGGCAATGATTATATCAATTCCTATGCATTAAAATTTGAAAATTTTTGAGTTTAGAATTTGGGGTAACAACAGGCTCTAGTTGGGGACAAGGATTGCAAAGGATGAAGCAAGGAACCCAGAACCTCAAGTATAGACCAGTGCCTTATCCATTGGGCAATAGAGTTAGGAAGCATAGGGGATGATGGGGCCAGAACAGGCCAACAACACTAGAAAGGAAGCAACTACACTACCATCATAATAAAACCCCTACTATGTACATGGTCATGAAGACCCTACCTTAAATGGCCCTAGAATGATCATGCAAATCCATTAACTGGCTGGGAGAAATAGCTACCAGTACAAAATAACGATGGATGCACAAGGAGTATGCACACCAGTAATTGCCAACTAGAGATCTCCACGACCAGATTGATGACTTCACATAAGAACTCTCTGGATACGACCTAATGCTTGAGGAGCCATTCTTCATTGTACACTCCTCCAATTTGACAACTCATATCAACACTACCCAACACATGACTACCAACATTTGCCTATGTGACCTTCAAATGCTCTTGATTTTGTAAGCACAAATAAACCAACCCTCAGATTGGACAACCCATACAGAGGTCATAAGATAAAGAACCTTCTCTAGCTACTCCATTACTTTTTTGCATATAATCATCTCTCTTTGCAACAGATAAACTGATATCCTGCTCCTGAAAATAATCCTTAGGTTGTGTATGCACTAGAGAAACAACTTCGCTTTCATCTTTTTCTTCACATATTTTCATTGCTTTTTCAGAGGGCATTTCAGAAGAATTTTTGGCCTACAAATAATGCATCATGGCATGAGGTTCTTCACCATACATATCTTTATCACAAACAAAGTCACTTCATGACTGCAATCAAGAAAATGTGCATCTATCCTCTCCCTCTGTATAATTTATTGCAAAGTTCTAAGCAAAGCTAGGTGTACCTTATTACATTAAAATTGTATGTTACCATAAAAACTCTTCAGAAAGCTTACTTACGCAGGATCATCAAGTACCTGATTATTTCAAGAAGCAGATATTAAAGAGGTGGAGTTTTTATTGTTACTAAGATAATAAGTAGATTCTTTACTAGGCATTTCATTGTCTACTTTATCAGATGTTGAATCAAAAACTTTCGTATCTGAACTATGATCTAAAAATTCTTTTTCATCCTTATGAGAACTTCTTTCTATCATTATATCTTTTTCATTCATAACTTCTTTCATATCAAAGGGGACACAAAAGGTTGCAGTCATTTCAACTTTAGTTATGGGACCATCCTCTTACAACGATACCCCCATATTGTTTGACTCAAGAGATGTGAAGCCTTCACGTTCAACTTGTATACATATTGGGGAAAAGGTATTCGACACTTTTTCTTCTTGTTGTATAAGTTTAGGTTGCTCATCTTCCTTACTGCATGGGAAAACTATGGACTTATCATGGTCTTCATCATACTTGAAATAGAAAGCTTCCATTCTTTTATCAGTATGAGGCTTGACTTTTGCTTTATCTCTACCAAAGTGCTTCGGATCAAAAACTTAGAGATTAGAGCATTCAATAGGAGGGGATAGAATATTAGGGAAACCTATAGGCTCAAATTTTTTTTTATACGTAATAGATTCATGAACCAGACTTTTTGCAATCTGATTCACTTCCCATATGCCACTTAATATCAAATCATCTTCTATTTTCACAACTTCTTGTTGAGCAATCTTAATATGATTTACTTTACTTCTTTTCAACAAAAAATGAACATCTAAATACAAAGAGGAAACAATAGTACAACGTTGAAGTTGCTCATTTGGTTGGAGAGAAGCTGGGATCATTTTGAGCAATTGGTTGAATCTATCCACAAAATCTCTGATGGGTTCTCCTTTCTTTTGAACATTGAAAAATTGACACAACAGAGTAGCTTCATCAACAAGGTCCTTATATCTTCCTAAGAATCTCTTCTTCAATGAATCCCAACTAGTAATATATTTATCCTCCAAATAATGAAACCAATATGTTCCAGGTATGACAAGATATTTAATAAACAACCGGACAAAAACATCTTCTTCACTTACCCCCAAAATTCCACATGCAATGGTGAAAGCCAGAATATGATTTTCAATATCTTGAGAATCTTCTCTATTGAACTTCAGGAAATGTTTTCTCGATCCTTCAGGCAGTACAAGAAAAGAAAGAGGCCCAAAACAATTTCCCCATGGCTGGGAATAAATCAATGCCATAATGCAAATCTAAAAATGAAATCAGACAGGAATCTTTGTTGGAATAAATTTTTTCTGGACACATTCCATTTACAAAGCCACCAACCTCCATCCTTAGGGAGCCACCTTCAAATTTATAGGAAAATAATGGCATTGGTCTATCACTTTCAAAGTCCCTAGTAGAGTCACCAAAAATCTATTAGTGAACAGATTTATCCTTCGGAAATAAATATAGAAAATGACTCAAGACGCCCAAGAAGAAGGACAAACAACACTAACAGTTGGAGAGGTTGCCCTTAGATTGACAACCTTCCTCTAAATTTTAGAGGTACAACTCCCTCATAAGATATACAATGAATGAAATGTGAGATATGCTTTTAACCAAAAAGTAGAAAAGGTGCATTAACATCTACCCATCACCATGGAATAGATGTGCATGACCAACTTAAGAAAGAAATAAATACAGATTTATGATACACAACCCATCTATCTCACATTCACAAAAAAAAAATTAAAGATACAATTATATTCTACCTTAACACAAACCAACGTAAAAGGAGCAATATTGAAGACAGATTATGAATTGACACAAGAACAATTGCAATCACAAAAGACACTTGGAGACACAAAGTTCTATAAGTAATTATTTATTTCTTCAATATAACAAAACTCAAATTTTTTGTAACGCCCCTATACATAAGCTAAGCTAAGAAAAATATATCTGAAAAGTAATATAGAATAAACTTGCTCTCCTTCCCCTACTCACAGACATCCTAGAAAAAGATGCTTCCTTTTGAGAGTTCTTCCCATTATATAAATTTCAAAACTTTGCCAGAAATTATAACTATTTGAAACAGCCTTTTTCAAGTAACCATTATCAAGAAAGTGAACTAAAAATGGAAATGGTTACATTACATCAAAATTGTAATTATTATCACTAATTACAAAAGAAATTCATACATGTAAAACAAGTGGCATTAAACTGCTCCCAATTCTAGGCGTATTTCAATAAAACATTGGCGTAGCTCAGCATGCTCTTCTTCTTCCTCCAGGACATCAATTGTCCTGTGGTATTCAACATAACTAGTCTTCTCCTTCCAAGCAACTATGTACAACTGAGAGATGATATCGATCTACTCCTCCTCGGGCTAATGTAAATCAAGTTGTAGAATAGGCATAGGCTCATCATCCCAAATTTCATTATTCGCAAGAAGTCCCATTCTGAAAGATAGCTTGTTAGACAAGAAAAACTAAACTTAGAGAACACCATCACCTTTCTCTTCAGTTAGGTTATTTAATTGCACTAGCAAGTAATGATGGTTTTCAAACTTGTTAATGTCGTGCTACCACCTTAGTGAGCTTCATTACACTTGTCATTTAAGAGATAATTAATGCACCATTGATTTTGTATCTTGAGAAATGAGTCTCAAGACTGAGCTCGCATCCCATGGCTCTTGAAAAGACATTCTCATCACATATCACACAAGTAATCTAATGAGCTAAAGATACCTTGAAAAATGGGCACCGCAAAGATGCTGATAAGTTGGGGGTTAGAGGAGATTCTAAACTTTGAACCTTGAGAAGGAATTCACAAAATTTGAAAACTCTCATCAATGTGTGAAGTCGCAGCATCAGAGCTCTTACGATCCTTTGAACTGTGAGGGTAACATTCAAAAACTCTGAACATCCTCGACATAAAGGTGAAGTTGGGAAATCAGCCATTTTGTGACCTTTAGTACATAAGTCAAGGAAACAAAGGGGTTCGTGAACTTGAAAAATGCTCGACAACAAAGACTCATACAAATGTTTTCAAGACTTCAAAACTTTTTGGGATGGAAGATGACCAAACTGGAGCAAGGCGATGATTATATCAATTCCTATGCATCAAAATTTGAAAATTTTGTGTTCATAATTTGGGGTAACGGAGCGAAGGGGCTCTCTTGGAGAATAAGGTGATGACATGTGTCATCCCTTATCCTCTTGGAGCCTTGGGGAGAGATGCCACCTCTCCACTTTTGCTCTCACACATGTGTGAGCACAAGTGGAGAGGGTGAGGGTTTGAATGGATAGGAGGGGGACACATTTCACCCTCATATTCCTTCTCACTTGCAAGTGGCTTGGGATGAGGAAGGAGAAGGTGACATGTGTCACCTTCTCATTCCTCAAGGCCTTGAATGGAGGCCTATTTTAACTGCTCTTGGAGAGGGGAATGGGGTTCTTGCTTTTTGGAAATTTTCTATCTTTGGAGGATTTTTGTGAAAGAGTTAGAGTTTTTGGAGGATTGGAGGCTTGGAGAAAGTTTGTGGGCTCTTCTTCAACTTGCATCCATTGTTGGGCTCTTAAGGTAAGCCTCATGGCACTTTAGCCATTCCTTATGCTTGTTACATTTTTTCTTATGTGCATGCAAATTGTGTTGGGTGTTATTTTGTTTTGTGTGGGGTTTTTGGGTGTATTGGGATGAGACTACCTATTTGGGTGTTTCCTTCCTTGTGTGGGGTGGGGGAGGAGTGGACCTTCTTGAGGCCACCCTCCTGGTGTTAGTATTCTTATGGCCTTGAGAGAAATATATTAAGTATGGGATTATTTTGGTTGGCATGAGTGCCATGGTGAATTTGTATTTCATGGAGATATCATTTTTTGGCTTGAGACCTTGTTGTGTTGAGACTATGAGTTTTAGGAGTGGCCTCTAGAGTCGAGTGGTCCACTCCCCTACCCCTCCAAACTCATTTCCATGAGTTTTGTATTGTGCATAAACTATGGGTGATTTTGTATTTGTTGGCTTGCATATTGAATTGTTGTGGAGTGTTAAAACTCATGTGAAGATTGACCTCCCAGCTCAGGGGTGACCCACTTGCGGGTCTATGGTAGGGAGGAGAGCATTTTTTGTGGCTTGGCTTTCCCCTCTTTGTGTTAAGATCTTGTAGGTTATCTTGGTGGACCTTAGTGCTTGGGAAGATAGTTCATTGTTGTTTTAGTTTGTTATCTTGTTGGTTGTTTGAGAGCCTTGGTCTATGTGACCTTATTGTATTTGGTTGTAAAAAGTACTCTCAAAGTTGAAGTTGTGTAATAAAATTTCCCTTATGTATGCAAGTGTTTTCTACAACTTTTAATGAGTTATATTTACTGATTTAAAATCCTTTTTGCTATCCTAAAATAGTCATTCTTTTCTTAATATTACAATGAGGTGCATTTGCATAGAAAGAAAAGGAAAGATATATATTGTTGTTCAAGTTTAAGTTTAAGTTGCTATTTATATGCAAGAAAAGAAAGAAAATAGACAAATTATATATTGTTTTGGTTCTTAGAAAATTTTACTTTCCTCATATTATTTACTGTATTTAAAAGAAAAATAATATAACTGTCATATTTTATTTCTACTATCAAAAAGGTTATTTTTTTCTAAAGCTCTCCTAACTTACATTTTATGTTAGTTAGATTCTAGTTATATATATATATATATAATTCCAAATGAGATAGCAATAATAAAAAAAAATTACTGAATAGCATTCTGTGATATTGTGTTGATCCCATAGATACCACAGTAAAGAAAAGTGGAAAGAAAATTTACATTTTATATAGGGCTGAGCCCTAATTTTTGGTAGGGTTTAAATTTTAAATTAAAAAAATGAACTGTGGGGACGGCGGCATGGCCGCCACTCCCATTTTCTTTTATAGGCTGTGGGAAGTTTGGGGGCCAGATATCCCCCCACCCTCCCTCCGTTTGGTGGAAAGGTGGGGGGGTATCTGCCCCCCCATCCCCCTCTTTTATGTGTATAAAACCAGTGATCCTCCATTGAACCGCCGATGTTCGTCCCTTGGTCGATTTCTGCCCTTGGCCTTTAAACCTGCAATTTGGTCTATTTTTCATTATTGTAATTTTTATATTATATTTGCTTTTATATATATATAATGAAAACAAAGGAACCCTATGTAATATACTAAATGAATATATACATGTTGTGGTAGCATGACCATGGCTGCCAAGATCATAGTTGAAACCCTAACCTGCAAAATGAAAGAAGAACAAAATGGAGAAAATGAAATGAGAAAGAGTAGAGGAGATGAGAAAGAAAGTAGAATAGGATTAGGGCAATGGAGAAAAAATGATATAATATTAGAGGATTATTAGGGTTGAGGAAATGAGTGGAGGGAAATAGGAGGAATTAGTTTTGTCTTATTTTTCATTTGCACGTGAACTTTTAACTCTCCCTCTTACTCTTCTTTTGAAATTTTATTGTAGTTTATATGTTTTGTTTATTTCTTGGGTTCATTTTCATTAGGGTGGGTGTTTTCATTTACTTATTCTAGACTTAAATGTTATCTAGATATTTAATATTATAATGAGGAGTTTTAATTTAATTATCTATTTTACTTTTGGAATAATGTAGTTAACATCTTATGGGGCTTCTTCTACGCTTTTTATGTCTTTTAATTTTTAAACTTCTAAATTTATCCCTTTTTAGTGGGTTTGATTTATTTAATTTGGAAATCCCTTTTATTGACTTAATTTTGTTCTTTGATTTTTATGGTTTGGAGAAGATTGATTTATTTCCTTTTCTTCGAGAATATTATTTTTGACTTAGTTGAATAAATATAATTGTGGATTATATTTATTAGTTGGCCTTTATGATTTTGGGGTTAATTATTTAATGGTTTTATTTAATTTTATTTCCATTTAATTGGAAGGGTATTTTGTTAATAATGTTTTTAGATAATTTAATTTAATCTTTAAATCTAATTTTTCTTATAATGTATTATTGGGAGACCTTTTTAAACTATTTATTTTGAATTCTAACGAGGCGTTATGTTGCCAAAATTTCTTGGAATTTAGGGTGTTTATTTGGAGTAAATTATTTAGGCATTAGTTAACATTTAATTTTGTTTTGCGATTGCTTCTTTAATGCAAACCTATTTTAATCTATTTTATGCTCTAGTATTAGGGTTGGATTTTGACTCCTGTCAAAATCATATCACTCACTTAGGAAACTTAGGGGTTCAGGTCAAATCAATCCTAACCCTAATAGTGACGCTCATCGCATCACATAACCCCCTAGTCGGCTATCATCATGCAGGGGATTGTGTATGTAATCACTCATCCTCGAGTTTGATTGAAATGTTTACACCTTATGCGTATTGCCACCGAGCATGCTGACGCATGTGAGGGGGTTTCTAGGGATACATGGAAAAGTTTTTGATATTTCGTGTCATGACCACATGACAAATGTGGACATGACATGTGTGTTGTGTGTGGTGACTGCATGGGAAATGTGGGCATGACAGACCCTGAGAAAGTAAGAACAATTGTTGAATGGCCTACACCAGAGAGCATTGGAGAAGTTAGATCATTTCATGGATTGGCTTGTTTCTACCGGAAGTTCATCCAAAATTTTAGTTCAGTTTGTAACCCTATGACAGAGATAATGAGAGGTGAAAGAAAAGATTTCAAGTAGACATCAGGAGCAGACAAAAGTTTTGAGTTGTTAAAGCAGAAGGTGATAGAGCAACCTATTTTGGCATTACCATATTTCAATAAGGTATTTCAAGTTGATTATGAATCAAGTGGAAATGCAATTGGAGCAGTATTAAGTCAAGAAGGTAGACCAGTAGCATATTTCAGTGAGAAGTTGAATGACGCAAGGAGGAGATATTTAGTTTATGATCAGGAGTTCTATGCCATAATTCAAGCCTTGAAGAAGTGGAGACATTACTTTTTGCCTAAGGAGTTTTTGTTGTATATAGATCATCAAGATTTGCAATATTTGAATAGTCAAGGTAAGTTGAATCAGACACATATGAGATGGGTAGAGTTCATGCAGAGTTCTACTTTTGTGTTGAAGCATAGGAGTGGTAAATCAAATAGAGTTGGTGATGCATTAAGTAGAAGAAGAAACTTGTTGATAGAGATCAGAGTTGAAGTGTTGGGTTTTGATGATTTGAAGAACATGTATGAGGGAGACACTGATTTTACAAAACCTTGGCAAGTATGTAGAGAACCTGTTGTGATAGATAGGAGTAAGTGGTTGGACTATTTCATTCAAGAAGATATGTTGTTCAAATGAAGTCAGTTGTGCATACCTAGAAGTTCAATGAGAGATAATTTGATTAAGGAGAAGCATAGTGGTGGATTGGTAGGACATTTTGGCATTAATAAGACTATGGCTTTGGCGAGTGAAAACTACTTTTTTCCTCAGATACATAAGGATGTTTAGAGATTTGTGTAGAGTTGTAGAGTTTGTCAAGTTACAAAAGGGAGTAGTCACAATACTAGATTGTATAAACCTTTGACAGTACCGGAGATACCTTGGGAAGACATAAGTATGGATTTTGTAATGGGATTGCCTAAGAAATAGAGAGGACATTATTCAATATTTATAGTGGTTGATAGATTTTTAAAGATGGCTCATTTCCTACCTTGTAAGAAGACAACTGATGTAGTGCATGTAGCAGACCTATTTTTCAAGGAGATTGTGAGATTGCATGGATTACCTAAGAGTATAGTTTTAGATAGAGACACAAAGTTTGTTGGATACTTTTGGAGGACACTTTGGAAGAAGATAAAGATAGATTTGAAGTTTAATTCAACTTTTCATCCATCAATAGATGGACAGACAGAGATAGTGAATAGGAGTTTGGGAAATTTAATAAGATGTTTGGTTGGAGAGAAGACAGGAAGTTGGGATTTGATTCTTTCACAAGCAGAGTTTGCATATAATAATTCAGTAAACACAAGTACTGAAAGAACACCTTTTGAGATTGTTACTAGAGTAAATCCTAGAGGAGTAGCAGAATTAAGAGATATTAGTATGGAAGAAAAGAGAAGTATAGAAGCTGAAGAATTTACAGATCATATGAAGACAGTAAATGATCAGGTTAAGAAGCATTTGGAGAATATGAATAGAAGGTACAAAGAGGAGGCTGATGAAAAGAGAAGACATAAGGAATTTGAAGTTGGAGATGAAGTGATGATATACTTGAGAAAAGAAAGATTTCTAGTTGGGACATATAACAAGTTGAAGATGAAGAAGTTTGGACCTTGTAAGATACTTAGGAAATTTGATTCAGGAAATGCATATGAAGTGGAGCTACCGGAGACATTGGGAATATCACCTATTTTCAACATCGCAGAATTATATCAGTATCATGAAGCAGAGTTCAGTGACAACATGGAAGAAGACTTGAAGAAGTAGTTGCCACACAAAGCACCGGAGTATATTGAAGACATTTTGGATAGCAGAGTTCCACACAACACTAGAGGAAGATAATACAAAGAATGTCTTGTGAAGTAGAAAGGTAGACCAAAAGAAGATTCACCATGGATTTCTGAGGCTGAGGTGGACCGTCTTGGTTGTCCCCTAACCCCACCAAAGTGAGGGACTCACTTTTCCAATAACCCTTGATGTCTGATGTAGTAGCATCCCTAGTTCAAGAGCAATCTTGCATCAACCAAAAACATTTGCATTTAAGTTTGTTTACAGTTTAGTTTGTTTCTTTTCCAGTTCAGTTGAGGTAGTTCAATCAGAAGCAGTTTCTGCTTTAGGTCTGACATTTCACCACAATTGCATTTTAGATCTTGTAGAGCTAGATCTAGCATCTACATTCATTCATCTACATCATATCCAAAATTTAGAGAACTACACTTCATTACCAAAAAGATATCACTATCAGAAGTTTGACTGTTATGAGAATAGACCATCCGGATAATCACTGACAATCAATTGAAGGAGAAACTTGCGAAAGCATTTCCTATTCTTTGGAGCCTAATGACACATCATTCAATGATCTTTGGTTCATGGTTGACCTTTCCAGGAGATCCGTACATCATTCCATTCATTTTCACAATGTGTTCTATGCATTTAGGTCCTACCTACCTGTGTACACACGTTACAACTCTTCATTGGAGTTTGTGATCTTCTTTGGCCGACGCAGAGGAATCTATTGATCCAAACATGATATATATTGATGTAATAGATCCTTAGGAAAGAATTTCATGAGTTATTAGGTTCTAGATAGATAGCTTATTGATTTTCTGGCAAAGGAGCTTTAAAGCTTTATCTTGTACATGCATGTATTCAGGCCTATGAGCCCTAATTGTAAGCTCTCATGTTGTCGACCGATCTCTATTTGAGTTCTATGATATATTGAATGACTGAATCTGCATTTACTTTATTCATTTCATTTGTTTCCATTGTGTTTACTCTTTTTGTACTGTCTAAACAGTTCATTCGGTGAACCCTCCTACCATGACTGCACCAGGCTTAATCAAGGATGTATCAATTTTAATGTTATGTAATAAGTTAAGGCCACAAACATAAAGAGTCGATCCATTATCAATCATAGCTCTCTTAACTAGAGTTATGTTTATTGTAATGAAGATAATCAAAGGATCATACTGATTCTAAACTTCAAGAGATGTCAACTCATGTTGTTGAAACAAAATGTCCATTTTTATCGCATGCATACAATCTAATAAAGCTGCTACATCATTTGTCTTGACAGTGGGTGGAACAATCACCTTTTGTAAACCTTCTTGGAGCATTCCATGGTAAGTAGGCAAAGTTTGTATAAGCTCCCAAAGAGATATCTTTGCAGGAGTAGCACGAAGCTATTGTACATGATCATAGTCTTGACTAGCCTTTTGTGTTAAACAAGGTGCTTGAGGAAGCATACGTTGAGAAGCTGGTAAAGATATCAGAATGCTTGGTTTTTGTTTACTTTATTTATTATTCTAAGTGTTATATGCATGAGAAACCACATTATAACTAGGTTGTTGTAAATTTTGATGTGCTATTTGTTTAACATAGTTGTAAATGTGATCTAAAGGTTGAGAAGATGGTGGAAGACCTCTAATAGTAAGCACCAGTTTAAAAGGTAGTTTAACCACATCCAAACACAAGGTGACTAGAATTTTTAGTTTCCCAGAATCTTCCTTAGCTTTAGGAACATAAATTGCATTTACAACCCTTTGAAATAATGATGGTTTAAGAGCCATAGTGGACTGTTCAATTGAGATAAAGTCCTCAAGGGCTTCCTCTAAAATATCCAAGTCTTCACAACTAAATGACTCATTATATACATGAAAATTTTGTAAAAAATAATCCAACATTTTAGCATGCTTTAATTATCCCAAGATTTAAATCTAAATGATGGCTTATAAATTTTTATGAAAATGAAACACTATGAAAAACACCAAATGATAATTTCCAACTCTTTTAGTGAAAAGATAAAGAATATAGTTCAAATTCAATGCATGGACTTTCACAAAAGAGGGTTTATAGTCTATATATGCTTTAGGACAGCAAACTAATTCAGATCTGATGTTTAAAAGGATGCAAATTCTTTAAAGCTCGGGTTCACCAAAATGCTTAGGGTGAAAAAGTAGGCTTCTCTTAAACAAGGTTAAGTCCTATTATTTCACCTAACTAAACATTGGGAGGAAAAGGACCAAGCCCACGACCAAGCTACTAATCACTTGTCCATTCCCTAATGCTAATTAGGTTTGAGTCAAGTGTCTAACTAAGGTTTTATCAAGTGTCTTTATTCACTAATCAAATAAACCCTAATTACACCCTGTAAAAGAAATTGACTAAATTTAGAGATTAAGAAGGACAAATAGATCATAGAAACATAGAGAACAAGGTTCAGAGATCATGTACCCAGAAAGTGAGGGCTAATTGGACTAGGGCACCCACTCATTAGTCTTGAGAACATTTGTCTATAAAAAATTTCTACACTAGTTGC
Source organism: Cunninghamia lanceolata (assembly GCA_027924645.1). NCBI lineage: Eukaryota > Viridiplantae > Streptophyta > Pinopsida > Cupressales > Cupressaceae > Cunninghamia > Cunninghamia lanceolata. Next base: position 995,049 of record BSBN01001057.1, read on the forward strand.
CAAATGACCTCTAATAGCTCCCAAATCTCAGAAAATCTCCCCAATTGGACTAGGGCGCAAGTGTTAGGATCCAAAATTTTGAAAGTTAGTGACTGTATTCACAATATTTGCCTTTCTATAGTTCCTATCTTCTGTAACCTACAAAATAAGGAGAAATATGTTGTGGCTATATAGGAGCTTGCCTTAGTTAGGCCCTATTTTTGGTAATCCTACCTCAACAATAGCCATAAATAAAGATTTGTAGAAGTGTGCACAAACCTAAACAAGTGTATGTAGAAATGTCAAACCCTAGATGTCTCAATCAAGGGAAGATCAATAACTTGCTTCAATTTAATAAACACATACAACTTCGTCTCAAGGAGATGAAAACAAATGAAGACTTGCATGAACAAGAAGGCAAATCAGTAATGTCTATGGAGGATCTCCAAGCTAGATGTTGGAAGATTCAACCCTTCTCCTAATCATACAAAATGTGTGTAAACCCTAGGAAGAGAAAGATAGTCTCAAGATCCCAAATTCATAATCTCTATCCATTGTCTCCATGATAGCAAATTCAAAATATCTTCAAGAGAGCTTCAATAAGTCACTGATCTTCAATAGCAATTTCAACAGAGTTTTGGCATCAAGCTTGCATCAAGATTGTGTGTGATAAAGTGATTTTCAAATGTCCTTTTATATCTAACTTTAGGGAAATTCAAATTTTGAAATAATGTCTCAATATCGCACGAAAATAAAAATTTAAAAACAGAATCCTAAGGTACACAGCAGGAGCTAACACCTTGCGAAAATTCAAAATTCTAAAAAATAGGGCAAGACTAGGGCATGGGTACCCGAGTCTAGGTCCCCATTTTTTGACTAGATCTACATCTTGGGGGTTCTAGGGACCCATAATTCAAATTCTCTTTTTAGGTTCCATCAATAGTTATCTCATAAAATGAATAATTTGTAACTAGACACTAGCCAATCAAGGTTTTGGGAAGGCCAAAAACAAAGAGGTTTAGAGGTCACCAAAGGCAAGAAGATAAAGTGAGGGAAATTGCACCATTCCATGTAGGAGGATAATTTCTGATGTAATAGTTTATTTAGATGACATTTTGATTTTTAGTAATACATGGGAAGAGCATTTGATGCATATTAGAAGAGTTTTAGAAAAGCTAAGGGAGGTGAAGTTTTTGATTAATCTAGAGAAATGTGGTTTTGCAAAGGAGTTGGTATACTTGGGATTTATTGTCTCAGAGGAAGGTCTTAAGATGGACCTAGAAAAGTAAGGGCTATCATCAAATGGCCCATGCCAAGGAGTGCTATAGAGGTACGATCTTTTCATGGTTTGGCTAGTTTTTATAGAAATTTTATCAGGAACTTTAGGAGCAATTGTGTACCCCTAATTGAGATAATGAGAGGGGATATAAAAGAGTTTAAATGGGCTACAAGAGAAGCCAATTGTTTTCATACATTGAAGTAGAAAGTGATAGAGCAACCTATTTTGGCACTTCTAGATTTCAATAAGGTATTTTAGGTAGATTGTGATGCTAGTGGTAGTGCTATAGGAGTTGTTTTGAGTTAAGAAGGTGAGCCCATTTCCTATTTCAGTGAGAAGATTAATGATGCTAAGAAAAAGTATTATGTTCATGATTAGGAGTTTTATTCTATAGTTCAGGATTTTAAGAAATGGAGAGATTATTTGTTTCCAAAAGAGTTCATTTTATATACTGATCATCAGTCTTTACAATATCTTAATAGTCAAGGGAATATGAACCAAAGTCATTTAAAATGGGTTGAGTTTTTGTAGAGTTATACTTTTTTGTAAGCATAGGAGTGGGAAGTCCAATAGAGTTGCAAATTCCTTGAGAAGAAGGTAATTTGTATTGACATAGATGAATATAGCGGTTGTTGGATTCAACGAAATCAAGAATTTGTACCTTCAAGATCCTGACTTTGTAGAGGCATGGAAGGTTGGTTTGGAGCCTTTTACCCTAGATAGGACAAGATGGTTGGATTATATAATCCAAGATGGTATGTTCTTTAGAGGAAGCCAGTTGTGCATTTTGAGAAGTTCCATGAGAGAGAACCTAATTAAAGAGAAGCATAGTGGAGGGTTGGCATGACACTTTGGTTCAAATAAGGGCATTGCTCTTGTTAGTGAGAATTATTATTGGCCACAGTTGAACCAAGATGTGAAGAAATTTATGCAAATTTGTAGAGTATGCCAGATGGCCAAAGGAGTGAGTTAGAATACTAGATTATATTAGTCATTACCTATACCAGAGAGACCATTGGAGGATATTAGCATGGACTTTGTTCTTGGTTTACTAAGGACACAAAGAGGACATGATTCAATTTTTGTGGTGGTGGACAGATTCTCGAAGATGGGATATTTTATTCCTTTTAAAAATACTAATGATGTTGTTAATATTACAAAGTTATTTTTTAGAGAGGTGGTGAGACTACCTAGTCTACTTAAGAGCATAGTATTAGATAGAGATACCAAGTTTGTTGGTTATTTCTAAAGGACATTATGGAAGAAGTTGAAGACAAATTTGAAGATTAGTTCTACACACCATCCACAGACCAATGGACATATAGAAGTGGTGAATAGGATTTTGGGTAACCTCCTACGATGCTTAGTAGGAGATAAGCCCAAGGGATGGGATTTGATTTTACCACAGGTAGAATTTTCTTACAATAATTATGTCAATATGAGTATAGGTACATCACCTTTCTAGATTGTATATGGGAGTAGTCCAAGAAATGTTTCAGAGTTAAAGAAGATAGACAATGGAGAAAAGACAAGTGTTGAAGCAAAACACTTTGTAGAGAACCTGAAGAATTTGCATGAAGAGGTGAGAAAGCACTTTAATAAGATGAATATTTAGTACAAGGATATTAAAGATCAGAAGAGGAGATATCAAGAAATTTAGGGAGGAGATGAAGTCATGGTTCACTTGAGAAAAGAGAGGTTTCCAGTTGGAACATATAATATGTTGAAAATGAAGAAATTTGGACCATACAGAATCCTAAAGAAGCATGATTCAAGAAATGCATATGAGGTAGAGCTGCTGAGTGGGATCAATATTTCCCCTATGTTTAATGTTGTTGATTTAACAGAATATCATGAAGGAAGAACAAGGGATGGACCAACAAAAGAACAGTGGAGTATTCTGTCATCTACTTCAAAGGAAGAGATATAAGAGATCTTGGATAGCCATGTGGGAGGAAATACCCAAAATAAGCAATATGAAGAATATCAGGTGAAGTTGAAAGGAAGGCATGTTGAATATTTTTCTTAGTTGTTTAAGGCATAGGTTGATTGTTTGGGTTTTCCTCAAACAAACACCTGAGACATGACAAGTTCACTTCTCAAAGTACCCTGGGTGTCTAATGCAGGAGCATCCAGTGGTGTAAGGGTAATCTTGCATCACCCAAAAAAATGATGGTTCAAAATTGATGATGTTGTTTTCATTTCTTTTCAAAATTTGTACTTCTAGTTCCATATTCTCTTGAATAATGATGTAGAACTTTCAATTTTTCTAAACTATGAAAAATATCAAACTGCTACTTTTGGAAAGTTTACATTTGAGCATGTATGGAAGTGAATATTTATAGGAGACTTCAAAATTGAAATATAAGACCTTTGGTGAAGGAATCAGCCAATGATCATTTGTAGGCTGAAAGATATTAAAGTTTTTGTTTCTTGAAAAACCCCTTAAAAAGTTTCAATGTCAAGTTTGAGGCACTTACAGGCCCTATATGACCCTGAAAATAGGTGAAATCTATAGAGTGTATAGAGCACTCCATGAGCTTTTCAGTGCATCAAACAGTTTGTCAATTAGGCACTGGGATCAAAAGTTATGGCTCCCAGAAGTTGTCCTACTTTTGGAGGGAGTAACAAATTGAAATTTTGGTTGGGGGCTACCAAAAAGGGCTATTTATTATCACTTTTGGGAACCCTATGGGTAGTAGAGATAAGAGGGAAAATGTAGAGTCAAGAAAAGGAGGGAAAATACAAACCCTAACTAATTTAAAACTATAGAAGGTAAATGGTTCTAGATTCCAGCTAAAGAAGCTATAGTGTGTTGTAGCCTATTGAGGTTTCATCCTCTAATGTAATTTTAGTTTCTCTAATGTGATGTGTTTCCCAAAATCAATGAAATAAAGTTTAGATTTCTATGTGCAATTTATTTTATTGTGTGTTTTCTTAATTAGCCCCCTCATCATAAACCTGAATCCATCTCCACCTGAGACTCTACAGGCTCAATCTATTGAATATCATCCTCTCTTGTTCTTTCCTAATCTGCACCTGCAGGTTTGTTAGAATAAGGTGCCATTAACCTTGTAAATTCCAATATTTTATTTTATTCCATTTATTATTTGTTATTTGTAATTACCCATAAGGGAATGAGGTAGTCTCATTGACAATTGTAATTTCAGACCTATCGGCGACAATTACAGAGTGACATTTATGGTTGGCAAATGTAAAAACTCATGGTAAATGAGGATAGGCATGCTCCCTTGATGAATATACTATTTTTGGCATGTATGATAACTGTCCTAATGTTTGGTGAGTAAATCTATGATAGCTGCAAGTTGTCATAAGATTCTGAGATTCTATGATGCATATGATGGATATGTTAGTTGTATATTTGCTATGTTTAGCCCAAGGTTTCTATCTTCAAAAGATACTCTTTTTTCTAGAATCTATGATGGTTATGACACATCATAAGATGTTGTAAGAGGCCAGATTTAGTCTTGGGTCCCCAACCTTTGCATGGCTAGTTTTCAACAAGTGTAAGATGCTTGTACGATGGTAATTAATGTTTACATGTTGGAGAGTCTTAGGAGAGAGAAGGTGAATGCCTAAGATGAGTTATAAAATGTTTCTATAAGTATTTTCCATGTATTAGTTTCTGCAATATAGATTTGAGGTACTCGGGTGCTACCGAAATGCTTGATGCAGAGCATCTAGGACAGCAGGACAACAATCTTCATAGACTGTCATAACTTGAACAAATCAACTTTATACTAGCATTTTACATTACACAACTTGACCAACACATGGTCTCTGACCCAATCACTTCAATCTACACCTTCCAATATGTCTAATTCCTAACAAGACTCCATCTAACCCACCAAACAGGGTCTGCAAGACAACAACCTTGTCAAAGTCTTCAAAGGGCAGTCATAGCATCTCTCTGCTCCATGAGAAGGGCAGTCACACTAATCTCCATATGGTGATCTATATCAAGACAAATTCATCTTCATTGTAGCATGCCAAACCCATCACATGACTAACATGCCTACTGCCTCATTATCAAAGTAAACAAACTCACCAAACTTACCTAGTTGTTGTTGACCTCTCCCAATCTTCCAGTATAAGGTTTCTGCAAGATCATCTACATGCCCAAACTCAATCCAAACTATCCTCTTGCCCTTCCAAACCTTCACAAGACCTTGCCCTCATTAACATACCACTCATTCCTCTGACCAGGGCAAATGGGATCAAAGAAAAGAGGAGAAATTCATTGGGTTACTTAGAAGAAACTCTAGATTAATTTTTAGGACAGTTTGTAGACAAACCCTGATTATTCTCTCCTATTGCAGTATTAAAAACCCAAACAAGATGCAAAGGACAGGTAATTAACCAACCTAAACCTACATTACAAATACCAATCATCTATAGGTCGTACCAGTACGGCATGCATAGAAAAAATAGTGAGTTTCTTAAAGGAGACAACAATTCTGAAATAAAAAAATAGTTTATGGGAAATCAACGGTATCTTCCCTCTAACTCCTTGTCAAGATTAAAAACCAAGTTTAAAACAAAGGTGTCTCAACACTCTTTCTATCCATCCCAAGCTTGTGCCATGACAGGGCCATACATGTACGGCAAACTGCAGAAAACAATGAATTTCTTAAACTGTGACAGCAGGTTTCAAAGCAGATTTCAGTTTTACACCTATATCTTTCTCTTCATGCAATGTCAAGATATCAAACTAGCTTTACAAGATAATTAACTCATCCACCTTCATTTCCAAACATTCAATCTTTCATGACAGAGCCGTACAATACAGTAGTATGGGCTTCCAAAACAGAAAAAAAATAGGAAAGGCAGCAAAACAATGGTCTTTTTGTATTTCTTTTTGAAATCCTCCAAATGAATGAATACCTTCCCTCCTTTCTTGGCTTAAAATAAGCCTCAAACATAGCCTAGAGTGAAGTGGTCCCTCCAAATTCCTATAACCATCGACCTTTCTTGTCTTATAACTGCTGTTTTTAAAAGATTAATAAGGAAACTGTCTTTTTGGACAGCAAGGACTATTTTTTTCTAACATAATGTTTTGTTTTAACTCTAGATTAACCTTCTCCTAACCTTTGACAAGGTGTTAACATATCTACACATTTTGACATGTCTTTAAAGGCTAATAAACGTGGAGAATATTAAATGACTAACCTATTTAAAATTTAATGACTCCCTAAGACTACCTATGCAATATGACTGTCCTAACTAGGACTTGCAACAAGACAATAGTAGAGTCTATCTATTTGGACACAGTCCATTACAAGAATGGCATTTGAGCCTTAGACAACATTGAAGATGGTCTTATAGACCTTATTTAACCAAACAACCACTTGTAAATCTAATCAAAACCCAGAAGTCTATGATGCTCCTGCACCATACTCCCCGGCATGATGAAAACTCTTGTCCCAAGAGTTAGGGGATCTACTCCAAATGTTCTTCAACCGTGGTGGAATGTTCCTCAAGCTAGGAAACATGAACTCTCCTAGAGTTATCTTTCTCTGTCTCCAACCTGCATGGCTCTTGTAAACAGTGTTAGAACCATAAAACTTGGTGTGGTGTCCTTGCCTAGGACTTTGCTACTGCAATGCTTCAGCTCTTCTCAACTGAAGGTTCTGATGCATTCCTTCTTGGACTCTTTGCTATTTTTTTTCCTTCTTCTAGCTCCTTATAGGACACTCAATGTCCCCTACCTTAACATAACTCAAGTTCCACGCCTGCTGCTCTCTAGGACTGTCATCCACCTTCTTGTGTTGCATTTGTGTATGCTGTGTGCAATCACCCTGAACCTGCACATTCAACTTTAATTTCTCTCCAAAGCAAATTGTAACCTATTCCTTCTTCTCCTTACAAGGTAAAGGAATCAATTTGAACTTCTTACCATCTTTGTGCACTACATAGGTATTAGTATACCCATCATGAATTGTCCTTCTGGAAGACTGCCATGGTCTGCCCAAGATTACATGTCCACATGTCATAGGAATAACATCACATAAAACAAAGTCCTGATATGGACCAATTGTGAAATCAACATAAGCCTTCTTAGTGACCATTACCTGCTATTCTTGACTCACCCAAGTGACATGGTAAGGACTAGGATGATCAAAAGTCTTCAACCCCAACTTATTCACCATTTCTCAAGAAGCTATTATGAGAACCTAAATCTACAATCAACTTGCATATCTTGCCATCACTCAAACAATTAGTTTTGAAAATAGATACCTGTGGTGGTTTCTGCATCTTACCTCTTTCCACCATGAGCATCTCTCCATCCATCATTGGAGAGGCTGATGACATCTCAGGTTCTTCTGGCTTCTCCTCCTCTTGTGCCAAGTGAACTCTTGTATCCTTTCTCTTGTCAACACCATCCTTCTTAGGACAGTTGAAAGATGTGTGTCCCACTTCATTGCAGTGATAACATCTGCTTGTGAACACTCCTCTTGCTAATCCAAATCTACCTCCACCTCTATGTCCACCTCTCTATTCTGTAGGTAACTCCTTACTCTTCTCATTGCTGTTTTGAACTTTATTAGTAGGTTTTCCCCTACCTCCGTTTCCTCTTCCATAACCTCCTTGCCTTTCTTGCTTCCTCTTCACTATCTCTTCAGCCCTGGTGGCTAACTAAAAACACTCTCTAAGTGTTTTTGGTACTGCCAACCCAATCTCATCCTGCAAGTTATACCTAAGCCAGTTAAGGTACCTTGCCACTTTCTCTTCTTCATCTTCCAGCCCACCTCTAATACTAAGCTTATGAAATTGCTCAGTATAGGACATAACATCCATGTCCTTCTGTTTTAGATTCTGCCTCATCCTCTTTGTCTGAATGGAGTAATCAAATGGAAGGAATTGGTCTTTCATCATTTCCTTCATCCTACTCCAAGAAGTGATTTTTGATGCACCTCTAGCCATTCTCTCTGTCTGCACACTACTCCACTAGGTAAGTGTTGTTCCTCTCAGTTTTGTCTTTGTAAACTTAATATTTTTCTCATCACTCATCTTCTCATACTCAAAAAAAATTTCCAGGGCATCTATCCACCCTAGCACTTCTTCACTATCCATCTTCCCCTGATAGATAGGTAACTCTATATTTGCCTTTGTTCCACTTCCTTGGAATGCCTTTAGCAATCTTACAAACTTCTTTTCTTCAGCATCTAACTCATCCTCAAGAGGATTCTCATCTACATCCTCATCTTCTTCTGACTCATTTTGTTCATCCTTTCTTGGATTCTTCTCTAATGCTTCCAATCTTGCCAAGATGTTGCATTCTCCCTTCTTACTTGCCTCAACTCTCTGTCTCTAGCAGCATCCTGTTCTCTTCTGTCCCTCAACTCTTTCTCTCTTGCCTCTAAGGCTTCTCTCAACTCAACATTCTCTCTTGCCATCTAATTATTTGGAGGCATCTTTACAAACTCTCACAAACCTTATCTTCTTCACAAGATCCACAACAACTTCAATGATCTACTAGCTAGCTCTGATACCAAAAATGATGCAGATCATCTAGGACAGCAGGACAACAATCTTCATAGACTGTCATAACTTGAACAAATCAACTTTATACTAGCATTTTACATTACACAACTTGACCAACACATGGTCTTTGACCCAATAACTTCAATCTACACCTTCCAAGATGTCTAATTCCTAACAAGACTCCCTCTAACCCACCAAACAGGTTCTGCAGGACAACAACCTTGTCAAAGTCTTCAAAGGACAGTCATAGCATCTTTCTGCTCCAGGAAAAGGGTAGTCACACTAATCTCCATATGGTGATCTCTATCAAGACAAATTCATATTAATTGTAGCATTGCAAACCTATCACATGCCTAACATGCCTACTACCTCATTATCAAAGTAAACAAACTCACCAAACTTACCTAGTTGCTACTGTCCTCTCCCAATCTTCCAGTATAAGGTTTCTGCAAGATCATCTACATGCCCAAACTCAATCCAAACTATCCTCTTGCCCTTCCAAACCTTCACAAGACCTTTCCCTCATTAACATACCACTCATTCCTCTGACCAGGGCAAATGGGATCAAAGAAAAGAGGAGAAATTCATTGGGTTACTCAAAAGAAACTCTAGATTAGTTTTTAGGATAGTTTGTAGACAAACCTTGATTACTCTCTCCTATTGCAGCATTAAAAACCCAAACAAGATGCAAAGGGCAGGTAATTAACCAACCTAAACCTACATTACAAATACCAATCATCTACAGGCCGTACTAGTATGGCATGCATAGAAAAAATAGTGAGTTTCTTAAAGGAGACAACAATTCTGAAATAAAAAAAATAGTTTATGGGAAATCAACGGTATCTTCCCTCTAACTCCTTGTCAAGATTCCAAACCAGGTTTAAAACAAAGGTGTCTCAACACTCTTTCTATCCATCCCAAGCTTGTGCCATGACAGGGCCGTAGATGTATGGCAAACTGTAGAAAACAACAAATTTCTTAAACTGTGACAGCAGATTTTAGTTTTACACCTATATCTTTCTCTTCATGCAATGTCAAGATATCAAAGTAGCTTTACAAGATAGTTAACTCATCCACCTTCATTTCCAAGCATTCAATCTTTCATGACAGAGCCGTACAATATAGTAGTACGGGCTTCCAAAACAGGAAAAAAATAGGAAAGGCAACAAAACAATGGTCTTTTTGTATTTCTTTTTGAAATCCTCTGAATGAATGAATACCTTCCCTCCTTTCTTGGCTTAAAACAAGCCTCAAACATAGCCTAGAGTGAAGTGGTCCCTCCAAATTCCTATAACCATCAACCTTTCTTGTCTTATAACTGCTATTTTTAAAAGATTAATAAGGAAACTGTCTTTTTGGACAGCAAGGACTATTTTTTTCTAACATAATGTTTTGTTTTAACTCTAGATTAACCTTCTCCTAACCTTTGACAAGGTGTTAACACATCTACACATTTTGACATGCCTTTAAAGGCTAATAAACATGGAGAATATTAAATGACTAACCTATTTAAAATTTAATGACTCCCTAAGACTACCTATGCAATATGACTGTCCTAACTAGGACTTGCAACAAGACAATAGTAGAGTCTATCTATTTGGACATAGTCCATTACAAGAATGGCATTCGAGCCTTAGACAACATTGAAGATGGTCTTATAGACCTTATTTAACCAAACAACCACTTGTAAATCTAATCAAAACCTAGAAGTCTATGATGCTCTTGCACCAATGCTGTCAGATTGAAAATTGGTGGAGAGAGTTAAAGTGTTGTTGTATTGTAAATCATTTTCACATTAATACAAACATTGGGCCTCTTTCTTGTGTGGAGTTTTTTACCTGAAAGGGTTTTCTCCACATTAAACATGTTAGTTTTAGGACAAACAACTGAGAGGGGGGGTGAATCAGTTGTCACAAAAACATTATTTTCTTTAAACACTTAAATCCTTCTCATAATTCAATAGCATAATAATGATTCAATCATGGAAGCACAATGTAATAACTTAAGAGCAGAAATACATTAAAACATATGACACCAAGATTTTATCGTGGAAAACCTAGTTAAGGGAAAAACCACAAGGTGACTAACCCAAGATTGTATTCTCTATTAAAAGAATAAGAAAAACAAAATGGCACATGCCAATTAGGGCTCACTACCTGAGCACATTGCTCACAAGAGGCCCACTGCCTATAGGAGACACACTGTCTATAGAATAATATAAATATTACATACTTGAACTGGAGTTAGCATCTTCACCATGCTTGAGACAGTTCCATTTATGCTCAACACTTCTACTCTACTTTTCGTTCTTTTCCTCTCTACCACTCTCTCATCCACACATTTTTATTTTTTGGAAATGACTTTACAAATCTTATTTATACAAGACATCAATTTTGGGATAATCATCCAAGTCAGCACAATACATACTTTATTTTATTACAGAGTAGTTACACAAATACAACTTGACTTATTACAAAACTTCATATGTATCACCACACTATCGGCCACGATATATCTCAAACTTCAATCTTCTTTGAGGAACATGCCATGCTTCACAGAACATCTTCAAGATCATCTGCAAGATGTGTAAAACATCTGGTCAGCCAAGATTAGGAAGAACACCATCACCTGAGAGTAAATCTTCAATTATGAGCTCAATCTTTAATGCGGACCACCAAAATGAACTGAACACAATCTAGAGACCCCCACAACCTTTCCTGAATCATCAAGAACATCCACACCACTTTTGATTACTAAAATCATTTGCATCTTCATCTAGAACCTCAAGAACATAGTTTGTCATCACTCTCACATTAGAATAAATGTTTGCAGACCTCTAGACCACGAACCAATTGAGTTGTCAATTCACATTGGCTTCCTAAACATTCCACCATATCCACAGAACAAGATATTGCAATTTTGGATCTCACCGGACCTATTTGTGTAACTCTATCACTTCTGAACAACTGCCAGAACTAGTTTTACTCATATGGCCATAACTACTCCAAATCTTCATACGAACCTCTCAAATCTTGACTAGATCATTTTTAGACACATACCTACAAACCCTTTGATGCACATTCTTTGATCTTCATCTAGCTAGGATTTTCACTTCATAGAGCTTCATTATCTTCACTGTTCTTCTTTGTTTCTAATAGGACTAATTTTCTCAATATCCTCAGCACATAGCTCATCCAATCCTTGACATCAATGCAATAGGAGTATGTTGACATCAATGACAACACCGGTTAGGCCCATACTTGTAACAATCTCCCCCTTTGTCATTGATGGCAACATATGATGTGAAAAATTGTTTTAACCATCAAGATAAGAACTTCTCCTCACTGACTGACATAGCTCCCCCTATGAACAACAACCATTCACATGTCTTCTCTTCCTTTACTACTCCCCCTTTGATCAGTAACCATTTTTATTTTTCACATGTCTTCTCTCCCCCTTTGACATCAATGGTAAAGGGCACATACTTGCATCAATCTTCTGAATCATACAGATTATTCCCCCTGAGTAGAAGCTTCCTATCATCAATCAAGACCACAAGATATGACTATGAGATCCACCAGGCTGATGCACATCAGTGCATCTTAATTTAGAACCGAAGGGGTAATAACCCCTAATTTCTCCTTGAGGAAATCAGAAGAGTCCTTCGATAGAGGTTTAGTAAAAATGTCTACAATTTGATCCTTTGAGGGCACAAACTCCAATCTAACTTCATTCGTGTTCACCTGTTCTCTCAAAAATTGAAACTTGATAGATATATGTTTTATCTTTGAATGCAACACCAAATTTTTTGATATATTTATTACACTTGAGTTATCACAGAAGATTGTGATAGGTTCCTCATATTCCACTCTGATGTCTCTTAACATTTGCTTCATCTACAATACTTGAGTGCAACTACCTGTTACTACAATATATTCTAGTTCTGAAGTGGATATAGATATTGCCTCTTATTTCTTGCTCAGCCAAGAAACCAATATTTTCCCCAAAAAGAATGCACCACCACTGGTACTCTTCCGGTCACTGGTACTCTTCCGGTCATCCACATCTCCTGCCCAATCCGCATCTATATATGCATGAAGAGATAAATCATGATCCCTAGGATACCATAAACCATACTCAACTATTCCTTTTAGATATCTAAGAATTCTTTTGATTTCCATGACATGAGATTCTCTAGGATCAGCTTGGAATCTAGCAACAAGACCAACAACATTCATAATGTCAGGTCTAGTTTGAGTAAGATACAGTAGTCCTCCAATCATTGACCTATACTTTTTATGATCAACCTTAGGAGATTCATCATCTTTGCTTAGTTTACATCTGGTTGCCATGGGAGTATTCATTGGTTTTGAATCTTCCATCCCAAATTTCATCAACAATTCTTTCACATATTTGGTCTATGATATGAAGATTCCTTTCTTTGTTTGAGTGATTTATAGACCCAAGAAGAAATTCATTTCCCCAAGCATAGACATCTCAAATTCACTTTTCATTTGATTTGTAAAAGTCTTGCACATACTATCTCTTCCTCCAAAAATGATATCATCAACAAATACTTCAACAACCAAGATATTTTCATGATCAATCTTGAAGTACAAGTTATTGTTAGCAGTACCTTTGTTGAAACTAATCTTCAAAAGATGTTTATCCATTCTTTCATAGCAGGCCCTTGGGGCTTTTTTGAGTCCATATAGTGCTTTCTTCAACTTGCAGACCATATCACCATGACCAGACAACTAAAATCCATTCGGTTACTCAATGTATACTTCTTCTTCCAAGTCACCATTTAGGAAGGTAGACTTGACATCCATCTGATATACTTTGAAATCCTTGAAGGTAGCAAAAGCAAGAAATAATCTTACTGCTTCAATTCTTTCCACCGAAGCAAAAGTTTCTTCAAAATCAACTCCTTCTACTTGAGAATAACCCTTGCAGACCAATCTGGCTTTGTTTCTGACTACTTCACCATCTTCATTCAGTGTATTCCGGAAGACCCATTCGTCCCAATCACAGTTTTATTTCTAGGTCTGGGAATAAGATCCCAAGTGTGATTTTTCTCAATCTACATCAACTCTTCCTCCATTGCTTTGGCCCATTTTTCATCATTGCATGCTTCACTTACTATTTTTGGTTCAATCTTTGAGATCAAACAATACTTCTCTAAATCTTGAGAAATCTTTCTTCTTATTTGAACACCTTTGCTTCTATCACCTATGAGTTGGTCTTCAGAATGATTTAGTCTTGCATACCTGGGAGTTTTGGGAATTTCTTGCACTTCTATTTCTTGGACAGGTTCATTCAAACTTATCTCTTCTTATTGTATTTTAGAATTCTCCGGATCAGTCTAGATTTGAATTTCAGAGGGGGCTTGAACTTCTTGGACCAAAACATCATTCCAATCATCTTCTTCATATTCATAAAACCTTGAGGGTTTTTCAATGCCTTCATCAACTTTCACATTTGTACTTTCTATAATCTTTCTCAATCTCTTGTTATAATGTTGGTATGCTTTGCTTTGAGTAGAATAAACCAAGAATATTCCTTCATCACTTCTAGCATCAAATTTGCCAAGGTCTTCATCTCTTTTAATGTAACATTTGCTACCAAAGACTCTAGAATACTTCACAGTAGGAGTGATGCCAAACCAGAGTTCATAAGGGGTCTTACCAGTATTGCTTCTGATTTGTACTCGATTAAGAGTATAGAAAGTAGTGGTTACAGCTTCTCTCCAGTAGATATGAGGAACATTTGCTTCCATCATCATGGTTCTAGATGCTTCCTAGATGGTCTGGTTCTTTCTCTCCACTACTCCATTCTACTGTGGGGTCCTTGGAGTAGATAACTATGTTTTTATCCCATGTTTCTCACAGAATTCTATGAATTCTCCAAATGTGAATTCTCCACCTCTATCTGACCTAAGACATTTTATGTTTAACCCAGTTTCATTTTCTACCATAGACTTGAATATTTTGAATTTCTCAAGAGCCTTAGATTTCTCTTTAAGGAAAGTCACCCACATCATCCGGGAATGGTCATCAATTAGTAACATGAAATATCTATCACCTTGCAAACTTCTGATTCTTGCCAGTCCACATAGATCTATATGTACTAAGTCCAACAATCTAGTAGAAGATTGTTCCTTACTTTTGAATGTGACTCTACTCTGCTTACCCAACTGACATTCTTTGCACAAACTATTAGTAGGTTTCACCAATCTTGGAAGATCTCTTACAGCATGAGTGTTGCTTATCTTGATGATATTATCAAAATTTACATGACACATTCTCCTATGCCGCAACCAACTCTGATCAATTTGAACAAATAAACAACTTTTGCCAGTACCAACCAAGTAGAAGATGTTATCTTTTGTTTGAGTACCGGATGCAACCTCTATTCCAGAACATTCAAAGATCTTACATTTTCCATTTTTGAATCAGAGATCATAGCCTTTGTCCACCAACTGCCCAACACTGAGAAGATTGTGCTTCAGACCTTCAACATATAGTACATCACTAGTTTTGTTCTTTCCATCAAAAGAAATAGTTCCTCTGCCTCTGATTCTACCAGTAGAATTATCACCAAATTTTACAACTCCTCCCTCATATCTTTCTAGATCTATGTACTTATTTTTGTCACCAGTCATATGGTGGGATCATCCATTGTCAATGACCCATTCATCCTTTTATTCAACTTAGACAGCTAGAGCTTTTTTTACCATTTTATGATTGACAGATTTAGTGGGCATTGGATCTTCTTCCTTGATGGCAATAAACACCTAGTCACTTCCGAATTTGTTTCCTGTCTCTGATTCATCATCTGTTACTCCTTCATTATCTTCATCTTCATGAACATTGTACCATTTCTTTTGGAATCTTGACCTATTTGGATTTGTCTTTGAAAATCTTTCTAGACACTTTGAGGCAAAGTGACCAATCTTGTTGCAGTTGAAACATTTGAATGGCGGTTTTCCTTCATACTTACTAGATCCCCTTGGTGGTCTTTTTGCAATAAGAGCTTCAAGTTGAGAAGCTTCTGCCTCATCTTCTTCTAGACCTTTTCTTGCTTTTTCATACCATGATAATTTCTTTGAGGAGTTCTCTCTTGGATCGTACCTTTGTTTTCCTTTTACAGAGGCACTAGCTTTGAATGCAGATTCAGTCTTGGGGGTATCTCCAAACTTAGCCAATTCAAATGTAGTTAATTTTCCAATCAATTGATCTCTTGTGATATTTGATAAAGATCTAAATTATTCAATAGTAGAAACCTTGTGTTTGTAAGAAGGAGGTAGGGATCTGAGAACTTTGGTAACAATTTCATCTTCATCCAAGGTTCCACCAGCACACCCAATGCCACAAACAAGCTCATTTACTTTTGGCATAAATGTAGTGATATTCTCATCTTCATTCATCTTTAGGTTTTTAAATTTTCCTTTCAGACTCTATAGCTTGGCACATTTAACATATTTGTCTCCTTCATGCAAAAGTTTCAGCTTTGACCAAATCTCATATGCAGTTTTTAAATCCATAACATTTGTCAGCTTTGAATCAGATAAGGCACTTAGTAAGGCTTCTTTATCTCGAAGATTATCTTCAGCATCTCTGATTTCATCTATAGTTGTCAGACCATTCTTTGGAAGAACATACTTCTTTGAAGTTATGGTCCAATATTGCATTCCCATACATTGCAAGTGACATTCCATGTGGTTTTTCCAAAGAGTGTAATTAGTTCCATCAAACCTCAAACTATCCTTCTTATAGGAAGACATCCTAGATCTCCTCAAGAGATTAAGCTCTTTTAGAGGAACTTAGCTCTGATGCCAATTGTTGGTTTTAGGACAGACAATTAAGAGCGGGGGTGAATTAGTTGTCATAAAAACTTTATTTTATTTAAACACTTAAATCCTTCTCATAATTCAATAGCATAATAATGATTCAATCATGGAAGCACAATGCAATAACTTAAGAGCAGAAACACATTAACACATATGACACCAAGATTTTAAAGTGGAAAACCTAGTTAAGGGAAAAACCACAGGGTGACTAACCTAAGATTGTATTCTCTATTAAAAGAATAAGAAGAACAAAATGGCACATGCCAATTAGGGCTCACTGCCCAAGCACACTGCTCACAAGAGGCCCACTACCTATAGGAGACACACTGTCTATAGAATAATATAAATATTACGTACTTGAACTAGAGTTTAGCATCATCACCATGTTTGAGATAATTCCATTTAAGCTCAACACTTTTGCTCTGCTTTTCGTTCTTCTCCTCTCTGCCACTCTCTCATCCTCACATTTTTATTTTTTTCAAATGACTTCACAAATCTTATTTATACAAGACATTGACTTTGGGATAATCATCCGAGTCGGCACAATACATACTTTATTTTATTACAAAGAAATTACACAAATACAACTTGACTTATTACAAAACTTCATGCGTACCTCCACACTATTGGCCACACATATCTGGGACTTCAATCTTCTTTGAGGAACATGCCATGCTTCGCAGAACATCTTCAAGATCATATGCAAGATGTGTAAAACATCTGGTCTCCCAAGATTAGGAAGAACACCATCACCTGAGAGTAAAGCTTCAATTATGAGCTTAATCTTCCATGTGGACTACCAACACGAATTGGACACAATCTAGAGACCCCCACAAGCTTTCCTGAATCATAAAGAACATCACACCACTTTTGTTTACTAAAATCATTTGCATCTTCATCTGGAACCTCAAGAACATAGTTTGTCATCATTGTCACATTAGAATAAATGTTTACAGACCTCCAAACCACAAACCAATTGAGTTGTTAATTCACATTGGCTTCCTAAACATTCCACCAAATCTATAGAACAAGATATTACATTTCTAGATCTCACCGGACCTATTTGTGTCACTCTGTCACCTCTGAATAGTTACCAGAACTAGTTTTACTCATATGGCCATAACTTCTCCAAATCTTCATGCGGACCTCTCAAATCTTGACTGGATCATCTTTAGACACATATCTACAAACCCTTTGATGTACATTCTCTGATCTTCATCTAGTTGGGATTTTTACTTCATAGAGCTTCACCGTCTTCATTGTTCTTCTCTATTTTTTATAGGGCTAATTTTCTCAATATTCTCAGCACACAGCTCATCCAATCCTTGACATCAATGCAACAAGAGTATATTGACATCAATGACAACACCGGTTAGGCCCATACTTGGAACAAAACATTGTGTTATGTGTTCATATTTCTGATTTTGCATCTATGAAGCATAGTTTTGTTTCTATGTTACAATCTCCATTAATAACACAGTTAAAGATTACAAAAAATTATATTGAATCAGAATTCCATTGAAGTGGTTTTGCTTTCATTTCTAACATTTGGTATCAAAGCCTAGCCAGCTTTGACTCTTGGTTGGTAGTGTTGAAGCTGTAGTTGTAGTGGGAGATTTGGTTGTGTTTGTTTTGTAGATCTTGTGTTGTTATTATGGCTACATCCACCATAGCATCAACCTATAATTTGTACATTGAGAAGTTCAACGGAATGGGGTATGAGTTGTGGAAGCTGAAAATGGAAGATTTGTTGGAAGAAAGAAACCAATGGTTGGCTATCCAAAAAGAGAAGAAACCTGACAATGTCTCTCAAGATGAGTGGGATAGACTAGATAAGAAGGCACGGGGAAACATCTAATTTTGTCTTTCAGACTCTATCCAGTAAAATGTCACAAAGGAAGAGACTGTTGCAAGTATGGGCCTAACCGGTGTTGTCATTGATGTCAACATACTCCTGCTACATTGATGATAAGGATTGGATGAGCTGTGTGCTGAGGATATTGAAAAAATTAGTCCTAATCAGGAACAAAGAAGAACAATGAAGATAGTGAGGTAAAGATCCCAGCTAAGATGAAGATCAGAGGATGTGTTAGGTCTCAAAAATGCAGGTCATTAACCCTAAGAGGGTGCCAGGCTCTCTTGACGTTTTTGGCTAACTGACACGGGGTAGATATGGCTAAACCCCCTTCACTTTAGGCTCTTCCAGACCAAGACGGTTAACCTCTAATTAATAAAG
Source organism: Cunninghamia lanceolata (assembly GCA_027924645.1). NCBI lineage: Eukaryota > Viridiplantae > Streptophyta > Pinopsida > Cupressales > Cupressaceae > Cunninghamia > Cunninghamia lanceolata. The sequence continues at coordinate 1,013,901 of BSBN01001057.1, forward strand.
TAGATAAAAAGATGATCACTACTTTAATCAAAATTAATCTAACTATTGATAATGGTACAAATTATAAAACAGATAAAAAGACAGCAAGTTAATTCTAAATAATCTAAAATGTAATGCTAAAACAATAATGCAATCTAATTAAGCAAATCTAAAATGGATTTGTATAAGTGATAATGAAAATACTAGACCAGTGCCTTATTGAATATAGAGTTAGTATGATCATGAAATAAATGACTGTTTGCTTGGTAAAAACTTGAACTATCTAGCATGAAAGAATAGGTATGTAACTTGTACAACCCTGTAAGGAAATAGTTAGTATTCCATACTTATATATATCTAATTGACAAAATCAAACCACCTACATTCATCTAAAAGGATTTAATCCCTCTTTGAAGGAACCTATTAGAATAATACTACAATTGTAACAAATCTATCAAAAATTGGAGATAGAATACAAACCCTAACTATATGACTCTTCTTACAGATCCATGACAATGCATTCACAGCTACTATGATAGATTTAAAGGATTTAATTCTGAAAGTAGAAACTAATTAATCTTACCACACTATAATAGCAAATGTGAATAGACAACTTGAAGATATACTTGATAACTCAAATTGAATAACAGAGAAAACTTTGAAAGGAGAGAGTCATATAATTGAATAAATTTAACAAATAATTGATACCGAAATTCGTAATCACTCCTTCATGCTTACAGACTTGACTTCATCAGAGAATGCTTGTACATGGTCTACCAGAAATAAAATATATTAAAAATGAACTAGCATTGCTGTTCAAATCTAATCTATAGTATCTCTTCTTCTATTTTGTAGTCTCTTCCTAGTATTCCCCTCTATCCCCTTTCTGGTCTTGGTCATCTCTTATAAAGAGAGGCATACAAGCTTCAAACCAGTTACAATGGTTGTGATGGTTGATAATTGAACAACAATATTAATTCTGATAAAACAGATTTATGAAATTTAATACTGGCCACTAATCATCAAATGGATAACCATTTCAGGGTCAAAAAGTCTTTAACTATAGCTCTCCTTAATCTCCTTCAAGGGTTCCTTTGTTATCCTAAAAAACTAGATAAAACCCAAGTTAGTTACTGATCAAATGATTAAAACAAATTTACTTAAACACATGTGTTTACTCAGATAATTACTCCCCTGACAGACAGTTTATCAGTTGCTTAAAATCCTCTCGTGGGTGTTTATTCAATTTGATTGCCACCGTGTAGATCCTGCAAAAACAAATATTTTAACTGTCAAAAGGATATCTTGACATTTTGGATTTTAAATGTAATATTAGGGTTTCCTTCATTGGTGTGACCTCGTGGTCAGTTTGAAAAAACTTCCTGCCTTTTCGCTTTCTGTTTCTTTGTATATTTGATATGTTTATTGCAACATACAATCGGTAGAACATACAAAGGGTTTTTAACATTTAATTTTTTCTTCGCATCTGGTTCTTGTACATCCTTTTGTATCTATAGCTTGTATCCTGAAGAATGTATGTTCAAAACATACAAAGCATTGAATATACAAGCGCTTAATTCTTTTAAATAACCCTTTCGGTTCCACCATTTTATACATTGTATGTTTGCAATGTATGTCAGATAGGTACAAATCACAAACATACAATGGATGTTTCATCTCTAATAAACTTTTGGGATCTGTGTTATGCATATCGCCTTTTTGCTTTCCGTACATCCTACTTGTATATCGGGTTGTATATTATGAACATATAACAAATTTGCCATTTTCAATTTTCATTTTGTGTCTGAGAATGCATCTTTACCTTTGTATCTATCACCAATATGTATCACTTATATGTTAGCTTGTATCTCTCACAAAAAATACATACAAAGTCCCTTGTATATCCCCTTCAGACTCCAACCATTTTATAAACCGCAACTTACTCTCTTTTGATTCGGCCATGTATATCAGATATACATTAGGTAAAGATACATTGCATTAACTGAACTCTAATCTTATTTAAATTCCAGCACTTGCATATATCGAGCAATGTATGTTAGATACATACAAGCCAGAAACATACAATGTTTTTACCGTATTTCATAAGCATTTTAAATCCAGCGTGCATAAAATGCAATGTATATAAGATACATGCAAGCCAGAAACATACAACAGTTTTACCGTATTTCATAAACATTTCGAGTCTGGCTTGCATAAAATGCAATGTATATAAGATACATGCAAGCTGGAAACATACAACAGTTTTGCCGTATTTCATAAACATTTTGAGTCTGGCTTGCATAAAGTGCAATGTATATTTCCGATATACATTGAGTAGTGATGCATCATTTATATCATTTTGTAATCTTCCCTGAAATCTGTGTTGTATATCCAGCAGTGTATGTACTGATACATACAATGCGTAAAATATGCAATGACTTATCGTTATTTCAAAATCATTTCAGTTCTAGTATTGCATATTCCCATTGTATGCACTGGAATGTATATTGTGTTGTATGACCCAAAACATACAATATGCAAAATATACAACAATTTTACCACATTTAATAATCTTTTAGATCCGCAGTGTACATATTTCCTTGCACGTAACGCAATGTATGTATAAGGCAACATACATACAAAGTGCTAATATACAAGGACTTAACATTAATTTATAATTGTTTTAGCTCCAGGTAATGCACATTGGGTTGTATGTTTCGTTATACAAACATAACATACAAGCAATGGATGACCGGTATAAACGGTAGAAAGAACCGGTGATAATAAGTCACATCCTGTATGTATAATGGTTTAGCATATTGGGAGTACATACAAGATGCTCACCGATGTTCATTTCCTTTTGCATGTCTCTCGGAGCTCCGTCGATGAAAGATATAATATCAGTGTAACATAAATAATTTTTTCTGATAACAATGATCCCACCGATAGGTTATCTTTGTCCTTGTCTGAAATCGTTCATGACTTCCACTATTGGTGTGAATTCCACAGTTAGGGAGACCTGTTCAAGAAAAGCCGATGATAATTTTCTGGCCGATGGGAGTCAATAAGCGATAAGTTTAAATTCCATGGTGGCATCGACTTATCTACCAATGGATTTTTAGGTTCGCCGATAATGTGTTGTCTTGCCGATGTTCAACAAGTTCAACGATTGATGATTTGATATGATCACACATTGAAATTTTTGGATGATTGAAACTTAATACTTGCCAAAAAGTAGCTTGGGAATTTTAGTCCCAACAGTGGCTCTTTCTAGGGATGTATGCCCCTTGTAGGCATAGCAAGATCCTTAGATTTTTGGAGGAGCAGACCAATTCCTTCTTCATTTGACAATGAGTGAACTATGAAGGGTGAAGATCCTAGGTTATTGCTTTATGAAAAACTTTTATTTCCTGATAAGAGAGCTCTTTAAGAAAGTTATTTAACTCTTTTAATCTACTATGCATGGAAAAGATCATTACAGAGTTTAACCAGAATTGTCCACGCATTGGCAATTCTTTTCTCTCTAGTTCCTTTTAAGAGAAAAAATGTTTCAAAAACTGCCCATGTACTGGCAGTTCTTTCTCCTCACCAGACATGTTTTGTACATAATATGAATCTTCCCCTGCCTTACCATTGATGACAAAAGGTCCAATCCACAGGGCATCAAATTTTCCATGCTTCCCCTTTTCTTGATTTCTGGCATTCCAAATAAGCACTATATCACCCACCTCGAATTTTTTGAACATTGCTTTTTTGTCATATAGGTACTTCATTTGCATCTGCATTTTTTTATTTTGTTGTATTTCCTGTTCCCTTATTTCGTTTAATTCCATTAGTTGTTCTAGCCTTTCCTCCATTGGTTCTGGGACATCCCAATCCTCTTGGAGGATAAACTTACACACTGGCAGCTAGTTGTGTATTGGGAGTCTGGCATGAGCTCCATATACTAGTTCAAATAGTGATTTGCCAATTGCTTTCTTGACTGTGATCCTATCAGCCCATAATGCCAATCTCAACTTAGAGTCCCAGGCTTTCTTATTGTTATCCAACATTCTTTTTATAATCTTTAGGATACTTTTATTGTTGGACTCAACTTGCCCATTACCCTGTGGGTGGTAGGGAGAAGAATATGAGATCGTAATGCCATAAGATTTACAAAAATTTTTAAACTCATCCGACTAAAACACATTCCATTGTTAGTTATAAGCCTCAAAGGTACCCCAAATCTAGTTAAAATGTTTTCCAATAGGAAGTTGATCACAATCTTTCTGGTGGCTTGTTTAGTGGGCACTGCTTCCACCCATTTTGTGAAATAATCAATGGCTACTAATATCCATTTATGACCACCACTTGATTTCTCCATAATTTCTCCTATAAAGTCAATTCCCCATTGGTGAACGGGGCATCAACTTGCATAGGTCTCAAGGGTAATGCCCCTTGATATTTTAGCTTTCCTAAGAATTTTTGACAGGCCTCACACTTCTTGGTAAAACTATAGGCATCATTGAAAACCTTGGTTCAATAGTATCTAGCCCTTAATATTTTGTGTGTTGTGGTTTTAGCTGAGAAATGGCCACCACAGACTCCCTGATGCATCTCTTGTAGGGCAGATTTTGCTTGTTCTTCATCTAGACAAAACAGTAAGATACCATCATTATTTTTCCAAAAAAAATCTCCTTCTATAAGCACATATTTAGAAGCATGCAATTTTAGAGTCCTTTTCTTATTATCATCAAACCCATTAGGGCATTTCATGTGCTTGAGGTAATAGACTATGTCAATATACCAAGGAGTCTTCTCAATACTTGTTATCATTTCCTCTTCTTTTTCAATATTACATACTTGGGCAGCCTCAAGATTTGTTTCAGTCATCAGTTTTGCTAACCCTTGTCCTCTTACCAATTTTTTGATTTGAATTTCTATATCAAATTCTTGGAGTCGGTTTATCCACCTACATCTCTTCCCAGTTACCTGATTCTGCATAAACACATCTTTGACTACTGCATTTGGGACATAAGCTATTACCTTAACCCCAACCAGGTAAGGTCTGAATGCCTTAACTGCTTTCACCAATGCATAGGCTTCTTTTTCAGTGATATCATAGTTAAGTTCTGTATGTTGGAGTGATTTACTGCAAAAAGAAACAGGCTACTCATAACCCTTATTATTCTTTTGTAACATAACTGCTGCCATTGTATGAAAAGATGCAAAGGAAAAGATTTGAAAAGGTTAACTAAAATTGGGAGACTTTAGCACTGGAGCTTCTTTAATTTCTCTTTTTATGGATGCAAAGGCTTCTATGCATTCATCTATCCAATTAGTCTTTGCATTTTTTTTAACATTCTAGATATAGGGTTAATTATTTCTGTAAAATTCAGTATAAACCTCCTCACAAAATTTATTTGTCCAAAGAATGATTGTATAGCCTTGACTATCTTTGGGATAGGAACTTTGTCTATTGCCTCTACTCTCTCAGGATCAATCCTGACTCCATCTTTGGATACTATGTGCCCAAGTAGCTTCCCTTCTGTGACTACAAATTTACATTTCTTGGGGTTCAAGGAGACACCATATTCTAATGCTCTGATAAATATCTTCTCAAGGTGATTCACATGATCTTTAGCCCTTTTTGAGTATGCAGTAAGGTCATCCTGATATACAGCCATGATATCATTTATTAGACCTGCAAAAGCAACGTCCATTGCCCTCTGGAATGTGGCTCCAGCATTTGTAAGGCCAAATGGCATTCTCACGTATACATAAGTTCCCCATGGGGTTGTAAAGGTTGTTTTATATCATTCAGACTCTTTAACCTTTACTTGGTTGTATTTAGAGAACCCATCTATCATGGATAATAACTCACAACCAATAACTTTCTACAGTAAAGCTTTCATATTAGGTAACAGATAGTTATCTTTGAGAGAGGATATGTTTAAGTTTCTAAAGTCAACACAAAGTCTAATATCTCCATTCTTCTTCCTAACAGGAACTAAATTCTAGACCCAGGATGAATGCCTAATAGGTTTAATTATGCCAGCTTCCCTGAGTTTTATAAGTTCCTCGTGCATTTTAGGTTCTAACACAAGGTTGATGGGTCTTTGTTTTTGTCTATATGGCTTGGCTTTTGGCTTCAGTGGGATTTCATGTTGGAACAAATCTTCCCTATAAGCTTTAAGATCATCATAAGACTAAGCAAATACATGTTTATATTTTCTCAATAATATAATTAACATGCTTCTAATTGCAGGGGTTATTTTCTTTCCAATGTAGACCTTTTTAGGTGACAATTTAGTTCCCAAATTTATTTCTTCCACATCATCCTCCTTTATTGTTACTTCTTTGGTGATGGATCGATCATTTGCATCAAAAACTCTTTCTAATGCTACTAAGCTCTTTGGAATTTTATTTGTTTTAAGATGGACAATTTCTTTCCCAAATAAAGTCTCTTTACCATCATTCTTCTCAACAAAAGCATTAAAATCAATCTCTTGACTCTCATACTGATCTATACAATGCAAAAATTTGAGTAAATCAACATCACTATCAAAAACCTACCAGTTATATACATTGTCTGGGATAGTTGGTCTTGTTTTGAGCTCAACTTCTAAAATTCCTATCAAGGTAATGTCATCCCTTTTCAAAGCTATGTTTGCAAGGAAGTCAGCCATTATATTTTTTGACCTATCTATCCAACTTATTGAAAAAGCATCAAATAATTCTATATCGTCTAGGACTGCATTTCTGTATTGTTTCAATCTTTTGTTTTTTGAGGAATATTTACCTTTGACTTGTGTAACAATCAATTCAGAGTCTCCATACACTGCCAACAATTTGATTTTGTGTTTTCTAGCAATGTTTAGCCCAATTAAAAGTGCTTCATATTCAGCGATGTTATTTGTGCACTCAAAATTCAAAGAAAAAGAATATTTGAATGTTTTTCCTGATGGTGATATAAACAACACCCTGGCTTTGTTTCCTGCCTTGCTGCACGCACCATCAAAATACATGGTCCATACACCATTTTCATCAAGTTGGGCTTCATGGTGAATTGGGTCTGTATTATGTAATTTAGACTATTCTTCCACCCTGAATGTACTAAAGTCTATGTCACAGAAACAAATCATTTGATTTGGATTAACTTTCTCTATAATGTCTTCATACCTTGGCTCCCTATAGAGTTTAATTGCCTTTGTTCCCAATGGGATAGTAGCATAAGATAAATCTAATTGCACACTTCCCCCTACGATGGCAGTCCATTGTCTAGATAACAACATTCCATAGTTAGGTGGGATATCTACCACATTGATGTCAATTTTATAAGAGGCTTCAGGATGAGATGCTAATTTTATCTCAATATCTTTCATGATTCCAACAACAAGGACAGATCTGTTATCCATTGCATAACATTTACCAAATGTAGTATCCACCCACATTCCTAACTCTTTCATAACAGCCATGGGCATTATGTTTACTGTTGCTCCTGAATCAAGCATACAATTCCTGATTAATTTGTTGTTTATTGGCAAGGTAATATAGAATAGATCTACTTGAGATAGATTTTTCATTAATGTTTCACCCAGGTATACCTCAGGTATTTTGATAGATTCTTGTTGCATATTTATTTTAGGACTATGTTGTTTTGGTTTTTGGTCTGATACATTTGATATCATCTTCACCACTATATTTTTATATTTTTCCACCTTCATCATTTCTAGGAGTGGCATAGATACTTTCATTTGAGAAACAACTTGAGCAATATCAAATGAAGGATTTATGTTTAGTTCCAACCTATCGACTTTTGTTTGCCCCTCTTCCTCATTTTTTGTGTTGTCCTTCTTTTTGTTCGGTGTGTCAATCGGAGGTATATCATGAGGTGTTTTCTCAGCTTTACTTTTATCATTTTTACCGAAAGTCTAATTTTTTTATAAATATACCTCTGGGAATTCCTTGTTCAGCACTTACTATTCTATTTCTCAGATTATAACTATTTTTGGCTTGTGCTACCGTAGCTAATGTTAATGCTCTTCTATCATCCTCAGAGGGTTTTGGCCAATTATAACTCTATGCTGCATTGAGGTCATATCCACAATTTCCTAAGTCTTCTTCATGGTCGGAAAATACTTCTTGTTCTCCTATGTTCACATTATATTTTTGTGTTCCTACATCATATTCATACCCTGCTTCTTCGCCAGATGAATAATCTTCTTCAATAATGAAAGGTGTGATACCCAACATATTTATAGTGTGATGATCCCTCTCGGCATTATAAGATACCTGATCTTTTTGTATTGATTGTGCTACCACACAATAATCAGGAGAGTGTGCTAAATTACAGGGCATACACCATGGACTATTTTCTATCACATGGACTCCACTTTTCTTCAAAGGGTCAGGGGTGTCTTTTCCATAGTTATGTCTCTTGTTAGTATCCATGGGCTTTCCATCCTTCCAGTTGGTATGATATGGCATATCATGGAGTCTTGGTCTTTCATTCTTATGTGAGTATTCTTGCTTGTTTGCAGGAGGATCAGGATTTTGAGGAACTCTTATATTATCTCTTTTTCTGATCATCCCAGCAGCCTTTTTATTGTTTTCAATAGTGAGAGCCACTTTTTGTGCTTCTGCCAAGGTTCTAGGACTTTTGCCCCTGAGTTCATAACCTATTTTGGGGTCAAATGCTTTCAAGTATATGCTAAGGGCTACTTGGTTGTTCAATTTGGATTCTTTTGGAACCTTGTTATATGGTTTAGTGAATCTCAAATTGAAATCATACACTTGTTCATTCTAATACTTTTGAATAGTGATTAATTCATGAAGAGCAAATTCTAGAGCACATTGATTTCTGAATTCTTCTAAAAATTGATTGTGGAAGTCTCTTAGGGAATATATTGAAGCTTCTGGTAAGCTATTTACCCAGTCTCTTGCTTCATTAATAAGAGATATCATAAACAATTTCATTTTTATATCTTCATATTCGTTACCGATGTCCTATATAAAAGCATTGAATCGTTTGATACGTTCTTCAGCAGTCGGTTCACTGCTTCCTGTAAACTTAGGTACATTGTTCCTCTAACTTTTATCCATGGGATAAGGATATAGCTGATATCTAGTCAAATCAAATTGTCTGGCCATACTTGTAGGATTAGGAGGTGGTATATTTGGGTATGGCGGATAATACTGGTATCCAAATGGAGGTTGTGGATACATATTAGGTTGGACATATTGCTAAAGATACATATTTTGAGGTGGAGGAGGTCACGGCTGCTAATTGTTAAGTCTGTGCCCTAGTGGTGGATGCTGTTGGTGAATATTCCTAGTATTTACAAGTGGAGGTCTATGTATTTGCCTATTTTACTTAGGAAGATTAATGCATGTATTATGGGGTACCCTAATGTTTCCAACAACTATTGCATTCTGAGGCATTCCATGCTGATTAATATTATTATTGTTTCTATGTGGGGGAACATACTTAGTTGAATTTCATGCCTGAAGATCTAAACGGGCCATTTGTCCATTGATTTCTTCAGCTCTTTGTATCATTTGTTGTCTATTTTTGAGTCTTTTCTCTTGATGTTCTAAATGTATAGCAAGTTCTTCATCAATCATACAGTCATAATCTGTGATAGCTTGATCGCCTGTATGTTCATGATTTTCCTCACCCTGATTTTCTATCTCATTTGTCCTTTGTGGCTGTGCTTCCTAATTGAAAACATCATTATGACTATCTGTTGGTGTCTTGGGATTATCACCTTCAGCATGGAATGGGGAAGTATATATTGTATAATTTTGGTCAAGAAGACTTGTATTCTCTGGAGGGATTTGGTTATTATTACTATGAGACTGAATTGATATCCCAGTCTTCTTAGTAGGAGCCCTTAAAGATGGGGATGATTGCAATTTTTTACCATCAACTTTAGATCTCCTACCATCCATTATGGCACTTTTATCAGAAAACCAATTTGAATTTTGTGTAGAGTCGCCACCTCTATTTAGAGGACTAATCAATCTTTTGGGTTTTTCCTTCCACCAGCAAAGTTATGCCTTTTAATTCTCTGACTCAAAAGTGATCTTTGACCAAAATTTGGGACTAACATCTCCAGCAGAGTTGCCAATTCTATTAGGTCTCAAAAATGTAGGTCGTTAACCCTAAGAGGGTGCCAGGCTCTCTTGACATTTTTGGCTAACTGACATGGGGTAGATATGGCTAAACCCCCTTCACTTCAGGCTCTGCTAGACCAAGGTGGGTACACCTCTAATTAATAAAGCAGATAAAAAGATGATCACTACTTTAATCAAAATTAATCTAACTATTGATAATGGCACAAATTATAAAACAGATAAAAAGACAAGTTAATTCTAAATAATCTAAATTGTAATGCTAAAACAATAATGCAATCTAATTAAGCAAATCTAAAATGGATTTGTATAAGTGATAATGAAAATACTAGACTAGCGCCTTATTGAATATAGAGTCAATATGATCATGAAATAAATGACTGTTTGCTTGGTAAAAACTCAAACTATCTGGCATGAAAGAATAGGTATGTAACTTGTACAACCTTGCAAGGAAATATTTAGTATTCCATACTTATATATATCCAATTGACAAAATCAAACCACCTACATTCATCTAAAAGGATTTAATCCCTCTTTGAAGGAACCTATTAGAATAATACTACAATTGTAACAGATCTATCAAAAATTGGAGACAGAATACAAACCCTAACTATATGACTCTTTTTACAGATCCATGACAATGTCTTCACAGTTACTATGATAGATTAAAGGATTTAATTCTGAAAGCAGAAATCAATTAATCTTACCACACTATAACAGAAAATGTGTATAGACAACTTGAAGATATACTTGATAACTCAAATTGAATAACAAAGAAAACTTTGAAAGGAGAGAGTCATATAATTGAATAAATTTAACAGATAATTGATACCAAAATTCAAAATCACTGCTTCATGCTTACAGACTTGACTTCATCAGATAATGCTTGCACATGGTCTACCAGAAATAAAATATATTAAAAATGAACTAGCATTGTTGTTCAAATCTAATCTATAGTATCTCTTCTTCTATTCTGTAGTCTCTTCCTAATATTCCCCTCTATCCCCTTTCTGGTCTTGGTCATCTCTTATAAAGAGAGGCATACAAGCTTCAGACCAGTTACAATGGTTGTGACGGTTGATAACTGAACAACAATATTAATTCTGATAAAACAAATTTATGAAATTTAATACTGGCCACCAATCATCAAATGGATAACCATTTCAGGGTCGAAAAGTCTTTAACTATAGTTCTCCTTAATCTCCTTCGAGGGTTCCTTTGTTATCCTAAAAAACTAGATAAAACACAAGTTAGTTACTAATCAAATGATTAAAACAAATTTACTTAAACATGTGTTTACTTAGATAATTACTCCCCTAACAGACAATTTATCAGTTGCTTAAAATCCTCTCGTGGGTGTTTATTCAATTTGATCACTGCTATGTAGATCCTGCAAAAATAAATATTTTAACTGTCAGAAGGATATCTTGACATTTTGGATTTTAAATGTAATATTAGGGTTTCCTTCATTGGTGTGACCTCGCTGTTAGTTTGAAAAAACTTCCTGCCTTTTTGCTTTCTGTTTCTTTGTATATTTGATATGTTTATTGTAACATACAATCAGTAGAACATACGAAGGGTTTTTAACATTTAATTTTTTCTTCGCATCCAGTTCTTATACATCCTTTTGTATCTATAGCTTGTATCTTGAAAAATGTATGTTCAAAACATACAAAACATTGAATATACAAGTGCTTAATTCTTTTGAATAACCCTTTCGGTTCTACCATTTTATACATTGTATGTTGGCAATGTATGTCAGATAGGTACAAATCACAAACATACAACGGATGTTTCATCTCTAATAAACTTTTGGGATCTTTGTTATGCATATCACCTTTTTGCTTTCCATACATCCTGCTTGTATATCAGGTTGTATATTATGAACATATAACAACTTTGCCATTTTCAATTTTTGTTTTGCGTCCGAGAATGCATCTTTACCTTTGTATCTATCGCCGGTATGTATCGCTTGTATGTCGGCTTATATCTCTCACAAAAAATACATACAAAGTCCCTTGTATATCCCTTTTGGACTCCAACCATTTTATAAACCACAACTTACTCTCTTTTGATTCCGCCATGTATATCAGAGATACATTAGGTGGTGCAGGAGCACCTGAGGGGTCATCAAACCCCCATAAGGCACATTTTGAAGTTTTTGTGTTCTAAGAGACCATGGTTGTTAATAAGGTCTTGAAAGACCATTTCTCATGTTTTTTAATAAGGACCATGTCCATTAATATCATGTTGAGGACATTATTTATGTTTTGAGATCATTAGGGTTATGGTGTGTCAAAGATTCAAAAGGTTACAAAACTATTTCCAAGTTATTAATGTAAAATGAGTGCAAAACATGTTGTAATGTGGAAGTTGCAAAGGCCAACCAACCCAAAAGTGGTTATGGATGGTTATGGCCATTCAGTATCATTGTAATCTATGGAAATATGCTCACAAACGTTGAAAAAAACAGGTTGGATGAATAAAAATCACGTTTTTGCCTCTTTTCCTTGTTTTTCTGTACTTTTTGACTGCAAATTTGCTGTTTCCAGCATTGGTACAGTTCTATACGGATAGATACAGAAGCAAGCCATATATGGTTGGAAAGAGGATTGAATAACCTTTCAAATGCATCTAGTTTGAGGTCCTAACTCCATTCCTAGAGGAAATTATCGCTGTTTTTTTGAAACTGCCTGTTTATAGTCTGTTAAGGGTTTTGAGGGAGTAAAAAATGGTATTTTAGTCATTCCACTTGCTGTCCAGACCTGTAACTTGGTGGAATGACTTTATTTATAGTAGGTTAGATGTTCCAATGGTTTTGGGAGGCAGAAAAGGTATGTTGTGTGAGTTTGTGGTGATGCCCTTGAGTTGTTTGTAGTATTTTCAATGTGGAAAAGAGGAACTAAAGAGGGTATTTGACAAAATGTCAATGGAAAAATCTATCTGATGGTTTTGTGAGTTTTTGAAGGTCTATTCTAAGGTGTTTGAGGTAGTGGCTTGTGGAGAAAGTGATTGGAACCTTCATTTCCAATAAACCCTCCTCAATTTGGCCAAAACTAAGAGTTTTGTGGTTTGGCACGTTAGTGAGAGTGTCTCTTGAAACAAATGGTGTTTTTGGGGGTTTGGACACATGGTGAATGCTGCCCCATCAAGTCCAGGTGGTTGTTGGGTGTTTATAGGTGCGTTCCTTCACAAACTAGGCCTAATTAGCCTATTTTAGACAGCGAAAAATGCCATTTTTGAGGCACATGGTCCAAAGGAGTTATTGTTGGTTTTGGGATATGTTATGTAACTTGGGAATGGGTATCTGAATCTGCATTTTGTTTGGGAGGTATTTTGGAAAAGTTGAGAGAAAAGGCCCAAAAACAGGGTCTGTTGTCCTACTAGACTAGGTTTGGTAGAAAGATGAAAAGTGTGAAGATCGATACTTGAGGTTTGAAAGTTGTTTGAGTCAAACCAAATTGAGTCTGTTGAATCATTTAACAACCCCTCCTCTGCATCATAGTGGTATCAGAGCAAGGGAGTAGATTCTTGAAGGTTGAGAGAAGAAAGTTTGGATAGTTGAAGGCAAGATGCCTCCAAAAGGTGGATCAGCAATTGCTAGGGAGTTGAAGGCCCTTAAAGAGCAAGTTGCAGCATTGGAAGCCAGAGATAGGAGGAGGAGAGTTGATGAAGGTGAGAGTGAGTCAGAGGAAGATGGTGGAGAAGAAGTTCAACAAGAGGAAGAATTGGATCCAGAAGATGCAAGGATGGCAAAACTTCTTAAGGCAGTTAGAGTGAGTGACCACAAAGCCAAGGCAGATTTACCAATGTATGGAGGGAAATTAGATGGTGAAGAACTTATAGATTGGATTGGGGCTTTGGAAAACTACTTTGAGTGTGAAGAAGTGGAAGAAAATCAGAAGGTTAAGGTGGCCAAATCAAGATTGAAAGGTCATGCTTTGTTATGGTGGGATTGTGTGCAGGCTGATAGGTGGAAGAAAGACAAGCCAAAGATCACTTCTTGGAGCAAGATGGTGGAGAGGTTGAAGGCAAAGTTTCTACCCAATGACTATTATGTTCAGTTGTACAAAAGGCTGCAAAATTTGAGACAAAAGGAGAAGGATGTGCAAGCATATACAGAAGAGTTTCATAAGTTGGATATCAGGACAGCACATGAGGAAGATGATGAAGAGAAGGTAGCACGGTATCGGAAATATACATTGCACTTTATGCAAGCCCCACTTGAAATGTATATTGGAAATATACATTCAAAGCTAGTACCTCAAACCATTGAGATACCATGCTACCTTCTCTTCATCATCTTCCTCATGTGCTGTCCTGATATCCAACTTATGAAACTCTTCTGTATATGCTTGCACATCCTTCTCCTTTTGTCTCAGATTTTGCAGCCTTTTGTACAACTAAACATAGTAGTCATTGGGCAGAAACTTTGCCTTCAACCTCTCCACCATCTTGCTCCAAGAAGTGATCTTTGGCTTGTCTTTCTTCCACCCTATCAGCCTGCACACAATCCCACCATAACAAAGCATGACCTTTCAATCTTGATTTGGCCACCTTAACCTTCTGATTTTCTTCCACTTCTTCACACTCAAAGTAGTTTTTCAAAGCCCCAATCCGATCTATAAGTTCTTCACCATCTAATTTCCCTCCATACATTGGTAAATCTGCCTTGGCTTTGTGGTCACTCACTCTAACTGCCTTAAGAAGTTTTGCCATCCTTGCATCTTCTGGATCCAATTCTTCCTCTTGTTGAACTTCTTCTCCACCATCTTCCTCTGACTCACTCTCACCTTCATCAACTCTCCTCCTCCTATCTCTAGCTTCCAATGCTGCAACTTGCTCTTTAAGGGCCTTCAACTCCCTAGCAATTGCTGATCCACCTTTTGGAGGCATCTTGCCTTCAACTATCCAAACTTTCTTCTCTCAACCTTCAAGAATCTACTCCCTTGCTCTGATACCACTATGATGCAGAGGAGGGGTTGTTAAATGATTCAACAGACTCAATTTGGTTTGACTCAAACAACTTTCAAACCTCAAGTATCGATCTTCACACTTTTCATCTTTCTACCAAACCTAGTCTAGTAGGACAACAAACCCTATTTTTGGGCCTTTTCTCTCAACTTTTCCAAAATACCTCCCAAACAAAATGCAGATTCAGATACCCATTTCCAAGTTACATAACATATCCCAAAACCAACAGTGACTCCTTTGGACCATGTGCCTCAAAAATGGCATTTTTCGCTGTCTAAAATAGGCTAATTAGGCCTAGTTTGTGAAGGAACATACCTATAAACACCCAAAAACCACCTGAACTTGATGGGGAAGCATTCACCATGTGTCCAAACCCCCAAAAACACCATTTGTTTCAAGAGACACTCTCACTAACGTGCCAAACCACAAAACTCTTAGTTTTGGCCAAATTGAGGAGGGTTTATTGGAAATGAAGGTTCCAATCACTTTCTCCACAAGCCACTACCTCAAACACCTTAGAATAGACCTTCACAAACTCACAAAACCATCAGATAGATTTTCCCATTGACATTTTGTCAAATACCCTCTTTAGTTCCTCTTTTCCACATTGAAAATACTACAAACAACTCAAGGGCATCACCACAAACTCACACAACATACCTTTTCTGCCTCCCAAAACCATTGGAACATCTAACCTACTATAAATAAAGTCATTCCACTGAGTTACAGGTCTAGACAGCAAGTGGAATGAATAAAATACCATTTTTTACTCCCTCAAAACCCTTAACAGACTATAAACAGGCAGTTTCAGAAAAACAGCGATAATTTCCTCTAGGAATGGAGTTAGGACCTCAAACTAGATGCATTTGAAAGGCTATTGAATCCTCTTTCCAACCATATATGGCTTGCATCTGTATCTATCTGTACAAAACTGTACCAATGCTGGAAACAGCAAATTTGCAGTCAAAAAGTATAGAAAAACAAGGAAAAGAGGCAAAAACGTGATTTTTATTCATCCAACCTATTTTTTTCAATGTTTGTGAGCATATTTCCATAGATTACAATGATATTGAATGGCCATAACCATCCATAACCACTTTTGGGTTGGTTGGCCTTTGCAACTTCCACATTACAACATGTTTTGCACTCTTTTTACATTAATAACTTGGAAATAGTTTTGTAACCTTTTGAATCTTTGACACACCATAACCCTAATGATCTCAAAACATAAATAATGTCCTCAACATGATATTAATGGACATGGTCCTTATTAAAAAACATGATAAATGGTCTTTCAAGACCTTATTAACAACCATGGTCTCTTAGAACACAAAAACTTCAAAATGTGCCTTATGGGGGTTTGATGACCCCTTAGGTGCTCCTGTACCATTAGGTAAAGATACATTGCATTAACCAAACTCTAATCTTATTTGAATTCTGGTGCTTGTATATATCGAGCAATGTATGTTAGATACATAGAAGCCAGAAACATACAACGGTTTTATCGTATTTCATAAGCATTTTAAATCCAGCTTGCATAAAATACAATGTATATAAGATACATGCAAGCCGGAAACATAGAACGATTTTGCCGTATTTCATAAACATTTCAAGTCCGGCTTGCATAAAATGCAATGTATATAAGATACATGCAAGCTGAAAACATACAATAGTTTTGCCATATTTCATAAACATTTCGAGTGCGGCTTGCATAAAGTGCAATGTATATTTCCAATATACATTGAGTAGTGATGCATCAATTATATCGTTTTGTAATCTTCCCTGAAATTTGTGTTGTATATCCAGCAATGTATGTACCGATACATACAATGTGTAAAATATGCAATGACTTATTGTTATTTCAAAATCATTTTGGTTCCGGTATTACATATTCCCATTGTATGCACTGCAATGTATATTGTGTTGTATGAAACATACAATATGCAAAATATACAATGATTTTACCACATTTAATAATCTTTCAGATCCGCGGTGACATATTCCCTTGCACATAACGCAATGTATGTATATGGCAACATACATACAAAGTGCTAATATACAAGGACTTAACATTAATTTATAATTGTTTCAGCTACGGGTAATGCACATTGGGTTGTATGTTACGTTATACAAACATAACATACAAGCAACAGATGACTGGTATAAATGGTAGAAAGAACCGGTGATAGTAAGTCACGTCCTATATGTATAATGGTTTAGCATATCAGGAGTACATACAAGATGCTCGCTGATGTTCATTTCCTTTTGCATGTCTCCCAAAGC
Organism: Cunninghamia lanceolata; assembly: GCA_027924645.1. NCBI lineage: Eukaryota > Viridiplantae > Streptophyta > Pinopsida > Cupressales > Cupressaceae > Cunninghamia > Cunninghamia lanceolata. Next base: position 1,031,253 of record BSBN01001057.1, read on the forward strand.
TCTATCGTTGAAAGATATATTATCGGTGTAACATAAATAATTTTTTCCAATAACAATGATCCCACCGATAGGTTATCTTTGTCTTGTCTGAAATCGTTCATGACTTCCACTATCAGTGTGAATTCCATAGTCGGGGAGACGTGTTCAAGAAAAGCTGATGATAATTTTCTGGCTGATGGGAGTCAATAAGCGATAAGTCTAAATTCCATGGTGGCATCGGCTTATCTGCCAATGGATTTTTAGGTTCACCGATAATGTGTTGTCTTGCTGATGTTCAACAAGTTCAACGATTGATGATTTGATATGCTCACACATTGAAATTTTTAGATGATTGAAACTTAATACTTGCCAAAAAGTAGATTGGGAATTTTAGTCCCAACAGGATACACTTCAAAGGGTTTGTAGATATGTGTCTTAAGATGATCCAATAAATATTTCAGAGGTCCGCATGAAGATTTGAAGAAGTTATGGCCGCTTTAGTAAAACTAGTTCTGGTAGATGTTCAGAGGTGACAAAGTGACACAGATAGGTCCAGGAAGATTTGGAAATGCAATATCTTGTTCTACGGATTTGGTGGAGTGTTTAGGAAGTCAATGTGAATTGACAACTCAATTGGTTCATGGTCTGGAGGTCCGCAAGCATCTATTCCAATATGACAGTGATGATAGACTGTGTTCTTGAGGTTCTGGATGAAGGAGAGAATGATTTCAGTAAGTAGAAGTAGTGTGGATGTTCTTGGTGATTCAGGAAAGCTTGTGAAAGTCTTTGGATTGTGTCTAGTTCATGTTCGTGGTCCAGATTGAAGATTGAGCTCGTAATTGAAGAATTACTTTCGGATGATGGTGTTCTTCATAAGTCTGGCTGACTAGATGAGTTACACATCCTGTGGATGATCTGGAAGATGTTTTGTGAAGAATGGTGTGGTCCTAAAGGAAGATTGAAGTATCAGATCTGTGTGGCTGATAGTGTGTTGATCCGTGTGAAGTCTTTTTGTAATAAGTCATGTTGTATTTACTCTGTAATGTATGCCAACTTGGATGATTATTCCTAAGTTGATGTCTTGTATAAATAAGGATTGTAAAGTCATTTCAAAGGTATCATTGAGATGAGAATGTGGTAGAGAAGAGAAGAGAGAAAGGTAGAACAAAAATATTGGGCTTAAATGGAACTAACTCGAGAATGGTGAAGATACTATTCTTTAGTTCAAGTATGTAATACTTATTATTTTGTAGACAGTGTGTCTCCCATAGGCAGTGGGCCTCTTGTGAGCAGTGTGCTCAGGCAGTGAGCCCCAATTGGCATGTGCCATTTTGTTCTTTCTATTCTTTTAATAGATAATACAATCTTGGGTTAGTCACCCCATAGTTTTTCCCTTAACTGGGTTTTCCACATTAAAATTCTTGGTGTCATGTGTTTCTACTCTTGAATTATTGGATTATGTTTCCATGATTGATTTATTATTATGCTATTGAATTAAGAAAAGGATTTAAGTGATTAATTGTAAGAATGTTTAGACAACTGATTCACCCCCCCTCTTAGTTGTCTGTCATAATTCTAACAATTGGTGTCAGAGCCTCGTTCCTCTAAAAGAAACTTAACCGCTTGAGGAGATCTAGGATATCATCCTACAAGAAGGATAGTCTGAAGTTTGATGGAACCAATTTCACTCTTTAGAAAAGTCGCATGGAATGCCACTTGCAATGTATGGGAATGCAGTATTGGATCATGGCTTCAAAGAAGTATGTTCCTCCACAGAATGGTCTGAGTACCGTAGATGAAATCAGAGATGCTGAAAACAATCTGTGAACTAAAGAAGCCTTTCTATGTGCCTTAGCTGATTCAAAGCTAACAAATGTTATTGATCTAAAAACTACATATGAGATTTGGCAAAAATTGGAACTTCTACATGAAGGAGACAAGTATGTTAAATGTGCTAAGCCATAGAGTCTGAAAGGAAAAATTGAAAACTTGAAGATGAGAGAAGATGAAAATATCACTACATTTATGCCAAGAGTAAATGAGCTTGTTTGTGGCATTATATGTGCTGGTGGAATCTTGGATGAAGATGAGATTGTTGGCAAAGTTCTCAGATCCCTTCCTGATTCTTACAAAATAAGGTTGCTGCTATTGAAGAATTCAAATCCTTTTCAGGTATCACAAGAGATCAATTGATTGGTAAACTGGCTGCATTTGAATTGACCAAGTTTAGAGATGCCCCCCCCGCAAGACTGAATTTGCATTCAAAGCTAGTGCCTCTATAAAAGGAAAACAAAAGTTTGATCCGAGAGAGAACTCTTCAAAGAAGCTATCATGGTATGAAAAAGCAAGAAAAGACCTGGAAGAAGATGAAGCAGAAGCTACTCAACTTGAAGCCCTTATTGGAAAAAGACTGCCAAGAGGATCTGGTAAGTATGAAGGGAAATTACCTTTTAAATGTTTTAACTGCAATAAGATTGGTCATTTTGCCTCGAAATCCTAACAGATCAACGTTCCAAAAGAAATGTTACTATGTTCATGAAGATGATGATGATGAATCAGAGAGAGGAAACAAATCCAGAAGTGACTGGGTGTTTATTGCCATCAAGGAAGAAGATCCAATGCCCTCTAAATCTGTCAATCATAAAATTGTAGAAAGAGCTCTGGCTGCCCAAGTTGAAGAAAAGGATGATTGGGTCATTGACATTGGATGCTCACACCATATGATAGGTGACAAAAATAAGTTCATAGATTTAGCAAGGTATGAAGGAGGTGTGGTAAAATTTGGTCATAATTCTGCTAGCAGAATTAGAGGTAGAGGAACTATTTCTTTTGATGGAAAGAACAAAACCAATAATGTATTGTATGTTGAAGGCTTGAAGCACAATCTTCTCAGTGTTGGACAGTTGGTGGACGAAGGCTATGATATTCAATTCAAAAACGGAAAATGCAAGATCTTTGAAAGTTTTGGAACAAAGATTGCATCTGGTACTCAAACTAAAGTTAATATCTTCCACTTGGTTGGTATTAGTAAAAGTTGATTATTTGTTCAAATTGATCAGAGTTGGTTGTGGCATAGGAGAATGTGTCATGTGAATTTTGATAATACCATCAAGATAAGCAATGCTTAGGCTGTAAGAGATCTTCCAAGACTGGTGAAACCTACTAATAGTTTGTACAAAGAATGTTAGTTGGGTAAGTAGAGTAGAGTCACATTTAAAAGTAAAGAACAGTCTTCTACCAGATTATTGGACTTAGTTCATATTGATCTATGTGGTCTGACAAGAATTATGAGTGTGCAATGTGATAGATACATCATGTTATTAATTGATGATCACTCTTGGATGATGTGGGTAACTTTTCTAAAAGAGAAATCTGAGGTCCTTGACAAATTCAAAATATTCAAGGCTATGGTAGAAAATGAAACCAAATTGAATATAAAATGTCTAGGGTCTGACAGAGGTGGAGAATTCACATCTGGTGAGTTCATAGAATTATGTGAGAAACATGGGATAAAAGACAGTTGTCTGCTCCAAGGACACCACAATAGAATGGAGTAGTGGAGAGAAAGAACTGGACCATCTAGGAGGCATCTAGAACCATGATGATGGAAGCAAATGTTCGTTAGATCTACTGGCGAGAAGCTATAAGCACTGCAGTCTACACTCTTAATTGAGTTTAAATCAAAAGCAATACTGGTAAGACTCCTTATGAACTTTGGTTTGGCATCACTCCCACTGTGAAGTATTTCAGAGTCTTTGGTAGCAAATGTTACATTAAAAGAGATGAAGATCTAGGTAAATTTGATGCTAGATGTGATTAAGGGATATTCTTAGATTATTCTACTCAAAGCAAAGCATACCGGTGTTATAACAACAGATTGAGAAAGATTATAGAAAGTACAAATGTGAAGGTTGATGAAGGTGTTGAAAAACCCTCAAAGTTTTATGAATATGATGAAGATGATTAGAATGATGTTTTGATCCAAGGAGTCCAAGCCCCTTCTAAAATTTAGATTCAAACTGATCCGGTGAATCAGGAAGAGGAGATAAGTTTGAATGAACTTGTGCAAGAATTAGAAGTGCAAGTAAGTCCCAAAATTCCCAGGTATGTAAAACTGAATCACTCTGAAGACCAGATCATAGGTGATAAAAGCAAAGGTGTTCAAACAAGAAGGATTGCTCAAGATTTAGAAGAGTATTGTCTAATTTCAAAGATTGAACCTAAGACAGTGAATGAAGCATGCAATGATGAAAACTAGACTAAAACAATGGAGGAAGAGCTGATGTAAATTGAGAAAAATCACACTTGGGATCTTGTTCCCAGACCTAAAAACAAGAATGTGATTGGAACCAAATGGGTCTTCCGAAATAAACTGAATGAAGATGGTGAAGTAGTCAGAAACAAACCCAGATTGGTCTACAAGGGTTACTCCCAAGTAGGAGTTGATTTTGAAGAAACTTTTTCTCCGGTGGCAAGAATTGAAGTAGTTAGATTATTTCTTACTTTTGCTGCCTTCAAGGATTTCAAAGTATATCACATGGATGTCAAGTCTACCTTCCTGAATGGTGACTTGGAAGAAGAAGTTTACATTGAGTAATCGGATGGATTTCAATTGTCTGATCATGGTGATATGGTTTGCAAGTTGGAAGCACTGTATGGACTCAAGCAAGCCCCAAGAGCCTAGTATGAAAGATTGGATAAGCATCTTTTGAAGATTAGTTTCAAAAAAGGTACTACTGACAGTAATTTGTACTTCAAAATTGATCATGAAAATATCTTGATTGTTGAAGTGTTTGTTGATGATATCATTTTTGGAGGAAGAGATAGTATGTGTAAAACTTTTGCAAATCAAATTAAAAGTGAATTTGAGATGTCCATGTTTCGGTAAATGAATTTCTTCTTGGGTCTACAAATTATTCAAACAAAGAAAGGAATCTTCATTTCTCAGACCAAATATGTGAAAGAATTATTGAAGAAATTTGGGATGGAAGATTCAAAACCAATGAGTACTCCCATGACAACTAGATGTAAATTGAGGAAAGATGATGACTCTCCTAAGGTTGATCAGAAAAAGTATAGGTCAATGATTGGAGGATTACTATATCTCAATCATACTAGACCTGACATTATGAATGTTGTTGGTCTTGTTGCTAGATTCCAAGCTGATCCTAGAGAACCTCATGTCGTGGAAATCAAAAGGATTTTTATATATCTAAAAGGGACAGTTGAGTATGGTTTGTGGTATCCTAGAGATCACGATTTCTCTCTTCATGCATATATAGATGCTGATTGGGCAGGAGATGTGGATGATCAGAAGAGTACCAGTGGTGGAGCATTCTTTTTAGGGAAGAGATTGGTTTCTTAACTGAGCAAAAAACAAGAGGCAATATCTCTGTCCACTACAAAAGTAGAATATATTGCAGTAGTAGGTAGTTGCACTCAAGTATTATGGATGAACCAAATGCTAAGAGATATCAGAGTGGAGTATGAAGAACCTATCACAATTTTCTGTGATAATTCAAGTGCAATTAACATATCAAAAAATCTGGTGTTGCATTCAAAGACTAAACATATATCCATTAAGTTTCACTTTTTGAGAGAATAAGTGAACAATGAAGTCAGATTGGAGTTTGTGCCTTCCAAGGATTAGATTGCAGATATTTTTACTAAACCTCTACCTAAGGACTCTTTTGAGTATCTCAGGGAGAAGTTAAGGGCTATTACCCCTCTGGTTCTGAATTAAGGAGCACTGATATGCATCAGTCCATGGATCTCACAGTCATATCTTGTGGTCCGGATTGATGATGGGAAGCTGCTACTTAGGGGGAGTAGCTGGTATGATTCTGAAGTGATGCAAGTATGTGCCCTTTTCCATTGACATCAAAGGGGGAGAGAAGACATGTGAAAAACAATTAATTGTTGATCAAAGGGGGAGCAGGAAAGGAAGAGAAGACATGTGAATGGTTGTTATTGATAGGGGGAGTTATGTCAGTGAGGAGAAGTTCTTATCTTGATGATTAAAATAATTTTTCACATCATATGTTGCCATCAATGACAAATGGGGAGATCTTTGCAAGTATGGGCCTAACTGGTGTTGTCATTGATGTCAACATACTCCTACTACATTGATGATAAGGATTGGATGAGCTGTGTGCTGAGGATATTGATAAAATTAGTCCTAATCAGGAACATAGAAGAACAGTGAAGACAGTGAGGTAAAGATCCCAGCTAAGATGAAGATCAGAGGATGCGCTTCAAAGGGTTTATGGATATGTGTCTTAAGATGATCCGGTAAAGATTATAGAGGTTTGTATGAAGATCTAAAGAAGTTATGGGCACTTAAGTAAAACTAGTTTTGGAAGATGTTCAGAGGTGACAAAGTGACACAGATAGGTCCGGTAAGATCCAAAAATGTAATATCTTGTTCTACGGATTTGGTGGAGTGTTTAGGAAGTCAATGTGAATTGACAACTCAATTGGTTCATGGTCTGGAGGTTTGCAAGCATCTATTCCAATATGAAAGTGATGACAGACTGTGTTCTTGAGGTTCTAGATGAAGGAGAGAATGATTTCAGTAAGCAAAAGTACTGTGGATGTTCTTGGTGATTCAGGAAAGCTTTTGGAAGTCTTTGGATTGTGTCCAACTCGTGTTGGTGGTCTGCATTAAAGATTGAGATCGTAATTGAAGAATTACTTCTGAATGATGGTGTTCTTCCTAAGTTTGGCTGACCGAATGAGTTACACATCCTGTGGATGATCTTGAAGATGTTCTGTGAAGAATAGCGTGGTCCTAAAGGAAGATTGAAGTCTCAAATTTGTGTGGCCAATAGTGTGTTGATCTGTGTGAAGTCTTTTTGTAATAAGTCATGTTGTATTTTCTCTGTAATGTATGCCAACTTGGATGATTATTCCTAAGTCAATGTCTTGTATAAATAAGGAGTTGTAAAGTCATTTCAAAGGTATCGTTGAGATGAGAATGTGGTAGAGAAGAGAAGAGCAAAAGGTAGAGAATAAGTATTGGGCTTAAATGGACCTGACTCAAGCATGGTGAAGATGCTATTCTTCAGTTTTCAAGTATGTAATACTTATTATTCTGTAGACAATGTGTCTCCCATAGGCAGTGGACCTCTTGTGAGTAGTGTGCTCAGGTAGTGAGCCCCAATTGGCATGTGCCATTTTGTTCTTTCTATTCTTTTAACAAAGAATACAATCTTGGGTTAGTCACCCCATGGATTTTCCCTTAACTGGGTTTTCCATGTTAAAATTCTTGGTGTCATATGTGTTTCTACTCTTGAATTATTGCATTATGTTTCCATGATTGATTTATTATTATGCTTCTGAATTAAGAAAAGGATTTAAGTGATTAATTGCAAGAAAGTTTAGACAATTGATTCACCCCCCCTCAGTTGTCTATCCTAAATTTAATAGAGACTACATACAACTTGTGGAAACGGTTGGGTGAGATCTATCAAGCCAAGAGTATGGTAAATAAACTTTATTTAAAAAAAAATTGTTTTCCATGAAAATGCGAGAAGGTGAATCAATTGCAGAGCATTTAAATTCTTTTAATTTGTTAGTGAGTCAGCTTGATTTTGTAGATGTTGAGGTTAGTGAGGAAGATAAATGTATCTTACTTCTTTGTTCTTTACCTGAGTCTTGGGAGAATATTATCCTTGCTATCACTTCTAACCTTGCGGATCCAAAGTTGGATGCTCTTGTTTCAGTGCTACTATCACAGAAATTAAGGAAGAAGAGTTTGGATAGTTCAAGGGATGCTCTCAGTGTCAAGGGAAGGTCTAAGGAAAGGGGACCTAAAGGAGATCAGAAAGGGGCTAAGGATAAGTCCAAGGGCTAGTCTAAGACTCCTAGTAAAATAAATAGAGTTAAGTGTTGGAATTGCGGTAAAAGGGGACATGTAAAGGAGTGCATAAATCCCAAAAAATAGTGGGAGAGTGCTTTAGATAAGTCCTTGAATGCAAGTGAAGATGTTTTACTTTCTGCATGTAATGTTTTTTCTGATGAAAACTAGGTGCTTGACTCAAGATACTCATTTCATATGACCCCACATAAGGAATGGTTCTCCACATATGAAGAATATGATGGAGGTAAGATCTGCCTTGGTGACAATTCTTCATATCCAATTGTTGCGAAAGGAAAGATATTGTTGTGTTTCAATGATGGGAGGATTAAAACCCTCCCTGGTGTTTTGTATGTTCCTGGATTAGCTAGAAATCTGATTTCCATTTTGAAGTTGAATGATTTTAGGATTCATGTGACATTTGACAAGCATGGCTGTAGATTAGTGAGAGGGAACTTGGTGGTAGCGAAGGGGAAGAGATTCGGAAGTCTGTTCAAGCTTGAAGCCACTACAGTTTATAATGCCTCCTATGTATCTGAGGCTTCTGAAAACACTTCTATGTTGTGGCACCATAGATTGGGCCAAACAAGTAATAATGTATTAAAAACTATTAAGAATAAAAATTTATTGGATGGTTTCTTCTATTCTGATGAGCACTTTGATTTCTGTGAGCATTGTGTGTTTGGTAAACAAAATAGAAAATCATTTCCTTCAAGAAGCAATAGACCAAAAGAGAAGTTAGAAATTATTCATATGGATGTGTTTGGACCTGTGGATAATGAATCTATCAGAAAATCTCGTTATTTTGTAACCTTCATTGATGATGTATCCAGATTTACATGGATGTATTTTATGAAGCATAAATCTAAAGTTCTCACTAAGTTTAAGGAATTCAAAGTCTTAGTAGAGAACCAATTAGGTTTAAAGATAAAAATATTAAGATCTGACAATGGAAGGGAATATTTCTCTAAGGAATTTGATAAATTTTGTAAGCATGCAGGTATAATCAGACAAAAGACAACTCCGTATACACCATAGCAGAATGGTGTGGCAGAAAGGATGAACCAAACAATTATGGAAAGGGCTAAAAGTATGCTTAGTAATGCATAGTTGGATAAATACTTTTGGGTAGAGGCTGTGTGTATTGCTTGCTACTTGATAAATAGGTCTCCTTGTAAGGCTCTTGATTCGACACCTTATGAAGTGTGGATAGGTAAGAAACCTTTTGTTTCACATTTAAGGGTTTTTGGCTGAGGCTTTTGTTCATGTACCTAAGGAAAAGTGATCTAAGTTGGATCCAAAGGCTGAAAAATATACATTCATTGGATATGGTGATAATGTAAAAGGTTATAAGCTTTGGAATCCACTAACCCACAAGATTATCTTTTCTAGAGATGTTATTTTTAGGGAACTTAGAGCTATTTCTGAACCTGTAGCCAAAAGAAAAAGATGAAAAGGTAAAGAAGGTGCACTTTGATTTGGAGCAGAAAAATGCACCTCAGGAAGAACATAATGATGGATTGGGGGTGAAGAAGAAGAAGAAGATTTGAGTAGTTCTGATGAAGATGAGTCTATAGTTACAGAAGTTGTTGCAGATGATCAAGCAGAAGAATGAGTAGAGTCTCTTACTCCACCCTTGAGAAGATCTACAAGACAATAGAATGTAGTTGATAGGTATAGCCCACCAGATTTCCATTGTGTATATGCTTTATTGAGTACTAACGATGAACCTAGATCCTACACAGAAGCTATTTATGCAGATGATAGTGAGTCTTGGCAGCTAGCCATGCAGGAGGAGATGATGGCTTTAGAATATTGTAATACCTAGGATCTTGTTCATTTTCCCAAAGGAAGAAAGGCCATAGGTTGTAAGTGGGTCTTCAAGAAGAAGTTTGGAGCAGACAGGTCATTGGAGAAGTACAAGGCTAGACTAGTAGCCAAGGGCTACTCCTAGAGAGAGGGAGTTGATTTTGGTGAGATATTCTCTCCTATTACTAAATTGACTTCTATTAGATTTCTCTTATCCATTTCTGTAGCTTATGATTAGGAGATTGAGCAAATGGATGTTAAGATTGCATTCTTGCATGGAGATCTTGAAGAAGAAATTTATGTGCATCAGCCTACAGGTTTTGAGGTAAAAGGAAAAGAACATTAGGTTTGTAGGTTAGAGAGGTCTCTTTATGGTCTAAAACAGTCCCCCAGAATGTGGTATCAAAATTTTAATTCATTTGTTTTGAAATTGGGTTTTGTTAGAAGCGAGGAGGATAATTGTGTTTACATTCATTGTGTTGATGATTCTATATTGGTTATTGCTTTGTATGTTGATGACATGTTATTTTTCAGCAATACTAAGGGTATGGTCAGTGAGATTAAAGCCCAACTTTCAGGTGCATTTGAGATGAAGGATCTTGGTGCTGCAAGGTATATTTTGAGAATGGAGATAAGGAGGGATAGAGTTAATAGAAAGCTTTGGTTGTCACAAAGTAAGTATGTGAATACTATTGTGCAGAGGTTTAGTTTGTAGGATTGTAACCCAGTTAGAGTTCCTTTACCCATTGGTACTAAGCTTTCATTAGATATGTGTCCAAAGACTGAGGATGATCTTGAGGATATGGTAGTGTTGTAGGGAGTTTGATGTATGCAATGGTTTGCACTAAACCGGATATTGCCCAAGCAGTGGGAGTTTTGAGCATATTTATGTCTAACCCCGGTAGACAGCATTGAAACTATGCAAAGAGGGTATTTAAATATCTTACAGGTACTCCTGATCATTGTTTGGTTTATTCTGGTACTGATAGTCCTGATAAATCTTTGGACATTCAAGGTTTTCTTGATACAAATTGGGCAGATGACTTGGATAGTCGAAGGTCCACTAGTGGCTATGTGTTTACTCTGTTTGGAGGTGCAATGAGTTGGATGAGTAAGAGGCAGCCCATATTTCCTTTGTCCACCATAGAAGTAGAGTATATGGTTACTACTCATGTCTCTAAGGAGTCAATTTGGTTGAGGAGACTGTGTATAGGTATTGGATTTGATTGCAACATCATTTAGATTGGTTGTGATAGCCAGATTGCTATCTGTTTGGCCAAGAATCCTATGTATCATGCTCAAACTAAGCATGTTGATGTTCAATATCACTTTGTTCAAGCATTGGTTGCAAATGGATAGATTGAGCTAAAAAAGATAGAAAATCAGGAGAATGTTGCAGATTCATTGACCAAACCTGTGAACACAGAAAAGTTTGTGTGGTGCAGAGAGGCCATGGGCCTTGTTTCTAGTGCCTAATTATTTACATTTGATTTCCTATGGGTTGATTTACAATGTATAATGTCAAGTGGGAGAATGTTAGAATAAGGTGCCATTAACCTTGTAATTTCCAATATTGTATTTTATTCCATTTATTATTTGTTATTTGTAATTACCCATAAGGGAATGAGGTAGTCTCATTGATAGTTGTAATTTTGGAGTTACCGGCGGCAGTTACAAAGTGACATTTAGGTTGCAAAATGTCAAAACTCATGGTAAATGAGGATAGGCGTGCTCCCTTGAGGAATATACTATTTTTGGCATGTATGACAACTGCCATAATGTTTGGTGAGAAAATCTATGATAGTTGCAAGTTGTCATAAGATTCTGAGATTCTGTGACGCATATGACGGATATGTTAGTTGTATATTTGCTATATTTAGCCCAAGGTTTATATCTTGGAAAGATACTCTTTTTCTAGAATCTATGATTGTTATGATGTGTCATAAGATGCTGTAAGACACCAGATTTAGTCTTGGGCCTCCAACCTTTACATGGCTATTTTTGGACAAGTGTAACAGGCTTTTAAGATGGTAATTAATGTTTACAAGTTGGAGAATATTAGAAGAGAGAAGGTGAACACCTAAGATGAGTTAGAAAATGTTTCCATAAGTATTTTCCATGTATTAGTTGCTGCAATATAGATTTGAGGTACTCGGGTGCTACCGGAGTGCTGTCAGATTGAAGACTGGTGGAGAGAGTTGAAGTGTTGTTGTATTGTAAATCATTTTCAGATTAATACAAACATTGGGCCTCTTTCCTATGTGGAGTTTTTTACCCAAAAGGGTTTTATCCACATTAAACATTGTGTTCTGTGTTCATATTTTTGATTTTGCATTTCTGTGAAGCATAGTTTTGTTTCTATGTTACAATGTCCATTAATAACACATAGTTAAAGATAGCAGAAATTTATATCGAATCAGATTTCCATTGAAGTAGTGTTTCTTTCATTTCTAACAAGGTCCACACCCAAACTAAGAACCATCCAAAATCATGACATGGTTATCCCCTTCTGCTAGAGCATCAAAGTAGTTGAACAAACCATCAGATTGACTATCCCCGAGAGACCTTTTCAACCCTCTACCCTTATTACTAGCCTTTACTGGAATAAAATTCTCCTTATCTATTGCTACATCAAAAATTGAATCTATCCCCTTACCCACCTTCAGAACTAATTGAGGAGGCTTATTAGTCTAAGCCCCTGCTAGAATAATTCTTGAGCACTTTCTCTATAAATGACCATACTCATGGAATATTCGACAATGGAATGAAGGAGCTTCATAATAAAGCTATTGAGTCAATGACCAAGAGCCTAGCCAAAGTTATATAGAATCTAGTAAAGGGTTATTTAAATCATTTTCAATACCAATTTGGGCATAAGAAATTAGTCTGTTATGAAGGACCCATTGGCTTTCCTAATAGTAACCCCACCATATGCAAAATATCATTTCTCAAGAATTCTAGTGGAAACTAAGGAAGACACACCCAAACATGAGTTCAAGATGGATGATCCTTAGTTGGATTAAAGCCTACATGCCATGGCTTGATAAACAATCCAACCTAATTATAAAAATATGCCCCCCCTTGAAAGGCCCTATTACGATCAGCTAGATAGGAATACCACCAGAAAGTAATTATTAGTGGCCAACATCACCTCCATATCCACCTTAAGCTTCCAAGTACACCTTGTCCAAGACTCCAGAAAGGGTAGAGACACATAGATTACCATAAATTTATAGATTAAAACATGATGAACCAAGTAAGAAATAACTTCCTTTACAGATTCTAGTTGAATCACCAAAGTCGGCCTATCTTGGCACCTCTCAAGACACCCATTCACATTTAGATCATGAGGACCACCAATCTAAGCAATGCTCTCCCCATTAAAACCCTAGAAGCAATTGAGGAATAGGGCTCATTATGATTGAGGGGCTCCAAAAATAAAATCTTTGTGCCAATGACTAGCTCTGTCGCATACCCCACGGTGGCTGAAAGGTCACCGAAATCCAAACCCTACTCAAGGTGAGGAAAGTGTTGTACCCCACACACACACCCCATTTTGACAATGGGGACCCTTCAAATTTTTTCTTAGAGTGTTATCCTAGATGGTTGATTCCTAAAGTATTCCAATGGGTGATCAAAATCACAATTTTCACAACTAAAAGCATCAAGGTTACTTAGGTTCTCCAAAATCATTAAGTCAAGTATCAATTTTCATCAAAACCAAGTCAAATGTCCCTTTTTACACTAAAAACATTATCTGTTGACCTTTGCACTAGATTCCCACTCCACTGGCCTTAGCACCAGAATCACAGGTTGCTGACTTAGCGTGAAAATCCTCATTCATTGACTTAGTGCTAAACTAGTTCAAGTCTAACCTAGTGATAAATCCTCTTATCCCTGACTTGCGCTAAAATACCACTTTACTGACTTAAGTTGGAGGATGCCTAAACTCGCGCAAGAGTAGGATCCCCCTAAAGTCATGCAAGTCTGGAGAGCCTCAAATCGGTGAAAAACATAAAAGTCATTCTTTTGCATATTGCGTGCCAAGCTGGCTGAAGTACCATGGCATTAATGGCAACCATTAACATGGGATATTATGATTTTTGAGAACTTTGAGCTCACTTTGACCCACAAGAAAACCATTTGAGAGTTCTGCAATTTTATTGACGATGAGAGACAAATTTGGAGCGAAGGACAATTTGATCTTAGGCACATTTGGATGTTTTTTCTACCTCTATCACAGCATTTAGACCTAGGTAGGGCATTTCTCTTTTACTATACCAGGTTTTGGGATTGTTTTTTTAAATCAAGTATCTATCTTAGATAGGGTTTTGCATATAAATTGAAGCTTTGGGTCTGTAATTTCATGCATTAAAACAATATATGAGTTTCAATAAGAGGGGTCCTTACTATGTAAATGATTGAGTTGATTGAAAAAACCCTCTATTTTAAAGAACCTATTGTGATGCTCACAACACACCCCATTTTACCTCTTAGAAAAATGAGGATCCCTATTGTGGTTGTGGCTTTTGCTTGTGTGTGGGTCCTGCTTGGTGATAAAGGGGAAAGAAGCAAAGGTTACAAACCATCTTGAAAGTCAAAAAAATCAGCATTAAGTACCAAAAATAAATAGGGGTTGTTTTTTCAACTATTGTAAAATTCCCAATATTCTACAAGATTTGAATGTTTCTTGGTAAAATGCATTATGGGAAGGTTTTGTATGTTGTATGTACAAGGATGTTTGTATGTGGAGTCATTGTATTAGTCGCATAAAGTGGTCATGTTTATGAATCGTGGTATTTTGTATGTATGTGGTTAGTGTTTTATTCTTTACATACAAGTCAGACCCGATGTGATACAGAGGTAAAATGGATAATTGGTTAAGTCCACATTGTATCTTGTGTTGTATGTTTGTCGAAAAGGAAAATACAAGGCAATATACAACATGATATACATGTCACGGACCTGAAAGCAATATGAAATTTGGGTTTATTAGGGTATGTTTCATTGTTTGTATGTTGCATACTTCAGGTTTGTATCTTTCGGCATACACACAGCGTGTATGTCAAGGTAATTAAATCGGATGTAAATGATGCATCGTACCTTAATGTATATTTGAAAAGATGCATTCACTTTATATACATGTGTGGATATAAAGGGTTATGGAATATGGTTAAGAAAAGATGAGGAGTCTGGGATGATTATACAAAGGAGTTTGCATGTATGGAGGCTTGTATCTAAGAGTAGATACAAGTACTGTTGTGTCGGTGAGATACAAGTGGGAAGGTAAAGTGGGTCCCACAGGTTGTATCTCGAGGTTGTATATTGTACCAACAAACGTGTATACAAGTGAATATACAAGCAAAGATGCAAGGAGCCGTGATACAAGATGGATTTCAAAAAGAAATTAAATAAAAGTAAGGCTTTGTATGTTTGGGCAATTGTATGTTAACGATATACAATCTTGATATACAAAGAAATGAAGGACATCGCCGGAGAGATAAAAGGTAAAAGAGGGTTTGTATGGGTTGTTTGTATGTGCACTTGTATCTATTTTACCTACATTACGATATACAAACAAAAGATACAAGCATGGATATAAAGGAAAAGGGATAACATTGGTTATAACTTGATGCATATAGGATTGTATATTGAAAAGATGCAAATGGACATACAAGGAACAATATACAAGGAAAGATACAAGAAAATGCAATGTATGCAGAAAGTAAATTAATGGATAGATGGTTTAAAATAAAACATTGAAATAAGAAGCCGAAGCCGTAAGCACATTAATTATTGTAATTAATACTGATCTAACACCGAAAATAGTAAAATTTAATAGGTTAGGGTAAATTAAAAGTTGTTTTTCTTTCAAATTTACATTGTTAAGATTAAAATTGTAGAAAGAAGAGTTGTTGAAGAAATTGAACGCAAAATTCATCATAAGATGGAATTCTAGAAGCGGGAACATAGTGGAAAATGGTAAAGTAAGTCAACAGTGTAAGGTTGAGCTATCAAAAGATACAGGTATTTATCTTAAACGTCGTTATAGTTTAGTTAATTAAAATACAAAGTGAATTTTAGTAATTTCATTTTAAATATGTAAGCAAATAATAAATTACTATGTTTGATTGTTAATTAGTTGGTTTGGGTTAAACAAAGCAAAAGTCAAAACTGGAAAAGACAAACCGGGGGTTAGGGTAAATGTAAAAAATAAAAAATTCATAGTAAAACCCTAAGTAGGAAAGTAAAACAACAAGTTTAAAAAATGTATTTTTACACGATGGCCCCAAAGCAGAAAAAGGTGGATACAGGAGGTGAAGTTAAAAAAGAAAGGAAGTCATACAAAGAAATAGAGAAGGAGGAGTTACCAATACACAGAGGGTACCCTTCATTGATTAGTACAAGTGGAGTAGGGACAGACACCAACATAGGGAATTAGGACATAGATGATGTTTTAGAGAAGATCACAGCAGCCGATGCTACACCTGACATGAGGTGTATATGTGAAAGTGGATTGTATAGAGCTGCAGGTTTCCCGTTAGCTATGGAAGCCAAAGAATTATGTCTAGCATACACTTATATGACCCAGCTACCAGAAGGGTAATACACAAGGATAGGGTCATTGCGGACTTATCTACAGAGGGGATTGCAAGAACCTTTGGCTTAGAAATACAAGAAACCATGGTGGACATTGATATAGATCAGTATAATGAAGATTTCAATAACAATGAAAGGGATTGTAGAAGAAGGATCTTCTACAATTGCTACAATGCTAAAAATAAACCCAAGGCTGTGGCAAGAGTACACAGGGTCTTGAAAAGAATAAACTTCAAAGAATACATACATTTGATGATTACAATGTTAAGTAGACTGGTGGGCTTAAGGGATGCCACTAAGTGTGAACCTTGGATGTTCATCGTTATCCAATTAATGAGGGAAGCAAAAAAGGAACGGAGACAAATTCACTGGGCTAAGGCCATAAGCACAGCCATATGGAAACAGACAATGTTAAGAAAGAAAAAGATGATGCCTTTCTATTTGTCCTCGTATGTATTATATTCATGTGCAGTAATGGTTCAACTATACATACATGGGATTAACAGAGTTGGAACCCTAGGAAATGACCCAGATCAAAGGCTTGTATATGAACATTATCTTGATTTACAAGAAGAAAATGCATTGAGAAAGTTTGTGTTGGTTAACGATGTATTTTATACATACATGGTCAGAGTTTTGAGAGAAGAGTAAGATAAAAGGTTGTCTACAGATGCAGAAGATACAATTGGTTTGCGCAGTTCATGGTACATTCAATTCCTGAATTTTACTTATATTAGAACTGAGGGATTTGAAGGAAAACCTTTCATGCTACCTAGGTATCCTTCCAACAAGTTGATTGTTCTGGAGTTCTAAAGGCAGAATTTGAATACCTTTAAGATGTATAAGAAGAAGTTTAATAGAGGAAATCTTAAGTTACCTTGGGCAATTGGTGGGTACTCATGCTATAGTGAAGGGGTTGCTGGTTATTCAAAAAAGGAGTTGAGATATTATGGATTTGAGGAATTTGAGTTGGCCAGAAAGTTTGATCCCTTTCATAGAATCCAAAATACGATTGATCCTACATTCAAACATCAAATACATATTGAGGATTTTTGGTTGGACTATAAGAATGATAAAGAGGTAAGAAAGAGAGCTCATACAAGATTAACAATTGAACAAATGAGATCCATGGGGGAAATTTATGTACCCTAGAGGTTAAAGAAGATGATAAATTATTGTACCACAGTTATGAAAGTGTCAGGCTTGCTCCTATTGGAGAGATTGATTGGTCACAACCATAGAACACATCTTTGGACACATTGTCCAAACTTGTCATCTTGTTTTTGAAGACATGGTTGAAGGATAGAATTGAGAAGCTTAAGGCTGAAGGAGTGGAGATTACATATCCAAAGAAGGGTAAAAAGAGAGTGAGAAAGCATAGTGATGATCTCCAGTGCTTTTATGAAAAGAAAAGAAAGATTGTGGAGGCCAAAATTATTGAGAAGGACAAAAATGCTACTCTGATGGATCCTTATGCAATAGGGGTGACAGTAGCAGTATCATTAGGCACATTTGTAGAGGCAAAGTCATTAAGTCATGATACCAGTGCAAAGCAAGCACATGCCTCCAAGGAAATAATAGGACAAAAGGTTAAGAAAGCAATACCAATAGACATATCAAAGGGGGAAACTTAAAAACAAAGTGAAGTTATAGGAGCACAACAAGTAGGTGCTAAATTGTGTGACATACCTAGTGTATCTACCTCAGTAGAGAAAAGACAAGTATATGCTAAGGTAAAAATAGAATTGGCTGAAGAAATGCTGTACGGGTCAAAAATGCATGAAGCCAAACAATTTACTAAAATTGTCAACATTGAGGATGATAGTAGTGGAAGTAAAGTCAGAGAAATGGATTCAGTGATAGGAAAAGAAGGTGGCATGGAAGAAGAAGAATCCAATGAATATTTAAGTGAAGAAGAAGAACAAGACACTCAAGCTTATATGGAAGTTGGACAAGGTCCAGTGTCTGAACAAGAAAATGTACAAGAGGAATCAGGAGCAGTAGATCAATTCGGTACATTGGTATCTCCTAAAATAATAAAGGATGTGCAAGATATAGCACATCAAATTGAATAATCTGAAAAGGAGGATGCACCTGAAGAAGCAGTGAAGGAAACACCTACTCAAACTAAAGAGGAAACATGAGCTGGTACCTCTGCTGTGGATGTGCTAAATATTCTGAGCATGTATGGGGAACAAAGTGAAGAAGAAAGGAATGTAGAAAGAAAAGAGGAACAAAAAAAAGAGAAAATAGAATCTGATAAGCTGGTGGGTTCACCTTCACATACAGAGCAAGTTGACATACCCAAAAAGGAGCAAAAGGAAAGTGAAACAGTAGAGAAAACAACAAATAAACCTGAAAGCCAAGAAAATATAGAGAATATTGAGGGAGATAAATTTGAAAAGAAAATAGAGGATAAAGAGATGACAAATGTGGAACAAACAAATAAAGAGGAAGACCAAGAAAAAGACTCGTCAAGAAAAGAAGGTCTAGAGGAAGAGGATGAAGGTGAAGGAGATACAAAAATTGAAGAGGAAGAAAATGAGGGTGAATCTAAATAGCAAAATGATCCAATGGTACCAGAACCAACCCCTCAACATCAACCTCCTCCATAGCAACAACAACAACAACAACAACAAGAGTAGGGATAAGTAGAAAAGCCTTAAGAAGAGGTAATCAATGAAGAAAAGGCTACTGAAAGCACAAAAGAGGCTCTTGCCTAGTTAGGTGCAGAGATAAGGAGAGAAAAGGTGGAGGTACAGTTAGTACCTATAGACATCAAAAGTCTATTAGGTGATGCAACACTAAGAAAAGAAAAGAGGAAGGTCAAAACCATGTCAGTAATACAAAGGGGTCCAGATGGATCCAAAACATTAAACTTAGCCATACCACAGAAAGAGAAAGCTAAAGTAGAAATAACCATAGATGACTATAAAATACTTAATTTTGACCTAGGGCACACAACAAGGGAGCAACATATACGTGAATGGGAAGACATGCACCAAGCTACAACAGAAATGTTAAAGAGAGACAAAGATAAACATGAATATTTGAAAGGACACATTGCCCAGATACATCAATTCATTAGGGGGATATTTGATCCCAATACTACAATAATGGAATTGCCTAGTGAAATAGCAGTTTTGTCAAAAGATGAAGTGAAAGATATGGAAAATAAGAGGCTTAAGGATGATATTTTTGAAGAGTGTTTTAAGGCATTTGTGCAAGAAGGAGAAGAGGTGATAAAACAAGCAGTGACAGAATGGGAATTAACTGCAACAGAAAAGAATAAATGCAATATACTTATATATAATGTTCAGTTTAGAATAGAGGAGTGCAAGTTTGAATTAGAATAGCTGGATGAAATTGAAGAGAGAGCAGATCAATTAATAAATGAAGGAGTCATTACTCCTTCGATGGCAAATCAAATGCCACAGGCAAGGTTGGAATTAAGATTTGAAGATGATAATCTCAGAAGGTGCATTGTAGTCACTCAAGGTTTAGAAGAAAAAGAAGACAACATGATTAGGATGCACAAGAGGATAGTTGAAACGCTCTTAGATCATTAGTGTATGGATATACCAGCATATGAACTTCAAAGAGCATTAAAAGAATTCAAGGCCATTTTTGCACCATGTATGGAAAATCCAGAGGCATATTTAAGTAAACAAATGATTGATTCAGTAATGGAGGCAAGTGCCAAAATGAAGAAATATAAGAAGAAGAGTGAGGGTTCAGGTAAAGAAGAAAAGAAACTAAAAGAAGGGGTCACAATGCAAGAATATGTATGGACAAGGAGTCCAGGAGGAAATCACACCTTCATAGAAGGTGTAACAAATAATTTCAAAGCATATCTAAAGGAGTAGGAAAGTGTAAAAGGGGGAAAATAATACTAATAAAAGTGTCAATTGAAAGGTATATGTGGGCAAGGTCAACAAAAAAAGAAGTCAAAGGAGGGGAATCATATTTTGAAAAGATTCCAATGGCATCCTTTGAGGTAGAAAAGATACCATAAAGATATTTTGAGAAACGGTTAGGAACAAATGTGCACCCTTGATCAAGAGAGTATGAGTACTGACTATAGATCAGGTTTTGTATTCGTAGTAGTATGAAGCTTCAAATTCTATATAAGAAGCTCTGCTACTTGTATATTACTTACACAAGGATTTTAGAATTGTAGCTTGCACTTATAATTTGTCAGAGTATTGGGATAGGGAAGATATTTCTTTTAGTTTAGAAAAGGAGGTCACCTGTGTCTGCATTAAGGAGTACATGGAATAACTGGTCTCCTTGGTGTATCTGTAAAAACGTCTGTAAGTTGTTTAGTAATTTGATTAATGAAACAAAGATCATTCTTACATTGTAAATTTTATATGACTTTGTGCTTTGAATACAAGTAAACTCAGAATTCTACATCTATTACAGAGTGTTTTCTGACTCTTACTAGTATCTGAAGTATTATTCTTTAAAAAGCTTGCAATCCTTGGTGTATGTTCATGAAAAATGTTCAAGACTTTACATTTGAAGATTTTAATGTGTTGATTTGATCAAATTACTATATGCTTTAGGACATGAGTAACAGAACATTTAAATCTTGTATTGAAATGATACTTAGTTTGAGTTTCTCTAACTTTTCTCCAAACAACTGAAAATAATTAGCTTAAACACAAAAATCTAAAAAAAATTGTCTTATATTTGAATAAAGAATGAGGAATTAAATTGATATCTGGCAATTTTCATATTAATTTGAAAGACAAAGTTTGTTTCATAGAAATTCATACAAAGCTTTGTAATACAATAGAGAATTTATGCAAAAGAATGAATACTTTGTTGATATTTGCAACAATTTGCATAGTTTGAGTCCAGTAAGTCACTGATCATCTTAAACCAAGTAAGGCCCCTTGAATATTACAATTTCACATCAACCTGCTGAATTATCCACAAGGTCAAGACCTGACCAGATAGAAACTTGGGATTAAGAACTCTTAAGTGATTTCTTCATATCTTTCAAGATAGTTTAGGTTCATTTTGTGAATTTTAACTTTTGTTATGAGTGTGTGAAAATAATCATCAACAGAACCTAGGGCAAGACAAGTAGAAACACAAAACGGTGAAATATTTTGCATCCAAATGTATATGACCGCACCTAGTAAATCATTCACAAATTCACCAAGCCCCCCTTGAAGATTCAATAGACATTTTCAACTAGCTCAATCTACGCTAAAAATTGCACTGACGGACCCATGTGAAATGATGAATAAACTTTAGTTTAGTGAGCTCTTGAATAATCCATTGCCAAATAGAAGTTTTAAACCGTTTATGCTTGACTCAACCTTTACAAACTTTGCACTGAAAGCATTCCCGACTGACCTAAAAATAACCGAAGGAAGTAAAGTCAGTCACCTACCTCAAAAATCCTTACCAAATTGGAAGACTTAACTCAACATTAAAATCCAGAGTTACCGACTTTTTGTCAAATTTTCCCTTCTCTGACCTTTTGGTCAGTCAGTTACCTCTCAAATCTCTACCAACTCATGGATTAAGCCTAGCGCTAAAATAAGTAGTGTCTAACTTGCACTCAAAGCATTCACTACTGACTTTTATCAGTAATCTCTCAAAATCGTGCTAAGTCTGACACAACCAAAATCTGCGCTAAGTCCTATATTGGTATGCCTCAACTTCCAGCACTGAATTCAAACCCGACTGACTTCACAATCCCACAAAGTTAGTCCTTGCCAAAACCCGCACTGGTCGAGGAAGCTAAAAAGCCATACTAAACTAAGCATTTGACCAACTTATCATTTTGTACTAAAAACGTACCTTCCTAACTCAGTGTTGAAAAGTGCCTTCACCAACTTTGGTCAGCAAAACCCAGATCTTGTACAAGGTTAGATGAACCTAAAATTTGCACCAAGTCAGACAAAGCCAAAACTAGTGCTTCAACATAAAACAGGTCTGAGACCCCTAAAATCCACACAAACTGACCTTAGATGTGTTGTTCTTGAAATTTTCTAAGGCAAATAAGGTTTTTCGATCAATGTGAATGTTGTAAAGGTAAAATTAAGATGTTTATAGGATTTCATTGGATTTCTCAAGCAATTTTGCATTTATTACATGACTAGAAATAGGATTGTCATGATGTTTTAGTTATGTGATGAGTTTCAATAAGTAGTGAAATCTGCAATCATATATTTAAGCATTCAAAATATAGAAAAGGAACTTGATGAATTGTTTCATAGGGAAAAAACTTGACTTAGGATTACCAAACCAATGGTTTATAGCTAAATCATTAAGACTTAGGAACCGGAAACCTTCAAGATATATTCAATTTAATAGGTCAAGCCATGCAAGTTAAATGTCTACCTGAGCTCAAATCATCAAGTACAAATTCAAGGGCATTCCTCCCGAGACCAAGATAACTTTTAGATGGTAGAATATAGGATATACAAAGATAGGTCACATAGACCTAGAGGACTTCAGACCCAGGGTGTTTGGACCAAATCCCACACAATTGACCAGAAAGATAAGGGATATTGGCATTATAGAGGTAACTACCTTTCCCAGCTCTACTCAATGTACAGAACTCATAGTAACATGTGTAGAAAGATATGACCCCTTGACTAGAACCATTCAAACTACAAGCAGGGAGGTTCTAGCAGGCTTGAGCACATAGTCCTTGGCAAAAATTTTTGGAATACCCATCTACCCTGTGATGTCTATACCAGATAAGAAAGATGTAGAGAATACATACAAGCAAGATGTAGAGAAATTTAAGAAATAGATAAATGATCATTGGATGAAGCAAAAGAGGTCTACCATACTCAAGCTACCCCACACCTTGTACAGAAGTGATTTCCATGATGAAATCGGGGACTTGGTGACTATAATAAGAAAAATTTATGGACTCCCCTCTGCTTCCACTTTTAAAGAATGGATGTTTGCACTCATTGAGGAGATAATACTTGGAGACAAGAAACTCCATTGTGCTCAAGTATTAAGTGATAATATGCATGAAGCCTTTGAAAATTTTAGAGAGAAGGAGACATTCAGGTGGACCTCATATGTAATCTATGCCCTAGTAAGGAGAAATGAATATCCAGGACTGTCTAAGTTGGGAGAAGTAGGAAATGGAGATCAACAACTAAAGGTCTATGAGTGTTATACACAATTGACCCTCACCTAGTCATTAATTCATTAAAAAAGGGTGAATGATGCCTTCACCATGCACATCACCAGGACACTCCAAGGTAGCATTACATTGAGGATATCCCCTGAAGCTATGAATGTCATATGACAATATGGGAGATGGTACCTATAGTTTCAAAAGTTTACTTATTTAAGAATTTAGGGCTTCATGGGTACACCATATAAGTTTCCTCAGTATCCGATAGATAAGGTAGTTCTCCTTGACCTGACTAAGCAACTCCTCCCCTGCGCAGAGAAGATTAAAGATTTACATAGTGTTAATATCAAATTTCCAATTTTATTGGGTAAAGGCCTTTATACTTGTATAACCCTGGGGGAAGCAAAGCACTCAAATAAGGAATTATAACTACTAAATCTCCATCTATACATTAGAAGGAAACATTTTGATCCACATGGGGTGATGGAGAGATACGTCAACAAAAAATTGTTTTATCGAGATCACTTAGAAGACTTTTGGGCAGATTTTTTTGATAATTATGATGTAATAGGAAGAAACTACTCCTTGTCCCTAGAGTGAATAAAGAGATTTCATATCATCCAAGTACCATACCAAGTGATAGAGGATAGGAATGTAGTTTAGAGAGGCCCATGGGAAGCATTGCTTGGTTAGCCTATCCCTCCTAATTGGGCCAATGCAGAAGAAAGTTCACTGGATGAAACCATGAGGAACCCAATCAAATTAAGTAAAATTTGGGTTAGGAGTCAAATATAAATATTAACACAAGTTGGGACTTGATTAACATATATAGCAAGGGATTCAGAAAAGGAATCTAGGGATGAAGACAATCAACCTTTGGAAGAGGTAAATGTAGAAGAACAGGAGGCAGCAAAAGATACTAATAGTGAAGAGCATGTGCCTTTAGAAGAAAAGGGCAAAGCTAAGAAGGTCATTCCTAAGGTAAGGAAGAAAGACCAACCTCCTTCCACCTAGACAAGAACAATAAGGAGAAAAGATATGCCTAGTGGTAAAGGGGAGAGCTCAAAGGCAAAGAAGCCAAAGGCCCTAGTAGCAAAAGTCTCGACTACAACCCCTGTCAACACTTTAGCTCCTCCTCAAATGCTGTCATCTCCAACTAATGTTACCATTACTTCTTCTCATCCATAAGAACCCTCCTCTACTTCCTTTTCTCTGAATACCACAAGAGTAACTTCTTCAATAACAATAGATGTGGGGATACCTAGCTCCCCCTTTTCACTCACCTCTTTCACTATCATCCCTTCGCTTAGCCCTTCTACACCTATCTCTATCACTTCCCTCTCCTCTCTCCCTCCCCTTCCACCTTCACTAGGTTTTACTTCCTTTGCTAATTTATCCCATGTAAACCTACATTCTTTAGTTTCCAATTCTTTGTTATTCATAGGTGATTCTTTGACATGCCCCATCATTTCTTCTTTAGATTTTGTCCCATTAGGCATTCCACAACTCCTCGGGATTGAGAAAGTTTATGTAGAATTGGAATCCCAAGAAAAGGAGGCTATCACTAGAACAACCACAATCATTGAGGTAGTTGAAGTATCTGATAGCCCAGTAGATACCAACATAATAGATACAATGTTGGGAACCTCTCAACAATCCATATTTGAAAATCTAAAGAATATGGAACATTTAGATGATGGAGAGAATGATGAAAATAGGACCAAATTGGAAATTCTTGATGAGCCACCCAATAAAGGAGATAGTCGCATTGACCCTCCTAAGGATTCCTCCTCCACTGTACATGACTAGTTATAACAAAGGTTGCAAAACAAAGAACCACAAGTGGAAGTATTAAAACTAGATTTGGATGAACTCCTAGCTAGAGTAGAAAAACTAAAGAAATAGAAGAAAGCTAGAGTTCAATCTAGGATCTACAAAGATGCTTCAGGGTCTAGAATTGCCAAGGTAGTTGTCCCACCAGCAGATGTAAGTAAGGATTAGGTGAGCACTAAAGATTATATTGTTACAACTATGAATTTGGGACCTACTTCTCAGGGATAGAAAATTGATGAATTTAAAGATATAGTCTCTTCTATCCTTGAACAATTTGACAAAGATGAGCTCACGAAGCAAGAATTGAAACACCAAAATGAAAAGCTCAGAGCATGCATACAGTTCTTGATGAGACCACTGGACTCTCAGGGAGAACCAAAATCAGCTCCATCCCTACTTTCCAAAGATGAAATTCGATGATATCAAAACAACTATTGTAGCAACCCAACAATGGTTCGACAAAGTATACAATGACAGTTGTGAAGTCCTAGAATTTGTTGTAATGTTGTACAATGACCTTCATATACTAAAAATTGATTTGGAAAAATTGAATGATGAATATGTGCCTTATGAGGAGTACTTCTCAAAAATGTTCCCCAGGGTCAAATCAATCAGGAAATTGCCTAAAGATATATTTTTGATAGATAAAATTTTGACAGAGGAGAAGTTGGAAAAGCCTTAGGAATGGTACGAATAGTTGCTGCTAAGAAAAGAGGTTTTTGATAAGGTTCACGAATCCTTTAAGGAAGCAAAAGCACAAATATTGGAGATGATGTATGAAATTTGTGATGCAATAAGGGAAAGTCTGGACTCAAGTGTTAGTGATTTGGATCCCATTACCATCAAATAATACAAGGAAGGATTGCATCAAGTCATCCATGGGGATTCCATGCTAAATATGGTTGATAGATTAGATAAGGCCAGTGACATTAGGGCCGCTTTTGTAGCATATAAAAAGAAAAGAAGAGAGAGAGTCAATATACTTCAAACTTTCTATGGAGTATGACCATTTGAAATTCAGATTTATTAATGTAAAGGATCTAGAGCCTATCAATATTAATCTTGGCTTGTCGGCATGGGTCACCTATAGCAGAAGAAAGTAGAAGAAGATGAATAAAATAATAGAATATCTAAAAATTGAAATTCTAATCCTGTCACTTGTGATGAATGCTATATTTAGAAGGTCATGTGAAACTTTTTTGTCTTTATTATGCTTTAAAAAATAATTTTTCCCTATATACAACTAAATGGATACTCAAAATGTCTAGATTTAATGTATTTAGGAATTGTATTTTGTCTTTTTTCTACAAGACAAAGGGAAATCTAGGAATGGAAATATCTATTGTATCTCATTTAATATGATGTAATCTAGGTTGTCGGTGTCGAGTTAATCTCCACTGTCCTTTCAAAAACTTAGTATGGTGAATCTTCTATATAAATGTCCACTATCTCTATCATTGTAACACAATGTTGATGTTGAATTGTTGACAATCTACCATTTGAGATCAATACAAACCAAGTTTCTACAACATTTCTAAGAATTTGTTTATTTGTGTTATCTATTTGGTTTCATGGTTTGCTTCATGATATACAATTAGTTAATTGTGCTTTGTAATGTTATAAGTTTGTCAAGGATATTTGATGAAGGTTTTTATTTCATAATTTTAGTTTCTTGCTGACTATGAGTAACTATGTAAAGTTAGCTTGGACTAATCCCTCCGTGCTGAGTTTGATTGTATTACATTAGTTAGGTTACACCATTAACTGGGTATCTAAAGAATGTATGCAATTTGAAAACCTTAAGAATCATTAGAAGATAGCATAATTTTCTGTAATACTATAGCAATTAGTTAGCCTTGTCATTCAGGAAATTGTTTAAAATTCAAAACATTTGTCTACCATTAGTAAATTGTGCATTGTGAATGTCACTTAGGACCTCTCCGAACCCTATTCCCTTTTTTAATTTTTTTATTAATGAGTTGTTAGTATTAGGTTTTGGTAGCATTTACATGGTCATATCAACTGAGATAATATAAGGGTTTGCATGTATTACTACCCTAACCTGTCAAATCTATCACATTGCATGTAAGACCCCTTGTAGGCACAGCTAGAACATCCATCTGAGAAATTCCATGCAAGCTAAGAGCTAGCTATATTATCCTTGGAGTAGTCTTACTTAGGGTAAGATATGTTTCAAGAGAGGTGTGATACCAGTAATCATACCTATGTTGTTTTGTGCTAAAAACACCATCAACAAAATTAGCGCTAGAAGGAGGTCCACCAAGTTAAATTTCCCTCCATATAATCAGTAAGTCTGGGGACTAGACAGAGAAACACCAAGTCTAGCTTAGCTAGAGAGGAGCTATCATCTCTGACAAAGTTTAAAAGAAACAGAAGAGATCTCAATCTGTTCCAGGAAACCTAGATGCATCTTCAATTAATCCTTGAGGCATGGCTTTCTTCACTACTAATAACCAATCCCCATTCCAATTCCGTGCTTACCATGATATGCCCAAAAACCATGACAAGTTCTGCTCTAAGTTCTATACTAATGATCTGGATAGAACTACTGATGAACATATTAAAATCTTCGAAGGTAATATGTTTATGCTTTAGGTGCAGCATGAGGATGTGGTTTGCAAATTGTTTCCCTACTCACTACAAGATGAATCCTACTACTGGTTTGCCAATCTCCCCGCAACATCCATAAATTCATGGCTGAATTTGAAGAATGCATTTCTTGATCTCTTTAGGATGCCCACTACCACAATAGACCTTTATAGATCCTTTGTGGAAATTTGTAGAGCCGAGAGTGACTTAATAAGTTCATTCAACAATTGATTCCAGAAAGGCTTTAGTCATTTGCAAGCCCCTTACGCCCTAGGACAGGCTATAACATTAGCCATTTACTATGTAACCTTGGAAAGACTTCCATGTTTGTAAGAAGAGCTAACCTTGCTCATACCTCCCTAGCTCAGGCATATACTAAAGTAGTCACAGTGAATGCATAGTTAGGACAGACAGCCATAGGTCCAATAAACCACATGGGTCCTGCAGCTATGCCAAATTAGATACCTATGATCAATCAAGCTCTAACTAATCGTACTCCTGTGTTGAATCCTATCCTATCCCCTACTACAATGTAAGCCTTACTTGTCCACCCAATGCTCCTATGGCAGAACTACCTCCATCCCAAATGTGTTTTATCCAATCAGTTGAAGCCACCAAAGCCAAAGATGATAGAGATGACATTAGGAAGTTAGCAGAACAAATGAAAAAGCTTACGGCTGAAGTTACTCATCTAAGAAATTAGAACACCTATCTATAGCAAAGAAATTAGGACCAGGATAAATATCATAATTAGAAGTTTTAGTGGCCAAATCGCACTTGGAATACCAAACCTAATAATGGTGGAGTCCCATCACCATTGGACAATCAAAATATTGAAAGTTGTCCACCTAGTCAAGTGATGCTGGCTGAGGTAGCATTGCCCTCATGGTGCATACTTCACAATAAAAATGCTCATTCTGAGTTGGACTATCCAGAGTTCCAAACAACATCTAGTATTTTTTGGATGGAGATCTAGAATATGGAGGCACAAGAATATCCTCCGACAGGGTATGAAGTTGTTCCATCTCCAAGGTATGACAATGTCCTTGTACTTGATAGTTATACATTTCCTTTCCAAGATGACAACCAACCTGAGGAGGAGTGTGAGGAAGTACATTCTTATCAGTAGTATAATAAAACTCCCTACAACCTGAGAAGTAGTAAGCCAAAAGGTCCTTTTACCACCTCTATCCCTCCAAACAACTACCAGATCCTATCCGACCCAAAGGTCTCAAATAATCCTAAGCCTTCAAAGGTAACACCCCAGCTGACACATCAAGGAGACATAGCTAGAAGTTCTGAGAGGACTGAAATAGCCAAGTTAGGTCAGTATGTTGTAGATGAACTCAAGAAAATGAAGGTGAACCTATCAGTCTTTAAAATGTTGAAAGTTCCTGAAGTTAGGACAGCCTTTTTCCAAGATATGGGAGCAAGCATTAGAATAGATCCTTCCCAAAGAGAAGTTCCACCAAAAGATGATATGTTCAAGGGGAAAGATAAAGTCCATGTAATAGATACTAAGTAGAAGGTTACTTTATACAAGGATAAAAGAGAAAGTCCACCGTTCCTCTTGACTCTTAGCATTTTTGGGAAAATCTCCATAACTGTCTGGTAGACTCAAGAGCCTCTACCAATGTGATGCCTCTATTAGTATGCAAAGCATTAGGTCTCACTCCAGCCAAATCCTCTAGGAAAGTCACACAGTTGGACAAAACTAAAGTAAATGTGATGGATGAATTGAACCGAATACACATGCAATTAGATTTTGATCCTAGGGTGCATCAATATATAGACATTCAAGTAGTTGATATACCTGATTAATATAGCATACTTTTAAGAAGAGATTGGTCTAGGAATCTGAATGGCTATATGGAAACAAACTTTTCTCATATGTGGTTTCCATGGAAGGGACTGGAAATTCAAGTCTACATCAAAAGAGAACAAAAAATGAAGCATATGATTATAGAACACAATCAGACCAACGAATTTCTATTTTTAGAAGTAGACTTAGGAGTTTGTCTCCCTCAAGTTAACTAGGTAGAAGAAATACTTATGCTAAATTGTAGTAGATTCCTTGATCCTCCACTTAAAAAATGCAAATAAAGTATAGACGTGTATGTGCAGTCAGACCAAGAGTCCTCTTCTGATGATGAACAAGGAATATTTTAGGGATTCAAAAATTTTGTGGGAAAATTTATGAATGATCAGTTAGCTGTCAGAAGGAAGATACAAATGGATGAATTGCTACTATTAAACTAGTATCACCTTCATGATGCATCCCATTATGAGTTCACATGCTCACTCTATCAAGAGGTCGTTAAACAAGTACATAGGTGTTTAAAGATTTTAGTAGTCACAAAGGAAAATTAGTCTGCTACAAATATAGTTGGTTAGGAACTTTAGTCAGATAAAAAACATGAAATAGCACAAATAGATAGGGGTAATGATTCCTGCATCTAGACATTAAGGTTTGACATATCTAGGCGAAAACAAGGATCTGGTGCTAGTTCTGAATTGATTAATCCAATAGGAAACTCATATCTAGTAGCATACCGATTACAATTTCTGTTTACATACAACATAATAGAGTATGAATCCTTGGTGCATGGACTGCTGATGACACTTCAAAAAATAGGTTAAGGTTATTCAAGTATTTGGTGACTCTAAATTAGTCGTCAAGCAAGTAAGACGACAATACTCTTTCAATGGTAAGAGGTTGAATAGATATCAAAATCGTGTGTGGGATTTGATTGAATGCTTTGATTGATTTAATATCCAACTAATTCCATGACAACAGAATCATGTTGCTGATGCTTTTGCTCAAGAAGCTAGTTCTCTGGAACCGTTGTCCATGGCAGACCTGAAGAAGTTCACTATAGAGTTTGTCTCAACTCCCTTGATACTGAATAATATCATGAATTTGTAGGTTTTTGAGGATGACAAGCATATAATCATTTTACTCACTTCGTCAAATGTTTTTGTTTCTCACACAATAGATGAAGAACTGGAGCCTACTGAAATGGATTTAGAAGGGGTCCTTAACCTAAAAATTAACATTATTCACTAGGGAATGGTAGAGTGAGAGTGGTTGTTTGATTCAGATAAGATCAGAATCCATAAGAAATAGGGAGAATCCCTGGGTGCACAACGTGAACCTTACAATCTAGGAACTCCTGATGATGTTAAGAATGTTTTAATTGGAAAAGCCAGCACTACTAAAAAGAGGGCAGGTATTATTCATGTATTAAGGGATTATCATGAAGTCATAGCTTGGAGTTATGAAGATATCAATATGTATGACACCTCCATCATAACTCATATGATACCTCTCAAGCTGGGAGCAAAATCATTGAGGCAGAGGTAGTGATGAGTTAATGCTCTACTAGAACCATTGATTTTCAAGGAAGTACAAAAACTATTGTCTACCAAAATTATATTTCCCATTAGACATTTAACTTGAGTAGCAAATTTGGTACCAGTGTACAATAAAAATGGAGAAATCAAGCTCTGCGTCGACTTCAAAAATTTGAATTAGGCCTTAGAGAAGGATAATTACCCACTACCATCATTAGACGAAGTGTTGCAAATAGTTAACGGTTCACAAATGATCTCTTTTCTCG
Organism: Cunninghamia lanceolata; assembly: GCA_027924645.1. Taxonomy (NCBI): domain Eukaryota; kingdom Viridiplantae; phylum Streptophyta; class Pinopsida; order Cupressales; family Cupressaceae; genus Cunninghamia; species Cunninghamia lanceolata. The sequence continues at coordinate 1,062,685 of BSBN01001057.1, forward strand.
ATGGTTATTCAGGTTAAAACTAGGTGATGGTGGAATGTGAAGATATATTGAAGACATACTTCACATGTAAGTGGGGGAATCTATGCATACTATAGGATGCCCTTTGGGTTAATCAATGCAGGAGCTACATTCCAGTGCACGATGGACATAGCTTTCAAAGGATTGGTCAGGTAATGCATCATCATATATATGGATGATCTCACCGTATTTTCAAAGAAAAGGGAGGATCATTTGGCAGACCTAAGAAAAATCCTCTAACGATGTAAAGATTATGGGATCTCGCTTAATTGTAAGAAGTGTATCTTTTGAGTAGCTAAAGGAAAGTTGATGGGACATATAATTTCTAAGCAAGGTATATCAATTGACCTTGACTGAGTCCAACCAATTCTCAAGATACAGCCCCTAGCTAGTAAGAAAGAACTAAAGTCATATAGATTAATTTTGTTTGTAAGTTCATTACTAGGTTCTCTAAGATTGTCTTCCCACTAAATGCTATGTCGAAACAATATGCCAAGGTAGAATGGACCCTAGAAGCTAAGGCAGTGTTTGCAAAAATCAAGAAGGTAATAGCTAACACCCCTGTATTGGTGAGTCCTGATTATATGCTACCATTCTACATTTACTCCTTCACCTCAGAACATACTTGTGTAGCGATCTTGACACAAAAGAGAGCCGTTGATGATGAAAGACCAATTACTTTTAGGAGCACTCCATTAAAAGATGTAGAATTGAGATATCCAAATGTGGAGAAGCAAGCATATGCCTTAGTCAAGGTAGTTAAAAAGGTCCATCACTACATCTTGAGAAGCCAAGTGTTTGCAATTGTACCAGATGCAGTAGTCAAAGCATTGTTAACACAGAGTGAACTAGGTGAATGACAAGGAAAATGGGTCAATATCCTACAAGAGTTTAATATAAAAATGTAGAAATGAAATTGGTGAGGGGACCGACACTAATGAAGATAATGGATGAAAATGGTCCAGGCCTTATTTCTCAACAGTATATGTTAGAAGACATTTCCCAAGATGAGAAGTATAGAGACATTATGTTCTATCTCCTCAATCAACATTGCCCACCTCAACTAAATTTAGTCCAAAGGAGAGCACTTAGATTAAAAAGTAATAGCTTTATGATTAAGGGATCGGTGTTGCATAAGTAGAACCATGAAGAGATCTACCTAAGGTGCCTAGATAAAATAGAGGTAGCACAAGATCTGACAAGTTTCCATGAGAAGTTCAGAACAGGCCATGGTTCAGCTCTGTCAACTACCAATCATATTCTTCAGGTAGGGTATTACTAGTCCACTTTATTCAAATATGCACATTCACATGTGAGGACCTATCACACATGTCAGACATCTACAACAAGAGAATGAAATGTAGCTAAGCCTCTACAACCAGTTCTGGAGGTACAACCATTCGCACAGTTGGGGCTCGACTTCATTGGTATGATCAACCCACCTTCCTCTACATGCCACATGTATATTCTAACTGCTATTAACTATTGTACTAGATGGTCTAAGGCTATAGAATGCAAACAATGTACCACAAAGGTTGTAATTGAATTTGGTGAAAAACATATCATTACAAGGTTTGGTTGTCCCTTTTCTTTGGTTTACAATAATGGCCCTACATTTTCTTCATTATGTTTTTCTAATTGGGCATTTGACTATAGGTTCATTTTGAAAATTTCATATAATTATTACCCTCAAGGAAATGGAGTGGCTGAATCAACAAACAAAAACCTACTTGAGGTCATCAAGAAACTGCTTGACAAAAATCCTAGAGATTGGCATACTCATCTTAGATTCGCTTTATGGGCTAATAGGGTCAGACAAAAGGCAACATTAGGAATGTCACCTTATCATTTAGTTTATGGTACTGAGTCTATCTTTCCCATCCATCTAAGGATTCTTTTTCTACAATTCATGCAAGGTTACCTCAATCCAAATGATCAGATGTCATTATGCTTAGCTCAATTACTACACCTGGAAGAAAAATGTGACACTGCCATAGAAAACTTTTCCAAACATTAGGGTGTAGTCAAATGATGGTTCAACAAAAGGGCTAAAGTTAAGGCCTTCCGTATCTCTAACTTGGTCTTAGATTGGGACATAGCCCACAATAAGAAAGGTGAACAAGGTAAGTTTGACAAAATTTGTCTAGGCCCATATCAGATTTATGAGATCCTTGGTGACAATACATATCAACTGAAGAGCCTTACTGGTGAGGAGCTCCCATTGCCTATCAATGGGTAGTTTCTGAAGCACTTCTTGTAGGCCTATGAGGCATCTTTGCCTTCTTTTATTGTACATAGTTAGGTTGCTTGTTTGTTTTGGGATAGGTTAGGTTGCTATTAGATTAGCTTCTACTTTCTGCTTTTCTTTTCCATAGTTGTTAGGTGTTTGTTCTCTCTTAGATTAGTTGTCCTTTCCTACTTTGTTTTTTCTTGCTACACTTGCTTTGTTGGGGATTTTCATTTCTTGAATGTGGTAGCAGTTGTGCCAACTTACAAGTGGTTCTTTTGTTGGAAAAGTAATTTAGAATATTTCTTTGAGAAGCTGAGGTTTTCTTCTAGATCCCCCTATGGCTTCTACTATTATACTTGGGAGGTATGATGTCCATTCATGGGAAATGAATCATTAATTAGTGCACTTGAAGTATTATCTAGCCATATCTCCTTTACACATTTTAAAATCTAGAAAGTACCTAAGTCCTGGTGATCTTGCATTAAGTGAAAAATCTAGGGTCCACCTCTTCTGCTATCAGGAGTCCACACCTAGCTAGCTAAGTTATCAACATAACTAGTGTCATCAAAAGCATGTGTTATAAGGGTAGCGGTACTACATTGTACTCTACCAAATCTGAGCTTAATAAAATATCCAAAAATTATGAAAAGAAAAAATCAGAAAAATCACAACCACACACTATAACTTAGTTAGATGAACAATCAAGTAACCTCTACCAGGGCTACAGATGCCTAACCGATAGCAGGGCTCTGCTTGAGTGGAATTTCAAGACAAACCTATTAGGGCTAGACACTCGTTGGCAGCGAGGTAATGTCCAGGTAGTTCATGAGGTGTCTACTAATCACATAGCTTAATGTAAAGGATCTTAGATGATTTTAGTTGTTAAGGGATGGGAATTAACACAATTACACACACTTAGGTTTTTAGGATACGGATGGTTGCACCCGGTTATTAAGTTCTTCTTTGATAGGGTATCGTGACTTCTTGTTTAACATGTGGGAAATGCAGGGGTTCTAGGTTTGAAACTAAAGTTTATCTTTGAAATGCTCTAGAGAATTTCCAAGTAGAGCTATCATTTGTTGTGCCCCGTACACATGCCCTATTTCGGCAATGGCGACCCCTTTCCTCAAATTTTGGCTTAGAGTGTTAGCCTAGCTAGTTGATTCCTAAATTATTCCAATGCGTAATAAATATAATATTTTTCAGAATTAAAAGCATGAAGGTTACTTGGGTTCTCCAAAATAATTAATTCAAGTATCAATTTTCATCAAAACTAAGTTAGATGTCCCTTTTTACGCTAAAAATATTGTCTGCTAACCTTTGTGCTAGATTCCTAGTCCACTTGGCATTGACCTTAGAGCCAAAATCACAAGTTACTGACTTAGCATCAAAATCCTCATTCATTGAGTTAGCACTAAACTCATTCATCTCTGACCTAGTGCCAAATCCTCCTATCCCTAACTTGTGCTAAAATACCACTTTACTAACTTAAGTTGGAGGATGCTGAAACTCGTGCAAGATTCAGATCCCCCCTAAAGTCACGCAAGTTTGAAGAGTCTCAAATCGACGCAAAACATAAAAGTCATTTTTGCATATTACACGTCGGGCTAGCCAAAGTACCATGGCATTAATGGTAGCCATTAACATGGGATATATGGATTTTTGAGAACTCTGAGTTCACTTTGATGCACAATAAAACCATTTGAGAGATCTGTGATTTCATTGATGATGAGAGACAAATTTGGAGTGAAGGATAATTTGATCTTGGACATGTTTGGATGATTTTTCTACCTCTATCATAGCATTTAGAACCAAGCAGGGCACTTCCCTTTTACTATTCCAAGTTTTGAGATTGGTTTTTCAAATTAAGTATCTATCTTAGATAGCACTTTGCATATAAATTGAAGCTTTGTGTCTATAATTTCATCTGTTAGAACAACATTTGAGTTTCAATAAGAGGTATTCTTACTGTGTAAATGACTGAGTTGATCGACAAAACTCTCCTTTTAAGGACCCTAGGGCAGGATAAGTAGAAATACAAAATAGTGAAATATTTTGCATCCAAAATGTATATGCCCACACCCGGTAAATCATTCACAAATTCACCAAGCCCCCCTTTAAGATTCAAAAAAACTTTTCAACTGGCTCAATCTACACTAAAGATCACACTGACCAACCCATTTGAAATGATGAATAAACTTTAGGTTAGCCGGCAGTTGAATAATCTATTACAAAATAGAAGTTTTAAACCCTTTACGCTAGAATTGACCTTTTCATACTTTGCACTAAAAGTGCTCCCGATTGACCTAAAAATAACCCAAGGAAGTAAAGTTAGTCATATACCTCAGAAATTCTTGTCAAATCTGAAGACTTAACTCAGTGTTAAAATCTAGAGTTACCAACTTTGCATCAATTTTTCCCTTCTCTGACCTCCTGGTTAGTCGGTTATCTGTCAAATCTATGCCAACTCATGCATTAAACCTAGCACTAAAATAAGTAGTGTCTCACTTGTGCTCAAAGCACTCACTACTAACTTTTGTTTTTCATCTCTCAAAGTCGCGCTAAGTCTGACACAACCAGAATCCATGCTAAGTCCTATATTGGTCTACCTCAACTTCTAACATTAAATTCCAACCTGACTGACTTCATGATCCCACAAATTCGGTCTGACCCAAAACCCACGCTAGTCAGGGAAGCAAAAAAGTAGCACTGAACTAAGCATTTGACCAACTTATCCTTTTGCGCTAAAAATGGACCTTCCTGACTCAACACTAAAAAGTGCCTTCACTAACTTTGGTTAGCAAACCCCAAATTTTGTGAAGGGTCAGATGAACCTAAAATCCTCGCCAAGTTGGACAAAGCCAAAACTAGCACTTCAATATAAAATAGGTCTGAGACCCATAAAATCCATGCAAACTGACCCCAAATGTGTTTTTCTTGAAATTTTGTAAGGTGGATAGGGCCGTTTGATCAAAGTGAATGTTGGAAAGGTAAAATTAAGATGTTCGTAGGATTTCATTTTATTTCTCAAGAAATTTTGCATGTGTTACATGACTAGAAATAGGATTGTCATGATGTTTTAGTTATGTGATGAATTTCATTAAGTAGTGAAATCTACAATCATATATTTAAGCATTCAAAATATAGAAAAGGAACTTGATGAATTGTTTCATAAGGAAGAACTTGACTTAGGATTACCAAACAAGTGGTTTATAGCTAAATCATTAAGACTTAGGGACCAAAAACCTTCACAATCTTTACCTTAGGTTTGTCATTCTTGACTGCCCTTAATAGTTTTGCAAATCTTTGATCTTCAGATTCTTCACCATCCCCTTCTTCTTCAGGTTCACTTTCTTCCACTTCCCTTCTTTTGTTTGTCTCCAAGGCTGCAAGCCTGGCTTGAAGGGCTTCTGTAAGCTCTTTCATCTCCTTCATCTCTTTAGCATGCTTTTCCTTCATCTCTTGCAATTCTCTAGCAGTGCCAGTATTTTTTGGAGGCATCTTGTTAACTTGTTTCTGCAACCTCTCAGTTCTTCTACTTCTGCCTTCTCAATGATAGAATCAAACACACAACTGCCCAGACCTTTTGCTGAGTTCTGATACCACTATGATGCAGAGTACACAGTGGAAGCACTTAAAATAAGGGTGAAATACCCATCATGCCCACGGTTCAAATAGATTAATGTTCAAACAACTTTAGAAACCCTTTCACAAGGTCCAAACAATACCAAAATACATTCATTATTCTCTATCAGCAAGACACACACTATCGGCAGTGCCCTCTTACCTCTTTCCCAATATGCCGATATGCATCAACTATTGTATATGCAAGACATGACTTGTGATCGCCAGTTCTCCTTACCATTTCTACCAGTCACTTCTTATACCCGTCACAATGTACATGCACAATGTATATTCTCAATATACATTTAAAACATACAACCTGAATATGCATTCAATGGGACCGACCATTTACCTAATGCAATGTATATCCTCAATATACATTCAGAAGATACATTTGAAAGCATGCATTTAGAATATGCATTCGATGAAGCCAACCATTGACTTCCTTTATATGCCGATGCACTGTCGGCCAGACTTTCTAGATCGGTAGCTTGCAAACTATTCTCTCTGATGCCTTCAGTCCTCCCGATGCAACACTTAACTGTCACCGTCTCTAACTGGTCAACCAATGTATGATCCCCGAATATCACCCATACGGTTGGTCATCCCTTTGTATCTAACTCAATGTACATTCACAATGTACATTTGCAATATGCATTCTCCCTATACTTATGCGACATACACACTCAACAAGCCATTGTGATATACACACGAAATGTATATCTGACATGTATTTGTGATATACACACAAAATGCATACTTAATGAAACAACACGAATCTTGCACTGATATGAACCTCTGCAAACCCTGCATCTACATAGATCCTTTTCTTTGACAACCACACAGATCTTAGACTTTGCCAATCTAGCACATGAAAAATGCTAGGATCTCTTACAGCATAATGCACGTGATCCTGCAAACACAAACGAACAAAACAAAAAACACAAAAATGAACTATACAACCATTCCACTGATTTTGAAGAAATCTAACCTGTGGAATGGATTCAGAATCCATCTTGACCACAAAATAGCAAATCGATTACGCGGAGAAAACCTAACAAAATCGAATGATGGAAAAATACACAGAACAAGACTTGTTTATTATGCCTTTCAGAAATGTGCATACAGATGCTCTGTTTCTCAATTACAAATCACACTGAACTCCTCTCTATTACATCTGATTACATTTGATGATCTTGGGTATTTATCTACTCACCCAGAGTAGTACCAACCTGGCTCCAAGTGGCTGGGAGAACAATTCCAAGCGGTTGGGAGACAACCGTCCAACAACTTCCTAACTACCTAACAACCTTTGTGATTATAGATTGCCAAGTGTCCTTGGGACTTACAACATAAACCTAGATACAAACTAAAATGACATGTATTGGTCAAATAGACCTTATTACATGAATGGACTTATAGGACCTTATTGGAAACAACAAAATGAACATCAAACAGTTGAATGCCTCATGGAGGCCACTGTGGATTAGGTGCTCCTGTACTAAAGATACCTTTAACTTATTAGGTCAAATCATGCAAATTAAATGTCTGCTCAAGCTCAAAACATGAAGTATGAATTCAAGGGAATTCCTCCCGAGACCAAGATAACTTCTGGATGGCAGAATATAGGAGATATAGATCTTGGTCACATAGACCTAGAGGACTTTAGACTCAGGGTGTTTGGACCAAATCCCACACTATTGGCTAGGAAGATAAGGGATAATGGCATTGCAGAGGTAGTTGCCTTTCCCACCTCTGCACAATGTGTAGAACTCATAGTACTAACATGTGCAGAAAGATATGACCCCTTGACCAAAACCATTCAAACTAGAAATGGGGAGGTTCTGGAAGACTTGAGCACACAATCCTTGGAAGACATTTTTGGAATACCAGTCTACTTTGTGATGTCCATACTAGAGAAGAAAGATGCAAAGAATACATACAAGCAAGATGTAGAGAAATGTAAGAAATAGAATAATGATCACTGAATGAAGCAAATGAGGTCTACTGAAATCAAGTTACCCCACACCTTGTACATAAGTGATTTCCATGATGAAATCAAGGACTTGGTGACTTTACTAACCAAAATTTGTGGACTCGCCTCTATCTCCACTTTTGAAGAATGGATGTTTTCACTCATCGAGGAGATAATACATGGAGACAAGAAACTTGATTGGGCTCAAGTATTAAGTGATATATGCATGAAGCCTTTGAAAATTTAACAGAGAAGGAGAAATTTAGATGGACCTCATATGTAGTCTATGCCCTAGCAAGGAGAAACAAATATTTAGGACTATCTAAGTTGGGAGAAGTTGAAAATAGAGATCAACAATTGAAGGTCTATGAGTCTTATACACAATTGACCCTCTCCCAGTCATTAATTCATTACAAAAGGGTGAATGATGCCTTCACCATGCACATCACCAGGACACTCCAAGGTACCACTACACTAAGGATATCTCCCGAAGCTATGAATGTCCTACGACAATATGGGAGATGGTACCTACAGCTTTAGAAGTTTACTTACTTAGGAATTCAAGGCTTCAGGGGTACACCATATAAGTTGCCTCAGTATCCAATAGATAAGGTAGTTCTCCTTGAACTGACTAGGCAACTCCTCCCCTACGCAAAGAAGCTAAAAGATTTAGATAGGGTTAATATCAAATTTCCAATTTTATTGGGTAAAGGCCTTTATACTTTAATAACCTTGGGTGCAGTAGAGAACTTTGATAAGGAATTAAAACTACTAAATCTCCATCTATACATTAGAAGGAAAGATTTTGATCCACAAGGGGTGATGGAGAGATATGTCAGTAAAAATTTGTTTCATCGAGACCACTTAGAAGACTTTTGGGTAGATTGTGTTGATGATTATGATGTAATAGGAATAAACTACTTATGCTTGTCCCTAGATTGAATAAAGAGATTTCATCTCATCCAAGTACAAGACCAAGTGATAGAGTAGAAGAATGTAGTTCAGAGAGGCCCATGGGAAGCATTGCTTGGTCAACCTATCCCTCCTTATAATTGGGCCAATGTAGAAGAAAATTCATTAGATGAAACCATGAGGACCCCAATCAAATTAAGTAAAATTTGGGTTAGGAGTCAAATAGAAGTATTAACACAAGATGGTATTGCATTAACATATATAGCAAGGGATTTGGAAAGGAATTAGGGGATGAAGAGGATCAACCTCTAGAAGAGGTAAATGTAGAAGAACATGAGGCAACAAAAGATACTGATCATGAAGAGCATGTGCCTTTAGCAGAAAAGGGAAAAGCTAAGGAGGTCATTCCTAAGGCAAGGAAGAAAGACCAACCTCCTACCACCAGGACTAGAACCAAAAAGAGAAAAATTATTCCTAGTGGTAGAGGGGAGAGCTCAAAGGAAAACAAACCAAAGGCTGCAGCAGCAAAAGTCTCGACTACAACCCCTGTCAACACTTCAGCTCCTCCTCAAATGCCTTCATCTCTAGCTAATGTTACCATTACTTATTCTCCTCCACAAGACCCCTCCTCTACTTCCTTTTCTCCAGATACAACAACAATACCTTCTTGACTAACAACAAATGTGGGCATACCTAGCTCCCCCTCTTCACTCACCTCTTTCACTATCATCCCTCTGGTTTCCTCTTTCCCTTCCATCTCCACTATGTCCTTGCCATCCATCTCATTCATTTCTACCTCTACCCAGATATCACTAGCACCCATTTCCACAATCCTAGAACCTTATTTCCATCTCCCTTCACTTAGCCCTTCTGAACCTATCTCTATCACTTGCCTCTCCCCTCTCCCTCCCCTTCCACCTTCACTAGGTTTTGCTTCCTTTGCTAAATTATCCCATGTAAACATACATTCTTTAGTTTCCAATTCTTTGTCAGTCATAGGTGATTATTTGACATGCCTCATCATTTCTTCTTTAGAGTCTGTCCCATTATCCATTCCACAACTACCCGGGATTGAGAAAGTTTTTACAAAATTGGAATCCCAAGAAAAGGAGGTAATCATTGAAACAACCACTGTCATTGAGATAGTTGAAGTATCTAATAGCCCAATAGATACCAACACAAAAGATACAATGTTGGGAACCTCTCAACAATCTATATTTGAAAATCTAAAGAATGTGAAACATTCAGATGATGAAGAGAATGATGAAAATAGGGCTGAATTAGAAATTCTTGATGAGCCACCAATAAAGGAGATAGTCACATTGACTCTCCTAAGAATTCCTCCTCCACTACACCTGACAAGTTACAACAAAGTTTACAAAACAAAGAACCACAGGTGGAAGTATTAAAAATGGATTTTGGATGCACTCCTGGCTAGAGTGGAAAAACCAAAGAAGCAGAAAAAAGCCAGAGTTCAATCTAGGATCTACAAAGATGTTTCATAGTCTAGAATTGCTAAGGTAGCTATCCCATTAGCAGATGTAACTATGGATCAAGTGAGTGCTAAAGATTATATTGTTACAACTATTAATTTGGGACCTACTTCCTGGAGACAAAAAATTGATGAATTAAAAGGTACAGTTTCTTCCATCCTTAAGCAATTAGATAAAGATGAGCTCATGAAGCAAGAATTGAAATAGTAGAATGGAGAGGTCAGAGCATGAATACAGTTCTTAATGAGACCACTGGACTCTGAGGGAGAACCAAAATCAGCTCTATCCTTACTTTCCAAAGATGAATTGTCCAAATTTGATGATATCAAAACAACTATTGCAGCAACCCAACAATGGTTTGACAAAGTATACAATAATAGTTGTGAAGTCTTAGAATTTGTTGTAATGTTGCACAATGACCTATGTATACTGAAAAATGATTGGGAAGAATTGAATGGTGAATATAATTCTTATGATGAGTACTTCTCAAACATGTTCCCCAGGGTCAAATCATTCAGGAAGTTGCCTAAATATATATTGTTGACAGAGAAAATTTTGACAGAGGAGAAGTTGGAAAAGCCTTAGGAATGGTACGAATAGTTGCTACTAAGAAAAGAGGTTTTTGATAAGGTACATGAATCCTTTAACGCAACAAAAGTACAAATATTGGAGATGATGTATGAAATATGTGATACAATAATGGACAGCCTGGACTCAAGTGTCAGCGATTTGGATCCTATTACCATCAAATAGTGCAAGGACAAATTGCATCAAGTCATCCATGTGGATTCCATTCTGAATATGGTCAAAAAATTAGATAAGGCCAGTGACATCAGGGGTGATTTTACAACATATAAGAAGAAATGGAGAGCAAGAGAGTAGGCATATTTCAAAGTTTACATGGAGTATGATCATTTGAAAATTAGAGTCTATTATGTAAAGGATCTAGAGCCTTCTGATATTAATCCTACCTTGTCGGCATGGGTCACATACAACAGTAAGAAAGTAGAAGAAAAAATAGATTTAGAAGAAGATGAATAAAATAATAGAATATCTAAAAATTGTAAGGAAAGCAGAGGTGTGGAATACAACTTCCCTAATGTCAATTCAAAGGGGATACTGCAGACAGATAATGTTTAATTCAAATACAAAGATGAACACACTAGAAAAAATATAGAATAAACATGCAAGATAACAGAGAACAACACCAGATGTACATGGGAAAACCCTTTCGGGTAAAAAACCCACCACCACAAGAGAGACAATCTTTATTTATAGTAAACTTAGAAAGGTTACAATAAAGATCCCAACCTTCTTTCTCAGGTATCGATTCTCAAATCATACACATAGTGCACTTCCTCTATACATCTACAGAATGAACAATTTGATCGAATCTCATCATCATCAGATGACCTCACCAATTCTGTATATAACACAATCTTCAAGAGCAAAACTATTTTAAACTTCTGCCCTAACTATTCTTCCAACTGACCCAGCATCACTATCTTCCAAGCATCACATAACTATTCGTATTCATGTGAGACCTTTAGTCCCACATTCACTAGTTCGAGTTTGATATCCAGGTTTATATACTTGAACACTCTGTAAGACTATCGTCAGCATTTTTGTTGCCGACGATGCCAATCTAAGCCTCATCAGAATAGCCCAAGCTATCAGAGACCACTCCACCATTCACACCAATGGTTCCTTGTCCCACCGATGCCCAAACCTTCATCCTTCATTAGAGTAACAGAAGACCATTGGAGTAACTACCACAGGCTCAGCCAATGGCCAACATTATGCTGATAGACATATCACATTGGTATGACACATATCTCAGAGAAGCTAGAGCATGTCAACTCAATACAGTATGTCAACCTGATAGCTAACCCTTCGTCAGTGAAACCTTGCATATTAGCCAAAGACTCCTCACTCCCACTGATACAGAAAGTCTACCCGATAGCTCACTACCATCAATGAAATAAAAACAATGAATTAATGAGGTTCCAAGTAGTAACTTGAGACATTAGGTCTCTTCAATCTCGCACTTGTCAAAGAGATTACTGCTACCTCTTAATCCTCATTCGATTACTAAGAATTATGGGCCCAAAGATCTATTTCATCTAAACACCATTTGAACTTGGCCATGCTCACTAGTTTAGTCAAGGCATCTGCAACATTATCCAAAGTATCAACCTTTTCCAGTTTTACCTTTTTGTCTTCCACCATATCATGAACAAAGTGATATTGGACATTAATATGTTTTGTCCTAGCGTGAAAAGTATGATTTTTTGCCAAATAGATAGCACTTTGACTGTCAAAATGAATTTGTATCTGCCCTGCATCAAAACTGACATCATAACACAACCTCTTCAACCAAATGACTTCTTGGCATGCATAAGTAGCTGCCATGTACTCTGCCTCTATTGTGGACAAAGTGAATATAGCCTGCCGCTTGCTCATCCAACTGATAGCACCACCATTTAACATGAATACATATCCACTGGCAGATCTTCTACTGTCAATGTCCCCTGCCCAATCAGAATCAACATATCCCTGAATGCTGATAGATTTCTAAGATCCAACTAAGTTTCCATGATAGAAAATAGCATAGTTAGAAGTTCCCTTCAAATACCTCATAACTCTCTTCACAACATCCCAATGTGATTTGCCTGGATTTGCCATAAATCAGCTCAAAACTCCCACTACCTAGGTAATGCCTGGTCTGGTACAGACCATTGCGTACATTAAACTACCAACAACATTTGTATAAGACACTTTTTTTGTGTCGTCAATTTCATTCAAAGATTCTGGACAATCTTCAACAGATAGTTTTGTTCCCTCTAAAACTAGAACAACTAACTGTTTGTAATCAGACATTAAATTTATTAAGAACATTTGTAATATACTTGCTCTAGCTGAGCCAAAGCTTTCTATTAGATCTATCCCTTTTGATTTCCATTCCCAGAATGTACTTCACTGCCCCTAGATTCTTCATTTCAAATTTCAAGGACAACTGAGATTTTAAATCTGAGATCATCCCCTTACCATTGCCAATGAATAACATGTCATCCACATACAGTGCAATTATAAGAATCCAATCACCATTGGTTTTATAATAGACAATGATCAGATTTAGATCTCATATATCCCAAAGATAAAACATACATATCAAATTTCTGATACCACATTCTGGGAGATTGCTTCAAGCCATAAAGAGACTTTTTAAGTTTACATACCAGATGCTCTTTACCTTTTACTATAAAATGCTCTAGCTGGGACATATAAATTTCTTCTTCAAGGTCCCCATGAAGAAATGTTGTCGTCACATCCATCTTCTCAATTTCAAAGTCATATGCTACTGCAAGTGACAATAGAAATCTAATGGATGTTAGCTTAGCTACAGGAGAAAAGATTTCTCCATAATCTATACCTTCCTTTTGAGAATACCCCTTAGCAACCAATCTTACCTTGTACTTTTCAATACTACCATCTGGACCATATTTCTTTTTAAATACCCACTTACAACCCACAGGTTTTCTACCTTTAGGCAAGGGCACTAGATCCCAAGTTCCATTTTTCTCCAATGATGACATTTCATTATCCATGGCTTCCAACCAAGAATCTGAATTAGGTAAACTAATAGCTTCTTTCACAGTCCTAGATTCATTAGTATCAGTAAGCAAAGCATAGGCACAACTTGAATCAAGTACTAAAAATCCATACCTATCTGGTTGTCTTCTTTCACGTGTAGACCTCCTCAATGGCTGAGGTGCAGGTTCAGGTTCTTGCTCTAGATCTGAATCTTCAGAGCTACTCAAACTCACATCTGAATCATCTACACTTGGTGCTTGTTCCTCTTTTACAAGGGTTAGAGGAATATTAACAACACTCTTTTCTTTCTTCTCTTCTGTCTGCTCCGGTTGAGGATCAATAACCATAGGTTTTAGCTCTCTGAAAATTATATTCCTGCTGTAAATTACTTTTTCAGTTTCAGGATTCCAAAGCTTGTACCCTTTAACACTGACTCCATAGCCAATAAAGATACATTTGACTACCTTGTAATCTAGCTTAGATCTTCTTACCTTAGGAATATGAGCATATGCCTCACAGCCAAAGACATGAAGCTATCTTAGAGAGGGCTTCTTTCTAGACCATGCTTCCATAGACATCTTATCAACCAATGCTGAAGTTGGAGAACAATTCAACAAGTAACAAGCTATAGCAATTGCCTCAGGCCAGAACCTTTGTTCAAGACTAGCATAACTCAACATACTTCTTGCTTTCTCCATCAATGATCGATTCAACCTTTCAGCAACTCCATTTTGCTGTGGAGTATAAGGTGTAGTCTTATGCCTTTTTATTCCATGATCAATACAATATTTATCAAAATTTGCATTGCAATATTCACCACCATTATCTGTTCTCAAACATTTTATTTTTCTACTAGTCTAATTTTCCACAAGATTTTTAAATTCTTTAAACTGACTGCACACTTCTAATTTATTTTTCAAAAAATATGCAAATGCCCTCCCTGAATAATCAATAAATGATACATAGTATCTTGATTTAGGCAAAGAACGAATGTCAACTGGACCAAAAACATCAGAATGTACATAGTCTAGAACACCAGAAGATTTATGAGAACTAGAGTAAAAAGAAACATGATTCTATTTTCCATATATGCAATGTTCATAGAAATCAAACTCCAGATTACAATCAATCATCTCATCTACCAGGTTTTTGTTTTTCAAGGGTTTTAAACCTTTTTCACCTATGTGACCAAGTCTATGATGCCAGAGCATTGGTTTGTTTGCAGGAAGTTTAACTTCCATAGAGTTTGCATCATGTGTTACAATAGTAGCTTTTTTAGATTTTACAGAGACATTATTACAGCACACTGGTTTAGCATCTAACCTATACAAATTTCCAATGCATTCACCCTTTGCCAGTACAATAGAACCTCTAGTCATCTTACAGCTACCATTCACAAAAGTAACTTGCACTCCAACATCATTAAGCTTACTAATAGAAAGTAAATTTTAAGCCAGACCTAGTATGTGTAATACTCCGTTCATTCCCTTTATTCTGCCATCTAGGAACTAGATTCTGACTCTTCCTCGGCCAACAATTTCTAGTGTCGAATCACTTGCCAGGAACACCTTCCCACTAGCATACAGTTCATACTTAGTTAACCATTCTCTATGAGATGTCATATGAAAAGATGCTCTTGAATCCACCAGCCATACATCTTCAGATACAGGCATTGCCAAGGCAGTAATGAAGGCATCAGTATCACTTTGAGAAGAATCGGTGTTAGAGAAGTTCTTCTTCTTCTTCTTTTTCTCCTCTTTACAGTCTTTTCTGATGTGTCCTTTCTACCCACAATTTCAGCACTTCACCTTGGACTTTTTGCCAGGAGATTTTGATCTCCCCTCTAATTTGGACTTAGACTTCTTGTCTTTCTTCTTGTCTCTTTCCTTTGATCTACTTCAAATGGATAGGGCCTCTTTGGCCATCTCAGAAGATTTCCTCCGCATCTCTTCAGATAACAGCGAGGCAACAACTTCTTTAGTTTTAAACGTGGTTGTTGTACTTCCAATAGCCATCACAAGATGATCCCATGAGTTAGGTAAGGAACACAACAGAAGTATACAATGGTCCTCCTCTTCTATTTTTACACCTACAGAAGTCAATTGCAATCATATTAAATGAGTTCAGATGATTTGTTACAGATGCTTCTTCATCCATCTTCAGAGAATACAACTTCTTTCTAAGGAAAAGTTTATTCACCAAGGACTTGCCCTGATAAATATCTCCCAACTTCTTCCACAAAGTGTTTATAGTCTTCTCCTCATGGACATTCAATAGAACAAAATCCGCTAAACATAATCTTATTAGTACTCTGGCTTTCCTATCTGCCAGGTCCCAGTCTTCTTGCTTCATGCCTGCAGGTTTAGTCTCAGACACAGCAACCCAAAGATCTCTGTTGACTAGTAAATCTTCAACCTTAAGCTTCCACAACTCAAAATTTGTGCCATTGAACTTTTCAATGTCTACTTTTCCTGATGTACTTGCCATCTTATTTAACAAAATAGACCTCTATAGAACTCCCACTTACAGAACTAACACAAAAAACCCAACCTACCAACAAGGATAACACAACTAGCTAGGCTCTGATACCACTTGTAAGGAAAGCAAAGGTACAGAATACATCTTCCCTAATCTCAATTCAAAGGGGATAATGCAGACAGGTAATGTTTAATTCAAATACAAAGATGAACACACTAGAAAAAATATAGAATAAACATGCAAGATAATAGAGAACAACACTAGATGTATGTGGGAAAACCCTTTCGAGTAAAAAACCCACCACCACAAGAGAGACAATCTTTATTTATAGTAAACTTAGAAAGGTTACAATAAAGGTCCTAGCCTTCTCGCTTAGGTATCAATTCTCAAATCATACACATAGTTCACTTCCTCTGTACATCGATAGAATGAACAATTTGATCGAATCTCATCATCATTAGACAACCTCACCAATTCTGTATATAACACAGTCTTCAAGAGCAAAACTATTTTGAACTTCTACCCTAACTATTCATTCCAGCTGACCCAGCATCACTATCTTCCAACCATTGCACAACTGTTCATATTCATGTGAGACCTTTAGTCCCACATTCACCAGTTCGAGTTTGATATCTAGGTTTATATACCCGAACACTTTGTAAGACTATCGTCGGTAATTTTGTTGCCGATGATGCCAGTCTAAGCCTCATCAGAATAGCCCAAGCCATCAGAGACCACTCCACCATTCACACCAATGGTTCCTTGTCCCACCGATACCCAAACCTTCATCCGTCATCAAAGTAACAGAAGACCATTGGAGTAACTACCACAGGCTCAACCAATGGCCAACCTTATGCCGACAGGCATATCACATCGGTATGACACATATAGATTGGAGAAGCTAGAGCATGTCAACCTGATAGCTAACCCTTCATTGATGAAACCTTGCATATCTGCTAAAGACTCCTCACTCCCACCGCTATAGAAAGTCTACCTGATAGCTCACTACCATCAGTGAAACAAAAACAATGAATGAATGAGGATCCAAGCAGTAACTTGAGACATTAGGTCTCTTCAAAAATTGAAATTGTAATCATGTCACTTGTGATGAATGCTATATTCATAAGGTCACGTGACACTTTTTTGTCTTGATTATGCTTTAAAATTTGACTTTTCCCTATATAGTGCTAAATGGGTACTCAAAATGTCTAGATTCAATGTATTTAGGAATTGTATTTTGTCTTTTCCTACAAGACAAAGGCAAATATAGGAATGAAAATAGTTGTTGTATCTCATTTAATATGATACATAATCTGGGTCATCTATGTCGAGTGAATCTCCACCTTCCCTTGAAAAGCATAGTATGGCGTCTCTTCTATTTAAAGGGCCACTATCTCTATCATTGTAACACAGTCTTGATGTTGAATTGTTGACACTGCCATTTGAGATCAATACAAAGCAAGTTTCTACAGCATTTCTGAGAATTTCTTTATTTGTGTTATCTATTTGGTTTCATGGTCTGCTTCATGATCTATAATTAGTTAATCATGCTATGCAATGTTATAGGTTTGTTGAGGATATTTCATGAATGTTCTTAGTCGATACTTTTAGTTGCTTGCTAGCTGTGAGTAACTATGTAAAGTTAGCCTGGACTAATCCCTTCATGCTGAGTTTAATTATATTACATTAGTTAGGTTACCCCATTAAGTGGGTATCTAATGAATGCACGCAATCTGAAAACCTTAAGAATCCATAGAAGATAGCATCATTTTCTATAATACTATAGCAATTAGTTATCTTGGTCATTCATGAAGTGGTTTAAAATTTAGAACATTTTTCTACCATTAGTAAACTATGCATTGTGAATGCCACTTAGGACCTCTCTGAACCCTATTCCTTTTTACATTTTTTTCTTATTAATGATTTCTTAGTATTAGGTTTTAGTAGTATTTACATTGTCATATCAACTGAGATAACATAAGGGTTTGCATGTATTACTACCCTAACCTATCAAATCTGTCACATTGCATGTAAGACCCCTTGTAGGCATAGCTAGAACATCCAACTAAGAAATTCCATGCAAACTAAGACCTAGCTGTATTATCCTTGGAGTAGTCTTACTTAGGGTAAGATACTTTTCAAGAGAGGTGTGATACCACCAATCACACATGTATTGTTGTGTGCTAAAAACACCATCAACAAAAAGCACAACAACAAGATAATAGACCCAAAGGAACAAACCCTGAAGACAAAACCCAACACTAAAACCCTTGATAAAATCCCCTAACACCTGGAAGCTGCAAAAAACCTAGAATAACCCTTCGAAACACTAAAAGCGCCCCTTCAAAAATAGAAAACTCCCTCCAAACACCTAAAACCAGCATGAATAGAGCTAAGATGTAGCCCCAAAAAGCACTCAAGGCCAAGCCCTAAGTGTCCAAGATGAGTGAGTGCCTGCAAAATAGTTCACCTCGCATGCACACAATCCAATTCCCTCTAGTCATTTTAAACCTCTTCAATGATTTTATATTTTTCCTAATAATAATTTATATTTATATAAATAAATAATTTCACTTGTAAAATATGAAAGATTGTAAAAAGAAAAGTGGGGTTGTTCAAGAAAACACATAGATGTTTGTTGGCAAGAGACACTTCTAGGCATGTTAGGTGTTGTCATTGATGGCAACTAAAAATATCTTACACATCCACATTTCATCAGTGGATCATACTGGAAGTCAGATTGTAGATTTGTCTAAGTCCGAACAGAAAGGAACAGGGGATATGACAGGCTTCAACATTTTGGTCTACATTTCTCCACAAGAAATCATATTGTACTACAGATTTGAGGGAATATTAAGGGATGTCAGGGCTACCTAAATCCAATATTTTAGCTTCTGGTGATGAAGGGAGTGTAAGTTACAAGCATCTAAGTATCAGGTTCTGGTTAAGTAGTTTAGTCTAGTGAAGAATAGGCTGACTAGGTGTTTGATCCTTGTGCAGATGAAGAGAAGTGATTGGTCGAGTAATTTATGAGATCCAGTGGTATTGGACAACATGTTAGGTGACTTGGATTTAGAGGTTTTGGTCCACATTGGTGTGTGTACATGGATTCAGATGACAGAACAATGTTCTTAAAAATACCTTAAGTTTTTTCTCAAGGCTGACTGTAGTTGATGTTATCTCATGTAGTAGATATATATGATCGATGGATTCAAGCATTTGTGGGTGTTGTTTTGTGAAGTTGAAGGGATAAGTGCAAAGTATAGAAAAATCAAGTACAAAAGAAAGAGATCTAAGCTCTGGATCATGGTAGAGCAGTGAAGCAGAGCAAAGAGAGATGAAGTGTGTAAAATTAGTATATTGTGCATAACTAGAACTATAATTCTGGATTGTTAGATGTTGTTTCTCAGTTCAATCATTCTAGTAAACTCTTGTAATTAATTTTTTAGGCAGTGAGCCTCTTTGAGTAGTGAGCTCTGGGCAATGTGCCCGAAGGCATGTGCCTTCCCATTTGTAATAATTTTAACAAAGTATAAATTCTTGTGGGTTAACCCCCACCATGGTTTTTCCCTTAACTGGGTTTCCACCTAGAAATTTTAGTGTTCATGTGTTGTGATCTTACTATTTCTATTCTTGTGTTCATGCTTCTTTCTTTTGAATGCATATGGTAAATTAAAAAAGGAACAAAGTAATAAGTTTTACAAAAGACTAATTCACCCCCTCCCCTCTTAGTGTTCCTTAATTCCAATAATTTGTCTTAGAGAAAGGTTCCTTAGAAGAATTTTAATAGCTTGATGAAGATCTGGGAAGGTGTTTTCAATGGATTCATTCAACCATTCTGATGGTATCAATCATCAACTTAAAGTAGCCTTAGAAGACCTTGATCTATCTGGAGAAGAAATCAAAGATCTGCAAGAGAACCTTAAAGATGCTGAATATTTCATTAAGACCTTAAAAGAAAAATTGAGCAAATCTAATGAAAAGAGGAAGGAGCTACTTCATCACCTAGCAAATCAGAATGAAGAAAATAACATGGATGAGGCCCTGAAGGAGAAGACAAAGGAATGTGAGGAGATAGAAAAAAAAGTTGTTATCCTAAGACATGCGATGGAATTTAGAGTGATGAGGCTAACCAAGGAAATTGAGGAAAGAAAGAAGTCTAAAGAAAAACTAAATCAATCTCTGAAAGAAAGAATAGAAGAGTGCTACAAATTGGATATAATAATTGGTCATTTAGAATCTGATCTTCAAGAAACTAGGGATAATGAAGATCAACTTGAAAGACAAATTGTCATTCTCAAACATGACCTAGAAGTTACAAATTAATATAAAGAGAAATTCAAGATAAGTTCATCTAAACTTGAGGCATTACTTGATAGTCAAAAGAGGGCAGATGATAAGCATGGTCTGGGATTTGAGAAAGGTGAAAGCTCTAGATCCGGTCAAAGAAATCGTGAAGCAACAAATCAAAGAAAAAATCCTAGAAGACCTTCAGTAAGACAACCTAATTCTCAAAGGTATCCATCTTTCGATGGAAATTGTTTCAAATGCAATAAATATGGTCATAGAGCTAATCATTACAAAAGTCAAGTGAATCAAAATGCATCATCTTTCTTTGATCAATGATTTAATTACAAAAGGATAGGTCATAAGGATGAGGAATGCAAAAGTGGATCAAGGAATCCTCCTAAGAAAAAACAAGTGTTAAATGGAAGATGTTTTACTTGTAATAAGTTTGGGCATATGGCAATGCAATGCAGATCTAAACCTGCTCAAACATGTAATTGTTAGAGAAATAAGTTTGTATGTTTCAACTACAACAAATCTCGACATATTGCTAAGTTTTACAGAAGTAAAAAGGTGGACTCATAGGTAGGAAGAACAGAGCAGATGATGGACAAAGGCAAGGGAAAAGTAGATGTGAATGAGATCCAAAAGGAAATGAATAAAATATGGGTCAAGAAAGATGCAAACATTGAAGGTGATGGATCCGCACCAGAATCTGGTGCTGATATTTCCTCTGGGAATTGAATCAGGAGCTCTAGCTTAGGGGGAACTACATTGAAAATCTAATTCCACCTACCAATAAGTGGGTGCCTGAATCTGGCACGGTGAATGAAGATAAAGAAGCCTATTGCAGATCTGTTGAAGCAAATTTTGGAAGAGAAGAACCTAATCTGATATATTATAGAGAAATTGAAGATTAATTGTATGCAGAAATAGTATAATTAGATATATTAGGGCAGAGCATTTATTACAATGGTGAATCAATTTTTGCAGAGCATAAAAACTCTGCAAAGAAAAAGGTATTTTCCTATGAAACTTTGAACTTGTAATCTTTTGCAATGGATGTACCTCTAGTTTTGATTACCACTAAGTGACCTAGGCCAAAGTTTAAGAAGCGTCCCTTCAAATCCACTAAAGTTGATCCGATGGGAGCATTTTTTAGGGTTCCATATGGAGTTCTTCACATAAAGGACATTAGGGCTTAGATTCATGAACCTCTAGAGGAGCATGGTGACTCAAGGTTTATTGATCTATTCATGAATCACTTAAAAGACAAGAAGTTCATACAATTTGTTGAGTTTCCAACTTACGCAGAGGATGAGTGGGTCTGATATGTCTTGATTCGTATCCATAATGAGTTTCTATGGTTGAAGCATAAATTTAAAATCACAAAGGATACAATAAGAGCAGTTACATGACTGAATTCAACCAGTACCTTACCTTACTTGAAGGCTTTGAAGAATCAATAGATCACCGAGGAAATTGGATCAAAATTTGACAAGAGAGCCATGACTATAAATGACATAGAGGATCATCAGGTCAGATTTGTATCATTGGTGATAGGATACATGATATATTACTCTAGCAGAGAAAATTTAGTTTCCAGAACAGCCATCTATGCTACATATAAGATGGTAAAAGAGGGTGCAGACTATGATCTTTGTGAATTGTTGCTAAACTGGCTTATGGAGAACCTGAGAAAGATAAAGAAGGATAAGAAGTACTCATTCAAATATGGTATGCTAATCATGTGTTTCTTCTTCTATCTCTTCAGTGAACTTTTGGGAAACAAAAATATAATTTGGTCAAGTGATAAATTGGTAGCAGTCCAGATTAGGAATTATTTAAGTTGTTTGGGTAATCATGATGCACAAAATACTGCACTTTGGGGATTCTTCAAAAAAATCTAGAGTATAATGCAGGCTAGGGAAAGAATACCTAGGACTATGGTTGAAAAATACAAGGACACCTTCTGTTTTATTGTTACGATTGATTAATGCAAAATGGAAGCAGTAGAGCCTAGAGTTGTGTGGATCATGCCCATGGAGTATAAAGTAGATGGGTGTGTGTTGGAACTATATGCACAACATTTGTTAAGTCAGCCTAGGGATCTAGCTAAAGAGAGATTTGGAACTTATAAAGAAATTTCACAAAAATTCCATCTTGAATTCAAGGCTCCTGAAATCAGAAGGAAAGTAAGGAAAGAAGTTGAGCAGTTGGCAAAGAATCTAGGCCTAAGGAAGATGTAAGGCAATTTAGGGAGAGAATAGAAAAGGTTTAGAAGGAAAAGCAGGACAGGGAACAGGAAAGTGCTCTGGCAGAACCTCTTTCCAAGTCAAGGTCTACTAGGAGCACTAGTTCAACCTCCGGTGCATCACCTTCTCCTCTTGTAGAGAAATCCAAAGAAAAACCTACCAGTAAAAGAACAAAAGCAATGGCCAAGAGATCATATGGCAGTATGGAGAAGGAGGATGAAGAAAAGACTGATTTAGATGATGAAGTTAAAGAGTTAAAGCCCAAATGCACTAAAGTTGTTAAAGTGTCTAAGGAGAAGTCCTCCGGAAGCAAAAAACCAAGTAAGAGGCATAAGTCAGAGGTTGATGTTGAGAAGCCAACTCCTTCTGTGGAGGACATCATTAAGACAATCATTGTAGATGGAAACCTAAAACAAATGACTAAATTCTATGATCATTATAGTGATACTAACAAAAGAATTTTGGAGGATGCTACTGTAAAATATTTGAATGTATTCAACAGAGCCCTAGTGGAAATTTTAGTAGAAATCCATAAGAGTTTAAGAGACATTCTGGAAATAAGAAAAGAAGCTACTAAAGAAAAAGATTTGGAGGTAAGGGAACATGTAATGTCTAGTCTATGTCCGGTGATCTCTAGAAAATAAACAGATAAGATTCTCAAAGAAGTTGAGAATGAATTTTGAAGCAAGAAGAGAATGAAAAATTGATGATTGGAGACATTGATGAAGTTGTTAAAGAAACAGAACAAATTCTAAAGAAAGAATTGGACAAGAATAAGTTCAATGTGGTTACATATGAACCATTTGATACTAAGGATGCATCAATTTAGAATGATGAAGAGCTGCAAAAAAATGAGCAACAAACTAGAGTAAATGATGTTTGCATTCTAGAAAAAGAAACATTGAACAAATAAGATGAAATGATGAAGGAAGATCAAGTAAAGGAAACTGTTGATGGAATTGATTCCTCCACTCTAGATGTTGAGGAATTTGACAATATTGTCACTGAGGATACACCAAATCCTCTAGAAGAGAATGTAGAAGATATTTCTGAAATAGAGAAAAGCAAGGATGCTTCTAATGATAATGAAGAGAAGGTAGAAGCAGAGAAAAAGAATGAAAGTGATGAGCAGAACATTGTGGTTGACTCCAAAAAGGGAGAAGATGGAGGCCCTAAAGAGCACAAGTCTGAAACATCATTTTGGGCATGAGACACTGCAAATGTAGTGAAAGAAATTTGGAAAGAGATAAACAGATTGCAGAAGATCAGGACATAATACAAGGACCAATCAATTTTGATACTTTATCACCATTGCAAAAGATAAAGTTGGCCTCTATTGCACAAGCTAAGGCTAGAGAGAAAATTTTGAAGTCCCATTTAGAATATAGTGAGTTGCTTGGCCTTGCATCCAAGATTTTGGAGAAAATCATGCCTACATTTCAGAAGGATTCTTCAACATCTCCCTCTAGTCAATTGAAAATATTGATAAACTCTATAAGTTCTCATTTTGAAACCTTAGAGTAATTAGCAGAAGTTAAAGTCAAAAATGAATTTAATGAGAAGAGGTTTGCTAAAATAAAGAAAATAATTAGCTATGATAGATCTAGACTTGATACCAGTGTAAAGAGTATTCAAAATGCTCTATCTGAAGGTGCAAAGATCTATAAGTTTTGTTTAAATAGATCTAAAGTTGTTGAGGATATTGAGAAAAAGATTAAGGACATAGAGCTCAAACTATCTAATATTTCTCAATCATACAGTCCTTTAACCGAGTCTGTAATTACCAAAGAATGTCAAGTAGTGAGTCTACGGAATGAAGTGAGTGATTTGGAGAAGGAAAAGGCCAAAATTTTGGGAAGATTGGATGAGATCCAGGGACTAATCTCCCCTAAGTTAGAAACTATGTATGATATACTAGCAGAGTCCCAAGCAGCGGCTGCTAATAGTGATCCTACTGACCTTTAAAAGGCAGAATCACTGGCCTTTTTGTTCAGTGGGTACATATCTATCTTGGGTAGTATTAAAAAGAACTGGGATAATGAATTAACATAGTTGAAAAACATTTTTGGTGATATCATTTTAATGATGAATAAAGCCTAAGAGGTGTATGTTCATATGTGGAAGTATGTAGAGTTTTGACCCTTGTACATAAAATTTTTGCACATGCAGATCCCAAACTTTGCCATTGATGTCAAAGGGGGAGAGGAAAAGTAGTGAAAAATGAAGAATTAATCTAAGGGGAGCATTGGAAATCATAAGTATATAAAGTAAGGGGGAGTTGTTCTAACACTTAGGCATTTTTCACTAAGTATTGCCATCAATGCCAAAGGAGGAGATTGTTGGCAAGAGACACTGCTAGGCATGTCAGGTGTTGTCATTGATGGCAACTAAATCTATCTTACATATTTGCATTTCATCATTGGATCATACCGGAAGTTAGATTGCATATTTGTCTAAGTCTGAACCAATAGGAACAGGGTATATGACATGGTTTAGCATTTTGGTTGCATTTCTCCACAAGAAATCATGTTGTGTTGCGGATCTAAGGGAATGTTAAGGGATGTCAGGGCTACCTAAATCCAAGATTTTAGCCTCTGGTGATGAATGGAGTGTAAGTTAAAAGCATCTGAGTATCAAGTTCTGGTTAAACAGTTCAGTTTGGTGAAGAACAAACTAACTAGGTGTTTGATCCTTGTGCGGATGAAGAGAAGTGATTGGTTGAGTAATTTATGAGATCCAGTGGTATTGGACGACATGTTAGGTGACTTGGATTTAGAGGTTTTTGTTTGCATTGGTGTGTGTGCATGGATTCAACTGACAGAATAGTGTTCTTAAAAATACCTTAAGTTTTTTCTCAATGCCGATTGCAGTTGATGTTATCTCATGTAGCGGATATATATGATTGATGGATTCAAGCATTTGTAGGTGTTGTTGTGTGAAGATGAAGGGATAAGTGTGAAGTATAGTAGAATCAAGTGCGAAGGAAGGAGATCTAAGCTCTGGATCATGGCAGAGCAGTGAAGTAGAGCAGAGAGAGATGAAGTGTGTAAAATCAGTATATTGTGCATAACTGGAACTATAATTTTGTATTGTTAGATTTTGTTTCTCAGTTCAATCATTCCAGTAAACTCTTGTAATTAATTTTTTTGGTAGTGAGCTCTAGGTAGTGTGCCTTCCCATTTTTAATACTTTTAACAAACTATAAATTCTTGTGGGTTAACCATCACCATGGTTTTTCCCTTAACTAGGTTTCCACGTAAAAATCTTGGTGTTCATGTGTTATGATCTTGTTGTTTCTATTCTTGTTTTCATGCTTCTTTCATTTGAATGTATATGGTAAATTAATAAAGGAACAAAGTAATAAGTTTTGTAAAACACTGATTCACCCCTCTCTTAGTGTTCCCTAATTCCAACAACATTTTGCTACAATTTGAATAAACCATTGTCATTTTGGCTTCAACCTGTCAGAAACAATTTTAATAATCTGATAAAACATTGGTGATCCCTCAAATTCTTTTTAAAATAACACTAGATTTGAACCTTTTTCGACCATAAATAGGGCACCTTAGAGCCCATGGGGTTTGCATGAAAATATTTTTTGGTTTCTTGCCATTCTTAATTTTTCCAAGATCTCAAAAAAGTTTTGGGATTGAATTTATGCATAAGAGTGGATTGTTTTAATTAGTGATGAGTTCCTTTTTGGTTGCTTAGCATTCATGATGTTCTCGCAATCTCAAAAATGTTTTGGAATTGAACATTTACATAAGAGTAGATTATTTTGACCTCGGGTTTGTTTACAAGTTAAACAAAGTAACAATTTTATATGTCATTTCCATCCATATAATGCATCTAAGTTACTAATATCATTGAAGATGCAAGTGCTACTTTATGGATATCTATATATATATATATATATATATATATATATATATATAAATTGAAATTATTTAAAAGTAGGATAATTTGATTCAACTATTGTTTTAAATTACAAAATAAAATAGAATTAAAGTATATAAATATTTGTTAAAAAAATGCAATTATTATATTACTTTATTTTAGGTCAATATCACATTTATAAAATTACACATTTTACTAGAAACATACTGGAAGCATTCATTAGGATGGCTACCTAGTAGCATCCCTATTAGCTCTTATTAAAACACCCACATACCAATCTCCAACCAAACAACTTCCTCTCTCCAAAAGTGGTTATTCTCCCATCATAGAAGAAACAAGTGTACTCTAGAAAGGCAACCATCTCGCACTCTCCAAAATGAGCATGCTCCTCATCTTTGCATGTCCAGTCGCAATGGTCATCAGAATGAGCATTCCCCTTTAAATGTACCACTCCAAGCATTACAAAATGAAGGGTGACCGTAGTCTTGTAATTATCAACATATTACAAATGAGTAAGTAGTTGAGATTTTCAATGAATAAATAGGAATATTGATTAAATAGAAATATTACCTCTAGCAGAATGAGCAATGAAGTATCTGAAAGAAATGAAGATGTCCGATTCAAACTATTTCTCTTGGAGTAGTTTAGATATAACAAAATCAATACAACGATTCTAAATAATATAAAATGACTAAGTGCCAACCATGCTTTTTGGGCAGTTCTAATTTTATTCTCATCTTTAATTTTATAAATGTGATTTAATTACGATTTATTTTAATTTATGATTTTTTAATTGTATTTTATTTGTAATTGTGCATTTCATTACTTTTAAATTTCAATTAAATTTGGTGAAAATTTTCATTGATATATAGGTATTATAATTTGATTATATTTTTTAAATAATATTTTTAAAAATAATGATTATATTTAAAAGAACAAAAAGATTTGTATAATTTGATATATATATTTTGAATACAATTATTATCATTTCTCAGCAAATTAAGGGGCATATATATAATATGTGTGTTCCTTAATACATTACGTTGTTTATTACCATTGTTTATTACCATTGTTTCTTCATCACAAAACAATGATTAGTTTAATGAAAGTTTAAAACCTCTATCCACAACTTTAATAAAAATGTTAATTACTACTAGTTCTTTTTAGACATAAAATTAGAAATGAAAGAAATTGAAAATTCACATTTTCATATCTTCTATTTTTTACTTGAGGAGGACAATGTTCTCTCTTATGAAGCCCTCGTCTTGCATTTAGTATAATGGAGGGTTTTACCTTGAGTGGGATAAGGAGGAGGGAAATTGACGTAGTCATGGATAGGGTCTAATGAAGTAAAATCTATTCAAGCAACCAAAATGTAGAAGAAAATTACTAAAAAGGGTACACAACAAGAGAAAATTTAGAGAACATATAAGATGGCATAGATCATATTATTATCAAATGCTCTGACATGACAAGTCATTACAAAGCTCAACAACAAGTGCACATCCTTGTAGGATATATACCCATTATAATAGTTGAGAGCCCAAAACACCCTATTAGAATCTATCTCCTCTATGCTTTACCCTCTTTCTAAGGAATTAGTCCTCTATTTATAGTGGATTTTTTAAGGAATAGGTTATTGTTGAAAAGAATTAGTGACCCTTCTCCTACAAACCCTCTTCAGACAAACATAAATTATTACACTAGGTATTTTACTCAAATTATGGCATGAACTCTTAAAGTAGGTCTCATTAAACATAACAACATGCTTCAACTTCCCACAAGATTTTTTTTATCAAGATATTGTGTGGAGATATGTGTTTGCATTCAATAATCCTAATGCTAAAATATCATAGCATGAAGCACAACTATGCTTGTTTCTGGTAAATATTATCGACTACTAGAACATGATGCAAGTCAAACTAGGCTCTTTATTAAGAAGAATGCTTCTAGAGGAAAGAAAAGTATGCATGTAGATCTCCAAAAACATTTCAAACTAATGAAAATAGAGATAAAATATTTTTTGATGATGCAATATTGCCCAACCCCTAGGATGCTCTGACATTAGACTCATGTGGTAATACAATTTTGAGCATGATGCTCAAAATTAATGAAGTGAGGGATTTTGTTGTGGCCACCCTAACCAATATGCTTTATTTCTAGTGATATAGGTATCACCCTTCAGTCCCCTTCCCTTCCATTGAAAGAGATACTCCTTGGATTACTTTTTTCTAGTTCTTCTACTTAGGTAGTCATTGATAATTTTATCTATCTGCCTAAAAATGACACAACTCTGTCCAAATAAATATTCTTAATATTTATTTAAGTCTAATTCCTCTATCAATAAATAAATAAACAAATTTATTTATTTGATTTGTATTCTTCCAACAATTACATAAAATCAATTTATTTAATTAAAATTCTTAAATTCTTCTAATTCCTCCAACAAATTAAATAATACCAATTATTTAATTAGTTCTTCTAAATTCATTCTAAATTAAATAATATCAATTATTTAATTGTTTCTTCCAATAATATCTTCTCTAAATTTAAATAAATCAAACATTCATTTAAGTCGTCCATTTCTTCTAAATTGAGTTATCTCTAAATATAATTCAATCCTTGTCCACATGCAATTAAATATTCTAAATATTCAATTGAGCTAAAATATCTTCTCATCCTCATGCAATTTTTATTCTCTAGTTCTATTCTCTTAACTAATTGATCTATTCTTTTAATTGATTTAATCTCTTTAGTTAACTCATTCTTCTATTTTATTAATTCCTCTCATACAAAATATAGCAAGACACTTGTCTTCTTCTTATTTGCGCACATTCTCTCATTCTTTCTCAACCATTGATCTTTTCATTCTCTCTATACCATTGATCTTCTCTCTCAAGTCTATAAATTGAACCCACTTCTTCCATTTCAATCTTCCAAGATTTAAGTATTGTTACTCTGCAAGAATTACAGCACGCCTTTGGCACCAATTCCTTCATTGCTTGCAATCAACTTGTTATCTTAACACTACCATTTTTGTGAATCTCATCTTCATTACAAAGCACTATCATAGCCATTCTCCATTGAAAATCTTGGAATAGCAAGGAAGTGCACTATCTGAGGGCCTTACTCATACATGCAAGATTGATTGAGATAGGCAACCAATGGAAGCTATGAAGTATTGAGGTTTGCAAAGGTTTCATCTTTGTTTGTTTGATCTTGATTATTTCCCTTTTCATTGAGTTTTGGGTATTATTGATATTGATATATTGTTTATTCATGCTTACTCCAATTTTTCCTTAACATTTTTGGCACCCACCATGGGGCCTAGCCCCAATTTAACCCAAAAACTAAGTTTTTGTGTGTGAGGAAGCCGTACGTAGGAGGAATCTATGCATTTGACCCATCCTAACATGCATCTGCTCTCTGTTCTAGTGCATCCAATCTTTCAGTGCATACAGGCTCTATTTCAGCACATATAACCTCTGATATGGTGCATCTACTAATTCTGTGCATATACTTTATATTCCTATGCTTTTGACCTTTGTCTCAGTGTATCTATACTTTTGTGCTTCTGAGCTTTGTTTCTACACATTCAAGCTCTGAAGCTGCACATTTGATCCAAGTAGTGATTTTTAGGTTTTTCTTGTGGTTTTCGCTAATGCTAACACTTTTTTGTAGGAATACGCTTGGATCTATTTGCACGCTAGGCACTAGTTTGGTCATATAGCTACATTTGTTAACTCACATTTCCATTTCTAAAGGAAAGTAAATGGATGTTCATGAAAATCTCACGTAGTCTTAACTAGGAGGGTGGTGACTGAATCATTGCTATCTTGCATAGCATTGAATCATTGCTATATTGCTATCTTTCAAAGTTAGACACATTGCTATCTTGGTAAAATTGAACCATTGCTATCTTGTTATCACTTCAAAGTTGACAAAAAAAATTTGTGCGTGCCCAAGTAGATAGCTCATTTAGTTTTTTTCATTTTAATTAGGGGAAAAGAACCACTATCTTAGGTGACCAAAATACCAGATATATTATTTTTGCATGTGTTTAACCTTTAGAGAGGCCTACCCTTGGATATCCATCTACCCTTGGGGAATGAACTTAAGTGATAACAAGCTAAAGCCAAGCTCTACCAAGTCACTATAAATAAATTATGTTTGGAGAGAAAGCTGCAAACAACGAGTGAAGTTGTGTTATACCGACATCCAACCTCCCCAAAACCCTCCAAGGTGCAACCCTTGTAGGCTAGGAGTCTCCATAATGAAGAGTAGTGTTGTCGCATGTATAACCACTTGACCGGTTGTACTTACTAGTCATCCTTATTTTAATAGACTAAAATCCTTCTATTTTTTGGTGCAAAAGGTGGGACCTTTGAAGCCACCCTAATTCAAGTGATTCTTAGTAGAGATAGCAGAGACAATCCTAAGGTTCAGTGGCGGTACAAGCCTTGAGAAACTCAGATCTTGGTATGCGTGAGAAGTGTGTGCCGTGGAGAGGATCTAGTGCTACCAAGATCCTGAAGCTATCTGCTTTGAATATGCATAGCTAGGGGATCTGACAAATATTGCCTTTTCCAACCTAGGATTTGTACTTTCTTTTCAAATCAAAAAGAGTCCAAAAAAATTACAAAAACAAAAAAAGAAAACCATGAAAACATTCTTTGTGTTTACTATGTCTTCTTTCCATAATTAAGAAAATTAGATCAGAAAGACCATCTTGCAACTAAGAAACCAAAAACATCAAAAAATGTGTCAAAAATTACAAAAATAGTTAGAAAAACTATAGCTGCACATCTATCCTTCAAAGTTGCACATCTAAATCGACATGCTGCGCATCTGTATCAACTTCCTGCATTTTTATCACCTATTAATGTGCATCTACTTTTTACGTACTACGCATTTGTGTCAACCTTTGTGCTTATATCCTCTGCTATTGTGCATCTGTTTCTGTGCATTTGTGATAGTGAGCATTTCCACATCTTTTTAGAGAAAAATTTTAGGTTTTCTAGGTACCCATTTCAGTCTTGTATCAGTTTCTGTTGAAATGACAAACCAATTAGAAGTAATTGCTCAAGAACTCCAATACCTACAAGAACAATTAAACTTTGATGTCTCACCCCAAGATCGTATAGTAATTGCCCAAGAACTCCAAGTGATACAACAAGAAATGACAATCTTACAAGTTGAACAGGCTAGTATTAGCTACACCTCGCCCCAAAAGCATACATCTTTTTCTCATCTTCATGATACTCTTGACAAGGCAAGAACCACCTCAAGTTGGAAAATGTATACCACTCCATCTACTAGTCCTCCTTCACCATCTCCTAGAACACATGGCCCAAAGCATACTAATCCTACCATGGAGAACTCCAAATCAACTCATCCATTACTTCACTCCTCTACCCATACACCTACCAATGATGTGATCCAAGGGCTACTAGCAGAGAGTCAACCATGTCCCCAAATTCTAGTCCTTGACCTTATCAAAGAAGCTTCAAGCATGTCAATTACTCTAACCTCGTCACGTAACCTGTAACCCCTTGAGCATATTGAAGAACCTCCTACCATGCACCAAAGTCAAGGTTCGTCACACCTTCATGTTATTTACCAAGAGCCTATCCAAGAGTCTTCTACCTCAACTTCAATTCAAGCACATCAAGAGTTATGTCAAGAGCACACTTTAGAACATGTGGAAACATCAACCCCTTGTCTAAATCAAGATCAAAAAACTCCCATCCGATCCTTACATAACCTTTATCTTTTTGATGATCCTATACCTATACATGAGCAATAAATCCAATTTCAAACCACTCATAACCTATATCTCTTTTATGATCAAGATACTACCTTTGATGAAGAAGATAGCCATGAGCAACTTGATCTGATACATGAGAAAGGGATCCAATTCCAACCTCTCCATAACTTCTATCCTTTCAGTGATCAAGATATTATCATTGATGAAGAACCTATACAAGAGTAGCTTAATTCCATCACGCTAAATCCTATCTATGATCAAGATCCCACCTACAATCAAGGGCCTATCTATGATCAAGCAAACCATTATGATCCTCTTAGTCCACTTTATGTGTTCCATGGTCTTGAGCTTATAACCCCATCTAGTGCTATCCAAGATCCCATAAATTCCACTTCCCTTGATAGAGACACTTGCCTCCCAAGCAAGCATAGAAGATCAAACCAATAATACTCCTTCGTCATCCATTATCAACCATGTTGCAAATCCCCCACCATATATCCTTGGTGTTACCACCTTCATTCATGAGTGTTCCTCCTTAGAACACCAGCAACCATTATCCTCTATCTCACCTTCTCCATCCAATATGGAACTTGTGTCTAGTGTTCCACCTATACATAATCCCATTGTCCACCGCATGCTCCAACATATGAACTATCAAGGTAAAGGCTTAGGCCTTCATGAACAAGGTATTTTTAAGCCCATCCATGTCAATGTTCCTCCTTATTCATACAGCCTTGGATACGTACCCCAAGGTGAACAAACTCAAGATATTGGTATTTCCTCCATGCCTCCTAAATCCCCCACTTTCTATTGCAAAAACCATCATATCCCCAAAACATATGTCACCATTCCACCTCCATCATCCTACAATTGTCAAAAGCATGTGACCATACACCTTCCACCATCCAATCTACCTCCACTACTTCCAACTCCTAATATCCCTCCATACATTTTACCACCACTTCTTCCAACACCATATTCACCCATCTATGAATCTTCTAACAATCCCAATCATGGCCAACAAATGCACATGTCGTCTAAACAAAGGGCTTCCTCCAACCCGACTTCCACCATCCCACAAGAATTCAACAATAAAAATCTAGATGCCTCTACCTATAAAGGCAAAAATCCTAAGAGTCCTCATGACCTAGGATATAAAATCCAAGAATCAAAGAAACATCCTTCTCAAGAGCTACATACACCCACACACCTATATGCCAAACTAAAAAAGGTGTGGGTCCACATCCAACAAATGATTACCTCTAAAGCTGCACCAAAACTGCATACACCCCAACCCATACCTTCATAGGTACTATCTAAAAGAAAAATGGTTTGGGTGCCTAAGCAAAAAGCCATCAAGTAAAATGAGGCATCCACCTCTCAAGAATCCCAACCATTCACTTCCTCCTTTTTCATTCAAAAGTCTCAAATCCTC
Organism: Cunninghamia lanceolata; assembly: GCA_027924645.1. Taxonomy (NCBI): domain Eukaryota; kingdom Viridiplantae; phylum Streptophyta; class Pinopsida; order Cupressales; family Cupressaceae; genus Cunninghamia; species Cunninghamia lanceolata. The sequence goes on from BSBN01001057.1 coordinate 1,096,650, forward strand.
CCATCCCACATGACAAGCAAAATCTAGGAAAATACTAAGTCTATGTGGATCCCTACATGCCTAAGTTGTTGATCCACAAGCAAAAATCTCCATTGCTTCCTACACTACTTTCCCATCACTAGCTTCACTGTTTATCACAGTATGTGCAACTATTGGTCATGATTCCCTTCCATCTCACAAACATTTCCATATACCTCCTACATATCTTCCCCATCCTACTCACGTGGTCCATGCTTTTGCATAAGCTTTCCATATGTATTCTGCATCATCATACACTATTGCACCTTCTGTAATCTGCTATGTACCTTCTCCATCTCACTGTCATGCAATCTCCTGCTAACATCTATGGGAGCACTTGACATGGTTCATGCGATGCCATCTTTCTAGTGGGATTGTCACCTTTCATGGAACCTAGCAATTGAGTCCCTCTCGTCCATTCTACCTATCCTATCCAAATGTTCAAAAAAATATCAAAAAAGTCAAGAAAAATCCCTTCGTCCAATGGTGAAAATGTGGTAAATAGGCACCTTGGATAAGTACCATGATGAAAACCTGACAAATAGGCGTCATGTGTAAGTTGATTTTCTATGTCACCTACACTTGGTAGCACTTTGTCTCATCAGTATATCACTCTTCTCCTATCAGTTTCCTTCCGTATTCTATTTCCTACCCTATCCTACCTATACTGTCTAGTCTTTCCATCCTAATCTTCCATTCCTCTATTTTTTTTATCTTGATAAAGATTGGGGGCACAATGTTGACAAATGTTTAGATGTCTCTTGACTCACCTTGTCCCTAGAGCATCATGCAAAACCTCAATTATGATCTCATCCTCCTGTCATCATCAGCATTCTCATGAAAAATCCTAAATATTCTACCTAAAATGGGGCACGTTATTCTTACATAACATAGTCCTTGGATATCACATTTTTCTTTCCTTCTTCCTAACCACCCATATCTAATGTCACCCATCTGTATGTCTATCCACGATGTTTCCTTGTTAGGAGTATCTAGCATTCAGGCTATCCATAATATCTTATCTAGTATCCTATCCACAGTGTCAGCCTAGCATGGCATCTGTCATTAGTGTTCGCATGATCCAAGTCCCCAAACTATGTTGCCTCTAGGTCATCACGTAGGCAAGGTCATTTTTCAATGCGCCCCTGAGGCTCCACTATCCCATCCATCCCATATCTAGTCCTTCTATCTATTTGAATCCATGCCACTTTCCATTGCCTAGGTCTTAGGTCCATTAGGGTTCACCCTGAACTACGTTGCCTCTGTGTCGTCACGTAGGCAAGTCCATTTAGGAATGGGCCCTTGAGGCACTAGGTCAGGCCCTTAGGGTCCATCTCACCAATAAGGATTGTGGAACCTTTCACAAGGTAAGCAAGCACAAGCAAAACCTATTTTCAAGTAGAAATTTTGATGCAAGATCTCAACCTATCCAAAGTAAATCAAGCAAGTACCTAAAGCTCTCTAAATTATTTTACCTAAATTATGGAAAGAAACAAACACATCTAAATGCAAAAATGTTTTGTGGTTGTGATCAGGTTAGGTTACAATGTCTTGATTTTTGTTATCACGTCTTTCTATGCTACTCAAGGATGCCAAAAGCTAGAGATGCTATGATGGGGGCATGATTATTTTCTTTGTTTTTTGTTTGTTGATTAAATTTTAGTAATGTGATGCCTTGTCTAAGACATGATTGGCAAAACATCATCGAGGACATCAAAGGTCTAACATGAAAGGGGCAATCCTTATCTATTGATATGTAAGAAATACTCAGGTCATCTCAATTCAATTATACCTTGATGCTTGTATTAACTTGCTAAATCAAAATCCATGTAAGCAATACTTGGGTCATCTCAGTTCAATGACACCTCAATGCTTGTATTTTCTTACAACATTTTAAAATCCCAATGATGAAATAAGCACTTCAAAATACTTGCAATATCAAGATGGCAAAAATCCATTTGCATTCCATATCCATAACATATCCATTTACATTCCATATCCATACCCATACTGTATCCAGTTGCATTTCACATCCATGTTCCATGCAATGAAGTTCCAAAAATGCAGAGTATCAATACAAATAAAAGCTTGTGAGTCCTTCTGTCGAGTCATTCTTCTATCGATCAAAATTCTATCTATTGTTTTGATCCGTTCTTCTCATTTTGGTTAGTCTAAGCAGTGATCTAGATGCAAGGTCCATCCTTAATCCATACCAATCAAGTCAAAGTCAATCTTGTCAAATGATCCAATCACAATCAGTGGTCTTGATCCTTGTCTAGTCATAAACTAACTCGATCAATTGTAATCAATCAAATTGTCTTATACAGGATGTAACATTGTCAAAATTAGACCAACACATGCATCTTACATGAACATGTTCCATTTTCCTGAAACCAGACACTATCCTTTGTGTTGCTCTAGGGATCTATTGTTCCCGGCCATGACAACACACCTACTGTGTTGGTCTACGGATATATCATTCCCTGCCATGAAAACATTGTCATATATCATTATCAGTATATCATTGGTTTATAGCTGGACATGGGCAATACCTTGCTTGTTCTTGTATCATTTGTGCATACTTGCTTATTTGCTTGTGTGTGTTATTATTTTATCTTGCATCGCGTATCATTCGTCTCTTTCTTCAACCAATTTCTTCACCCCAACCTATTCTTCCAACCTTCTTCATCGTGAGATTGTCCATTTCGTGCCCTCGAAACTCTCTCCCCATCCAATCTCCCAAGGGGGCATCCTCATCCTATCTTTCCATTGCCATCTTTTTCTTCTATCTATACCTTAGCTTCTTTGAAATGATGTTACTCAACACAAATCTCATCATCAAAAACATCACATCAAAGAGGGGCAAAATGTATATGACTAAAAATGACATGACTCTGTCCAAATAAATATTCTTAATATTTATTTAAGTCTAATTCCTCTATCAATAAATAAATAAACAAATTTATTTATTTGATTCATATTCTTCCAACAATTAAATAAAATCAATTTATTTAATTAAAATTCTTAAATTCTTCTAATTCCTCCAACAAATTAAGGGTGTGTGTAGGATCATCGCGGGCCAAACAGTGGCAATAGGAAAAAAATCATGTTTTTACTTAGCCAAATTCACGACTTGGCAAAGTTTGACTTTCATATGTTTTGAAACGGATATCTATTTTGGTTTGGATACCAAACCAAAATGGATATCCGTTTCTAGAAATCCAAAACGGATATCCATTTTCAAAATGGATATCCATTTCCCTTCCCCCAATTCAGTGTACGTATAATATTACTTGCCCAATTCTACATGAGGTATACCAAATATAAACCACTTACACATGATTGAATGTTTGTTGATTACTAATTTATCCTTTAATTATTAATTTATTTATACTACCAAGCATGGTATTCATTCATGAAAAAATTTAAGAGTGTTTTAATTTGTGAAGGATTCTAATGATTGTTAATAACACCTCCCTATATAGAGAGGATATATAACTATTTGAGCAGTAATATGAGATTTCATTATAACAATCTTCTTCTTCATACACTTCATATTAGCTAGGCCTAGAACTATGATATAAATTATATGAAAGGGAAGACCTAGGAAAACCATTAGGCCAAGGATCCAAGTTTAAAAAGATTCAAAACACATTGAAACTAAGAAAGTGCACTTCATACAAATGTGCATTCTTGTATGAAAGAAACTTTATCTCACCAAGAGAAGAAAGAACATGTATGTTCCTTAAACCTCATGCCCTAAATTTCTTTATATGATTTGATTCATGATACATGGTTTGAGAAGGATACACATGATATACCCTTACCCTCTAATGATAAAATTATGAATGATACTTTATGTGGTGAAGCTACACCTTCATTAATCCTTCATGAAATTGTTATTCCTTGTGATGATGATGATCCTTCATGTGATATGTTAGGACATAATGCAAAGTTAACATGGCATGAACTCTCTTGGAAGGGTAAGCATGGACTATAAGAACATTGAACTAGTTGGATCTGTTAAGCTCACCATTTATGAAAGAACCTTAAAGGTTAACCTTAATTAGGTAAGGTTATGTTTCAGTGTGGTTGTTTGTGCAACAATGTGTAAATTAATGTTACCTAAGGATAAATCTAACTATACTAACATTTTAATAACCATGAGAGCTGGGACTAACAATTAGACTAAAAACTTGACAAACAATACAACTTGGACACATGTAGGACTTCAAAAATGGAAAAGAATATAATTAAATGTGGAAAACAATGAAAAAGTGGTATTAGTTGCACCTATATAGAGAAGCGGTTTATAGGTTGGTTAGGGGAATTATTTAGGGTTTAGAGGTTTAGGGTTTCTCACGTTTAGGGGTTTGGGGTTTACGGTTTAAAGAGAGATAGAGAGAGGGAACTGATAGAGTTTGGGAGAGATAGAGGAGATAGAGGGGATAGATAGGGAGATAGAGAGTGAGAGACATGTCTAGAGACATAGAGAGATAGAGATTGAGAGGTAGAGGGATGATAGAGATAGGGAGATAGAGGCTTATGGTTGCTTGGGTTTAGGGGCATTATTTAGGGTTTAGGGTTTTGGGTTTTGGGGTTAGTGGTTAAGGTTTAGAGGTTTAGGGTTTAGGGTTTAGAGAGAGATAAAGGACCAATAGGGAGATATAGAGGAGTCTGAGGGGAGAGATAGGGAGATAAAGAGTGAGGGACATGGCAAGAAACATAGGGAGAGAGATTGAGAAGTAGAGGGACAAAGGTGATAGGGAGATAGGGGAGAGATAGGGAGATAGTGGTTTATGGTTACTTGGGTTTAGGGTTTAGGGGTTTGTGGTTTAGGGTTTATCAGTTTAGGGTTTCTCAGGTTTAGGGGTTAGGGGTTAGGGTTTAGGGGAATTATAATTTAGGGTTCAAGATTTATTGTTTAGGGGTTAGGGGTTAGGTTTAGAGGTTTATAGTTTTGGATTTAGGGTTTATAGAGAGAGAGAGAGGAATGATAGGGAGATATAGAGGAGTCCGAGGGGAGAGATAGGGAGATAAAGAGTGAGGGACATGGCCAGAGACATAGGGAGAGGGATTGAGAGGTAAAGGGACAAAGGTGATAGAGAGATAGGGGAGGGATAGAGAGATAGTGGTTTAGGGTTACTTGGGTTTAGGGTTTCTCAGGTTTAGGGGTTAGGGTTTAGGGGCATTGTTTAGGGTTTAGGATTTAAATTGTTTAGGGGGTAGGGGTTAGGTTTAGAGGTTTAGGGTTTTGGATTTAGGGTTTATAGAGAGAGGAATGATAGGGAGATAGAGAGAGGAGACTGGGGAGAGAGATAAGGAGATAGAGAGTAAGGCATATGGCTAGGGACATAGGGAGAGAGATCAAGAGAGGTAGAGGGATGATAGAGATAGGGAGATAGAGGTTTAGAGTTGATTGGATTTAGGGTGTACCTGGGTTTAGGGTTTCTCAGTTTTGGAGATAGCTAGATAGAAAGAGAGAGGAGACAGATAGGGAGAGATAGAGGAGACAAAGGGGAGAGATAGCGAGATAGAGAGTGAGCAAGATGTCTAGAGAAATAGGGAGAAGGATTGAAAGGTAGAGGGACGATAGAGATAGGGAGATAAGGGAGAGATAGGAGATAGGGTTTAGGGGTTAGGAGTTAGGTGTTAAGGTTTAGGGGCATTATTTAGGGTTTAGGGTTTAGGGGTTAAGGTTTAGAGGTTTAGGGTTTAGTGTTTAGATAGAGAGGACCAATAGGGAGATATAGAGTGAGGGACATGGCTAAAGCATAGGGAGAGAGATTGAGAGGTAGAGGAATGATAGTGATGGGGAGATAGTGAGATAGAGAGATAGAGAGAGAGGTTTAGGGTTTCTTGGGTTTAGTGTTTAGGATTTAGGGGTTTATGGTTTATTAGGTTTAGGGTTTAGGGGTTAGGAAATAGGGGTTAGGGGTTAGGGTTTAGCAGTTAGGGGTTAGGTTTAATCAAGTGTTAATATAGGTTGTGGAGTGAGAAAGGGGTGGTATGGGTATGGTTGAATGGAGTAATGAGGTGATTTAATTGGTGATGACCTAGGTGAAGTGATGGGTAAGGTGTCTTATGTGGGATTGCTAGAAAGTGTGATTGGTAATGGTGGGGATAGCTAAATGTCCTAGTTTTCCTAAATAAACCCTAACCCCTAACCCCTAAACCATAAACTCTAAATAATACCCCTAAGCCCTAAGCCCTAAACCCTTAACCTGAGAAACCATAAACCCCTAAATCCTAAACCCCAAACCCCAAACCCCTAAACTGTAAACACTAAACCCAAGAAACCCTAAACGTCTATCTCACTATCTCCCTATCTCTATCATTCCTCTACCTCTCAATCTCTCTCCCTATGTCTCCTGAGTAGCCCTAAACCCCTAAACCCTAAATAATTTCCCTAAACCCTGACCCTTAACCCCAAGCAACCCTCTCTCTCTCTCTCTCTCTCTCTCTCTCTCTCTCTCTCTCTCTCTCTCTCTCTCTCCTCCCAAAACCCTAAATAATGCCCCTAACCCCTAACCCCTAAACCCTAAACCTCTATCTTCTTATCTCTCCCTTATCTCCCTATCTCTATCATCCCTCTACCTCCCAATCCTTCTCCCTATCTCTCTAGACATCTCACTCACTCTCTATCTCCCTATCTCTCCCCTATATCTCCTCTCTCTCTCTCTCTATCTAGCTATCTCTCTATCTCTTGCCTCTCTCTCCCCTATCATTCCTTTATCTCCCTATCTCTCCCCTCTATCTCTCCATCTCCCTTATTGACAAATGAAATGAAAATAAGAAAACTAGGACTCTCTCTCTCTCTCTCTCCTATGCAAATTGCAAAGGAAAAGAAAAACTAGGAAAGATAGGAATAGGATTTAATTAGGATCTAAAGAGAGAGAGAGATCTGAAAAAGTAGAAGTGTAGAGTCAAGGTGCACTTTTGGAAACTTAATTTTATCTTAACATTCCCAAAGTCTTACATGATTAAAAGTAATATTAGTCTATTTGGTGGAAAAGTGGAACCTTTGCAAAGTTGTAGATGGAAAACATGACTCCACTTCCCAAAATCTCGTAAGTATATAAATGAAGGTTTTGAAAATAATTATGTATCATCAATGAATAATCCTAATGCACTCATCCCCAAACTTGTAAATTGTAGTGAAGTTCAACATCCCCATGCCTCATAAAGTTCCACAACGTTCATTTACCAAAAGACCAACTATTATGTGTAGATTTTTCTTATGTTTACGTACATTTCAAAAAAGAACTTACAAAGTTCCAACATTACAATGCATAACATAATGAAATTTGTTGAAAAAGTTAAAAAAATCTTCAAATAAATGTAGTTGACTTGTATATAGCCAAACTCCATGATCTTTTCTACTATCTTATTTACTTACACCAATGGAATGGTACATGGGCATCCATCAAAAGAATAATGATAGGGGGGTTCTTATCAAATATTATATTTGGTAACTTTCTAGTAAATATTTATAAAAACTATGGAAACATAGACAAGGCATTGCTAACTATTTGATAGAATGCCTCAAAAAAATGTGATTTCATAGATTACCATGATTATAGGAAATGCAGAAAATGAATCTTAAAATGGACATTACAATTTTATTATCAACGCTCTTTACAAAAATTAGAAAATAGACAAGCCTTTTCAATCATAGATGAAATTAGATGCAATGGTCATAAGAATATGGCGGGATATCAATAGACCACCTTTTTAGCATTTTACACAAAGCTAAAGATGAATACTTATGACCATTGTAGGATATTGATAGACCACCTTGAGAGAGAGAGAGAGAGTAACATATAGGGTAAAGCAAAACAGATATCCATTTTGAAAAGGGATATCCGTTTTAGAAACGAATATCCATTTTCCAAACGGATATCTGTTTTGTAAAACATAAAAAAAGGAAAAATGGTATTTTACCAAAGCAAAATGGATATCCGTTAATAACGGATATCCATTTTACTTCGTTTTTGCCTTGTATGTAGGCTTGGGGTTGTTATAGTTGACTTTCCCTCAATTCTAACATTTTTACAAGTTTCACTCTCTTCTTCGAACTTCACCCTTCATGCTGACAACTTTTTTTTATGCAAAATTGATAAAACGAAAAGGGTTTATAGAGGAAATTGTTAGCTTTATAAAAATATAAGATTTTTTTATTATCATTTTGTTAAATAATTATTAGTAATTTTCTATATAGTGTGTGTTTGAAATCCTAATTGATACACTGATTGAAAAACATCAATAACTTTCAAACTGTTTCATCTTTTTTAGATCTGAAAGATGCGTCACACTCTATGCTCCATTGGCTACAAGTTAAAAAAAAATTGAATTTTGATTTTTTTTCATCGAGTTAGGTTGGCTGGAAAATTACTCTTTAGTTTTTAAAAAAATTCATAGTAAAAAAATCATAACTAATTATTTTATTGGAAAAAAATTTCAAAAAAATATGCGTCACATCCGGGCATGAGTTCTCTACTTATTTTGAAAGTTTCAAATTTTGTTTTTTTGCTCATAGTTAGGTTGGCTGTACAAACACCCACTTTTTATTTTTTTTCTGAAAAATTTAATAGTTGTTCACTGAAATGTTCATTTTTCACTAAGTAAATTTAGTTTAAAAAAAAAATTAGTAGCTCATAAACTAGATTCAATTCTCTACAAATTTTGTTCTTACATCTTTTTCAAATTGTGTAGATAATTCATTCAAATTTTCACATGAACTTGATTAAGTCTAATTTTTTGTATTTTCATTGCCACTTAGAGGTATAGTTTGGCCCATCATGATCCTGCACATACCCTTAAATAATACCAATTATTTAATTAGTTCTTCCAAATTCATTCTAAATTAAATAATATCAATTATTTAATTGTTTCTTCCAATAATATCTTCTCTAAATTTAAATAAATCAAACATTCATTTAAGTTGTCCATTTCTTCTAAATTGAGTTATCTCTAAATATAATTCAATCCTTGTGCACATGCAATTAAATATTCTAAATATTTAATTGAGCTAAAATATCTTCTCATCCTCATGCAATTTCTATTCTCTAGTTCTATTCTCTTAACTGATTGATCTATTCTTTTAATTGATTTAATCTCTGCATTTAACTCATTCTTCTATTTTATTAATTCCTCTAATGTAAAATATAGAAAGACACTTGTCTTCTTCTTATTCATGCACATTCTCTCATTCTTTCTCAACCGTTGATGTTCTCATTCTTTCTATAGCATTAATCTTCTCTCTCAAGTCTATAAATTGAACCCTCTTCTTCCATTTCAATCATCCAAGCTTTTAGTATTGTTACTCTGCAAGAATTACAGCATGCCTTTGGCACCAATTCCTTCATTCCTTGCGATTAACTTATTATCATATCACTACTATTGTTATGAAGCTCATCTTCATTGCAAAGCACTATCATAGCCATTCTCCATTGAAAATCTTGGAATACCAAGGAAGTGCACTCTCTGAGGGCCTTATTCATACATGCAAGATCAATTGAGATAGGCAACCAATGGAAGCTATGAAGTATTGAGGTTTGCAAAGGTTTCATCTTTGTTTGTTTGATCTCGATTATTTCCCTTTTTGTTGAGTTTTGGGTTTATTGATATTGATATATTGATTATTCAAGTTTACTCCAATTTTTCCTTAACAGTTGTGGCCACACTAACCAATCCACTTCATTTCTAGTGATATAGGTATCACCCTTTAGTCCCCTTCCCTTCCATTGAAATAGATACTCCTTGGATTACTTTTGTCTAGTTCTTCTACTTAGGTAGTCATTGATAATTTTATCTATCTCATCTTGTGGGCTCTCATAGAGGTATTCACTTTGCAATATTTATATATGCCATGATTAGGTCAAGATATTGTTGTTCATAACTTGATCACTAAACTAGATGCAAAACCAATCTCAATGTAGGATTTATCAAACTACTAGATTATTGAACATTGATATCAAGAATAGTCATGATGCTCAAAAAGAATAATAATTATGTGTGAATATGCATTAACATTAGAGACTTTAATAAATATTTCCTTATAAATTATTTTCTTCTCTCATCTATAAACTAGATTGTCAATTCTATAGTTGGTTACAAAATATTGTTTCCCATTGATAGTTTCTTTAGGTATAATCAAATACATATTGTATAAGCCAATAAAAATCAAATGATATTCATGTCATGCCATGGGGAACCTTGTGCTATGTGGTAATTCCCTTTAGGTTGAAAAATGCTAGGGATGCATACTATAGGGCTATGATATGCATTTTTATCACCTTACAAAAGACATAGTAGAACTTCTATAAAATTTTGAAAAGAGAGAAAATACAATTGTAGTGTCATAAATTGTCGATTTGGGCAATTCACACTACGTTTAGCACTCTTGTGGACTAATATGCAGATCTATGTTGAAGGAAGAATGAGTTTTGAGGCAGATGTTGACTCTAGTTGTTATCCTCCAGCAACAGGCCCTAAAAGGACCCAAAACACCTAGACACTAGTGTCCAAGTACTAGTGGCCTTGATATTTGCAAAAATAAAAGTTTGTGTTGCCTTGGCAAGCTCTAGGTGATACACTTTATTAGCTTTTCTCGAAAGATCTTCTTGAAAATGAATTGGAATGCATATATAAACAAGTCTTTCTGTCACAATAAAAAATGTTAAGCAACATTAGGATTTCAAGTGATATTCAAGTTACCCATAAAAGATCTATATTGTCAATTTTATGCAGATTTATGTGAAGCTCTATATTGCAAATTTATGAAATTATTATAGGTTCTAGAGGAAGCTTCTTCCTCCATAATCATCCTTGTGGTGAGCTTGGATTGTTACACCCAGTCTTACTAGGGTTCCATGTTTTAGTAAAGGTTCTTTATTACAAAACTCATTTATATTAGATTTTACCTCTATTCTTTAACAACACACTCTCTTTATCATCATAATCTTGGTTGCTATGGAGGTGGGACACCATTCATGAGGTTTGACTAAGAAAAACACATAAAATGACCAAAACCATTTTTTCTCTTATGTTTATGCATATTAATGAATATCAAAAATAGGTATATTAGATCAAGGAACAAATTGATGAACACATATCCCGATTCTTGGAAGCCACCTTCAGAGGACCCTAAATCCTAGGAAACATATGCCTGGGTGAGATAGTCCTCTGAGATCTACCCTACTTTTTGGTAGTGGTCCCCTACAGTCCTACACTACTCACTTCAGGTCCTTCTTTCTATGTTTTTAATTATATAAGGTATGTAAGTTCTGTTTTGGCATGTTTCATCATTAGAAACAATAGATCTAACATATTTATATTAATCTCTTTGATTACAACAAAGGAACAAAACCTCTATAGTTTTGCTCTCCTTTAGGGCTATAGTCAAGCTCAGTTTGTTTTCCAATGTTTGATCTGAAGATTGGATTAATTAGTATATTATTGAGTAGGTCTATCTTTTTTCATCAAACATTTTGGTAAACCCGATGTGTTTTAAGCTTTTGTAGCCTTTTTTCCTTAGAAATAATCTATTTTTTGTTCTAGATCTGATTAGTTAATGATTTAATTAGATAGTAAACATTTATACATATTGATTGTCTTTATTAGTTTCTAAATTGATTAGACATTTATCACATATATATGTATTCGTAATGTTAATCATTTGAAAACATTGATTCATTTACAAAACTAAAGCAAAACCTTTTCTTCCATCACATCATTTGCATATTCCATCTTATCAATACTTTCCTCTATAGAAGCATTTTGTGTGTCATAAATCTTCTAAATTCTTTTATGAGTTTTAAGACTCAGTGTCCTAAATCCAACATCCTTGTGAAGAGAATTTATAGAATTATAGGTTCTAGTGCTTTAAATAGCTTTGATGTTCCCACATCAAAATCTAATATTGCTAACTTATTCACACATTGAAGTTTAACATCTTTAGACCTCATTTCTACTTTATCTTGTTAGGGTTAGATAGAAAAAGATATCAATTAAATGCAAATAAAGATTAAACAAAGGAATGAAAATTCATAGAAATAATAATAGCGAGAGACAAGTTTTAACGTGGTTCACCCAAACATGGGCTACATCCACCAACAGAGAGTCCAATATCATTATCTAATAAAATCAAACCGATTATAACCAGCAATCCCTGCAACTCAATACCACTACAAAATGCTACAATACATCAACAAAAACCCTAACCCTTAGCCATTTTTATCATGACTTTTGTCAGTTACAAAATAGGGTTTTTTAATGTTGACCAATGAAAAAATAACTCCCGACACCTTGATAAAATAATAAAAAACTGTGTGACCCCTTGATCCCGTAGGAATTTGGGGGGAAACCACAACAATAAAAGTGGGGTAAATTTAACCTCTGATTCTGATTACACTCCATATAACAACATATCTATGATATCTAAAGTAAAAAATTCTCATGACTCTATAGACATAGACAACCTGATGGCTCATGTCCCTGAAACACAAATTTAGAAACTAGACACTTAGTTGGCTTATTTTTAGCAATTTATGTACTTGAAAATTTTAGTTGAGGAAGTTGTGCCTCTTTTTGAAGTTCTAAGAAATTTGTTTCTCAAATATCAAGAAGGTATAGAAATTGTATGTAGCTTAGCTCACATAGTGGATAACACATTATGTCATCATCTAGTTGCACAAAAATGATCACTTATAGGCCCATAATGTATAAGATAACTAAATGTGCCAATCTTTTTGGTGTTTGTTAATAGTTTATCATAGAATCTATCCAATAATTTTGTTTGAAGCTTCTGCTTGGCCATTTGATTGAGGGTAATAAGGAATAGAGAAATGTTGTTGAATATGGTATTTTTCAATAAATTTCTTCACATCCTTATTCTTAAATGGTGTGCCATTGTCAGAAACGGGGGAGGAAGGTATTCCAAATCATGAAATAATGCTATCTTGTATAAATCAACAAATTACGTCAGCAGTCGTGGATCGTAAGGGGACAGCTTCGACCCACTTTGTGAAGTAATCTATTGTAGTAATGATAAATGTATGCCCTTGAGAGGAGGGTGGAGATATTTTACTAATTAAGTCAAAACCCCAAATAGAAAATGGCCAAGGTGAGACTCGGGCACAAAGTTCTTGAGCGGAAACTTAGATTAGGTGTTTATGTTGTTGACATTGTGGGCATCTCTTGACATAAGCAAAGGAATCTTGTTCGATGTGCTACCAATAATAACCCATTCATAACAATGTTTGTACCAATGATTTTCCCAAAAAATACCCTCCACATGCACCAGAATGAGCTTCTTCTAAAGCTATCAGAATCTCTAAATTACTTAAACATCAGAGTAAAACTCCATTATAGCTTTGTTTATATAACAAATTTGACAAAATGATGTATCGCGTTGCTAGTTTACATAGATGGGGTCGAGCATTCTTGGATGTTGAATTAGGAATGGTTCCATCACAAAAATAATTGAATATAAAGGAGAACCATTCATTAGTATATGTATTACCACAGAGTTATGAATTTGCAAATATAGGATCATCAGTTGTTGGTGTTTTAAGATTATGAATGACAAAGGTAAATTCGTGAGGAGAATCATCAGGGGATATAAGAGAAGTTGTGCTTGCCATTGGATCCACATGTCGATTGTCTTTCCTGGGAATAATATTTATTGAAAACAATGTGAATTGTTTTAAGAGTGATAGAGCCATTGCACAATATTGAGATAATTTGTCATGCTTAGTTTGATATGATCTAGTTATTTGTCATATAATTAGCTGTGAATCACCATGTATTGTAATATATTTGATATTAAGAGCTAAGGTGGCATGAAGTCCTAAAATAAGAGCTTCGTATTCAGCCATGTTGTTTGCACATGAGAAATCTCAGTAGTAAGACATAGGAATCGGCTTACCTATAGGGGGTATTAATATAAAACTAGCACTGGAGCCAGTTCGACATCTTGATCTGTTGAAATACAATTCCCTTTTATCATCCTCAGTAATTGTTAAAATTTGGTCATCGAGAAATATGTCCTAATGTTGTGTAGTAAAAGGTGAAGGAGCTTCAACTAACTGATCAGCTAATGCTTGCCCTTTTATTGCTATCTAAGGAATGGACTTAAGATTGAACTCTGTTAACAACATAACCCATTTAGCAAGATGACCTGACAAATCTATTTTTGCAAAAAGGTGTTTCAAAGGGTTGAATTTTACCATCACATGTATTTCAGCATTTAAGAGGTAATGTCTAAGATTCTGCATTGCAAACACTAAAGCTAATAAATGCTTCTCAATAACAGTATATCGTACTTCATATTCGAGCAAACTTTAGCTGATATAATAGATAACACATTCTTTGCCTTTAGCATTATGTTGTACTAACAAAGTTGCAAGGGCACTAGTAGATGCTGAGATATATAATATAAAGGGTTTATTAGGAACTACAAGCTGTAGAATGGGAGGCTTATCCAAATAGGCCTTTAAATCTTCAAAAGCTTTTTGACACACCAAGTTCCATTGAAACTTTGAATCCTTCTTCAGTAATTTCATAAAAGGGTGAGTCCTATCCATGAGTTGTGAAACAAATCGACAGATGGCCTATATCTTCCCTTGTAAACTACAAAGGTTGGATATGGTCTTAGGTGTTGGAATATTAACAATTGCGTTTATCTTCTTCATATCCACTTTAATTCCATGATTTGAAACAATAAACCCTAATAGTTTTCCACTATCCACACCAAAAACACACTTACGAGGATTAATCACATGTTATATTTCCTTATTCATTCAAATATTTGTTGAAGATTCATAGAGTGATATTGACGACACATAATGTTCTAAAATATTCTACATGTAATCATGAAATATAAGGGTCATTGCATGTTGGTAAGCAACTTCTGCATTCTTATGTCTAAATGGCATGACTAACCAACAAAATGTGCCCTAAGGTGTTATAAAAGTTATTTTGTATTGATCTTGAGGATTAATTAAAATTTGATTATATCTTGAAAAAGCATCCATGAAATAGAGTAATTCATGGTCGGCTATAGAATCAACAATCATATCAATGTTAGGAAGTGGAAAATCATCTTTCAAAGCTGCAAGGTTTAAATCTTGAAAGTACATACACATTCTTATATGACCATCAGGTTTAGCAACAGTGACAATGTTTGAGATCCAAGGTGAATAACCAATAGGGCGGATAAAGCCAACTTGTAGAATCTTTTCTATCTACACTTTGATAAGCAATACAACCTTAGGGTTCATCTTATGAATATTTTGTTTAAACGGCTTAGCATATGATTGCAAGACAATATTATGCATTATAATCTGAGGATCAATACTAGGGATGTCTGAATAGTTCAAAGCAAATAGTTCATAGAATTCATGTAGTAACTTAGTTATTTCTTCCTTTTCTTTTGTATGTAAACAATCACCAATAGGGATAACCTTTTTAGTAATATCTTTATCCATGAAAACATCAACAACCTTTTTATTGAGCAATATACTGTGGTCTAGGAGATCAGGTAATTGTGGTAGGTATTTAGATTTTTCATCTCACTTTAGAGTGGTGTTTATTTTGATACTAGTTTTCCCAAAATATACATTATTGTTCAAACAATAAGGTAGGATACATTTATGATTGTAACGAGGAATATTGTCATAAGCACCTAAGAATTCCATTATCGCTTCATCTATTGAAAAGACATCCAAAGGAATCACTCCTGGAGGACAATTAGTGTTGATCATCTAAGGAAATATCAAGTTAAGTGTTAATATTGTATTCACATTAAGAGTAGGATGTCTACAAGCTTTAGATTCCTTAAAAGGATTATATCCAATGCCACTTGAGTAATGTCGCGAAGCAGATTCTATAGGGACTTTAATTCCTTATTGATTGATACCACAACCATTACCTACATAATCACAATTCTTATAAAGGATCTAAAGTCCTTGAGGATAAAGAGAAGCCATTTCTTTAGAAAGAAGGTGGAGCTGTTGGCAAGAGACACTATATGGATTCATGGTTGTTGTCATTGATGGCAACAAAGGTCATCCCACATATCCGCAAGTCATGATGTGTCTCTACCGGAAGTCATAATAAAGAATGTTGTGGTCCGGTGAACAAGAACAGAGCATGTGGCAAGGTCTGACAGATTGGTCCGGATCTCTCAGAGGAAGTGTCTTGGTGCAGTACGGATTTGGGGAAGTCAAGAGGACTACCTTGAGTGGTATATTCCAAGGATTTAGCCTCCAGTGATGGACAAGGAAAAAGATATGAATAGTTGAGTACCGGATTCCTGAGAGACAGTGAAAATAGAGGAAGAACTGACTGACAGAGTATCAGACTACTTTCTGGATATGTTACTGTTGATGATAGAGGTTGTGAAGGCATGAATCATGTTTGGCCGACATGATTAATGATATCTACAAGTATATGCTTGATCCGCATTGCTTGGTGAGGAAGGATTCAGCCGACAGAACAAGAGTTTGTAAGAAACTAGACTGTTCCGGATGCCGACTAGAAAGGTGATGAAATTACTTGTGCGGATATATATAGAGGATGGATTTAGTTGTGAAGTGTGTGATGATGTGAAGATATATGCGAATAAGTCCAGAACAGAGCAGAAGTAGCAAAAAGGATCCGGTATGTGAAAGATAGCAGAATAAAGAACAGAAGAAAGATGAAGTGCAGCAGATCAGTGTACTGAGCCTAACCGGAACTGAACTCCAGCATATGCAGATGCTTCCAATCAGTTCAAAACTGTGATTCTTATCACTTTGTAGACAGTGTGTCTTCTTGTAGGCAGTGGGCCTCTTGTGAGCAGTGTGCTCAGGCAGTGAGCCCTAATTGGCAAGTGCCATTTTTTTGTAATCTCCTATTCTTCTAACAGAGAATAATTTTGGGTTAATCACCCCGTGGTTTTCTCCCTTAACAGGGTTTCCACGTCAAAAATACTGTGTTATGTGTTTCTTATTTCATGGTAATGTTTTTGTGTTTGATTCAATGCTGCATCAATTAAAAAGAAAGTTCAATAAGGGAAATAATTAGGATAACTGATTCACCCCCCCTCTCAGTTATCAACAATTGGTATCAAAGCTAAGTTCCTCCTAATAGAGCCTAACAGCTTGAGGAAGATCTGGGAGTTCAAATGGATGCATATGGTTTAAGGGAGCAACTCAAGACTGCTCTTGAGGATCTTGAACAGTCAAATTCTGAAGTCAGTGAATTAAAGGAAAGACTCAAACAGGCTGATGAATTCATGAGAGAATTAAAAGACAAATTAAGTCTCTCTATGAAAAAGAGAAAGGAGCTGCTCCAACAGTTGGCAAGACAAAGTGAAGAAAGCAATACAAATGAAGAATTGACCGAGCAAACCAAGTTATGTGAAAAGTTATCAAAAGAAGTCATTATGTTAAGACATGAAATGGAATCAGGAACTATAAAGTTTACTCAAGAGATTGAAGAAAAAAGAAAGGCTGAAGACAATCTAAGACAATCTCTTAAAGAAAAATCAGAAGAATGCCACCAGATGGACAGGATTATCAGACATCTTGAATCTGATCTTGAAGATGCCAAAGATAATGAAGAAAAACTTGAGGATCAAATTGCCTCTCTCAAAAGAGACCTTCAAACAACAAATGAATATAAAGAGAAATTCAAGATAAGTTCTGCTCAACTTGAAGTTCTTCTTGGAAGTCAAAAGAGGACAGATGACAAGTATGGTTTGGGATATGAGAAAGGAGAAAGCTCCGGATCCGGTCAGAAGAATCTTGGATCAGAAAATCCAAGGAGCAGGCCTAGAAGACCTCTGGTAAGACAGCCAAATGCTCAAAGATATCCATCCTTCAATGGATACTGCCACAGCTGCAACCACTTTGGTCACAAAGCTAATCAGTGCAGAATGAGAATGAATCAGATTAATTCATCCTTCTCCGGACAGTGCTTCAACTGCAAAAGGTATGGACACAAATCCCATGAATGCAAAATTATGCAAGTAAACAAATCATTCAAAGGTAGATGCTTCACATGCAATAGAGTAGGTCATATGGCTAATCAATGCAGATCAAGAGGATATCAGTCAAATATGCAAAGAAATGTTATTTGCCAAATCTGCAATAGGTCCGGTCATAATGCTAAAGTCTGCAGAAACAAGTATCAGGACAAAAGAGGTCCGGTGTATAATCAGAATCAAGACAAGGGTAAACAAAAGATGAATGCGGATGAAGTTAGGAATCAGATGAGCAAGATTTGGGTGAAGAAAAGTTCAGAGAATGTAGAGGTTGGATCCGCACCAGACTCTGGTGCTGATATTTCTTCCAGAAATTAAAAAGTGAGCTCAGGCTCAGGGGGAGACTCAAAGAAAATCCTGTTCCTCCAGCCAAACAGGTGGTGCCGAATGTGGCACAAGATGCGGATTAAAGGGTTTGCAGATATGAGTCTTGAGATGCTTCAGTCAAGTTTTCAGAGGTCCGCATGGAGCTATGAAGAAGCTGTGATCGATCAAGTAAGACCTGTTCAGGGAGATGCTCCGGTATGATAAAGGATTACAAAAAGGTCCGGAGAGATCTGGAAGTGCACTATCTTGTTCTGCGGATTGGACAGAGTGTTTGGGATGTTCTTGTAATATGTTACCTCAATTTATTCATGATTGAAAGATCCGGATGATATCCACAGATCAGGACTAATCCGGGATACTCCAAGCTATCCAGACAAGGCAAACCGGAATGATGTAGGTGAAGCATTTATTGCAGACAGATATTAGGGTTCGCGGAGCAATTTAAGGGATTTCTCAAAAGTCATTTGCTCATTCTGCACTCAAGAAGAAGCGAAAAGTGGAGCTCTGCAACAAGGTTCATCAAGCACACCAAGGATCTCCTGCCGAAGTTATTGCATAAAGAAATCAATCCAACCACTCTATGCAAACCGAAGGCGCATAAGAAACATCCTTACAAATCATTGGAGGTAGATCCACTAGGAGCCTTCTCTAGTGTTCCTCACGGAGTTTTACATACTGAAGACATTAGGGTTTACATACATGCAAGCATTGAGGAATTTGGGGAATTCAAATTAAGAGACCTCTATCACAAGCAACTGATAGACAATGCTTTTGAGCTTAAACCAGAGTATAAGGATATCCAGAAGAAACAATTTGAGCAATTTATTCATTTCCCCTGCTTTGAAGAAGATGAATGGGTCCGGTATGTACTGAGCAGGATGCATGACAACTTTCTATGGCTGGATAGACCCTGCAAGATCACAAAAGAGGCAATTAGAGCAGTAACTGGTCTATACTCTTCCGGAGGGATACCTATCCTCAAATCTGTCAAGAACAACATTGTAACTGAGGCCACCGGATCAAAATTTGATAAGAGGGCAATGACCATTGAAGATATTTCAGATCTGGATATCAAATATGCATCCATGATAATAGGATACAAGATCTATCACTCCAGCAGGGAGAATTCTGTATCCGGAACTGCAGTATACACTGCCTATGAAATGCTAAGAAAGAATGCAGAATATGATCTCTGCGAACTACTGCTAAGCCAATTAATGGAAAATATACAGAAAATCAAGAAGGATAAGAAGAATTCCTTTAAGTATGGTACTCTTATTGTATGTCTATTCTTCTACTTCATGAATGAGCTACCCGGATCAAGTGGATGGGTATGGCAGAATGACAAACCTGTTGCAGTCCAGATAAGAGACTACTTGCATGGACTTGGGGATGCAAAAGCGAGAAATACAGCTCTATGGGGATACTTCAAAAACTTTCAGGGCATGATGCAAGCAAGAGAGAGAATTCCCCAGTCTCTTGTTGAAAAATACAAAGACTCAGTGTGCTTTATGGTTGACACTGATCAGTGCCTAATGGAGGCAGTGGAGCCAAGGACTGTCTGGATCATGCCCATGGGGTATGAAGTGGATGAACAGATAGTGGAGCTGCATGTTCAACACATGCTAAGTCAGCCCAAAGATCCTAAGGCAGAAAGGTTTGGAACCTTTGAGGAGCTGAGTGTAAAAATACATGTAGAACTCAGGGAACCTGAGATTAAAAGAAAGGTGAGAAAAGAAGTAGAGCACATTGCTCAAGGCCTAGGCATCTCAAAAGAGGCACTTGATGCCAGCCGGGAAAAGAGGAGGAAGGCTGAGGAAGAAGAGAAAAGTAAAGAAAGTGCTCCGGTTGAAGCTCCCACCCGGACCAGATCATCAAAGAGATCTGCACCTCCCACAACCAAAGGTTCAAAACCGGAAGTCCAGGCATCCGATAAGAGATCCAAGACAAAAGCCACAAGGGCTTATGAAAGCCAACAGGATGAAGAGGAAACAGAGTCAGATGAGGGAGTAAAAGAAATAAAGAAGCAGAAGAAGAAAGGATCCGGTAAACCCTCCACAGGCCAAGACAAAGATGAAATGGCAGAGGTATCTATTGAAAAGTCCACTCTGTCTCTAGAGAGTGTAATCAAGTCAGTCACGGTAGATGGAAACCTTCAACCTTTGACTGAATTTTATGATGACTACAATGAGGCTGACCAAAAGATTCTGCAGGAAGCCACAGTCAAATATCTGAACATATACAATAAGGCTTTCATTGAGATCATATCTCTTATTCCTAAAAGCCTAGAAAAGGAATTAGAAATAAGAAAGAATAATGCTCATGCTAAAGATCTTGAGATCCGGGAGCAGATAGCTATTCAGCTATATCCTCAAATTGATCCCAAGACAATGAACATTATCTTCAAGGACTGCAAAGATGAGTTCAGAAGTAAAGCCAGGATGAATCAACTCATGCTTGGTGAGACTGACAGAGTGGCCCAAGAGACAGAAGAGATCCTCCGGAAGGCCTTCAAAAGGTTCAATCTTCCTGTTGTAGAGGACTTAGGTGCAGAAACAGCTGCTGATTTGGAATCATCTGTTCCGGAAGAAGTGAGCCCTGAACAGACAAACATCTCTCCTCCGGTTTCCCCTACAGTCTCCGGATCCAAAGAAGAAAAGGAATTACAGGAGAAGGAAGCAGTGGTGAAAGACAAAGAGGTTGACAGTTCCAAGACTGCAGAAGAAAAGAAACATCTGTCTCCGGCAAGAGACACTGCACAAACTGTTCAACAATTTTTGAGCAAAGCCACTGTAGAAATTGATGAACCGGACCTACTCAAAGGACCATTAGATTTTGACTCTTTGTCACCGGTGCAAACAATGAAAATAGCCTCATTTGCAAATGAGAAAGTCAAAGAGAAGCTGCTGAAATCTCACATGGAAGACTGTGAGCTTATGGAGGTAGCATCTGGAGTGCTAGAAAAGATCATGCCATCCTTTCAAAAGGATCCCACAGCCTCCTCTTCCGGTAATCTCAAAACCTTAGTCAGCAGCGTTAGTACTCATTTTGAATCTCTAGAAAAATCTGCTGAAGAAAAGGTCCGGAAGGAATTTTTGGATAAGAGATTTTCAGAAGTATTAGAATTAATCTCTAAAGATAGAAAGATTGTGAGTATTGGAATAAAGAGCTTAGAGAATGCTCTTAAGGATGGCGGTGACATTTACAAATTTTGTATATCCTGGCCAAAGGCAACAGCAGCAATTGATAAGAAAATAAAAGAAGAACAGGACAAGCTACAAAGCTTATCTCAAAGTTTTGATCCTCTCTCTTCCTCCATAATAAATCAAGAATGTCAGACTATTGCAGTCTTGAATGAAATAAAGAATCTTGAGAAGGAAAGGAAGAATATCACCAATCAGATGGGAGAACTTAGACAGATTATAATCCCTAAGTTGGAAACTATGCATGAGGCCATCAGTGATGCTCAAACCACCGCCCAAACAAAAGATCCGACAGATCTCAAGCGGGCAGAAGCTTTTGCATTTTTGTTGAGTGGTCACATTTCAATTTTGGATAGAATGAAGCAAAGTTGGGCTACAGAAATGATCCAATTGCAGACATCCTTTGCAGACATTCTTCAGTATATGTGAGTATGTAAATATGCGGCTATGTATAGAAAATTTTTGAAAATTTTGGTGTACGGACCCTACCCTTTGCCATTGATGTCAAAGGGGGAGTGAGGAGTAGTGAAAAATGAGGAATCCAACTAAGGGGGAGTTCCAGAAATTGTATATAAAGACAGAGCATCAGCAAAGGGGGAGCATAGTGTAAACACTTAGTCATTTTTCACTAAGTGTTGCCATCAATGCCAAAGGGGGAGATTGTTCGCAAGAGACACTATATGGATTCATGGTTGTTGTCATTGATGGCAACAAAGGTCATCCCACATATCCGCAAGTCATGATGTGTCTCTACCGGAAGTCAGAATAAAGAATGTTGTGGTCTGGTGAACAAGAACAGAGCATGTGGCAAGGTCCGACAGATTGGTCCAGATCTCTCAGAGGAAGTGTCTTGGTGCAGTGCAGATTTGGGGAAGTCAAGAGGACTACCTTGAGTGGTATATTCCAAGGATTTAGCCTCCGGTGATGGACAAGGAAAAAGATATGAATAGTTGAGTACCGGATTCCTGAGAGACAGTGAAAACAGAGGAAGAACTGACTGACAGAGTATCAGACTACTTTCCGGATGTGTTACTGTTGATGATAGAGGTTGTGAAGGCATGAATCATGTTTGGCCGACATGATTAATGATATCTACAAGTATATGCTTGATCCACATTGCTTGGTGAGGAAGGATTCAGCCGACAGAACAAGAGTTTGTAAGAAACTAGACTGTTCCGGATGCCGACTAGAAAGGTGATGAAATTACTTGTGCGGATATATATAGAGGATGGATTTAGTTGTGAAGTGTGTGATGATGTGAAGATATATGCGAATAAGTCCAGAACAGAGCAGAAGTAGCAAAAAGGATCCGGTATGTGAAAGACAGCAGAATAAAGAACAGAAGAAAGATGAAGTGCAGCAGATCAGTGTACTGAGCCTAACCGGAACTGAACTCCAGCATATGCAGATGCTTCCAATCAGTTCAAAACTGTGATTCTTATCACTTTGTAGACAGTGTGTCTTCTTGTAGGCAGTGGGCCTCTTGTGAGCAGTGTGCTCGGGCAGTGAGCCCTAATTGGCAAGTGCCATTTTTTTGTAATCTCCTATTCTTCTAACAGAGAATAATTTTGGGTTAATCACCCCGTGGTTTTCTCCCTTAACAGGGTTTCCACGTCAAAAATACTGTGTTATGTGTTTCTTATTTCATGGTAATGTTTTTGTGTTTGATTCAATGCTGCATCAATTAAAAAGAAAGTTCAATAAGGGAAATAATTAGGATAACTGATTCACCCCCCCTCTCAGTTATCAACAGGAGCTTCATAAGTTTCATAATCTATAGTGTAAGTAAAAGTATTATCTACATTTGTTATCAAAGAAGCTTTATAGTTATCATTCAAAGCATGAGATGATATCAATGCAATATTTGATGTTTCAGGGATGAGGTTTTTAACTTTGTATTCTCCCATGGAGGAAGATGTAAAATCTAATGAACCCTAACCATTGTTGGTAAAAAATCATATTTCACTTTTACATAAGTTAATTAGGGAGATTCTTTTTAGGGTAATGTTTCATTTCTCATATTGGAGAGATTTATGGTGGGTGACCTAAGCTTTCCCTTCCCACTTTGTCCCTATTTGGAAAGTGGTTATCTTTTAGGAAGGTTAGTTGTCTTTCTTTTTAGTGCTTGAGACATTTATGGCATGTGTCATCATCTACCATTTTTGTCTCTCTCCCACTTTAGCTAGTGGTTGCTTATTTATGTAACTCCAATATTGTAAATGTGAAGAGCACATATTCGAATGCATTTGGCTTGTGCATTATCCTCTTGCACCTCTCTCTTGTAGAAGTTTTCTTGCAAATGATCCTAGCTCTTGTGAGTCCTTGTGTGACTCTTAACAAATGTTAGATTTCTACCCAATAATGCAAGTGATTGAGAGAAAGCAAAATAGAAATCACATATGAGCTAAATAAACTGTATTCAACTCAAGAGAATGCAAAGCAATACAATAGAATGGGGTTGCTCATATGAGAGAAAGAGGTGGATATATAAAGGATATTCCACCCAAGAGACTCAATACACAACTAATGTGGGATAAATTGAAAAGGTCCCTAAGTAAACTTAACCTAGTGTGAAAAGAGCTAAAGAAAAGAACAAGCTAAGAAAGAGATAGATAGCAAAGTAACCCTATTCACACTAACACCCCCCTTAAGTGCAACTTAGGAGAGAAGATTATTATGCAAATATGCAAAAAGATTTAAAGATGGGTCCTGTCTACTAGGCCATGTTAGGTACCCATGTACAAATGTAAATGAAATCTCTCACAAATGGAGAAAAAGAGAAAACTCAGTGGGACAAAACTCCTCCCCAAAAGAGAGATGAAATACAACAATGATATCCATCACAAATCCAATCAATCTCTATCCACACAAAGGATGATAAGAGAGACCATACAACCCCCCATAATGAGATAACCTGCTACAACAAAAAGCACTGGAAGCACACTTGTGGAGTAACACTCGAATCCTTAATCTGGCAAGCAAGGAAAGATACTTCTATTTGCTAGAAACCATATTAGAGTCACTCAAGGACTCAGGTCAGAATCATGAAAAAATAACAACAAACTTGATTGTAGACATGATATTTCCACAGTCCATAATGGTAGTGCTTGTGTTTCTGGTAAAACTGTGTTTGCTTTTTTATCTCAACATTTCGGATCACACTCCATGATCCATCATCAGGAGGAAAGAAGGAGAATGCACATAAGATTGACTTGCAGAGAGGCTTCTTAAAAAGAAAACAAAGAGGTAGTCACGAAATACGAGATAAGCTAGAGAAGACCTATAGGGGAGAGGAAAAATAGAAAAGATTATAAGCAAATAAATTAAAATAGAATTAGAAATGGAAGATAAAAAGAGAGAAACTCAAGGAAATAAAAACAAACAAATAAAACTAATTTTAATTTATTTGCTTATAATCTTTTCTATTTTTCCTCTCCCCTATAGGTCTTCTCTAGCTTATCTCGTATTTCGTGACTACCTCTTTGTTTTCTTTTTAAGAAGCCTCTCTGCAAGTCAATCTTATGTGCATTCTCCTTCTTTCCTCCTGATGATGGATCATGGAGTGTGATCCGAAACGTTGAGATAAAAAAGCAAACACAGTTTTACTAGAAACACAAGCACTAACAAACTTGATGCCAAGGAACACTAGAAAACTCGCAATTGGCACAACTCTAGAATCTATGAAGCAACAGTTGATTGAGAAATGATCTGGAACTAAAATGAAGTGCAGAGAAAATGTAAACATAATGCATGCAAGAAAGGAAATAGTGCATGCACTGATGAATGTTCACATCAGCCTCCATGAATAAAAATGGCCTTATATATGTGTGTTTATAATGCTGGAGTAGAGTTTTCCATAGTTTTACAATGTCCAAAATGGACCCAAAAATTGAAAGTACAAAAATATCTTAGGATCAGAACATCAAAATAGCACCACTATGTAGTGTTAAAAAAAATCAACTTTCAAAAAAATAATGACCTCGATCCGAGATCATATGTGAAAGTTATAGCTGTTTGAAGTTTTGAAAACTGTAACTGCCTGTCAGATCTGATAAGAAAACATACTTTCTAGAAAATTCATGCACCAAAATTAGAAATCATCTGAACTAGCATGTAGAGCACAAAAAATTAGTCAAAATCAAAAAAAGAAGCTTGCAAATAGGAGGTCAGGAGCCTGACTAATGGCCTTCAGAAGTTGAACTACAATTTCCAAAATGGTAATGGAGAGGGGGTTTGCTGTACCTTTCTGATGTCATTTCTACAAAATATATAAGCTGCATGCAAAAACTAATAGATACCCAAATGGTTCTTTGATGCTGCGAACAAAACCCAGAACGCATTTTTTTTTGTGATGTACAAAAGATGTGACTCTAATGTAAAAAAAAGCTTTTAGCACCAAATAATGACTCTAGCAACCAAAAAATGACATGCAAAGACTGAATCAGCTACCTAAGATAAGAAAAGGCATGCTGCAACCTTTAAGATTGATCAGAATACATAAAATGGAAGCTGAATGTCAAATATGAGCTTCAAATCCTCATAAAAATGGCTTCTAGTGTTCAATCTGAACGAAACAAAGGATTATTATGAATTTTCTGGCAGCTCTAAACTCAATGGTGAGCTTAGAAATACTCCAAGAATCTCCTGAAGCTACTTGCAACACAAAGCCACATACAAAACCCTCCTTGGAAACTGATATTTCTATCAAGTTTTTCTGATTCTCTAGGTCATCATCAGATGCAAGAGAAGAGCATACTCAACTTTCAAGAGAAACCATACACTCTCATATTTCTAAGAAAAATGCTAACCCACAACTCACAACTGCTCTGATACCATGTTATATTTCTACCCAAGAATGCAAGTGATTGAGAGAAAGCAAAATAGAAATCACATATGAGCTAAATAAATTGTATTCAACTCAAGAGAATGCAAAGCAATGTAATAGAATGGGGTTTCTCATATGAGAGCAAGAGGTGATGTATAAAGGATATTCCACCCAAGAGACTCAATATGCAACCAATGTGGGATAAAGTGAAAAAGTCCCTAAGTGAACTTAACCTAGTGTGAAAAGAGCTAAAGCAGAGAACAAGCTAAGAAAGAGCTAGATAGCAAAGTAACCCTATTCACACTAACAATTGTCACCAGGAAATGCATTCAATTGTTTGGATTCTTGCACAACATTGTCTAGGGCAAGAGGTGTAGATGAATCAACCTTCAAATTGTTTAGAATCTTAGGACAAATGATTTATTTTTATGATTCAATTTGTAAACAGTTGTCAAGTTCAAGATATGCATGAATAGTATCCAGCTTATCTTTGAATATGAATTTAATTGAACAATGTAAAGTAGAAGGAACTGTCCCCAATGCATGGATCCAAGTTTTATCAAGAATCATGTTGTAGGATAGAGAGCAAGGTATGACATGAATTAGGGTAGGCACAATCATAGGTCCTTCTTGTATAGGTAGAGTTATAGTGCCCACAGATTGTCATCCAACATTGTCAAAACCATGGATACTTATCATTTCTAGCTTAATCAAGGATGTACCAATTTTAATCTTATATAAAAAGTTAATGCCACAAGCATTAAGAGCTGATCCATTATCAATGATAACTCTCTTAATCGGTATTTTGTTTATTGTAATGAAGATAATCAAAGGATCATATTGATACTAAACTTCAAGAGATGGTAACTCATGTTGTTGAAATAAAATGTCCATTTTTGTCGCATGCATACAATCTAATAGAGCTACTACATCATTTTGCTTAACAGCGGGTGGAACAATCACCTTTTGTAAAGATTCTTGGAGCATTCCATGGTAAGTAGGAAAAGTTTGTATAAGCTCCCAAAGAGATATCTTTGCAGGAGTAACACAAAGATGTTGTACAGGATCGTAGTCTTGACCAACCTTTTGTGTTAAATGAGGTGCTTGATGAAGCATAGGTTGAGAAGCTAGTAAAGATATCAGAATGCTCAGTTGTTGTTTGCTTTGTTTATGATTCTAAGTTTTATATGCATGAGCAACCACATTATGACTAGGTTGTTGTAAATTTTGATGTGCTATTTGTTTAGCATAGTTGTAAATGTGATCCCGAGGTCGAGAAGATGGTGGAAGACCTCTAATAGTAAGCACTGGTTTAGAAGGTGGTTTAACCACATCCAAACACAAGGTGACTATAATTTTTGGTTTCCCAGAATTTTCCTTACCTTTAGGAAAATAAATTGCATTTACAACCCTTTAAAATAATGGTGGTTTAAGAGCCGTAGTGGACTATTCATTTGAGATAAAGTCCTCAAGGGCTTCATCTAACATATCGAAGTCATCACAACTAAACGACTCATCATATACATGAAAATTTTACAAAAAAATAATCTGACATTTTAGCATGCTCTAATTATCTCAAGATTTAAATATAAATGATGGCTTATATATTTTTATGAAAATGAAACACTATGCAAGACACCAAATGTTAATTTCCAACTCTTTTAGTGAAAAGACAAAGAATATCGTTTAAATTCAATGCATGCACTTTCACAAAAGACGGTTTACAATCTAAATATGCTTAAGGACAAGAAACTAATTCAGATCTAATGTTTAAAAGGATGCAAATTCTTTAAAGCTCAGGTTCACCAAAATGTTTAGGGTGAAAAAGTAGGTTTCTCTTAGACAAGGTTAAGTCCTATTATTTTACCTAACTAAACATTGGGAGGACAATGACCGAGCCCAGGATTAAGATACTGATCACTTGTCTATTCCCTAATGCTAATTAGGTCTGAGTCAAGTGACTAACTAAGGTTTTATCAAGTGTCTTTATTCACAAATCAAATAAACCCTTATTACACCTTGTAACAAAAATTGACTGAATTTAGAGATTAAGTAGGCAAAATAGATCATAGAGACACAGAGAATAAGGTTCAGAGATCATGCACCTGGAAATTGAGGGTTGATTAGACTAGGGTGCCGGCTCATTAGTCCCAAAAATATCTGTTTGTAAAACCCTTCCACACCAGCTACCAAATGACCTCTAATAGCTCCCAAATCTTAGAACATCTCCCCAGTTGGACTAGGGCTCCCACTAATTAGTCCCACAAGTGTCAGGATCCGAAATTCTAAAAGTCAGTGATGACTGTATTCATAATTTCTATCTTTCTATAGCTCCTTTCTGTCATAACCTACAAAATGCAGTCTCCACCTACAAAAGAAGGAGAAAGATGTTGTGGGTATATAGGAGCTTGCCTCAATCAAGCCCCGTTTTTGGTAATCCTACCTCAACAATAGTCATAGATAAAGATTTATAAAAGTACATGCAAACCTAAACAAGTGTATGTAGAAATATCAAACCCTAGATGTCTCAATCAAGGGAAGATCAATAACTTGCTTCAATTCAATAAGCACATACAAATTCACCTCAAGGAGATGAAAACAAATGAAGACTTGCATGAACAAGAAGGTAAATCAGCAATGTCTGTGGAGAATTTCCAAGCTCGATGTTGGAGCTTTCAACCCTTCTCCTAATTATGCAAAATGTGTGTAAACACAAAGAAGAGCAAGATAGTCTCAAGATCTTGATTCCTAATCTCCATCCATTATCTCCATGATAGCAAATTCAAAATATCTTCAAGAGATCTTCAACAAGTCATTGATCTTCAATAGCAATTTCAGTAGAGATTTGGCATCAAGCTTGCATCAATATTGTGTGATAAAGTGATTTTCAAATTTCCTTTTATATCTAACTTTAGGGAAATTTAAATTTCAAAAT
Organism: Cunninghamia lanceolata; assembly: GCA_027924645.1. Classification (NCBI taxonomy): domain Eukaryota; kingdom Viridiplantae; phylum Streptophyta; class Pinopsida; order Cupressales; family Cupressaceae; genus Cunninghamia; species Cunninghamia lanceolata. The sequence goes on from BSBN01001057.1 coordinate 1,125,989, forward strand.
AACATCTCAATATCGCACGAAAATGAAAATTTGAAAATGGAATCTTGAGGTGCATGGTGGGAACCGACACCCCGCCAAAATTTAAAATCCCAAAAAATGGGGCAGGAATAGGGTGCGGGCACCCCAGTCTAGGCCCCCATTTTCTAACCAGATTTGCATCTTCCGGGTCCTAGGGACCCATAATTCAAATTCTCTTTTTAGGTTCCATCAATAGTTATCTCAGAAAATGAATACTTTGCAACTAAACACTAGCCAATAAGGGTTTCAGGAAGGCCAAAAATAAAGAGGTTAAGAGGTCACCAAAGGCAAGGAGTTAAATTGAGGGAAATTGTACCATTCCATGCAAGAGGATAATTTCTGATGTAACAGTGTATTTAGATGACATTTTGATTTTTAGTAAGACTTGGAAAGAGCATTTGATGCATATTAGAATATTTTTAGAAAAGCTAAGGGAGGTGAAGTTGTTGATTAATCTAGAGAAATGTGGTTTTGCAAAGGAGTTGGTATACCTAAGATTTATTGTCCTAGAGGAAGGCCTTAAGATGGACCTAGAAAAAGTAAGGGCTATCATCAAATGGCCCACGCTAAGGTGTGCTATAGAGGTACAATCATTTCATGGTTTGGCTAGTTTTTATAGAAACATTATCAAGAACTTTAGTAGCATTTGTGCACCCCTAACTGAGACAATGATAGGGGATAGAAAAGAGTTTAAACAGACTACAAGAGCAATGAAGTGTTTTGATACATTGAAGCAGAAAGTCACAGAGCAACCTATTTTGGCACTTCCTGATTTCAATAAGGTAATTTAGGTAGATTGTGATGCTAGTGGTATTGCTATAGGAGTTGTTTTGAGTTAAGAAGGTAGGCCCATTGCTTATTTCAGTGAGAAGATTAATGATGGCAAGAAAATGTATTATGTTCATGATCAAGAGTTTTATGCTATAATTTAGGCTTTTAAGAAATGGAGAGATTATTTGTTGCCAAAAGAGTTTGTTTTATATACTGATCATAAGGCTTTACAATATCTTAATAGTCAAGGGAATTTGAACCAGAGTCACTTAAAATGGGTTGAGTTTTTGTAGAGTTATACTTGTTTTTAAGAATAGGAGTGGGAAGTCCAACAGAGTTGCAGATGCCTTCAGAAGAAGGCATTTTTTGTTGAAATAGATGAAGATAGATGTTGTTGGGTTCAACGAAATCAAGAATTTATATCTTGAAGATCTAGACTTTGCAAAGGCTTGGAAGGTTGGTTTGGAGCATATTTCCCTGGATAGGACAAGATGGTTGAATTATATAATCCAAGATGGTATGTTCTTAAGAGGAATCCAGTTGTGCATTTTGAGGAGTTCCATGAGAGAGAACCTAATTAAGGAGAAGCATAGTGGAGGGTTGGAAGGACACTTTGGTTCAGATAAGACTAATGCTCTTGTTAGTGAGAATTATTATTGGCCATAGTTGAATTGGGATGTGAAGAAATCTGTGCAAATTTGTAGAGTACGCCAGATGGCCAAAGGAGTGAGTCAGAATACTAGATTATATCAGTCATTACCTATATCAGAGAGACCATGGGAGGATATTAGCATGGACTTTGTTCTTGGTTTCCCAAGGACACAAAGAGGACATGATTCCATTTTTGTGTTGGTGGACAGATTCTCAAAGATGGGACATTTTATTCCTTGTAAGTAGACTAATGATTTTAATATTGTAAAGTTATTTTTCAGAGAGGTGGTGAGATTATCCAGTCTACCTAGGAGCATAGTTTTAGATTGAGATACCAAGTTTGTTGATTATTTCTGGAGGACCTTATGAAAGAAGTTGAAGACAAATTTGAAGTTTAGTTCAGCACACCATCCACAGATTGATGGACAGATAGAAGTGGTGAATAAGATTTTGGGTAAACTCCTAAGATGCTTAGTAGGAGATAAGCCCAAGGGATGGGACTTGATTTTACCACAAGTAGAATTTTCTTACAATAATTATGTCAATATGAGTACATGTAAATCATCTTTCTAGATAGTATATGGGAGTAGTCCAAGAAATGCTTTAGAGTTAAGGAAAATAGACAAGGGAGAAAAGGCAAGGTTCGAAGCTGAAGACTTTACAAAGCACCTAAAGAATTTGCATCAAGAGGTGAGAAAGCACATTAATAACATGAATATTCAATACAAGGCTAAGGAAGATTAGAAGAGGAGATATAAGGAATTTTAGGTAGGAGATGAAGTCATGGTTCACTTGAAAAAAGAGAGGTTTCCAATTGGAACATATAATATAATGAACATGAAAAAATTTGGACCATGCAGAATCTTGAAGAAGCATGATTTAAGAAATGCATATGAGATAGAGCTACCAAGTGGGATCAATATTTCCCCTGTGTTCAATGTTGCTGATTTAATAGAATATCATGAAGGTAGAATAGGGGATTGACCAACAAAATAATAGTGGATTATTCCGACATCTACTTCAAAAGAAGAGATAGAAGAGATTGTGGATAGCTGTGTGGGAAGAAGTACCCAAAATAGGCAATATGAAGAATATCAGGTGAAATGGAAAGGAAGGCCTATTGAAGATTCTTCCTAGTTGTTTAAGGCATACATTGACTGTTTGGGTTTTCCTCAAACAAACACCTAAGACATGACAAATTCACTTCTCAAAATACCCTAGGTGTCTGATGCAAGAGCATCTAGTGGTATAAGGGCAATCTTGCATCACCCAAAAAAAATGATGGTTCAAAATCGATGATGTTGTTTTTATTTCTTTTCAAAATGTGTACTTCTGGTTCCATATTTTCTTGAATAATGATGTAGAACTTTCATTTTTTCCAAACTATGAAAAATAACAAACTGCTACTTTTGAAACATTTGTATTTGGGTATGTATGGAAGTCAAAATTTATAGGAGGCTTCAAAATCAAAATATAAGACCTTTAGTGAAGGAATCAACAAATGATCATTTGTGGGATAAATATATTAAAGTTTTCATTTCCTAAAAAACCCCTTAAAAAGTTTCAAAGTCAATTTTGAGTCACTTACATGCCTTGTATGGCCCTAAAAATAGGTGAAATCCACAAAGCGCATAGAGTACTTGGTGAGCTTTCCAATGCATCAAACAGTTTGTCAATCGGGTGCCCGGATCAAAAGTTATGGCTCCCGGAAGTTGACATATTTTTTGAGGGAGTTACAAATTTTGAAATTTTGGTTGGTGGCTACTAAAAAGGGCTATTTATTATCACTTTTGGGAACCCTATGTGTAGTAGAGATAAGGGAGAAAGTGTAGAGTCAATAAAAGGAGGGAAAATAGAAACCCTAACTAATTTGAAACTATAGAAGGTAGAATGTTCCAGATTCCAGCGAAAGGAAGCTATAGTGTGTTGCATCCTGTTGAGGTTTCATCCTCTGATGTAATTTTAGTTTCTCTAATGTGATGTGTTGCTCAAAATCAATGAGATAAAGTTTCCATTTCTATGTGGAATTTAGTTTTTTTGTGTGTTTTGTTAATTAGCCCCCTCATCATAGACCCTAATCCATCTCCATCTGAGCCTCTGCAGGCTCAATCTATTGAATATCATCCTCTGCTATTCTTTCCTAATCTACACCTACAGGTTCACACCCAAACTTATAACCATCTAGAATCATGACATGTTTCTCCCCATCCTCTAGAGCATCAAAGTAGTTGAACAAACCATCAGATTGACTATCCTTGAGAGACCTCTCAAGCCCTCTACCCTTATTACTGGCCTTTACTAGAATAAAAGCCTCCTTAATTATTGCTTCATCAGAAATTGAATCTATCCCCTTATCCACCTCTGGAACTAATTGGGGATTATTAGTCTAAGCCCCTACTTGAATAATTCTTGGACACTTTCTCTATAAATGAACATACTCATGGCAGATTCGACAATGGAATGAAAGAACTTTGTAATCAAGTTATTGTGTCCATGACATAGAGCCAAGCCAAATTTCTATAGAATCTAGTAAAGGGTTATTTAAATCATTTTCAATAAAAATTTGGGCATAAGAAATTATTCTATTATGAATAACCCACAAGCTTTTCTAACAGTAATGCCACCATATGCAGAATATCATTTCTCAAGAATTCTAGTGAAAACTAATGAAGCCCCACCTAGACATGAATTCTAGATGGATGATCCTCAGTGAGATTAAAGCCTACATGCCATGGCTTGATAAACAATCCAACCTAATTATAAAAATATGGCCCCCTTCAAAGGCCCTATTATGATCAGCTAGATAGGAAATACCACTAGAAAGTAATTATTAGCGGCCAACATCACCTCCATATCCCCCTCAAGGTTCTAAGTACACCTTGCCCAAGACTCCAAAAAGGGTAGAGACACATAGATTCCCATAAATTTGCCGATTAAAGCATGATGAACCAAGTAAGAAATTGTTGAAATAAGGGTAGACAACTGAGAGAGGGGGTGAATCAGTTGTCTCAGAACATTAACACTTGCAACAATTTATCATCCGTATCACTTATTAACAAATTAATGATATAACCATGAAAGCATAAATCAACAACACATGAGAAAAAATATAATCAACACACATAACACCAGGATTTTTACATGGAAACCCGGTTAAGGGAAAAAACATGGTAGGGATTAACCCATAAGAAATTATACTCTGTTAAAAGTATTACAAATGGGGAAGGCACATGCCTTCAGGGCATACTACCTAGAGCTCACTACTCCAAGAGGCTCACTGCCTACAAAATTGATTACAAGAAAATTACAGAATGTTTGAACTAATGAATAGCATCTACCAATGCAAAATTATAGTTCTGGCTAAACACAAAATACTAATCTTACACACTTCATCCTTACTCTGCCATGTTTTACTCTTCGGCCATAATCTAGGCTTAGATCTTTACCTTCACACTTATTTCTACCTTTTTCATGCTTACCCCATCACTCTATCACAATCACACACCAAAACACTTGAAATCATCGGCTGTATATATCCACGTCAAGAAATTCAATCAACTATATTCGGCTACAAGAAAACTTAGAACATTTATTAAGAACTCTGCTCTATCAGCTGAATCTATGCACAAACAACAACGTGGACTAAAAACTTGTATTCTCAAATCATCAATCATGTCAGCCAATACAACTAATTATCACAATTTGCTTAACCAACAACTTTTCTTCATCCAGACCAAGATCAAATGCTAGGTCAGCCTGTTCTTCTTACTGTAATGACTAATTGGAACCTGATACTCATATGCTTATAACTTTTGAATCATTTATCACTAGAGGCTACATTCTTAGATTTAGATAGTCCTAAAAATCCTTATTACTCCCTCAGATCTGTAGCACACTGTGATTTACCACCGAAGAGATCCGGACCAAGATACTGGACTTTGTCACATACTCTATTTCTGACTACCCTGACTTAGACAAATCTTCACTTTGACTTCCGGTATAAACAAATTATGTAATACGAATGTGAAAGAGAGGCTTAGTTTCCATCAATGACAACACTTGTCATGCATAGTAGTGTCTCTTGCCAACAATCTCCCCCTTTGGCATTGATGGCAACACTTAGTGAAAAATGACTAAGTGTCAGAATAACTCCCCCTTACTTTGTACACTTGTGCTTTTCACTGATATCCAGTGTTGTTCCTATTGGAAAGAGACACTATTTTGCATTGATAAGTGTTGTCATTGATGAAAACTAAGATCATCCCAATCATCCACATAACACAATTTGTTCACACTAGAAGTCAGAATTAGAATTTGTCTAAGTCTGAGCAGTCAGGAATAGAATAGGTGACAGGGTCTGGTATCTTGGTCCGGATCTCTCTAGTGGAAAGACATGGTTTGTTGTGGATCTTAGGTAGTTGTAAGCATTGTCAAGACACTCTAAATCTAGATTTTTGACCTCCAGTGATGAAGGAATCAAAAGATATTATCTTCTGAGTATCAGGTTTCAGTTTGACAGAATAGACAGAAGAAGAATAGGCCGACCTTGTGAATGATCTTAATTCTAGATGTATAGAAGTTGTTCATTGGGAAATTTGTGATAATAAGTGATGGTAGCTGACTTGATTGAGGATTTGCATGTGCAAGTTTTGGTCTACATCTCATATTATGTATGGATCTAGCCGATAGAGTAGAGTACTCAACTAAATTCTAAATGTTCTTGAAGCCAATTGGTAAAATGATTATAGATCATGTTGTGAACATATATAGTTGATAGAATTAGATGATTTTGAAGTGTGTGTGTGTGAATAAGGTGTAAATGTGAGAAGAGTAGAAAATTGAAGGTGTGAATGAAGGCAGAGCAATAAGAAGAGCAAGTAAAGATGAAATGTGTAAGATCAGTTTTTGCATTTAATTGGAACTGAAACTCTTGCATGGGTAGATGCTATTTATCAGTTCAAAATCTCTGTTATTATCTTGTAATCTTTTTGTAGGCAATGAGCCTCCATTTGAGCAATGAGCTCTGGGCAGTGAGCCCGAATGCATGTGCATTCTTATTTGTAAAAATACTTTTAATAGGTTATTAATCTTTGTGGCTTAACCCCCACCATGGTTTTTCCCTTAACTGAGTTTCCACGTCAAAAATATTGGTGTCAATTGTGTTATTTATGTTTCTGCTCATGCTTTGTTGATTTATGCTGAAATGTTTATATCATTAATTTGATTATAAGTTGTAAAGGAAGATTAAAGGTAGAAAAGATTAAATATGTGACAACTGATTGACCCCTCCCCCCTCTCAGTTGTCCGGACCTAAACCAACAATTGGTATCAGAGCAAGGTTCCTTTTGAAAATTTTAACAACTTAAGGAAGATCTAGGAAGTCGGTAAAAATGGATGAATATAACCTTCAAGGGCAACTGAATCTCACCGCAGATGATCTTGAGTAGTACAAGGCAGAAGTCTAAGAGCTGCAAGATAACCTCAAAAAGGTTGAAAAGTTTATTGAGATTTTAAAAGAAAATTTGAGCAAATCCAATGCAAAAGGAAAGGAGCAACCTTGTTAACTAGAAGACAAGGCCCTAAAAGAGGAGACAAAGGAATGTGAAAAGTTAACTAAAGAGGTTGTCTTAAAACATGAGATGGAAACTGGGGTGATGAAACTAACCAAAGAAATTGAAGATAGGAAGAAAACTGAAGAAGAAATGAAGCAAAATCTGAAAGAGAGAACTGAAAAATGTTGTAGATTGGATGGAATAGCTAGTCTCCTAGAATCAAATCTACAAGAAAGTAGAAACAATGAGAAAAAACTTGAGAGACAGATTATCACTCTAAGACATGACCTAGAAATTGCCAATGAGTATAAGGAGAAGTTCAAGATAAGCTTAGCTAAACTTGAAGCACTAATTGAAGAACAGAAAAAGGATGGTGACAAGCATGATCTTAGATATGAGAAAGGTGAATGCTCTGGATCTAGACAAAGAAATTTTCAACCAAGGAATATAAGAAACAGAACTAGAAAACCTCTGGTAAGACAACCTAATGCTCCAAGATATCCATCATTCAATGGAAATTGTTTCAATTGCAATAAATTTGGTCATAGATCTAGTTAGTCTAGAAGTAGAGTGAATCAAAATTGTCCATCCTTCTCCATTCAATGCTCTAAGTGTAAGAGGTATGTGTTGGAAACAAGGTAGATAACTGAGAGGGGGGGTGAATCAGTTATCTTAAATATTTTAACTTTCTTTCCTTCTTTAACAATTAGTGCAGCATCAAAACATATAAGCATACATAACCATGAGAGTAGAAATAAAATCAACACACATAACACAATGAATTTTACATGGAAAACCCTGTTAAGGGAAAAACCATGGGGTGACTAACCCAAGATTGTATTCTATGTTAAAAGAATAAGAAGTACAAAATGACACTTACCAATTGGGGCTCACTACCTGAGCACACTACTCACAAGAGGTACACTGCCTACAAGAGACTCACTGTCTACAAGGTTTTATAGAAAGTAACCAGGTGTTTGAACTAATGAGAAGCATTTTCCAATGCTGAGGTTCAGTTCCAATTAGGCTCAATATAATGATTTAATGCACTTCATTCTTCCTTTGTTCTAGTGTTGCTGTTCTGTCACATACCGAACTTGTCTTGCTACTTCCACACTTCTTTCTACCCTTTTCACACACTATATCATCACACACACCTTCATACTGAAATCCATCTGGTATATATATCCGCATCAAGGATTTCAACATCTTTCTAGTCGGCAACTAGAATACTCAAGATATTTTCAAGACACTAATTTGTCAGCTGAATCCATGCTTACTATATGATGCGTATTAAAGAAATAGACATAGAAGTCATCAATCATATTAGCCAACCATGTATGATCCCTCAAATAGCTTGATCACCATCAATTTCTCATCTGGATTAAAGTCGGATGCTCTATCGGTCAGTTCTTCCTCAGTCTACTCTACCTGTCAAGAACCCAACACTTAGATTCTCATATCTTTTCACTCATTCATCACCATAGGCTCAATCTTTGGAATATAGTAGTCATGATACTCCTCTTGACTTGCCCAAGTCTGTACTTTGCTGAGTTACACCCTCTGAGAGATCCAGACCTGATTGTCAGACCTTAATGCGTGCTATGTTATTAGTCACTAGACCAAAACACTCTTCAATCTGTCTTCTGGTAGGGACATACTATGTGCTACAGATGTGTGGGAAAGACTTTGTTGCCATCAATGACAACATTCATGAAGCCACACAGTGTCTCTTGCCAATAATCTCCCCCTTTGGCATTGATGGCAACACTTAGTGAAAAATGACTAAGTGTCGAAGGAAACTCCCCCTTGGTTGATGCTTTGTCTTATATACACTTTTACCAGAAATCGCCCTTAGCTAGATTCCACATTTTTCACTACTCCTCACTCCCTCTTTGACATCAATGGCAAAGGGTGGAATACGCATACCAAAATTTGCAAAAATCAACCTATACATAGTCGCATAAGTATATATACATGTTGTACTTACATATACTTAAGTATATCCACAAAAGTGGTCTTCAACTGGACAAATTCTGTTGCCCAACTCTGCTTCATCCTATCCAAAATTAAGATGTGACCACTCAACAAAAATGTAAAAGATTCTGTCCTTCTTAAGTCTACCAGATCACTGGTCTGGGCTGTGGTCTGAGCATCAGTTAAGGCCTCATGCATTACCTCTAACTTAGGGATAATTATCCCTCTTAGTTCACTCATCCTACTTATTCTATTCTTCTTCTCCTTTTCAAGCCTCTTTATTTCATTTATAGTGGCAATAGCTTGGTACTCTTGATTCATTATGGATGAGGTGAGAGGATTAAAATTTTGAGATAAACTTGACAGTTTACCCTCTTGTTCTTCCACCTTCTTTGCAATGTCTTCTGTCACTGTGGACCACGATAGACAAAATTTGTACATTTCTCTACCATCTTTAAGAGCATTTTCTAGGCTCTTTATCCCAATATCTAGTGTTCTCCTATCATTATCTATGATTCCCTGTACTTTAGAGAATCTCTTTCCCAAAAATTCTTTTTGAACCTTTTCTTCTGCCGATTTTTCTAAGGAATCAAAATGAGTGTTGATAGAGTTTATTAGAGATTTAAGGTTACTGGATGGAGAGGCCGAATGATCCTTTTGGAAGGATGGCATGATCTTCTCCAGCATTCCTGAGGCAATCTCTATCAGCTCACAATCTTCCATGTGAGACTTTAGAAGCTTTTCTTTTGCTTTAGCTTGGGCAAAGGATGCTATCTTCATGGTTTGGACCAGAGAGAGAATCAAAATTGAGTGGTCCTTGAAAGAGTTTCGGTTCATCTATCTCCATCATCTCTTTGCTTAGGAATTTATTCACTACCTCTATAGTGTCTCTTGTTGGGGACTAAGTCTTCTTTTCTTTTGCACCCTCAGAACTATCATCAGAGGTCTTCTCTATTTGTTCTTCTTCTCTTCCCTTTTCTTCCTCTACTTGACTCGATTTCTCCTCTTTTCTTTCTTCCCCTTCAGTTTTGAAGTCTGTTGGGGGATTCGGAAGAGAGATGTTAACTTCTTCATGGACTTACTCTTCTAGAACAAAGGAATCTAAGTCAGAATTTTCTTCACCTATCTCTTTTGACTCTTCTACATTTTTCTCAGTGGATTCTTCTTTTGATGCACTTAATCCTTTGACATCCGTGGTAGAAGGTTCTTCATCTATTTCTTCTATAATAGGAAGATTGAATCTCATGAAAGCATTCCAGAGGATGTCTTCTATTTCTTTTGCCACCTGATCGGTCTCTCCAAGAATAAGTTTGTTCATTCTTGCTTTGCTTCAGAACTCATCCTTGTAGTCCTTAAAGATCATGGTCATTTGTTTTGGAGTAATGGAAGATAGAGCTAAATTGCAATCTGTTCTCAAATCTCTAGGTCTTTTGCCTTAGCATTCTCCTTTCTCAGTTCAAGTACCTTCTCTAGACTTTTGGGAATTAGAGAGATGATTTCAATGAATGCTTTATTATAAATGTTTAGGTACCTAACTCTAGCATCTTCCAAGATCTTCTTGTCAGAATCACTATATTCAACATAAAATTTAGTGACTAGTTGCAGGTTCCCATCCACTGTGACTACTTTTATGATATCATCAATAGAGAGAGTAGGCCTTTCAACAAATTCTTCTGTCTCTTCTTCTTTGTTTGTACCGACAGAGGATTCACCTAATGTTTTCTTCTTCTTCCTCATTTTCTTAACTTCCTCATCAGATTCTGTTTCTTCATCATCCTTTTGGCTTATGTATGACCTTGTGGCCTTTGTCTTCATTCTCTTCTCTCTCTTTTCGGATGTCTTGGCTTTTGGTTTTAAGTCTTTTGGGCTCTTAGAGGTGGCAGGTGCAGAGCTCTTGGAGGATCTAGTCCGGGAGGAGGCTTGTACCAGAACACTTTCCTTTTCTGCTTCTTGTTTATCTTTCTTAGCTCTTTCTATTTTCTCTCTATTTGCATCAACTACCTCCTTTGATATGCCATATCTTTTGGCAACTTCCTCTACTTCCCTTCTCACCTTTCTTTTCATCTCTGGTTGTCTCAGTTAAACATGTATTTTCACACTTAATTCTTGAAAGGTTCCAAACCTTTGTACCTTAGGGTCCTTAGGCTGACTCAACAAGTGTTGGACATGTAGCTCTAGGATTTTCTCATCTACCTCATAGCCCATTGGCATAATCCAGAATGTTCTGGGTTCCACTGCCTCCATTAGGCATTGATCAGTGTCTACCATGAAACACACTGTATCCTTGCATTTTTTAACTATAGATTGGGGGATTCTTTCTCTTGCCTGCATCATACTTTAGAAGTTCTTGAAGTATCCCTAGAGTGTTGTACTTTGAGCCTTGGCATCACCAAGCCCATACATGTAATCTCTAATTTGTATGGCAATTGGTATGTCATTTTACCATACCCAACCACTTGATCCAGGTAGCTCATTCATATAGTAAAAGAATAGGCATAGTATGAAGCCACCATACTTGAATGAGTTCTTCTTGTCCTTCTTGATCTTCTGCAAGTTTTCTAATAGTTGATTCAGGAGAAGGTTGCATAAATCATAATTTACATTTTCCCTTAGCATCTGATATGTAGTATATATTACAGTTTCAGACACAGAATTCTCCCTGCTGGAATGATATATTTTATAGCAAATTATCATAGAGGCAAATTTGATGTCCAGATCTATGATATCTTCTATTGTCATTACTCTTTTGTCAAACTTTGATCTGGTAGCCTCACTTATTGTTTGGTTCTCGACAGATTTGAGAGCAGGCAACCCACCAGATGAGTGCAATGTCCAAAATACTTATCTCAGATGGCCTTGTATTGAGGTTTGAGTTCAAAAGTTTCATCTATTAGTTGTTTATGGTAGATATCCATCAGCTTTGATTCTCCAAATTCCTCAATATTGGCACGGCTGTATACCCTAACATCTTCCACATGCAGAACCCCATGCGAAATGCTAGAAAAGGTGCCTAAAGGATCAACTTCTAGGGATTTGTAGGGGTATTTCTTGAACTTTGGGCATGGCCTATCAGTTATCTTAACAACCATAGGACTAGCCATCTTTACAAAAGATTTAGAGAGAGATATTCAGAAATCAAAATACCTTTTTACACTTCTAGGGTTCACAATATGCGCTGAAAAAGATCACTGGTTGAATCAGATTCTACAGTTGATCTTTGAGAAGGTTGTAACAATCTTGATGTAGAGCTCTTCCTTTCTTTTTCTCAAATGCAATTGTGCAAATGATGAATAAAAGAACCCTTTTATCTCTACGCAAACCCTAATTTCCTATTGTAATAAATGCACAACTTAAATTATTCTGATTGCCTTATTCTGAGAGAGATCTTTCTGAATCACTGAGATGTACTTAGAATTATTTTTAGTGATAACTGACAATGTATCTTCTTTCCTCCAATCATGCCATTTATCCACAGATCAAGATATTTCAATTTTGAATCATACCGGATCTAACTGTGAAAATCCTATTTTTACCGGATTATTGTCGAACCGGATCAATCTTGGCTGATTAAACTCTTCAAAAATCCTTGCAAATCATTCATATTTTTATTGAAGGTTATTTGGATATTTCTCTGAGAACCCTTTAATCCACAACATTCCATGTGCCAAATTTAGGCACCAAATGACTGGCTGAGGGAATTTATTTTCCTTTGTGACTCCTCCTAAGCCAGAGCTCATTTGTTTAGTTTCTGGAAGGAGCATCAGTACCAGATTCTGGTGTGGATCCATCCCCAACATTTTCTATACTCTTCTTCACCTAAATATTGTTCATCTCCCTTTGAACTTCATTTGCATTCACTTTGCCTTTTCCTTTATCTTGATTTTGATTATGATGCACTGGACCCCTTTTATCCTGATTCTTACTTCTGCAAAATTTGGCAATATGACCGGATCTATTGCGATTGTAGAGAACAACATTTCTTTGCATATTTGACTGATATCCTCTTGATCTGCATTGATTAGTTGTATGTCACATTCTATTGCATGCAAAGCATCTTCCATTGAATGAATTGTTTATTTGCATATTTCTACATTCATGAGATTTGTGACCATACCTTTTGTAGTTGAAACACTATTTGGAGAAGGATGAATTAGTCTAATTCATTCTTCTTCTGCACTAAGTTGCTTTATGACCAAAGTTGTTGCAATTGTAGCAGTATCCATTAAAGGATGGATATCTTTGAGCATTTGGTTGCCTTACCAAAGGTCTTCTAGGCCTATTCCTTGGATTTCCTGATCCAGAGTTCTTCTGACCGGATCCAGAGTTCTTCTAACCGGATCCAGAGCTTTCACCTTTCTCATATCCCAAGCCATGCTTGTCATCTACCCTCTTTTGGCTTTCAAGAAGAACTTCAAGTTGAGCAGAGCTTATCTTGAATTTCGCTTTGTATTCATTTGCTATTTGAAGATCTTGTTTGAGAGTGTCTATCTGATTCTCAAGTTGTTCTTCATTATCTCTAGCTTCTTCAAGATTAGATTCCAGATGCTTGATTATTCTATCTATTTTGTGGCAGTCCTCTGACTTTTCTTTGAGTGATTGTTTTAGATTATCTTCAATTTTTCTTTTCTCTTCAATTTCTTGGGTGAATCTCATAACCCCTGATTCCATTTCATGTCTTACCATAATGACCTATTTTGATAGCTTATCACATATCTTGTTTTTCTCATTCAGATCTTCATTAGTATCATTGGCTTCACTTTGACTTGCTAATTGTTAAAGTAGTTCCTTTCTCTTTTTCACAGAGATACTCAGTTTTTCTTTTAGCTCATTTATGAAATCATCAGCTTGTTTGAGTCTTTCTCTCAAGTTATTAACTTCAGAATGAGATTGCTCAAGATCATCTAGGGTAGACTGAACTTGTTCCTTCATACCATACATATCCATTGAGATTCCCAGATCTTCCTCAAGCTTATTAGTCTCTATTTGGAGGAACTTAGCTCTGATACCAATTGTTGGAAACAAGGTAGATAACTGAGAGGGGGGTGAATCAGTTATCTTAAATATTTTAACTTTCTTTCCTTCTTTAACAATTAGTGCAGCATCAAAACATATAAGCATACATAACCATAAGAGAAGAAATAAAATCAACACACATAACACAATGATTTTTACATGGAAAACCCTATTAAGGAAAAAACCACGAGGTGACTAACTGAAGATTGTATTCTCTATTAAAAGAATAAGAAGTACAAAATGGCACTTGCCAATTAGGGCTCATTGCCTGAGCACACTTCTCACAAGAGGCACACTGCCTATAAGAGACTCACTGTCTACAAGGTTTTATAGAAAGTAACCAGGTGTTTGAACTAATGAGAAGCATCTGCCAATGCTGAGATTCAGTTCTAGTTAGGTTCAATTTACTGATTTAATGCACTTCATTCTTCCTCTGTTCTAGTGTTGCTGTTCTGTCACATACCGGACTTGTCTTGCTACTTCCACACTTCTTTCTACCCTTTTCACACACTATATCATCACACACACACCTTCATACTGAAATCCATCTAGTATATATATCTGCATCAAGGATTTCAATATCTTTCTAGTCGGCAACCAGAATACTCAAGATATTTTCAAGACACTGATCTGTCGGCTAAATCCATGCTTAATATATGATGTGTGTCAAATAAATAGACATAGAAGTCATCAATCATGTCAGCCAGCCATGTATGATCCCTTAAATAGCTTGATCACCATCAATTTCTCATCCGGATTAAAGTCTGATGCTTTGCCAGTTAGTTCTTCCTCAGTCTACTTTATCTATCAGGAACCCAACACTTAGATTCTCATATCTTTTCACTCATTCATCACTGGAGGCTCAATCTTTGGAATATAGTAGTCATGATACTCCTCTTGACTTTCCCAAGTCCGTACTTTGCTGAGTTACACCCTCTAAGAGATTTGGACCTGATTGTCAGACGTTGTTGCATGCTCTGTTCTTACTCACCGGACCAAAACACTCTTCAATCTATCTTCTCATAGAGACATACTATGTGTTGTAAATGTGTGGGAAAGACTTTGTTTCCATTAATGACAACATTCATGAAGCCACACAGTTCTCTTTCCAACAGTATGGTCATAGATCAAATGAATACAGAAGTATGATAATGAATAATGCTAAAAATAGAGTAATTGGCAATTCCTTCAATGGTTACTATTTTTCTTGCAATGGGTTTGGACACATGGATAATCAATGCATATCAAAAGGAAATCAAGTTCACAAGCAAGGAAATGTTGTGTGCTTAAATTGCAATAAATCTAGTCATATTGCAAGATTTTGCAGAAGTAGGAACAATGGAAGAAGAGGTCCGGTAAACAAAAAATAAGATGAATAGAGACAAGACAAAGGCAAAAGAAAAATTGATGTGAATGAGATACGGAGTGAAATAAACAAGATTTGGATAAAGAAAGATAAAATAAGCAATGGTGATGGGTCTGCACTAGAATCAGGTGCTGAGAATTCCTCCAAGAATTAAGTCAGGAGCTCTAGCTCAGGGGGAGCTGCATTGAACATCAAATTCCCCCACTCAGTAAGTTGGTGCCTAAATCTGGCACAATAAAAGAGAACAAGTTGAATTGGTTTAGAACCTTTGGAAGAATTTTTCAAGGGAAAAATGTTGATATGAAAACTTATGGAGTGACTCATGAAGAACTGTCAAAAATAGAGTAACCGGATATAGTTTGGGCAACACATTTATTACAATGCCAAATTAGGTTTTGCAAAAGATAAAAGGTCACTTCATCACTCATTTGAATCACTTTGCTTTCAGAAAAAACAAGAAGAAGAGCATTTGAGCTGTAAATCCAGAGACTGAGGCAAAGAGCAAATTCAACTGGCAACTGATCAACCCTAACCTCGCGAAAGAAAAAGTTACCTCTCTGTAAAGATTTGAATCTAAAATCTATTGAGATGGCTACTCCTCATATTGTTGACATTATTGAAAGGCCTCGACCCAAATTTAAGAGGTATCCTCACAAATCAATTGAAGTCGACTTGTTAGGTGCTTTTTCAAGTGTTTCATATGGTGTGCTACATGTTGAATGTTGGGAATTAAGGTGTCTCAACCATAGTAATTCCTTGTATTTTTACATTGTATTTATTTATTGTTTGCCTATTGTATTAATTGGATGCAAATCCTATGTTGTCATATTGCAGGAGTTGGCACAGTGATGTGTCATCCTACATGGCATATTGACCACATGTAATTTTGTTCTCACATGAGGATATAGGCATCCCACTTAGTGGTAGGAATATTTTGCCACGTTTCAGCATCTTCGATGTTGTGTAAGGGAATATTGACCGTAACGGTCATGATAGATTCCTATGACGAAGTTATGACATGTAAGAGTCAAAAATAGGAGATTTTATGATAGGTGAAGACATGTGTCGAAGAGCATCTTTGAAAAAGGTATCTTTGGGCACCGCAAGTTAGACTATGACATGTTGTAAGAGAATATGCTATTTATAGCCTATGTATGATAGATTCTCTTACAATTGTAAGTTATGATAGCTATGATAGATTCTATGATGGTTGTAAGAGTCGTAAGAGCATCTGTCATAGCCCATTTTGGAAATAGGCAAACTCCTTGGGATGGGGTGACTTGGCAAGTGTTAGGAGCATCCTATAGAGTTGGACAAGTGTCCTTAGGCATGGTTTTTGGGCCATGAGGCCATGTTGGATGCCCATCCCAATGTGGAGCCATTTTTACCTTGTATTTGTTATATAAATAGGTGCTTTTGAGAGGAAATGTATTACAGGTTTCACAGGTACTACTATGCTATCAGTTTGTCTCTAGATATGAGTGTTAAAGACTCTTGAGAGCTTGCATTTCAAGTGTATTGTAAACCATTTTAGTTTTGATAGTACATTGTGCAGGTTTTGGAGTGTGGGGTTTTTCAGCCGATAAGGGTTTTCCCCATGTATATCTTGTGTCTCTCTTCTTCTATCTCACTTTCATGTTTGTGTTTGTTGTTATATGTCTATTATCTCTGTTAGTGGGTTTAAAATTGTTGTAATAGTAAGGATAAAATTGAATTTGCACTCTCATCCCCTCATTAGATTAGTGTAGGAAGTGATTTACGCACACCTTGCTTCCTTTCAGTTGGTATCAAAGCTTGATCACCTTTGGTCCTAGTTGTTGGGTAGAGGTTTTTTGAGCTGATCTTAGGTTGAGTGGGAGTTTTGTGTAGAATATTTTGTATCTTGTTACAACAAGGAGATGGTAATCACATCTGGAAGGTTAGAGATTGATATATTCAATGGAACTAATTTCAAGTTGTGGAAACTCAAGATGGAGGACCTACTTATTGATCGTGACCTATGGAAAATGGTATCTGGTGTGAAACCTAAAACAATGTCACAAGATGATTGGGACCTCAAAGATCGGAAGGCTAAGGGTCTCATAAGACTCTATTTAGTTGACTCTATCCTGTTGAATGTCCATGACGAGAAGAGCACAAAAGATCTTTGGAAGAAGTTGGGTGATGTTTATCAGGCCAAGTCCTTGGTAAACAAACTCTTCCTAAAAAAGAAGTTGTTTTCTCTGAAGATAGAAGATGGAGGATCTATTGCGGATCACATGAATGCTTTCAACATGATCTTTGCACAGTTGACATCTATGGGTAAGAAAATGGAGGAGGATCATTGCATGACCCTACTTTGCTTTTTGCCAGATTCGTGGGGTCATCTTGTCATGGCTATCAAAAGCACCACTACCACCTTCAAGATGGAAGATGTGGTGTCCTCGCTATTATCTGAAGAAATGTGGAGGAAGACATTCGAATCAGCCAAAGAGGCTCTTGCGGTTCGTGGAAGACCCAAGGAGAAAAGGAAGAAGAAAGACAAGGAAGCTGAGAAGGGCTGATCCAAATCCTATGGGAGATCTAAATCTCCTGGAAAGTCCAAGGCTCTCTATTGGAACTATGAAAAAACTGGACATTTTTGAAAGGAATGCAAAGAGGAGAAGAAAAAGAAGAAGAAAGCTCCTGATTTAGATTCTGACAAATCACAAGATGATGGTGATGCCTTCATCGTAGCCCTGGCCACCCATGCATTTGATGATGTGTGGTTGATTGATTCTGGTGCATCATTCCACATGACCTCACATCAAGACTGGTTCATAAAATATGAAGAGTTCAATGGTGGAAGACTATACCTGGGTGACGACTCTCATCTAAAGATTGTTGGTCATGGAAGAGTCTCAATCTGATTCCTTGATGGACGAGTGAAGGGGATCACTGGAGTTATGTACATTCCAGTCCTTGCACGGAACCTGCTTTCTATAAGTACGTTGAATGATGTAGGTGTGTAGGTTGTCTTTTTGAAGGATGGATGCAAGATGACTAGAGGATCTATGGTACTTACGAAGGGTACTCAGAGAGATACTTTGTTTTAGCTAGAGGCATGCACTTTATAGTTCAATAGTTCTTCTGACTCAAAAAAATGAGCTGCAGTCACTTCATCCCCACCATCTAAATGAGTAGTGAAAAAATCTGTTGTAACTAGTTCTGATGGTAGTGCACATGCTATGGAAGCTAAGCTTCCTGCTAAAAAGACTATGTTATGGCATTTGAGATATGGCCACATTGGTGAGAAGGGTCTACATACCCTAAAAAATATAAACCTCATTGAGGGGTTAAATGATTGTAATCTCAAGTTTAAATTTGTTGAACATTGCATTTATGGAAACCAAAACTGTGTTAAGTTTTACTCTAGTTCTCACAAGTCTTCTAGTGTATTAGATCTTATTCATTCTAATGTGTTTTGTCCTATTAATGTTCCTTCAATTTCAAAATCTATATATTTTGTATCTTTTATAGATAATTATAGTAGAAGGGTATGGGTTTATTTTATTAGAAGCAAGACTGGAGTCTTTAGTCAGTTTAAGAAGTTTAAAGCCTTTGCTAAAAATCAAACTAGTAAAAAGATTAAGTGTTTAAGAACTGACAATGGTGGTGAGTTTTGTTTGGTAGAGTTTGAAAAGTTCTGTAATGAGCAAGGGATTGAAAGGAATAAGAAAACTTCATATACCCCATAGTAAAATGGAGTTGTAGAGAGGATGAACATGACACTGATGGAGAAGGCTAGGAGTATGCTTAGTGGAGCAAGCCTCAAACAAAATCTTTGGGCTAAATCTATTGCCACTGCTTGCTATCTGGTAAATAGATCTCCTACATCAGCTCTTGTTGGTAAGACACCTATGAAGGTGTGGTCTGGGAAGAAGCCTTAAGTTAGACATCTTCATGTTTTTGGTTGTGAGGCATATGCACATGTTCCTAGGGAGAAACGGTCTAAATTGGAGAACAAGGTTGTTAAATGTATTTTCATTGGCTATGGTGTTGGTGTGAAAGGATACAAGCTTTGGGATCCTATGGCTAAAAAGTGTTGTATAGCAGAAGTGTTATCTTCAGAGAGCTAAAACCTTCTTCCATTGTTCTACAGTCAGAACAGACAGAAAAGAAAGAAGATGTGGTTTAGTTTCCTTCTACCCCTAAGAAGACTAAACAAACAGACCCTATGAGACCTAATGATGAGGAGAGCTCTAGTAGCTCTAAAATCTCAGAAGAAGAAGCAAAACCTCAACCTCAGCCATTAAGGAGGTCTACACGAACATGAAAGCAACCTAATAGGTTTGGTTATTCATTACTTGATTCTAGTTGTGTTTTTGCTTTACTTACTAACACTGATGAGCCTAGAACTGTGAAAGAGGCTATGGGCATGAAAGATGCAGGTTCTTGGAAGGAGGCAATGGAGGATGAGATAGCTTCTTTGGAAAAGAACAAAACATGGGACTTGTTGCCTTTGCCTAATGGATGGAAACCCGTTGGTTGCAAATGAGTGTTCAAGAAGAAATTTAGTGTAGATGGTAGTGTTGAAAAGTACAAGGCTAGATTGGTTGCGAAGTGGTACTCGCAACTGGAGGGAATTGATTATGGTGAAATTTTCTCTCCCATTGCAAAGTTGACATCCATTAGATTTTTGGTATCTCTTGCAGCTACTTATGACTTAGAGGTAGAACAGATGGATGTGAAGACAAATTTCTTTCATGGTGATTTGAAGGAAGAAATCTACATGTAACAGCCAGAGCATTACATAGAGAAAGGTAAAGAAAATTTGATTTGCAAGCTTAAGAAGTCTTTGTATGGTTTGAAGAAGTCTCCTAGGATGTGGTACTTGAAGTTTGATGCCTTTGTCTCGTCAATTGGTTATCTGAGATTGAAATCAAATCATTGTGTGTATTACAAATTTAACAATGATTGCATTCTTATTATTACATTGTATGTCGATGATATCTTGTTGATTGGGAATGGTAAGAATATGATCTCTGATTTGAAGTCTTAGTTGTCAGCACAGTTTGAGATGAAAAATATTGGGGTAGCTAGGTACATTCTAGGAATGGAAATCAAAAGAGACAGAGATAATAGAAAACTTTGGTTAAGCCAGAGTAAGTATGTGAAGACCATGTTGGACAGGTTCAACATGGTAGATTGTAGATAGTTGTGTGTTCCTGTTTCATTGCGGACAAAGTTGTCTATTAGTAATTGTCCAAAATCTCCTAGTGAGGTGGAGGACATGAGAAGAGTACCTTATGCTAGTGCTATTGGTAGTTTGATGTATGCCATGGTCTGCACAAGACTAGACATTACCCAAGCAGTGGGAGTCCTTATTCAATTTATGGCTAATCCTAGACCGGTACATTGGGATGCAGTTAAGTGAGTGTTCAGATATTTGAGGGGTACTTCAAAGTATTCCATTTTCTATCATGGAAATGCTACAGGACCTCCACATTTAGTTTGTATTCGTGGATTTATCGATTTTGATTGGGTAGGTGACTTTGATAGCAGGAGATCCACCAGCGCCTATGTGTTCACTATGTTTGGTGGTGCAATTAGTTGGATGAGTAAGCGATAACCTGTGGTTGCTTTGTCCACTACTAAAGTTGAGTATATGGCTGCAACTCATGCTTACAAGGAAGCCATTTTGCTTAAGAGATTGTGTTCAAATATTGGTGTTGATGCAGGTCAGATAATGATCAATTGTGATAGTCAGAGTGCAATTTGCCTTGTGAAGAATACAACTTTCCATGCCGAAACAAAGCATATTGATGTATAGTTTCACTTCGTCTGAGACATGGTAGAGGATGGGAAGGTAAATTTGGAGAAGGTAGATAGTTTGAAGAAAGTTGCAGATGCATTGATGAAACCAGTGGGCACAAAGAAGTTCAGATGGTGTTTGGAGACTATGGGCCTCTCGGCCTATAGCAGTTAAATCTTGTTAATTCTATTGGCTCTTACAAGGTGTTCAACAAGTGGGAGAATGTTGGGTTTTATGGTGTCTTAGCCTTGGTAATTCCTTGTATTTTTACATTGTATTTATTTATTATTTGCCTATTGTATTAATTGGATGCAAATCCTATGTTGTCATATTGTGGGAGTTGGCACGATGATGTGTCATCCTACATGGCATATGACCACATGTAATTTTGTCCTCACATGAGGAGATAGGCATCCCACTTAGTGGTAGGAATATTTTACCATGTGTTGTCATGTTTAATGTTGGGTAAGGGGATATTGACCGTAACGGTCATGACAAATTCCTATGATGAAGTTATGACATGTAAGAGTCAAAAATAGGAGATTCTATGACAGGTGAAGACATGTGTTGAAGAGCATCTTTGAAAAAGGCATATTTGGGCACCCCAAGGTAGACTATGACATGTTGTAAGAGAATATGCTATTTATAGAATCTGTATGACAGATTCTCTTACAACTATAACTTATGACAGTTATGATAGATTCTATGACGGTTGTAAGAGTCGTAAGAGCATCTGTCATAGACCAGTTTGGAAGTAAGTGACCTCCTTGGGATGGGGTGACTTAACAAGTGTTAGGAGCATACTGTAGAGTTGGACAAGTGTCTTTAGGTGTGGGTTTTGTGCCATGAGGCCATGTTGGATGCCCATCTTAATGTGGAGCCATTTTTGCCTTGTATTTGTTATATAAACAGGTGCTTTTGGGAGGAGATGTATTACAGGTTTGACAAGTATTGTTATGCTACCAGTTTGTCTCTAGATATGAGTGTCAAAGACTCCTGAGAGCTTGCATTGTAAGTGTATTGTAAACCATTTTCATTTTGATAATACATTGTGAAGGTTTTGGATTGTGGGGTTTTTCACCTGATAAGGGTTTTCCCCACATATATCTTGTGTCTCTCTTCTTCTATCTCACTTTCTTGTTTATGTGTTTGCTGCTATATCTCTATTATGTCTATTAGTGGGTTTAACATTGCTGTAATAGTAAGGATAAAATTGAATTTGCACTCTTCTCCCCTCATTAGATTAGTGTAGGAAGAGATTTCCACACACCTTGCTTCCTTTCATTGAAGACATTAGGGTTTATATTCATGCAAACATAGATGAATTTGGAGATTCAAAGTATGTAAACTTGTTTGAGAAACAACTCAAGGATGAAAATCATGAACTTAAACTCGAGTATAAGGAACTACACAATAAACACTTTATTTAGATTATGGGGTTTCCAACATTTGATGAGGATGAATGGGTCTAATATGTTTTGAGTCAGATGCATGATGAATTTATTTGGTTGTTAAAACCATTCAAGATTACCAAGGATGCTATCAAAATTGTAACTAGCTAAAAGTCAACTGGAGGATTGCCCATGCTAAATGCCGTGAAAAACTAGATAGTGACTGATGCTACTAGTGCCAAGTTTGATAGAAGGGCAATGACAATTAATGATATTATAGAACTAGATGTCAAATTCACCTCCATGGTGATTGGGTAAAAGATTTACCACTTGAGCAGAGAAAATTCTATTTCTGGAACAACCATATATGTTGCATACAAGATGCTAAAGGAAAATACTGATTATGACTTGTGTGAATTACTACAAAATCAACTGATTGAAAATTTAAACAAAATCAAGAAAGATAAGAAAAACACTTTCAAGTATGGTACATTGGTTCTATGTCAATTCTTTTACTTTATGAATGGGGTACCTACGGTAAAAGGTGTGCACTAGAATAAGGATGAGCCAGTTGCCATTCGGATCAGTGATCATCTTCACAACATTGGTGATTTCAAAGTTTAGAAAACTGTAATATGGGGTTACTTCAAGAATTTTTAGAGTATGATGCATTTAAGGGAAAGAATCCCTAAATCTATTGTTGAGAAGTAAAAAAATGAAATATGCTTCATGGTTGATACTAATTAGTGTCTAATGGAAGTAGTGGAACCCAGAACTACTTGGATCATGCCCATGGGGTATGAAGTAGATCAAAAAATCTTGAATATGTGTGCTCAACATCTTCTAAGCAAGCCTAAATACACAACGATTGAAAGATTTGGAACTTATGAGGAACTAAATTTAAAACTGCATACTGAATTCATAGAACCTAAAACCAATAGGAAAGTAAGAAAAGAAGTTGAGCAGTTAGCTAAAAATCTAGGCCTAACTAAGGAGGCTATGAGGAAACTCAGAAAAAGAACTAAAAAGGATGAGAAAGAGAAACAAGATAAGAAACAAATAGATGCTATGGTGGAACTCTCTTCCACTTCAAGAACTACTAGGAGCTCTGCTGCTACCCCTGTTCCTTCTAAGACTGCAAAACTGGAAGCAAAATTATCTGGAAAATGAGAGAAAACAAAGAAAACAAAAACATCCCAGACCTATGAAAGCATAAGAGAAGAAGAAGAAGATACAGATCTTGACATTCAAATCAAGGAAATAAAGGCCATTGGAACAAAAGATGAAAAAGTAACAAAAGAAAAGTCCTCTGAAAGCAAAAGGGCTAGTAAAAAGAAAAAGACAAAAGCATATGAGCAATATGTTGAGAAGACCACACTTTCCCTGGAGGATGTGATAAAGTCAGTCACTGTAGATGGTAATCTAAAACCCATGATTCAATTCTATGATGAATACAATGATGTGGATAAAAGGGTGTTAGAGGAAGCAACTGTCAAATATCTCAACATCTACAACAATGCACTGAATGAGATAACTTCTGAGTTACCACAAAGTCTAGAAAGTATTTTGGAATTGAGAAAAGAAAATGCCAAGAGCAAGGACATAGAAATCAGGGAACATGAGCTAATAAATTTGTGTCCTCATATTTCACCTGATCAAATAGATATGATATTCAAGGAAGTCAAAGATGACTTTAGAAGCAAAAAGAGAATGAACAAACTCATACTTGGAGAAACAAGTGAAATCATTAAAGAAACTCAAGAAATTCTTTTGAAAGCATAGGAAAAGCACAATTTTCCCATAGTCACAGAAGAAGTTCCGAATGTTGAAAAAGAGAACATCATCAAGAAGTAATTTGAGTTGGGTGAAGCCTTTGTTCCAGAAGTGGAACAAGTAAATTAGGCTGATACAAAAATGATGGATAAAGTAGTTGATGCATGAGATACTCCTAATCTACCTGACTCATCAAGAAAAGAAGATAATATTACTACTTTACAGAGCCCTTTGGATCAGGTACCAAGTGGTGAACAAATAGAAAAGAATCCATTTGCAGAGAACACAGAGAAAAGTAAAGAAGAGAAAGAGGAAGAAAAAGGAAAGAAAGATAAAGTAGAAAAAGATGTTGCAAATGTTGAAGCACCTAAAGCAGATACTAAAAAATTGAATGAAAAGGATGGTTTAGAAAATATTGCAAGAGACATTGTAGATGCGATGAAAAGTCTTCTTGAAAAGGAGATGATTGAGCTTGATGAGCCTCAACTACTCCAAGGTCTAGCCAATCCATATGCTCTCTCTCCAATTCAATTGATAAAAATAGCATCATTCACCCAATTAAAGGCTAGAGAAAAGATGTTAAAGTTTCACATGGAGGACAATGAGCTACTGGGGCTTACAAATGTGATTTGGAAAAGTTAATGTCTTCCTACCAGAAGAGTCCATCTGATTCCCCCTCCAGACATCTAAAAAATCTTGTAAGTTTTGTAAATATTCATTTTGAGTCCTTTGAGAAGTCTGCAGAGACAAAAGCCACAAATGAGTTTTTGGATAAGAGATTTGGTGAAATTAAGAGTCTAATAGGGTATGATAGGACTATACTTGCTATCATTGTAAAGAGTGTTTAAAATGCTCTAAGTGATTGAAGTGATGTATATAAATTTTGTCTATCTTGGCCCAAAGTAAGTGAGGATATTGAGAAGAAGATAAAGGAACAAGAACTGAAACTGTCAAATCTATCCAATAATTTTGATCCTCTAACTGTGATGCCCCGTCATGCAACCCTAGAGTGTTAGACCACAAGAGACAAAAATACATAAATTTTTTTTTAAAGCTAAAATATGCATTATAAATTGAAATAACAACATTAATACAACATTAAATGCTATGCATAGCTAACACCTCTAGGGTACAAAACTACATCAGTTAGAAATATAACCATACAAGTGCTATGCAACACCATGCAATATAAGAGTAACATTTTATACATTTGCAGAGGTAAATGATTACAAGGTTCCATACAAGGTTACAAGGTCGATTACATCAGTTACAAGTGATACAATTGTGAATGATTACAACTTAGAAAGTGTAAACAAATTTGGAGCTGGAACACTTCTGCACTGGACCCGAACTGAAAATCCAAGAAGACCAACAGATAGCTCTACCACCCAACCATGTGGAACCCTGAGGTCCACCCCTTTGAGCTAGGAGATAACATCAAGGCTCCACTAGGCCAAAGTTACAGCAATGAATACAACAACAAGATACAAACTCCAAGCAGACAAACATGATAATAAGGTTGCACAAACAAAACAGTACTTACTGAAACAAGACAATGAAATCATCAAAATAGGATCAACCATCAAGACAAGTCTGCACTCCAGAGGTAATAACAAAAGATAAAACATGAAGTAATAATGCTACAGTAGGGAGAGTGTCATCGCATGGTCCTATTATGGGTTTTCCAGGCTATCTCTCACTAGAAGCTGACCCCCATCTATGGTCTTCATGGCGACCTCTCTATAGGCACCGGCCCCATAGGGTGACACATGTGGAGTCAACACTTCCTCTCATGGAGACGAGGAAGTCAACCTTGCCAACTAGGCCTTCTCATCCCATCTTTAGCCTGTGGAAGCACCCAAGGCATGGGAGAGGCATCATACTTATCTTGTTATATGGATCACTATCCAACCCAACTAGATCAATTATTTAGTTATCACTTCCTTACCACTTCCATGTGGCTTTCCAAGCAGCCACTTTGGGCATTGGACCCACCATGGAAGCCACTCTCCCTCATACAACTAGCACCCCTAATCAGGATCCAAAACAAAATGTATAAGAGCAAGGTAACTAATAACATCTAACTTGTACAATCCAACACTTCCAATTCCCAATTCAATAATAAAACTTTTTCCTTACCCATAAAACCACTCAAATCAAGAATCATCTGAATAGAATGACAATGAAATTGATTGAAAGGCCTAACCTCTGGAGTTGGTAATTACACACAAGGCCACTTACATAAATTCTGACTCACAACATAAAATGAGGATATAAATGATTTATGGCATGTCTTATGACAATATGAATCAGGACAAAAATAACACAATAACCTGATTGTATCAATGCAAAATCTGATACAAATTAAATAAGAAATTATGACCATACTATGATAACAACAATAGATGGTATAAACTGATAATCAGCTCAAAGTTTTTTACTCTATCTAACAAGGTAATTGATACTTGATTATCACAAAATTGTTACCTCATGAAACTAGAAACAATAATTCAAATTACTCTAAAGTTTCTATCTCTATATTTATTTACTAAAATAATGTATCATGAGATGACTACCCTATATACATCATTACTCCCAACAAGGAATTTTCCCAAACAAGACCATATTAAAATTTGACTCAACATAACACCAATGAGTGACATAGTTCGGCAACAAAGTAGGACAAAATAGCCTATAATGTTTCATCTACTAATTGCATAGTCATTACCATAGAATCTAGCATGCTTGGCTCGAACACACAAAAAACTTCAATTAAATTATTTATTTACTTACTAACATTTACAACTAGCATATTCCAATACATAACTAACAAGTTTAAATTTAACAAGATGGCAAAAGTATAGCTAATATTTAATGACCATATGAGTCTAGTAACAAAATTCAAATAACTCTAACTCATTCTTTAATTCCAAAAAAAAAAATAACATATCATAGGATAGCAATTAACAAAATTGTATTTAATATAATAAGCACAACTTAATTATTAAACTACTTGCATACACCAAAAAAACAATATTAATTAAATAAGTTAAATTCTAAAATGATACACTTCTATCCTACTAACATATGAACCTTCTAATATTAACTTCTCTCTAATTTTCTAATATTGACTTAATAAATCACAACTACACTCAAAAACTAGAAGTTTCCCTAATAGCAAGATTTCCTCCAAGTATTCTAATTCAATAACAACAACTAACTATTCTATGAACTCAAATTGAAATTTTGGTTGCAGAAGAAGCACATTCCATCATTTTCATTTGGAAAATTAAAAGAAAAGTTTGAGGTATGGGAATGAAAAGTCATCTGAGGTCTAGACAGAGAATAACTAGAGCATTTTAATGGATTCGCAGAGGAGAACTAACTCAAGCTCCAGAGGAAAATAGATATGTCATAGGTAAGAAGAAGATTTCAATAATAATATTTTCATTAAATAAATTTTAGACAAAAAATCAAAATATAGAGAAGCTGGGAGGAGTCCAACGACTACTCAAAAAATGCAAACTTTAAGAAATTTTGAGAGGTAGAAGAAATTCATTTAAAATGATCATTGAGTAGACTATTCGGTGGCCATACAACGTCCCAAAGAGAGGGTAGAAAATCTTCAAAAAGAAAATTACACCAGATTCCCCCAACGTCATACGGTCTAGGTCTACCATGGAGGAAAGAGAGCAAAAATTTTAACCAAAAGAAGAATAAAAATGGGGGTCTCCTATACCGTACGATCAAAGGCAAAAACTGAGGTATTTCTCAATCTACAACAGCATATACATACATTCAATGACTTCTATCACTAAGGTAACACAATTTGTATAATTTACCACATGGTTAAATCATTTTCTAAAGAATAGAGCCAGAGCTTCAAATCTTGGTAAATTTCTGAGAAGCTAAGGTTGGATGAGGCCTTACTACAGCATTGGGAGTAGTTGAGGGAAAGAGATGAGGCAATAACTAGAAGAATTGATACATATGGGTTATTTCCTTTTTAATTTGGGTCACTTTGCAAGATTTTCAAATGATTGGACTCCAAGATTTAAAGAAGAATTTAACCAAAGAGTAAACCAAAAGAAGAGTAAATTTGGAAGTAGCAATAGAGGTTAAAAAATTGATGGGCATCAAAGTGCAACTCCCAAGATGAAGGTGTGGTTAGGCAACTACATTCAAACACACAACGCAGAGAATGATTCAAGCTACAATAAGATTTAAATTCCAAACCAGAGAATGCAAATTTCACACTCAAGCACAAAACGATCATACTACAATAAAATTTAAATTCCAATCTAGAGAAATACAGATTCCACACACAGAGAGTCAACAAAAACATACCCAAATTTCAGTCCCCTTTAGATCTCTGTTTCTTGCAACCAATTCTTTGTTTTTCCCAAATTTCTGTCTTTTTTTCCCTCTTTCCCACAACAACCCCCGGGTACCATTAAAACCAATAGCCACAAATATGCATCCGTTACCAAAATCCCCACTCCTCTGGAAATTTTAAAATTTTATTAATAATAAAGATTTCACAAATCTAAGAATTCACATTCAACAACTCACCACCATAGATTCTTCACTAATAAAATTCTTTAATCAACTATATACTCATTACCCGAACCAACAACTTATGACACAAATATTCTTAAATTAACAAATTGATTAATTTTAATCTATTTTTAAAATTTTACTAAAGTGTTATTACAAGTTCTAGGCTAAACAAAATACTATACAATCAAACATATTAAAAACATTATTATTTTAATAATAATTCATTAAAGTATTACCAACTACACATAGGCACAACTAAAACAACACTCGATAATACTTCACAACACATGATGACCAACAACATGAGGCAAGGACCAAGTGCCACATCATGCCACATGACCACAACCAAGGGCTAGGACTGACCTAGTGGAATAATCCTCGTGTTATCTCCCATTACTGATATCCATTGGTGAAAGAGCCCGCTCAAACCTACTATACTAGGTGGAGTCGAGGCTCGGTACCTACAGCCTACATCAGAATAATAGGTTGAATATGATCAAGTACATAAATGTCTACACACACAGAGTCAGAGAATCATGACGTAGTAGGGTGCTCGAAGCGAGTAGTACTACACCATCCTTGCTCTTGAACAAGATTATAACCACTCCATTTGAATTTAGATATCAATAGATCTAATAAAACATGCTAATATTAATCCATTACTAATCATGGCTAACTCATCATAACTAGAATAATAATAATGTCATCATGAACTCATACACATGTCAAAACTACATCCGTCTAATGTAGTCCATCATGATCAAAATAAACAAAAACCATGAACCTACTAATCCAAATGTCTCAGAACTGTATAAATGCAATGAAAGACTAGCAACTGTCTCAGAACTGACATAGAGAAATGTGAAACTAACAACTATCACAAGCTAAAATACGAGGGGCATTACATCCTTCCCCCTAGAATTAGGTTTACTCTTGGAAGCCTGCAAAAAGGAAAGGGTATAACTCTGTCATCCTAGAAGCATCCTCCCAGGTAGCAGAAGTCTTGTCATTAGGATCCCACTGGACCTTGACCTGCTCCACATCTCTACCCTTGAGAATAAGTCTCCTATGCTGTAGAATGCCTATGGGCTCCAAAGCCAGCTACCCGTCCTCTACCTGTAGAGCAGTCCAATCAAGAACATGAGCAATATCTGGATAGTAAGGTCTAAGTACAGAAACATGAAACACATCATTAATGTGTGAAAGGATCAGAGGTAAAGCAAGATGATAAGTAACTGGACCGATCCTCTCCAACACCTCAAAGGGTCCAACAAAGCGTGGTGCTGGCTTAGAGCCCTTTCCGTAATGGATCAGACTCTTTCACAGTCGCACACGCAAGAACACCTGATCCCCAACTGAAAACTGACGATCGATCCTATGAGCATCTGTATACTTCTATCTATCCTAAGTTGCGACCAAATGCTCTATAATCCTCTCTACCTGCTGCTCCATATCTCTAAGCATATCAAGACATAGAAGGACTCTATCCTCAAGCCGATCCGAACTCAGAGGGGTCCTACACGGACAACCATACAAGGCCTGAAATGGAGACATATTGATAGAACTATGATATCCATTATTCAAAGAAAACTCCACCAGGTACAGATAGTCCTCCCAATGCCTCTGCCAATCCATCACATACATCCTCAACATATCCTCGAGAACATGATTAACCCTCTCAGTTTGACCATCAGTCTCAAGATGGTAAGCTGAACTAAAGTTTAGTTGTGTCCCCAAAGCATGCTGCAAACAAGTCCAAAGGGTGGAAGTGAACACTGGATCCCTATCAGAGATGATCCTATGAGGAATCCCATGAAGTTTGACGATGTCCTCCATGAACACTCTAGCCACCATAGTAGCATTGTAAGAAGAATGGACAGGAGAGAAGTGAGCTACCTTCATCAACCTATCCATAGTGACCATAATAGCATCATGTCGATGAGAGGATACTGGCAAACCAACAATGAAGTCTATTGAAATGATGTCCCACTTCCACTTTGGAATCAAATGAGGCTGTAAAAGACCTATAGGGTGCTGATGTTCCACCTTCACCCTCTGACACTCAAGACATCTCGACACAAAATCAACAATATCTTGTTTCAAGCCACTCCAAAAGTACAGCTGGCATAGATTTGCATGCATCTTCTTGACACCCGGATGAGTAGAATAAGGTGCCCGATGCACCTCAGACAACACTAGGGTACAAGGACCCTCAGAACTAGGAACATAGATATGATCCAAATGTCACAAAAGACCATCCGACTCAAGAGAGTAACCAGAGAATCTATCCTCTAAAGGTCCACCAGACTCAATCTCAAACTTCACCTCCTGGTACCAACTGTTGGTAGGAAGTGCTGCGAGAATCTGACCTCTCAAACCAACTATGAGAGAGACCGCTGAGATCTCATGCCTCCGATGACTAAGAGTATCTGCTACCACATTCTCCTTGCCCTAAATATACTTGAACTCAAAGTCATACTCACACAAGAACTCCATCTAATGCCTCTGCCTCGCATTCAAGTTTGGCTGCGTGAAAATATACTGTAAGCTACGATGATCACTGTGCAGCTCAAAATGATGCCCTAAGAGAAAATGCCTCCATCTCACCAATGCATGCACAAATGCTGCTAACTCTAGCTCATGGGTGGGATAGTTCAATTTGTGATCCTTGATTTTGCGAGACTCATAGGCAATCACACGACCATCCTGCATCAGAACTACTCCTAAACCCTCCAAAGAAGCATTGGTACAAACAACAAAGTCCCTGGTAGGATCAGGAACTACTAGAATAGGTGCACTAGTCAACTACTTCTTAAGAGTCTAAAAAGCTACCTGACACTGCTCTGACCAAACAAATTTCTTCCCTTTCCTCTGAAGAGAAGTAATAGGATATCCTCAAAAACCTCATAACAAAATAGAGATAGTAGCCTGCCAAACCCATAAAACTGTGGACCTTAGACACATTAGTAGGTGCAGGCAAATCCATAATAGCTTGGATCTTTGAAGGATCCACTGCTATACCCTCTCCAGAGATGACATGACCCAAATACTTCACCTCTGTCTGAAAGAATTCACACTTTGACAAATTGGCATAGAGCTGATTTTCTCTTAGACACTGCAACGCCTGACGCAAATCCTCCTCATGCTCCTCCATAGTCCTCGAATAGATCAATATATCATCTAGAAAAATAAGGACAAACCTATCAAGATAAGTGTGGAAAACACCATTCATCAGGCTCATGAAAACTGAAGGTGTATTCGTCAACCCGAATGGTACCACTGTGAACTTATAATATCCATAACGGGTGCGAAAAGCTATTTTGTGAATATCTACCTCAAATATCTACAACTGGTGATATCCCGGCTTGAGGTCAATTTTAGAAAACACCTTGGCTCCCTTAATCTAGTCAAACAAATTGTCGATCCGAGGCAAGGGGTACCTATTCTTCACTGTACCCTTATTAAGCTATCGATAATTGATACATAGCTGTAGAGATCCATCCTTCTTTTTCACAAAGATCACAGGTGCTCCCCAAGGAGAGACACTAGGTCGAATGAATCCCTTGGCTAACAACTCCTCCAACTAAAGTTGGAGCTCCTTAAGCTCCTGAGTGGTCATCCTGTATGGAGCTCGAGAGATAGGCTCTGCGTCGGGAACAAGATCAATCATGAAGTCTATGTCATTCTTAGGTGGCATCCTGATGAGGAGCCCAAACACCCTAACATACATTCTCCATTGTATGTCTATGCTTTACTTGCCTATCGGCAAGATTATGCACCATCAGCTGACGAAATTCCCAATCACCCAATCGCATATCTCATACTGACCTCTTCACTATTGGCAAAACAAAAAGCTTGTATGTGCATCGCATGACCTGTGAACACCAGTCTCCTCCACCATCGCTACCGGTTGCACTTTGCATCCAACTCAATGTATATGTGTAATGTATATTCCAATATACATTCAAAAGATGCATTCAAAACATGCATTCAGATTATGCATCTGACGGGTTTGACCGCTGACTTCTTTGTATCTAACCCAATGTATGTTTCAACATACAACTAGAAGGTACATTCCAAACATGCTTTGTAGAATATGCCTTCGATGGGATTGACCATTGACGTCCTTTGTATGTAAACCCAATGTACATTTGTGATGTACATTCACAACATGCATTTCAAATATGCATTTGATGACACCGAATGTTGACTTCTTTGTATGCCGATACACTTGCACATTCATAATGTATGTTCACTACATACAATCTTGATAACCATTTACGAGATACTCATGACTTACAACTGTGAGATACATAGGAAATGAACTCAACATACATTAGCCATATACGCACAGAATGTATATTCACAATGTATGTTCACTGCTTACAATCTTGACATACAACGCCTCAATGCTTCCCGATATGCTTTGCGACATACACACTCAAGAGACTACTGCGATATACACACAGAATGTATATCTGACATGCATTTGTGATATACACACAAAATGCATATTCAATAAAGACAATGCAAAACTTCACCGATTTGAACCTCTACAAACCCTGTAACTTCACAGATTTGTTTCCTCAATAATCACACAAATCTTTCACCTTGCCAACCTAGCACATGACAATGCTAGGATCTATCAATGCATCCCGTACATGATCCTGCAAGCATGAAATCAAACAAACAAAAAAACAAAATGAAAACACAAATTGATATGTACAACCATTCCACCGATTTTGAAGAAATCTAACTAGTGGAATGGATTAACAATCCATCTCGATCCCAAAACAGAAAATTGATTTATATAGAGGAAAACCTAATGAGATTGAATAACAGAAAGTTACACAACACAAAATAGGACCTTGTTATTTATGCTTCCAAAATGTATATAGATGCTCTATTCTCACAATTGCACAACTCAACTTCACAACTCATTACAATCGATGATCTTTGGGGTATTTATCCACTTACCCTTAGTAGTACTAAATTGAATCCAACTGGTTGGGAGACAAATCCAAGCGGCTGGGAGATCACAACTGACTAACAACCTCTAACTATCTAAAAACCTTGTGATTACAGATCGACAAGTGTCCTTGGGACTTACAACATAAACCTAGATACAAACTACAATGACATGCATTGGTCAAACATACCTTATTACATGAATGGTTAGCTTAGGACCTTATTGGAAACATCAAAATGAACTATAAATAGTTAATGCCTTATGGAGGCCACTATGGATTGGGTGCTCCTACACCACATCCCCAGAATCTCAAAAGGAAAAACATTAGCATACTCCCTCAAAAGAGAATGATCATCAAGAGATGTCTCTCGACTCTCCTCCATCTCCAAGTCATTGACATAAATTGCAAAGAGATGACATCCTTGACACATGCATCTCTTAAGTTACATAGCAGAGATCATACATAGGGAAATAGGTCTCTAAACTCCTACAACCTCCACCTTTGCACCAAAATCATCCACACATCTAACAGACTTATGCCAACAATCGATCACTTCATAGTGGACCTCTAACCAATCCATTCCCAATACTATATCATATGATCCAAGGGGTAGGATACGAAGGTCTACAGTAGAAGATAAAGGGACGATTCTCAACTCACAATTGAGCACTAGAGACTCAATTGTGACCTTAGCCCTAGAAGCTAACTCAACCTACCACCTATCATCTTGCTTTGTTGCCACTAAGCCACAATGCTCCACAAGAGGAGAAATGAATGAATCAGATGCACCAGAATAAAAAAGAATAGAAAAACTAATACCTCACATGAACCTAGAAGTCTCCACCATGGTGCCCTGATGCTCTTCCTGATGGTTATCCACTACTGTAAAGACTCTGTGAGATCTACCTGCATCACCCACCATTGGCTCTGAAGCCGCCAGACAATGTCTAAACCCTGAAGTACTCCTCTGAGGACACTGTCTAGCAATATGGCCCTGTTGGCCACAAGAGAAGCACTTGATGCCTCTACCAAAACCACCACCACCCTGGAAAGCACTAGACAACTGGAAACTACCCCTACTTGCTATGTACTGTGTGCTC
This sequence comes from Cunninghamia lanceolata, assembly GCA_027924645.1. NCBI lineage: Eukaryota > Viridiplantae > Streptophyta > Pinopsida > Cupressales > Cupressaceae > Cunninghamia > Cunninghamia lanceolata. The sequence continues at coordinate 1,160,904 of BSBN01001057.1, forward strand.
TGAGCAGCGCGCTCAACATGTTCCTACCTAGAACACTACAAATTTCAATTCTTCTTATTTTGAAATTTGCTACCCTGTTGATGCTATGAATACTTTAGTTTGGGTTGAGAGTACTGTTGCTACTGCCCACCCTTCGAGCGTGCATGAGATCCTGATGCCTAAGTATGGCCACCCTGAGAACCAAATCCTAAAGAAGGTGTACTACCAATATGCACACCTATATGCCCACCGAGTGCCATAGCCAAATTCTCCTCCACTAACTGAACTTTCTCCACTGCAACCTCCATAGACTTAGGTTTGAATACACAAACCCCTCCACTAATCTGGGCATTCAAGCCCTTGATAAAATGCTGCACTAACATAGACTCGTCATCTCTGATACCTGCATACTATTTGAGCTCGTAGAACCTATGCTCATACTGCTCAACTGACATGGCCATCTGCCTCAGGTCGTGAAACTCATCTGTGCGGCACTTCTTCCAATGATCAGATAGGAAACGGGCTCTAAATCTCTCTAAGAACAACTCCCAAGAGACAATGCTAATGTCCAAATGTAGCTTCTTCTCCTCTAACCACCAGCAAGTCAAAGCAAACCCTCAGAGATGCAAAATAGCACATCTGGCTTTGGTGTTGCTATCATACGGATGCATGGTGAAACACCTGCCTATATCCAATAACCATGTCTCTGCCTGTAGACTACTACCAGCTCCATCAAAGGTGGGAGGGTGTGCCCTCAGTAAGTCTCTCATATGGTTGGCTAATGTGGCCTCCTACTCAACTGTCAACTCTCTCTGCCTAGGAAATCTCTCTCTCTCTCTAGGATCCAGCTGATCTACCTCCTGACCCCCTCTAGGATGCTCAACCTCCTGTCTGGGGCCTAAATAGGCAAGGGCCTCCTCAAGTAGTTGTCTCAACTAGGCTCCCTCAAGTTGACCCTGACCCTCCATATTCTGACCCCCGTCTTCCTGGGCACTCTCATGAGGAGAGCTGGGAGGAGGTGTACCACCACCACCTCAGCCCCTACCTCTAGGCATCTACCTACAACACCAAAAGATAATTTATTACATTAAGAAAGGGACACAATAGGGATAAAGTTAATCTATAGATTTTAAGCACTAGCTCACATAATGGGCTCAATTGTAACTAGAGTACCCAGTGTTTAAACCTTGCTCTAATACTAAATTTGATGCCCCGTCATGCAACCCTAGAGTGTTAGACCACAAGAGACAAACATACAGAAATATTTATTTTTTAGAGCTAAAATATGCATTATACATTGAAATAACAACATTAATACAACATTAAATGCTATGCACAACTAACACCTCCAGGGCACAAAACTACATTAGTTAGAAATATAACCATACAAGTGCTATGCAACAACATGCAATATAAGAGTAACATTTTATACATTTGCAGAGGTAAATGATTACAAGGTTCCATACAAGGTTACAAGGTTACAAGGCTGATTACATCGGTTACAAGTGATACAACTGTGAATAATTACAACTTAGAAAGTCTAAACAAATCTGGAGCTGGAACACTTCTGTACTAGACCCGAACCAAAAATCCAAGAAGACCAATGGATAGCTCTACCACCCAACCATGTGGAACCTTGAGGTCCACCCCTCCAAGCTAGGAGATAACATTGAGGCTCCACTAGGCCAAAGTTACAACAATGAATACAACAACAAGATACAGACTCCAAGCAGGCAAATAGGATAACAAGGCTGCACAAACAAAACAATACTTGCCGAAACAAGACAATGAAATCATCAAGATAGGATCAACCATCAAAACAACTCTGCACTCTAGAGGTAACAACAAAAGATAAAATAAGAAGTAACTACGCTGCAGTAGGGAGAGTGTCATCGCATGGTCCTATCATGGGTTTTCCAGGCTATCTCTCACTAGAAGTCGGCCCCCATCTATGGTTTTCCTGGTGACCTCTCTATAGGCACCAGCCCCATAGGGTGACACATACAGAGTCAACACTTCCTCTCATGGAGATGAGGAAGTTGACCTTGCCAACCAGGCCTTCTCATCCCATCCTTAGCATATGGAAGCACCCAAGGCATGGGAGAGGCATCATACTTATCTTGTTATATGGATCACTACCCAACCCACCTAGATCAGTTATTTAGTTATTACTTGCTTACCACTTCCATGGGGTTTTCTAGGCAACCACCTTGGCCACTGGCCCCACCATGGAAGCCACTCCCCCTCATATAACTAGCACCCCTAATTAGGATCCAAAATAAAACATGCAAGAGCAAGAGAACGGATAACATATAACTTTTACAATCCAAGACTTATAATTCCCATTTCAGTAATAAAACTTTTTCCTTACCCATAAAACCACTCAAATCAAGAATCATCTAAATAGAATGACAACAAAATTGATTGAAAGGCCTAACCTCTGGAGTTGGTAATTGCACACAAGGCCACTTACATAAATTCTGACTCACAACATAAAATGAGGATATAAATAATTTATGACATGTCTTATGACAATATGAATCAGGACAAAAATAACACAATAACTTGATTGTATCAATGCAAAATCTGATACAAATTAAATAAGACATTACAACCATACTATAATAACAACAATAGATGGTATAAACTGACAATCGGCTCAAAGTTTTTTACTCTCTCTAACAAGGTAATCGATACTTGATTATCACAAAATTGTTACCTCATGAAACTAGAAACAATAATTCAAATTACTCTAAAGTTTCTATCTCTATATTTATTTACTAAAATAATGTATCATGGAGATGACTACCCTATATACGTCATTACTCCCAACAAGGAATTTTCCCAAACAAGACCATATTAAAATTTGACTCAACATAACACCAATGAGTGACATAGTTTGGCAACAAAGAAGGAAAAAATAGCCTATAATGTTTCATCTACTAATTGCATAGTCATTACCATAGAATCTAGCATGCTTGACTCAAACACACAAAAAACTTAAACTAATTATTTATTTACTTACTAGAATTTACAACTAGCATATTCCAATACAGAATTAACAAGTTTAAATTTAACAAGATGACAAAAGTATAGCTAATATTTAATGACCATATGAGTCCAGTAATAAAATTTAAATAACTCTAACTCATTATTTAATTCCAAAAAAAAAAAAACATATGTCAGGATAGCAATTAACAAAATTATATTTAATATAATGAGCACAACTTAATTATTAAACTACTTGCATACACCAAAAAAACAATATTAATTAAATAAGTTAAATTCTAAAATGATACACTTCTATCCTACTAACATATGAACCTTCTGATATTAACTTCTCTCTAATATTCTAATATTGACTTAATAAATCACAACTACACCCAAAAACTAGAAGTTTCCCTAATAGCAAGATTTCCTCCAAGCATTCTAATTAAATTCAATAACAACAACTAACTATTCTATGAACTCAAATTGAAATTTTGGTTGCAGAAGAAGCACATTCCACCATTTTCATTTGGAAAATTAAAAGAAAGTTTGAGGTATGGGAATGAAAATTCATCTGAGGTCTACACAGAGAATAACTAGAGCATTTTAATGGATTGGGAGAGGAGAACTAACTCAATCTTTAGAGGAAAATAGAGATGTCATAGGTAAGAACAAGATTTCAATAATATTATTTTCATTAAATAAATTTCAGATAGCAAATCAAAATATAGAGAAGCAGGGAGGAGTCCAACAACTACTCAAAAAATGCAAACTTTAAGCAATTTTGAGAGGTAGAAGAAATTCATTTAAAATGATCATTGAGTAGACTGTACGGTGGCCGTACAACGTCCCAAAGAGAGGGCAGAAAATCTTCAAAAAGAAAATTGCACCAGATTTCCCCCAACATCGTACGGTCTAGGTCTATCATGGAGGAAAGAGAGCAGAAATTTTAACCAAAAGAAGAATAAAAATGGGGGTCTCCTATGCCGTATGGTCAAAGGCAAAAACTAAGGTATTTCTTAATCTACAATAGCATATACATACATTCAGTGACTTCTATTGCTAAGGTAACACAATTTGTATAATTTACCACATGGTTAAATCATTTTCTAAAGAATAGAGCCAGAGCTTCAAATCTTGGTAAATTTCTGAGAAACTAAGGTTAGATGAGGCCTTACTACGGCACTGGGAGTAGCTGAGGGAAAGAAATGAGGTAAGAACTTGAAGAATTGATACATATGGGTTATTTCCTTTTTAATTTGGGTCACTTTGCAAGATTTTCAAATGATTGGACTCTAAGATTTCAAGAGGGATTTAACCAAAGAGTAAACCAAAAGAAGAGTAAATTTGGAAGTAGCAATAGAGGTTAAAACATTGACGGGCATCAAAGTGCAACTCCCAAGATGAAGGTGTGGTCAGGCAACTACATTCGAACACACAGTGCATGGAATGATTCAAGCTACAATAAGATTTAAATTCCAAACCAGAGAATACAAATTTCACACTCAAGCACAGAACGATCATACTACAATAAAATTTAAATTCCAATCTATAGAAATATAGATTCCACACACAGAGAGTCAACCAAAACATACCCGAATTTCAGTCCCCTTCAGATCTTCTCTATATCTCACAACCAATTCTTTGTTTTTCCCAAATTTCTATCTTTTTTTTTCCTCTTTCCCACAACAACCCCCGGGTACCATTAAAACCCATAGCCACAAACATGCTTCCGTTACCCAAATCCCCACTGCTCTGAAAATTTTAAAATTTTACTAATAATAGAGATTTCACAAATCTGAGAATTCACATTCAACAACTCACAACCATAGATTCTTCACTAATAAAATTCTTTAATCAACTATATACTCATTACTCGAACCAACAACTTATGACACAAATATTCTTAAATTAACAAATTGATTAATTTTAATCTATTTTTAAAATTTTACTAAAGTGTTATTTCAAGTTCTAAGCTAAACAAAATACTATACAATCAAACATATTAAAAACATTATTATTTTAATAATAATTTATTAAAGTATTACCAACTACACATAGGCACAACTAAAACAACACTTGACAATACTTCACAACACATGACGACCAACAACATGAGGTAAGGACCAAGTGCCACATCACGACACATGATCACAACCAAGGGCTGGGACTAACCTAGTGGAATAATCCTCATGTTATCTCCCATTACTGATATCCATTGGTGGAAGAGCCCATTCAAACCTGCTATACCAGGTGGAGTCGAGGCTTGGTATCAAGTACATAAATGTCTATACACACAGAGTCAGAGAATCATTGCGTAGTAGGGTGCTCGAAGTGAGTAGTACTACACCGTCCCTACTCTTGAACAAGATTATAACCACAGCATTTGAATTCAGATATCAACAGATCTAATAAAACATGCTAATATTAATCCATTACTAATCATGTCTGACTCATCATAACTGGAATAATAATAATAATGTCGTCATGAACTCATACACATGTCAAAACTATATCCATCAAATGTAGTCTATCATGATCAAAATAAACATAAACCATGAACCTACTAATCCAGATGTTTTAGAACTGTATAAATGCAATGAAAGACTAGCAACTGTCTCAGAACTGATAGAGAGAAATGTGGAACTAACAAGTATCACAAGCCAAAATACGAGGGGCATTACACTAACTATTTCACCCATAAGTCAGGAATGTCAAGTAATTACCTTGACTGATGAGATAAAGACACTTGTTAAAGAGAAAGGCAACATTATGAAAAGAATGTGTGAGGTCTGGGGATTGATTGCCTCTAAGCTAGAGATAATGTATAATGCCTTATCTGAAGCTCAGACTGCAGTTCAAACTAGTGATCCATCAGATCTATCAAAGGCATAAGCATATTCATTTTTGTTGAGTTGGCACATCTCAATTTTGGATGGAATGAAGACTACTTGGGCCTTTGAACTTGTGCAAATAAAAACCAGCTTTGCAGACATTCTCAAGTTTATGTAAATAGAACTTAATGATTAGGTGTACATATGTGGCAGTATATACATAATTTCTGGAGAATTTTGGCTTGAGACCCCACCCTTTGCCATTGATGTCAAAGGGCGAGTGAAGATCAGTGAAAAATGAGGAATCTAGTAAAGGGGGAGCACTGGAAAGTAGTGTGAAAAATAGTATGGAGCACAAGCAAAGGGGGAGCTACTTTAGACACTTAGTCATTTTTCACTAAGTGTTTCCATCAATGCCAAAGGGGGAGATTGTTGGCAATAGACAATACTTTGCATTGATAAGTGTTGTCATTGATGGCAACTAAAATCATCTCAATCATCCACATAACATGATTTGTTCACACCGGAAGTCAGAATCAGAATTTGTCTAAGTCTGAGTAGTCAGGAACATAGTAGGTGACAGGGTCCGGTATCTTGGTCTGGATCTCCCTAGTATACAGGCATGGTTTGTTACAGATCTTGGGTAGTTGTAAGCATTGTCAAGACACTCTAAATCTAGAGTTTTGAGCTCCAGTGATGAAGGACTCAAAAGATATTAGCTTTTGAGTATCAGGTTTTAGTTTGACAGAACATACAGAAGAACATGCTGACCTTGTGAATGATCTTAAATCTGGATGTATAGAAATTATTCATTGGGAAATTTGTCACGATAAGTGATGGTAGCTGACTTGATTGATGATTTACAAGTGCAATTTTTGGTCCGCATCTCATATTATGTATGGATCTAGCCAACAGAGCAGAGTACTCAACTAAATTCTAAATGTTCTTGAAGTCGACTAGTAAAATGATTATAGATCATGTTACAGATATATATAGCTGATGGAATTGGATGATTTTGAAGTGTGTGTGCAAATAAGGTGTAAATGTGAGAAGAGCAAAAAATCTAAGGTGCAAATGAAGGCAGAGTAGTAAGAAGAGCAAGTAAAGATGAAATGTGTAAGATTAGTTTTTGCACTTAACTGGAACTGAAACTCTTGCATAGGTAGTTGCTATTTATCAGTTCAAAATCTCTATTATTATCTTGTAATCTTTCTATAGGTAGTGAGCCTCCATTTGAGCAGTGAGCTCTAGGTAGTGAGACCGAATGCATGTGCATTCCCATATGTAAAAATACTTTTAACAAGGTATTAATATTTGTGGGTTAACCCCCACCATGGTTTTTCCCTTAACTAGGTTTCCACATCAAAAATCTTGGTGTCAAGTGTGTTATTTATGTTTCTTCTCATGTCTTGTTGATTTATGCTAAAATGTTCATATCATTAATTTGATTATAAGTTGTAAAGGAAGATTAAAGGTAGAAAAGATTAAATATGTGATAACTGATTCACCCCCCTCTCATTTCTCTAGACCTAAACCAACAACCCCTTTGCTGGATTCCTCATTTTTCACTGCTCTTCAATCCCCCTTTGACATTAATGGCAAAGGCTAAACTTTTTGGATGTAACAATTCCAGAATCTCACATTCCTCCACAACAAAGTGTATATGCAATACACTTTATAGCTAGGAGTGAATATTGCCTTGTGGTCTAGTAGTTCCAATATCTGTAATTGAGCATCAAACTTGACAAAATCTACATACCAAAATTTACCAAAAACTTTTATGTACATAGGCATATTTACAAACAACCCTATGACTTATTCACATAAGTTTGAACACATCACCAAATATATTCTTCAACAGTGCCAACTCATTGTCACAACTCTTCTTCATACTATTTAAAACTAAGATGTGACCACTAAATAAGAATGCTTGAGACTCTGCTTTCCGCAAGTCAGTAGGATCGCTTGTTTTAGCAACAGTTTGGACTTCTGTCATGGTATTGAATATTGCTTCCAACTTGGGGGAAATCAGTCCCCAGAGCTCACACATCCTAGTCTCAATGTTGTCCTTTTCCTTCATCAATGTCTTTATTTCTTCAATTAGTCTAATTGTTTGACATTCTTGGCTCATCACTAATGTTGTCAGAGGATCAAAAGATTGGGATACACTTGATAGTTTTTCCTTAGACTCTTTTATTTTTATTTCAATGTCCTCTATAGCTTTAGGACAAGATAAACAGAATTTATATGCATTCCTTCCTTTTGTAAGAGCATTTTGAATATTCTTAACACTAGTATCCAGTACAATTTTATTTAATGCAATCATCCCTTTCAGAGCATAAAATCTTTTATCATTGAATTCATTTTGAACCTTAACCTCTATAGATTTTTCAAGAGATTTAAAATGAGAACTTACAGAGTTTATTAGACTTTTCAACTAGCCAGAGGGAGATGCAGATGAATCTTTCTGGAATGTTGGCATGATTTTCTCTAGAATCCCATATGCAAGACCAAGTAGCTCATTGCATTCTATGTGAGACTTAAGTATATCTTCTCTGGTCTTGGCTTGAGCAATGGAGGCCAGTTTTATCTTCTGCACAGGAGATAAGGTATCAAAATTTATTGGACCTAGTATTATGTCTTGATCTTCTTCAATTTTTTTATCTTTTTCCAAATTTCCTTCATTGCTTCTGCAGTGTCTCTTGCCCAAGATGCTGATGTATCTATTTGATCCTTACCGATACTGTCAAATAGATTATTCTGCTTGGGTTCTTCCCTGACCTTTGTAATCTCTTCTTCCTTTTCATTTTTGTCCTTGGCCTTTTCTACTTCTTGGTCCTTAGCTTCTTCTATTTCATACTCTTTATTTTTCAATGAATTATCTTCATCTCTATATCTTCTTTGCCAGATTGATCCAGATGAGTTTGAATACCTCCTACATCATTGGTTTAATCCATCATCTTTTCATATTATTTGTTTAATGCTTCCTCTTCCAGAATAGAGGAGTCATCTATCTCAGTTTGTTGCTCATCTCTCTGCTACTCTTCATCATCTAGAATTGATTTTCCATCGGCAGCTTCATCTAAAATCACAAACAACTTGTTCTTGTCCAATGCCTTCCTTAGAATTTGTTTAGTATCTTGGACAACTTCCTCTATGTCTCCAATCATTAAATTGTTCATTCTTTTCTTGCTTCTAAATTCATTTGTGACTTCTTTAAAAAATTTATCTTCTTCTCTGCTATAGATCACTAGACATAAACTAGTTAACACATGTTCCCTCAGCTCCATATCCTTTGATTTGGGAGCTTCTTTTCTAATTTCCAAAATGTCTCTCAAACCTTTTGGAACTTCAGACAAAATTTCTACTAGTGTACGGTTGAATACATTTAAGTATTTGATAGTAGCATCTTCCAAGAGTCTCTTGTTAGCATCATTGTAAAGATCATAGAATTCAATTATTGGTTTTAAATTACCATCAACATTGATTGTTTTGACAATGTCCTCCATAGAAAGAATTGGATTTTCAACACCATCTTTTGATTTCTACCTATTATTAGTCTTTTTGCTTTGCTTCTCCTTAGATACTTTGACTACTTTAGTGTCTGTGGCCTTCAACTCTTTGATCTCAACATCAGAATCTATTTCTTCTTCATCATTTTTCATACTTTTATATGTCCATGCGGCCTTATTTTTCACTCTTTTCTCTTCTTTTCCAGATGATTTGCCTTCTAGTTTCTTAGGATTGGTAGGTTTTGGGGGAATAAGGATAGTAACAGAGCTCCTAGTAGTCCTTGGTGTGGAGGAGGATTCTACCAGAGCACTTCCTTGTTTCTTATCCTACTTCTCTCTCTCAACCTTTTTAGTTCTTTCCCTAAATTGCCTCACAACTTCCTTGGTGAGGCCTAGATTCTCGGCCAACTGCTCAACTTCTTTCCTTACTTTCCTATTGATTTCAGGTTTTCTTAGTTCAACATGTAATTTCACACTTGGCTCCTCATATGTCCCAAATCTATCAACTGTTGTGTCCTTTGGCTTGCTCAAAAGCTGTTGAGCATACATATTCAAAATTTTCTCAACTACCTCATACCCCATGGGCATGATCCAAATAGTTCTGGGTTCTACTACTTCCATTAAGCACTGATTAGTGTCCACCATGAAACAAATTTCATTCTTGTATTTGTCAACAACTGATTTAGGGATTCTTTCCCTAGAATGCATCATATTCTAAATTTTTTTTAAGTATCCCCAGATTGCAGTTCGCTGTGCTCTATAGTAACCAATGTTGTGTAGATGATCTCTTATCTGAATAGCAACTAGCTCGTCATTAGTCCAGTGCACACCCTTTATTCAAGGTACCTCATTCATGAAGTAGAAAAATAGACATAGAACCAATGTAGCATATTTAAAGGTATTTTTCTTGTCTTTCTTGATTTTGTTCAAGTTCTCAATTAGTTGGTTCTGTAATAACTCAAATAGGTCATGATCTACATTTTCTTTTAACATTTGGTATGTAGCATATATGGCCATTCCAAAAACACAGTTTTCCCTACTGGAGTGATAAATATTGTTACCAATTACCATTAAAGTAAACTTAACATCCGGATCGCTAATGTCATTGATAATCATTGCCCTTTTGTCAAATTTGGCACCGGTTGATTTGTCACAGTTTAATTCTTTATATCCTTCAACATTGGTAGTCCACCAGATGAGTTTAACCTTGTCATGACCTTGATGGCATCCTTGGTAATCTTGAAAGGTTTCATTAGCCATATAAACTCATCATGCATTCGGCTTAAAACATACCACACCCATTCATCTTCATCGAAGGTTGGAAACCGCATAATCTAAATGAAATGTTTATTGTACAGTGCCTTATACTTAGGTTTAAGACCATGAATTTCATCCCTCAAATGATTCTCAAACAAATCTACAAACCTTGATTCCCCAAATTCATCTATGCTCCCATGAATATAGACCCTAATATCTTCAACATGCAATACACCAAATGGAACACTTGAAAATGCACCTAACGGGTCAACTTCTACGATTTGTGTGGATGCTTCTTGAATTTGGGTTGGGGCCTTTCAATGATATCAAAAACCAAAGGTGTAGCCATTGCAAAAGATTACAAGTTTAAAGCTTCACAGAAAAATACCTTTTTCACAGAATTAGGGTTAGCTGATAAATTCACCAATCACACTTCAAATCCTTGAAATCTTAGCTCAGGTGCTCTTCTGCTTGCTCTCTTCAAATGCAAAGTGATCCAAATGATGAAAGGATGACCTTTTATGCTCCACAAAACGTAATTTTCCATTGTAATAAATGTGTTTCCCTAATTTCATCTAGTTACTTTGTTTCTTGATGCAGTTTCTCATGAATCACTCTGCAAATTGCCATATCCACTTCTTTTCTTCCAAAAATCCTTTCAAAAGATCTGCAATAACCCAAATTATCTTTTTTCATCGTGCCAAATTTAGGAACCTACTTATTAGCTGGGGGAATTTGATTTTTAATGTAGTTGCCCCTGAGCCAGAGCTCTTGATTCAATTCCCAAAGGAATTATCAGCATTAGATTCTGGTGTGGATCAATCACCTTCATTGTTTGTATCTTTCTTCACCCACATTTTATTCATTTCTTTTTAGATCTCATTTACATCAATTTTGCCCTTGCCTTTGTCTTGACTCTGTTCATCCAATTTTCTGTTTACCAGACCTCTTCTTTCATTATTCTTTCTTATGTAGAATCTTGCAATATGACCAGATTAATTACAATTGAAGCATACAATATTTCTTTACCCATTTGATTGATTTCTCTTGATCTGCATTGATTAGCCATATATCCAAATCTATTACATGCAAAGAATTTGCCATTGAAGGAATTGCCATTTCCTCTATTATTAGAGTTATTCATTATCATACTTTTGCATTCATTGGATCTATGACCATACCTCTTACACTTGAAGCATTGACTAGAGAAGGATGGACCACTTTGATTTATCCTACTTCTACACTGAGTAGCTCTATGACGAAATTTATTACAATTGAAACAATTTCCATTGAAAGATGGATACTGATGCAGAGCCACATAGAAAAAGCTTACAAACAGGGTGAAAAACCCATTAAACCCACCAAATAGCTAATACTATTTCCTATCGGCAACACATCCATTATCAGCCACCATCAAAATCCTCATACCGATCACCACTCTCTTACTGATGAATTATCTCCCTTTCACCTACCAACAGTATCATCATATTCGGCGAACATAATTATCCTCCTGACGGTCACTATTCACCTTATCGCCAAACTCTATCTGCAGCATCATGATGTTCAGCATCATCTATACCTTTTATCAGCAGGATATAAAATATCGGGTTCCTCCCATATATCCTGATGATGACAGCCTCATGCACCTCTCTTCTGATGCTTATGCCACCCCGATATTCGACCCACTTACACAACTAGCATCAGGGTATAACTTATCGGGTCATATTGACACATCCTGATGATGATACTCAACTTTATGCACATGACGAATATTCCATCGAATATTCTTCCCGCGATCCACTTAGTGTTAATCTCCTATCGCCAAGACATGAACTGACGGTGAACACTTCGCACTGATCACCCCAATATCCTACGCCTATGCCAAAACACTTGTCGTCGGCAGGACAAAACTTTATCAGGTGATATTTGGGAATGTCCTGATGATGATGACGTCACATGCACTGTTACTTCCTCTGATGTCTACGTCACCCAGATATAAGACTCATTTACATACTCCACAACAAGATATGAATTGTCGGGTTATACTATAACATCCTGATGATGATCCTGAGATCTATGTGATCCTCGGCTACCTGATCTTCAAACAAAAGATGATCCTCCTCCTTTCTTTGGCAAATGTGACTTTGACTTGCCATTGACCCGCTTGATTGTACCTTTGCATGTGTGCATGCTCCAGCACACAAAAACGATATGCGGATGATGGATACATACGAAATGATGATCCTGAAGATGATATATATAGGAAATATATATCCAACTATTTCATCCTGATGCCTTCAAAACAGGCATTCTCCATAAGTTCCAAGACCCGATCCAGATAGCGATATGCGTATAGATGCAAATGTGATATACACAGTCTGTAATGTCGCATGCAAATGTTGTATATCTGTCAAATGTATATTTTGACAAAACTCTCATAACTTCACAATTTCACATAGAAAGTATGATGATCGGTCTGGATCATCTCCTGAGCAATTCAAGCTTAGATTTTATCCTTCTAAACCCTAGCACATGAGGATGCTAGGATAACTCACAGCATGCTAACAATCGATCCCACGAACATGAAATGTATCAACAGAGAAACAAAAATGTAAACTAAACTATGATACATGCCCATTCCACTGATCCAGAGAATCAATCGGTGGAATGGTTGGATGAATCCATTCACCTGTAACCAAAAAGAATCAGTACACAGATAGCTTGTAAACCAGATAAATGAAACCAATGCGATCTCTTACTTTCAAATTAGAATTGCATACAGCTCTCAAAGTACCATTGTGTTATAGTACTCTATTCAATCTCCAAAAACACAATACTTCAATGAACTATCAACTGTATCTACTCCCTAAAACCAACTGAGCTAGGGCATAAATAGTAACTCCTCGCAAGTACTACCAACTTGATTCCCAGTGGCTGGGAGCTTCCAAGCGACTGGGAGGAGACAGCTAAGACAACTGGCATAACAAACTTCTAACTACCAGCACATCTTCCTAGATCGATCTAAAACATAAGAATTGGTCCAATGGATCTTATTACATCAAGAAGTCAAACATACTATACATAGACCTATGTTCTATTTTGTAGGGGTGCTTCTACACCATACTCCCCAGAAGAAGAAATCTCAAGTCCACTTGAGATGAGAGTATGTAGATCTACACCATGTGTCTGGATCTGCTCTTCAGTCATCCACACTGCTTCTGAATCAGGTTTTCCCTGCCAAGACACCAAATACTCCAAATAGTTTTTCTTCCATGTCTTCTTGATCACTCTTGTGTCTAAAACCTTCTGCAACTGGGGGGGATCAGACTTTGGAATGTCATCAGCCGCGGTATCCTGTAGGAGTTCCTGTTCTTCATCTAGATTATGCTTGGATGGAGTTAAATCACATATATTGAATATAGGTGATAAACCAAGATCTGGAGGGAGTTGTATCTCATAAGCATTCTGTCCATGCTTTCTCAAAATCTGAAATGGTCCAATCTTCCTCTACATGAGTTTAGTATATTTGCCCTTAGGAAGTCTTTCCTTCTTCAAATGAACCCATACCAAATCTCCAACATCAAACTGTACATCCTTCTTCTTTTTATCAGCATATGCTTTATACTTCAAGGTAGTTTGCTGTAGTTGAGTCTTTACTTGATCATGGACCTCTTTTATAGCTTCTGCAAAAGCTTCACCATCTGCACTAACAGGGTCTGCTGCAGGTAGATCTCTCAATTCCAAAATTCCTCTTGGATGCATACCATACACTATCTGAAAAGGTGATTTCCCTGTACTCCTACTGATAGTATCATTATAGGAAAATTTGGCCTGAGATAGGATATTATCCCACTTTTCTCCATGCTGTTTTGTTAAACATCTAAGCAAATTCCCTAAGGAACAATTGACTACTTCAGTCTGTCCATCCGTTTGAGGATGATATGCGGATGAGAAAGACAAATTTGTGCCTAGTTTCTTCCAAAGGGTTCTCCAGAAATGACCAATAAACTTCACATCCCTATCTGACACTATGCTCAATGGCAATCCATGTATTCTGACAATCTCCTTGAAAAACAAATCTGCAATGTATGAAGCATCAGCAGTGGTTTTGCATGGCAAGAAATGTGCCATTTTGCTGAATCTGTCCACTACAACAAAAATACTATCAAATCCTTTCCTTGTCCTTGGTAAACCCAAGACAAAATCCATACTTATGCTTTCCCATGGTCTGGAAGGAATGGGTAATGGCTGATATAAACCTACATTAGTTGACCTCCCTTTTGCTTTCTGACATATCACACATGCTTCTACACATTTTCTGACATCTAATTGTAACTTAGGCCAAAAATAATGTCTTCTGACAAGATCAAGAGTCTTATCCAAACCAAAATGACCTGCCATAGCTCCACAATGTTTCTCTTTAATGATGTTCAACCTCATAGAACACCTTGGAATACACAACTGTCCACCTTTGAACAGCAATCCATCCTGGATCAGAAATTTAGAGAACTCAACATGATATTTATCTCCAAAAGAAGTACATACTTGATATATCTCTCCAAAATCTTCATCAGCATCATACATGGTCTTCAATGAATCAATTCCAACATTCTCCAACTAAATCTGGTTGACTGTTAGAGCTCTCCTACTCAAGGCATCTGCTACCTTATTCTTGACTCCTTTCTTATGCTTCAATGTAAAAGTAAAAGCTTGCAAAGTTTCTACCCATTTCATGTGTCTGTGGTTCAGCTTTTCCTGGTTGTTTATGAAAATTAGAAACTGATTATCTGTGAATACTATGAATTATTTTGGCATCAAGTAATGCCTCCATTTCTTGAGTGACTGGACTAAAGCATACATTTCCAAATCATATGATGAATACCTCTTTTTAGCATCATTGAGCTTCTCACTGAAAAATGCAATTGGCCTTCCTTCTTGGCTGAGTACTGCTCCAATGGCCATGTGACTAGCATCACATTCTACCTGAAAGATTTTGTTAAAGTCTGGAAGTACAAGGACTAGCTGTTGTGCCACCTTCTTCTTCAATGTTTCAAAAGAATCATCTGCTTCCTTAGTCCAAGCAAATCTACATTTCTGTCCTCCTTTTATAGTATCAAGCATGGGTGCACAAATATGACTAAACCCTCTTATAAACTTTCTGTAGAAGGTTGCTAACCCATGGAAACTTTTGACATCATTCATAGTTCTTGGAGTTGGCCAAGACAATATGGCACTTACCTTCTCCTTATCCATTTGCATCTTTCCTTGTGAAATGACAAAACCCAAATATGTGATCTCCTCTTGCATGAACAAACACTTGTCCAAATTTATCATCAGCTGCTCTTCATGTAACCTCTTGAGAACCAAATCTATATGTCTGAGATGTTCTTCCTTTGTGTTGCTGAAAATCAGAATGTCATCTAGATATACTATGACAAACTTTCCCATAAATTCTCTCAAAACCTCATTCATCAATCTCATAAAAGTACTAGGTGCATTAGACAACCCAAAAGGCATAACTTTCCACTCATACAACCCTTCATTGGTTTTGAATGTTGTTTTCCATTCATCTCCTGGCCTAATCCTGATCTGATGATAACCACTCTTTAAATCTATTTTTGTAAAATACTTAGCACCTCCCAAACAGTCAAGTAAATCCTCTATCCTAGGTATTGGAAACCTATACCTAATTGTGATCTTATTAATAGCTCTGGAATCTATACAAAGCCTCCAAGTGCCTTCTTTCTTTGGTGCTAGTACAGCTGGTACTGCACATGGACTTAAACTTTTACCAATCAGACCTGTGTCTAACAATTCCTCAATTTGTCTTGCTACTTCTGCATTTTGTTCTGGAGTTAGCTTATATGCTACTTTGTTTGGAAGTGTAGATCCTGGGATTAGATCTATGCAATGGCTGATATCCCTTACAGGTGGTAGGGATCTTGGCATTCCATCAGAGATGATACCTTTATATTTATCCAATAGCTCTTGGACAGCTAGGTCTATGAACCTATGCTTCCTCTCTTTCTTGACTTCTTGCTGCTGTTCTTTATTCACTACCAAACATGGAATTAGGGCATATGCAACTGCACCTTCTGCTGCTACTTCTTTCATGAACTATTTTCCTTCCATCAGCATTACCTTCACTTCTTTTCCTTTGGATTTCTCCTCCTTCTTTGTTAATGGTAGTAACTCAGTCACTGTACCATTCTTAGTGATTGTATAGGTGTTTCTAACACCATCATGGCGTGCCTTCAAGTCATACTGCCATGGTCTACCAAATAAAAGATTGCAAGCATCCATCTTGGTAATGTCAAACAACAACCTATCTTTATATGCTCCAATCTAAAATTCTACCCAAGCCTGTTCTTCTACAACTGTTTGCTGACCTTAGGTAAGCCATGAGACCTTATATGGGGATGGGTGAGGCAATCTCCTAAGCTTAAACTTTGTTACCATTTCATTAGATACAAAATTTTCAGTAGAACCAGAATCAATTAAAACTTTACATGCCTTACCTCCTGCTTTGCAAATGGTTCTGAAAAGAGACTTTCTTTGTGGGGGTTCTTTGTCAGGTACCTTCATGGTAGTCATTGTTCTTCTCATCATCAGAGATTCTCCACTTTCTGGATATCCATAATTGTTAGGAGCATTCGCACTTTGAAAAACATTTGAGCTTGTTGCACTTTAACTATCAAATTCTTGGATCAGATTTGTTCTCCTTTCTCCTGTTGAGCTTGTTGCCTTTTTTGGACATCTACTGGCTATATGGCCTTCTTTATTACAGTTATAACATCTGATAGATCCTTTGCCCTGGGATCTTCCTCTGAAAGGTCTTTTGCCTCTGAAGTTTCCTTGCTGGTTGTAACTTTCTCTCTGGTTTTGACTGTTATTTCCCTTGCTATTGTCATGACTGGATTCTCCCTGATATCCATGTCCATGTCCTCTTCCTCTGAAAGGACCTCTTCCACCTCTTTGTTGTTATCCTCTCCCTCTATTGTTCTATTGTTGTCTTCTCTTTAACTTTTCTTCTACTTTCAATGCCAACTGAAAATATTTATGAACTATATCTGGATTATGCAGATTCAAATCTTCCTGAATGTTGAACCTCAATCCATTAAGGTATCTGGCTACCTTTTCTTCCTCACTCTCTTTTACCTTTGTCTTCACACAAAGTTTCATGAAGTCCTCTATATATGAGCTGACATCTAGCTCCTTTTGCTTTAGGTTTTGCTTCCTCTTGTGTAATTGGATACTGTAATCCAATGGAACATAGGCTTCCTTTACTAAATCCATCATCTTCTTCCATGTAGTGACTCTACGCTTTCTTTCTTGTACTCTGTCATCTTGGACAAAATTCCACCATGTCAATGCAGCTTCTTTCATTTTTGATTGGGCTATCTTCACTCTCTGTTGTTCTAGTATCTCCTCTGTCTCAAAGAAATTGGTTAGGAAGTCCATCCACTCCATCACTAAATCAGGTTCCATCTTTCCTGTAAACATTGGTAAATCTAGTTTCACATCCATGGTTCTCCTCTCCATGGCTTTGAGGGCGATCAACAGTGGCCTCTGGTCTGCAGGAACGTCTTCCTCATTCCACCTAGGGATCTCTTCTTCTTCCCTATCTTCTTCTCTACCAGAACCTACTCTATCCCTCAACTTCTCCAACTCATCCTTCAATTCCTGATTCTGAGCCTTCACAGCCTTGCTCTCGGCAATCTACTTCTTTACCAGAACTGCCAACTTAGCATTGGCCATTTTTGGCGGGAACTCTGATGTCCCTTCTTCATCTGACATCTTCCTATCTTAAATCTTCCCCAAAAGATTCAACCTTTGCTCTAATACCACTATGATGCAGAGCCACACAGCAAAAGCTTACAAACAGGGTGAAAAACCCATTAAACCCACCAAATAGCTAATACTATTTCCTATCAGCAACACATCCATTATCGGCCGCCTTCAAAATCCTCATACTGATCACCACTCTCTTACCAATGAATTATCTCCCTTTGACCTACCAGTAGTATCATCATATTCAGCGAACACAATTATCCTCCTGATGGTCACTATTCACCTTACCACCAAACTCTATCTACAACATCATGATGTTTGGCATCCTCTGTACCTTTTATCAGCAGGATATTAAATATCAGATTCCTCCCATATATCTTGATGACGACAGCCTCATGCACCTCTCTTCTGATGCTTACGTCACCTCGATATTCAACCCACTTTTACAACCAACATCAGGGTATAACTTATCGGCTCATATTGACACATCCTGATGATGATACTCAACTTTATGCACACGATGAATATTCCATCGAATATTCCTCCCGTGATCCACTTAGTGTTAATCTCCTATCGCCAAGACATGAACTGATGGTGAACACTTCGCACTGATCACCCTGATATTCTACACCTATGCCAAAACACTTGTCATCGACAGGATAAAACTTTATCGGGTGATATTTGGGAATGTCCTGATGACAATGACATCACATGCACTGTTACTTCCTCCGATGTCTACGTCACCCAGATATAAGACTCATTTACATACTCTGTAGTAGGATATGAATTGTCGGGTTATACTATAACATCCTAATGATGATCCTGAGATCTATGTGATCCTCGGCTACCCGATGTTCAAACAAAAGATGATCCTCCTCCTTTCTTTGGCAAATGTGACTTTGACTCGCCGTTGACCCACTTGATTGTACCTTTGCCTGCGTGCATGCTCCAGCACACAACAACGATATGCAGATGATGGATACACATGAAATGATGATCCTGAAGATGATATATATAGGAAATATATATCCAACTATTTCATCCTGATGCCTTCAAAACAGGCACTCTCCATAAGTTCCAAGACCCAATTCGGATAGCGATATGCGTATAGATGCAAATGTGATATACACAATCTGTAATGTCGCATGCAAATGTTGTATATCCGTCAAATGTATATTTTGACAAAACTCTCATAACTTCACAATTTCACATAGAAAGTATGACAATCGGGCTGGATCATCTCCTGAGCAATTCAAGCTTAGAATTTATCCTTCTAAACCCTAGCACATGAGGATGCTAGGATAACTCACAACATGCTAACAATCGATCCCACGAACATGAAATGCATCAACAGAGAAACAAAAATGTAAACTAAACTATGATACATGCCCATTCCATTGATCCAGAGAATCAACCAGTGGAATGGTTAGATGAATCCATTCACCTGTAACCAAAAAGAATCAGTACATAGATAGCTTGTAAACTAGATAAATGAAACCAATGTAATCTCTTACTTTCAAATTAGAATTGCATACAGATCTCACAGTCCCACTATGTTACAGTACTCTATTCAATCTCAAAAAACACAATACTTCAATGAACTATCAACTGTATCTACTCCCTAAAACCAACTGAGCTAGGGCATAAATAGTAACTCCTCGCGAGTACTACCAACTCGATTCCCAGTGGCTGGGAGCTTCCAAGCGACTGGGAGGAGATAGCTAAGACAACTGGCATAACAAACTTCTAACTACCAGCACATCTTCCTAGATCAATCTAAAACATAAGAATTGGTCCAATGGACCTTATTACATCAAGAAGTCAAACATACTATAAATAGACCTATGTTCTATTTTGTAGGGGTGCTCCTGCACCAGATACCTTTGAGCATTAGGTTGTCTTACCAAAGGTCTTTTAGGTCTATTTCTCCCATTCCTTGATTGAGAATTTATTTTTTTGGATCCAGAGCTTTCACCTTTCTCATACCCAAGACCATGCTTATCATCAGCCTTCTTTTGACTCTCAAGCAACACTTCAAGTTTAGCTAAGCTTATCTTGAACTTCTCCTTGTATTCATTTGCAATTTCTAGTTCATGCTTTAGAATGACAATTTGCATTTCAAGTTCCTCCTCATTATATCTACATTCTTGTAGATCAGATTTTAGGTGACCAATTGTTCTGTCCATTTTGTAGCATTCTTTTATTCTTTCCTTTAGAGTTTGATTCAGGTTTTCTTCAGTCTTCTCCCTTTCCTCAATTTCTTTGGTTGGCCTCATCACCCTAGATTCCATCTCATGTTTTAGAACAAAAACTTCTTTTTTTAGCTTCTCACATTCCTTTGTCTTTTCTTCCAAAGCCTCATTCATGCCATTTTCTTCAGTTGAATTAGCTAGCTACTAAAGTAGCTCATCTCTTTTTTCAATACATTTTTTTACTTTTCCTTTTAACATTTCAATGCAATCATCAGCATCTTTAAGATTCACTTTCAGTTCATTTACTTCTGCTTTGGACTGATCAAGATCTTCTAAAGCCAATTGAATTTGTTCTCTGAGTGAACCCATTGAAACTCCTTCCTAGATCTTCCTCAAGCTTTTAGGCTTCTTCCAAGGAACCTTGCTCTGATACCAATTTTTGAAATAAGAGAAGACAACTGAGAGGGGGGGTGAATCAGTTGTCTCAAAACTTTAACACTTGTAGCAATTTATCATCCTTATCACTTATTAACAAATTAATAATATAACCATGAAAGCATAAATCAATAACACATGAGTAGAAATATAATCAACACACATAACACCAGGATTTTTACGTGGAAACCTGATTAAAGGAAGAACCAAGGTGGGGGTTAACTCACAAGAAATTATACTCTATTAAAAGTATTACAAATTGGGAAGGCACATGCCTTCAGGGTGCACTGCCTAGAGGTACTGCACCAAGAGGCTTACTACCTACAAAATTGATTACAAGAAGATTATAGAATGTTTGAACTGAAGAATAGCATCTACCAATGCAAAATTACAGTTTCGATTAAGCACAGAATATTGATCTTACACACTTCATCCTTACTCTGCCCTATTTTACTCTTCGGCCATAATCTAGGATTAGATCTTTACCTTCACTCTTCTTTTTACCTATTTCATGCTTACTCCATCACTCTATCACAATCACACACCAAAACATTCAAATTCATTGGTTATATATATCCACATCAAGAAATTCAATCAACTGTAGTTAGCTACAAGAAAACATAGAACATTTATTAAGAACACTGCTCTGTCGGCTGAATCCATGCACAAACAACAACATGGACCAAAAACTTGTATTCTCAAATAATCAATCATGTTAGTCAATATCACTAATTATCACAAATTGCTTAACCAATAGCTTTTATTCATCCAGACCAAGATCAAATGCTAGGTCAGCCTATTCTTCTTCTAACTATACTGACTAATTGGAACCTGATACTCAGATGCTTATAACTTTTGAATCCTTTATCACTGAAGGCTACATTCCTAGATTTAGATAGTCCTAACAATCCTTATTACTCCCTCAAATCCATAGCACACTATGCATTACCACTGTAGAGATCCGTACCAAGATACTGTTCCCTATCACATGCTCTATTTCTAACTACCCAGACTTCGAGAAATCTTCACTTTGACTTTCGGTATGAACAAGTTATATAATGCAGATATGTAAGAGAGACTTAGTTTCCATCAATGACAACATTAGTCATGCATAACAGTGTCTCTTGCCAACAAAAATAACTTCCTCCACAAATTTTGGTTGAAGTAGGAAAGTTGACCTATCTTGGCACCTCTCAAGACACCCATTCACTTTTGGACCATGAGGACCACCAATCTAAGTAATGCTCTCCCCATTGAAACCCTAGAAGCAATTGAGGAATAGGGCTCATCATGATTGAGGGCCTTCCAAAATGAAATCTTTGTGCCAATGACTAGCTCTATCACATACCCCATGGCTCAAAGGTCACTGAAAGCCAAACTCTACTCAAGGTGAGGAAAGTGTTGTGCCCCACACACACACCCCATTTTGGCAATGGGTTCCCCTTTCTTCAAATTTTTTCTTAGAGTTTTAGCCTAGCTAGTTGATTCCTAAAGTATTCCAATGGGTGATCAAAATCACAATTTTCACAATTAAAAGCATGAAGGTTACTTAGGCTCTCCAAAATCATTAAGTCAAGTATCAATTTTCATCAAAACCAATTCAGATGTCCCTTTTTATGCTAAAAAAATTGTCTACTAACCTTTACACTAGATTCCTACTTCACTAACCTTAGCACCAAAATCACAAGTTGCTGACTTAGCGTAAAAATCCTCATTCATCTCTGACCTAGTGCTAAATCCTCCTATCCCTAACTTGCGCTAAAATACCACTTTAATGACTTAAGTCAGAGGACACCTAAACTCATGCAAGAGTCAGATCTCCCCTAAATTGGGATCACACAAAACTTACAAGTCATTTTTTGCATATTATACATCAGGCAGTCTAAAGTACCATGGTATTAATGGTAGCCATTAACATGGGATATAAGGATTTTTTAGAACATTGATCTCACATTGATGCACAAGAAAACCATTCAAGAGCTCCGCAATTTCATTGACGATGAGAGCCAAATTTGGAGAGAAGGAGAATTTGATCTTGCACATGTTTGGATGATTTTTCTACCTTTGTCACAGCATTTAGAACCAGGTAGGGCACTTCCCTTTTACTATTCCAAGTTTTGAGATTGGTTTTTCAAATCAAGTATCTATCTTAGATATTGTTTTACATATAAATTGAAGCTTTGGGTCTGTAATTTCATCCATTAAAACAATATTCGAGTTTCAATAAGTGGGGTTCTTACTATGTAAATGACTCAGTTGATCAACAAAACCCTCTATTTTAAGGACCCTAGGGAAGGATAAGTAGAAATACAAAATGGTGAAATCTTTTGTATCCATAATGTATATGCCCACACTTGATAAATCATTCACAAATTCACCAAGCCCCCTTTGAAGATTCAACAGACCTTGTCAACTAGCTCAATCTGTGCTAAAAATTGGACTGACCGATCCATTTGAAATGATGAATATACTTTAGGTAAGTTGTCAGTTGAATAATCCATCACCAAACAAAATTTTTAAACCCTTTATGCTAGAATCGACCTTTGTAGACTTTGCACTGAAAGCATTCTTGACTGACCTAAAAATAACCCAAGGAAGTAAAGTCAATCGGCTACCTATGAAATCCCCGCCAGATCTAAAGACTTAACTCAACGTTAAAATCTAGAGTTGACAACTTTGCGTTAATTTTTCCCTTCTCCAACCTCCTGGTCAGTCGGTTATCTCTCAAATCTTCATTGACTCATGCATTAACCCTAGCACTAAAATAAGCAGTGTTTGACTTATGCTCAAAGCACTCACTACTCACTTTTGTTAGTCATCTCTCAAAGTCGGACTAAGTCTGACACAACCAGAATCTGCGCTAAGTCCTGTATTGGACTGACTCAACTTCCAGCGCTGAATTCCAACCAAACTGACTTCACGATACCACAAAGTCAGTTCGAGCCAAAACCCGTGCTGGTCAAGGAAGCTAAAAAGTTGTCCTGAACTAAGCATTTGACCAACTTATCCTTTTGCGGTAAAAATAGACTTTCCTAATTTAGTGTTGAAAAGTGCCTTCACTGACTTTGGTCGGAAAACCCTAAATCTTGTGTAGGGTCAGATGATCCTAAAATCTATGCCAAGTCAAACAAAGGGAAAACTAGCACTTTAGCATAAAATAGGTCCAAGACCCCTAAAATCCATGTAAACTAACCTCAGATGTGTTTTTCTTGAAATTTTCTAAGGCAAATAGGGTTTTTTGATCAAAGTGAATGTTGTAAAGGTAAAATTAAGATGTTTGTAGGATTTCATTTGATTTCTTAAGTAATTTTGCATTTATTACATGACTAGAAATAGGATTGTCATGATGTTTTAGTTATGTGATGAATTTCATTAAGTAGTGAAATCTGCAATCATATATTTAAGGACTCAAAATATAAAAAAGAAACTTGATGAATTATTTCATAAGGAAGAACTTGACTTAGGATTACCAAACAAGTGGTTTATAGCTAAATCATTAAGACTTAGGGACTAGAAACCTTTAAGATACCTTTAACTTATAGGTCAAGTCATGCTGGTTAAATGTCTACTCAAGCTCAAAACATGAAGTACGAATTCAAGGGCATTCCTCCTGAGACCAAGATAACTTTTGGGTGGCAGAATATAGGATATATAGATCTAGGTTACATAGACCTAGAGGACTTTAGACTTAGGTTGTTTGTACCAAATCCCACACCATTGTCTAGGAAGATAAGGGATAATGGCATTGTAGAGGTAGCTGCCTTTCCCACCTCTGCACAATGTGTAGAAATTATAGCAACATGTGCAGAAAGATATGACCCCTTGACCAGAACCATTCAAACTACAAATGGGGAGGTTTTGGCAGACTTGAGCACACAGTCCTTGGTAGAGATTTTTGGAATATTAGTCTACCCTATGTTGTTCATACTAGATAAGAACAATGCAGAGAATACATACAAGCAAGATGTAGAGAAATGTAAGAAATAGATCAATGATCACTAGATGAAGCAAAAGAGGTTGAACATAATCAAGTTACCCCACACCTTGTACATAAGTGATTTCCATGATGAAATTAGGGACTTGGTGACTTTACTACACAGAATTTATGGACTCCCCTCTGCTTCCACTTTTGAAGAATGGGTGTTTGGACTCGTCGAGGAGATAATACATGGAGACAAGAAACTCCACTAGGATCAAGTCTTAAGTGATAATCTGCATGAAACCTTTGACAATTTTAGAGAGAAGGAGACATTGAGATGGACCTCATATGTAGTCTATGCCGTAGAAAGGAGAAATGAATATCCAGGACTATCTAAGTTGGGAGAAGTTGGAAATGGAGATCAACAATTTAAGGTCTATGAGTGTTATACACTATTGACTCTCTCCCAACCATTAATTCATTACAAAAGGGTGAATGATGCCTTTACCATGCACATCACCAAGACACTCCAAGGTACCACTACATTGAGGATATCTCCCAAATCTATGAATGTTATATGACAATATGGGAGATGGTACCTACAATTTCAGAAGTTTACTTAAGAATTCAAGGCTTTACAGGTACACCATAAAAGTTGCCTTGGTATCCAATAGATAAGATAGTTCTCCTTGAACTAACTAGGCAACTCTTCCCCTACGTAGAGAAGCTAAAAGATTTACACAGGGTTAATTTAAAATTTCTAATTTTATTGGGTAAAGGCCTTTATACTCATATAACCTTGGGGGCAGCAGAGCACTCTGATAAGGAATTACAACTACTAAATCTCCATCTATACATTAGAAGGAAACATTTTGATCCACATGGGGTGATGGAGAGATATGTTAGAAAAAATTTATTTCATCGAGATCACTTAGAAGACTTCTAGGAAGATTTTGTTGATGATTATGATGTAATAGGAAGAAACTACACCTACTTGTCCCTAGAGCAAATAAAGAGATTTCATTGTTGCAAATATGTGCCTAATCGGTGTTGTCATTGATGTCAACATATCCTTGTCATTGGTGTCAACTATATCTTACTCTATTACTTTTTTAGAAGACTTGTATGTTGAGGATATTGAGAAAATTAGCCTTTCTGGAAGGATCAAGTGAGTTATAGAGAAGTGCAGTATAGATAGTGAGTTGTATGCTGAAGAACAGTCTGGTAAACTACTCTGCATTTACTTCTTCTTGAAGATCATTATCTATAGATTGAAAGTAAGTTAGAGGTATGACTAAGGATGTTGTATTTCAGGTTTGAATCCTCTGCATGAAGAACTAAGTGAGTTGTGGTCATCAAAGTGAAACCTCCTTTTTTTGTAAGTTCAGTTGAGACAGGAAGAAAGTATTCTACTTTGTATTCCTCCACAATAAAGTATTTTTCTTTGCAGTTCTAGAGGGAAGTCTGGGATGATGATAAGTGCCTACAATTACCATGGTTCATGGTTTGGTGCTCTGCAAGCTATCTTTCTTTTATGACATCATAAGACAGTGAAGTTAATGTGTTTTGGTGAGAAGATTCCTATGGATAAAGTGGTTAAGGTTTGTGCAGTTGCTCCTAATGATTCTAGCATGCTTGTGGATGTCTCCTAATCATTTTCCTATCTATACTTTGTTCCTCATTAAGAAATTGAGATGGTGTGTGAAGATTGCTCCTAGATAATGTAGCGTCTAACCAGTCTTGGCCAACCTGGTTAATCCCAGTGATTGCAGAGATCTGTGGAAGATTATGAAAATGTGTTGTGGCATGGTAGATTATGTTTGAGTCCTAGCCAAGGCATGGCATGATCCACATTTCATTTGCTTTGCACAATGTTGTAATAGGTCAGGACCTATTTTGTAAATGTTTGTAATACCAACCTTGGAGATTGTTCCGATGGTTGATGATTGTGATGCTAACCTTGATGATCATTCCAAGGTTGATGTAGTGTATAAATACTTGTAGTTGAGTCATGGAAAAGGTGTCCTTGAGTAGAAATGGAAAGATATTAAGAAAGGTCCAAAAGGTAGAGCAGAGAATAGGTAGATGAAAGAAGAGGAAGAGCATAGAAGAGCAAGAGTAGAGAAAGGAATTTATTATACTTCAGTCACAAATATAGAAAGGTGTTGATCATGGTAGTGAGTCTGGGAATAAGTCACCAGTAGGGTTTAACAGCCCTCAGGGTTTAACAACCCTTATTGTAATCTTTCTAGGTTTAGGGTTGAGATAGTGGGCCTGCTAGACCTAGTTGTTCTTCATGGCAGTAAGCTAGTATGTTTAGGCCCGTGGAGTGACCAAGCCTAAACATCATTATTTAAATATTGCAATATATATTGAGAGTTAATCCTCTCCATGGTTTTTCCCCACCTTAGGGTTTTCCATGTAAATCTGGTGTCTCTTGTGTTTGATGTTGTATCTGTGGTTAAGTTTCTGATTTCATGCACTCATTGTTAAATCATAATAATTGTGGATAAGTGATGAATGTTTAATTATAGAAAGTGTTTAATTTTTTGTGACAACTGCTTCACCCCCCCCTCTCAGTTGTTTGACACATATCAACAATTGGTATCAGAGCCAAGTTCCTCTGAAGAAAGGTTAACATCTTGAGGAAGATCCAAAATGTCTTAGAAGAAGGAAGTGTTGCATTTTGATGGAATGAATTATGTTCTCTGGAAGGCTTGGATGAAAACCCATCTTCTTTCTCTTGGTTACAAAGTTTTGAAAGATGCAGAAATAGAATACACCATACCTCCGAATGGTCTGATGACTGAAGATGAAATCAAAGAATATCATATAGATATCAAGGAAAAGGATGCTCTGCTAAGCTCATTAACAGACTCAATATTGACGAAGGTTGTGGATCTTGAAACTGCAAATAAGGTATGGGAAAAGTTGAAATATCTGTATGAAGGAGATGATTCTGTGAAGGAATCCAAGTTACAAAGTTTGAAAGTGAAATATGAAAGATTGAAGATGAATGATGATGAAAACATATCAGCCTTTATGCAAAGAGTTGATGAACTTGTTACAGGGATAAAATCCATAGGTGAAACTCTCAAAGAAAAGGAAGTTGTTATGAAAATTCTTAGATCTCTGCCCAAGTCATACTATCACAAGGTAGTTGTGATTGAATAATTCATGAAAGTAAAAATGGTTAATAGGGATCAGCTTCTTGGTAAGCTTACTGCATTTGAATTGAGGGAGTTAGATGATGCTCTACCAAAAGTTGAGACAAACTTCAAAGCCAATACTCCTGGAAGTACTTCCAGATCAGAAAAGTATAAGATAGAATCTAATGAAGAGTTAGATGGAGATGAAGCCAACTTTGTGGATAGACTGCAAAGAGGATCCGGTCAGTATAAAAGCAAATTACCTTTCAAATGTTTTTCCTCTGGTAAAGTAGGTCATTTTGCTTCTAGATGTCCTAAAAGGATTAAAAGAAATAGAAGAAGATATGAGAACAGTCCTAGGACCCAAAAGAAGTGTTATTATGTTGAAGATTTTGATGATGATGAAGGACTATCAGATAATGGTGAACCAGATAATGCTAGTTCCTCTATTAATGAATGCTTGTTCATTGCTATTAAGGAAGATCCCGTGTCTACTAATTCTTCTAGTTGTGTGAAGGAAGAAAAACCAGTGGAAAGTGCTTTGGTTGCTCAGGTCATTAAGGACAAGGATGAATGGTTTATTGATAGTGGTTGTTCTCACCACATGACTGGTGACAAAAGTAAGTTTGTGAGTTTGGAAAGATATGATGGTGGACTAGTTAGGTTTGGAGATGATAGAACTAGTAAGATTTGTGGGAAAGGATCTATTTCTTTTGATGGAAAGCATAATACTGAAGATGCCTTGTATGTGAAAGGATTAAATCACAATCTCTTGAGTGTGGGTTAGATGTGTGACAAGGGATATGATTTAATCTTCAAGGACAATGGATGCAAGATTAGGGAAAGCTTCAGAATAATCATTGCAACTAGTAAGAAGACCAGAGGTAATATCTATCACTTGAAAGGAACCAAGAACTATTACTTGTTGACTCAGACTAATGAGAGTTGGTTATGACATAGAAGGTTTTGTCACATAAATTTTGATAATATTATGAAGATAAGTACTGTATAGATTATTAGAGATTTGCCTAAGCTTGTGAAGCCTGTTAATCCTATTTGCAATGAGTGTCAATTTGGGAAACAAACAAGTTTCAAAAGCAAGGACCAATCAGTTGGAGAACTACTTGAGCTACTACATACAGATTTGTGTGGACCTACCAGAATAAGAAGTTTGCAAGGAGACGAGTATTTCATGTTGCTCATTGATGATTATTTTAGAATGACTTGGGTCACCTTTTTGAAAGAGAAAATTGAAGTTCTAGATAAGTTCAAGGCTTTTAAGGCAATGGTTGAAAATAAAATGGATTTGAAAATCAAATGCTTGAGGTCTGATAGAGGAGGAGAGTTCACATCAAATGACTTCAATTTCTTTTGTGAAGAACATGGAATAAAGAGACAACTATCTGCGCCCAAGACTCCACAACAAAATAGAGTTGTTGAAAGAAAAAACAAAATAGTTCAAGAAGCTACTAGAACCATGATGAAGGAAGCTCATCTTTTGGAAGCATATTGGAGAGAGGCAATTCAGACCGCAGTATATATCGTAAACAGAGTTCAAGTAAAAGGTAATAGTTCAAAGACTCCTTATAAATTGTGTCATGGTAGCGTTCCTACTATGAAATATTTCAAAGTTGTTTGTACCAAATGTTACATCAAAAGAGAAGAAGATTTAGGCAAGTTTGATGCTAGATGTGATGAAGGAATCTTCCTTGGTTACTCCACCAAGAGTAAGGCCTACTGGTGCTATAATAAGAGGTTGAATAAGATCATTGAAAGTGAAAATGTTAAAGTTGATGAAGATAAGGAAAGGTCTTCAAAATTAAGTGGATATAAGTCAGATGATCCAAATGTTTTCAGAAGTGGTGCAACATGAAGACAACACAAATGAAGAAGAACAAGCTCCGGTAAGTGCTACCAATATGCCAAGATATGTAAGAATCAGTCATTCTAAAAATCAAATCGTAGGAGATAATAGCAAAGGGATCTTAACTAGAAGAAAAGTTGTAGAGGAACAAGTAAATTTCTATTTGATTTCTAAGATTTAACCTAAAACTATGCATGAGGCTTGCAAAGATGAGAATTGGATAAAGGCTATGGAAGAGGAATTAATGTTGATAGAGAAGAATCAGACTTGGGATCTTGTTCCTAAACTAGAAAATAAAAATGTAATTGGTACAAAGTGGGCCTTCAGAAACAAGATGAATAAGAATGGTGAAGTTGTAAGAAACAAAGAAAGGTTGGTATGCAAAGGATATGCTCAAGTTGAAGGAATAGACTTTGAAGAAACTTTTGCTCCAGTGGAAAGGATTGAAGCAGTGAGGATGTTTTTAGCTTTTACAACATACAAAGATTTCAAGGTTTATCAAATGGATGTGAAGTCTACCTTCCTAAATGGAGAGTTGGAAGAGGAAGTCTATATAGAACAACTGAAAGGATTTCAATCATCAGATTAGGATGACATGGTATGTAGATTGAAGAAAGCTTTGTATGGATTAAAACAAGCTCTCAGAGCATGGTATGTATAGTTGGATAGGTACCTGATACAAATAGGGTTCAGTAAAGGTACTACATATAGCAATCTCTACTTCAAGATCAATGATGAACAAACCCTGATTGTTGCAATTTTCATTAATGATATTATTTTTGGAGGCAATGAAGGTATGTGCTTAGTTTTTGCTGGAGGAATGCAAAGTGAATTTGAAATGTCTATGTTTGGAGAGGTGAACTTCTTTTTAGGTCTGCAAATAAGTCAATCAGACAAAGGTATCTTCATTTCTTAGTCTAAATATGTGAAAGGGTTGTGAAATAAATTTGGGATGGAAGACTCTAAACCAGTATGCACACCTATGATAATTGGTTGTAAGTGGAGAAAAGATGATAATTCACCCATGGTAGACCAGAAAAAGTATAGATCTATGATTGGAGGATTACTTTATCTGACTCAAACTAGACCTGACATATTGCGTGCAGTGTGTCTTATGGCAAGATTTCATGTAGAACCCAAGGAATCACATGTGATGGAAGTCAAGAGAATTCAGAGATATTTAAAAGGCACAATGGATTATGGTGTTTGGTACCCTAAGGACTGTGACTTTAATCTTAGTGCATATACTGATGCAGATTGGGCTAGAGATGTGGATGAGAGAAAAAGTACAAGTGGAGGTGCATTCTTGTTGGGAAAAAGATTACTATCTTGGTTGAGAAAGAAACAAGATTCAATATCCCTATCTACTGCAGAAGAATAATACATTGCAACAACATGTAGTTGCACTCAAGTGTTATGGAAGAAGCAGACTTTGAAGGACATCAAAATTGTGTATACAGATCCCATTGCAATATGTTGTGATAACACAAGTGCCATTAACATATCAAAGAATCTAGTGATGCATTCAAGGACAAAGCACATACCCATCAGGTATCATTTTCTGAGAGAAAAGGTAACAGAGAATGAAGTCAAGTTGGAGTATGTTTCTACCAAGGATCAAATTGTAGACATTTTTACCAAGCCTCTGCCTAAGGATACTTTTGAGTATCTTAGAGAAAAGTTAGGGGTTATCACCCCTCCTACTCTAAACTAAGATGCATAGTAGTGCATTAGTCTAGAGGTGCTCAGAGGTCTGGATTGATGCTTTTTAGGGCTACTTCTTAGGGGGAGTAGTCAGAGAATTCAGAAGAGAGATTAGATCAGAGCAGATGAGTGCAAGTATGTGCCCTTTTCCATTGATGTCAAAGGGGGAGAGAAGTCATGTGAAAAACTTAGAGTGCAGATGTGTAAGAGAAAGGGGGAGAATTTTGGAGAAAGAAAGAGTGCAGGTGTGTAAAGAGAAAGGGGGAGAATATTGTATTGATGGCTATTGCAGTTTTTCACATCATATGTTTCCATCAATGACAAAGGGGGAGATTGTTGCAAGTATATGCCTAATCAATGTTGTCATTAATGTCAACATATCCTTGTTGTCATTGGTGTCAATTGTATCTTATTCTATTACTTGTTTAGAAGACTTGTATGTTGAGGATATTGACAAAATTAGCCTTTCTAGAAGGATCAAGTGAATTACAAAGAAGTCTAGTACAAACAATAAGTTGTATGCTGAAGAACAATCCAGTAAACTACTCCGCATTTACTTCTACTTGAAGATCATGGTTTGCAGATTGATAGTAAGTTAGAGGTATGAATAAGACTATTGCATTTCAGGTTTGAAGACTCCACATGAAGATATGAGTGAGTTGTGCTCACCAGAGTGAAACTTGTTTTTTCTATAAGTTCAGTTGCAATAGGAAGAAAGTATTCTACTTTGCATTCCTCTGCAATAAAGTATTTTTCTTTGCAGTTCTAGAGGGAAGTCTGGGATGATGAGAAGTTCCTACAGTTGTAATGGTTCATGGTTTGGTGGTTCGTAAGCTATTTTTCTTTTATAATAGTAGAAGATAGTGAAGTTCATGTGTTTCGATGAGAAGATTACTATGGATAAAGTGGTTAAGGTTCATGCAGTTGCTCCTAATGATTATAGCATTCTTGTGGATGTCTCCTAATCTTGTTCCTATCGAGACTTTGGTTTGTGTTGAGAAATTGAGATGTTGTGTGAAGATTGCTCCCAAACAATGTAGCATGTAACCAGTCTTGGTTGACTTGGTTAATCCCAGTGATTGCAGAGATATCTAGAAGATTGTGAAAGCATGTTGTGGCATGGAAGATCATTTTTGAGTCCTAGCTAAGGCATGGCATGATCCTCATTTCATTTCCTTTGCACAATGTTGTAATAGGTCAGGACCTATTTTATAAATGTTTGTAATACCGACCTTGGAGATTGTTCCAATGGTTAATGATTATGATGCTGACCTTGATGATCATTCCAAGGTTGATGTAGTGTAAAAATACTTGTAGTTGAGTTGTGTAAAAGGTGTCCTTGAGCAGAAATGGAAAGATATTAAGAAAGGTCCAAAAGGTAGAGTAGACAAGAGGTAGAGGAAAGAAGAGGAAGAGCAGAGTAGAGGAAGAGCAAAGCGGGGGATTTATTATACTTTAGTCACAAATATAGAAAGGTGTTGATCGTGGTAGTGAGTCTCACAATAAGATGCCCGTAGGGTTTAACAACCCTTATTGTAATCTTTCTAGGTTTAGGGTTGAGGTAGTGAGCCTACTAGACCTAGTTGTTCTTCATGGCAATAAGCCAGTATGTTTAGGCCCGTGGAGTGACCAAGCCTGAACATCATTATTTCAATATTGCAATATATATTGAGAGTTAATCCTCTCCAAGGTTTTTCCCCACCTTGGGGTTTTCCACGTAAATCTGGTGTCTCTTGTGTTTGATGTTGTATTTGTGGTTAAATTTTTGATTTTATGCACTCATTGTTAAATCATAATAATTGTGGACAAGTGATGAATGCTTAATTGCAGAAAGTGTTTAAGTTTTTGTGACAACTGATTCACCCCCCTCTTAGTTGTCTGATGCATATCAACATTCATATCATTAAAGTACCAGACCAAGAGATAGAGGACATGAATGTAGTTCAAAGAGGCCCATGGGAAGCATTTCTTGGTCATTCTATCCCTCCTCCTAATTGGGCCAATGCAAAAGAAAGGTCACTGGAAGAAACCATGAGGAACCCAATCAAATTAAGTAAAATTTGGGTTAGGAGTCAAATAGCTATATTAACATAAGCGAGGACTGTATTAACATATATAGTAGGGGCTTTAAAAAATGAATCTAGGGATGAAGAGGATCAACCTCTAGAAGAGGTAAATGTAGAAGAATAGAAGGCAACAAAAGATATTGATAGTCAAGAGCATGTGCCTTTAGCATAAAAGGGCAAAGCTAAGAAGGTCATTCCTAAGGCAAGGAAGAAAGACCAACCTCCTACCACCTAGACTAGAACAAGAAAGAGAAATGATATGCCTAGTGGTAAAGGGGAGAGCTCAAAGGTAAAGAAGCCAAAGGCCCCAGCAACAAAAGTCTCGACTACAACCCCTGTCAACACTTCAGCTCCTCCTCAAATGCCTTCATCTCCAACTAATGTTACCATTACTTCATCTCCTCCAAAAGACCCCTCCTGTACTTCCTTTGCTTCAAATACCATAACAATACCTTCTTCAACAACAAAAGATGTGGGCATACCCAGCTCCCCCTCTTCACTCACCTCTTTCACTATCATCCCTCCAGTTTCCTCTTTCCCTTCCATCTCCACTATGTCCTTGCCATCCATCTCATCCATTTCTCCCTCTACCTAGATAATAGTGTCACCCATTTCCACAATCCTGGCACCTTCTTTCCCTCTCCCTTCGCTTAGACCTTCTACACCTATCTCTATCACTTCCCTCTCCTCTCTCTCCCTCCCCTACCACCTTCATTAGGTTTGTCTTCCTTTTCTAATTTATCCCATGTAAACCTACATTCTTTACTTTCCAATTCTTTGTCAGTCATAGGTAATTCTTTGACATGCCCCATCATTTCTTCTTTAGAGTCTATCTGATCAGCTATTCCACAACTACCCATGATAGTCTATCCGATCAGCCATTCCACAACTACCCAGGATTGAGAAAGTTTGTGTAGAATTGGAATCCCAAGAAAAGAAGGCTATCACTGAAACAACCAGTCATTGAGATAGTTGAAGTTTCTGACAGCCCAGTAGATACCAACACAATAGATATAATGTTGGGAACCTCTCAATAATCAATATTTGAAAATCTAAAGAATGTGGAACATTCAGATGATGAAGAGAATGATGAAAATAGGGCTGAATTGGAAATTCTTGATGAGCTGCCCAATAAAAGAGATAGTCACATTGACTCTCCTAAGGATTCCTCCTCCACACACCTAACTAGTTACAATAAAGGTTGCAAAAAAATGAACCATAGGTGGAATTATTAAAACTAGATTTGGATGCACTCCTGGCTAGAGTGGAAAAACCAAAGAAGAAAAAAAAACCCAAAGTTCAATCTAGGATCTACAAAGATACTTCAATGTCTAAAATTGCTGAGGTAGTTGTCCCACCAATAGATATAAGTAAGGATTAGGTGAGTGCTGAAGATTATCTTGTTACAATTGTCAATTTGGGACCTTCTTCCCAGGGATAGAAAATTGATGAATTTAAAGGTACAGTCTCTTCCATCCTCGAACAATTATACAAAGATGAGCTCATGAAGCAAGAATTGAAACAAAAAAATGATCAGATCAGAGAATTCATACAGTTATTGATGAGATCACTAGACTCTGAGGGAGAACCAAAATCAGCTCCATCCCTACTTTCCAAAGATGAATTGTCCAAATTTGATGATATCAAAACAACTCTTGTAGCCACCCAACAATGGTTCGACCAAGTATACAATAATAGTTGTGAAGTCTTAGAATTTTCTGTAATGTTGCACAATGACCTTCGTATACTAAAAAATGATTGGGAAGAATTGAATGATGAATATGAGCCTTATGAGGAGTACTTCTCAAACATGTTCCCCAGGGTCAAATCAATGAAGAAATTTCCTAAAGATATATTGTTGATAGAGAAAATTTTTATAGAGGAGAAGTTGGAAAAGCCTCAGGAATGGTACAAACAGTTGTTGCTAAGAAAAGAGGTTTTTGATAAGGTACACAAATCCTTTAAGGTAGAAAAAGTATATATTGAAGATGATTTTTGAAATCTATGATGCAATCAGGGACAGTCTGGACTTAAGTTTCAGTGATTTGGATACTATTATCATCAAACAGTGCAAGGATAGATTGCATCAAGTCATCCATGGGGATTCCACATTGAATATGGTCAGCAAATTAGATAAGGCCGGTGACATCAGTGCCACTTTTGCAGCATATAAGAAGAAAAGGAGACGAAGAGAGTCAGCATACTTCAAACTTTCAATGGAGTATGACCATTTAAAATTTAGATTCAGTTATGTAAAGGATCCAGAGCCTACCAATATTAATCCTACCTTGTCAGCATGGGTCACCTACAGCAACAAGAAAGTAGAAGAAGACAAAATAGATTTAGAAGAAGATGAATAAAATAATAGAATACTTAAAAATTTAAACTGTAATCCCATTACTTGTGACAAATGCTATATTTAGAAGGTCATGTGACACTTTTTTGTCTTTATTATGATTTAAAAATTGACTTTTCCCTATATACAGCTAAATGGGTACTCAAAATGTCTAGATTCAATGTATTTAAGAATTGTATTTTGTCTTTTTCCTACAAGACAAAGGGAAATCCAGGAATGAAAATAGATGTTGTATCTCATTTAATATGATGTAATCTAGGTCGTCAGTGTCGATTTAATCTCCACCATCCTTTCAAAAACTTAGTATGGCACCTCTGCTATATAAAGGGCCACTGTCTCTATCATTGTAACATAGCCTTGATGCCGAATTGTTGACACTCTGCCATTTGAGATCAATACAAAGCAAGTTTCTACAACATTTCTGAGAATTTCTTTATTTGTGTAATCTATTTGGTTTCATGGTTTGCTTCGTGATATGTAATTAGTTAATTCTACTTTGTAATGTTATAAGTTTGTTGAAGGTATTTGATGAATGTTCTTAGTTCATACTTTTAGTTGCTTGCTAACTGTGAGTAACTGTGTAAAGTTAGCCTGGACTAATCCCTTTATACTGAGTTCAATTGTATTGCATTAGTTAGGTTATGATGTTAACTGGGTACCTAATGAATGCATGCAATCTACAAATCTTAAGAATCCATAGAAGATAACATCATTTTATGTAATACTGTAGCAATCAGTTAGTTTGGTCATTCAGGAAGTGGTTTAAAATTTAGAACATTTGTCTACCATTAGTAAACTATGCATTTTGAATGTCACTTAGGACCTCTTTGAACCCTATTCCCTTTTGCATTTTTTTTCTTATTAATGAGTTGTTAGTATTAGGTATCAGTAGCATTTACATTGTCATATCAGCTAAGATAATATAAGGGTTTGCATGTATTACTACCCTAAACTATCAAATCTATTACATTGCATGTAAGACCCCTTGTAGGGACAACTAGAAGATCCAACTGAGAAATTCCATGCAAGATAAGACCTAGATGTATTATCCTTGGAGTAGTCTTACTTGGAGTAAGATACTTTTCAAGAGAGGTGTGATACCGGCAATCATACCTGCATTGTTGTGTGTTAAAAATACCATCAACATAATTAGCACTAGAAGGAGGGCCACCAAGTTAAAATTCCCTCCATAAAATTAGTAAGTCTTGGGACTAGATAAAACACACCAGGTCCAGCTTAGCTGGAGAGGAGTTGCTGTCTCTAACTGAGTTTAGAAGAACCTGAAGAAATCAAGGAATACCTAGAACTCCATTAGCTTGATCTATTCCAAGAAACCTAGCTACAACTCTAATCAATCCTCCAAGCATGGCTTTCTTCACTACTAATAACCAATCCCCATTCAAATTCTGTGCTTACCATGATATGCCCAAAAACCCTAACAAGTTTTTCTCTAAGTTTCACACCAATGATCCAGATAGAACTGCTGATGAGCATATTAAAATCTTTGAAGGCAATATGTTTATGCTTTAGGTACAACATGAGGATGTGGTTTGCAAGTTGTTTCCCTACTCACTACAAGATGAATCCTACTACTAGTTTACCAACCTCCCTGCAACATCCATAAATTCATGGCTGAATTTGAAGAATGAATTTCCTGATCGCTTTAGGATACCCACTAACCCAAGAGACCTTTATAGATCCTTTGTGGAAATTTGCAGAGTTGACTGTGAGTTAATAAGTTCATTCAACAATCGATTCTAGAAATCCTTCAGTTGTTTGCAATCCCCTTACACCCTAGGATATGCTACAGCATTGTCCATTTACTATGCAGCCTTGGATAGACTTACTTCCATGTTCATAAGAAGAACTAACCTTGCTCCTACTTCCCTAGCTCAGGCATATGCTGAAGCAATCACAGTGAGTACAGAGTTAGGACAAATAGCCACAAGTCCACTAAACCACACAGGTCCTATAGCTATGCCAAATTAGATACCTATGATCAATCAGGATCTTGTTAATCATACTCCTGTGTTGAATCCTATTGCAGCCCCCACTACAACGCAAGCCCTAGTTGTCTACTCTGGAGCTCCTATGGCATAATTACCTCCAACCCAAATGCCTTTTCTCCAATAGGCTGAAGCCACCAAAGTCAAAGATGACAGAGACGACATTAGTGAGTTAGTAGAACAAATGGAAAATCTTACTGTTGAAGTTACTCATCTGAGAAATTAGAATGCCTATCTGCAGCAAAGAAATCAAGACCAGAATCAATATTAGAATTAGAATTTTTAGTGGCTAAATCGCACTTGGAATACTAGACCTAATAATGATGGAGTCCCATCACTGTTAGAGAATCAAAATACTGAAAGTTGTGCACCTAGTAGAGTGATGTTGGCTGAGGCAGCATTGTCCTCATGGTGAAGACTTCACAATACAAATGCTCATTCTAAGTTCGACTATCTATAGTTCCAAATAGCATCCAACATTTTTTAGATGGAGATCCAGAATGTGGAGGCATAAGAAAATCCTCTGACAGGGTATGAACTCGTTCCATCTCAAAGGTATGACACTACCCTTGTACAAGTGATAGTTATACATTTCCTTTCCAAGATGACAACCAACCTGAGGAGTGTGAGGAAGTACATGCTTATTAGTGGTATAATAAAACTCCCTATAACCTAAGAAGCAGTAAGCTGAAAGGTCCATTTACCACCTCTATGCCTCTAAACAACTACTAGATTCCACCCGACCCAAAGGCCTCAAATAATACTGAGCCTCCTAAGGTAACACCCAAGCCAACACGTCAAGGAGCCATAGCTGGAAGTTCTCAGAGGACTGAAATAGCCTAGTTAGGTTAGTATGTTGCAGATGAACTCAAGAAAATGAAGGTTAGCCTATCAATCTTTGACCTATTGAAAGTTCCTGAAGTTAGGACCGCCTTTTGCCAAGATATGGGAGTATGCATCAGAATAGATCCTTCCTAAAGAGAAGTTCCACCAAAAGACGATATGAACAAGAGGAAATATAAATTCCATGTAGTAGATGCTAAGTAGAAGGTTACTTTATACAAGGATAAAAGAGAAACTCCACCTTTCATCTTGACTCTTAGGATATTTGGGAAAAATCTCCATAACTGTTTGGTAGACTCAGGGGCCTCTACCAATGTGATGCCTCTATTAGTATGCAAAGTATTAGGTCTCACTCTAGCCAAATCCTCTAGGAAATTCATGCAGTTAGACAAAACTGAAGTAAATTTGATGGGTGAATTAAACACAATACACATGCAATTAGCTTCCAATCCTAGGGTACAACAATATATAGACCTTCAAGTAGTTGATATACCCAATCAATATAGCATGCTTTTAAGCAGAGATTGGTCTAGGACTCTAAATGGCTATATGGTAACAAACTTTCCTCACATGTGGCTGCCATGGAAGGGACTACCAAATTAGATCTGCATCGAAAGAAAACCAAAAATGAAGCATATGATCATAGAATACAATCAGACTGAGGAAAATTTGTTTTAAGAAGTAGACTTAGGAGTTTATCTCCATCAAGTTAACCAGGTAGAAGAAATACTTATGCTAAATTGTAGTAGATTCCCTAATCCTTTGCTTACAAAATGCCAAGAAAGTATAGAGGCATATGTGCAGTCAGACCAAGAGTCCTCTTCTGATGATGAAGAACTAGGAATATTTGATAGAATTAGAAATTTTGTGGCAAAATTCATGAATGATCAGTTAGCTATCAGAAGGAAGATACAAATGGATGAATTGCTACTACCAAATTGGTTTCACCTTCATGATGCATCCCATTCTACGTTCATATGCTCACTCTATCAAGAGGCAATTAAACAAGTACAAAGGCATTTATAGATTTCAGCAGTCATAAAGGAAAATCAGGCTACTACAAATACAGTCGGTTAGGAAATTCAGTTAGATTAAAAACACCAAATAGCACAAATAGATAGGGGTAATGATTGCTGCATCTAGGCATTAAGGTTCAATGGATCTAGGTGCAAACAAGGATCTTGCACTAGTTCTGAATTGATCACTCCCATAGGAAACTCATAGCTAGTAGCATACCGATTACAATTTCTGTGTACAAATAATGTAACAGAGTATGAATCCTTGGTGCATGGACTGCTAATGACACTTTAGAAAAAGGTTAAGGTTATTTAGGTATTTGACAACTCTGATTTAGTCATCAAGCAAGTGAGATGACAATACTCTTGCAATGATAAGAGGTTGAATAGATATCAAAATCGTATGTGGGATTTGATTGAGTGATTCTATGGATTTAATATCCAACTGATCCCATGACGATAGAATCATGTTACTAATGCTTTGGCTCAAGCAGCTTGTTCTCTGGAACCACTGTTCATGGCAAGCCTAAAGAAGTTCACTGTAGAGTTTGTCTCAACTCCCTCAGTACATGATAATATCAAGAATTTCTAGATTTTCGAGGATGACAAGCATAGAGTCAATTTCCTCACTTCGTCAGATGTTTTTGCTACTTAGATAATAGATGAAGAAGAACTGGGGCCCACTGAAATGGATTTAAAGGGGTCCTTAACCTAAAAACAAACACTATTCCCTAGGGAATGGTAGAGTTAGAGTAGTTGTTCGATTTAGATAAGATCAGAATCTAGAAGAAATAAGGAGAATCCCTTGGTGCATAATGTGAACCTTACAATCTAGGAACTCTTGAGGATGTTAAGAATATTTTTATTGGAAAAGCCAGCACTGCTAAAGAGAGTGCAGGTATTATTCATGCATTAAGGGATTATCATGAAGTCATAGCTTGGAATTACAAAGATCTCGAGACATATGACACCTCCATCATAACTCATATGATACCTCTCAAGCCGGGAGCAAAGCTATTCAGGTAGAGGCAACGACTAGTTAGTGCTCTATTAGAACCATTAATTTTAAAGGAAGTACAAAAATAATTGTCTACCAGAATTATATTTCCCTATTAGACATTCAGCTTGGGTGGCAAATTTTGTACTAGTGCACAAGAAAAATGGAGAAATCAGGCTCTGTGTCGACTTTAAAAATTTGAATGAGGCCTTGAAGAAGGATATTTACCCACTACCATCATTGGAGAAGTGCTGCAAATAGTTAACGGTTTACAAATGATGTCTTTTCTAGATGGTTATTCAAGTTACAACTAGGTGATGGTGGAATATGAATATAGATTGAAGACACCCTTCACATGTAAGTGGGTAATCTATGCATACTGTAGGATGCCCTTTGGGTTAATCGACATGGAAGCTATATTCCAGAGCATGATGCACATAGCTTTCAAAGGATTGGTCAGGAAATGCATCATCATATATATGGACGATCTCACCATATTTTCAAAAAAAAAGGAGGATCATGTGGCAGACCTAAGGAAAATCCTATAGCAATGTAAAGATTATGGGATCTCGCTTAATCCTAAGAAGTGTATCTTTGGAGTAGCTAAAGGAAAGTTGCTAGGACATATAATTTCTAAGCAAGGTATATCGATTGACCTTGACCGAGTCCAAGCAATTCTCAAGATACATCCCCCAGCCAGTAAGAAAGAACTAAAGTTATATTTTGGTAAGATTAATTTTGTTCATAAGTTCATTACTGGGTTCACTGAGATTGTCCACCCACTAAGTGCTATATTGAAACAAGATGCCAAGGTAGAATGGACCCCAAAAGCTAAGACTACATTTGCAAAAATCAAGAAGGCAATAGCTAATGTCCATGTATTGGTAAGTCTCAATTATATGATGCCATTTTGAATTTACTCCTTCACCTTAGAACATACTTGCATAGCGATGTTGACACAAAAGAGAGTCGTTGATGATGAAAGACCAATTTCTTTTATGAGCACCCCATTAAAAGATGCAGAAATGAGATATCCAAATTTGGAGAAGCAAGCATATGCTTTAGCCAAGGTAGTAAAAAAGTTTCGTCACTACATCTTGAGAATCCAAGTGATTGCAATTATACTAGATGCAATAGTCAAAGCATTGTTAATGTAGAGTGAACTGGGTGAACAACGAGGAAAATGGGTCACTATCCTACAAGAGTTTGATATAGAAATGTAGCCCATGAAATTGGTGAGGGGTCACGCACTAATGAATATAATGTCTGAAAATGGTCCAGGCCTTGTTTCTCAACAATATATGTTAGAAGACATTTCCCAAGACGAGTGGTAAGACATTGTGTTCTATCTCCTCAATTGGCATTGCCTACCTCAACTAAATTCATTCCAAAGGAGAGCACTTAGATTAAAAAGTAACAACTTTATGATTAAGGGATCAGTGTTGTATAAGTAGAACCACGAAGGGATCTACCTAAGGTGCCTTGATAAAACAGAGGTAGCACAAGTTCTGACAAGTTTCCATGAGAAGTTCAGAATAGGGCATGGTTCAGCTCTGTCAACTTCCAATCAGATTCTTCAGGTAGTGTATTACTGGCCTACTTTTTTCAAAGATACACATTCACATGTGAGGACCTACCACACATGTTAGATAGCTGCAACAAGAAAATGAAATACTGCTATGCCTCTGCAACCAGTTCTAGAGGTATGACCATTCGTACAGTGGGGGCTCGACTTCATTCGTATGATCAACCCACCTTTCTCTGTAGGTCACAGGTATATTCTGACTACTACTGACTATTGTACCATATGGTTTGAGGCTATAGCATGCAAACAATGTACCACAGAGGTAGTAATTGAATTTGTTGAAAAAAAACATATCATTACTAGGTTTGGTTGTCCCTTTTCTTTGGTTTGCAATAATGGCCCTACATTTTTTTCATTGTGTTTTTCTAATTGGGCATTTGACTGTGGGATCGTTTTAAAAATTTCATTTAATTATTACCCTCAAGGAAATGGAGTGGCTAAATAAAGAAACAAAAACTTGCTTGAGGTCATTAGAATTGCTTGAAAAAAATCCCAGAGATTGGCATACTCAGCTTAGATTCACTTTATGGGCTGATAGGGTCAGACAGAAGGTTGTATTTGGAACATCAACTTATCATTTAGTTTATGGTACTGGGCCTATCTTTCCCATCCATCTGAGGATTCCTATGCTACAATTCATGCAAGATTGCCTCAAACCAAATGATCACATGTCATCCTACTTAGCTCAATTACTTTACCTCGAAGAAAAATGTGACACTTGTAACTTTGGAAAATGTCCCCTTGGGGGTTTTTCACTCTTAAGGTTTAGCTCTTGGGTCTTTAATCTACATTGAGGACATCTTGTATCATATTTTGACATCTTGATGAAATGAACCCTGGGTTTCATGACAAATGGGACCTAGGGGGACCCCTTGAACCTAACCCTAACCAAACTAGGGAGGGAGGACTTGGACACCCGTGCCCTAGTCCTACCCTATTTCAGGTTAGACCCAAAATTTAAGTGTCAGTTTGTGGCTGTTATTTAGGTCCTATGCGAACATGGTAAGTTTGAACTCCAAAATTCTTGGCGGGAGTGTTTGTAGTTGCATATAAAAGCATGTTTAGGCATTCATTTGTAAAATAGATGGATATTAGATACAATTGTGATTCTCAAGCTTTTGTGAAGGTGATTCAAGGCATTCATTGTGTGTTAGAGGAGTACTTGTGTTGTTTATGTGTTTGTATTTGTAGATTTGAGCATCCATCTCCTCATGGCATGAAGAGTTTCTTCCTTCCATGAGATATTCCCTACAAGGTGACATCATTTGTGTGTTTGAGCATTTATCATTTGGTTTTTTCATCTACCTCCAAAGGGCACACACTCTCTATCTCACAACAGTGTTTGAAAGACATGAATGTCTCTCTGGGGCTTGTTTGAGGCAATCCTCTAAACACCACAACCCCCTCCCAAAGTTTTTGTGATTGCAGGTTATAGATTAAAGATACAGGAAAAGTAGAGTTGTAGGAGGATGTTATAGAGTGTCAGATTCACAAGTTAGGGTTAAAAATAGTAC
This sequence comes from Cunninghamia lanceolata, assembly GCA_027924645.1. Classification (NCBI taxonomy): domain Eukaryota; kingdom Viridiplantae; phylum Streptophyta; class Pinopsida; order Cupressales; family Cupressaceae; genus Cunninghamia; species Cunninghamia lanceolata. The sequence goes on from BSBN01001057.1 coordinate 1,204,911, forward strand.
CCTAGACATGGGTGCCCACTACGTACGAAGAAATCTCTGATATAGCAGTAACAGGTTATAGATCAAGTTTCTAGATCCTGACAAAAACTTGGGCATTGGACTTGGGTGCCCACTCCTTAGCCCCCAATTGTTCTTCTTCCCAAACTTCAAAAATAGGTGCACACTTATCTTTCATTTTGCATCTCCCTATAGTAGCATTTTGAGTAATTTATCCGTTTGCTTCCGTAATTGCATAATTAGGGTTTTGATGTATAATTAAGCATAATTGAGTATAATTGACAATCAAACCATACAAATCCAAGCTTCCCTACATTCCTAAGGGACCAAGGGTCTGATAGTGCATTGCCACTCGACCCAAAGTCCTTGAATGTACAAGGGTAAAAGGGAGATATACACAAAACTAAAAAAAAACAATTATCCAAATTTTACCCATTACATCTTGGTGAACCTGTGTTGTTGGACTTGTTTACACCTTGCTAAGTTTTTTTAATTCAAATTTTCATTTATTTCATTCATTCATATTATCATTCATCTTATTATATTGGAAAACTTACAAAAAAATTGAAAATTTTGAAAACAACTGCATTCTAGGGTTTCTATTTTGCATTAATTAATTTGAATTTCATTAAATTTATGATTTTTGCATTAGATCTAAGATAAATTGTAGAAAATTATGAAAAATCAATAGCTTTCATTGCATTTTCATCATAAAATTGCTAGGGTTTTGTTGGAAATTTTAAATTTTTCATATAACCTAGTAATTCCAAGAACTAGGGTTTGTAGGTAAAATCTTGTTTCAAATTTTCCTACTAATCTTAGAGTCTCATTCAAATTGGCATTTAGATGTATTATTGCATGTTAGTGTAAGTTTGCATTTAGATTTCAAAAATTTGCATTTTTACATAAAACAAATTCAACAAAAAATACTAGCATTTTCATTAATTTTTCCTTAGATTAGCACTTTCATTTTGCATGGTAGGATTTGAAAATCATTTTCAGATTTGAGTGTCATAAATTTTTATCCCAAATCAGACTGCAAGACATTCATATAGCATTTTGTACTAAGATCTCAAACCTAGGGCTCAAAAAACGTTGATTTTCACTAGATTTGGCCTTATCGACTCTCTAGATTTACACCATAGGCGTGTTGTGAAGAATATTTTGGCACTAATTGATTGTAATCATGGTTAATATCTTCTTCACCTCCTAAAAATCTTCACAACACCTCTTTATTGGGCTCTTGTATTGAAAATTTGGTGAAAATTTGCACATTTTGTCTATATTTTCCCTAGGGTTTGACCTAGTTTGCACTCCAAGTGTGTTGTAAAAGATTTTATGATTGTAGGTGACTGATATCATTTCTACTATTTTTTTCACATCCTAAAATTCTTTAGAACACCCCTTTTGCTATGTCTTGGAGTTGAAAATTTGTGAAAAATTACATATTTTTGCTATTATTTCACTAGGGTTTGATCTTGAATAGCACTATAAGCGTGTTGTGATAGATTTTTTGGCATTAGGTGGCTATTATTACTGATATAATTTTATTTCCATCATCATTTTCCTCACAAAACCCTTTGTCATGCTCTTTTGCATTGAGATTTGGTGAAAAAATTGCATATTCACTAAATTTGGACTAGTCATCATCTTAGATTTGCATCAAGAGTGTGTTGTGGCAGATATTATTGTTGTATTGGACTAATACTAGACATGTTATTTTCTTCCCCTGATAAATATCCTTACAACACCTTTTCTTTCATATAGTTGCATTGAAAAAGTACAAGAAAATCAAGCATTTTAGGTCATTTTTTGCACTTGTCGTTTGCATAGTTTTGGAAAACTTCTAAAATCTAATTTTGCATTGATTTGAGCATATACACATGGCCTCTAATCATAACAACACCAATAGATTCCTATTGCAAGTATGGGCATAACCAGTGTTGTCATTGATGTCAACATACTCCTATTGCATTGATGAAAAGGATTGGATGAGCTGAGTGCTGAGGATATTGAAAAAATTAATCCTAATCAGGAATAGAGAAGAACAGTGAAGAGAGTAAGGGAAAAGTCCAATATAAGATGTGAATCAGAGGATGCAGATTAAAGGGTTTGTAGATATGTGTCTTAAGGTGATCCAGTAAAGATTTCAGAGGTCCGTATGAAGATCTAAAGAAGTTGTGGCAGTTCAAGTAAAACTGGTTCCGATAGGTGTTTAGGGGTGATAGAGTGACACAAATAGGTCCGGTGAGATCTAGAAATGTATTTTCCTATTCTGTGAATTTAAGGGAGTGTTGAGGAAGTCTTTATGAAGTGTCAAATTGATTGGTTCATGGTTTGAAGGTCTGCAAGCATCTATTCCTTTGTGACAGTAGTAACAAACTGTGTTCTTGAGGTTTCAGATGGAGAAGAGGACTTTAGTAAGCAGATGAAGTGCAAATGTTCTCAATGATTCAGGAAAGCTTGTGGAGGTCTTTGGATCATGTTCAGTTTATGTTGGTGGTCTGCATTGGAGTTGGAGCTCGCAATTGAAGAAGAATCTCTGGATGTTGGTGTTCTTCCTAAGACTGGCCGACTGGATGAGTTACACATCTTGCGAATGTTCTTGTAGATGTTTGCTGACTTAAATGATCACTCCTATGTCAATGCCTTGTATAAATAAGGAGTTGCAAAGTCATTTCAAAGGGTGTCTTGTGGAGATGTGAGTGTGGTAGCAAGGAGGAGAGTGAAAGGTAGAACAAAAGTATTGGGCTTAAATGGAACTGAATCAAGCATGGTGAAGATGCTATTCTCTAGTTCATGTATGTGATATTTATTACTTTGTAGACAGTGTGTCTCTTGTAGGCAGTGAGCCTCTTGTGAGCAGTGTACTCAAGCAGTGAGCCCTAATTGGCATGTGCCATTTTGTTCTTTCTATTCTTTTAATAGAGAATACAATCTTGGGTTAATCACCCCGTGGTTTTTCCCTTAACCAGGTTTTCCACGTCAAAATCTTGGTTTCTTATGTGTTGATATGTTTTTGCTCTTGATTTAATGCATTATGTTTCCATGATTGATTTATTGATATGATGTGAAATCATTAAGAGGATTTAAGTGTGTAATTGGAAAGAAAGTTTTAGACAACTGATTCACCCCCCCTCTCAGTTGTCTGCCCTAAGACTAAGAATTGGTATCAGAGCCAAGTTCCTCTAAAAGGAGCTTAACTGCTTGAGGAGATTCAGGATGTCATCCTATAAGAAGGATAGTCCAAAATTTGATGGAACCAATTTTAATCTCTGGAAAAGTCGCATGAAATGTCACTTGCAATGTATGGGAATGCAGTACTGGAACATGGCTTCAATAAAGTATACTCCTCAGTGTGGTCCGAAATCCCCAAATGAAATCACAGATGCTAAAAACAATCTGCAGACTATAGAAGCTCTTCTAAGAACACTATCTAATTTAGAGCTCTCAAATGTTGTTGACCTACCAACTGCTTTTGAGATTTGGTAAAAACTGGAACTTCTGCATGAAGGAGACAAGTATGTTAAGTGTGCAAGGTTACAAAGTCTGAAAGGGAAATTTGAAAATCTGAAGATGAGAGATGATGAAAATATTACTACTTTTATGCCAAGAGTAAATGAGATTGTTTGTGGAATTAGAAATGTTGGTGGAGTCTTGGATGAAGATGAGATTGTTGGTAAAATTCTCAGATCCCTCCCTACTTCTTACAAAATCAAGGCTGCTGCCATTGAAGAATTCAGAGCACATACAACTATTACAAGAGATCAAATGGCTGGCAAATTGGTTGCATTTGAAATGATCGAGTTTGGAGATGCCCCCCCAAGACTGAATTAGCATTCAAAGCTAGTGTCTCTATAAAAGGTAAACAAAGGTCTGATTCGGGAGAGAACTCTTCAAGGAAACAATCACGGTATGAAAAAGCAAGAAAAGACCTGGAAGAAGAAGAAGCTGAAACTGCTCAACTTGAAGCCCTTATTGCAAAAATACTACCAAGAGGATCTAGTAATTATGATGGAAAATTGCCTTTTAAGTGTTTTAACTACAATAAGATTGGTCATTTTGCCTCAAAGTGTCTGGAAAGATTTTCAAGGCCAAATCCTAACAGATCAAGGTTCTAAAAGAACTGTTACTATGTTCATGAGGAAGATGATAATGAAGGAGTAGCAGATGATGAATCAGAGATAGGAAACAAATTTGGAAGTGATTGGGTGTTTATTGCCATCAAGGAAGAAGAACCTTTGTCCTTTGAATCTGTCAATCATAAAGTTGTAGAAAGAGCTCTGGCTGCCCAAGTTGAAGAAAAGGATGATTGGGTCATTGACAGTGGATGCTCTCACCATATGATAGGTGGCAAAAATAAGTTCATAGATTTGGAAAGGTATGAAGGAGGAGTGGTAAAGTTTGGTGATAACTCTGTTGGTAAAATTAGAGGAAGAGGAACTATTTCTTTTGATGGAAGGAACAAAACTGGTAATGTACTGTATGTTGAAGGATTGAAGCACAATCTTGTCTGCGTTGGATAGTTGGTAGACAAAGGCTATGATCTCTAATTCAAGAATGAAAAATGCAAGATCTTTGAAAGTTCCAGAACATAGATTGCATCCAGTACTCAGACAGAAGGTAATATCTTCCATCTAGTTGGTACTGGTAAAATTTGCTTATTTGTTCAAGTTGATCAGAGTTGATTATGGCATAGGAGAATGTGTCATGTAAATTTTTATAATATCATCAAGATAAGAAACACTCAGGCTGTAAGAGATCTTCCGAAATTGGTGAAACCTACAAATAGTTTGTGCAAAGAATATCAGTTGGGAAAATAAAGCAGAGTCTTATTTAAAAGCAAAGAACAATCTTCTACCAAAATATTGGACTTGGTTCATACTGATCTATGTGGTCCAGCAAGAGTCAGGAGTGTGCAAGGTGATAGATACTTCATGTTACTAACTGATGACTACTCCAGGATGATGTGGGTAACTTTTCTAAAAGAGAAATCAGAAGCTCTTGAGAAATTCAAAATATTCAAGGCTATGGTAGAGAATGAAAACAGATTAAAACTAAAATGTCTGAGGTCTGATAGAGGTGGAGAATTCACATCTAGTGAGTTCATAGAATTCTATGAGAAACATGGAATAAAGATACAGTTGTCTACTCCTAGGACTCCACAGCAGAATAGAGTAGTTGAAAGAAAGAACCAAACCATCCAGGAAGCATCTAGGACAATGATGATGGAAGAAAATGTTCCTCAGATCTATTGGAGAGAAGCTGTCAGCACTGCAGTCTATACTCTCAATTGAGTTCAAATCAGAAGCAATACCAGTAAGACTCCTTATGAACTTTGGTTTGGTATCACTCCTACTGTGAGGTATTTTAGAGTCTTTGGTAGCAAATGTTACATCAAAAGAGATGAAGATCTAGGAAAGTTTGATGCTAGAAGTGATGAAGGAATATTCTTGGGTTACTCCACTCAAAGCAAAGCATATTGGTGTTATAACAAGAGACTGAGAAAGATGATAGAAAGTACAAATGTGAAGGTTGATGAAGGAATTCAAAAACCCTCAAGATTTTATGTATATGATGAAGATGATCAGAATGGTGTTCTGACTCAAGGAGCCCAAGCCTCTTTTGAGACTCAGATCCAGATCGATCTGGCAAATCGGGAAGAAGAGATAAGTTTGAATGATCCTGATCAAGAAGTAGAAGTGCAAGAAACTCCCAAAGTACCTAGGTATGTAAGACTGAACCACTCTGAAGATCGGATCATAGGTGATAAAAGAAAATGTGTACAAACAAGAAGGACAATTGCTCAAAATTCAGATGAGTATTGTTTAATTTCAAAGATTGAACCTAAGATAGTGAATGAAGCTTGCAATGATGAAAACTGGACTAAAGCAATGGAGGAAGAGCTGATGCAAATTGAGAAAAATCACACTTGGGATCTTGTTCCCAAACCTAGAAACAAAAATGTGATTGGAACAAAATGGGTCTTTCAGAACAAATTGAATGAAGTTGGTGAAGTAATCAGAAATAAAGCTAGATTGGTCTGCAAGGGTTACTCTCAAATAGAAGGAGTTGATTTTGAAGAAACTTTTGCTCCGGTGGCAAGAATTGAAGTAGTCAGATTATTTCTTGCTTTTGCTGCTTTCAAGGATTTCAAGGTATATCAGATGGATGTCAAATCTGCCTTCCTGAATGGTGACTTAGAAGAAGTATATATTGAACAACTAGATGGATTTCAATTATTTGATCATGGTGATATGGTCTGCAAGTTGAAGAAAAAAATGTATGGACTGAAGCAAACCCCAAGAGCCTAGTATGAAAGATTGGATAAGCATCTTTTGAAGATTGGTTTTAACAAAGGTACTGCTGATAGTAATTTGTATTTCAAAATTGATCATGAAAACATCTTGATTGTTGAAGTGTTTGTTGATGATATCATTTTTGGAGGAAGAGATAGTATGTGTAAAACTTTTGCAAATCAAATGAAAAGTGAGTTTGAGATGTCCATGCTTGGTGAAATGAATTTCTTCTTGGGTCTGCAAATCAATCAAACAAAGAAAGGAATCTTCATTTCTCAGACCAAATATGTGAAAGAATTGTTGAAGAAATTTGGGATGGAAGATTCAAATCCAATGAATATCCCCATGGCAAGTGGATGTAAATTGAGCAAATATGATGACTCTCCTAAGGCTGATTAGACAAAGTACAGGTCAATGATTGGAGGATTGTTGTATCTCACCCAAACTAGACCTGACATTATGCAGGCTATTTGTCTTGTTGCTAGATTTCAAGCTGATCCTAGAGAATCTCATGTCATGGCAATCAAGAGGATTTTTAGATATCTAAAAGGGACAGTTGAGTATGGATTGTGGTATCCCAGAGATCATGATTTCTCTCTTCATGCATATATAGATGCGGATTGGGTAGGAGATGTGGATGACCGAAAGAGTACCAATGGTGGAGCATTCTTCTTGGGGAAGAGATTGGTTTCTTGGCTAAGCAAGAAACAAGAGGCAATATCTCTGTCCACAACTGAAGCAAAATATATTACAGCAGTAGGTAGTTGCACTCAGGTTTTGTGGATGAAGCAAATGCTAAGAGACATAACAGTGGAGTATGAGGAGCCTATCACAATCTTCTGTGATAACTCAAGTGCAATAAATATATCTAAGAATCCAGTGTTGCATTCAAAGGCTAAACATATATCCATTAAGTTTCACTTTTTGAGAGACCAAGTGAACAAGAATGAAGTCAAATTGGAGTTTGTATCTTCCAAGGATTAGATTGCAGACATCTTTACTAAACCTCTACCTAAGGACTCCTTTGAGTATCTCAGGGAGAAGTTAGGGGTTATTGCCCCTCCACTAATGAATTAAGGTGCACTGATGTGCATTAGTCCGATGGATATCACAGTCATATCTTGTGATCTGGATTGATGATGGGGAGCTACTACTTAGGGGGAGCAGCTGGTATGAATCTGAAATGGTGGAATTGCAAGTATGTGCCCTTTGCCATTGATGTCAAAGGGGGAGAGAAGACATGTGAAAAACAAGTGGTGGCTAACAAAGTGGGAGCAGTAAAGAAAGAGAAGTCAAGTGAATGGTTGTTGGTGATAGGGGGAGCTGTGTCAGTAAAGAAAAGTTCTTGTCTTGATGGTCAAAATAGTTTTTCACATTATATGTTGCCATCAATGACAAAGGGGGAGATTGTTGCAAGTATGGGCCTAACCGGTGTTGTCATTGATGCCAACATACTCCTGTTGCATTGATGAAAAGGATTGGATGAGTTGAGTGCTGAGAATATTGAGAAAATTAGTCCTAATCAGGAACAGAGAAGAATAGTGAAGACAGTAAGGGAAAAGTACAATATAAGATGAGAATCAGAAGATGCGGATTAAAGGATTTGTAGATATGTGTCTTAAGGTGATCCAGTAAAGATTTCAGAGGTTCGCATGAAGATCTGAAGAAGTTGTGGCCATTCAAGTAAAACTAGTTCTAGCAGGTATTAAGGGGTGACAGAGTGACACATATAGGTCCGGTGAGATTCAGAAATGTATTTTCCTATTCTGTGGATTTGAGGGAGTGTTGGGAAGTCTTTATGAAGTGTCAAATCGATTGGTTCATGGTTTGAAGCTCCAGAAGTATCTATTCCTGTGACAGTGGTAATAGACTGTGTTCTTGAGGTTCTGGATGGAGAAGAGAAGGACTTCAGTAAGTAGATGAAGTGCAGATGTTCTCGATGATTCAAGAAAGATTGTGGAGGTCTTTCAATCGTGTTCAGTTTGTGTTGGTGGTCCGCATTGGAGTTGGAGCTTGCAATTGAAGAAGAACCTCCGGATGTTGGTGTTCTTCCTAAGACTGGCCGACCGGATGAGTTACACATCTTACAGATGTTCCTATAGATGTTTACCGACTTAGATGATCATTCCTAAGTCAATGCCTTGTATAAATAAGGAGTTGCAAAGTCATTTCAAAGGGTGTCTTGTGGAGATGTGGGTGTGGTAGCAAGGAGAGTGAAAGGCAAAGTAGAAGTATTGGGCTTAAATGGAACTAAATCAAGCATGGTGAAGATGCTATTCTCCAGTTCATGTATGTGATATTTATTACTTTGTAGACAATGTGTCTCTTGTAGGTAGTGAGCCTCTTATGAGCAGTGTGCTTGGGCAGTGAGCCCTAATTGGCATGTGCCATTTTATTCTTTCAATTCTTCTAATAGAGAATATAATCTTGGGTTAATCACCCCGTGGTTTTTCCCTTAACTGGGTTTTCCATGTCAAAATCTTGGTGTCTTATGTGTTGATATGTTTCTTCTCTTGATTTAATGCATTATGTTTCCATGATTGATTTATTGATATGCTGCGAAATCATTAAGAGGATTTAAGTGTGTAATTGGAAAGAAAGTTTTAGACAACTGATTCACCCTCCCCCCTCTCAGTTGTCTGCCCTAAGACTAACAGTTCCCTCCTAGGCCTTACATGAAGAGAAAGGTCCCTGAACCTAAAATTGTGTTTACACCTCATGATAGAACAATCAAAGATACTGAAGGACCTCTTTACATCACTGTACAAATAATGGGAAACCCTATGGATAGAACCCTTATTGATCCCAATTGCATGACCAATGTAGCTATTGAATAGTTCCTCTTTTCATATGAATTAATGCAAGGATCTTATGACCCTTGCGATATGATGATTAAAACACATAAGGGAACCTTTGTAAATACTTATGGGAAGATATCTTTGTTGGGAACTATAGTTGAGAAACATGTAGAATAATGGTTTGATGTTGTCACTATTTCTAATCTCTTTTGCATAAAATCTAGACACCCATGGTTAAAGGCTATGAAAGTCATCCCTTCAACAATTCACAATTGCCTAAGATTTCCTTTGAATAGATAAGTGCTTACTATACCCCGCAACAAGTATAAACCTTTCGTTACAAGAAAACATTGTACACTAGATTACTTTTGGGACAAACCTGAAAAGGAACCAGAGCCGCAAACAAACTTTAAGTTCTTGAGCTATAGAAATTACAAATAAAAACTATTACATCCAATGGCTAGACCTTCTATGCATAAAATAAAAAAAGACAAGCAACCCGCATTTGAAGAGAACCCTAGACCAAAAGGACAAGGTCCCTATGTTGAGGTTCCTCCCTCGCCATCCTTACAACAATCGGGAGGTAATTGTCAATAACAAAGCATTCCACCGAAACAAATGAGATTTGATCCTGGTGCTTCCTCTTCTAAAATTAAAAAACCCATGAAAGAACAAAGCCCTATCTTACAAGAGATAAGTGGTAATATAAAAATAAATAGAAAAGCAAGAGAAAGAAGGAGAAGAAGACAAGATTATGTTATACACCTTGCATCTCAACAAGAAAACATTTATCCAAACATTGAACCAAACATAGATCATCCTAAGAATGAACAATCTAAAGATAAGGATGAGAATTGGGCTATGGTACCTTATGTCCCACTTTCCTCTACCATTCTTGAGTGGGAGGATGACAATGATTTACTTGATGATGAGACTTAGCACGAAGATCCTAAAAGTAAGTATCTCTAACCCTTTATCTCTCTTGTGATGTGCTTCCCCCGTGATGTGTTATATGTTGTTTAGACCTCCTGGGATGACCCCTGATTCTCTTGTAAGGTCTGGGATATCAGGAGATTGCCTCTATTGTGACCTTCTATTTGTATCATCATTCTTCTATATTGTCTCTCTCTGATTTCATTGTTGTGTGTTGTGTCTTACGAACATAGCGTCACAGTTGGTGACTTGGGGGCACCCTCCTACGTGACTATCCCTAAGACACTTGTTTCTCCTCTCTTATTTATTATTTCCCTTCCTCTAGTGTTTCTATCTAGCAGGTGGATGACGAAAAATATTTATATTGATGCAGACCTAGTGTCCCTTTTTTTGAGAAATCAAAAATTGGACTTAGTTCCTAATATGATGATGGGGTTGTACATCTTATCTGATGCTTGGCTAGTAGAAGCACTCCATTCTTTCTACGTAGGGAGTTTGATGATGTTTTTATCTCACTTACAAACCTTAACAATATTGTTGCTCCGTGTTCTTTGTTTGTTTTTGAATCTCGCCTTGGTGACACTCAGTTCTAAGATTTTCGTGATATAGCCCCACGGTTATCCTCGATCTCTAAATTCGTAGTATAACCTTGGCTCTTTGTGTGACTGATCATATGCATTGATGTGTTGTTTACCATGATTATGGACACTAACATGTTTCTTGTAGGGATGTGTTTGTGGCAACATTTGGCGATCGTAAAGTACATGTCACCTCTGGGGGGCATGGGCTTTGCAAAAGTCTATGTTCCCTTGTGTGTTTTCTTCCTACCTTAACGTGCTTGATATTGATGTGTGATATCAACCACATTAAGGTGGGGGCATATATAAGGTAAGCTGTCTATTGTAGATGTTAGCAATGTGCTTGTGCTCAGGTGTAGTTTAAAGACTGGTGGCGATGAGTCCCTCCTACACTCTGAGTTTGTTTGCAATCAATCAATCAATTAATTAATCATCTTAATCCCTCTACGGTGGTGAAGATGGTGTATTTCTCAGAGTAGATTGCATCATCCTGTCATTTTCAAAAAGTCCTCATCGGGAGGCATGGAGCGGTTCTGTGACTAACTCAACCCTTAAACATGTCTTTGCTGATTGTTGTGGCGAAGCCCAATTGTCGGTGTGTGCCTATAATGTGCGTGAGATGGTGATGAGCCCTAAAATAGGAACACTCCATCACTTGTCTACCGTGTTTTCTCCATGTCTTCAAAGTGTGTGTTTGGCATGCTTGCTTTGTTTGGCATGTTTGTTGCCCCATATGCAGTCTAAAGACTAGCGCGATGAGTGCTTCCTGCATTTTGGGAGGTTTGGTGTGTCTTGCATGTGTGTTTCCCCATTTATGCAATTTAAAGACTAGCGCGATGAGTGTTTCCTACATTATGGGAGGTATGCTTACTTTCCTATACTTGCATCTGCATTTCATATAAATGAGAAAAAGAAAAGAAAATAAATCATTATTGTCTTCCATACATTAACTGTCTTCTATGCATCTGTTGTTTTTCTATGTTTTACGTGATTGTAACTATCTTCTCCATGTTTTGTATGTCTATCATTGTCTTCAGTGTGTTTGGCATGTCTTCTCTGTGCTTGGCATGTTTGCTGTGTTTGTTGACCATACTCTAATGCATGTATTGGCCTCACATTTATACATACATTAAAGTGGGGGCTAAATGTAACATCAACAAATGTCCCCTTGGGGGCTTTTCCCTCTTAAGGTTTAGCTCTCGACTCTTTAATATGCGTTTAGACATCTTGCAGCATATTTTGGCATCCCGATGAAATGAACCCTAGGTTTTATGACAAATGGGACCTAGGGGGATCCCTTGAACTTAGGCCCAAATTTTGAGTGTCGTCTTGTGACCGTTCTTTAGGTCCTATGCCGACACGGTAAGTTTGAATTACAAAATTCTTGGCAGGTGTGTTTGTAGTTGCATATAAAAGCATGTTTAGGTATTCATTTGTAAACCAGATGAACATTAGATACAATTGTGATTCTCAAGCTTTTATGAAGGTGATTCAAGACATTCATTGTGTCTTAGAGCATTACTTGTGTTGTTTATGTGTTTTTATTTGGAGATTTGAGAGTCCATCTCCTCATGGAATGAAGAGCTTCTTCCTTCCATGAGATCTTGACTAGAAGGTGACATCATTTGTGTTTTTGAGCATTTATCATTTGGTTTTTGCCTCTGCCTCCAAAGGGCACACACTCTCTATCTCACAATGGTGTTTGAAAGACTTGAATGTCTCTCCAGGGCTTGACTGAGGCAAGCCTCTAAACATCACAACTACCTCCCAAAGTTTCTATGATTGGAGGTTACAGATTGAAGATATAGGAAAAGTGGAGTTGCAAAAGGATGTTGCAGAGTGTCAGATTGGCAGATCAGGGTTAAAAATAACACCCTAGACTTGGGCACCCGCTACTTATTCCTTTGGGTTCCATGATGAAAAAATCTCTGATATAGCAAGAACATGTTACAGATCAAGTTTCCAGATCCTGACAAAAACCTGGGCATTGGACTTGGGTGCCCACTCCTTAATCCCTAACTTTTTCACTTCCCAAACTTTAAAAATAGGTGCACACTTATCTGTCATGTAACATCTCCTTGTAGCAACATTTTGAGTAATTTATTTGTTTGCTTCCGTAATTGCATAATTAGGGTTTTGATGTATAATTGAGCATAATTAACAATCAAACGATACAAATCCAAGCTTCCCTACATTCCTAAGGGGCCAAGGGTCTGATAGTGCATTGCCACTCAACCCAAAGTCCTTGAATGTAAAAGGGTGAAAGGAGGATATACACAAAACTACAAAAAACCAATTACCCAAATATTACCCTTTACAAAACTACCATAGAAAACTTTACCAAACATTAGGGTGTAGTCAAATGATGGTTTGACAAAAGGGCTAAAGTTAAGGCCTTCCATATCTCTGACTTGGTCTTATATTGGGATAAAGCCCACGAGAAGAAAGGTGAACATGGTAAGTTTGACAAACTTTGGCTAGGCCCATATTAGATTTACAAGATCCTTGGTGACAATATAGATCAACTGAAGAGCCTTACTGGTGAAGAGCTCCCATTGCCTATCAATGGGTAGTTTTTGAAGCACTACTTCAAGGTCTAGGAGGCAACTTTTCCTTCTTTTAGTGTACATAGTTAGTGTATACACCTAAAAATTACATGACTCTACCTAAATAAATATTTTAAATATTTATTTCATCTTAATATTCCTCTATCAATAAATAAATAAATCAATTTATTTATTTGATTCATTTTCTCCCATTAATTGAATAAATTACATTTATTTAATTAATTCCATCAATATCAACTTTATTCTTCTAAACAATTAAATAATTTTAATTATTTACTTAAATCATTCATTCTTCCAAATTTCAATAAAATGCAAATTTATTTAAATTAAATATTAATCTCCAAAAATAAAATATGATCAAATATTTTATTTATTCTTCTAAATCTTTCACAAACAATTAAATAAATTTATTTATTTAATTTTACTTTATTATCATCCAAATCTTCCAAAAATAAATCTTCCTTGTCATGCAAAAGCAAAAGCTGAGTTAACTGATTTAAAGCAACTTTGTTTTTATCAACAAAACTCTTAAATTAGAAAAATATATTCTAATTTGAGAAATAAAAGCGCATCTGATTGATCCCAAGGTGCATCTGAGCATTGTTCCAATGCATGGAAACTTCTGGTGCATACATCCTCTAAGCTGGCGCATCTACAACCTGTTCCACCGCATGCAAACTTCCAGCGCATACATCCTCTAAGTCGGCGCATCTACAACCTATTTCGGTACCTGTAGTATTCCAGCGCATACACCATTAGACACGGTGCTTACATCCTTTTTAATAATGCATCCATAGAAACGACACATTTGTCTTTTATTCCTACACTTTTGACACATGTCTTACTACATTTGTAATCTGGTGCTTATAGTCTCTGTTTATGTGCATACATGCTATAAATCTATGCATATATTCTTCACAGTGATTCTAGGGATTCCTTGCAGGTTTTCTAACACTGACATTTGTCTTGCAGGATTGATTTCTTTGATTTTTGTTCAGGGTTGAGAGCTAGATAGTTTTATTTTCCTTAACGCACACATCATAGATTAACTAGGGGGAAAAGTAAAACAATGTGTGCATGCAAATCTCACATAGTTCTTAATTAGGAGGATAGTAAACAAACATCATTGCCATCTTTGCATCATTTCTATCTCTTTTGGTTTAGAACATTGCTATCTTACAAAAAAAGAAAAAACCATTGCTAACTTTAACCACTTCAAAGTTAACAACAGTGTGAGTGCCCAAGTAGTGTAACACATATAGTTTTTTTTTCTTTTTAAATAGGGATGAAAGAACCACTATTTACTGTGTCTACTGAATGACAATAGGCTTATGCTCTCCCCTTTACTGGGTGACCAGAATGCCAGACTTGTTATTCTTTGTGTATAACATTTAGAGGGGCCTGCCCTTAGATGCCTGCCTATCCAAGTGGGAATGAACCTAAGTGGTAACAGGCTAAAGCCAAGCCCTACCAATCCACTTTAAATAAATTGTGCTTGAGGCAAAAGCTTCCTGCAATGAGTGCTGCTGTGTTATACCAATAGCCAACCTCCCCCAAAACCAACCAAGGCGTAACCCTTAGAGGCTGGGAGACTCCATAATGGAGAGTAGTGCTGCCGCATGTGTAACCACTGGAATAGTTGCCCTGACTACTTAACCATTGTTTAGTATACCAAAATCCTCTATTTTTTGGTGCAAAAGGTGGGACCTTTGAAGTGGCCCCGATTCATGTGATTCTTAGTAGAGGTAGCAGGGACAATCCTAAGGTTTGATGGGGGTACGAGCCTAAGGAAACCTAGATCTGGTATGCATAAGAAGTGAGTGCCGTGGAGGGGAGCCGGTGCTACCAGATCTTGGAGTTACACACTTTGAATATGTACAGCTAGGGGACTCAACAAATATTGTCCTTTCCAGCCTAGGTTATAATTGTTCTTGTGTCAAAAAATCCATAAAATATAAAAAAAATAATAAAAGATAAAAATCATGGAAACTTCTATGCGCTTGTTGTGTCTTTATCTACCATAATTGAAAATCAAAAGCAAAAAGGACCAAGTTTTCAACCAAAAACAATTTTTTTAAAAAATGTGCCAAAAACTCTGTAAAAACAAAACTAAAAACCAGAACGGCACATCTATTGTGACCTGCGGCACATCCATTTAGACTTGTTGTGCATTTGATTACTATTGTGGCACGTATAAAATCTGCTAGATCTATGCATGTGCTTCGACCTGTGGTACTTTTACCTTCTATTCTAGCACATTTACTGCTGCACATCCATTCCAAAGAGTTGTTCTATACTTCCTAGGAAAAAAACTTTCAACTTTTCAAGAACCCATTTCAAACTTGTCTTAGTTTTCCCAAGATTCAATTAAAATTGTGCATGTCAACCATCTTCTGCACCATAGCTACTTTTCCCACACGTGTCATCCAAGCTTTTCCAAAATCAAGCAAGATATCCAAAAACCAAGTTAGTACCAAGCTATCCTTGATCGCATCACCCTCAAACAAAATGTAGTAAGTCTCAACTATCAAGGATCAATCATGCTTTTCTCTTGGAACTCCACTAGTGGCTTGTGTAAAACTAATCTACATCAAGTAAATGGATTTCTATCATCCTTACTTTGACTATCATTTTGTTCACCCATCTTGTTTGACACCAATTGATCTAAGGAAAACCTTGCTCAAACCTTAGCATTTCATCGCTTCTTGCATAAATCTTTCAAACTCACTCCATCCCATCTCAAGGTCACCTTGTATGGTCTTAACGATGTCCCAAAAGCAAAAATAGATTGAAATCGCTAAGAAAACTATTCCATCCTCTCACGATAGTGATGAGGAAATTTCTGTGGAAGAGGTTCTCCAAACTCAGCAAGACCGAAGGTTTCAACGGATAATGGATAAGGTACTAGCCCAAGACCTTACTAAATTCTGTCTCCACTTAGCACAATAAGGAATCAAACTCCATAAAGATTTTGATGTAGAAGCTTTAAAAGAACTTGAGGAAGAAAGAAACCTTGAGGGAAGCACACAAGAGGAAATACCCATAGACAAAAGCAAAACAAACATTGATTCTATAGATGCCTTAAGCTTAATGACCCAATAGATCCAAGATTTACAACAACAATTCACAGACATGCAAATAGGAACATCAACTAAGTATTATTCTCTAGATGATATTTCACCATATCCTTTTGATAGAACCTTGATCATGATACCTTTCCCCTCTAAATTTGAGTTGCCAAAATTTGAGAAATATCAAGGAAAGGGTGATCCAAGGGAGCACATTAGGGAATTCAACACTACATGTCTTGAAGTCACCCACATGTAACTTATCTTATGCGACTATTTCCAAGAAGCTTAGGAGGACAAGCCATGGAGTGGTTTTCTAGACTACCGCCTGGCATTAGAACCTTTAACAAACTTGTGGACAAATTTGTAACACACTTCTCCTACAATATTGAGCATGACACCTCAATCTTAGACCTTTGTAACACCAAGCAAAAAGGTGTGGAATCTTTCACCGCCTTCCTACAAAGATGGAGACAGTTGGCAAGTAAGTGCCCACATCAAATGCCTAAAAAACAAATGCTAGAAATGTTTGTCCATAACCTACAAACTGGCCTAAGCTATCAGATACAAATCCAATGTCCTACTTCCTTTAGTAAGGTCATTGAGATGGGTCTAATCATCGAAAAGGCTTTAATCACAAAGGGTCAAATAAAGCTTTATAAGGACACTCCTATTACCAATACCAATGTAGATAAACTAAGATTTTGGACAAAGAACAAAAACATTGTGAATGATGGGGTGGTAGATACCAAGAATGCGGCACCAAAACAACCAATCTTCAACTTATCGAATCCTCAAAACAACCCCCTGCAAAGCAAACCAAGAAACACTGAATCACAGTTTACAAGTTTTCAACCTAGGAGAAAATTTACACCTTTGGGAGAATCATTGGAAACCTCCCTATGAAAGTTAATCACAAGTAAGATCATAACACTTCCAATAGAATGGGAATATGAACCAAAAGTCAAACCTCCTTGGTGGAACGATAACAATTTCTATGAGTACCACCGAAATAGGGGGCACAAAACCAATGACTGCATTGCACTCAAGCACACCATCCAAGATTTGATCGAGAAAAACAAAGTGTCACTTGATGAACATACCTCTAATAATGATCACTAGGCATTCAAGGATCCTCTTCCCAACTATGAGTAGGGAGGGTCTTCCAACCAAAACAATAGTGGAACTAACAATGCCAATTACACAAATGTGTCCTTTGACTATGTTGTTAACCACATCTCAGAAAGTGATTCACACATCATTGTGATCACTATAAACAAAGATTCAGATTGTAATGTTACCACCCATAGTAATAGAGCCACTCTTAGAGGAGCCCCCGTCTCTCCAGCTAATCAGTATAGTATCCTAGATCAACTTCATAAGACACCAGCACATATCTCCATTCTAGAACTTCTGCGTTTGTCTCCATCCCATAGGGCCATACTTGAGAAAGCTCTTTCTGAAGCCTCTGTTCCAACGAACCTCACTGAAGAACAATTTCAAACCATGGTAGGTCACATTACCTCACCTCACTCCCTATCATTCACTGAAAAGGATGATATGTCAATCACCTAACCTCATAATGCCTCTCTTCATATCGAAGCCTTCATCCACAAACATAAGATAAAAAGAGTCCTAATCAATGGAGGAGCTGGTTTGAAAATTTGCACCTTGAAGCTAATCCTTGCATTGGGGTTTGCAGAGAAAGCTATAGATCCAAAAAAGAAAATTACTATCAAAGCCTATGATGAGGAGGAGAGAACTTCCAAGGGAACTATTACTTTACCAATTAGAGTGGGACCTATAGTAAAAGATGTGGCATGCCATGTCCTCGATATGGAGCTAGCATATAACATTCTTCTTGGGAGACCATGGATACATGCTCTGAAAGCAGTGCCATCAACATACCACTAGTGTATCAAATTACCCTATGAAGGTCAAGAGATCACCATCCAAGGTGACCCCAATCCATTTCAATATTGCAACTCCATTCAATCTAAACTTGAAGTTGTTATTCCTAATAACCACACTTCTGCTTCATTTTCATCTTGTGTTGACCTAGCTTCACTTTCTTCCACTTCAAAGGCTTCCCAACCTGACCTTAGACTCAAAGATAAGGGCCTGGGTGAGTACACAATCTCCCAATCGCTCTGTTTGGCACAACTCCCCCTATCTCCCAGATCATATGGAAGACATACCCTGATCAAATCCAAAGCAGTCAAAACTACCAAAGGTTCGTTTATCAAATGGGGTAGCCTCGAAGATGATAGTGATGAAAAGGATACCCTTCAATGGTTATATAAGGATGAAGGAAATTCACCAGCACAACAAGAGCATCACACCACTATACAAATTGAATAGTATGTTCAAGGATTCCAAATGCTACAAAGAATGCAGTATGAAGGACATAGTCCACTCGGTTCAAGAAAAGATGGTATCACTGAACCCATCCAACCTCATACCTTGACAACCCAAGACACTACAAGGCTAGGTTACACTGGCACAACAAGAAACAATCGAGCAAATAATCATAAAGGAAAACAACCAAAAACATCTGCTAGTAATCTGGTTGATCAAATTCAGCAACTGCAAATGGGGAGTGAGACTGATTCCAACGAATATGAGCAAGATAGTCTCTCAGAGCTATCATATGACAAAAAAGGTATCTATGTTGTCCATGAGTATGACCCAACCCATACAAATGAGAGACGAGGTCCAAGGGCCAGACCACTAGAGTCTGACCCACATAATAATGATAGTGAAAGTCGTGAGGAAAGAATGATACCCCCCTTGACAGATCAGCTAATGGAGAGTACCATCGCAGACTTTGTTCATGCTTATAATGACCTCCACAACACCTCTATCTTAACCATCAATACCATTGAACTAGACCAACCCAATGACCCCTTACCTTTGTTGTAACCCGAACTCATAGATTGGGACTTACAAGACACTACCCCTGAGCTTGATACCTTTCAGAATGATGAAGCCATCATAGACTATCTTGAGCTTAGAGACCATATACCTACAGGGGACCATAGAGCTAGCTATGCCATAGAACTCAATGACAAGGCCTATTTTGGAGAGAGTGCCAAGCCTTTCAGTCTCAAAAATGTCAAAATGAAAGAAAGATCTAATGGTGAAAACTCTTCTGTGGTAGTGTTAGATCATGAAAAAGTAAAAATATAGACGTATCCGACAGTGAAAACCTCTCTAAGGCACCAAAGGATGGAAGGCTTGACCCTCTACCCAATCTGACACATCAGGAGAGATCTTCAATATTGATAGAACCAGTAGAGCCGATCAATGTCAGCACAGGTGATAGTCCCTGAATGATCCACATGGCACAGTCTTTAATAGCACAAGAAAAGCCAACATTCATTGAATTCTTCAAGAGAAAACAAATCAATTTTGCGTGGACATATGCAGATATGTCAGGGCTAGATCCAAATCTCATAAGGCATCACTTATCCTTAGCTCCAGGAGCTAAGCTAGTAAAGGAAAAACTTAGAAAGATGCACCCACATGTGGCCCTCATGGTGAAAGAAGAGCTGAAGAAACTGTTAGATGTCAGATTCATCAGACCAATAGACTATCTTGAGTGGATTTCAAACATAGTACCAATTGCCAAACCAGATGACAGAGTCTAAATATGTAATGACTTCAGGGACCTAAACAAAGCTTGTCCAAAAGATGATTTCTCCATGCCAAACATTGACATTATTGTAGATCTCACAATAGGGCACACCATGCTATCACTAATGGATGGTTTTTCCAAATACATCCAGATAAAAATTGCGCCTAGAGACCAACACAAGACTACATTCACATGTCCTTGGGGCACCTATTATTTGTGTGTCATGCCATTTGGTTTGAAAAATGCCAACGTAACATATCAGAGAGCTATGACCACAATCTTCCACGACATGATGCACACTATAATGGAAGATTATGTTGATGACATCCTGGCAAAATCACTCACAAGAGAAGGACACCTAGAAGTACTGGACAAAATCTTCAAAAGACTGGAATAGTTTAATGTACGCCTCAATCTGAAGAAGTTTTTGTTTGGAGTTACCTTAGGTAAGCTACTTGGATACATAGTGTCTTCCAACAAAATCAAAGTTGACCCAGCTAAAGTGAAAGCCATCATGGAAATGCCACCTCCTAAGAATCTCACTCAGCTAAGGTCCCTACAGGGAAAACTATAGTCTATCCAAAGATTTATTTCTCAATTGGCAGACAAGTACCACCCATTTTCCCACCTTCTACATAAAAATGTCCCTTTCAAATGGAATGATTCATGTGAATAGGCATTTCAACCGTTAAAAGAGTATCTCATGAAACCACCCATATTGATGCCACCGATTCAAGGTAAACCTTTGCTACTGTATATCTCAGCCACACCAACAGCTCTAGGAGCTCTCCTCACACAACAAAATTATGAAGGGAAAGAACAAGCAATCTACTATATTAGACGAACACTTGTTGGGTATGAACTGCAATACATGCCCATTGCAAGAGCATGTCTCGCTGTGGTCTTTGCCTCACAAAAGTGGAGACATTACATGTTGTCACATTTTGTCAAACTAGTAGAAAAAAATGATCCACTTAAGTACTTACTCAACAAAGTAGCACTAATAAGTAAATTGTCCAAATGGGTCATGCTTCTCAATGAGTTTGACATCGAATATGTAGATAGGAAAGCAATAAAAGGCCAAGTACTTGCAGATCAACCAGCATATGCACCTCTAATAGAGGATAGCCCTTTGAACTTTGAATTTCCAGATGAGTCTATCTTTCACATAACCACAACAACCTAGAAAATGTATTTCGATGGCTCATATACTCAGTATAGATCAGGAGCAGGTATCTTGTTGATCACCCCTAGTGGCGACACCATTCCTAAATCATATAGATTACTATTTCCTTGCACTAACAACATGGTAGAATATGAGGCCCTAGTCATTGGCATCAAGCTAGTAGTTGAATGGAATATCCAAGAACTTCAAGTGTATGGTGACTCACAGCTGGTCATAAATCAAGCAAATGATGACTACCAGACAAAAGATGAGAAATTAATTCCTTACAAATGAATGGTAGATGACTTCAAAGAATACTTTGTCAAGATCTCTTTTGAGTAGATACCAAGGATTGAGAACAAAGTTACAGATGCCATGGCAATGATTGTATCTCTCCTCGATATTCCAAATAATCAATCATGTTATGAGTTCTTGGTAGAGCCAGCATCCCGTCTTGCATATGACACCCCTGAATCCCATATCATTTGCCACATTGTTGGAACTAATTCCTCCCTCTATGGAAAAATATTTGCATATCTTAAAGTGAATACCCTCCCACCTAATCTCTCTAGTAACCAAAAATGAACCTTCATCTATTAGGCATCTTGGTATGCCATTATCACCAATACCCTATATCACAGAGGTCTCGATGGTACTCTCCTTAGATGTCTTGATAGCGAGGAATATCAAACCACCCTGAATGAAGTACATGATGGTATATGCAGGACCCACTCTAGTGGCCCTACCCTAGGCAAGAAACTCATATGCATGGGATACTACTAGCCAACCATAGAACAAGATTCCTATCATTTTGTAAAGAAGTGCAAGAAGTGCCAAATCCCTGGGAACCTAATACATGCACCAGCATAGGAGCTGCAGCCCTTAACAACTCCTTGGCCTTTCTATCAGTGGGGACTCGACTTAGTGGGTAAAATTCACCCTCCTTCATCCAACGACCATAAATTCATAATCACCGCCATTGAGTA
The DNA here is from genome assembly GCA_027924645.1 of Cunninghamia lanceolata. Classification (NCBI taxonomy): domain Eukaryota; kingdom Viridiplantae; phylum Streptophyta; class Pinopsida; order Cupressales; family Cupressaceae; genus Cunninghamia; species Cunninghamia lanceolata. The sequence continues at coordinate 1,226,939 of BSBN01001057.1, forward strand.
CTTTATAAATTGGATTGAAGCCGTGCCATTAGCCAATATCACAGGCAAGTAGATTGCCTCCTTTATCTTGAACTACATCATTTATCACTATGGTATCCCTTGATCCATTATCACGGATAATGGACTACCTTTCAAAATCAAGATGTTAGGGAACTATGCAACAAATTCCATATCCAGCACTGCTTTCTACCCCCTATTACCCCCAAGGCAATGGCCAGGCAGAGGCATCAAATAAAACCATTTTGAAAATCCTAAAAAAGACTGTCAATGATTCTAGTCGTGATTGATATCCAATTAAATCCCACGATGTGGGCCTATCATACAAGCATCTGCACACCCATAGGTGTAACACCATACTCCTTGGTCTACGGATCTGAAGCCATCTTGCCCATTGAAGTTGAGATCCCATCCTTGACAGTTTCATTAAAAGGCCTCATATCTGATGAAGAGTACAAAGTGTCCAGACTTCAAGAGTTAGAGTTGCTTGAAGAGAGAAGGCAATAGGCCTTTAACCACCTAAAATCTTAACAACAATAGATGTCTAGAAGCTACAACAATAGGGTAAAGCCCTGAGTATTCCAAGTTGGTGATCTAGTCTTCTGAGAAAATCCCAAAAATCAGCAAGATTGAGAAAAGAAAGGCAAGTTTGAACCCAACTGGCTAGGTCCCTATGTCATCATTGTAGCCTATGGGTTAGGAGCATATCAATTGGCTACATCTTAAGGTGAACTGTTTGATGATCCTATCAACAATATGCATCTTCACAAGTTCTATACCTAAAACCCCCAATGCAAGGGAGTCCTTAAAAATTCAAAAAAATTGAAAAAGTGATAAAAAACAAACAAAAAAATTAAAAAAATGGAAAAATAACAAAAAAAGTCATCCTCTCATGAAAACCTGGCAAGCAAGCACCTGGGATAGGTACCATGATGACAACTTGGCAAACAGGTGTCATCTATACTTTTAGCTTTCATGCAAATAAAAGCAAGTGGTGAAAACTTGGTAAGCAGGTGCTATCTGTGACAAACTGCTTCCTCCATCTATTGTGACCTCATTTCTCTTGTGTCCATCGTATCGTTCATCTTGACCCAATCCTTGAGTTGTTGTTGAACTACGTCACCTCTGAGTTATCACATAGGCAAGGCTATTCTCAATGCTCCCCCGAGGCTCCGTTCCGCTCCACTTCTTTCCTATCCATTCCATCGAGTGTCGTCTATTCCATTTCTACATCTATGCCATCGCCTAGGTCTTAGGTCCATTAGGTTCACCCTGAACTTCGCTACCTCTGCGTTGTCACATAGGCAAGGCCATTTAGCAATGAGCCCCTGAGGCACTAGGTCAATCCCTTAGGGTCTGTCTCTCCATGTTTCTTTGTCGTATCACCATAATAAATTGATCCTTTGTCTAAACTAGGGGAAACTCCTCGACTTGGTTGTGGATTCGGATTCTTGAATGCCTCTTTTTTTTCTAAAAGAGGATACCAATAAGGATTGTGATATCCTTCAACTAGACAAGTGCACGTAGCAAAACAAGCTTCCCAAAACAAAAATCTTGGCACAAAAGCATCAACCTGTCTGAAGAAAAGTAAAATGTATACCAAAACACTCAAACTAATTCTATATCAATTATGGAAAAAAGACACATCTAATGCAAGAATGTTTTGTGAATAGGTTAACTTACAAGGTCTTAGATTTTTGTCATTATGTCTTTCTATGCTACTCAAGGATGCCAAAAGCTAGAGATGCTATGATGGGGGCATAATCTTTTTCTCTGTCTACTATTTGTGGATCAACCTTTAGTAATGTGATGTCTTTTGTCTAACAACATGATCAACAAAAGATCATCAAGGACTTCAGAGGTCTAAACATGAAAAAGGGCAATCCTTGTCTATTGAAATGCAAGAAGTACTCAAGTCATCTAGATTCAAGTTTGACTAGATGCTTGTATCAACTTGCTATATCAAAATCCATGTAAGGAATACTCAGGTCATCTCGGTTTAATTATACCTAGATGCTTGTATTTTCTTACAACATTTCAAAAAGAGAAAAGAAACAAAAAAATGCCCAATGATGAAAGAAAAAAAAACTTGTGCTCTAATAATGACAAAGTATCCACATCCATCCCATATCCAGAAATCCATATCAACCATGCAATAAGAAAATCCTGCAGAGTATCAAATGAAAGCCCGTATTTCTTTCATTCCTTTTCTTCCGCCTATCTATATCATCTTTGTGTCAATTGAGTACATTTGGACATATCAAAAACATAGCATAGATAAGATAGTCATTCACATGATTAAATCATTTGCATACATAATAAGTGCATCAGGTCATCCACATACATTTGCATCCATATATCATATCAAAAATTAAAAACATAGAAAATACATATAGAGCTGCATAATCATATCAATAACATTTCACATTTACATTTGCATATCAAATCATCCTAATCCATCTAGTATACATCACATATACAAAGCATTATAAGATAGACTGCATCCATAACATATAAACATAGAACACGTGCATGTCGAACATCAATAACTACATCATCATATAAACATAAAACATGTCCAAATGTATAATATATCAAAATATATGTCCATCTCTTAGAGCCATGTCATAAAATGTATACAAAGTATGAAAAGATATTGATACATGTCTCAAGGCAAAATAATATATAGCAGGCTATCTAAGCTATCCAAAATGTGTACATCAAGCCAAAAATTAGTACAAGTGTCAAAATCTAGCTAACCCTGCTGACGTGGAGCACTGCTCCCTGCACTGCCCTCTCCTCTGTCACCCCCTGACTATTGGGGGCCTCTCACTAATCCCACAGATCGAGATCCACCTGCCCTCTGTGATGCCATAGACTGACTCCTATAACTGGGTGCACGCTAGTCCACTGACACTGTCCCGTGATATAATCCTATGTAGTACTGAGTCTGAGCCTACGATCTGGCAAGCTCATCCTATACCTGGGCCAGCTATGTATGTGCCTGCTACACCTGTGTAACCAAAAAGCTCAAAGTACTATCTGTACCTAGGACTGTAACTGTTGCATCTCTCTCCACTCTGATCACCTACACCCTCGCCAAGGCTGAGTCCCACTCTTTAGAGATCTCTGATATCCGTCCTGCATCTACCTCTCTCTAAGACTCCGCTGCTCTCAGGTGGGCCGTTAACTTCCTAACCTGACCCTGTAATGCAATAATGGCCTACTGCTATAAGTTAGGCTACGGAGCCTATCCTCCCTATCCCTATCCCTGCACATGCTGTGGTGGTGACATTTGTCTTTGTTGTGCTACCTGTTGTACTGGCACCTGTAGCCTGCGACTGTGCAACCTATAGCTGTGCAACCTGTGGCTGTGTAACCTGCTACTGACCCAAAGGTCCCTCCCCAGACCTCCTCCTCTATCTCGGTCTACCTCCTCCTCCTCCTCCTCCATCTCCACCATCATCTCCCTGACCTCCTCTCCCCCTCCTCCGTCTCCTCCTCCTATCAGCTCCACCCTCTTCATTTGAATCTTCCTCATCTATACGAGGAGCCAACTCTCCAAGTCCTAAATATCTATGAAATGGATGAGCAGTGAACCACTTTTCATAGTCTGGTGTCATACCCACATCTACTATCTCCCTCCTTATAGGCCAAGCTGCATAGAGGATCTAACGAAAGTCTGCCAAGGCCTCCTCATACGATGCCACGAGACCCCACCACAGTCTCTCTACATGGGTCCTCACAAATCACACCTGCCCCTGTGGCCTGCCTTGCACTCTACCAAACTGCCTCTATATTCTACTGACAATTTGATGCTCTAGTATGTACCTAGTCTTGCCAATAAGCCACCGAGTCTAGAAACAATACGGCAACTCATCGTCCTCATCCTCCCATACCTCGCAATCTAGGTACGGCATGTTGATGGTGGTTTTAGCACACAATAACGTAGGTATGATTGCTGGTTTCACACCTCTCTTGAAAAGTATCTTACCCTAAGTAAGACTACTCCAAGGATAATACAGCTAGGTCTTAGCTTGCTTGGAACTTTTCAGTAGGTATATTCTAGCTATTCCTACAAGGGGTCTTACATGTAATCTACAAATCTTTAGGTTTGGGGCAACAAATACACATAAACCCTATAATGATTTTTAGCTGATAAACAAGATAAAGTGCTGTTGAAACTCTTAATCTAACAACTAACAGTGATTTAAAAGAAAAGGAAAAAGGTTAGCGTTTTAGAGAGGTCCTAAGTGACATTCACAATGCCAAGGTTATCTTTAGTAGACAAACATTCCAAAACTTTGAACAAGCTTCCTGAGTTACCAAACTTAAATGGGTGTTATAGTGCTGCAGAAAACGGTGTTATCTTCAATGGAGGTCAACAGATTTTTAGATCATATTCATTTATTAAATATCCAATGAGCGGTGCAACTTAACTTGTGAAATGCAATTGAACTTTAGCACAAATGATCAGCCCAAATTAACTTTACACAGCTATTTACCATCAGCAAACAACTAAAAGTATGGACTTGGAATGTTCATCAAATACTTCAGTAAACCATGAATATTATGAAATCACAACTAATCTAACTATGGAAGAGCAAGATACGAACCATGAAAACCAAAAGATCAATCAACACAAGATACAAATTCTCAGATTTACTGTAGAAACTTGCTTTGTATTAGCTCAAATGGCATAGAGTCAACAATTCAGTATCAAAATCTCTATTACAAATAGTGGAAATGGCAGCCTTTATATAGAAAGTAGCATACCCTAGTTTTCAAATCAACGGTGGAGATTAACTCAACACTAACAGTCCAGATTACATCAATAATAGCTCACATCAATTCCTGGATTACATTTTGTCCTTTATGAAAAAGACGAAAAAATAGTCCCAGATACATTGAATCTAGTCATTTTGACTAGCCAACTCAGTATATTAGTGGAAAAGCTCATTTTAGAAGCAAGAAGAAGACAAAATTGAGTCACATGCTGCCTAAATATAGCAAATTTACAATTGTGACTAGATTGTATCATTAGAATATTCAAAATAACATCAAGACTCTTTATCTAAGTCAATACTGTCTTCGCTAGCCAGCTTGTTGCAATAAGTCAACCATGCCTCAAGTGCAAGATTAATGTCTGATGGGTCTGGATCCTTTAAATGATGTATACGGTAATCAAACACTTCTAGCTCCAACTGAATTTGCCATGTATTCTCTCTATTTCTACACCTGCCTTATGAAATGCCTTGAATTTAGCTTTGAGGTCACTTGCCTTATCCAACCTTTCTTCCATGTTGAGCTTGTAATCTTCAAAAAATATTTTATGCAACTTGTCCTTTAATTTTTTGACATCAAATGGGGCATAATCATTATAGGACTCTTCTCTACAATCCCTCAAGGAGTCACTGATGTTGTATATAACTGATCTCAATTCTTCATCAGCTGGTTTGTATGCTTCCTTTATATGCTCAAAGGTTTCCTTTCTCAAAAGTAGCTATTGATACCATTCAATAGCCTTTGGTAGCTTCTCCCCAGTCAAAATGTTCTCTGTAACTAAGGTCTGAGCTGGTAATTCTCTAATACCTTTGATTTGGGGATACATGTGGGAATAATACTCATCAAAGGAATCACATTCTTCCCACAAGTCTTTCCATCTCTTGTGCAAATCAACCATTTTTTGGTGAGCTTGAGCAGAGGCGCTTATGGCTTCACATCACATTTCAAAAACCTTTATCAACCAATTTTATGTGCCTTGGGACTTTGATCTTACCTCGCCCAATTTAGCCATTTTGTCATGGACAGGAAAGTAGGTATTGTCCTTATATCTCCTCCCACATCTACTAGTTTTATCAAAAATTGAAGACATGCTCTCATTTCTTCATTCTATTGTTTCAAGTCTTTCTTAGACATTTAATCCTTATCCAACTGCTCCAAGATTGACATAACTAAGCCCTTGAAATCATCCACTCTTTGAGCACAAGTGGTTGGACCCAAATCAACTATAGATACGAAATAATCTTCTGCCCTAACTTGGTATCTTACTTTGTCAGTTGGTGGGACTGCTACCTCCGCTATCCTTGATCCTGATTCATTCTTGTAAATTCTTGATTGGATCTTAGCCCTTTTCTATTTCTGAGGCTTCTGAGCTTGTGATAGGATGACGCTCAAGTCAAGTTGCATTACTTCCACCTATGGTTCAGGGTATGCCATTCTGTCTTGCAACCACTCAGGAGCAGAAGACTTGTTCAATTCAGAAGCTCCATCCTTATATGATACAACCAACTCTTTAGATGGTTCTTGTTCTTGCTCCTCATTCTTCTCTAAACTTTTCTCTTTTTCCTTCTCTTCTTCATGTGCCAAGTCTTTCAAATTTATAGCTATAGTCTCCTGTGCAATCTTTAAAACTTCCTCTGTTGGATCTTTGAGCAGGGGACTATATGATATGTCAATAATTTCCACATCAGCTGAAGGTTCATGGAGGCTTTCATTATTTACTTCAGTCAATATCTCCTTCTCCTCCTCAACTGTCACTTTAGGCTCCTGTAATCCTAATTCCGCACACACTTTCTCAATCCCGGACAATAGGGGTACTGCCAATGAATCAACTGGCATTTGTGAAATGGGGACAGGGGAAAAGATGGTCAAGGAAGGCAAACTGACCTAGGTCAAGCTAGTCAAGATTGGTGATAAGGAAGAAGAAATGACAAGGGGTGAAGAAAAGGGTGGTGAAGGTAGAGGAAGAGGTGGTGAAAGGATGGTGGAAATAGGAGGCAATGGTAAAGGAGAAGAAGGTGTAGATGTGGTGGAAGAATATTAGATGGCAAGAGTGGAGGAAATAGGGCTGCTAGAGTCACTAGAAGAAACTGCCAATGAACAAGAGGTGGTGGTGGTGATGGTAGAGGCTGGAGAGGTGGCAGAAGATGTTTCTTGAATAACAGACGTCGAGACTATGGGTGAAGTGAATGTAGCAGAGGTAGCAGGGGTTGAGGTGGTATTGTCAACACTTTGTGTGGGAGTTTGGGCAGTTGGAAGATTGGAATCATCTTTAGTTGTGGTAGCCTCCTTGTTAGCTTCTTTCACTTTTATTTTCTTATCCTTAGAGCTCTCTCCTGCACCACTCGGCATATCCTTTCTCTTGGAAGTTCTAGACCTAGTTGAAGGAGGTTGGTCCTTCTTTTGACGAGACCTTGTAGATGGCTTCTTCATCTTCTTTGCCTTCTCTACTAGAGATGTGTGCTCCTCACTATCTGATTTTTGTTTCTCAGCTGGCTCTGCCTCATCTACAACTTGAATGGGTTCATCCTCTTCTCCCCAGGAGTCTTTATCAGATTCTACTACTGTGTAAGTAAACTGGACTCCTTGTCCATTCAGGATAGCCACTTGCGACCTGACCCATGCCTTACTTAGTATGATTGATTCCCTCATAACAACATCGAGGGAACTTCCCTCTGTATTTGCCTAGTTTGGTAGTGGAATGGGTTGATGGTACTGTGCCTCCCATGGTCCTCTGCATATAACATTTCCATCATCTTGCAACTGATTAGGGACTGCCATTATATGAAACCTTCTAATGAAGCTCAGGGGCAACCTTGCATGTGCCTTCTTCATAATTTCATAATCATCTGGGTAGTTGACCCAAAAGTCTTCAATGTGCACTTTGTGGAAGAGTTTCTTGCTTACAAATCTTTCCATCACTCTATTTAGATTGAAATGACCCCTTTCATTGTAGTAGTGAAACTTTAAGAGTTGAAGCTCTTTATCTGAATGTTCTGTTGATGCTAGAGAAGGACATGCATAAAGTCCTTTTGCCAAATTTGATAGGAAATTGAACACTTGGCCTATGCAAGTGCTTGAATTTCTCTGCACACGGTATTAGTTGCCTTAACAGCTCTAGAAGCACTGTCTGATCATCTAGATATCGGGGAAGTCTGTAGGCCATTCTAGTGAAGCCTTGCACTCTTATGTATGTAATTTTTTCAAACTGGATATACCACCTACCATATCTAGCTATTTCATTCATGACCTCGGTAGAAATCCTCAATGCTATGTTACCCTGCAACTTCCTGGCTATATACATGGTGAATGCATCATTTACCCTTTTGAAATGTATCAATGATTGGGATGAGGTTAGCTGTGGATAGCATTCATATACTTTGATCTGTGTCTTCTCATCATTCCCAATTTCACCAATCTTGGACAGTCCATCATTGTGATTCATTCTTGCCAGTGCATAGACAACATAGGACGTCCATCTGAAGTATTTGTTTTCATTAAAGTTGCTGAAGGCTTCATGGATGTTGTCACTAAGGATTTGAGCCCAGTGGAACTTGGTTCCCTTCAATATCTCAAAGATTATAACAAACATCCGATCCTCAAAGGTAGAGGCAGTTGGTAACCCATAGATTCTACTCAGAAAGGTTACTATGTCCCCTATTTCATCGTGGAAATCACTCATGTACAGTACTCTGGGGAGCTTGATGAGAGTAGAGTTCTTGCTCTTGACCCAATGGTCATTTATGTACTTTCTGCATCCTTCTACATCCTTATTATAGGTTGCCTTTGATCCTTGTTTATCTCGCATTGTTACAACTTTGTGCCAGGGGATGTCCAACATTTCTGCCAGAGAAGGTGGGGTCAAGTCAGCTAAGACATCCCCATTTGCTATCTAAATTTGCCTAGACAAAATGTCGTATCTATCTGCACAAGTGGCTATCGGTTCTGCACACTGCACTGAAGTAGGATAGGCAGCTTCTTGTCCATGCCCACTATCTCTAAGTATTCTAGCTCTGGGAGTTGGAGCTGGACCAAAGACTCTAAGTCTAAAGTCATCTAGGTCTATGTGACCTAAGTTTATGTCTCTGACATTACTCCACCTGAAGTGGTACTTGGTTTCAGGAGGGACTCTTTTGAACTCGTACTTCATGGCTTGGGCCCGAGCAGTCATTTAGTCTGCACGACCAGACCTTATAAGTTCGATACCAGATAAATTCCTAACATACTCCTAAGTTTTAGATAAATCAATCCAAATCTGTCATTCATTACTTACATGCATTTGAAGGGAATTTAAGTCTAATTGAAAGAACACTGCATGCAATTAAACATCTAATGTTGCAAGAAAATTCATGAAAATTACCATTATCAATACATTACAACATCAATTTCATCATTTTGAACAATCTTCCCTTTAGAAATTTCAAGAAATTCAGTCATTTGCAAGGTTTTGCGCTAATTTGAGGGTTGTCCTACCCTCAGAAGAAAAAGTGCTGAATTTGAGGTCATTTGACCTCAGCGGGGAAATCGGGCAGGTCCGACCTCATGCTTTGCTTCCTTTAATGCTTTTGAGTTTTAGCATGGATTTTGATAGTGTCCAACTTGTGCAGAATTTGGTGGTCTCTGACCTCTAGTGGCTGTCAAGTCAGACGGTTGATATTTCAGTGTAAAATCTTGTTGATGTGAATTTGGTTGTGCCTGCGTGGAAAGTGGTTTGGTCTGACTTGCACTGATTTGGACAGTATCTGACTAAGTTAGTTGGAGGGTATTATAGCGCAGGTCAGATGAGGTAAGTTTTGGTGCTAAGTCTAGGTAAGCTCCCAACAGGGTTTTAGGGTAGCACCAACCTTACAGGGGAATCCAGGTCATCCGACTAGGTCAGAGACCCAATCTTTTAGCGCAAAGTCAGACGAGTCACTTTCTAGTGCAAAAGATGTTTTTAGATCTTGCGGGGCTTTTTAGGCCTTCCGACCAAGTTGGAGAAAAGGGTTTTAGGCGCGTTGGTCGAACGAAGCCAGTTTTAGCGCAAAAGAGCACCAGGCGCTTGGCACAAATTTTCAAGGTGTCTAACTAACCAAGTTTTGTAGGTTGGTCGGAGATCGTTTTAGCGCCGACTCGACATGAGGGTTCTACAAGGAAAAAATCCCTAAATTTTAGCTTTTAACACATGATGGTCTCATTCACTTCTATAGTGGACCCAAATGAGGGTTTCTCAGATGAAATTCTCCTGGTGTGCACGGAAACACTAACCTAAAATGCTGGAAAGAACAACTATTTTTGAATAAAACCTACTGTCTAACCCAAACCCCAAAATGATTCGTAAGTAAAAAGCTCGTAGAAATGGGTTAAAACCTTACCTGGTAGAAGTGGCAGTAATTTTGGTATGAGCAAGAGGTCGTGGGTTCAAGATTGGGCAAGTCCATGGAGTGTGAATGTAGTTCTAAAATTTCATCCAAAATGGGGTTGAAAATGACTTAAAACTTGTTAATTTCCTATTTAACCTTGGCTAAATCTGCCATTAATGCGCAAGCGTACATTCTGCAAGTTTTAGGGTTTGCGTGGATTCTCTTGAGCTTAGACCTGGCGGAGAATTTTGGTATGTCAGACTTGGTCAGATAGGGTAACATTCATCACAAGGCTCGGAAGTTCATTTTGCACAAATTAACGGAGGAATCGGGTTCATCCAACTTGCAGGCCTTTTGGGGTTGTCCGACTTAGTCGGTGATCGTTGTTTTCAGCGCATGTCAAATGAAGCCATTTTTAGCGCAAAAGTTTGACAATGAGGAAATCAAAGCAAAGTCAGACAAGGCAATTTTCAGCATAAAAGGGTAGATACAATGGTTTAACGTTAGGTCAGTCAGACAAGGATTTAGCGCTAAGGTCAGAGCAAGCAATTTTTAGCGCCAGGTCGGATAGACAAGAAATCAGTGTAAAGGTCGGTTGAAGGCCAATTTAGCACAAAATGTCAATTTAAGGTCCTCAAAGGGAGAACATGGACTCATCCTAGCAGATTTTTGAAGTGATTTTTGAATATCATTTTTCTATCAAGGTCAAAATGCACTTTTGACCATACAATCACTTAGGAGATCAGAAGATCAAATGACTCTCTAGCCAAATGAAAAGAGGGGGTCTCCATTCTTGAATGGGGCATGTGTGTAGGGCACAACAAATGGTGACTCTGCTAGGAAATGTTCCTGAGCGTTTCGACGATAAACATTCAGTTTGAACCCAAAATCTTTGTGTTCCTCACATATTTAAATGAAAAGGAAAGGTATCATATCAAAGAACCTAAGATTACTGACCAGTGCAACCATCCACATCTTGAAAACCTGAGTGTGTCTAGTTGTATTCATTCCCATCCTTTGGCAACTAAGTTCACCCAAGATCCCCTGGGACAAGCTAGAAGGCTGAGATCATTCTACCACCAGAAAATGCTCGAATTTTGAAGTATTGCTAAGCCTTGGACTAGATTGATGATTCGTCAAATTTGCTAGTACAATGATATTTGATGCCAATCTTTTCTGGTAGTGTTCTTTGTAAGAATTTTGCAATTTGGTAGTTTCTTTATTTACACTGTGATGGGTCTGGTGTTGAGAAACACCTTTTATTCTTACCCGATGTAGGCTAGTAACACTTAGTGTCACCCGCCTTTGTCTCGATTGATAGTGCATGTGGTAGGAGAGGAAATCAACCCATTTCACTTGACACAAGATCACCTAGACTTGCCTAGTTACTTTAGGATTATTTAAAGTGTAGAAGATATATGGTTAGAAAATACTTCAGGTGCACCGACTAATAACTTATTTTCAATGGACAGACACCATACCCCTTTGGTATAACAACGGAACCCACAGCAGAGACTAGGTGGAAACCTTAGCTTCTTGAAGAAAGACTCATGATTATTCACCCATCAAGGAAGCATTTACAGGTCTACACGATTGCCACCATTTTAGAAACAGTGACCCCATGGAAAAGTAAGCGCAGCAGGAAAAAACAAAAGGACAACTAAACTAAGAAAAGCACCAAACACCTAAGGAAAGCAAAGGCAAGAAAGAAAAATAAACTAACGGCAACCTAAACTAACCAAAGCAAACAAACCCCTAACTATGTACATCAAAATGAGGCATGACTGCCTCTCAGGCCTGAAAGTAGTGCTTTAGGAACTGGCCATTGACAGGCAGTGGTAGCTCCTCACTAGTAGGGCTCTTGAGTCGATACATATTGTCTCCAAGGATCTCATAGATCTTATAGGGACCCAACTAGAGTTTGTCAAACTTACCATGTTCTCCCTTTTTCTCATGTGCTTTGTCCCAATATAGGACCAAATCTAAAATGTGGAAGGCTTTGACCTTGGCTCTTTTATCGAACCATCATTTTACAACTCCCTGATGTTTGGCAAAGTTTTCTATGGCATCATCACATTTCTCTTCAAGGTGCAGTAATTAAGCTAGCCTAGAGGACAAATGATCATTAGTTTCAAGGTAGTCTTGCATGAATTGAAGTACCGGTATTCTCAAATGGACAGGAAAGATAGGTTCAATCCCATAGACCAAATGATAAGGAGATGTGTTCAGGGCCGCTTTGTGTTGGATTCTATTAGCCCATAAGGTGAACCTAAGCTGAGTATGCTAGTCTCTGGGGTTTTTGTCCAATAGTTTTTTAACGACCTCAAGTAGGTTTTTGTTTGTTGATTCATCTACCCCATTTCCTTGTGGATAGTAATTGGATGAGAACTTGAGAGTAATCCCATAATCGAATGCCCAGTTAGAAAAATGTAATGATGAAAAGGCAAAGCCATTATCACAAACCAAAGCAAATGGACAACCAAATCTAGTGATAATATGGTTTTCAACAAAATCAATAACTACCTCCGTGGTGCATTGCTTACAAGCTATTGCCTCAGACCATCGAGTGTAGTAATCAGTAGCAGTCAGAATATACCTGTGGCCTGTAGAGGAAGGCGGATTGATCATACCGATAAAGTTGAGGCCCCATTGAGCAAATGGTCGTACCTCCACCACTAGCTGCAAAGGCATGGCTGTGTGGCATTCTCTGTGTGCAATGGTCTGGCATATATGACAGGTTCTTACATGTGAATGCATGTCTTTGAACAAAGTTGGCCAGTAATACCCAACACGAAGAACCTGATTAGCTGTTGAGTGCACTGACCCATGACCTATCCCGAATCTCTCGTGAAAACTAATTAGCACCTGATCAACCTCTGATTTGTCCAAACACCTTAGATAAATACCTTCATGATTCTTCTTGTACAGGATTGATCCTTTTATCATGTAACTGCTGCTTTTGAGCTTGAGAGCTCTCCTTTGCACTGAATTCAGCTACGGTGGGCAGCGCTGATTGAGTAAATAGAATATGATATCTCTATACCACTCATCTTTTGAAACATCTTCTAACAGGCATTGCTGAGAAACCAGGTCTGGTCCCACTTCAGCCATGGTTCTAGTCAAGGCCTGGCCTCTTACCAATTTCATGGGCTGAATATCTATGTCAAACTCTTGCAGTATGGTGACCCTTCCCTCTTCTTTCTCCTAATTCACTTTGCATCAGTAATTCTTTAACTGCTACATCTGGGACTATGGCAATCACTTGACTCCTTAGGATGTAATGATGAAACTTCTTAACTACCTTTACTAGAGCGTACGCTTATTTTTCCACATTGGGATACCTTAGCTCTACATCCTTTAATGGAGTGCTCATGAAAGCAATGGGCCTTTCATCATCAACTGACCTCTTCTGTGTCAACATTGGGGCGCAAGTATGCTCCGAAGTAAATGAATATATATGGAATGGCAAAGTGTAATCAGGACTTACCAAGACAGGTGCATTAGATATAGCTTGTTTAATTTCTACAAAGGTGGCCTTGGCTTTTGGAGTCTAGTCCATTTTAGCATCTTTCTTTAGCATGGCGTTGAGAGGTTGAGCAATCTCAGGAAACCCCGTAATGAATTTACGTACAAAGTTGATCTTACCAAAATATGACTTAAGTTCCTTCTTGGTGGCTAGGGGAGTTATTTTGAGTATTGCTTGGATCCAGTCTGGATCGATAGATATTCCTTGCTCAGATATTACATGTCCTAGCAACTTTCCCTCGGTTACTCCAAAAATGCACTTCTTGGGGTTGAGTGAGATACTATAATCTTTGCATTGCTGCAACACTTTCCTCAGATCTGCCACATGATCCTCTTGCCTTTTTGAGAATACTGTTAGATCATCCATGTAGATGATTATACATTTTCCAACCAATCCCTTGAAAGCAACATCCATCGCACGCTAAAAAGTTGCACCAGCATTTATTAAGCACAATGGCATTCGTCTGTAGGCATAGATGCCCCATTTGCATGTGAAGTATGTCTTTAGTCTATCTTCATATTCTACCATCACTTGGTTATAACCAGAATACCTGTCCACAAATGACATCATCTGGGACCCATTAACAATCTGCAATACTTCATCTAATGAGGGCAGTGGGTAATTGTCCTTTTCTGATGCTCTGTTTAGATTATGGAAATCAACACAAAGTTTCATTTCTCCATTTTTCTTTCAAACTGGAACTAAGTTTGCTACCCACGCAGACTGTCTGACCAAAAATATTATCCTAGCTAATAGCAACTTCTAAACTTCTTTAAAAATTAGCGATTCTAGCAAAGCATTTATTGGCCTCTGCCTTTGTCTAAAAGGCTTCACTCCTGGCTTCAATGGGATGGTGTGGGTGATGATCGAGGTGTCATAAGTCTTTAGATCTTCATAACTCAAATCTATAACTTCATGATAATCTGTCAATGCATGTATGATTCTTGTCCTCTCTTCCTCAGTACTAGCTTTCCCAATGAACACATTCTTAACATTTTCCTCCATTCCTAAGTTAAATGGTTCACATTTCCCTCCTGGGGATTCTCCTTCTTTCCTTTGAGTTCCTAAATTATCCACATCAAACAATCTTTCCAATTCTACCATTCCTCGTGGGATCATATTTGTCTTTAAGTTCAGTACTCCTAAATCCATTTCAACAGGTTCCATCTCATCTTCATCTATTATTTTGGCAGTAAACATATTTGATGAAGTAAGAAAATTAATTATATGTTGATCATCCTCAAAAACTTGGAAATTGGTGACATTATCAGGTACTGACGGGGTAGCCACAAACTCAATAGAAAACTTCTTTAGCCCTACCATGGAAGTTGGTTCTAATGTACTTACTATTTGAGCTAGAGCATTTGCAACATGATTCTGTCTTCTGGGGATGACTTGGATGTTAAAACTGTCAAAGCACTCAATCAAATCCCAGACTCTGTTCCTATACCTATTCAATCTCTTATTGTTGCATGAGTACTATTTTCTTGTTTTACTACTAACTCAGAATCAGCAAACACCTGGATAATTATGACTTTCTTCTGTAGTGCTAGCAGTAATCCTTGCACTAATTCTTCATATTTAGTGACATTGTTTGTGCATGGAAACTGTACTCTTTGTGATGCTAAAAATGAACTCCCAATGGGGCTGATCAATTCAACCCCTGCACCAGACCCTTGTTTGCATCTTCAGCCATCAAATCTTAAGGTCCATAAGCGAAAATATTTATTGTTATCCTTCTATTTTTGAGACTTCTCCCGATCAAGCAGAGGTTTAGATTCTTCCTTCTTTTCAACAGTTGGCTCTGTCTTCTTTTCAACCACTAGTTCCTCCTTCAGGATTATGGGGATCTTCAACTGTCTTTGCACTTGTTTGACCACTTCTTAACACAATTGGCAAGTAAATTATGAATGAGATGCATTATGTATACGACACTAGTTGGGTAATAATAGTTCTTCCATTTGAACCTGCTTTCCAACAACAGTATGATCTTGCACAAATCTAATTACAAAATCATGAAATCCCTTGAATACCCTAGGTTCATCTTTATCTGAAGAGTCTCCTTCATCTGATTCAATATATGCTCTTGTATTTTCCATTCTTTGTATGAGTGGTTTAGAAGGTCTTAAGCAACTCAGCATAAGGACTTCTGATTGGGCAATGTGCAGAAGATAAACTCCCAGGGCAACTTCTAAGAACAAAATCTCATTGGGTTGATTGTATTCTATGATCATATGCTTCATTTTGGGCTCTCTTTCAATATGTATCTGATTAGCCAATCCCTTCCATGGGAGCCACATGTGGGAAAAGTCGGTTGCCATATAACCATTCAAATTTCTAGACAAATCTCTGCTCAGCAGCATGCCATATTGATTGAGAATATCCACTACTTGAATATTAATATATTGTTGTACCCTAGGATCAGAGGCCAATTTCGTGTGTATCCTATTCAACTCACCAAAAATCTAATTGTGTCACTTTCTGGGATGATTTGGCTGGAGTAAGCCCAAGGGCCTTACAAACTGACATTGGCATTACATTCGTGGAAGCACCAGAATCTACTAAATAGTTATGAAGGTTCTTATTGAATATTGTGAGTGTTAAGAGGAAAGGGGGACTTTCCCTCTTATCCTTTTACAGTGTCATCTTCTGTTCTACATCAGTCACATGTACTATTTCCTTTCCCTTATCAATGCTATCCTTGGCAATATTCTCCTTTGGTATATAATCAATCTTAGTTCCAGCACCTAGGTCTTGAAAGAAAGATGTCCTAACCTCAGGTATCTTAAGCAATTCATAAACAGAAAGACTGACCTTCATTTTCTTAAGTTCCTCAGCCACATATTGCCCCATTTTTGCTATGTCAGATCGTTGGGATTTTTCTGCAGTAGCACCCTGGTATACTGATTCATGGAGAACTTTTGGGGGTTCAGGATTATTGGTAGCTTTTGGGTTAGGCAGAATCTAATAACTATTTGGAGGGATAGAGGTGGTGAAAGGACCTTTGGGCTTACTACTTCTTAGGTTGTAAGGAGTCTTATTGTATTGCTGATATGCATTAACCTCTTCAGACTCTTCTTCCTCAGGCTGATTATCATCTTGGAATGAAAATGTATAACTATCAAGAACTAGCTCAGTGTCATACCTTTGTGAAGGAACAATTTCATACCCAGCTGGCGGAGTCTCCTAATTTTTAGCATTTTGAATCTCCATCTGGAAGATACTAGACACAATCTGGAATTCTAAATAGTCTAGTTCAAAGTGAGCATTTGTGTTGTACAGTCTACACCAAGTAGATAAAGTAGCTTCAGCTAACATCACACGTCCTGGGGGTCTGGTATCATTATTTTGATTCTCCAAGGGTGAAGGTGCCCCTCCATTGTTCAGTCTGGTGTTCTAGGATCGATTTGATTGCTACTAGAAGTTCTAATTTTGGTACTGATTCTGATTTGGGAACTAGTTTTGACTTTGGTTCTGGGAGTTCTATTGGTTCTGAAATGTTGTTGATTCTATCCCCTCTATTGCATATAAGCATTTTGATTCTTGAGGTGAGTAACTTCAGCAGTGAGCTTCTTCATCTATTCCACTAGTTCTTTGATGTCATCTCTGTATTCTTTAGTCTTGGATGCTTCTGAAGACTACATGAAAGACATTTGTGCTGAAGGCATTTTAGCTACTAGATTACCCAGGTGGATTACTAAGGCTTGTGTTGCAGCTAGGTTTGAAATTGGGTTCATTGCAGGTGTATGATTAGCCAGTGCATGATTTATCATGGGTATTTGATTTGGCATGGCAATAGATCCCATATGATTTAGTGGACTAGAGGCTATCTGCCCTAGCTGGGTACTCACATCGACATCAGTAGAATATGCTTGAGCTAAACTAGCAAGTATTGGGTCAGCTCTCCTTGCAAACATGGAGGTAAGTTTATCTAGGGCAGCATAGTAGATAGGCAAGGCAGAAACCTGATCTAGAGCATAAGGACCTTGTAAATGGTTGTAAGCTTTTTGGAATCTGTTGTTAAAGGAACTTATCATCTCACCTTCCTATTGATGAATCTCCACAAAAGATCGATAAAGATCAGCTGGAGTGGTGGGCATACGAAATCTATTCAAAAAAGCATTTTTCAAGTTTCGCCATGAATTTATGGATGCTGTAGGGAGGTTGGAAAACAGTAATAAGCTTCTTCCTACAAAGAATAAGGGAACAACCTGCATATCACATCCTCATACTGTACTTGCAACATGAACATGTTAGATTCAAAGATTTTAATGTGTTCATCTACAGTCCTATCTGGATCATTCACCATGAATTTTGAGCAGAACTTGTTTGGGTCCTTTCGCATATCATGATAGTCATTGAATAGAAAAGGGGACTGGTTATTTCCTGCAAAGAAAGCCATGATGGGACAATTAATGGGAGCTGTAGTAGTATTCCTAGGGGCTGACTGAGCTCGAGGGGCTCTAGGTATTCCTTGATCCCTTCTTGTTTGTCTAAATTTTGCTAGGGACAACTTCTAATGTGTCTTTGTCTAGGCCCCAGACTTGCTAATTTTTAACAGAGGGAAAATGGATGCCCTCCTTCTAGTGCCAATTCTGTTAAAGGTTGTTTTAGCACACAACAACACAAGTGTGATTGCTGGTTTCACACCTCTATTGAAAAGTATCTTACCCTAAGTAAGACTACTCCAAGGATAATACAGCTAGGTCTTAGCTTGCTTGGAACTTCTTAGTTGGTATATTCTAGCTATTCCTACAAGGGGTCTTACATGCAATCTGCAAATCTTCAGGTTTGGGGCAGCAAATACACATAAACCCTATAATGATTTTAAGCTGATAAACAAGATAAAGTGCTATTGAAACTCTTAATCTAACAACTAACAGTGATTTAAAAGAAAAGGAAAAAGGTTAGGGTTTTAGAGAGGTCCTAAGTGACATTCACAATGCCAAGGTTATCTTTAGTAGACAAACATTCCAAAACTTTGAACCAGCTTCCTGAGTTACCAAAACTTAAATGGGTGTTACAGTGCTGTAGAAAACGGTGCTATCTTCAATGGAGGTCAACAGATTTTTAGATCGCATTCATTTGTTAAATACCCAATGAGCGGCACAACTTAACTTGTGAAATGTAATTAAACTTTAGCACAAATGATCAGCCCAAATTAACTTTACATAGCTATTTACCATCAGCAAACAACTAAAAGTATGGACTTGGAATGTTCATCAAATACTTCAGTAAACCATGAATATTATGAAAGCACAACTAATCTAACTATGGGAGAGCAAGATACGAACCATGAAAACCAAAAGATGAATCAACACAAGATACAAATTCTTAGATTTACTACATAAAATTGCTCTGTATTAGCTCAAATGGCATAGACTCAACAATTTGGTATAAAAATCTCTCTTACAAATAGTGGAAATGGTAGCCCTTTATATAGAAAGTAGCATACCCTAGTTTTCAAATGAACGGTGGAGATTAACTCAACATCGACGGTCCAGATTACATCAATAATAGCTCACATCAATTCCTGGATTACATTTTGTCCTTTATTAAAAAGACAAAAACATAGTCCCAGGTACATTGAATCTAGTCATTTTGACTAGCCAACTCAGTATATTAGTGGAAAATCTCATTTTAGAAGCAAGAAGAAGACAAAATTGAGTCACATGCTGCCCAAATATAGCAAATTTACAATTGTGATGAGATTGTATCATTAGAATATTTAAAATAACATCAAGACTCTTTATCTAAGTCAATACTGTCTTTGCTGGCTAGCTTGTTGCGATAAGTCAACCATGCCTCAAGTGCAGGATTAATGTCTGATGGGTCTGGATCCTTCAAATGATGTATCTGGTAATCAAACACTTCTAGCTCCCGACTGAATTTTCCATGTATTCTCTCTATTTCTGCACCTGCCTTATGAAATGCCTTGAATTCAGCTTTGAGGTCACTTGCCTTATCCAACCTTTCTTCCATGCTAAGCTTGTCATCTTCAAAAATTATTTTATGCAACTTGTCCTTTAATTTTTTGACATCAAACTAGGCATAATCATCATAGGACTCTTCTCTACAGTCCCTCAAGGAGTCACTAATGTTGTATATAACTGATCTCAATTCTTCATCAGCTGGTTTGTATGCTTCCATTATATGTTCAAAGGTTTCCTTTCTCAAAAGTAGCTGTTGATACCATTCAACAGCCTCTGGTAGCTTATCCCCAGTCAAAATGTTCTCTATAACTAAGGTCTGAGCTGGCATTTCTCTAATACATTTGATTCAGGGATACATGTGGTAATAATATTCATCAAAGGAATCACATTCTTCCCACAAGTCTTTCCATCTCTTTTGCAAATCAACCATTTTTTGGTGAGCTTGAGTAGAGGTGCTTACGGCTTCACATCCCATTTCAAAAACCTTTATCAACCAATTTTTTGTGCCTTGGGACTTTGATCTTACATCACCCAATTCAGCCATTTCATCAGTGGATAGGAAAGTAGGTATTATCCTTATATCTCCTCTTGCATCTACTGGTTTTATAAAAAATTGAAGACATGCTCTCAGTTCTTCATTCTGCTATTTCATGTCTTTCTTAGACATTTCATCCTTATCCAACTGCTCCAAGATTGATGTAACTGAACCTTTGAAATCATCCACTCTTTGAGCACGAGTGGTTGGACCCAAATCAACTATAGATATGACATAATCCTCTGCCCTGACTTGGTCTCTTACTTTGTCAGATGGCGGGACTGCTACCTTCGCTATCCTTGATCTTGATTCATTCTTGTAAATTCTTGATTGGATCTTAGCCCTTTTCTGTTTCTGAGGCTTTTGAGCTTGTGACAGGATGGCGCTCAAGTCAAGCTGCATTACTTCCACCTGTGGTTCAGGGTATGCCATTCTGTCTTGCAACCACTCGGGAGTGGAAGACTTGTTCAATTTAGAAGCTCCATCCTTATATGATACAACCAACTCTTTAGATGGTTCTTGTTCTTGCTCCTCATTCTTCTCTAGACTTTTCTCTTTTTCCTTCTCTTCTTCATGTGCCAAGTCTTTCAAATTATAGCTACATTCTCCTATTGAATCTTCAAAACTTCTTCTGTTGGATCTTTACCCTAGGAACTATCTGATATGTCAATAATTTCCACATCAGCTGAAGGTTCATGGAGGCTTTTATTATTCACTTCAGTCAATATCTCCTTCTCCTCCTCAACTACCACTTCAGGCTCCTGTAATCCTAATTTCGCACACACTTTCTCAATCTCAGGCAATAGGGGCACTACCAATGAATCAGTTGGTGTTTATGAAATGGGGATAGCAAAAGAGATGGTCAAGGAAGGCGAACTGACCTAGGAGAGGCTAGTCAATATTGGTGATAAGGAAGAAGAAATGACAAGGGGTAAAGAAAATGGTGGTGAAGGTAGAGGAAGAGGTGGTGAAAGGATGGTGAAAATAGGAGGCAATGGTAAAGGAGAAGAAGGTGTAGATGTGGTGGAAGGATATGAGATGGCAAGAGTGGAGGAAATAGGGCTGCTAGAGTCACCAGAAGAAACTGCCAATGAATAAGAGGTGGTGGTGATGGTAGAGGCTGGAGAGATGGCAGAAGATGTTTCTTGAATCATGGACATCGAGACTATGGGTGAAGTGGATGCAACAGAGGAAGGAGGAATGGAAGAAAGAGTGGCAGCAGAGGCAGTAGGGGTTGAGGCAATAGTGTCAACACTTTGTGTGGGAGGTTGGGTAGTTGGAAGATTGGAATCATCTTTAGTTGTGGTAGCCTCCTTATTAGCTTCTTTCACTTTTTTTTTCTTAGCCTTTGAGCTCTCTCCCGCACCACTTGGCATATCCTTTCTCTTGGAAGTTCTAGTCCTGGTTGAAGGAGGTTGGTCCTTCTTTTGAGGAGACCTTGCAGATAGCTTCTTCATCTTCTTTGCCTTTTCTGCCAAAGATGTGTGCTCATCACTATCTAATTTCTATTTCTTAGCTGGCTCTGTCTCATCTGCGACTTGAATGGGTTCATCCTCTTCTCCCCTGGAGTCTTTGTCAGATTCTACTGCTATGTATGTAAGTTGGACTCCTTGTCCATTCAGGATAGCCACTTGCAACCTGACCCAGGCCTTACTTAGTATGATTGATTCCCTCACAACAACATCAAGGGAACTTTCCTCTACATTTGCTCAGTTCGGCAGTGGAATGGGTTGATGGTACTATGCCTCCCATGGTCCTCTGCACATAACATTTTCATCATCTTGCAACTGATCAGGGACTACCATTATATGAAACCTTCTAATGAAGTCCAAGGGTAGCCTTGCATGTGCCTTCTTCATAATTTCGTAATCATCCAGGTAGTTGGCCCAAAAGTCTTCAATGTGCAATTTGTGGAAGAGTTTCTTGCTTACAAATATTTCCATCACTCTGTTTGGATCGAAATGACTCCTTGCATTGTAGTAGTACAAATTTAAGAGTTGAAGCTCTTTATCTGAATGTTCTACTAATGCCAGAGAAGGACATACATAAAGTCCTTTGCCAAATTTGATAGGAAATTGAACACTTGGCCTATGCAGGTGCTTGAGTTTCTCTGCACACGGTATCAGTTGCCTTGCCAGCTCTAGAAACACTGTCTTATCATCTGGATATCGGGGAAGTATGTAGGCCATTCTAGTGAAGCCTTGCACTCTTATGTATGTAAATTTTTCAAACTAGATATACCACCTACCATATCTAGCTATTTCATTCATGGCCTCAGTAGAAATCCTTAATGTTGTGTTACCCTGCAACTTCCTGGCTATATACATGGTGAATGCATCGTTTACCCTTTTGAAATGTATCAATGATTGGGATGAGGTTAACTATGGATAGCATTCATATACTTTGATCTGTGTCTTCTCATCATTCCCAATTTCACCAATCTTGGACAGTCCATCATAGTGATTCATTCTTGCCAATGCATAGACAACATAGGACATCCATCTAAAGTATTTATTTTCATTGAAGTTGCTAAAGGCTTCATGAATGTTGTCACTTGGTTCCCTTCAATATCTCAGAGATTATGACAAACATCCAATCCTCAAAGGTAGAGGCAGTTGGTAACCCATAGATTCTGCTCAGAAAGGTTACTATGTCCCCTATTTCATTGTAGAAATCACTTCTGTACAGTACTCTGGGGAGCTTGATCAGAGCAAAGTTCCTGCTCTTGACCCAATGGTCATTTATGTACTTTCTGCATCCTTCTACATCCTTATTATAGGTTGCCTTTGATCCTTGTTTATTTGGCATTGTTACAACTTTGTGCCAGGGGATGTCCAACATTTCTTCCAGAGAAGGTGGGGTCAAGTCAGCTAAGACATCCCCATTTGCTCTCTGAATTTGCCTGGACATAATGTCGTATCTGTCTACATAGGTGGCTATCAGTTTTGGAAACTGCAATGAAGTAGGAAAGGTAGCTGCTTGTCAAAGCCCACTATCTCTAAGTATTCTGGCTCTGGGAGTTGGAGCTGGACCAAAGACTCTGAGTCTGAAGTCATCTAGGTCTATGTGACCTAAGTCTGTGTCTCCAACATTACTCCACCTGGAGTGGACCTTGGTTTCTGGAGGGACTCCTTTGAACTCGTACTTCATGGCTTGGGTCCGAGCAGTCACTTAGTCTACATGACCGGACCTTATAAGTGTGATACCAGAGAAATTCCTAACATACTCCTAAGTTTTAGATAAATCAATGCAAATCTGCCATTCATTACTAACATGCATTTGAAGGGGATTTAAGTTTAATTGAAAGAACACTGCATGCAATTAAACATCTAATGTTGCAAGAAAATTCATGAAAATTACCATTATCAATACATTACAACATCAATTTTGTCACTTTGAACAATCTTCCCTTTGGAAATTTCAAGAAATTTGGTCATTTGCAAGGTTTTGTACTAATTTGAGGCTTGTCCGACCCTTAGAAGAAAAAGTGTTGAATTTGAGGTCATCTGACCTCGGCGAGGAAATTAGGCAGGTCTGACCTTGTGCTTTGCTTCCTTTAATGCTTTTGAGTTTTAGCGTAGATTTTGATAGTGTCTGACTTGTGCAGAATTTGGAGGTCTCTGACCTCTGGTGGCTGTCAAGTTGGACTGTTGATATTTCAGTGCAAAAACATGTTGATGTGAATTTGGTTGTGCCTGCACGGAAATTGGTTTAGTTTGACTTGCGTTGATTTGGATAGTATCCGAATAAGTCAGTTGGAGGGCATTATAGCACAGGTTAGATGAGGTGATTTTTAGTGCTAAGTCAAGGTAAGCTCCTAGTGGGATTTTAAGGTAGCACCAACCTTGCGGGGGAATCCGGGTCATTCGACCAGGTCAGAGACCTGATCTTTTAGCACAAAGTCAGATGGGTCACTTTCTAGCGCAAAAGATGTTTTTAGATCTTACGGGGCTTTTTAGGCCTTCCGACCAAGTTGGAGAAAAGGGTTTTAGGCGCGTTGGTTGGAGGAAGTCAATTTTAGCGCAAAAGAGTACCAAGCGCTTGGCGTAGATTTTCAAGGTGTCCGACCGACCAAGTTTTGCAGGTCAGTCAAAGATCATTTCAGCACCGACTCAACATGAGGGTTCTACAGGGAAAAAATCCCTAAATTTTAGCTTTTAACACGTGATGGTCTTATTCACTTCTATAGTGGACCCAAACTAGGGTTTTTTAGATGAAATTCTCCCAGTGTGCACGGAAACCCTGACCTAAAATACTGGTAAGAACAACTATTTTTGAATAAAACCTACTGTCTAACCCAAACCCCAAAATGATTCCTAAGTAAAAAGCTTGTAGAAATGGGTTAAAACCTTACCTAGTAGAAGCGGCGGCAATTTTGGTATGAGCAGGAGGTCGCAGGTTTGAGATTGGGCAAGTCCGTGGAGTGTGAACGCACTCTAAAATTTCATCCAAAATGTGGTTGAAAATGACTTAAAACTCGTTAATTTCCTATTTAACCTTGGCTAAATCTACCATTAATGTGTAGGCATATAGTCTGCAAGTTTTAGGGTTTGCGTGGATTCTCTTGAGCGACCTGGCGGAGAATTTTGGTATGTCAGACTTGGTCGGACGGGGTAACATTCAACACAAGGTTTGGAAGTTCGGTTTGCACAAATTAGCGGAGGAATCGAGTTCATCCGACTTGCGGGCCTTTTGGAGTTGTCTAACTTAGTTGGTGATCACTATTTTTAGCGTAGGTTAGATGAAGCCATTTTTAGTGTAGAAGTCTGACAGTGAGGAAATCAGTGCAAAGTCAGACAAGGTAATTTTTAGTGCAAAAAGGCAGATACAATGATTTAATGTTAGGTCAGTCGGACATGGATTTAGTGCTAAGGTCGAAGCAAGCAATTTTTAGCGCCAGGTCAAACAGATAGGAAATCAGTGCAAAGGTCGGTTGAAGGCCAATTTAGCACAAAATGTCAATTCAAGGTCCTCAAAGGGAGAACATGGACTCATCCTAGTAGATTTTTGAAGTGATTTTTTAATATCATTTTTCTATCAAGGTCAAAATGCAATTTTGACCATACAATCACTTAGGAGATCAAAAGATCAAATGACTCTCTAGCCAAATGAAAAGAGGGGGTCTCCATTCTTGAATGGGGCGTGTGTGTAGGGCATAATAGGGTGTCAAATAACTAGATCCACATTATCTAGCGCATGTCTCCAATATTCGATCTTTCCCAGCTTATGCTGGGAAATCATGCCTATATATCGGTAACTATAGCGCTTACCTCTCTGCCTGTGAAAAATACATATCAGCCACATGATCTCTATATGCTTCCAAAACCAAAACTACAAAAGAGACACACCTGCTGACAAGCTGGCCCCTTTGTGATACACAACCTAGTGTATATCCCTATACAAATGTGCTAGCACGCACACACCCCATGAGTATTGAGTCCCATCGGTAATCATGCTCTCTAGCACCCTCCCCCAGCTAGTCAGGAACCCGTATGATCTCCTATCGGGGAATACTATGCCACTGATCAATCCCACCACTATCCCCAGGAATTAGTCATAGTAGTCATGGATGTCATGCCACGAAATCACTTGCTCAACCAGTTCTGGGTCATCAAAAACATATCTGCACTTAGCCAATCCTACATCACGTTGTGAATCATACTCTACCAACTCTCCCTGAATAGGGAGGTACAAAATCCTATACATGTCCTCTAGAGTGATCATCATCTCCCCAGTCGGTAGATGGAATGTCCCATCCTCTTGGAATCGCTCCACCGCTACAGTCAACAAACTATGGTTCGCGTGAACCTCAGGCATGAAACAAATGTAATGCAGACCCATAGCACCAAGAGCCTCATGATCCATCTCTGTCAGCATATACCGCTGCAAAATGGCAAAGGGAACTGCTCTCGTGGCATCAGGGTATCACGGATATCCTCCTGCAACCAGGCAAAGAATAGTGTCAAAGAAATCCATATCCAAGCAAACTTACTCAAAGCAATCAAACTATCCTATCATTGACTTAACATATCAAATTAATCAAAACAACATATCATCTCTTGACTAGATTCTCAGCAATCTCAGAGATCGCTTATCAATTGATGCATTGATCATGGTGCCAATTGGGTTAATTTTGTTAAGTCAACTAATTATCCTAGTACAAATGCATCGAACTAGGTGGTAAATGTGCCAAACCAGGTGGTAAATGCACTGATTCATATCATATGCGCCGCTTCATCATGAATGCACCAATCCTTGACATATATGCACCATTCTACACATGCACCACTTTTTGTGTCACATGCGCAGTTCCACAGTGGATGCGCCATTTCTTGGCTTATATGCGCACATCTATCATATGTGTCGTAAAATCACTAGGATGTGCGGTTTCCCAGCATATGCGCTATTTCAGGATGTATCTATCCTAGCTATTTTTCTTAAGCATTTATTGGCCTAATAAATGACTTTTAGCAAGATTTGACGAATTACATATTGGTGGTCTACCTCGGGTGGCCTATCGAACTGTTGAACATGCTCAAAATGGTGCTCCTTGTGCAGAATAACCATATCTCTGTCGACTGCTCTAGCTCCTCTACTCTCCTAAGCTCTTAAAGACCAATCAACTAAGGACAAGTGTGCAAATGAATAGGACTTGTGGACCCAGCTCCTATATATAGCAAGGGAACCATAGCTGACTATGTGACAACTGTGACTACTTCCTATACTTGTTCCTCCAAACCATGTCCTATTTTTCTCCATCCTAACCCGCTTTCCACCTGCTTCTTCGTGAGATTGTCCATCTCATGCCTCCTACCTTCTTCTCGTCCAATCTCCCGAGGGGCATCCTATCGTTAAACTTGTACCAGGGGCAAACTTGGGCATGTATCATTGTCAAAAATTCTTATTCTTTGAAACAATATGATAAAACACATTGCATCAAAGAGGGGCAAAATGTATACACCTAAAAATGACATGACTCTACCTAAATAAATATTTTAAATATTTATTTCATCTTAATATTCCTCTATCAATAAATAAATAAATAAATAAATAAATTTATTTGATTCATTTTATCCCATTAATTGAATAAATTACATTTATTTAATTAATTCCATCAATATCAACTTTATTCTTCTAAACAATTAAATAATTTTAATTATTTAATTAAATCATTCATTCTTCCAAATTTAAATAAAATGCAAATTTATTTAAATTAAATCTTAATCTCCAAAAACAAAATATAAACAAATATTTTATTTATTCTTCTAAATCTTTAACAAACAATTAAATAAATTTATTTATTTAATTTTGCTTTCTTATCTTCCAAATCTTTCAAAAATAAATCTTCCTTGTCATGCAAAAGCAAAAGCTAAGTTAACTGATTTAAAGCAACTTTGTTTTTATCAACAAAACTCTTAAATTAGAAAAATATATTCTAATTTAAGAAATAAAAGCTTATCCTCATCAAGAAAGCAATTAACTCAACAAAGTATCCTTTTGAATGACACATGTCCTTTTATATGCACACGTTCTCTCAAACATCCTCTACCATTGATCTTCTTATTTCTTCTACACCATTGATCCTCTCTCTCATGAGTCTATAAATACAACCCTCTTCTTCCATTTCAAAATCACGAAGCTTTCAAGTAAACTTATGCTGCAAAATCCATAGCGCGCCATTGACACCCCCACTCTCGCATCATTTATTATCCGTTTCATATTGTGTTGAAGCTCACCTTCAACACAACAGGTATCCAAGCCATTTCTCCTTTCTCATCTTGAGGAATCAAAGCGAGGAAGCAAGCTTCCTGAGGACTGTATTCGTCACCAAAGATCAAACAAGAATAAGCGAGCAATGGAAATCGCTAGGTAACAAAGGTTGTAAGTATCACTCTTATTTTAAAGATTTTGTTATTTGCACATTTCATTGATGTTATTGGGTTTTTGTAATTCATGTTATTATCTCATTTTACCCATTACAATTAGGTTTCTTGTTTGATTTGGGATAGGTTAGGTTGCTGTTAGATTAGCTTATGCTTTCTACTTTTCTTTTCCATAGTTATTAGGTGTTTGTTCTCACTTAGATTAGTTCTCCTTTCTTGATTTGTTTTTGCCTGCTGCACTTGCTTTGTTGGGGAGTTTCATTTCATAAATGTGGTGGCAGTTGTGCTGACTTGCAAGTGGTTCTTTTATTGGGAAAGTAATTTGGATGATTTCTTTGACAAGCTGAGGTTTTTTTTTTGCTTAGATCCTCCTGTGGGTTCCACCGTTATACTTGGGAGCTATGATGTCTATTCATGGAAAATGAATCATTAGTTAGTTCACTTGAAATATTTTCTACCCATATATCCTTTATGCATTTTAAAATCCTAAAAGTACCTAAGTAAGTCTTGGTGATCTTTCATTAAGTAAAAAATCCAGGGTCCACCTCTGCCACCATCATGAGTCCACACCCAACTAGATGAGTTATCAACATAACTAGTGCTATCAAATCCACGTGTTACAAGGGTAGTGATACTGCATTGTACTCTACCAAATCTAAGCTTAATAAAATATCCAAAAATTATGAAAAGAAAAGAAAATCATAAAAATCACAACCACACACTATAACTCAGTTAGATGGACAATCAAGTAACCTCTACCAGGGCTATGGACGTCTGACCAGTAGTAGGGCTCTTCTTGAGTGGAATTTTGAGACAAACCCATCAGGGCTATAGACAATCGCTGGCAATGGGGCAATATCTAGGTAGTTCATGAGGTGTGTACTAATCACATAGCTTAATGTAAAGGATCTTAGATGAGATTTGTTGCCAAGGGATGGGAATTAACACAATTGCACACACTTAGGTTTTTAGGATATGGATGGTTGCACATGGTTATTGAGTTATGCTTCTTTCATAGGGTATCATGACTTTTCATTTAACATGTGGGAAATGTAGAGGTTCTGGGTTCAAAACTAAAGTTTATCTTTGAAATTGTCTGGAGCATTTCCCAATAGAGCCACCATTTGTTGTGCCCTGCACACATGCCCCATTTCGGCAATGGGAACCCCTTTCTTTGAATTTTAGCTTAGAGTGTTAGCCTAGCTGGGTGATTACTAAAGTATTCCAATGGGTGATCAAAATAACATTTTTCACAATTAAAAGCATGAAGGGTACTTAGGTTCCCCAAAATCATTAAGTCAAGTATCAATTTTCATCAAAATCAAGTCAGATGTCCCTTTTTGTGCTTAAAACATTGTCTGCTGACCTTTGCGCTAGATTCCCACTCCACTGACCTTAGCGCCAGAATCACAAGTTGCTGACTTAGCGTCAAAATCCGCATTCATTGACTTAGCACTAAACTCATTCATCTCTGACCTAGTGCTAAATCCTCCTATCCTTGACTTGTGCTAAAATACCACTTTACTAACTTAAGATGGAGATGCCTAAACTTGCGCAAGAGTCAGATCCCCCCAAAGTCACATAGATTTGAAGAGCCTCAAATCGATGCAAAAATTAAAAGTCATTTTTTTGCATATTGTGTGCCGAGCTGGCCGAAGTACCATGACATTAATGGCAGCCATTAACATGGGATATAAGGATTTTTGAGAAATTTGAGTTCACTTTGATGCACAAGAAAATCATTTGAGAGCTTTGCGATTTCATTGATGACAAGAGACAAATTTGGAGTGAAGGAGAATTTGATCTTGGGCACGTTTGGACAATCTTTCTACCTCTATCATAGCATTTAGAACTAGGTAGGGTACTTCCCTTTTACTATTCCAAGTTTTGAGATTGTTTTTTCAAATTAAGTATCTATTTTAGATAGCATTCTGCATATAAATTGAAGCCTTGGGTCTGTAATTTCATGCATTAAAACAACATTCAAGTTTCAATAAGAGGGGTTCTTACTGTGTAAATGACTGAGTTGATTGACAAAAGCCTCTATTTTAAAGACCCTAGGGTAGGATAAGTAGAAATACAAAAAGGTGAAATATTTTGCATGCAAAATGTATATTCCCACACCTGGTAAATCATTCATAAATTCACCAAGCCCCCCTTGAAGATTCGACAGACCTTTTCAACTGACTCAATTTGTGCTAAAAATCGAATTGAGTGACTTGTTTGAAATGATGACTAAACTTTAGGTTAATTGACAGTTGAATAATCCATTGCCAAACAAAAGTTTTAAACCATTTGCACTAGAATTAACATGTAATGTCAGAAAATGTCCCCTTGAGGGCTTTTCCATCATAAGGTTTAGCTACCAGGTCTTTAGGATGCATTTAGGACATCTTAGTTCATATTTTGGCATTCCGATGGAATGAGAACTAGTTTCCATGGCAAATTCAACCTAGGTGGACCCCTTGAGCTGTACCCTGCCCAAAATAGGGGGGAGCACTTGGGCGCTTGTGCCCTAGTCCTTCCCTATTTTGGGGCAGCCCTAATTTCTGGGTGTCAGTTTGTGACCATTATTAGGTCCCTTTGCAAACACGGTAAGTTTGAATTATGAAAATATTGGCGCAATTGTTTGTAGTTGCATATAAAAGCATGCTTAGGCATTGATTTGTAAACTAGATTTCAATTAGATAGCAATTGTGATATTCAAGTGTTCTCAAGGTGATTCAAGGCTTTCATTGTGTTGTTAGAGCAGACTTGTGTGTTTTGTGTGTTGATATTTGTAGATTTGAGCATCAATTTCCTCATGGAATGAAGAGTATCTTCCTCCCATGAGAGCTTCACTACAAGGTGACATAATATTGTGTTTTCATCATTGATTCCTTTGGCTTTTACCTCTGTCTCACAAGGGCATGCACTCTTTATCTGACAACGGTGTTCAGAGACTTAAGTGTCCTCCGAGGCTTGACTGAGGTAAGCCTCTAAACACCACAACCCCTAAAGCAAGTCTTGTGATTGTAGGTTACAGGTGTCGCATTTGGGGAAAGTGGAGTTGTAGGAAGGATTGGTAGGCATCAAGGATTCAGGATCTGAAGAAAAGTAGGACATAGGAGGACTTCTAGGACTTGGGCGCTCACATCTAAGCTTCAGGAAACAAAAGTTATAGGGTTGATTAGTGTCAGAAGGAGGTCTAGATCCTGTAGAGAAACTGGTACCTTGTGTTGGTAGTGAGCTACCCCCTTGTTAGTGGGGTGTTCAATGCTGACCTCAAGATTCATGACATGGCAGTGAGCCTCCTGTTGATGTGGGTTAAGTTTGGCATTTGTAGCAAGCATTGATAGCTCAAGATTTTGGCGCAACGACAAACGATTCCAACAATTGGTATCAAAGCCATGGGTCATGGGTTCAAATCCATTGGGTTACGTTGAGGGAGGATTGGTGGTAGTGAGCTACCCCCTTGTTGGTGAGGTGTTCAATGCTAACCTTGGGATTCATGACATGGTAGTGAGCCTCCCGTGGATCTGGGTTAAGTCTGGCATTTGTAGCGAGCGTTGATAGCTCAAGATTTTGGCGCAACGAAAAATGATTCCAACACCTGGGTAAGTGCAAAAAGATGGGGGGCCAAAAAGTGGCCAAAATAATTTGAAAAAAAATAAAGGCATAACGTGAGCGCGTTATAACGCGCTCGCGTTATGTGCTTCTATAAATTAAAAAAAAAAAGCAACTCAATTTCATTTCTCCCATTTTCTCCTCTGCCCGTGGCCTCCAAACCCTCAAAAACGCGCTCGCGTTCTGCAAAACGCCAATCAACGCAAAAATCTTGTCAATTCATCGCCAAAATGCCGCCGCGACGTCGAGCACGCCAAAGAGGTGAGTTATCTTTGTTTTTTTGTTTGAATTTCTTTCTATATAGGTAGGTTTTTGTTGATTTTTAATGTATATTTCGTTAATTGTCAGGAAATGTTAATGCACCTCCTCCTCCTCCTCCTCCTCCTCAAAATCCACAAAATCCTGAGGAGGAAATACCTGGAGAACAACAACCTCCTCCATTCATTCCTCGACATGCCCCTGGAACACAAGATAATATAATAGGGCAAATTGAAAACAACAAAAAACAAATTGAAGATATAATTGCAAGGTTGAAAGATACTTCCACTTCAACCTTGCATAGGTCCACGCTTGCCGAATCTCTTGAGTCTATGTTAACAAATGTAAATTCAATTAGCAAGCAAATAACTAGTTGGACCGATAAAAAGAGAGAGTTTAGAGATTACTATGCAGATAAATTATCATACCAAGATGTCAAAAAATTACAAATTACAAAAGTAGACTTGTGTTCAATTTTCACAAACCCACAAACAAATCAACCTCCACCCATTACATGCAAGAGGTTCCCTATCCATTGGTGCAACAACCAAGCGATAAGGGACAATTTCGGGTAGAGGTGGTGGATGGTTTTTGACCATCCTCCATGCAATAACAATGAGGTCCCGCAATACTTTTTGAGGAAACTCTACTCCTAGTTTTTCCTCAATAAAGTGCCAAACTATTTTGATATGCGGGACTTCCAGGGTAGAGGTGGGGGCTCAGCACAGGATAGACCAGGGGCACGTCTTGACCCACAGCGGGTAGTGAGACAAGTAATCAGCAGACCAGCCCACGAGCATGTTTCTATCCCTTCCATTGTGAAGGAGAGTGTTGAGGTCGATACACTGAGGTCAATTAGTGCCTTGACCCAGAGCATCACAGAGCATGCCGATCCTGCAACACAGAGTGGGTTGGGAGATAGTATGAGGAGTAGGGTCCCACCACATACTTGCTAGGCTTGCGGGTCAGCCTGTGGTTATGACCCCATGGACAGTCAAGACACAGGTACACAGGCTACATCTGCAGCTGAGCAGATGGCGATGACAGATACCCTCCTGAGTAAGACTTTCGGCCTTGATACTCAGGTAAATATTAGCAAGTTTATTGAATTTAATTTATTAAATTTTATTTTTGAAATACAAGATTAACTAATTTAAATTGATGATTTTAATGAAATTTCAGGGTCATAGCGTCGATGCAGTTTTCAGTGGTTCTCCACCTACATTTTTCACTAGATCATCTACTGTCGAGGTATGTAACTAGTAAACAATTATAAATATTACATGTGAATAGCATCGTTATATGAATGGTATTCTAATTTCTGATTTTGGATGTTGAATAGGTTAACACTGTAGATTTCATGGCAACACCTGCTAGCGGTGGTGGACTTCAAAGCTTTACGGAGGTAATAAAATAAATAGTTTAATGAATGAATTGTACTTACTAAATTTTTGTATGTGATTTGTGTGTTTTATTGTGTGTACTTCTATGTTTAGATGAGCGTGTGTGTATGTTAGGAGCCATGATTTGCATCACTATTATAGTTTTCGTAATTGAATAATGTTGTTTTATTTCCAGATGATGCAGGCTGCGGATACACCTCCCCATGTTCATAGGGCAATGGAGCAGGGTGTGGCCTCTGCGATTCATAGCTCTATGGCATTGACAGGGGTATGAGGCAGATTAGTAAATTTCAATTTACATTCATTGTTATAGTTGTCTATTTTTGAAAAATCAAAAGATTATTAATTTGAAGTTTAATTTCTATCTGGATGGTTTCTATAGGACATGACATCACCAGGGCCTTTTCCTGCTACTGAGGCAAGCGAGCAGACAGATTATATGTTAGCGGTAAGTGATTATTTTGTTAAATGTTTCATTTTTTTATAACATGTAATTTCTATATATTAATATCTATACTTTTTTTTGTAACAGGTAAAGGTGCAGGAAGAACTAAATAGGAGGAGTAGCCCTCGGGTTCGTAGTAGACCACCCACATGCATGTCTCCATCCCCTAGAAGATCAAAGGCTGCTCGTGATTTATTCTCTTCACCAGCTAGAGGGGAATGACTTTTTATTGTGTTCCTCTGTTGTATGCCTATATGGCATTTGTGGACATATATTTTGTATTGTACATAGTTGACATTGTATGCCTATATGGCATTCTTGTAAGCCTATATGGCTATTTTGTATATATGTTATACTTATATCGACAGATATTGATGTATGCGTATATGGATATTTGGTTAATACAAATCTTTTTTATTGATGGCGTCCATACTTGCATTATAAATCCACTTTTGAATGGATATTTGTAGATGGCTACTTCAAATATTTAAAGTCTGATTGTAGTACATAGGATGTTTGCATTTTCTTTGATAGGCTTGATAGGCCATGGATTACATGATGGTGTTTGATGGAAAAGTATGGTACTAGAAGACTCTAGTTCATTCTTAATAGGCTTGTGATTGATAATATCTTTGCATGATTGCACTTGATCTTGGATCATGGGCATGTTGTTAGGATTTTGATTGCATTGTGATGTTTGATGGATAGGCATGGTGTAAGTGTAAGATACCCAACTAGTTCTACGAAAAATTTTCCTTATTTAAACACTTTTACTTGCTAACAATTCATCAACTACTTCAATAACATAAAGATATACATCAAGATAACTATTTGAATGAAACAACATTAGAGTTGGGTACTTGTCTTGTTACTTGATTCAATCAACTTGCAATGTCTTATTACATGGAAAATGCTTTCAATAGCATGAAGTACAACTCATTCAATGGAAATACAAGGACAGGCCTTGAAGCCTTGATGTTACAATGTCTTCCTTACTTGAGCAACATTTGAAGATTTGGAATGTTCAACTCATCACCTCACAAGGTAGGCGCATATTTGAAGGATTTACAGGTTTTTCTGACTTGGGTGCCAAGTTGAGGTGACCTCCTCCTGAAGTTGCGCCTTGTCAACATTAGGTGCCAATTAGAGTTTATGGATGCTCTGGATTGTTTCCAAGAGTAGGCGCCAAAACATCATCATTATGAAAGTGTTTTAAATGCTAGGCGCCCAAATAAGCCCTTTGGAGTCTAGGTGCTCCTTTCATGCATTCTGTGTTCTAGGCGCCAATTGAAAGGAGTGGAGAACAGGGCAAGCGCCTTCCAAACTAGGTGTTTCCTTGAGGTGACAAGGACTTAGAAAGTGCACCTAAGGTGAGCACCTTGAGTGAAAAGGTCTAACAAACATCTTTGAACCCCCTTTCAAGGTTAGGCACATTCTGGAGGTGGAAACAAGTAGAAGGTGCACCTTAGCTTCCTTTGTCAATTCTTGCAAGTCTTTGTTGATTAGGAAGGTGGAATGCTTCATTGTAGAATGAGCGCCTATCTTCTAATGTCCAAACTACTTCTTCTGGCTCACTCTGTGGCTAGGCGCCAGAGCTAAACTGTTCACACAAGGGAGTGCACCTAGACTCACTTGATGTTTTCTTACTACTTCAACCCCTGGAAGATGTTCCAAGGTGTTCCCTTTTACAAGCACCTGACCTCCCAAGTTCCTTCATGTGCTATTCCTTGAAGGCGCCAAAACTGAGCTCCAGTGCCATGGGATTGTGCCTAACATCTTTGAAGAGTTTCTAAGCCTTTTGCAAGTTGATATCCCAAACTCATCTTCTAGGCGCAACAGGAGCTTTCCAAAGGAGTTTCCAAGTTTTAGACGCCAAGCGAGGTCATGGGTGAATGGAACTGCACCTTAGGAGATGACTGGATCCTAAGCATCAGTCTGGAGTTACAGTGGAATTGATATGTGCCTCAACTAGCTTAGGTGCCCATTTGAAGTGATTCCTTTAACACTTCTCTGTCAATCTCAACTGCAAGGATGATCTCCTAATCCAATTTTGATCCTCTGGAGATGCAAATAGCTTTACATTTCACTAGGCTCCATCAATGATGATCATCAACCAAAGCGCATTTCAAAGGTGAGATAGGCAAGTGAGGCGCCAAACTAGTCCTTAAGACTTATCTCCTTCTATCAAGTCAATTTCAACTATGTGAGAGAGTTCTATTCTAGGCGCAAAATGGAAATGTTTCATCAATTGGTGCATCTTACAAAGCTCCCAATTCTAGGCGCCAGAGCCAAAGAGTTTTTCCCAACACATGCACCTGGGCTAGGAATTCACCTAAGAGACATCACTTAGCTTTAAAACTTTCAATCTATAGCCATCTGGGCTAGGCGCTCCAATGGAGGATCCTTGAACTCATGCATTGGCGCCTTCTAGTTATAGGCACCCATTTTGGATGATTCATCCTGATACTAGCGCCCAAAATGACTAGACTCTCTTCATTATCCAATTCACTCAGAAGACTCAAGTTGGAGACTTAGTTGTCTATCCATGTTCTCCGGAAGATTCATTGTACCTCTATGCACTATCTCCTTCAAGGCGCTCCTTAAAATCATTGGAAGTGCTCAGGACTTACCTTAGTCCAAAGCGCCACAATCTTTTCCTTAAAGCACAAAGAATTCTCAAAGGCGCCCCTATTTACCTCTAAGCACTCAAATATCATTTAGATTCAAGGCGCACATTTAGCTCCAAAACGCAAATTTCCATCATCAACCCATCAAGGTGCATCATCTTCCCTTTGTATCCCCTTCAAGGCGCAGACATTCACTTCTTCACACTCAAACTCACTCTCTGGCGCCAGAATAGGTGTATAACTTCAAATAAGGCGCTAATCTTAGGTTTCTAAGTACTTAGTTTGATCTTAAGGCTATCCTTCCTCTAAGCACTCTCTTCAACTCCCTCACTGAAGGCCCTCTGTAAGTTTGGGCACATTTCATCCCAAGGCGCTTCAACATCATCCAAGGCGCAAATTCACTCTCCAAGACAAGGTGCAAAAAACCCTATCCTAAGGCGCTCAAATCTTGCTTCTAGACCTAGGCGCACAAACATGAGATTAAGGATCATTCTGGCCACCATCACTTCCCTAAAGGCGCAAAATTGGTGTAGATACATTCCATTTATTAAGGATCATTCTGGCGCCCAAATCTTGTCAAAGCAAAGGATCAATAGGTTCTCTCTAAGGCGCACTCCAGGGTTTGATCTTACAAGACTTCTCATGTCAAAATTTTGACCAAGACACTCAAGGCACTAGTCTTTATCATCTAACCCTACAGTGCACTTACTCATTATGATATACTCCTCAACTTTGTATTCAACCTTGCCCAAGGCGCATATTCACTATAAGGCATTCTCACGTTGTCAAGGCTCAGAGGGCTTCAACTTGCTAGAGGGTAGAGGTCTAGGTGCATATCTGACTTGAAGCTCAAGGCGCTCCAACCCTCTTGCTCTGGAATTCCTTCTAGGCACTAAGTGACTTCTCCAATTCCTTGAAAACATTTGAAGTGTTTTACCTTCTCAAGGTGCTCCTTCGAACTTGACTCCAAGGTGTTATAATCTCAAAGGTGCTGACATCATCTCAACCAAAGGCGCTCAATGATTCATCCCATATCTAGGCGCTAAAACACTTAATCAACCAAGTCATTCAAGGCGCCATTCAGTAAACCCTATTCCCTCAACCCTTAACTCTGATCCCTCATCTCTCAACCCTAACCCTAAACCCTCAACCCTCAACCCTCAACGTCAAATCCTAATCCCTCAACCCTAAACCCTATCCCTAAACCCTCAACACTATACCTTAAACCCTAATCCCTCATCCCTCAACCCTAAACCTTATCCCTAAACCCTAATCCCTCAACCCTCAACCCTAATCTGTCATCCCCCAACTCTAATCCTTCATCCCTAAACCCTAAATGCTATCCCTATTCCTACACCCTCAACAGAATCGATACTATACCTTAAACCCTAATCCCTTATACCTAAACCCTCCAACCCTATCCCTAATCCTTATACCCTCCACACTCTACTTTAACCCTAATTCCTCGACCCTCAACCCTATCCCTAAACCCTTGACCCTCGAACCTCAACCCTCAACCCTCAACGTCAAACCCTAATCCCTCAACCCTTAACTCTGATCCCTCGACCCTCAACACTATACCTTAAACCCTAATCCATATCCCTCAACCCTTAACCCTTAAAACTTAAACCCTATCCCTACACCCTCAACACTTGACACTATATCTTAAGCCTTAAACCCTCATCCCTAAAGCATCAACCCTCAATCCTTAAACCTTAAACCCTAAACCCTATCCCTAATCCCTCTACCCTCAACACTCTAACCCTAACCTCGACATTAAATGCTAATCCGTCAACCCTAAACCCTAATCCTAAACCCTCAACCCTCAACACTATACCTTAAACCCTAATCCCTCAACCCTCAACCCTAAACCTTATCCCTAAACCCTAATCCCTCAACCCTCAACCCTAATCCATCATCCCTCAACTATAATCCCTCATCCCTAATCCCTAAATGCTATCCCTATTCCTAAACTCTCAACAGACTTGATACTATACCTTAAACCCTAATCCCTTATCCCTAAACCCTCCAACCCTATCCCTAATCCTTACACCCTCCACACTCTACTTTAACCCTAATCCCTCGACCCTAAACCCTATCCCTAAACCCTTGACCCTTGAACCTCAACCCTCAACCCTTAATGTCAAACCCTAATCCCTCAACCCTTAACTTTGATCCCTCGACCCTCAACCGTAATCTGTCATCCCTCATCCCTAAACCTTAAACACTATCCCTATTCCTAGACCCTCAACGGGCTCGATACTAGACCTTAAACGCTAATCCCTTATCCGTAAACCTACCAACTCTATCCTTTATGCCTTAACCCTCATGATGAATAGCCTTGAATGTAAAAAAATTTGAGTGGGACATAACGCGAGCACGTTATAACGCGCTCGCGTTATGTCAAACATGGCAAAAGACAGACTTGCGGGAAAAAATGTAAGGCAAGAAATAACGCGAGCGCGTTATAACGCGCTCGCGTTATTTCTTGCTTTGGGAATCCCAAGCCTTGGGCTTGGGATTTGCTTTGGATTTCCAACCCAAAGGCTTGGAGTGCCTTATGAACAGTCACAGACGTGTTTTTCTGTATTCTTCAAAATTTCACATAATTTCGTTCGTGCTAACCCTCAGATTTGCACGTGTTTCAAGGTTGAACAAATCAAACACATGGGTAATGTTAGGCTTTCTCTTAGCTATTTGACGATGTGATTTTTTTCACATTTTAACAATGTTAAGCCTTTCATCTTTAATTTCTTTTGTTTGTGTGTCCGTTTTTATGCAAAAACCACTATTTGGTCTTTTTTTCATTGTAAAATAACTATTCATTCAAATTTCAAAAAAATTACATATTTAGAAACTAGACTCCATTCTACAAATATTAAAAAAATAAAAAAATGATTTTCAATTAGTTTTCAAAATTTATAGGGGTAGCACGGCCAAAATTCTATTTTTTAGGATGTGTCCACTTTAAAAATTAGTAAAAAATCAAATATTCATCAAAAAATTATCAGAAAAATCAGGCATAAACTACATGCTATTAGCTAATTTCTCACTGAAGCGATTTTAAAAATACCAAAAAAAAGTTGACCTTTTGAGGGAGCCACAAAACATGCTATGTTATGTTTTTTTGACAGAAACAACACCAATTTCTGTGGCTCCCTCTTTTGAACCCCTTAATCTATGCCATTTTCAAAACAAAATAGTAGTTTAGAAAGTAGACTCGGAGCACTACGAACATTGTTTTGGTTGCATCTCTAAATTTTGAGTGTAACTATGCTCAATTTCTCATCCAAGGCCAGTATTTCCTGATTTCAGAAAAAAAGTGGCCACTTAAGACCCCTTTTTGGCCCCCCATCTTCTTGCACTTACCCACCTTGGACTTGGGTACCCACTCCAGTGTCCTCGACTATTCCACTTTGGAACCCCAAAAATAGGTAATCTGTGGTTTGGTATTTTACTCCTGTCTACAAGAGCTTTTTCTATTATTCGTCAATTTGTTGTCGTATTTGCATAATTAAGGTTTTAATTGTCAATTGGGCATAAGAGAAAGAAAATTTATAATTAAATTCCCTAATACAAGTTTCCTACATTTTTAAGTGACCTAGGGTATGATAGTTCTTGCCACTTGACCCTAGATCCTTGAATGTATAGTGGAGAGGCGAATTTAAGCATCTAAACACTAGAACATTAACACATCCAATTTTTCCCTAAAAATTTTGGTGAACCTATGTTTTTGGACTTAAATTGCAACTTGTTTAGTGTGTGTCTTTTGATTTTAATTGATTTCATTCATTCATATAGTCATTCATTTTATTGCCTTGCGAAAAATTCAAAAAAATTGAAAATTTTGGAAAATTCAAAGAAATTGCATTGTTGGGCTTACTAAATTGCATCAATTTTTTATAAATTTTCCTAATACATGATTTTTGCATCATATCTGATATAAACTACAGAAAAATACAAAAATTCAAAATTTTTCTTTGCATTTTCATCATTAAATTGCTAGGGTTTTGTGGAAATTTTGACAATTTTATATAATCTAGTAATTCCAAAATCTAGGGTTAGTAGGAAAAATCTTTTTTCAAATTTTTCTACTGATTTTAGAGGCTCATTAAAATTTTCATTTGGCTGTAGTCTTGCATTTTAGTGTAAATTTGCATTTAGATTTAAAATATTTGCATATTTTCATAGAAAATTTCAACAAAAACTAGCAATTTTGATGCATTTTCATTAAATTTGCATGGGCATTTTGCATGTCTAAGCTTGAAAATAATTTTCAGATCTAAGAGTATTTAATTTCTATCATAAATCAGACTTCAAAACATTCACATAGCATTTTTTCTCAAGATCTCAAACCTAGGGCTTTGAAAACAACCATTTTCACTAAATTTGGCCTTATCGACTTTATAAACTTGCACCATATGTGTGTTGTGTAAGGTATTTTGGCATTATCTTTCTATTATCAGGGTAATCATTTTCTTTATCTCATAAAAAGCTTCACAACACCCTTTTAACGGGCTCTTGTAGTGAAAATTTAGTAAAAAACTACACATTTTGACTATTTTTGCCCTAGGGTTTGACCTAGTTTACACTCCAAGTGTGTTGTGATCAATTTTATGGACTGAGGTGACTTATATTATTGATATTATTTATTATACCTCCTAAAATTCCTTACAACACCCCTTTTTCTAGGTCTTGGAGTTGAAAAACCATGAACAATAGCCTATTTTTGCTATATTTTCACTAGGATTTGACCTTAAGTGGCACTAAAAGCATGTTGTGTTGGGTATTTGGAACTAAGTGGCTCTTATTACTGATATTATTTGTTTTCCATCATCATTTTCCTCACAACACCCTTTGTTAGCCTCTCTTGCATTGAGTTTTGGTGAAAAAAGTGCCTATTTTGACATATTTTCACTATATTTTGACTTGGCATCAACTTGAAATCGCATCAAGAGTGTGTTTAGAGTGATCTTATCACTGTTTTGGGACTAAAATCATACATATAGCTTTCTTCTCTTGACTCAAATTCTTACAACACCGTTTGTTTCATTCATTTGCATTTCAAAAAGTATAAAAAATCAAACATTTACAACATATCCTAAACCTAAAACTTGAGCATATTGCTGCATGAGTCTAATAACTCACTGCCCTAAGTGAAATATCCCTTTAAGAAGAAGTGTAATACATTTGGGATCTAGTGCTTTTGAATAAGTTGGCACTTTAAACACCTTCTTTCCAAAAGGAGAAACCCAAATATTACAAGACATTACACCCATCACAAGTACAATGGAAGAAGAAACTTTTCCTGATGTTGATGATACTATTGAGGTGACATGATATGTATTAGATGAGCAAATAGAAAAATTGGATAAAGAGTTAGCCCAAATTTAATCATTTATGGAAAATGAGAGAATAATTGAAGAAGTCATTCCTACAGTTCATAATATAAGAGAATTGATAAAAGAGGGACAAGATGGTGTTAATGCAATTCATGGTCAAGCACATATTGTACAAACCAATATCATGCTGGTGACTAAATGTGTGCAAATGATAAATAACACTTTATCACCATCTCATACTCAAGTTTCCATACCTATACCAAATACATGAATATCCAATTTTACATCAACTATCTTAACAACTAATGCAAACACTTGTAGTAATGCTACCACTGGTATTGGAGTATCTAATGACACTAATTACAAAGTTGTGGTATTTAATTATCAGGATTTGGTTCCTAAAGGAACCTCTTCTATTAATAATTATTCTCAACCTCCCATCTATTCCACTCATTTCCAGCCACCTATTACCTATTCACAACCATCTTCCACTTATCATTATGGCCAACTACCATTAACATATTCTCAGCCTCCTCCTATCATATCTCAAGCTCATTCACCTCCTCACTTCGGTACCGATTCTTCACAACAAACTCCATCTCCAAAAATATCATCTTAAACCAACTTTTACAGGGCATGACCGCTTTGCAACAAAAGGTAACAAATTTAACAAACTCTTCGCAGCCTAGTCTACCAACATATCATGCTTATAATCTGTTATCCTATCCAATCTTGAGAACCCCTATGCCTGAGAGGTTTGAGACTCCTCACTTTGAAAATATGGTGGAAAATGAGATTCTAATATCTATGTGGTAGCTTTAACAGCTATGTGTAGTGATTTCTATTTTGAAGAGGATTTGTTGGAAAAACTTTTCCCGCGATCTCTCAAAGATACTACTTTAGAATGGTTTTGCTCTTTGCCTCCAAATTCAATACACTCCTTTTTGTGGTTAATTGATCAATTTTTACAATATTTTCAAGAAAATATCAGACCCCAAGTCACTCTAATCAACTTGGTTCAATGCAAACAAGGTCTGAAAGAAAAGTTGACTAAATTTATTAGTCAGTATCAAGGACTTTATGCACAAATTCAATATCAGATGAAAGATGAGGATGTTCAAAAGATATTTATTACAAATCTACAACTTAATATTCATGATAAGATCCTCTTGATGAAGTACAACTCCTTTCAACATTTATGCATTGCCCTTCATGATTATTAACTTTCATCTAGTCAGTATGAAAATAAAAACTCATCAACTCAAGTTGTTCAATCCATAGGCAAATCATCACAAAACAATTTTAAGAGGAAGAATAATAGGAGTTTCATCCTGATCAATGTACCAAATACAAATGTGTCTACTATAAATAATCCAAAG
This sequence comes from Cunninghamia lanceolata, assembly GCA_027924645.1. Lineage (NCBI taxonomy): Eukaryota > Viridiplantae > Streptophyta > Pinopsida > Cupressales > Cupressaceae > Cunninghamia > Cunninghamia lanceolata. The sequence goes on from BSBN01001057.1 coordinate 1,269,997, forward strand.
AAAACATCGTATCAACCAAGAAAGTTCACTCCAATGTTTGAGTCCTATCATTCAATCATGAATCAAGCTGTAAATAATAACATTATGAAGCTTCTCCCGATCAAGCCTATTGATCCTAGTAAACAAGGAGCTTACTTCCATGCTAATACCTTTTGTCATTATCATCAGATGCAGATATGACACTGAATGATGCATGCATCTTAAACATGAAATACATGACCTTATTGATTCAAATGTCATCTAGGTATCAGGTGTGAATGACAATGGAAATAAATCAGTTTCTCTGTCGAATCAGAATTTACAAATCTTCACTAATCCTTTTCCTAAGAATACCAAAAATAATACGGTGGAACAAGGTTTAATGGAAGTAGAGGAGGATGATTACTTAGACTATGATAGCATCATGGGAATAATTGAAATGGATAAGAAGCAAATAAACAATCCACCTCATCCTTGAAGAAATGGAATTTATGCTGAGGTTCCTCCTCCAGTACCCTTATATGGATTAGGAGATAATCAAGATACATTTGAAAAATAAGAACAACAACCAATACAAACAAGTAAGATGGTATAGGATGACTCTCGTCCCCATGCTAGAAAGATTCAACAACAAAAACTCGATAAAAATTAGAAAAGAGCTAGATGACTGTCAAAAATTGGAGAAAATAGTGGTTCCTGTTAGTGTAGGTTTTTATTTCCTAGTTGGGTTATTTATTTTTTCCTATATTCCTAGGTTTTTCCTACACTTATTTTAATCTCGCTTAGGTTAATAAAGGATGTCTTATTAGGTGAGTGGTTGTGAGGTGTCACCTTCCTACATGTGAGCATCCATTAGCTATCTTGGGAAGATACTTTGCTATTTTTAGTCCGATAGATGGTTGCTTTTGATTGGTTGGTGTTGCCACCTCCTCCCTCTTCCTAGTCTATATAAGCATGCTACCTGGCTTGTATTTTACATCTTTTGCTTTTGCATCCTCTTAATGTTATTTTGCTTCTAGCATTTGCATTACTCTCTTGGAGACTAACTTTGTGTTGCTATTTTGATTTCGTATCATTTGCATTCATAGTTTAGATATCTATTCGTTTGCACTAGTTTTCTGGGTTAATAATCTTTTCAGATTCTAACATGGTATCAGAGCTATTCTATGTGCAAGGGTAGATTTTAGTTTCCATATTTGAGAGATTTTGGGGCTAATAAATCTTATTACAGTTTTTTGAAAAACCCAGTATGCTCTTCTCTTGCATCTTCGGATGATCTTGAGAATCAAAAAAGTTTGATAGAAACTTTTTTAATCTCTGGGATTTGCACATGTGTTTTATGAAATCTAGGTGATTGCAACATTTTTGGTTATACTGGCAGCATTTCTGGCTATTCCAACATGTCTAGGAGGCTTGAGAAAGTCAGATTTGGCTTTCGTTTCACCAAAATCAGAGATCGTCATACACAGTTATGGAACAGGGGATTCGAGCTCAAATCTAACAACCAACTTGCATATTTGGTGTTTTCAATCAATATTGCAAGTTCCAGCATGCCTTTGCTTGTCTTAGGTAGCTAATTCAGCCTTTGCATGCCATTTTTGGTTGCTAGGGTCATTTTTTATTGCTAAAGGCATTATGTTTACATTGGATCAACATCTTCTATACATCAGCAAGAAAAAAGCCTTCTAAGTTTTATTTGCAGCACAAAAAAACCATCTGGGTATGTTTTAGTTTTTGCATGCAGTCTATATATTTTACAAAAACACACTCAGAAAGCTACAACAGGACCCCTCTCCGTTGGCAGTTGCAGTTTTGAAGGTAGTTTTCAAATGCTCCGTTCTTGCTCGTATGCACTCTATTTCCCACGAATTTTTTATTTTTATTTTGGCTATTTTTTTATGTTCTATGCACTAGTGCAGACATTTTTTGATTTTGATACAGAGATTTTTTAGAAATTGTAGATTCTCAATGATGACACTGCATAGTTCTCATTTTGGGAACTTCAGAGGATCATAACTTTCACATACGACCTCGTATCGAGGCGATTCTTTTTTTGAAAGTGCATAATTTTTTTAGTAGATTGTAGTGGTACTGTTTATTTCCTTGGGTATTGTGCCAAAGTTGTATTTTTAGCATATGCTCTTTGTGAGGGTTTTGTAATGCATTGAAATCAAGACCACTTAGTATTTCTTGCTAGTGGCAGTTGTAAATGCACTAATATAAAGTGCCAAATCAAATTTTCTTGGGGGGGTTCTTTGATTGAGTGAAAAGGGGGGGGTTGTCTTGGTTGTGTTCTCTTCTTTTCAGTGTTTCTTCTCTGCATTTCTTCATCATGGATCAAACAAATATGCCCATCCTAACTCTATACAATTACTTTGAGTAGAAATCACGCATGACAATTCACTTAGGGAAAGCTGGATTAAATAGGATAACTATGGGACTTGAAATTGAACCTGCTAAAGATGAAAATAAGCCTAAGTGGTTTAATAAATGTGATGAGACATATGGAACATTGTGTTTGTCTATTTCTCCTTATTTGCTCTTTCACATTGAGTCTTTGAATTCACCAAATGAAATCTAGACAAAGCTAGAAACACTATTTGGCACACAAGATTCAATGAGAGATCATATGTTGGAAAATAAACTAATTAGTTTAAGTCCAGGCAATTTCAACATAATCCAGGATTTCTTCACTAAATTGAAAGCACTAAGGCTGCAGTTAAAATAATGTGGAATTGAAAAGAAAGATGAACAACTGATTCTTAGTATTATCTCTAAGCTAAGTTTAGAATATTCTGTATTTGTTTCTACCTTCTATGCTACTAAGGATGCACTTGGTACTCAATTCACCATGCCATCTTTAGATGATTTTGCTATCAATCTCACTTGGGAATAGGACAAGCTAATCTAGATGAGCACTCTTAAGTCCTCTAAGTCACATGCCTTAGCTGCCAACCAAGGCACAGAAGAACAGAAAGGTTAAAGTAGTAAAAACAATAGTGAGGATAAGAAACAAAAGAATAGCAAGGAGAAGAAGGATCAGATATCGGTTGCTTCAAAAGCAACTAATGAGACCCAATCTTCCAATGGTGACAAGCCTAAGAAAGGGAGGGTCCAATGTGCCTATTGTAAAAGACCCGGTCATGATGAACATAAATGTCTAAAGAAACAAATTGATCACTTGACACACATTCTTGAGAAGAAGAATATCAATGTTCCTGAGTCTATCAAATAGAGTTCTAATGAGGGGTCTAATAAGGCAAAAAAATAGAAAGAGGAAAGGAAAGGGCAAGGCCCTTGTTGCAGTTGCTTCTTCACCATCCACTTGGGTTCTTGATTCAGGTGCTTTGCACCACATGCTTCATCTAAGGAAGAACTTGCATCTTTGGAGCCATGTACTATGCCTTCTATTTTGATGGGTGATGACACTCCTATTGAGGTGTGTGGGAGAGGGTATGTTGATGTGGGGGATGGTACATTCCATGATTTTCTTTGTGTGCCCTAATTATCAACTAATCTCCTATCGGTATACCAGATCACTCACACAGGTTCAAGGAAGCAGGTTGAGTTCACTCTTGATTCAGTGGAGATTCGTGAGTTGCATAGTGGTTCTACAGTTGCAGTTGGGAGAGCAGATCATCAGTCATGGCTCTATCTATTTTCTCACTTTGTTCCTGATCCTCCTTTGACTATTTTTCTCACTCATTCTAATGATGTGAGTAGATTATGGCATGAGCAATTTGGCCATCCTAACTTCTGCTACTTGTAGAAGCTCAACCAGCAGAGCATGGTCATAGGGTTACCTTCAATTTAGTTTTTAGGTGGTGTTTGCCAAGGTTGCATTCTTGGTAAGCATCCTAAGGAAAAGTTTGACAAAGGTAAGGCATGGAGAGCTTCACAAATATTGGAATTAGTTCATAGTGATTTCGCTGGTCCATTTCAGTATCCTTCTTTCAGTAGCGCTAGATATGTCCTCACATTCATTGATGACTTTTCTTGATATACTTGGGTGTACTTTATCAAACAGAAGTTAGAGGTATTTGATCATTTTCAGGACTTCAAGACTTTTGTAGAGAAGCAATCAGGGAAAGCCATCAACATTTTACACACTAACAATGGTGGTGAGTATTTCAACCATCAGTTTGAGAGGTTTTGCACTTCAAGGGGGATTGATTTGTAGCATTCAGTTCCATACAATCCTCAGCAGAATGGTGTTGTAGAACGGAAGAATAGGTCCTTGAAGGAAATGGCGAACTACATGATTCACTCGAGATCTCTTGCACCACAGTATTGGGTAGAGACCATTAACTATGCTTGTTATATCTAGAACCATGTTCCTCACCAACCCTTGAAGGGAGTCACTCCTTTTGAAGCTTGAAGTGTTCAGAAACCATCAGTTAAGCACTTTCAAGTTTTTGGTTCTCCTGCATGGGCCCACATTCCTGCAGAGAAACACAAGGCCTTGGATCCACAGAGTAGAACTTGCATATTTGTAGGTTATCCTGATGGTGTGAAGGGTTATCGGTTGCTCCACGCTACTGCACATGAGCTGTTCATTTAGAGGAGTGTTCATTTTGAGGAGTGCTCTTCGAGCTCACTTTCTATCACTTCTCTAACTCCTACTTTGACATTGGAGTCACTTGGGATACACGACATATCTTCTGATGAGTCAGATTCACCTAAGCAGTCTTCTACCTCCACTTCTGATGCAGAGAGCGATTCAGAGGACTCATCTCCTTCCTATCCTAGTCATCATTTAGAGGTTGATGATTCTCCTCTAGATTCTCCATCTTTCGGTAAACTTTGGGCTAGATAGACCTTGCAGTCTGCAGGTGATTGGATTGGGGATCCATCAGACACCAGGCGGACTTGTTCATAGTTCCAGGATGCTCCACATGTCTTCATTACTACTACCTCAGATCCATAGTCTTTTCATGAGGCTTCTAGTATTCTTGAGTGGGATACAGTTATGCAGGAGTATAGTTCCTTGATGAGGAACCACACTTGGGATCTTGTCCCTCTTCCTAAGGGAAGAAAACTTGTTCGATGTAAGTGGATCTATCAAACAAAATTTGTAGTAGATGGGTCAGTTGACAAGCATAAGGCTCGTTTGGTCACTAAAGGATTTTCCCAGGTTTCTAGGATTGACTACTCTGAGAATTTTGCGCCAGTTGCCTAAATGAATTCCATCTAACTTGTTTTTTCCATTGCTACAGCTAATTGTTGGAAAGTACACCGGATGGATGTGAAGAGTGCTTTTCTTCATGGTGACCTTCAAGAGGAGATCTACATGGAGTAGCCACAGGGGTTCATTCAGGATTCTTCACTTGTGTGCCATCTTTGGAAGTCTCTCTATGGCCTCAAACAGGATCCTCATGCCTGGTATGCCAAGATGGACTCCTTCCTTCTATCAGTTGGGTTCACTTGGTGCCATTCTAATCCCAATGTCTACATTCTATAGGAGGATGATTCACTCCTATTTTTGGTTCTGTATGTTGATGACTTGCTGATCACAAGGAGTTCTTCATCCACCATTGGGGTTGTCAAAATTGCCCTTCATGATAGGTTTTTGATGACTAACTTGGGCTTGTTGCATTACTTTCTCAGGATTTAGATCTACTAGTTTGCTTCCAGGATCACCATAAACTAGTCCAAGTATGCTCTAGATTTGCTCTCGAGGTTTTGTATGGCTACTTGCAAGCTTGCTTTGACTCCCTTTCTTTCTGGAGTCAAACTTGAGGCTTAGTGTTCTTCTCCACTTGTTGATGGCACTTTGTACTGATAGCTTGTTCAGAGTCTCATTTATTTGACTCATACAAGACCTAACATTTCATATGACGTAGGCATGGTCTCTCAATTCATGCAGGAGCCTCATGAGCTACACTGGAAAGTAGCCAAGTGGATCCTTCACTACATTCAAGGTACTCACAATTTTGGGATTCACTATGTAGTAGGCATTGATCTTGACTTGGTAGGCTACACAAATTTAGATTGGGCAGGTGATCCTCAGGATCACAAGACTACTTCAGGTTACAGCTTCTCACTTGGTTGAAGTCCTGTTTGTTGGTCGAGCAAGATGCAGTCTGCTATTGCTCTATCTTCTACTAAGGTCGAGTATCGGGGGCCTGTGAATGCCGCCACTGAGGCCATTTAGCTTCAAAATCTTCTCAATGAGTTTGGTATCTAGATCAGATAGCCATCAGTCATATTTTTTGACAACCAAAGTGCCATTCAAATCTCATGGAATCCAGTCCATCATCAATGGACCAAACACATAGAGGTCCACATGCACTATGTTCGGGAGCTCATCCATGGCCACGTCATTGACCTTCGCTACTGTCTCACTTTCAAGCAAGTTGCTGATATCTTCACCAAACCCTTCACTGAGAGCAAGTTCCTTCATTTGTGAGCTTTACTAGTGGTGCAGGATGCTTCATCTTCTGGGGGGGCTTCTTCCTCTCACTCGGAGTCTTGACTCTCTACTTTTGGGGGCTCTCTTCTCTCTCTATTTTGGGGGGGGGATTTTCTCTCTTTTGGGGGGAATTTTATATACATGGGTACCTCATCAGGCTTGATTTGTTGGGACCCATTTCTACATCCACCTAAGCTTCGCTTATGGGGGGTGTTAGTGTAGGTTTTTATTTCTTAGTTGGGTTATTTATTTTTCCCTATATTCCTAGCTTTTTCCTACACTTCTTTTAATCTCTCTTAGGTTAATAAAGCATGTCTTATTAGGTGAGTGGTTGCAAGGTGTCACCTTCCTACATGTGAGCATCCATTAGCTATCTTGGGAAGATACTTTCCTATCTTTAGTTCGATAGATGGTTGCTCTTGATTAGTTGGTGTTGCCACCTCCTCCCTCTTTCTAGTCTATATAAGCATGCTACCTGGCTTGTATTTTGCATCTTTTGCTTTTACATCCTCTTAATGCTATTTTGCTTCTAGCATTTGCATTACTCTCTTGGAGACTAACTCTATGTTGCTATTTTGATTTCGTATCATTTGCATTCATACTTTAAATATCTATTCGTTTGTACTAGTTTTCTGGGTTAATAATCTTTTCAAATTCTAATAGTTCCCCTCCTCACAAGCAACAAAAGGTTATATTTACACAAGGAGTAACAAATCAAGCATCACATGATAATCAACAAAACTTTCATAAGAACCACTCAAACTTTGCACTCAACATGATCGAGTACCTCTCCAAGAGGTTTGCAAGTTCCCAAATTTGATACGAAGATCAAACAGGTAAGTATCTCTAACCCTTTATCTCTCTCATGATGTGCTTCCCCAGTGATGTGTTATATGTTGTTTATGCCTCCTAGGATGACCTCATATTCTCCCATAAGGTTTGGGATACCAGGAGACCACCTCTATTGTGACCTTCTTCTATTTGTATCATCATTCTTCTAAATTGTCTCTCTCTCTCTGATTTCATTGTTGTGTGTTGTGTCTTACGGAAATAGCGTCGCAGTTGGTGACATGGGGGCACCCTCCTATGTGACTATCCCTAAAACACTTGTTTCTCCTCTCTTATTTAATGTTTCCCTTCCTCTAGTGTTTCCACCTAGCGGGTGGATGATGATAAACATTTATACTGATGCGGACCTAGTGTCCCTTTCAAGAGCAATCAAAAAAATGGACTTAGTTCCTAATATGATGATGGGGTTGTATATCTTATCTGACACTTGGCTAGTGGAAGCACTCATGCTTTTCATGTAGTGAATTTCATGATGTTTCTATCACATTTACAAACCTTAACAATACTATTGCTCTATGCACCTTTGTTCGTCTTTAAATCTAGCCTTAGCAATACTCAATTTGGAGAGCTTCATGATATAGCCCCACAGTTATCCTCGAACTTTGAATTCATTGTATAACCTTGGCTCTTTGTTTGGTTAATCATATGCAAAGATGTTGTTGTTTATCATGATGTTGTAGATGTGAGGTCTACCTTTTCATTCCCTTATATTTGACTACTTTGTTTTACTATTGGTAACACATGTTAGACTTATGGGACTTTTGATCCTAATTTGTAGGACTATTAGACTTTATGCTTTATGTGGATTTATTTTGTTTAGTATGATTACAATGTGATTAGATCTTGATATCGATTCAATAATGATGTTAGACATATGGTTTATATTATGATGTTATGGGGATACTATTCATGCGATTTCAGGTAGAAATTTATTATGTGATTCTATCTTGTGATGGATTTTGATATGCAAAATTTAGAATTTAATAATGATGTGATTCTTTGATGTTTATATGATCATGTGATGATGTGAGTGTATGTTTCACTTTGCTTCGGCTATTATATACATGTGGGATTAACATTTCATTTGAGTGTGCAGGTGTTTCTAACGAAGCCACGGATATTCAGAGATCATCCCACACACTGTGTTGTTTCTCGTGTGAAGTTGATCTAGTTCCAAGAGGAACCAAGATCAACTATGTGATGTATGATGAATTTTTGTAATGTTGTTGTGTGATGTTAGTTGGGTTAGGTCTACCCCTTCTTTTTATTTAACTTTTGATTGGTGTTGTAAGTTCTAATGCCATTTGAATTTTATTTTGAGTTTTAATTTTTGAGACCCCTTTTTATGTGTTTGTACTCAACTTATGGTGCTCAAAATGGGTTAAAATTGAGCCTTAGTTGTACCCCTAGGGTCTAGGGGTCATTTGAGCTTGTGTAACCTTACCTGAACCTCCATTTGGTCACTTTAACTTCACCCTAAAGTAAAGTGACGAAAATGGAAGTTTGGGAGGGAGAGGATGAGTGGGTCAAACACTCAACCTCTTCATTTCCTCTTTCCTAGGTTGGGGGAGTCTTCAAGACCCCCTAATTATGGAGGACTCGACTCTAAGCCTCTCCCACAATTGGTGAGGGTACCTTGGGGTTGTGTGGGTTTTCTTAGTAGGAGATGATTGGGGCACATGTGGTACCCACTCCTCCCTTTGCTCCACCTTTCTCTCCCACATATGTGAGAGAGAGAAAGTGAATGGGAGAAAGACTTGGTGGAATGGGTGGATGACATGTGTCACCACTCCATTCAAAGAGTCTTGCAAGTGGTTATTTGAAGGAGTGAGGAGGTGACATGTGTCACCTCCCCATTCCTCAAGGCTCATGAGAAGAGCCTATTTTAATCCTCTTGAAGAGAGGGAGGGGGTTGTTGAATTTTTTCCAATTTTTGAATTTTAGTTGCTTTTGGGAAAAAGTTAGAGACAAAAGGTTGGAGACTAAATTTGGAGGAGGAGATAGAGGAGCTCTACTCAAATATCTTCCTTTTGGGCTTTATAAGGTTGGTCTCAAGGCAAATGCCTTTCCTTATGCATTTTCTTTACTTTTATGTTGTGTGTGTGAGTTCCATTTTATTTGTTTTTACTTTGCTATTTTGGGAAAACTAGGTATGGGAGTTGTGAGAGCCTCTCCATTTTGGAGAAGATGCTTAACATGTGTGGGGTGGGGGAGGAGTGAACATCCTCAGGGTCACATCCTTATCTTGTGGGATTTTAGCCTTGAGGGCAATATGTGTATATGATGTTTTTGTGAATTGGCTTGAGAGCCAAGAGAAAAACTTGTGAAATTTTGGTTTAAAGAGTTTGGATTGAGGCCTTGAGAAGAGATAGTTTTTTTTTTAGGAAGTTTGTTGGAGTGGCACTCTCGAGTTGAGTGATGTCCACTCCCCTACCCCATTAAACTCACTTTGGTGAGTTTTGTCTTGTGCAAGCCAAGGGATTGTTTCTTGTTTTTGTGTTGAGTGGATTTGTTGTAAAGTGGTGTGTGTTCCTTATGTAAGGATGACCTCCTAGCTCAGGGGTGACTCATGAGTGAGTCAATGATAGGGAGGAGAGTATTTTGTTTGTGGCTTCTTTCCCTTGTGTTATTGTAGGAATCTGGAGCTATGTGATGTTGAAGAAAATAATAGTGTCCTTATAGAGTTGTTAGTTTGAGGTCTTTGAGAGAGCATGGCAAAGATAGGCCTTGTGTAAATTCTTTTGTTTTCAAGAGGGGAGATCCTTGCTCTCTTGAGTTGTAAAATAAATTTTACCCTTGAGTTGTATTTTAAACTTTTTTTTTGTGTATATGGAAATGAAAGTATATATGTTGATTTTATGATGTTATGTATATGAAAAAAAAAAAAAAATGTGGATTGTAAGTGAAAATGTTGTTCTATTTCATTGGTATATTCATAAGTTTTATCTTAAGAAAATGAACATGGATAGTTTTTTGTTTTGTTACTTGAGATATATAATGCAAGTGATATTGCTCTTAAAAAAAAAAAAAGTTAGACATTGCTATTTTAAATTTCAAGTGAATGGGAAAACTGTATAGTTTAATTATAATTGCCTTTGCTTTCTACAAACATATCCAGTTGAATTACCTTGTCTCAAAAAAAAATACATATATGTATAGAGGTATATGTTGGCTAAATTAAAAATTCTTTATCAGCATTATTTTATGACAAAGTAGGTTCATTCTAAATCTTATATATATATTATCAAATTTAATGACTGTGTATTTAATCATGTTACTGTTGGCTAAGTATCACATGTGTATGTGTATATATATATTGTATCTTATACAATAATGTGTAAAAAAAAGATTATAAAGTATGTACAAAAAAAGATAGATTTTGAAGTGTTTTTTTGGTGGGGGTTTTGACCCCCACCGCCACCATGGTATATAGATCTAGGTGTGGGGAGGGGGCCAAATGCCACCCATACCTAACCGTAGTGGGATGTGGGTGGGGCTCGGCCCCCTCCCCACATCCCTCCTTCCGTTGCCTAATACCCACATCCCTGTTGCCCCACTCTCTCAACCCTGGCACTCCCCCTTCATGCTGCAGACCATCCCCTCCATTGCCCTCTGTGTGTCGCAGACCCCCCCCCCAAAAAAATCTTGATACCTTATGTTCATTAAGCACAGCATAAACAAAAATGCAGCCCGATCCTTCACCTGGCGGTAGCGTCCAGTTTGGGATCTTGACCCTCTCTGTCTTTTCGGCCTTCGGCCATATACCCTGCAATGCCTATTATGTATCACGTAAGATATATATATATATAAACAAGAGGTTTTAATCAAATTAATAACGTATATGTAGGCGTGTTTACCCTTGTGTGGCGGCCATGAAAACTTTCCCCATACTTGCAACAAAGAAATCAAGGATGAGAGGAATGGATTGGGAAAATAAAATAGAAAAGAACAAGTAGGGTAAGGGATTTAGTCTTAAAGATATTATTATTTTATTGGAGAGAATTTAGGGCTTGTAATTTTAAATTAGCTCCTTATTATTTTTCCTCTTTTTTTTAATTTTAGACTCTTTTTTGTTTCATTTATATTGGAGAAATTAAGGGAGATTTTTTTAGTGAAAGTGATTACATTTTAGATAAGCATATTCTTGGTAGTGGTATTTCAAATTTTTTTGGTGGTAGGAATTATTTTTCCCAAATGCTTATTGATGGGGATCATTTAAGTTTGTAAGTTTGAACTCAGGAATAATAAAAAAAAATATTTATTTATATTGTTTCAATTATGTCATGTCGTTATAGGGTTGGATTATTATTTTTAATTTTCCCTCAAGATTTAACTTTAGTAAATGTATCTTATTTTTTTAAAAAATTGAATTAAATTAATTTATCGCTTATGATTATTAATCAATGAGGTTAGTTTTATTTTAAATTGTTAATTAATTTAGTTGATTTAATTTTATTAAGACTAGCGTGTAATCAATAATTAATTAATTAATTTAACCTTGCATTTGATCGAAGAACCTTAGTGAGATAAATTTTACTCCTAGTGTATTAAATTTTGCCATCCAACTTAACAAACCTAGTGAACTTTTGACCAGCAATTAATTAATTAGAATAATCTCTATTCACATCCATGAGACGTTATGCTGCCGGATTTTTCCAGAAATTTGGGTTTAGCTAAGTTAGCAAATTTAACCTTGCGTAGTGTTAGATTATAGTATTTTCCAGCTTGTTGACATTGTTTTTTTTACATTAAATTTATTCTTATGTTTTAGAGTTAGGCTTTTGATTTTTGACTAGGTCAAAATCCCATCATCCACTTAGGATAACCTAGGGTTTTGATCTCCGATCCTAACCCTATTAGCAAAGTTAATCACGTCACATTGACCCCCTAGTTGGCCTTCATTGCTTGAGGGGAATGCGCATGTGATCACTTTACCCCACCTTCAACTGTCATGATTACACCTTATGCATAACGTTACTAAGAACGCTTACGCATGCGAGGGGGTTTCTAGGGAAGCGTGGAAATTTTTTTGTTATCTCATGTCATGACCACATGACAGATGTGGACATGACACGTGTGATGCGTGTCTTGACCGCATGGGAAATGTGGGCATGACATTTGGTATTAGAGCCTAAGTTTAAACATTGGGCTTGTTTGGGCATGTTACTTATTCCGCAATTTTAATTAATTAGTGATTACCTTGTTTCTATAGGATGCCTCCCCTATGAGTTCAGCGAGCGCGTTCATGCCACATTGCATCCGTCGAGGTGCATAGTGATTCTTCAGCTGAGGGTCAAGCACCGTATGCACCACTAGCACCACAGGTCCTACCTATACCAGACATTGGACCACAGATACTTCAGGCACTACAGGTAGTGTTAGATAGGCTACCACCAGCTGCAGATGCATCACGCATAGAGCCATGTGCTGAGCCCTGCATTGATCCACGAGAGGAACCATGCATGGAGCCATGAGCAGAGTCACGTGTGGAACCACATGTGGAGCCCTGCATCAAGCCACAAGAGGCACCACATGTGGAGCCATATGTTGAGATACTAGATATGATGGCAGAGGAGGTTGGATCAGCCTACAAGGTCCGTAGCAGGAGCCCTCCATGTCATGATAGGCATGAGGAGACAATGGGATTGGAGTAGATCTTTCATAGGCCGTATGATTATTATGCAGATGAGCCCATTAGAGGGCACAGAGACCGAGGAGACCCCATCAGGGATTTGTTGAGTTTGAATCCTCCTACTTTCACCAGGGCTATAGAGGGAGCCAAAGCTGAGGCTTGGCTCATTAGTCTAGACAGATGCTTCGTATTACTTCCTTACGAGGGCAACACGAAGGCACGCATGGCAGTCCACCTGTTGCCAGATGCAGCAGCTACTTGGTGGTGCACTGAGGAGTGTAAGCACCATCTGTCATTGGACACACTCACTTGGGAGACTTTCATTGAGTGCTTCAATGCGCGGTATTTATCAGATGATTACAGACACTGTCGCATAGATGAGTTTCACGACCTTTAGCAGAGAGGGCTTACAGTTGCTCAGTATGAGGGTAGATTCACTGAGTTGTCTCGATACGTGGAGTATCTCCACAATTAGAAACTCCTATTACATAAGTTTATCAGAGGATTGAACCATAGCATAGCAGGGCCTATATGCATGTGAAATCCCCAGACATTGAGTGATGCTACCTAGAAGGCATACATAGCTGAGGAGATACAGGGACAAGGGTAGGGTTCACGCCCCCAGTTTCAAGACCATGGACAGTAACAACATTAGTAGAGTTACCGCAGACCACCACTACCACCACATAGAGGAGGATTTAGTTCTCCATCATTACCTCCTAGAGCTCCACAGTAGCAGCAGCAGAATCAGTAGAGGTCTAGACCCCAGTAGAGGGCATAGGGAGGGCAGAATAGAGTTTGATAGCAATAAGGCCCACGTAGAGATTAGAGGCAGCGGGGACCACCTGCGGGGTCCGCAAGGTCACATCGGTCATACAGGGGTTCACAGGGGTCCACAGGTAGATCTAGAAAGCAACTGTCAGGTAGGACTCAGACTGGATAGGTACAGGCTCGGGGCCCATGCTATGTGTGTGGTGGAGTGGGACATCTAGCCAGAGAGTGCCCACAGGGCTTTATAGTAGGGGGACAGCCCCCTTCAGGAGGGTTAGAGCATACTATAGGAGATGTGGGCAAGTCCCATCACATGTTCGCAACGGTTGATAACCGCCAGGCTAATTTTCAAGCATCAGTGATTGAGACATCAGGTATGATCGGGGGTGACCCTATTTCTATTCTTTTTGACTCTGGAGCTACCGATTCCTTTCTATCTACATCGTTAGTGGAGCGTTGTAGGCTGGTGGCTTCTAGGAAAGACATTAGGTGGGAGGTTGAGTTGGCCACTGGGGGTAGGATGCTAGTAGATGACTTGGTTTAGGATTGTGAGATCTCTTTGTGGTCCTTCACTACATCTTGTGACCTTAGAGTTATGCCATTAGGATCCTACGATGTGGTTTTGGGTATGGATTGGCTTGTAGCTCATAGAGCTAAGCTAGATTGTCACCGAAAGGCGATTAGCTGCTTAAATGATCATGGTGCACCAGTTGAGATAGTGGCATTCAGAAGCCCACAACAGTTCATATCATATCCCCTTAGCAGCTTAAGCGCTGCATGCAGAAGGGATGCCAGATGTTTGCTATTATAGTTAGTGACAGATTAGAGGATGAGCTTGAGGCATCATTGGATGATCATCCCATCTTGAGAGAGTTTGCCGACATGTTTCCAACGGAGTTACTAGGGATGCCATGCCATCGTGAGGTAGAATTTCATATTGATTTAGTGCCGGGTGCCAAGCCATTGTCTCGTGCACCCTATAGAATGACTACTCATGAGCTTAAAGAGCTCAAGTTGTAGCTTGAGGACTTGCTCGAGAAGGGTCACATCTGATCGACCATTTCACCTTGGGGCGCACCAGTCATCTTCGTGAAGAAGAAGGATGGGTCACTTTGGTTATGCATGGATTATACTTAGTTGAATAAGGTGACGGTGAAGAATTGTTAACCTCTGTCTAGGATTGATGATCTCTTCAACCAGATGCAGGAAGCCAGGGTGTTCTCTAAGATTGACTTGACGTCCGGTTACCATCAGTTGCATATCACAGAGGCAGATATTCATAAGACTACTTTTCAGACTAGATATGGCCATTATGAATTACTGTGGTTCCCTTTAGTTTGACGAACGCCTCTGCAGTGTTCATGAGTCTCATGAACGGGGTGTTCCATACCTTCTTGGATCGGTTCGTGATTATTTTTCTTGACTATATATTGATCTATTCATAGACTGAGGAGGAGCATGAGGAGCACCTACGTTAGATATTGCAGTGCTTGAGAGAGTAGCAGTTGTATGGCAACTTGGCAAAGTGTGCCTTTTTTAGGATAAAGGTACAATACTTGGGGCACATCCTATTAGGCGATGGCATCTTCGTAGATCCATCAAAGATCAGAACTATCAGAGATTGGCCAGTACCCACCAGTATGACAGAGGTCAGGAGTTTCATGGGATTAGCCAGTTACTACCGCAGATTCGTAGAGGGCTTTTCCAGGATAGCACACCCCATCACTTCCCTTCAACAGAAAGGGAAGAGTTTCACTTGGACTGAGCAGTGCGAGAGGGCCTTTGGGGTCCTCAAGGAGCATCTTATTAGCACTCCCATCTTAGTGGTTCCTAATTCTGTAGAGTGTTGGTGGCTGAACATGTATATGCAGGCCCCTTCCCAAAAGTCCAAAAATTTCTAACACTTTCAGCATCTGTAGTTGTAAAAAATGCAAAAATCAATTAAGGTGCAAGTGTCTTTGTATATACAAGGGTGTTTGTATATACATGCAGGTCTAATGTACATTGGCGGGCTTGCAAAATCTTTTTTGGCCTCCAAAAAATGATGAAAAAATGAGTTATATGCATTTTTGAATGCATATCGGGCTTAAAATGTGCATATACAAAGGGGGAATCTTTCGCAGATTCCTGAAATATTTCCAGTTTGTATATCGGGTTGCATGTATATTTGAGTTTGTATATGTTCAACATGCAAAGAAAAGATACATTGCAGGCATATTCCAAGAAAGATTCCTTGCTTGTATATAAGGGGTTTGTATGTCCGTGTTTGTATATTGGACATACAAAGAAAATGTGCAAAGTGAAATATGCAGGGATGAATGTATGTTCACACAAAAGAAAGGATGCAACTAGTGGGGCCTGCGGATTGCACATGCATCGGATGAAATATGCAAATGGATAGGTACAAGATGGACGCATCCAACGAATTAACTGTATGTGTGAAATATTTTGAAGACTGCCGTTGTATGTTTGGGATTGTATATTCCAAATATACAATTGAACATGCATTCCAAAGATACAAGGCTGAACCTGAAATTGATTTCAATTTGCCTCATGAACAGTTTGGGATCCGCCTTGTTTAATAAGCAATTGTATGCATATGAAGGGGCTGATATACAAAGGGGTGGGGCCAGAAGATATACAAAGCCCGGATTTGAAAGTTTTTCAAATCTGATGGATAAATGGCAGGTGTCCGTTGTATGTATATCACATTTGTATGATGCGATATGTAGGGAAATGTACAAGTGCATGTATACAAGGCATGGATGTGAAGGGAGAATGTAATGTAGCTCATGAGGTATTAAAATCCACAGTTTGCATGTATGTTGGGTTTGTATATGCAACATACAACCCGATATACAAAGAAAAGACATACAAGGCCTAAACGCGATGGAGAAATGAAATGCAGTGAATGAAATTTGAGGTCCGTGGGTTGTATAAAGTGCTTGTATATGCTAATATACAAGCCAATGTGCAATGAAATGATACAAGACAGACTTCAAAAGGAGGTACATTCTGATGCATAATGATTTGAAGTCCGCGGCTTGTATGTATGTGTGTACTATATATCGCGAATATACAAAGGAAAGAGATGCAAGCCAAACTCGAGTAGTTTTTCAGTTTGTTTTAAATTGGCATGGGGTCTGCCTTATTTATTAAACTATTGCATGTATATGCATTTTGCATATACAGGGATTTTGAAAGGTAAACAGTGGCGATTGTATATGCATTTGTTCTTGCATATACAAGGGCGAAATGGCAAAATGGAGAAGGCAAAAAGTCAGCAATAGGAACATGGAGTGCCTACGTGGCACGTAATCATTGGTTGGTGACTTTTCAATGTTTTTGGGCCGTGGATCTTAGCGATAGGGAGAAGATCGATGGCTATGTTTTAACTTACTACTGCGAGGGGGTTTCTTTGTTTGCAACCCATTTTTGAGTGGGAAATCTTTAGATGTTTTCGTTGCTACATCCTGCGGGTAGCTAGGCAATAATGGTAGATTATGCAGTGAAGTTTGGGTTGAGTTGACAAGTTCAACCACTTGATTAAGGATGAGGATCTCCAGGTGGCAGCACTTTACCCGACCTTATCTGCTCCTCCCTCTTCCTCTCTACTGCATTAATTGTTTTTGGCACCAATCTGAAGATGCAATGTATTTGGTGAATTTTGATCTAACCGTTGTACTATTCCATTGAGGGCACATTCTGAGTATATCAGGACTGTGTGCCTCATTCTTCACAAGGTTGGATGTTTTTGGTGTCTTTTCCGTTCTGACCTTGAACACAAGGTGTTCACATTTTGAAAGGCATTTTTTTTGTTAACAGACTCAGTCCTTGGTTTGGTCTATGAGTCTTTCTTGCTTTGTAAATGATAATTTCCTGTATGATGATTTTCTACGCAGATTGAATTTAAATGAAAAATGCTTGATGTGTGTATTGCTTATAATTGTCTCCTATGTGTTATTTGTTTTCCTTTCAAACAAGGTTGTCAAGGGCTTCCAAGTTTTTTAGTATATACTAATCATACTGTGTGTCTAGTTCTAGCGTCTGCTCAAGGAGTTGATTAAATAAGCGTTTGATCAGATACAAAGGAAAATGGATTGCATCATAGGATTTGCCAAGTATGATCATAACTAATACTCTATCGTGGACGTGTTGCTGTTAGGCAGTAGCATTTTACTTGGGTCCTCTAGATATGAAGCCATGTTGTCATAGGGAGACATTTACATTTTTAGATCTGACTCTGTTGCCTAGGTAAGGCACTGGTCTATGAATCTGTCTGTTCAAAGGGTCTAGGAAAATCCCATAACTCCAAACATAAAATCCAAATCATTTCAAATCCCCACCTATTAGTTGTAGGAGTAGGATTAGGTACCCCTTGCATACTCTCATCCATAACCAGACACATATGTCCAAGAATGTTGCCAACCTTGTGATTTGTCACACAAATCTTGGTCCACACATGAGAATATTCTGCCTATCATTGCAAAGCTAAAATCCTTCTGTCATTGGGTGAGTTGAATGTTACATCTTTAGCTATAGGGATACCCCCCTTGGTGTGGCAGAACTAGAAGTGAAGGGGAGGTAGCTCACGCAACCTCCTATATCTGTGGGCCAAGTCTGCCTATGCATTGGAACTGGCAAACCCATATGCCGATTTAGAAATAAACACCAACAGAGAATTTTATAGTTTGTACAGATGCATCACTTGAGGGTTTGGGAGCCGTTCTTATGCAGGGTGGTAGAGCGATTGCATATGAGTTGCATAAGCTCAAGACACATGAGTTGAACTACCCTACTCACAATTTAGAGTTTGTAGCAATGGTACATGCTCTTGTTCATTGGAGACACTTTCTTTTGGGTTGTCACTTTGAGCTTCATTCAGATAACCACAGCTTGCAGTACATTTTCACACAGCTGAATTTGAACACCCACCAGTGGCATTGGATGGAGTTTCTATGCGAGTATGACTTTGATGTCCACTACATCAAAGGGAAGGAGAATGTGGTCACCGATGCTTTGAGTCAAAGGTGCCACCAGATCCTGACCTTGACCTTGAGTGTGGACTTGAGAGAGCGCATCACTCAGCATCTGCTTGAGGATGAGTGGTTTCTTGAGGTACAGCAAGAGATCCAGTCTCAGAGGGCCCTTAAGGGCAAATTTGCAGGATACTCCCTTGAGTTAGATGGGTTACTTAGACATCGACAGTGCATCTATGTACCCCATGCGGGTGACCTTCATGTAGGAGTTATTTCAGAGGCTCATAGAGCACCTTATGTAGCACACCCAGGGGTGAAGAAGATGCATGCCGACTTGTGACAGTTATACCATTGGGTAGGTATGAGACAGGATATTACAGAGTATGTTGCTCATTGCCTTGAGTGCCAGAGGGTCAAGGCTGAGCATCAGCATCCAGCGGGTCTTTTATACCCTCACGCGATACCTGAGTGGAAATGGGACACCGTTTCCATGGACTTCATTGTTGGTCTCCCTATGTCATCTTGCCGCCATGATGCCATTATGGTGACGGTTGACAAGTTGACCAAGGTGGCACATTTCTCACCTATACGCACAACATATAATGCACCATCTGTGGTGAGAGTATTCTTGGATCAGATTGTTAGACTACATGGGGTACCTCACCGTATCATTTCTGACAGGGATTTAGTGTTCACTTCAGCCTTTTAGAGAGCATTGTAGCAGGCGTTGGGCACACAGCTCAACTTCAGTTCCGCTTATCATCCTGAGATAGATGGTCAGACATAGAGAGTTAATCAGGTTCTTGAGGATATGCTCTGTATGTACGTCATGGATCACCAGAGTAGATGGGAGGGGTATCTTTATCTATTTGAGTTTGCCTACAACAATGGGCATCCCAGCTCGTTGGGTATGCCTCCTTTTTAGGCCTTCTATGGCAGACCTTGCAGGACACCTTTGAGTTGGGACCATATTGAGGATAGGGTTGCAATAGGGCCAGATTTGGTTCAGGATATGGAGTAGCAGGTGACTTAGATTAGGCAGGGACTTCAAGAGGCACAAGATTGATAGAAGAAGTATGCTGATGCTAAGAGGGTAGATCAGAGCTTCTCAGTTGGGGACAAAGTATTCTTGATAGTGCGACCACACAAGAGTCCAATCTGTTATGGAAAGGGCTCTAATCTTGCACCTCATTTTGTTGAACCTTTTGAGATCTCGAAGCAGATAGGACCCGTAGCCTATCATCTAGCCTTGCCACCTAGCCTGTCGCGCATCCACGATGTTTTTCATGTTTCTATTCTACGGTGTTACATATCTAATTTATCTCATGTTTTGGATTCGAGTGCTCTTCAGGTAGAGGCAGATAGTCAGTTGACTTTGGAGCTAATTCGTATATTCGCTCATCAGACGCTGGGCCTTCGAGGTCAAGAGCTGGACTAGGTTAGGGTCCAACGGGACATGTATGATGAGGTCATGGTGACATGGGAGGATGCAGCTAGATTGAGGGCCATTTATCCTTACCTCTTTGATGACTTCTAGGAGGAAGTACAGTATTAGGGGGAGCATGTGAGGCTTACCTTTTCATTCCCTTATATTTGACTACTTTATTTTATTGTTGGTGACACATGTTAGACTTAGGGGACTGTTGATCCTGATTTGCAAGACTATTAGACTTTATGCTTATGTGGATTTATTATGTTTAGCATGATTATGATGTGATTAGATCTTGATATTGATTCACTGATGATGTTAGACATGTGGTTTACATTATAATGTTATGGGGATACTATTCATGTGATTTTAGTTAGAAATTTATTATGTGATTCTATCTTGTGATGGATTTTTGATATGCAAAATTTAGAATTTAATTATGATGTGATTCTTTGATGTTTATATGATCATGTGATGATGTGAGTGCATGTTTCACTTTTCTTCAGCTATTATATACATGTGGGATTAACATGTCATTTGAGTGCATAGGTGTTTCTAACAAAGCCACAAATATTTAGAGATCATCCCACACACTATGATGTTTCCCATGTGAAGCCGATCTAGTGCAGGAGCACCCCTTCGAAATACAGATCAAGTCTAATTATAGTATGTTTTGACTTTGTGATGTAATAAGGTCCATGTGACCAATTCTCATGTTTTAAGATAGTCTAGATTTATGTGCAGTCTGTTAGAAGTTGTTATTAGCTGTCCTCCCAGCCACTTGGAAGCTCCCAACCACTTGGAATCATTTTTGTACTACTCATGAGGAGTAGATATATGTATGCTAGATTAGATTGTTGAGATACAGTTGATAGTTAAAAGTTCATAGGTATAGTGTGCTTGGGAATTAGACTAAGCATTGTGGTACAGTGGAACTGTGATATCAAATAGTTGTATGCATTCCTGTGATTGAATAAAAGTAGGTCCCATTGGTGTCAATTATCTAATCTTCATTCTATCTGTGTAATCATTTTTTCCTAATTGCAGGTGAGATGGATTTACTTATCCATATCACCGGTTGATTCTCCGAATCGGTGGAATGGCCCTGTACAGTAGATTAGCTTTCCTTTTCATTTTTTCTGTTTATGCATTTCATGTTTTGGGATCGAGTTGTGGCATGCAGTAATCGTTCCTAGCATCCTCATGTGCTAGGGTTTGAAGATTGAAAATATGTGTCAAAATTGCTAAGTGAACAGATCAGGTTGAGATCAGGGTTTTCGGTACAAGTTTGTGAAGGCACCAACATTACTTGTGTTATCAGGCTCTGTCGAAGGCATTAGATCGACAGAAAAACATTCAGTTGAACCAAAAGTTATAGGTTCAATAGTTCAGGTTCATTGGTTCATCAGCGGCAGCCAAGAGAATTGAAGTTAACGTGAGTTGCATCGATCGTTGAACCTGGCGATTGAACTAGTTTTGAGGTTCAATGGTTCACAGTGATGGTCGTATATCACTCTGATGAAGGAGGCATTGGTGTGAGGCAAGGCATCGGTAAAAAGGTGTTGAGCTAGCCCGACAGTGAAAGTCTCACCGAGAGAGTATATCGGGGTGACTATTGCGAAGTGTCACTAACAAGGGGGATATCGGCATAAGTATCGGCATCAGAGGAGAAGAGCGAAGCCTAGCTGAAGGCAAAAGTCTAGCCGACAAGGAATTTGGGAATGAGCACATTGGAGTGACCGAAGATATCGGTATGAGATTAGTTGGCATAGCCGATGTGTTATGTCACAGCGACAAAGCGAAGAGTGAATAGTTCATCGGGGAGATAGTGGACATCGGCAGAAAGGTTTTTTTTGGTAGGCTGATAGTTATATGTCTTGGTGATAAGGACTTTGGTGACCAGTGTTCGAGGTAATGGGAACCGGACTAGTAGGTCGAGGCTTGTATACTTCAGGGAGACAATCGTCATCGGAATAAATCAGTGTGGCAAACCCGATAGGCTTTATCCTACTGATAGGCACATAAGCAAATACCCATTGGTGTGAAAAGGGGTATCGGGGTGAGATGTATTGAAAGCGTTGATAGCTGTTGTTTGGCTAATAGGCCATAAAATGAAGGATAACCTCCATCGGCATAAGGGGAGACTTCGGCATGACAATTTCCTTGTGTGCTGATAGTCATTGTCAAGCTGATAGGATGTATCGGTGAAACATTAGGTAGTTCTTGCCGATGAAATGAGAACAGTTAAATCCCACCAAGTTTGAATGCTTCTACTAGCCACTCTGCATCATAGTGGTATCAGAGCAAAGGAAAGAATCTTTTGGGGAAGATAAATAGGTAGTAAGATGTCGGATGGAGAAGGAACATTAGAGGTTCCGGCAAGGATGACCAACGCTGAGTTGGCAGTTTTGGTAAAGAAGAAAATTGCAGAGGGCAAGGTAGTAAAGGCTCAGAATCAGGAATTGAGAGATGAGTTGGAGAAATTGAGGGACAGAGTAGGTTCTGGTAAAGAAGAAAATAGGGATGAAGAGGAGATCCCTAGGTGGAACAAGGTAGATGTTCCTACATACCAGAGACCTTTGATTAATGCCCTCAAATCCATGGAGAGGAGAACCATGGATGTGAAGCTGGATTTGCCAGTGTTTACAGGAAAGATGGATCCTAATTCGGTGATGGAGTGGATAGACTCCCTAAATAATTTCTTTGAGACAGAGGAGATACCAGAACACCAGAGGGTAAAAATATCCCAATAAAAAATGAAAGAGGCTGCATTAACTTGGTGAAATTTTGTCCAAGATGATAGAGTACAAGAGGGAAAGTGTAGAGTTGCTACATGGAAGAAGATGATGGCTTTAGTGAAAGAGGCCTATGTTCCGTTGGATTACGGCATCCAATTACATAAGAGGAAACAAAATTTGAAGCAGAAGGAGTTAGATGTTAGCTCATATACATAAGAGTTCATGAAGCTTTGTGTCAAGACAAAGGTGAATGAGAGTGAGAAAGAAAAGGTAGCCAGATACCTTAATGGATTAAGGTTCAACATTCAGGAAGATTTGAATCTGCATAACCCAGATACAGTCCAGAAATGTTTTCAGTTGGCATTGAAAGTGGAAGAGAAGTTAAAGAGAAGACAAGAATAGAACAATAGAGGAAGAGGAAAACAACAAAGAGGTGGAAGAAGTCCTTTCAGAGGTAGAGGACATGGATTTGGATATCAGGGATAATCCAGTCAGGAAAATAGTAAAGGAGATAATAGTCAAAACCAGAGAGGAAATTACAATCAGCAAGGAAACTTTAGAGGTAGAAGACCATTCAGGGGAAGATCCTAGGCCAGAGGATCTATCAGATGTTATAACTGTAATAAAGAAGGCCATATAGCCAGCTGATGTCTAGAAAAGGCAACAAGTTCAGCAGGAGAAAGGAGAACAAATCTGATCCAAGAACCTGATAGTCACAATGCAACAAGCTCAAACACTTTTCAATGTGTGAATGCTCCTAACAATTATGGGTATCCAGAGAGTGGAGAATCTCTGATGATGAGGAGAACAATGACTACCATGAAGGTACCTGACAAAGAACCCCCATAAAGAAAGTCTCTTTTTAGAACTACTTGCAAGGCAGGAGGTAAGGCATGTAAAGTTTTAATTGATTCTTGTTCTATTGAAAATTTTGTATCTGATGAAATGGTAACAAAGCTTAAGCTTAGAAGATTACCTCACCCATCCCCATATAAGGTCTCATGGCTTACCCAAGGTCAGCAAATAGTTGTAGAAGAGCAAGCTTGGGTAGAATCTCAGATTGGAGCATATAGAGACAAGTTGTTGTTTGACATTACCAAGATGGATGCTTGCCATCTTTTATTTGGTAGACCATGGAAGTATGACTTGAAGGCATGCCATGATGGTGTTAAGAACACCTATACAATCACCAAAGATGGTATGGTGATAGAGTTGATCCCAAGGACAGAGAAGGAGGAGAAATCAAAAGGAAAAGAGGTAAAGGTAATGTTGATGGAAGGGAAACAATTCATGAAAGAAGTAGCAGCAGAAGGTGCAGTTGCATATGCCCTAATTCCATGTCTCGCAGTGAACAAAGAACAGTAGCAAGAAGTCAAGAAAGAGAAGAAACAGAGGTTCATAGACCCAGCTGTCCAAGAGTTATTAGATAAGTATAAAGGCATCATTTCTGATGGAATGGCAAGATCCCTACCACCTATAACAGATATCAGCCATTACATAGATCTAATTCCAAGATCTACACTTCCAAACAAGGCAACATATAAGCTAACTCCAGAACAGAATGCAAAAGTAGCAAGACAAATTGAGGAATTGTTAGACACAGGTCTGATTGGTAAAAGTTTAAGACCATGTGTAGTACCAGCTATACTAGCACCAAAGAAAGAAGGCACTTGGAGGCTTTGCATAGATTCTAGGGCTATTAACAAGATCACAATCAGGTATAGGTTTCCAATACCTATGATAGAGGATTTACTTGACTGTTTGGGAGGTGCTAAGTATTTTACAAAAATAGATTCGAAGAGTGGTTATCATCAGATCGGAATTAGGCCAAGAGATGAATGGAAAATAGCATTAAAAACCAATGAAGGGTTGTATGAGTGGAAAGTTATGCCTTTTGGTTTATCTAATGCACCTAGTACTTTTATGAGATTGATGAATGAGGTTTTGAGAGAATTCATGGGAAAGTTTGTCATAGTATATTTAGATGACATTTTGATTTTCAGCAATACTAAGGAAGAACATCTCAGGCATATAGATTTGGTTCTCAAGAGGTTACATGAAGAACAACTGATGATAAATTTGGACAAGTGTTTGTTCATGCAGGAGGAGATCACATATTTGGGTTTTGTCATTTCACAGGGAAAGATGCAAATGGATAAGGAGAAGGTGAGTGCCATATTATCTTGGCCAACTCCAAGGACTATGAATGATGTCAGAAGTTTCCATGGGTTAGCAACCTTCTACATAAAGTTTATAAGAGGGTTTAGTCATATTTGTGCATGCATGCTTGATACCATAAAAGGAGGATAGAAGTGCAGATTTGATTGGACTAAGGAAGCAGATGATTCCTTTGAAACATTAAAGAAGAAGGTGGCATAGCAGCCAGTCCTTGCACTTCCAGATTTTAACAAAATCTTTCAGGTAGAATGTGATGCCAGTCACATGGCAATTGGAGTAGTACTCAGCCAAGAAGGTAGGCCAATTGCATTTTTCAGTGAGAAGCTCAATGATGCTAAAAAGAGGTATTCATCATATGATTTGGAAATGTATGCTCTAGTCCAGTCACTCAAGAAATGGAGGCATTACTTGATGCCAAGAGAATTGATAGTATTCATAGATAATCAGGCTCTGAGTTTCATAAACAGCCAGGAGAAGTTGAACCATAGGCATATGAAATGGGTAGAAACTTTACAAGCTTTTACTTTCACATTAAAGCATAAGAAAGGAGTCAAGAATAAGGTAGCAGATGCCTTGAGCAGGAGAGCTCTAACAGTTAACCAGATTTAGTTGGAAAGTGTTGGCATTGATTCATTGAAGACCATGTATGATGATGATGAAAATTTTGGAGAGATATATCAGGTATGTACTTTTGGAGATAAATATCATGCTGAATTCTCTAAATTTCTGATCCAAGATGGATTATTGTTCAAATGTGGATAGTTGTGTATCCCAAAGTGTTCTATGAGGTTGAATATCATCAAAGAGAAATATTGTAGAGCTATGGCAGGACATTTTGGTTTGGATAAGACTCTTGATCTTGTTAGAAGACATTATTTTTGGCCTAAGTTAGAATCAAATGTCAGGAAATTTGTAGAAACATGTGTGATATGTCAGAAGGCAAAAGGAAAATCCACTAATGTAGGGTTATATCAGCCTTTACCCATTCCTTCCAGACCATGGGAAAGCATAAGTATAGATTTTGTGTTGGGTTTACCCAGAACATGAAAAGGATATGATAGTGTTTTTGTTGTGGTGGATAGATTCAGCAAAATGGCACATTTCTTGCCATGTAAAACCACTACTGATGCTTCATATATTGCAGATTTGTTTTTCAAAGAAATAGTTAGAATACATGGCTTACCATTGAGCATCATGTCAGATAGAGATGTGAAGTTTATTGGTCATTTCTGGAGAACTCTGTGGAAGAAACTTGGAACAAATTTGTCTTTCTCATTCGCATATCATCCTCAAACGGATGGACAGACTGAAGTGGTAAATCGTTCCTTAGGGAATTTTCTCAGATGTTTGACAAGACAACATGGAGAAAAGTGGGATAATATCCTACCACAAGCAAAATTTTCCTATAATGATACTGTCAATAGAAGCATAGGGAAATCACCTTTTCAGATAGTATATGATATACATTGATGAGGTATTTTGGAGTTGAGAGATCTACCTACCGGAGATTCTGTTAGTGCATATGGAGAAGCTTTTGCAGCAGCCATAAAAGAGGTTCATGATCAAGTGAAGGCCCAGCTACAACAAACTACCTTGAAGTATAAGGAGTATGCTGATAAAAAGAAGAAAGATGTATAGTTTGATGTCAGAGATTTGGTTTGGGTTCATTTGAAAAAGGAAAGACTTCCTAAAGGCAAATATACAAAACTCATGCAGAGGAAAATTGGACCATGTCAGATTTTAAGAAAATGTGGGCCAAATGCTTATGAGATACAACTCCCTTCTGATCTTGGTTTATCACCTATATTCAATGTGTGTGATTTAACTCCATATAAGCATAATCCAAATGAAGAATAGGAACTACTACAGGATGCAACAGCTGATGACATTCCAAAACATGATCCACCCTAGTTGCAGAAGATTTTAGACACAAGAGTGATTAAGAAAACTAGAAACAAGGAATATTTGGAATATTTGGTGGCTTGGCAGGGCAAACCTGACTCCAAAGCAGTGTGGATGACTGAAGAATAGATCAACAAACATGGAACAGATTTGCAAACTCTCATCTCAAGTGGACTTGAGATTTCTTCTTCTGGGGAGTATGGTATAGGAGCACCCCTTCAAAATACAGATCAAGTCTAATTATAGTATGTTTTGACTTTGTGATGTAATAAGGTCCATGTGACCAATTCTCATGTTTTAAGACAGTCTAGATTTATGTGCAGTCTGTTAGAAGTTGTTATTAGCTATCCTCCCAGCCACTTAGAATCATTTCTGTACTACTCATAAGGAGTAGATATATGTGCCCTAGATCAGATTGTTGAGATATAGTTGATAGTTAAGAGTTCATAGGTATAGTGTGCTTGGGAATTAGACTGAGCATTGTGGTACAGTGGAACTGTGATATCAAATAGTTGTATGCATTCCTATGATTGAATAAAAGTAGGTCCCATTGGTGTTAATTATCTGATCTTCGTTCTATCTATGTAATCATTTTTTCCTAATTGCAGGTGAGATGGATTTACTTATCCATTCCACTAGTTGATTCTCTGAATCAGTGGAATGGCCCTGTACAGTAGATTAGCTTTCCTTTTCATTTTTTTTGTTTATGCATTTCATGTTTTTGGATCGAGTTGTGGCATGCAGTAATTGTTCCTAGCATCCTCATGTGCTAGGGTTTAAAGATTGAAAATCTGTGTCGAAATTGCTAAGTGAATAGATCAGGTTGAGATCAAGGTTTTTGGTACAAGTTTGTGAAGGCGCCAGCATTAGTTGTGTTATCAGGCTCTGTCAAAGGCATTAGATCAACAAAAAAACATTCGGTTGAACCAAGAGTTATAGGTTCAACAGTTTAGGTTCATTGGTTCATCAGCGACAGCCGAGAGAATTGAAGTTAAGGTGAGTTGCACCGATCATTGAACCTGACGACTGAACCAGTTTTGAGGTTCAATGGTTCATAGCGATGGTCGTATATCACTCCAATGAAGGAGGCATCAGCGTGAGGCAAGGCATCAGCGAAAAGGTGTTGAGCTAGCCCGACGGTGAAAGTCTCACCAAGAAAGTATATCGGGTTGACTATTGCGAAGTGTCACAGATGAGGGGGATATTAGCATAAGTATCAGCATCGGAGGAGAAGAGCGATGCCTAGCCGAAGGCAAAAGTTTGGCCGACAAGGAGTTTGGGAATGAGCACATTGGAGTGACCAAAGATATCAGTATGAGATTAGTTGGCATAGCCGATGTGTTATGTCATAGCGACAAAGCGAAGAGTGAATAGTTCATCGAGGAGATAGTGGACATCGGCAGAAAGGTTTTTTTTGGTAGGCCGATAGTTATATGTCTTGGCGATAAGGACTTTGGTGACCGGTGTTGGAGGTAACGGGAACCGGACCAGCAGGTCGAGGCTTGTATAATTCAAGGAGACAATCGTCATCGGAATAACGTAGTGTGGCGAACCTGATAGGCTTTATCCTGCCGATAGGCACATAAGCGAGTACCCATCAGTGTGAAAAGGGGTATCGGGGTGAGATGTATTGAAAGCACCGATAGCTATTATTTGGCCGATAGGCCATAAAATGAAGGATAATCTCCATCGACGTAAGGGGTGACTTCAGCATGATAATTTCCTTGTGTGCTGAGAGTCATTGTCAAGCCGATAGGATGTATCGGTGAAACATTAGGTAGTTCTTGCCAATGAAATGAGAACAGTTAAATCCCGCGAAGTTTGAACATTTGTACTGGCCACTCTGCATCACGATCTAGTTCCAAGAGGAACCAAGATTAACTATGTGATGTATGATGAATTTTTGTAATGTTGTTGTGTGATGTTAGTTGGGTTAGCTCTACCCCTTCTTTTATTTAACTTTTGATTGGTGTTGTAAGTTGTAATGTCATTTGAATTTTATTTTGAGTTTTAATTTTTGAGACCCCTTTTTATGTGTTTGTACTCAACCTATGGTGCTCAAAATGGGTTAAAATTGACCCTGGGTTGTACCCCTAGGGTCTAGGGGTCATTTGGGCTTGTGTAACCTTAGTTGAACCTCCATTTGGTCACTTTAACTTCACCCTGAAGTAAAGTGACGAAAATGGAAGTTTGGGAGGGAGAGGATGAGTGGGTCAAACACTCAACCTCTTCATTTCCTTTTTCCTAGGTTAGGGGAGTCTTCAAGACCCCCTAATTGTGGAGGACTCAACTCCAAGCCTCTCCTGCAATTGGTGAGGGTACCTTGGGGTTGTGTGGGTTTTCTTAGGAGGAGATGATTGGGGCACATGTGGTACCCACTCCTCCTTTGGCTCCACCTTTATCTCCCACATATGTGAGAGAGAGCAAGTGGATGGGAGAAAGACTTGGTGGAATGGGTGGATGACATGTGTAACCACCCCATTCCAAGGGTCTCGCAAGTGGTTGTGTGGAGGAGTGAGGAGGTGACATGTGTCATCTCCCCATTCCTCAAGGCTCATGAGAAGAGTCTATTTTAATCCCTCTTGAAGAGAGGGAGGGGGTTGTTGAATCTTTTCCAATTTTTGAATTTTAGTTTCTTTTGGGAAAAAGTTAGAGGAAAAAGGTTGGAGACTAAACTTGGAGGAGCTAGAGGAGCTCTACTCAAATATCTTCCTTTTGGGCTTTATAAGGTTGGTCTCAAGGCAAATGCCTTTCCTTGTGCATTTTGTTTACTTGTATGTTGTGTGTGTGAGTTCCATTTTGTTTGTTTTTACTTTGTTGTTGTGGGAAAATTGGGTATGGGAGTTGTGAGAGCCTCTCCATTTTGGAGAAGATGCTCAACATGTGTGGGGTGGGAGAGGAGTGAACCTCCTTGGGGTCACATCCTTATCTTGTGGGATTTTATCCTTGAGGGAAATCTATGTATATGATCTTTTTGTGAATTGGCTTGAGAGCCAAAAGAAAAACTTGTGAAATTTTGGTTTAAAGAGTTTGGCTTGAGGCCTTGAGAAGAGATAGTTTTTTTTTGGGGGGGGAAGTTTGTTGGAGTGGCATTCTTGAGTTGAGTGATGTCCACTCCCCTACCCCATTAAACTCACTTTGGTGAGTTTTGTTTTGTGCAAGCCAAGGGAGTGTTTCTTATTTTTGTGTTGAGTGGATTTGTTGTAAAGTGGTGTGTGTTCCTTGTGTGAGGATGACCTCCTAGCTTGGGGGTGACTCATGAGTGAGTCAATGGTAAGGAGGAGAGCATTTTGTTTGTGGCTTATTTCCCTTCCTTGTGTTATTGTAGGAATTTGGAGCTATGTGATGTTGAAGAAAATAATAGTTTCCTTATAGAGTTGTTAGTTTGAGCTCTTAAGAGAGCATGGCAAAGATAGGCCTTGTGTAAATTCTTTTGTTTGCAAGAAGGGAGATCCTTTCTCTCTTGAGTTGTAAAATAAATTTTACCCTTGAGTTGTATTTTAAACTTTTTTTTTTTTGTGTATATGGAAATGAAAGTATATATGCTGATTTTATGATGTTATGTGTATGAAAAAAAAAGAGATGTGGATTGTAAGTAAAAATGTTGTTCTATTTCATTGGTATATTCATAAGTTTTATCTCAAGAAAATGAACATGGATAGTTTGTTGTTTTGTTACTTGAGATATATAATGCAAGTGATATTGCTCTTAAAAAAAAAGAAAGTTAGACATTGTTGATTTAAATTTCAAGTGAATGGGAAAACTGTATAGTTTATTATAATTGCTTTTACTTTTTACAAATGTATCCATTTGAATTACCTTGTCTCAAAATTTTTTTTGTATATATAGAGGTATATGTTGGCTGAATTAAAAATTCTTTATCAGCATTATTTTATGACAAAGTAGGTTCATTCTAAATCTTATATATATATATATATATATATATATATATATATATATATATATATATATATATATATATTATCAGATTTAATGACTATGTATTTAATCATGTTATTGTTGGCTAAGTATCACATGTATAGATATATATATGTGTGTGTGTGTGTGTATTTTGTATTTTATACAGTACTGTGTAAAAAAAAAATTATAAACTATGTCTAAAAAAAGATAGATTTTGAAGTTTTTTTGGGTGGGGGTTTTGACCCCCACCGCCACCATGGTATATAGATCCAGGTGTGGGGAGGGGTTCGAGCCCCACCCACACCTCACCGTAGTGGGATGTGGGTGGGGCTCAGCCCCCTCCCCACATCCCCCCTTCTGTCGCCCAATACTCACATCCCTGTCACCCCACTCTCTCAACCCCGGTGCTCCCCCTTCATGCCACAAACCATCCCCTCTGTCGCCCTCTATATGCCGCAGATCCCCCGCCCCCCAAAATTTGATACCTTCTATTCATTAAACACAGCATAAACAAAAATGCAGCCCGATCCTTCACCTGGTCATAGTGCCCAGTTTGGGATCTCGACCCTCTCTATCTTTTCGGCCTTCTCCTAGTGTATTAAATTTTGCCATCCAACTTAACAAACCTAGTGAACTTTTGACCAGAAATTAATTAATTAGAATAAACTCTATTCACGTTCGTGAGGTGTTATGCTGCCAGATTTTTCAAGAAATTAGGGTTTAGCTAAGTTAGCAAATTTAACCTTGCATAGTGTTAAATTATTGTATTTGCCAGCTTGTCAACATTATTTTTTTTACATTAAATTTATTCTTATGTTTTAGAGTTAGGCTTTTGATTTTTGACTAGGTCAAAATCCCATCATCCACTTAGGATAACCTAGGGTTTTGATCTCCGATCCTAACGCTATTAGCGATGTTAATCATGTCACCTTGACCCCCTAGTTGGCCTTCATTACGTGAGGGGAATGTGCATGTGATCGCTTTAGCCCGCCTTCGATTGTCATGATTATGCCTTATGTGTAACGTCATCAAGCACGCTTACGCATACGAGGGGGTTTCTAGGGAAGCGTGGAAATATTTTTGTTATCTTGTGTCATGACCACATGACAGATGT
This sequence comes from Cunninghamia lanceolata, assembly GCA_027924645.1. Lineage (NCBI taxonomy): Eukaryota > Viridiplantae > Streptophyta > Pinopsida > Cupressales > Cupressaceae > Cunninghamia > Cunninghamia lanceolata. The sequence continues at coordinate 1,301,901 of BSBN01001057.1, forward strand.
TGACATGACACGTGTGATGCGTGTCGTGACCACATGGGAAATGTGGGCATGACAGTAGACATTAAGATGTTTCTTGCAGGGATGTGTTTGTGGGGACATTTGGCAATCATAAAGTACATGTCACCTCTGGGGGGCATAGGCTTTGTGAAATTCAGTGTTCCCTTGTGTGTTTTCTTCGTACCTTAACGTGCTTCATATCGATAACTGATATCAACCACCTTAAGGTGGGGGCATATATAAGGTAAGCTATCTGTTGTAGATGTTAGCTATGTGCTTGTCCTCAGGTACAGTCTAAAGACTTGCTCGATGAGTGCATCTTGCAACCTGAGTTTGTTTGCAATCAATCAATCAATCATGTAAGCCCTCTGCAGATGTGGGATATCGCATATATCCTTTTTATCTTAAGCCCTCTAAAGAGGTGGGGATGGTGTATTTCTCATAGTAGATTGCACATCCTGTCATTTTCAAAAGTCCTCTGCGGAGGTAGGGAGCGGTTCTGTGACTAACTCAACCCTTAAGCATGTTTTTGGTGATTGTTTTGGCGAAGCTAAATCATCGGTGTGTGCCTAGATAATGTGCATGTGATGGTGTTGGACCAAGAAATAGGTACACTCCATCGCTTGTCTGCCATGTTTTCTCTGTGTCTTCAAGTGTGTGTGTTAGGTGTGCTTGTTTTGTGTGGCATGTTTGTTGCCCCATATGCAATCCTAAGACTTGCTCAATGAGTGCATCCTGCATTTTGGGAGGTTTTGCATGTCTTGCGTGTGTGTTGCCCCATATATGCAGTCTAAAGACTAGCACGATGAGTGCTTCCTGCATTATGGGAGGTTTGTTTACTTTCCAATACTTGCATCTATATTTCATATTTATGAGAAAAAAGAAAAGAAAAAAAAAAGATATCATTTCTATCTTCCATGCCTTAATGTGTCTTCTATGCATTAACTGTATTCTTCGTGTTCTTTGTGACTATAACTATCTTCTCCATATTTTGTGTGCCTATTACAGTCTTCTATGTGATTGGCATGTCTTCTCCGTGCTTGATGTGATTACTATGTTTGTGACCTTACTTTAATGCATGTATTGGCCTCACGTTTATATATACATTAAAGTGGGGGCTAAATGTAATGCCAAAAAATGTCCCCTTGGGGGCTTTTCCCTCATAAGGTTTAGCTCCCGGGTCCGTAGCATTCATTTAGGACATCTTCATTCATATTTTGGCATCCTGATGGAATGAGACCTAGGTTCCATGGCAAATTGGACCTAAGTGGACCCCTTGAGTTGTACCCTACCCAAAATAGGGAGGAGGACTTGGGCACCTGCGCCCTAGTCCTTCCCTATTTTGGGGCAACCCTAATTTTTAGGTGTCAGTTTGTGACTATTATTAGGTCTCTTTGCCAACACGGTAAGTTTGAATTATGAAAATCTTGGCGGGAGTGTTTGTAGTTGCATATAAAAGCATGCTTAGGCATTGATTTGTAAACTATATTTCAATTAGATAGCAATTGTGATATTCAAGTACTCTCAAGGTGATTCAAGGCTTTCATTGTGTTGTAAGAACAGACTTGTGTGTTTTGTGTGTTGATATTTGTAGATTTGAGCATCAATTTTCTCATGGCATGAAGAACATCTTCCTCCCATGAGAGATTCACTACAAGGTGACATAATATTGTGATTTCATCATTGATTCCTTTGGTTTTTGCCACTACCTCACAAGGGCACACATTCTTTATTTGACAACGGTGTTCAGAGACTTAAGTGTCCTCTAGGGCTTGACTAAGGCAAGCCTCTAAACACCACAACCCCCAAACCAAGTCTTGTGATTGTAGGTTATAGGTGTCGCATTTGGGAAAAGTGGAGTTGTAGGAAGGATTGGCAGGCATCAAGGACTTGGGATCTGAAGAAAAGTAGGACATAGGAGCACTTCCAGGACTTAGGTGCTCGCTCTAGTGTCCTCCACATCTGAGTTTCAGGAAATAGAAGTTACAGGGCTGATCAATGTCGAAAGGAGGTCTGGATCCCATGGAGAAACTGGTACCTTAGATTTTGGTGCCTGCTGTAGTGTCCCCGACTGTTCCACTTCAAAACCCCAAAAATAGGTACTTTGTGATTTGGTATTTTACTCCTGTCTGCAAGAGATTTTTCTTTTATTCATCAATTTGTTGCCGTATTTGCATAATTAGGGTTTTAATGGTCAATTGGGAATAAGAGAAGGAAAATTGAGAATTAAATTCCCTAATCTAAGTTTCCCTACATTTGTAAGTGACCTAGGGTATGATAGTGCTTGCCACTCAACCCTAGGTCCTTGAATGTATAGTGGAGAGGCGGATTTAAACATCTAAACACTAGAACATTAACAAATCTAATTTTTGCCTAAACACAACCTTTGCAGACTTTGCATTGAAAGTGCTCCTGACTGACCTAAAAATAACCAAAGGAAGTAAAGTTAGTTGACTACCTCAGAAATCCCCACCAAATCTGAAGACTTAAATCAACGTTAAAATCTAGAGTTGCAGACTTTACGTCAATTTTTCCCTTCTCCAACCTCCTGTTTAGTCAATTATCTCTCAAATCTCTACTGACTCATGCATTAAGCCTAGTGCTAAAATAAGCAATGTCTGACTTTCACTCAAAGCACTCACTATTGACTTTTGTTGGTCATCTCTCGAAGTCGTGCTAAGTTAGACACAACCAGAATCTATGCTAAGTCATGTATTGGTCTGCTCAACTTCCACCACTGAATTGCAACTAGACTGACTTCACGATCCCACAAAGTCAGTTCGACCCAAAACCTGGGCTGGTCGGGGAAGCTAAAAAGCTATGTTGAACTAAGCATTTGACCAACTTATCCTTTTGCACTAAAAATAGACCTTCCTGACTCAGTGTTGAAAAGTGCCTTCACTACCTTTGGTAGACAAACCCTATATCTCATGCAGTGTCAGATGAACCTAAAATCTGCACCAAGTCAGACAAAGCCAAAACTAGGCTTCAACATAAAACATGCCTGAGACCCCTAAAATCTATGTAAACTGACATCAGATGTGTTTTTCTTAAAATTTTCTAAGGCAAATAGGGTTGTTTGATGAAAGTGAATGTTTTAAAGGTAAATTTAAGATGTTTGTAGGATTTCATTTGATTTCTCAAGGAATTTTGCATTTATTACATGACTAGAAATAGGATTGTCATGATGTTTTAGTTATGTGATGAATTTCATTAAGTAGTGAAATGTACAATCATATATTTAAGCATTCAAAATATAGAAAAGGAACTTGATGCATTGTTTCATAAGGAAGAACTTGACTTAGGATTACCAAACAAGTAGTTTATAGCTCAATCATTAAGCGTAGGAACCAAAAACCTTCAAGATACCTTTAACTTATTAGGTCAAGTCATGCAGCTTAAATGTTTGCCCAAGCTCAAAACATGAAGTAAGAATTCAAGGGCATTCCTCCTGAGACCAAGATAACTTTTGTATGCCAGAATATAGGAGATACAGATCTAGGTCACATAGACCCAGAGGACTTCAGACTTAGGGTGTTTGGACCAAATCCCACACCATTGGCTAGGAAAATAAGGGATAATGGCATTGCAAAGGCAACTACATTTCCCACCTCTGCACAATGTGCATAACTCATAGTAACATGTGCAAAAAGATATGACCCCTTGACCAGGACCATTCAAACTGCAAACGGGGAGGTTCTGGTAGACTTGAGTACATTCTCCTTGGCAAAGATTTTTGGAATACCAGTCTACCTTGTACTGTCCATACTAGATAAGAAAGATGCAGAGAATACATACAAGCAAGATGTAGAGAAATAGAAGAAATAGATCGATGATCACTCGATGAAGAAAAATAGGTCTACCATAATCAAGTTACCCCACACCTTGTACAGAAGTTATTTCCATGATGAAATCGGGGACTTGGTGACTTTACTAAGCAGAATTTATGGACTCCCCTCTGGCTCAACTTTTAAAGAATGGATGTTTGTAATCATGAGGAGATAATACATGGAGACAAGAAAATCCATTAGGCTCAAGTCTTAAGTGATAATATGCATGAAGCCTTTGAAAATTTTAGAGAGGAGACATTCAAATGAACCTCATATGTAGTCTATGCCCTAGCAAGGAGAAATGAATATTCAAGACTGTCTAAGTTGGGAGAAGTTGGAAATGGAGATCAACAACTGAAGGTGTATGAGTGTTATACATAATTGACCCTCTGCCAGTCATTAATTCATTACAAAAGGGTGAATGATGCCTTCACCATGCACATCACTAGGACACTCCAAGGTACCACTGCATTGAGGATATCTCCCAAAGCTATAAATGTCATATGATAATATGGGAGATGGTACCTGTAGTTTCAGATGTTTACTTAAGAATTCAGAGCTTCCTAGGTACACCATATAAGTTGCCTCGATATCTAATATATAAGGTAGTCCTCCTTGAACTAACTAGGCAACTTCTCCACTGCGTAGAGAAGCTAAAAGATTTACATAGGGTTAATATCAAATTTCCAATTTTATTGTGTAAAGGCCTTTATACTTGTATAACCTTGGGGGTAGCAGAGTACTCTGATAAGGAATTACAACTGCTAAATCTCCATCTATACATTAGAAGGAAACATTTTGATCCACATGGGGTGATGGAGAGATATGTCAGAAAAAAGTTGTTTCATTGAGATCACTTAAAAGACTTCTGGGCAGATTGTGTTAATGATTATGATGTAATAGGAAGAAACTACTCCTACTTGTCCCTAGAGTGAATAAAGAGATTTCATATAATCCACGTACTAGACCAAGTGATAGAGGAGGAGAATGTAGTTCAGAGAGGCCCATGGGAAGCATTGCTTAGTCAGCCTATCCCTCCTCCTAATTGGGCCAATGCAGAAGAAAGTTCACTAGATAAAACCATGAGGAACCTAATCAAATTAAGTAAAATTTGGGTTAGGAGTCAAATAGCACTATGAACACAAGTTGGGATAGCATTTACATATACAATAGGAGATTCAGAAAAGGAATCTAGGGATGAAGAGGATCAACCACTGGAAGAGGTAAATGTAGAAGAACATGAGGCAACAAATGATATTGATAGTGAAGAGCATGTGGCTTTAGCAGAAAAGGGCAAAGCTAAGAAGGTCGTTCCTAAGGCAAGGAAGAAAAAGACCAACCTCCTACTACTCAGACTAGAACAAAAAAGAGAGAAAAGATATGCCTAGTGGTAAAGGGGAGAGCTTAAAGGCAAAGAAGCCAAAGGCCCCAGCAACAAAAGTCTTGACTACAACCCCTGTCAACACTTCAGCTCCTCCTCAAATGCCTTCATCTCTGGCTAATGTTACCATTACTTCTTCTCCTCCACAAGACCCCTCCTCTACTTCCTTTTGTCTGGATACAAAAACAATACCTTCTCCAATAACAGGAGATGTGGGCATACCCAGCTCCATCTCTTCACTCACCTCTTTCACTATCATCCCTCCGATTTCCTCTTTCCCTTCCATCTCCACTATGTCCTTGCCATCCATCTCATCCATTTCCACCTCTACCTAGATATCACTGTCACCCATTTCCACAATCCTCGTACCTTCTTTCCCTCTACCTCCGCTTAGCCCTTCTGCACCTATCTCTATCACTTCCCTCTCCTCTCTCTCTCTCCCCTTCCACCTTCACTAGGTTTTGCTTCCTTTGCTAATTTATCCCATGTAAGCCTACATTCTTTAGTTTCTAATTATTTGTCAGTCATAGGTGATTATTTGACACGCCCCATCATTTATTCTTCAAAGTCTATCCCATTAGTTATTCCACAACTACCTGGGATTGAGAAAGATTGTGTAGAATTAGAATCCCAAGAAAAGGAGGCTATCACTAGAACAACGACAGTCATGGAGGTAGTTGAAGTATCTGACAACCCAGTAGATACCAACACAATAGATACAATATTGGGAAACTCTGAACAATTCATATATTTGAAAATATGAAGAATGTGGAACATTCAGATGATGAAGAGAATGATGAAAATAAGGCCAAATTGGAATTTCTTGATGAGCCGCCCAATAAAGGAGATAGGACCACATTGAATCTCCTAAGGATTCCTCCTCCACTACTCCTGAATGGTTATAACAAAGGTTGCAAAACAAAGAACCACAAGTGGAAGTATTAAAATTGCATTTGGATGCACTCCTAGTTAGAGTGGAAAAACCAAAGAAGCAGAAAAATGCCAGATTTCAATCTCGGATCTACAAAGATGCTTCAGGGTCTAGAATTACTAAGGTAGCTATCTCACCGGAAAATGTAAGTATGGATCAAGTGAGCACTGAAGATTATATTGTTACAACTGTCAATTTGGGACCTGCTTCTCGGGGATAGAAATTTGATGAATTTAAAGGTACAGTCTCTTCCATCCTTGAGAAATTAGACAAGGATGAGCTCATGAAGCAAGAATTGAAATAATAGAATGGAGAGCTTGGAGCATGCATATAGTTCTTGATGAGACACTGGACTATGAGGGAGAACCAAAATTAGCTCCATCCTTACTTTCCAATGATGAATTGTCCAAATTTGATGATATCAAAATAACTATTACAACAACTCAACAATGGTTCGACAAAGTATACAATGACATTTGTGAAGTCCTAGAATTTGTTGCAATGTTGCACAATGGCCTTCATATACTAAAAAATGATTGGGAAGAATTGAATGATGAATATGAGCCTTATGAGTAGTACTTCTCAAACATGTTCCCCAAGGTCAAATCAATCAGGAAATTGCCTAGAGATATATTGTTGACAGAGAAAATTTTGACAAAGGAGAAGTTGGAAAAGCCTCATGAATGGTACGAATAGTTGTTGCTAAGAAAAGAGTTTTTTGATAAGGTACACAAGGTAGGAAAATTACAAATATTGGAGATGATGTATGAAATTTGTGATACAATAAGGGACAGTTTGGACTTAAGTGTCAGTGATTTGGATCCTATTACCATCAAACAGTGCAAGGATAGATTGCATAAAGTCATCCATGGGGATTCCACGCTAAATATGGTTGGCAGATTAGATAAGGCCAGTGACATCAAGGCTGCTTTTGCAACATATAAGAAGAAAAGGAGAGCAAGAGAGTTAGCATACTTCAAACTTTCCATGGAGTATGACCATTTGAAATTCATTTGTAAAATATGGAAGATTGTAAAAAGAAAAGTGGGGTTGTTCAAGAAAACACATAGATGTTTTGCTACAATTTGAAGAAACCATTGTCATTTTGGCTTCAACCTTTCTTTAACAATTTTAATAATCTGATAAAACATTGGTGATCCCTCAAATTCTTTTTAAAATAACACTAGATTTGAACCTTTTTCGACCATAAACATGGCACCTTAGAGCCCATGGGGTTTGCATGAAAGGATTTTTTGGTTTCTTTGCATTCTTAATTTTTCCAAGATCTCAAAAAATGTTTTGGGATTGAATCTATGCATATGAGTGGATTGTTTTAACTAGTGATGAGTTCCTTTTGGGTTGCTTAGCATTCATGATGTTGTCGCGATCTCAAAAATGTTTTAGAATTGAACATGTACATAAGAGTAGATTATTTTGACCTCAAGTTTGTTTACAAGTTAAACAAAGTACCAATTTTCCATGTCATTTCCATCCATATAATGCATCTAAGTTACTAATATCATTGAAGATGCAAGTACTACTTTATTGATATATATAAATTGAAATTATTTAAAAGTAGGATAATTTGATTCAACTATTGTTTTAAATTACAAAATAAAATAGAATTAAAGTATATAAATATTTGTTAAAAAAAGATATGCAATTATTATATTACTTTATTTTAGGTCAATATCACATTTATAAAATTACTCGTTTTACTAGAAACATACTGGAAGCATTCATTAGGATGGCTAACTAGTACCATCCCTATTAGCTCTTATTAAAACACACACATACCAATCTCCAACCAAGCCACTCCCTCTCTCCAAAAGTGGCTATTCTCCCATCATAGAAGAAACAAACCACCTCAGCCAAAGAAGCATTTATTATTCTAACACTTACTAAAGCACACATAAACCAATCTCCAACCAAACCACTCCCTCTCTCCAAAAGTGGCTATTCTCCCATCATAGAAGAAACAAACCACCTCAGCTGAAGAAGCATTTATTATTCTAACACTTACTAAAGCACACATAAACCAATCTCCAACCAAACCACTCCCTCTCTCCAAAAGTGGCTATTCTCCCATCATAGAAGAAACAAACCACCTCAGCCGAAGAAGCATTTAGTATTCTAACACTTACTAAATCACACATAAACCAATCTCCAACGAATCTCTAACAGGGATTAAAACAGATACAAGCGTTGTTCGCAAAGCCAACGCCCACGCACTCTCCAAAAGTCGCATGATCCTCATCTTTGCATGTCCGGTCGCAATCGGAATCAGAAAAGCATTGCCCTTTAAATGCACCGCTCCAAGTATGACAAAATGAAGGGTGACCGTAGTCCTGTAATTCTGAACATATTACAAATGAGTTAGTAGTTGAGATTTTCAATGAATAAGTAGAAATATTGATTAAAGAGAAATATTACCTCCAGCAGAACGAGCAAATACGACGAGTGTGAGTGTGATTAATAAAACGAGCAAATACACATATATTTGGTTGCCCTTCGCCATGCAAGCAAATACTACTTATACAGACGTTTAAACTTAGCAATGAATTTGTATTCTTCTTCTGTGAGGAAAAGAGTTAGTGATGTTACTACTTATACAGGCTAATCTGCTTCGTGCATACCGCTTAATTTTATTTATTGTTTCTTATTATTAGTAGTTTTATATTGCTGATAGTGTAATTTTGTCGGAATTATCTGAACGCAATCTCGGAAGTATCTGAAAGCAATGAAGACGTCCGATGCAAACTGTTTCTCTTGGAGTAGTTTAGATATAACAAAATCAATACGGCGATTCCAAATAATATAAAACAAGTGTTAACAATGCTTTTTGGGCGGTTCTAATTTTATTCTCATCTTTTAATTTTATAAATTTGATTTAATTACTATTCATTTTAATTTAAGATTTTTAAATTGTATTTTATTTGTAATTGTGAGTTTCATTACTTTTAATGTTTAATTAAATTTGATGAAAATTTTCATTGATATATATTTGATTATATTTTTTTAAATAATATTTTTAAAAATAATGATTATATTTAAAGAACAAAAAGATTTGTATAATTTTGTATAAATATTTTGAATATAATTATTATTATCATTTCTCAGTAAATTAAGGAGCATATATATAATATGTTTGTTCCTTAATACATTATATTGCTTATTACCATTGTTTCTTCATCACAAAATAATGATTAGTTTAACAAAAGCTTAAAACCTCTATCCACAACTTTAATAAAAATGTTAATTACTACTAGTTCTTTCCAGACATAAAATTAGAAATGAAAGAAATTGAAAATTCACATTTTCATATCTTCTCTTTTTGACTTGAGGAGGACAATGTTCTCTCTTATGAAGCCCTCGTCTTGCCTTTAGTTTAATGGAGCGTTTTTCCTTGACTAGGTTAAGGAGGAGGGAAATTGACGTAGTCATGGATAGGGTCTAATGAAGTAAAATCTATTCATGCAACCCAAATGTCGAAGAAAAATACTAAAAAGGGTACACAACAAGTGAAAGTTTAGAGAACATATAAGATGGCATAGATCATATTATTATCAAATGCTTTGACATGACAAGTCATTACAAAGCTCAACAACAAGTGTACATCCTTGTAGGATATATACCCATTATAATAGTTGAGAGCCCAAAACACCCTATTTAAATCTATCTCCTCTATGATTTACCCTCTTTCTAAAGAATTAGTCCTCTATTTATTGTGGATTTTTTAAGGAATAGGTTATTGTTGACAAGAATTAGTGACCCTTCTCCTACAAATCCTCTTCAGACAAACATAAAATATTACACTAGGCATTTTACTCAAATTATGGCATGAACTATCATAGCAAGAAATTTTTTATCAAGATATTATGTGGAGATATGTGTTTGCATTCAACAATCCTAATGCTAAAATATCATAGCAAGAAGCACAACTATGCTTGTTTCTGGTAAATATTATTGACTACTAGAACATGATGCAAGTCAAACTAGGCTCTTTATTAAGAAGAATGCTTCTAGAGGAAATAAAAGTATGCATGTAAATCTCCAAAAATGTTTCAAACTAATGAAAATAGAGATAAAATATTTTTTGATGATGTAAGATTGCCCAACACCTAAGATGCTCTGACATTAGACTCATGTGGTAATAAAATTTTGAGCATGATGCTCAAAATTAATGAAGTGAGGGATGTTGTTGTGGCCACCCTAACCAATCCACTTCATTTCTAGTGATATAGGTATCATCCTTCAGTCCCCTTCCCTTCCATTGAAATAGATACTCCTTGGATTACTTTTGTCTAGTTCTTCTACTTAGGTAGTCATCGATAATTTTCTCTATCTCATCTTGTGGGCTCTCAAGCACTTGTTGTCCCCAATATTGTGCTACAGAGATGATATATTCTTCTTCATATCTTTTAGTAGATAACATTAGTTTAAAAATTGGTGCACCAAAAAAGAAAGTGGTAAAAATTACGAATGAATTGATGGATGAAGAGATACACAATTGTATATAAATTCTCACTGATTTCATAGATGTATTCAGTTTGTAATATTTATATATGCCATGATTAGATCAAGATATTGTTCATAACTTGATCACTAAACTAGATGCAAAACCAATCTCAATGTAGGATTTATCAAACTACTAGATTATTAAACATTGATATGAAGCATAGTCATGATGCTCAGAAAGAATAATAATTATGTGTGAATATGCATTAACATTAGAGACTTTAATAAATATTTCCATATAAATTATTTTTTTCTCTCACCTATAAACTAGTTTGTCAATTCTATAATTGGTTACAAAATATTGTTTCCAATTGATAGTTTCTTTAGGTATAATCAAATCCATATTATATAAGCCAATAAAAATTAAATGATATTCATGTCATTCCATGAGGAACCTTGTGCTATGTGGCAATTCCCTTTAGGTTGAAATATGTTAGGGATGCATACTATAGGGCTATGCCATGAATTTTTATCACCTTACAAAAGACATAGTAGAACTACTATAAAATTTTGAAAAGAGAGAAAATACACTTGTAGTGTCATAAATTGTCGATGTGGGAAATTCACACTATGTTTAGCACTCTTGTGGACTCATATGCAGACCTATGTGTTTAGGGTAAAATTGGATTTGTTGATCTTTTGTGGCTTAGATGTTAAAATCCTCCTTTCACCCTAACATTGAAGGATCTAGGGTCGAATGGCAAGCATTATCATACCCTAGAGTCACTTTTAGATGTAGGGACACTTGGATTAGGGAATTAATTATCAATTTTTCCTTCTCCTATGTTCAATTGACCATTAAAACCCTAATTAAGAAAATACGACAACAAATTAATGAACTATAGAAAAAGCTCTTGTAGACAGGAGTAAAATACCAAATTATAGAATACCTGTTTTGGGGGTACATTAGGTCTCAAAAATGCAGGTCGTTAACCCTAAGAGGGTGCCAGGCTCTCTTGATGTTTTTGGCTAACTGACACGGGGTAGATATGGCTAAACCCCCTTCACTTCAGGATCTGTCGGACCTAGGTAGGTAAACCTCTAATTAATAAAGTAGATAAAAAGATGATCACTACTTTAATCAAAATTAATCTAACTATTGATAATGGCACAAAATATAAAATAGATAAAAAGATAGCAAGTTAATTCTAAATAATCTAAATTGTAATGCTAAAACAATAATGCAACCTAACTAAGTAAATCTAAAATGAATTTGTACAAGTGATAATGAAAATACTAGACACGTGCCTTATTAAATATAGAGTCAGTATGATCATGAAATAAATGACTGTTTGTTTGGTAAAAACTTGAACTATCTGGCATGAAAGAATAGGTATGTAACTTGTACAACCCTGTAAGGAAGTAGTTAATATTCCATACTTATATATATCCAATTGACAAAATCAAATTACCTACATTCATCTAAAAGGATTTAATCGCTCTTTGAAGGAACCTATCAGAATAATACTGCAATTGTAACAAATTTATCAAAAACTGGAGACATAATACAAACCCTAACTATATGACTCTTCATACAGATCCATGACAATGTCTTCATAGTTACTATGATAGATTTAAAGGATTTAATTTTGAAAGCAGAAACCAATTAATCTTATCACACTATAACAGCAAATGTGTATAGACAACTTGAAGATATACTTGATAACTCAAACTGAATAACAGAGAAAACTTTGAAAGGAGACAGTCATATAATTCAATAAATTTAACAGATAGTTGATACCGAGATTTGCAGTCATTGCTTCAATCTTACAGACTTGACTTCATTAGAGAATGCTTGCACATGGTCTACCAGAAATAAAATATATTAAAAGTGAATCAGCATTGCTGTTCAAATCTAATCTATAGTATCTCCTCTTCTATTCTGTAGTCTTTCTCTATATTCTAATCTATCTATTTTTCTCTATCTTTCTTATTTTGGTGTTCGTCATCTCTTATAAAGAGAGGCATATGAGCTTCAGACCAGTTACAATAGTTGTGACGGTTGATAACTGAAATTAGTATTTGTTCTAATAAAATAGATTTAAGAAATTTAATACTCGCCACTAATCATCAAATGGATAACCATTTCAGGGTCGAACAAAATCTTTAGTTGTAATTCTGCTTAATATCCTTCGAGGGTTTCATTATTATTCCTAAAAAGAGTAGATAAAACATAAATTAGTCTCAGATCAATTGATCAAAACAAATTTATTTAAACATATATTTACTCAATTAATTACTTCCCTTATCGACAATTTATTAGTTGCTTAAGATCCCTTCATGGGTGTTTATACAACTTGTTCGCCGCTGTGTATTTCCTACAAAAAATAAATACTTTAACTGTCAGAAAGATATCTTAACCATTCTGATTTTAATGTCATTTTAGGGTTTCCTTCATCATTGTAACCTTGCAGTCCGGTTGATCCAAAAAATTCTCACCTTTTTGCTTTCTGTACATCCTTGTATCTTTCGCTTGTATATCACTCTTGTATATCTTCTTGTATGAGCACATATACAAACGACCCATACAAACCTTCCCTTTTGATGCTTTCAATTTCTTTTTACATTGGATATGCTCATTGCAAACATACAATCGCTAAAACATACAAGGAGTTTTTAATATTTAACTTTTCCTTCACATCAGGTTCTTATATATCCTTTTATATCTATCGCCTGTATCTTTAAGAATGTATGTTTGAAACATACAAGGCACTGAATATACAAGCACTTAACTCTTTTAAATAACCTTTCGGTTCCGCCACTTGTATGTAATGCATTGTATATCGGCAACGTATGTCGGATAGATACAAAGTGCAAACATACAACAGATTTTCCCTATTTCACAAACTTTTCGGGTCTGGCTTGCATAAAATGCAATGTATATTCTGGTATACATTGAGTCACGATACATCATTTACATTGGATTTTAATCCCTTTTGAGTTCCGCGCAATGTATAACATGTAATGTATATTCCGATATACATTGAGTAGTGATGCATTGTTTATATCATTCTTTAATCTTCCTGAAATCTGTGTTGTATGTCTGGCGATGTATGTACCGATACATACAATGCGTGAAATATACAATGACTTATCGTTATTTCATAATCTTTTTGGTTTCAGTATTGCATATTCTCATTGTATGTACCACAATGTATAAAAGCCTTGTATATCTTGCTTTGTATGTTCCGCTTTTGCCTAACATACAAAGATAAAATGCATACATCGGATTTAATTGATTAATTCACTTAAACTTTGACTTTTGTCAGGTCCACAGCTTGTATTTAATGCATTGTATATCGGCAATGTATGTCAAACACATACAAACATAAACATACAATGAATTTTCCTTACTTCACAGGCTTTTCAGGTCCGGCTATGCATATCGCCTTGTATGTACCACAACATACATACAAAGTGCAAACATACAAAGACTTAATGTCAATTCATAATTGTTTCGGGCCTGACTTGTATGCATGAAAAATGTGTCATCGAAATGCATACAAGTATAAAAATTTAATAAACCTGACAACCCATTTTTGTGACTCACAACGACTTTGCATATGCAAACAACTTTGTATATGAGTGACTTGTATGTAAACATTGTATATGCAACCCGATATACAAACAGGCTTTTATATGCAACTCACAAACACTCCCCTTGTACATTTTACCAAAACACTCATAACTTGCAAAATACAGGAAATTTTAACATGGTTCAAAAAGCAACCCCTATTTATTTTCGACAAGGAATTCACCCATATTCAGCTCTGGTACTTAATGCCATTTTCCCATTATTTTCAACAAGGTTCATAACTTTTCACTTCCTTGTTTACGGTTCATCTTTAATGAGCACTTCAACCATGTTATAATAAGTCTTGAGGAATCAGAATAGATCAAATCCAAATATTTCTATCAACTCAATTGTTAATTTTTGCTTGAAAACAACTGTGAATCTTTCCATATATGCTCATATACTAAAATCTTTAGATGATTGAAACTTGATATTTGCCAAAAAAGTAGGTTGGGAATTTCAGTCCCAGCATGGCTCTTTTTGGGGGTGTATGCCCCTTGTGGGCATAGCAAGATCCCTAGATCTCTGGGGTATAGACCAGTGCCCTCTCCATTGGGTAACAGAGTCTGCTTTTGGCCCAAAACTGATATGGTCAAAAAGGCCATGTCAAAAAAGAAAATCCATGTCTTTCCCCTGTCAAAATTGTTGTTCTAATTATGTTGTGATGATACCCCATCTGCTTGACCAAATCTGTTCGTATAGTTCATTAATGCGTCATAATTTATGCTACAAGTGTGTTTAGTATTATTTCATATCTGGAAGTCAAGCATAGTCTGAACACCTTCATTATTGTATGACATAAGGAAGTCATGATTGTTAGACCTAGTAGGATGTCTTACTTTATCATATCTATTGTTATTCACCAAATGCTGGTCTTTTAACTGAATTGGAAAATGGAATGGATCAAGCTACTTCTGACACATGCTATCATTAATGCTGGCTCCAACATAAAACACCGTGTTAGGTCTCAAAAATGCAGGTTGCTAATCCTAAGAGGAAGCCAGGCTCTATGCTTAGATTCGTAACGTTTTTGAACTAACTTGATGAAATCAACCTTCAAGGTTTGATGATTTCCTGCGCTTTACGTCCTGCTACACCTAGGCGGGTGAACCTTGGGAATTAAAGCAGACTAAATGTGAATGTATTGACTAATTAAATCTATCTTCCTACAGTGGCAAATGGTGTAGGAAAGATGAAAAGCTTGCTAACTAATTCTATATCTAAGGCCTAATGAATAGTTGATAGGAATTGTATAAGCAATATCAAGGTAAAAAGGATTTAAATAATGAATTGAAATAGGACCAGTGCCTTGTCGGGTAACAGAGTCAAATGAAGGACTAAGACTAGTGGCTTATACTGGGTACTAATTCTAATTGTTTGGCACAATTCTAGTTTATAACTTGTATAAATGTGCAAGGAAATGATTGACAAACTCTTCTTTAATGATCCACCCAATATGATCCAATTTCTTGTTATTCACCAGAAGGCAATTTAATCCTTTCTTGAAGGAACCAATTGAGTGAAATACGCAAGAGATGATAGATAATATCAATATGGAGACAGAATGGCAATCCTAATTGTATGGCTCTTCTTAGTAATCCAAACTAACACTTCCAGGTTACTCTAACTGATCAGAAGGATTTTAATTCCCTAAATGGAAACCAATTTACTCAATCACACAGATACAGCAAATGTGTATTGACAAATTAACTATATACTTGATACATTAATTTGAACAACAGGGAAATACAGAACTAGAGACAACCACACAACTAAATAATCTTAATAAACAATTGATACCAAAATAGAACCACTGAATCAGAGAACTTCAATCTACTTCTTCAAAAATAATATGCAACATGGTCTTTGATAAATATTATGAATTATATGTATACATTCTACTGCTGATGATCTTTTCAACACAAAATATTTGAACTTATATAGATATTTTGGTGAAGAGACATAACTCTTCAATAAGTCTTTTGGGAAATTAACAAGATTAACAATCATTACATAGCCACGATTAGGCTCTACTCAACCATAAGTAAATTTTAGCCACATGGTCTAAGTACTCTTGATCATGATGGAAATTAGTAAGCTCGATGGCATTTCTTGTAATCACATCAATTGTGACCATCTTTTCTAGGTGTTTGCAAGCTTCTCCAGATGTAGAAATTTTGTCTTTAAGAGCCCCCATAGCCTCATGTAATATAGCTTGACAATCAATGCTCCAGTCTTCTTTGTTTTTTAGTTCTCCATCACTTTTGAATAACGCAGGCACTCCTGCATTCGAAGCTTTAGCACCTTCCTTAGCATTAGTTTTGAGTTGATCGTAGTATTTCTGATGTTGCTCGATCAATGCTTTTGTATTGGAGGTACCTGTACTATCAGAAGCATCTTTACTTTGTATCTCATTCAATTTCTCCTGCATTCTCTATTCGAGCCTTTCATGTTCTCTAATTGCTTTATAATTCTGAGAGTAATTGTCCCAAAATAGGTTTAACCAATGTACCATGTTTGCATGTCTACTCTGTAGCACAGTGACAAGTGTATCTATTTGAATTTGTGCTACCTGATCTGGGGATAATGCTTGAGTGCCTTGTGTGCTCTCACCCTAAGTTAATCTCCTTGTTGATTGCCCAAAAGTACTCTTAATAGCATCCTTCATGTAATCATTTTCTTTTGTCAGTCTGTCGCAGCTCAATTTATATGCATCTCTTTCCTTGATCAACATTTGAGCTTGTGCTTTGTTTAACTTCGCAACATTGATGCCAATGTCTGCTGTAATCAAAGGGTCAGTTTCCCCTACCTTTAAAGTCATGACATGGCCGAAAGTTTTTTTAGTATCTATGATAGCTGTCTTCTTATGGGAAGGATATAATGCCCATATCATCAATGAATTTTCATCATTATTGTATTTTGTACCCATATACACTTCATTAACTCCCTCTGGAGTGAGTTTATATTTATCATCTGTACTATTGAGAAAACTATCAAAAACTAAAGCAGAATTCAAATCAAGACTAGGAAAAATCATAATCCCTGCATCTTGAAGCAATTGTCTACCCCTGCTAGGGGTCATATCCTGCATCTCCTTATCTACTATTATTTTCAGCATATCTAACAATTATCTTTCATTATCAGTAGAGACATCATCGACCGAGTCTCTAATTTCTTTCCCTTTGCATTTATACAAAAATGACTTAAACTCTTTTGAATGAATAAATTTATCATTAGAAATGAAAGAATCATAAGCTATTTGACGTGGATCTTCATCAGCAGACCCCTCCTCATCATGTATTACAACAGGAGAATGATATTGTTGCATTTTTCTCTTGGACATTTGTATTGTTTTGTCCTATGGCTCCTCTTGCCCTGCTGGTTCTTCATCTGCAGATACAACTTCAATCTCTGCAAGCTATTTTCTTTTCTCACTCAGATCCCTGTTATATTTTTTTACTACCAATTCTACCTTAGCCTCTTCTAGGTTTCTAATGACATCATCATGTGGATAAGGGATGTGTATGTATCCACTGAGGTTTTGCTTCCTCTGAGCAGAGTCAATAAAACCTTCAAGGTCAAATCCTTTCCTCACCTCAGCACACCTCATATTATAATGCATCAATTTATCCAGGATGAGGCTATAACCCTCTTTAGACACCACAGTAAAATCTCCAAAACATAAAGTGCTGGGCATAAAAGATTGTTTATCATGTGAGCTCAGATGTATTACATTTGAGCAATGCATTTGCGAATTATTTCTAAATAAGCAATTCTGTCAGGGACAGTTTTGGGCAAGATGAATGGAGTGTCTTCAAAACCATATACTCTAATCATGGTAGCATCTTCAAAACAATACCAATCTCCCTAATTATGAGTGACAGTAAGGGGGCCACCAAAATCTCTTGGCCTGAGGAACCTTTTTATCTCAGTTGAGATCGAGTATTCACAAGGGTAGCTAAAATATCTGTATAGTACTTTTACACAGTGTTCTTCAAATTGGGCATAACTAGCATGGGCATATCTACTGTCCCATATTCTAGTCCACTTTTGTATTGGTAACTTTTGCCCCCTCTGGTCTACAGGGACAACTTTAAATTCACTTGGCCATAACCCTACTTCCTGGCCAAATATAGCACCATGTGCATAAGCAGTGAGTAATGCTCAAAAGAGCATGCTGGGGAACTATTTCTTATTGCAGTCAAGCCAGAATCTAGATTCTATTAACAACATAAGCAGCATAGTCAAACTACCTTGCATTATGACACTGGATGTCAGTAGCTATAACCATCAAAGGGATTGTCATGAACTCAGGGACCTCTGATCCTAGGACTTGGCCCACAGAATAATAAGTGTGTTGTACATATGGTTCAAATATTGCTACATGAAAAGGAGGACCATCATTCTCAGTTAGAGGCATCAATTCTCCTTCAACTTTGGGCCTATGAATGGGCAACCTCCATCCATTATAGGTTGTGTCCATTCTCCAGTATTCCTTCTCCAGGTCCTCATAGATAATGGGGACAGTGCATAAATCATCTAAGTTGAACAGTTCACAAATGGCATTTTTTGACAAATGTACAATTGGCTCCTCTTGTGGGTTGCATATAGCTTTCAGACTTGGGTTATATTGTTTGGCAAGAAGTTGGAGGAGTTCAACATTCAGGAATACATCAGGTACAACTAATTTTCCTAAATTCAAGTGCCATGGGTTTGACACTGGAGCATTCCTGAATCTTCTGTTATAATGAAATCTCAAGAGTTCATATCCTCTGATCGGTGTCCAAATATCTCCTAAGCATTTATATTTGTCTTCTAATTTTTCCACTTCTGCCATAAGTTGAGCAGATCTTCTAGCCTTGGGAGTTGACCCCGGCAACTGATCAATTAAATCCTGATTGAGCTTTTTGTCTTTTGTCTTTTCTTTCGAGGTTCTATTAGTTTTTTGTTTCTTAGATTTACTTGTTTCCCCTTGTGATTTTCTAGTTTTTCCCTTTCTCAGAGTCTCCATTTTCAAATTTTGACAGAAAATCCAAACACAAGCTATAACAAATGGTTCGTATGTATGTACCTATCGTCTGTGGCTACGATCACAATTCTCTGTTTGCGCTTCAAAATTCTTCTATCCCTTTTCTCAAAGAACCCTATCAATTGTAATTACAAATATCTTAGAGCATTTCATCACCATCTGCATTTAATCATTTGAGCAATTCAATGTCATTCATCGCTATGAAATGTCACATCGTCATAACTCCTGTCATCGGCATGATTTTCAAAACGTCTGGACAACCTTAATATCTCCTCATGGCATGAATAATCAATCAGTGTAACCCCTCAATTATCTTCCTGATACTATGTTGAATCATATCGAAGTGGGTACAACCATCGGCATGACTTCTTTCATCACTGTGTGATTTAAATTTCTTTCTGATATAGTGAGTTTTATCGATATAACTATTGGTGAGAGTCTCACTGACGTGTGTGACAATAAGTGTAATTGAGGTGATCAATACTATCGGAATAACATATTTATGTTTCCCCGAGCTTCGTTGTCTTCCTGATAATCTTCTATACTCTGGATCGGAAAGACCATCTTAATGTCTCACAGATATGGTTATTGGTTAAACTTCTTATCAATGGGTGTGACCTTATTTCCATCGGAGTGAGATATACCGTCAGGGTAATCCTTTTCAAATCACCCGATCATAACTATCTGCCTGATGGCCACTTTATATTCATTATCAGAAAGAACCTTTCAAAGTGTCACTGACACCTTTTTATCGCTGTGACTTGTGAGTCAGCAATACATAAGTACTTCATTCCGATATGTTGAGTTATGCCGATGGATATGTGTATCGGTGTGACTCACACCAAAAGCACTTTTTATTGTTTCACCAAGACACTAGAGTATCAGAGACTCATTAATTTTTTATCCCGATGTTCATTTTTGGCCTATGGCTGTCATTTCCTTTGTCCCCATAGGATGTTCAGTGAGACTTTTGCCGAAATGCTTCATCGGTATAATATATACCGTCGGGGTAATTTTCAAAGCACCACCCGATGACTATTAGTTATACTGATTGGTGTGACTACTTGTGATGCAGAGGCATCCACACTAAAACCTTGACATATAGCATGGATGTCCGCAACCCTTCATCATCATCATCATATTTCCCTTAACACTGTCAGCATCATCATATTTTCTCTTGCCGACTGATATCCTCCTGCAGACAAACCTTCGACCTTTCGTCTGTCAGCAGCATCATCATATTCGGCTATCGGCAGCATCATCACATTCGGCAAGCGCAAACATCCTCCTGATGTCCACTGTTCATCTTACCGCCAAACTCTTTCTTCATCATCATGATGTTCAACATCATGTTCATCAGCAGGATATAGAATATCCGGTTCCTCCCATATATCCTGATGACGACAACCTCATGCACCCTTCCTTCGATGCTTACGTCACCCCGATATCCTGATGACGATTATCCTGATGACGATGACGTCATATGCAGTTCCTTCAATATCCTGTTGTCGACCAAACTTAACATTATCGGCCCGCGATGGTTTTATCAACCCGATCTTCTACCTTATGCCGATACGCTCCTCCTCGGCAACACCTGATGATGATCACCCCCATGCACATTCACTTTATGAAATCGACTGCATCATGCTCATCTCCACTTACTCGGATGACGCCCGAAGTAACTGCAGGATATACACCAAAATATCCTGATGATGCCGTTTTGACGAACTTCCAACCTTAGCGAATTTCGATCCGTCGAACCTCCTGGGATGACCCGATCTGCTTTCAGGGTGATCTTCCAGACTCTAACTATCAGCTCGACCTAGCACATACCCATGCTAGGGTTCTCAACACCTCTTGACTGTGATCCTGCACACCTGCATGCGAACAAACAGAAAATGCAAACTACATCCTAACCTACTGTACATAGCCATTCCACCGATCCGACGAATCAACCGGTGGAATGGATCAGCGAATCCATGAAACCACCAAAACAGCAAATCGATTAAACAATGGAATTCAACAAAGGATGAACACAAACAGGATCTTTATTGATTTCAAAAGATGCAATACAATATACTGTCTCACTCCCCTCTCCTCTATAATGCAATATCTGATCTCTGATCTAAAACCAACCGATCCTCATGTATAAATAGGATCTCCTGCGAGTACTACCACTCGACTCCAAGCGGCTGGGAAATCTCTCCAGGCGGCTGGGAGATCCAACCGGACCTACAGCATAACAGCTGTCTTAACAAACTAGCTAAAAATAGTAAAGTATGGTCAACATGACCTTATTACATGCATTGGTCTTATCAGACCTTCTTGGAAACATTAACAAGACTCAAAACAAACTAACTGCCTCATGGAGGCCAGCTGTCAGGTAGGTGCTCCTGCACCATACTCCCCAACAGAAAAGAACTCATGTCCCATGAGTTAGGATGTGGAAGTCCTCCACCTTTACACTTTGTCATGTCAGTGTTCTGACCTGTTCCAGCTTTATCCTCTGCTGGCTCTTGGCTGCTCCAAGACTTCTGAACTGTAACTTGCCTTGTTGCAAGTAAATCCTTATGCCTGTCAATGTAGGCCCTTCTCTCACATACCTTGTGTTTGTCAGGTTGTCTGCCCAGAACCTCTGTCTGAACTGCCTCTTGAACTTCTGCAATGTTCAACTCTATCTTCCTTTCAACCTTTATAGGACAAACAATAGTCCCAACTATGACAACATCCTTGTCATTCCTCTCAACTGGTTGCTGTTTGAAAACTTGTTTCTGCACCTGCTGCTGACCTCTGTCAGTCAAAACTGAAACTTTCTTCAACCTGTTGTCCTTAACAACTTCTTTCCCTGCAGTGTCCTCAACTGCCTTTATGCCTGCTCCTATGGGCTTCTGCACAAATTCCTTCTTTCCTACTAAAATGATTTTGGCTGCCCCCTGTGCTGCAGCATCTTCCTGCAATGGCATCAACATAATAGTCTTCCCATCTTTCTTGATGGTGTAGGTATTAGCATATCCATCATACAGTACCCTTCTATCAAATTGCCATGGTCTACCCAACAGTAGGTGACAACATTCCATGGGCAAAATGTCACACAAAACTCTATCATGATATGCTCCAATCTGAAAATCAACATATGCCTGTTCATAGACAAAAAGTGATTGACTATCACTCACCCACTTGTAAGGGTGTTGATGTGGAATCCTTTCCAAATGCAGTTTATCCACCATTTCCTGAGATACCATGTTGTCTGTTGAACCAGTATCAATGACAACCTTACATACCTTACCTTTGCTCTTGCATGTGGTCTTGAAAAGAGCTCTTCTTTGCATCATATCCTTTGATGCCTGCAAACTAATTCTCCTTAGCATCAATGCTTCTCCATCCTCAGGATATGCATAATTGTCAGGAACTCTATCTCCTTGATAAGTGTTTGAACTTTGCACACTTTGCTCTACTTTCTCTTCTTGCACAAGTTGGACTCTCTTGTCAGTTGTTCTATCATTTCTGGATGATGAACCTTTGCTGTCTGGACATTTGAAAAATGGATGACCAAACTCACCACAGGTGTAACATTTGCCTGAAAATGTAGTAGAACCTCTACCATCTCCAAATCTTCCTCTATTACCTTTCCATCCACCTCTGAAATCAGACTGTCCATGTCCTTTACCAGTGTCTTCTTGACCCTCATTGGTTTGCCTTGTTGTAGGGGCTGATCCTCTTCCCCTCATATTGTTTCCTCTTCCTCTCATGGACTTATCTTGTCCCCTATTCATCTTTTCTTCAATCCTGATTGCCATTTGGTAACAATCCTCCACACTCTTAGGGTTAGCTAAAACTAACTCATCCTGTATGTTCAATCTCAAACCAGCCAAGTACCTAGCCACCTTTTCTACCTCATTCTCATGATGACCAGATCTCATACTCAATTTATAAAACTCCTCAGTATATGCCTTCACATCCATTTCCTTCTGCCTTAAAAATTGCAGCTTCTTAAACATCTAAATTTCATAATCCTTTGGCAAGAATTTACCTTTGATCCTTGCTACCATCTTATCCCATGAAGTGATCTTTGACTTCCCTTGTTTCCTTCTCTCGGATTGTACATAATCCCACCATACCAAAGCATGACCTCCTAACTTGGTCTTTGCAATCTTTACCTTCTGATCCTCAGCAATATCTTCACATTCAAAGTGATTATCAAGTGCAGCAATCCAATCCAGTAACTCATCTTCATTCAAACTTCCATTATACTTGGAAACATCAACCTTTACCTTAGGTTTATCACTCTGCACTGCCTTTAACAGTTTTGCAAATTTCTGGTCTTCAGCATCCAGATCTTCAGCTACCTCTTCATACTCTTCAACAGCATCTTCATCTTCTTCAGACTCACTATCTTCCACTTCCCTCTTTTTGTTCTTCTCCAGCGCTACAAGCCTGGCTTGAAGTGCTTCAGCAAGCTCCTTCATCTTCCTCATCTCTCTGGCATGTTTTTCCTTCATCTCCTGCAATTCCCTTGCAGTACCACTACCTTTCAGAGGCATTGTGTCAACCTCTCACTTCTCTACCTCGGTCCTTTTGGTGACAGAATCAACTCTACTTCTGCCCTTTCGGTGACAGAATCAACACACAACAGCCCAGACCTTTTGCTGAGCTCTGATACCACTATGATGTAGAGGCATCCACACTAAAACCTTGACATACAGCATGGATGTCCGCAACCCTTCATCATCATCATCATATTTCCCTTAACACTGTCAGCATCATCATATTTTCTCTCGCCGACCGATATCCTCCTGCAGACAAACCTTCGACCTTTCGTCTGTCAGCAGCATCATCATATTCGGCTATCGGCAGCATCATCACATTCGGCAAGCGCAAACATCCTCCTGATGTCCACTGTTCATCTTACCGCCAAACTCTTTCTTCATCATCATGATGTTCAACATCATGTTCATCAGCAGGATATAGAACATTCGGTTCCTCCCATATATCCTGATGATGACAACCTCATGCACCCTTCCTTCGATGCTTACGTCACCCCGATATCCTGATGACGATTATCCTGATGACGATGACGTCATATGCAGTTCCTTCAATATCCTGCTGTCAGCCAAACTTAACATTATCGGCCCGCGATGGTTTTATCAACCCGATCTTCTACCTTATGCCAATACGCTCCTCCTCGGCAACACCTGATGATGATCACCCCCACGCACATTCACTTTATGAAATCGACTGCATCATGCTCATCTCCACTTACTCGGATGACGCCCGAAGTAACTGCAGGATATACACCAAAATATCCTGATGATGCCGTTTTGACGAACTTCCAACCTTAGCGAATTTCGATCCGCCAAACCTCCTGGGATGACCCGATCTACTTTCAGGGTGATCTTCCAGACTCTAACTATCAGCTCGACCTAGCACATACCCATGCTAGGGTTCTCAACACCTCTTGACTGCGATCTTGCACACCTGCATGCGAACAAACAGAAAATGCAAACTACATCCTAACCTACTATACATAGCCATTCCACCGATCTGACGAATCAACCGGTGGAATGGATCAGTGAATCCATGAAACCACCAAAACAGCAAATCAATTAAACAATGGAATTCAACAGAGGATGAACACAAACAGGATCTTTATTGATTTCAAAAGATGCAATACAATATACTGTCTCACTCCCCTCTCCTCTACAATGCAATATCTGATCTCTGATCTAAAACCAACCGATCCTCATGTATAAATAGGATCTCCTGCGAGTACTACCACTCGACTCCAAGCGGCTGGGAAATCTCTCCAGGCGGCTGGGAGATCCAACCGGACCTACAGCATAACAGCTGTCTTAACAAACTAGCTAAAAATAGTAAAGTATGGTCAACATGACCTTATTACATGCATTGGTCTTATCAGACCTTCTTGGAAACATTAACAAGACTCAAAACAAACTAACTGCCTCATGGAGGCCAGCTGTCAGGTAGGTGCTCCTGCACCAACTTGATTCTCTTACTGATAAAAGGCCATCGGTATTACTCCTTCCATCGGCAACTTCTACAAATCTCTCTCCAATCTTTACTCTCACGCCGATAGTCATTTTCATTGATTTCTTATGTATCGGTATAAGCAACACAAAGTCTTGCTGATAGATTGAAATTTAAGTGATTTTGCATTGCTTAGCCATGGACATGTTGTGGGATGTATCAATTTTTACTATGGCTTTGGGATGTTTTATGATTTGCTCAAATATGGTGAAGTGAGAATACAGTGAAAAATTTTAAATTTTTACTGTCCCAACAGTGGCTCTGTCTGGGATGTATACTCCCTGTGAGTATAACAAGGATCCAAATCTCCTAGGGAAGTAGACCACATGTTTTATTTATTTGGGGTGATGATTTTATGAAAAATGGGAAAGGAGAGTGACAAATGATGGGGAACGGGAATGATTGCTAAACTACTATGCATAGAATAAAATATTTTTGAGAATTGTTTAAGGGTTGTCCATACACTGGAAACACTCAATCCTCCTTGTACATGTTTATGAAAAGAACTTCTTCAAGTATTGCCCATGTACAGGCAATTCCTGCTCTTCTCTAGACATATTCTGCAAGTAATAAGAGTCATCACCTCCTTTGCTAGTGATAACAAAAGGACCTAACCATAGGGCTTCAAACTTTCCATGCTTTCCTTTGTCTTGACACCTTGCATTCCACATTAGTACCAGATCATTTATTTCAAACTTTCTATCTTTGGCCTTTTTGTCAAAGAGATATTTTACTTGCAATTGTAACTTAACATTCTGCCTTTGAGCTGCTCTTCTTGTTTCATCAAGTTTTGCAAGATGTTCCAACCTCTCCTCCATTGGTTTAGGAATGTTCAAGTCTTCCTGGAGAATGAACTTGTATACTGGTATAAGATTCTCTAATAGTAGTCTTGCTTGTGTTCCATACACCAGCTCAAAAGGAGATCTCCCAATTGCTCTTTTTACAGTAATCCTATCAGCCCATACTACCATTCTTAATTTTGAATCCCATGCTTTTTTATTTCTATCCAACATTCTTTTTATGATTTTCAGGAGGCTTTTGTTACTTGATTCTGCTTGTCCATTTGCTTGTGGATGATAGGGGGCAGCATATGACATAGTGATGCCATGTGTACTACAATTTTTTTTGAATTCATCCGATCTGAAACACATTCCATTATCTATAATTAACCTTACTGGAGTGCTAAATCTGAATATAATATTCTCCATCAGAAAGTTTATCACCACCCTACTTGTTGCCTGTTTGGTTGGAATTGCCTCCACCCATTTTGTAAAGTAATCAGTTGCTACTAGAATCCACTTGTCTCCACCACTTGATTTCTCTGCAATTTCACCTATGAAATCAATACCCCATTGATAAAATGGGGCCTCAACTTGCATGGGTTTTAAGGGCAATGCTCCCTGATATTTCAACTTTCTTGAAAACTTCTGACATGCTTCACATTTTCTGGTGTAATGATATGAATCATTAAATACCTTAGGCCAATAATATCCAGCCCTTAAAATCTTGTGGGCTGTAGTCTTTACTGAGAAATGACCTCCACACATGCCCTCATGTAACTCTTTCATAATGTGTTTTGATTGGTGTTCATCCAGGCACAATAGTAAGACACCATCTCTATTTTTCCAGTAAAGATCACCATCAATGAATACATATTTTGAGGCTTGCAACTTAAGGGTCCTTCTTTTGTTATCATCATACCCCTCTGGACACTTCATATGTTTTAGATAATATATAACGTTAGAATACCATGGAGTATGCTCAATACTAGACCTTGCATGATCAACATTATCAGCACTACATATCTGGGAAGCATCAAGATTACTTTCAACCATCAATCTGGCAAGACCTTGTCCTCTCACTAGCTTAGTGATCTGGATTTCAATATTGAATTCCTAAATTATATTGATCCATCTGCATCTTCTACTAGTGACTTTAGTTTGGACCAATACATCCTTTACTACAGCATTAGGTACATATGCTATGATTTCGGCTCCCACCAAGTATGGCCTAAAAGTCTTGACTGCTTTTACTAATGCATATGCCTTTTTTTCAACAATGTCATATTTTAACTCTGCATTCTGAAGGGATTTGCTGAAAAAAGAAATAGGCTGTTCATACCCATCATTGTTTTTCTGCAACAGTACTGTTGCAACTATATGATAAGAGGCAAATGAAAACAGTTGGAATGGTTTATTGAAATCAGGGGATATCAAGATAGGAGATTCTCTGATTGCTCTCCTAATAGTAGCAAATGCTTCTATTGTTTCTGTTGTCCATTTCACTTTGGAGTTCTTTTTTAGCATCTTTGATATAGGACAAACAATTTCTACAAAATTGGATATAAACCTTCTGACAATGTTAATCTGGCCAAAAAATGACTGTATAGCTTTCACATTTTTTGGAATAGGCACTTGGTCAATTTCTTTTACTCTTTCAGGATCTATTTTCACTCCATCTTTTGAGACTATGTGGCCAAACAATTTCCCCTCTGTCAATACAAAATGGCACTTCTTAGGATTCAATGAGATCCCATATTCTAGGGCTTTGATAAATATTTGCTCTAAGTGTGTGCAATGGTCCTCAGCCCTTTTGGAATATGTTGTTAAGTCATCCTAGTACACTATCATGATTTTATTGATTAACTCAGCAAAAGCCACATCCATCGCTCTTTGGAATGTTGCTCCAGCATTAGTTAGTCTGAATGGCATTCTCAAATATACATATGTTCCCCATGGAGTGGTGAATGCAGTCTTAAATTCCTCTGATTCTTTGACTTTCACCTGATTGTAACCTAAGAAGCCATCCATCATTGACAACAATTCACATCTAGTAACCTTTTGTAATATTTCTTCCATATTAGGGAGTGGATAATTATCTTTAAGAGAAGACTTGTTTAAATTTATGAAATCCACACATAGTCTAATATCACCATTCTTTTTTCTGACAGGCACTAAATTAGAAACCTAAGAGGAATGCCTGATGGGTTTAATGATAGCTCCATCCCTCAACTTTGTGAGTTCTTCTAGCATTTTAGGAGCTAATGTAGGATTGATTGGCCTCTATTTTTTCCTGAATGGTTTAACATCGGGTTTTAGTGGTATTTCATGTTGAAATAAATCCTCTCTATATGCCTCTAAATCATCATATGACCAAGCAAATACATGCCTGAACCTTCTAAGTAAGTTGATGATTCTGCTCCTGATTTTTGGGTTAAGATTTCTTCCAATGTACACATTCTTTGGGGCCGCTTGTGTCCCCAAATTGATCTCTTCAAGGTCATTAGGTACCACTGGTCTGTCTTTTATTTTAAATCTATCATGCCCATCGAATGCCTTTTCCAATGCTATAAGGCCCTTAGGTATTTTATTTGTTTTCAACTGAACTATATCTTGACCAAAAAGTGTTTCCTTCCCATCATGTTCTTCTACAAATGCATTAAAATCAATCTCTTGATTTTCATAATGATCAGCACAATGTAAGAACTTGATGATATCAGCATCATTGTCAAATACCTGCTAGTTATATATATTATCTAGGATGGTAGGTCTGGTTTTGAATTCAACCTCTGTAATTCCTCCTAATGTGGCATCAGCCCTTTTCAATGCAATATTTGCTAGAAAATCTACCATGATGTTCTTAGACCTATCAATCCAGTTGATTGAAAAGGCATCAAATAATTCAATATTATCCTAGACTGCATTTCTATACTGTCTCAACCTTTTGTTTTTTGATAGGTATTTTTCTCTTACTTGGGAAGTGACCAATTCAGAATCACCATATACAGCCAACTTTTTTATTTTGTGCTTAGTGGCTATGTTCAAACCAATGAGCAAGGCTTCGTATTCAGCTACATTATTTGTGCATTCAAATGTTAATAGAAAAGAGTATTTGAAAGTTTTACCTCCTGGTGAAATAAACACTACTCCAGCCCCATTTCCTATTTTGCTGCATGCACCATCAAAATACATCTTCCATACATCATTTTTTTCTTTCATAGATTTAGTACGTATTGGATCAGTATTATGCAATTCTGGCATATCTTTTCCCACTTTAAAAGCTCCCAAATCTGTGTCACAAAAGAAGTTTATTTGATGTTGATCCAAACGTTCTCTAATGTTTTCATACCTTGGCTCTCTACATAGCTTAATTTCTTTTCCTCCCACTGGTATTGTGGCATACGATAAGTCCAATTGGATATTCCCTCCTGCCATCGCAACCCATTGTCTTGATAGAAGCATTCCATAATATGGTGGGATATTGACCACAATAATATCAATGTTATAAGTTGCTTCAGGGTGTGATGCAAGTTTTATCTCCACATCCTTCATAATGCCAAAAACTGGGATAGATCTATTATCCATTGCATAACACTTACCAAATGTAGTGTCAACCCACATTCCTAGTTCTTTCATAATGACTATTGGCATGATGTTCATGGCAGCATCTGAATCAATCATGCAATTCCTCACTATCCTATTCTTGATCAATAATGTAGTGTAGAAAGGATCTACTTGTGAGGGATTTTTTGTTAGTGTATCACCAAGGTATACCTCAGGCATTTTGAATGTTTCTTGATGAACATTGTTTGTTGTATTTTCATGTCCTTTATGTTTTTGACTTGGTGTATCAGAAATTAGCTTCACGACTATATTTCTATATTTATATATCTTCATCATTTCTAAAAGTGGGACTGATATTTTGGCTTGAGACACTGCATGAAAAATGTCAAAAGAATGGGCCATAGTCTGATCACCCTTTTCTGTCTTTATATTTTCCTTTTCTTGATTTTGTAATTTTGTCTTCGTGTTATCCTTACCACCCTTTTCTGGTTCTTTAAATGATGACTTTGTATTATTCTTTTTGTTATTCTGATCTTTTATGAATACACTCCCAGGTGTTCCTTGTTCAACATTTACTATCCTATTCCTCAAGTTATAAGCATTTTTAGCTTGAGCTATTGCAGCTACTGCAAGAGCTTCTCTTTCATCCTCAGTAGGTTTTCTCCATTGACCATATGGCTGATTGTTATAGTATGTAGGTTCCCCATAACCATCTTCCTGATCTGAGAACACTTCTTGTTCTCCCATGTTGATATGATGTCTCTAGTTTCCTACATCATACTCATATCCCTCTTCTTCTGTAGAAGAGTAATCTTCAGCTATCACACATGGTGTATCCTGCATCATATTTATAGTATGGTTGTCTCTATCATAACTGTATAACATTTCTTCTTGTTGTATTGATTTAGCTACCTCACAGTACTCAGGTAAATGTGGTAAATTACATACTAAACACCAGGGTTTATTTTCTACCATATGTGCCATGTTTCTTTTTAGGGGGTTAGGGGTATCCTTGCCATAATGTTGCTTTCTACTGTTGTCGATGGGTCTCCCATCCTTCCAATTTGTATTGTAGGGCATATCATGCAACCTAGGCCTTTCATGCCTATGTTGACCCTCTAGTTTAGTCTGTTGAATACTTGGGTTCTGAGGATTTCTATGGTTATCTCTCTTACTAACCATACCTACAGCTTTCCTATTATTTTGAATAGTTAGGGCCACTTTCTGTGCTTCGGCCAGGGTCGTAGGACATCGGTTCCTAAGCTCATACCCTGTCTTGGGGTCAAATGCTTTCATATAAATGCTTAGTGCTGGTGGATCAGATAACTTGGATCCATGTGGTACCTTGTTGTGTAATTTGGAAAATTTCAGATTGAAATCATATACTGATTAATTTTGGTACTTCTGGATATTTATCAATTCATGTAATACAAAATCAGGAGCATATTGGTTGCCATACTGCTCCTTAAACTAATGATGGAAATCAGTTATTGAACTAATTGAGGCATCAGGCAGGCTGTTGAACCACTATGGCATCTTCAGTGAGGGACATCATGAATAACCTCATCCTAATATCTTCCCAATCTATACCAATATCTTGCACGAAAGCATTGAAGCTTCTGATGTGATCTTCAGCTAAGATTGCATTGTTCCCAATAAACTTGGGAACTATATTTCTCCAATTACTATCCATAGGATATGGATATAACTGATATCCATTTAAATTAAATTGGCTACATATGTTTGCAAGGTTTTGAGGTGGAAAGTTCATGGGTAGTGGATTAGGATAGTAATTATATCCACCTAATGGCTGATGATAGGCATATTGTTGTTGTTGGTTTATGTGGGGATTTATGTAAGGGTTTTGTGGTCTATAATATTGTTGGCTAGGGGGTGGGTAAGGATTTGCCATATGTCGAGATGTATTATGTATGGGAGGTGGCCTACGGTTTTGGGGGATTGTGTTTTGATGACTTCCGGATGCATGTGAATTTTGAACACCACTTGTATTTTGCTGTGGATTTCTTGAAGTGTTTCCTCTATGCCGGGGTATATATTTTGGGGGAGTTGTTTTAGCTTTACTTTTCATCTGTTGAATTTCTTGTTGCAACAACCTTTTATCTTCCTGCATCTTTAACATTTTGAGTTCTTCCTGAAGCCTGAGCACCTCCTGTTGTTCTTCACTCATACTTCCTAGATCCTCTGGATCGTCATTTATTTCTTGACTTGAGAATTCATGATTTACCCCTTCTCCCTGATGTAATGAAATTTTGAAATCATATTCAGCTTGGTTTTGAGCAATGTCCCTCATGACCCATGCTTTATACTCACACTGTTCTTGAGGATCCAGTTTGTATCTTGCTGAAATATCATCAGTTACTCCATTGAGGTTTTCATTTGAATCATGCAGAGGTGTGGACTTGTTATGAATTGAAATAGTTTTCTATGCATTATCCTCTTGAGCATCCTAGTTATTATCCTATTGAGAATAATTTGAAGTTCCATTTATTTTGGAAATGTTTCTTAGTGGTGGAGATGACTGCAACTTCTTGCCTTCCACCTTGGATCTCCTTCCATCCATTTGGTATCAATTTTCAGTTATAACTGTCTCTAGAGTCGCCACCTATTTTGGTAAATAGGAAAAGTTTGTAATTTA
Organism: Cunninghamia lanceolata; assembly: GCA_027924645.1. Lineage (NCBI taxonomy): Eukaryota > Viridiplantae > Streptophyta > Pinopsida > Cupressales > Cupressaceae > Cunninghamia > Cunninghamia lanceolata. Next base: position 1,334,205 of record BSBN01001057.1, read on the forward strand.
TCTTTCTGGATTCTTCTTACCAGCAGAGTTACCAAATTAAAGTTTCTGAAATGACTCTATAAAAGAAATGGTTTGTTACTAAGGTCTTTTTATTTATTTCCCCAATAGAGTGGCCAATTTGTTAGGTCTCAAAAATGCAGGTTGCTAATCCTAAGAGGATGCCAGGCTCTATTCTTAGATTCATAACATTTTGAACTAACTTGACGAAATCAACCTTCAAGGTTTGATGATTTCTTATGCTTTAGGTCCTGCTACACCTAGGCGGGTGAACCTTGGGAATTAAAGTAGACTAAATGTGAATGTATTGACTAATTAAATCTATCTTCCTACAGTGGCAAATGGTGTAGGAAAGATGAAAAGCTTGCTAACTAATTCTATATCTAAGGCCTAATGAATAGTTGATAGGAATTGTATAAGAAATATCAAGGTAAAAAGGATTTAAATAATGAATTGAAATAGGACCAGTGCCTTGTCAGGTAACAGAGTCAAATGAAGGACTAAGACTAGTGGCTTATAGTGGGTACTAATTCTAATTGTTTGGCACAATTCTAGTTTATAACTTGTATAAACGTGCAAGGAAATGATTGATAAACTCTTCATTAATGATCCACCCAATATGATCCAATTTCTTGTTATTCACCAGAAGGCAATTTAATCCTTTCTTGAAGGAACCAATTGAGTGAAATACACAAGAGATGATAGATAATATCAATATAGAGACAGAATGGCAATCCTAATTGTATGGCTCTTCTTAGTAATCCAAACTAACACTTCCAGGTTACTATAACTGATCAGAAGGATTTTAATTCCCTAAATGGAAACCAATTTACTCAATCACACAGATACAGCAAATGTGTATTGACAAATTAACTATATACTTGATATATTAATTTGAACAACAGGGAAATATAGGACTGGAGACAACCACACAACTGAATAATCTTAACAAACAATTGATACCAAAATAGAACCACTGAATCAGAGAACTTCAATCTACGTCTTCAATAATAATATGTAACTTGGTCTTTGATAAATATTATGAATTATATGTATACATTCTATTGTCGATGATCTTTTCAGCACAAAATTTTGAACTTATATAGATATTTTGGTGAAGAGACATAACTCTTCAATAAGTCTTTTGGGAAATTAACAAGATTAACAATCATTACATAACCACGATTAGGCTCTACTCAACCATAAGTAAATTTTAGCCTCTAAGTACTCTTGATCACGATGGAAATCAGTAAGCTCGATGGTATTTCTTGTAATCACATCAATTGTGACCATCTTTCCTAGGTGTTTGCTAGCTTCTCCAGATGCAGAAATTTTGTCTTTAAGAGCCCCCATAGCCTCATGTAATATAGCTTGACAATCAACGCTCCACTCTTCTTTGTTTTTTAGTTCTCCATCACTTTTGAATAACGCGGGCACTCCTGCATTCGAAGCTTCAGCACCTTCCTTAGCATCATTTTTGAGTTGATCGTAGTATTTATAATGTTGCTTGATCAATGCTTTTGTATTGGAGGTACCTGCACTATCAGAAGCATCTTTACTTTGTATCTCATTCAATTTCTCCTGCATTCTCTGTTCGAGCCTTTCATGTTCTCTAATTGCTTTATAATTTTGAGAGTAATTGTCCCAAAATAGGTTTAACCAATGTACCATGTTTGCATGTCTACTCTGTAGCACTGTGACAAGTGTATCTATTTGAATTTGTGCTGCCTGATTTGGGGATAATGCTTGAGTGCCTTGTGTGCTCTCACCCTGAGTTAATCTCCTTGTTGATTTCCCAAAAGTACTCTTAACAACATCCTTCAAGTAATCATTTTCTTTTGTCAATCTGTCACAACTAAATTTATATGCATCTTTTTCCTTGATCAACATTTGAGCTTGTACTTTGTTTAACTTCGCAACATTGATGCCAATGTCTGCTGTAATCAAAGGGTTAGTTTCCCCTGCCTTTAAAGTCATGACATGGCTGAATGTTTTTTCAATATCTATGATAGCTGTCTTCTTATGGGGAGGATATAATGCCCATATTATCAATGAATTTTCATCATTATTGTATTTTGTACCCATATACACTTCATTAACTCCCTCTGGAGTGAGTTTATATTTATCATCTGTACTGTTGAGAAAACTATAAAAAACTAAAGCAGAATTCAAATAAAGACCAGGAAAAATCATAATCCCTGCATCTTGAAGCAATTGTGTACCCCTGCTAGGGGTCATATCCTGCATCTCCTTATCTATTGTTATTTTCAGCATATCTAGCAATTGTCTTTCATTATCAGCAGAGGCATCATCCACTGAGTCTCTAATTTCTTTCCCTTTGCATTTATACAAAAATGCCTTAAACTCTTTTGAATGAATAAATTTATCATCAAAAATGAAAGAATCATAAGCTATCTGACGTGGATCTTCATCAGCAAACCCCTCCTCATCAAGTATTACAACAGGAGGTTGATATTGTTGCATTTTTCTCTTGGACATTTATATTGTTTTGTCTTGTAGCTCCTCTTGCCCTGCTGGTTCTTCATCTAGAGATACAACTTCAATCTCTACAAGCTGTTTTCTTTTCTCACTCAGATCCCTATTATATTTTTCTACTACCAATTCTCCCTCAGCCTCTTCTAGGTTTCTAATTACATCATCATGTGGATAAGGGATGTTTATGTATCCACTGAGGTTTTGCTTCCTCCGAGCAGAGTCAATAAAACCTTCAGGGTCAAATCCTTTCCTCACCTCAGCACACCTCATATTATAATGCATCAATTTATCCAGGATGAGGCTATAACCCTCTTTAGACACCACAGTAAAATCTCCAAAACATAAAGTGTTGGGCATAAAAGATTGTTTATCATGTGAGCTCAGATGTATTACATTTGAGCAATGCATTTGCTGAATTATTTCTAAATAAGCAATTCTATCAGGGACAGTTTTGGGCAAGATGAATGGAGTGTCTTCAAAACCATATACTCTAATCATGGTAGCATCTTCAAAACAATACCAATCTCCCTAATTATGAGTGACAGTAGGGGGGCCACCAAAATCTCTCGGCCTGAGGAACCTTTTTATCTCAGTTGAGATTGAGTATTCACAAGGGTAGCTGAAATATCTGTACAGTACTTTTACACAGTGTTCTTCAAATTGGGCATAACTAGCATGGGCATATCTATTGTCCCATATTCTAGTCCACTTTTGTATTGGTAACTTTTGCCCCCTCTGGTCTACAGGGACAACTTTAAATTCACTTGGCCATAACCCTACTTCCTGGCCATAATACAGCACCATGTGCATAAGCAGTGAGTAATGCTCAAAGAGCATGCTGGGGAACTATTTCTTATTGCAATCAAGCCAGAATCTATTCTCTTAACAACATAAGCAACATAGTCAAATTGCCTTGCATTATGACACTGGATGTCAGTAGATATAACCATCAAAGGGATTGTCATGAACTCAGGGACCTCTGATCCTAGGACTTGGCCCACAGAATAATAAGTGTGTTGTACATATGGTTCAAATATTGCTACATGAAAAGGAGGACCATCATTCTCAATTAGAGGCATCAATTCTCCTTCAACTCTGGGCCTATGAATGGACAACCTCCATCCATTATAGGTTGTGTCCATTCTCCAGTATTCCTTCTCCAGGTCCTCATAGATAATGGGAATAGTGCATAAATCATCTAAGTTGAACACTTCACAAATGGCATTTTTTGACAAATGTACAATTGGCTCCCCTTGTGGGTTGCATATAGCTTTCAGACTTGGGTTATATTGTTTGGCAAGAAGTTGGAGGAGTTCAACATTCAGGAATACATCAGGCATAACTAATTTTCCTAAATTCAAGTGCCATGGGTTTGACACTAGAGCATTCCTGAATCTTCTATTATAATGAAATCTGAAAAGTTCATATCCTCTGATCGAGGTCCAAATATCTCCTAAGCATTTATATTTGTCTTCTAATTTTTCCACTTCTGCCCTAAGTTGAACAGATCTTCTGGCCTTGGGAGTTGACCCCAGCAACTGATCAATTAAATCCTGATTGAGCTTTCTGTCTTTTATCTTTTCTTCAGGGGTTTTATCAATTTTTTGTTTCTTAGATTTACTTGTTTCCCCTTATGATTTTCTACTTTTTCCCTTTCTCAGAGTCTCCATTTTCAAATTTTGATAGAAAATCCAAACACAGGCTATAACACAATGGTTCATATGTATGTACCTGTCGTCTGTGGCTGCGATCGAAATCCTCTATTTGCGCTTCAAAATTCTTCTATCCCTTTTCTCAAACAACCCTATCAATTGTAATTACAAAGATCTTAGAGGATTTCATCACCATCTACATTTAATCATTTGAGCAATTCAATGCCATTCATCACTGTGAAATGTCACATCATCATAACTCCTGTCATCGACATGATTTTCAAAACGTTTGGGTGACCTTAATATCTCCTCATGGCGTGAATAATCAATTGACGTAACCCCTCAATTGTCTTCCTGATACTATGTTGAATCATATCGAAGTGGGTGCAACCATCGGTATGACTTCTTTCATCGTTGTGTGATTTAAATTTCCTTTCGATATAGTGAGTGTTACTGATATAACTATTGGTGAGAGTCTCACCAACGTGTGTGACAATAAGTGTAATCGAGGTGATCAATACTATCAGGATAACACATTTATGTTTCCCTGAGCTTCGTTGTCTTCTCGATAATCTTCTATACTCTGGATCAGAAAGACCATCTTAATGTCTCACAGATATGGTTATTGGTTAAACTTCTTATCAATGGGTGTGACCTTATTTCCATCGGAGTGAGATATACCGTCGGGGTAATCCTTTTCAAATCACCCGATCACAACTATCTCCCCGATGGCCACTTTATATTCCTTATCTGAAAGAACCTTTCAAAGTGTAACCGACACCTTTTTATCGCTGTGACTTGTGAGTCAGCAAGACATAAGTACTTCATTCTGATATGTTGAGTTATGCCAATGGATATGTGTATCGGTGTGACTCACACCGAAAGCACTTTTTATTGTTTTGCCAAGACACTGGAGTATCGAAGACTCATTAATTTTTTATCCCGATGTTCATTTCTGGCCGATGGCTATCATTTCCTTTGTCCCCATAGGATGTTCGGTGAGACTTTTGCTAAAATGCTTCATCGGTATAATATATACCGTTGGTGTAATTTTCAAAGCACCACCCGATGACTATTGGTTATACCGATCAGTGTGACTACTTGATTCTCTTACTGATAAAAGGCCATCAGTATTACTTCTTCCATCAACAACTTCTACAAATCTCTCTCCAATCTTTACTCTCACGCCGATAGTCATTTTCATTGATTTCTTATGTATCGATGTAAGCAACACAAAGTCTTTCTGATAGATTGAAATTTAAGTGATTTTGCATTGCTTAGCCATGGACATGTTGTGGGATGTATCAATTTTTACTATGGTTTTGGGATGTTTTATGATTTGCTCAGATATGGTGAAGTGAGAATACAGTTAAAAATTTTAAATTTTTACTGTCCCAACACACCGTATCCTCTTCCATATCACATCCATCTTCCCCACATGTTTGAGAATCAATAATCTGCCAATGATACATACTGGAATCATCAACCTCCTTTGGTTCAATGGACATATTTATCTCTAGATCAGTGTCATAAGAGAACTCATGACCACTATCTGTCTCTTCTTTGCAAAAATGTGACTTGGGAAATATGGCCTCATATATTTCATCACCCTTATCATGTTGAATGAATTCACTATCAAAAGATATATGTGCTAGACCCAGTATTTGGGTATCCTCTTTATGTACATATTTTTGATATTCTTTCGTGAGCAATTCTGAAATATGCTCACTGTCAAGTGAGCATGTTTCTTCATCAACCCTCTCACCGAAATTTTCATCATTATTTTCATCACTACTATAATGCTCAAAAATTGATGTACATATTTCATCAACATGATCATTTATAGACTCTTTATCAGAATATCCACCTCCCTGACTATCTGAATGCCTTTCATCCTCTTCATTTTCTTGTGCTATGTCATCATATAATGGTTTTGAATAGGCTTGAAGATTATTTTCTGCTATGTGCACTTCCTCTTGATCAAGATTTTATTTTGCTTGTTGAAAATATTCACCCTGGTTATCTGAAAAGACTTCATCCTTAGGATAGCATGGGTTTGGAAACACTTGGAGTTCATGTTCTGGTATACCCTCTTCATCAAAAGTTTTTCTTCCTTTTTGTAAACAATGCTCATCTTCCCCCCAACACTGCTGATTTATATATTGTGGTGGGTTGGCTGGGATAAAACTTGTCTGATATGGAGGTTGATAGTAAACATTTTGTTGTGGCACATATTGCTGGTATTGTGGGGCATAGTATTGTCCTGGTGGTGGATAATATTGAGGAAAGTTACTTGCATTTATAGGTTGGAGCCCTTGTGGGGGCTTACTATGTTGAATAGGGTTATGGTATGGATTATAAGGTACTCTTGGGGTATATGGAACGTATGTGTTCTGAGAGGGTGTATGTGAATTGACATTTCCACCTTGTTTATGTGGAGTGACATATTTTGATGGTTTTGATGCCTGGATGGTTAATTGTGCCTTTTGTCTATCATCGATTTATTATATCCTCTGTTGCATCCTCCTGAGCTACTCTTCTTTCCATTCTAAATACACTTCTAATTCCTGATCAGTTGTGCTATCAAGATCAACAACAACTTGATCAGCAAACCTCTCCTGTTCTTCATAAGAACTGCGAGAATCACTTAATTGCAAATCCACATGATTGTCATCAAAGTCTAAATTTTCAATGGATTCTTCATAGCATTTACAGTCACAATCTATTATGCAGGATAGACCCTCTATATTTTTTCATCCTCATCATGTGGGCTACTATAGTCTTTATTTTCATTTGCATATCCATCCTTTAATGGCTGCATTTTTTGATCATCCTCTTGATATTTATTATCATTGGATTTAATATTGATAGCATTCTCATATCTTTTACTTTCTATGATAGGAATCAATTTAGCCACTTGGTCTAGAGTAACTGGCTTTAATGATTCAGGCCAATAAATTGACATAGGGTCATAAGCAAACATGAACATTTTAATGCATAAGGATTCACTAAGTTTGAGATAAAAAGGTATCTGTGTATAGATATCCACCAACCTGTGGAACAAATCACACCCAAATTCTTCTTCATGTCTCCTTAGTTCAAAGAATGGATCTACGGAGGGTATGTTATATTTTTTCATGTTTCATCAATTTTATTTTCAGAGTTGCCACCTCTTGTGAGAAGAGGAAAACTTCATCTTTCTGGGTTCTTTCCAGCAGAGTTTACCAATCTGTATTTGAATTTTGTGTAGTCACCACCTCTATTTAGAGGACTAATCAATTTTCTAGGTTTTTCCTTCCACCAACAGAGTTATGCCTTTTAATTCTCTGACACTAATAACATGGTCTACCACCAGGTTTCTCTAAGATTCCCCAGTAGAGTTACCAATTCTGTTAGGTCTCAAAAACACAGGTCATTAACCCTAAGAGGGTGTCAGGCTTTCTTGACATTTTTGGCTAACTGACACAGGGTAGATATGGCTAAACCCCCTTCACTTCAGGCTCTGCCGGACCTAGGTGGGTAAACCTCTAATTAATAAAGTAGATAAAAAGATGATCACTACTTTAATCAAAATTAATCTAACTATTGATAATGGCACAAATTATAAAACAAATAAAAAGATAGCAAATTAATTCTAAATAATCTAAATTGTAATGCTAAAACAATAATGCAACCTAACTAAGTAAATCTAAAATGAATTTGTATAAGTGATAATGAAAATACTAGACCAGTGCCTTACTAAATATAGAGTCAGTATGATCATGAAATAAATGACTGTTTGTTTGGTAAAAACTCGAACTATCTAGCATGAAAGAATAGGTATGTAACTTGTACAACCCTGCAAGGAAGTAGTTAATATTCCATACTTATATATATCCAATTGACAAAATCAAATTACCTGCATTCATCTAAAAGGATTTAATCCCTCTTTGAAGGAACCTATCAGAATAATACTATAATTGTAACAGATTTATCAAAAACTAGAGACAGAATACAAACCCTAACTATATGACTCTTCTTACAGATCCATGACAATGTCTTCACAGTTACTATGATAGATTTAAAGGATTTAATTTTGAAAGTAGAAACCATTTAATCTTATCACACTATAACAGCAAATGTGTAGAGACAACTTGAAGATATACTTGATAACTCAAACTGAATAACAGAGAAAACTTTGAAAGGAGACAGTCATATAATTAAATAAATTTAATAGATAGTTGATACCGAGATTTGCAGTCACTGCTTCATGCTTATAGGCTTGACTTCATTAGAGAATGCTTACACATGGTCTACCAGAAATAAAATATATTCAAAGTGAACCAGCGTTGCTATTTAAATCTAATCTATAATATCTCCTCTTCTATTCTGTAGTCTTTCTCTATATTCTAATCTATCTATTTTTCTCTATCTTTCTTATTCTGGTCTTCGTCATCTCTTATAAGAGAGGCATATGAGCTTCAGACTAGTTACAGTAGTTGTGACGGTTGATAACCGAAATTAGTATTTGTTCTAATAAAACATATTCAAGAAATTTAATACTCACCACTAATCATCAAATGGATAACCATTTCAGGGTCGAACAAAATCTTTAGTTGTAATTCTACTTAATATCCTTTGAGGGTTTCTTTATTATTCCTAAAAAGACTAGATAAAACATAAATTAGTCTTAGATCAATTGATCAAAACAAATTTATTTAAACATATATATTTACTCAATTAATTATTTCCCTTATCGACAATTTATCAGTTTCTTAAGATCCCTTCATGGGTGTTTATACAACTTGTTCGCCGCTATGTATATCCTGCAAAAAACAAATATTTTAACTGTCAGAAAGATATCTTAACCATTCTAATTTTAATGTCATTTTAGGGTTTCCTTTGTCGATGTAACCTCGCAATCGGGTTGATCCAAAAACTTCTTGCCTTTTCTCTTTCTGTACATCCTTGTATCTTTCGCTTGTATATCACTCTTGTATATCTTCTTGTATGAGCGCATATACAAATGACCCATACAAACCTTCCCTTTTGATGCTTTCAATTTCTTTGTACATTGGATATGCTCATTGCAAACATACAATCGATAAAACATACAAGGAGTTTTTAATATTTAACTTTTCCTTCGCATCGGGTTCTTGTATATCCTTTTGTATCTATCACTTGTATCTTTAAGAATGTATGTTCGAAACATACAAGGCACTGAATATACAAGCGCTTAACTCTTTTAAATAACCTTTCGGTTCCACCACTTGTATGTAATGCATTGTATATCAGAAATGTATGTCGGATAGATACAAAGCGCAAACATACAACAGATTTTCCCTATTTCACAAACTTTTCGGGTCCGGCTTGCATAAAATGCAATGTTTATTCCGATATACATTGAGTCACGATACATCATTTACATCAGATTTTAATCCCTTTTGAGTTCCGGGCATTGTATAACATGTAATGTATATTTTGATATACATTGAGTAGTGATGCATCATTTATATCATTTTTTAATCTTCCTGAAATCCGTGTTGTATGTCCAGAAATGTATGTACTGATACATACAATGCGTGAAATATACAACTTATTGTTATTTCATAATAATTTCGGTTCCGGTATTGCATATTCCTGTTGTATGTACCACAATGTATAAAAGCCTTGTATATCTTTCTTTGTATGTTCCGCTTTTGCCTAGCATACAAAGATAAAATGCGTACATCAGATTTAATCAATTCATTCACTTAAACTTTGACTTATGTTGGGTCCGCGGCTTGTATGTAATGCATTGTATATCAGCAATGTATGTCAGACACATACAAACATAAATATACAATGAATTTTCCTTATTTCACAGACTTTTTAGGTCCGGCTATGCATATCGCCTTGTATGTACCGCAACATACATACAAAGTGCAAAATTACAAAGACTTAACATCAATTCTTAATTGTTTCGGGCTCGACTTGTATGCATGAAAAATGTGTCATCGAAATGCATACAAGTATAAAAATTTAATAAACCCGACAACCCATTTTTGTGACTCACGACGACTTTGCATATGCAAACAACTTTGTATATAAGCGACTTGTATGTAAACCTTGTATATGCAACCCAATATACAAACAAACTTGTATATGCAACTTACAAACACTCCCCTTGTACATTTTACCAAAACACTCATAACTTACAAAATAAAGGGAATTTTAACATGGTTCAAAAAGCAACCCCTATTCATTTTTGAGAAGGAATTCACCCATATTCAGCTCTCATAATTAATGCCATTTTTCCTTTATTTTCAACAAGGCTCATAACTTTTCACTTCCTTGTTTATGGTTCATCTTTAATGAGCACTTCAACCATGTTATATTAAGTCTTTAGGAATCAGAATAGATCAAATACAAATATTTCTATCAACTCAATTGTTAATTTCTGCTTGAAAACAACTGTGAATCTTTCCATATATGCTCATATACTGAAATCTTTAGATGATTGAAACTTGATATTTGCCAAAAAAGTAGCTTGGGAATTTCAGTCCCAACATGGGGTTTTGAAGCGAAATAATCAGGGACACTAGAGCAGGTGCCCAAGTCCAATGTACCTACTTTTTCAGGGAATCTAGACCTCCTTCAAACACTGATCAACCCTGTAACTTCTATTTTCCAGAATCTATCTACGGAGGACACTGGAGTGAGTGCCCTAGTCCTAGAAATGCTCTTTTGTCTGTCTTTGGTTCAAATCTTGAATCCCTGATGTCTTTCCAGCCTTCTTGCAACTCCACTTTTTCTATATGCGATACCTATAACCTGCAATCACAAGACTTGGTTTAGGGGTTGTGGTGTTTAGAGGTTTGCCTTAGTTAAACCCTAGAGGACACTTAAGACTCCGAACACCGTTGTCAGATAAAGAGGGCGTGCCCTTGTGAGGCAATGGCCAAAAACCAAAGGAATCAATGATAAAAACACAATATTATGTCACCTTGTACCGAAGCTTTCATGGAGGAAGATGCTCTTCATGCCATGAAGGAATTGATGCTCAAATCTGCAAATATCAATGCACAAAACACACAAGTCTTGGCTTGTAACACAATAGAAAGCCTTGAATCACCTTGAGAACATAATAGCTTGCTAGTAATCATCTAGTTTAAAAATGAATGCCTACACTTGCTTATATATGCATCTACAAGCACTCTCGCCAAGATAATTCAAATTCAAACTTACTATGTCCGCAAAGGGGCCTAATAACGGTCACTAACCGACACCCAGAAATTGAGGCTGCACTAAAATAGGGTAGGACTAGGGCATGGGTGCCCAAGTCCTCCCCCTATTTTAGGTAGGGTATAGCTCAAGGGGTCCTCCTAGGTCCTATTTTTCATGGGACTTAGGTATCATTCCATCGGGATGCTAAAATATGAACTAAAATGTCCTAAATGCACTCTAAAGACCTAGGAGCTAAACCTTATGAGGGAAAAGCCCCCAAGGGGACATTTTGCGACGTTACATTTAGCCCCCACTTTAATGTATGTATGAAAATGAGGCCCATACATGCATTAAAGTAGGTTACAAACACAACAAACACACCATGCATGGAGAAGACATGCCAATCATATAGAAAACAATAACAGACATGAAAAACATGGAGAAGATAGTTATAGTCATGCAAAACACAGAGCAGACAATCAATGCATAGAAGACACATTAATGCATGGAAGATAGAAATGATATCTTTTCTTTTCTTTTTCTCATATATATGCAATACAAAATGCAAGTACTGGAAAGTAAACAAACCTCCCATAATAGACAATGCACCACTTAAGGACGCAGGTCTCTGTATATGGGGCAACACACATGAAAGACACACAAAACCTCCCAAAATGCATGAAGCACTCCCCAAGAGCGCTGGTCACTACATATGGGGCAACAAACATGCCATACAAAACAAGCATGCCAAAACACACACACTTGAAGACATAGAGAAAACACGGCAAACAAGTGATGGTGTGTTCCCTATTTCTAGGCTCATCACCATCTCAAGCACATTACAGGCACACATCGATGATTGGGCTTTGCCACAACAATCATCGAAGATAGGATTAAGGGTTGAGTTTGTCACGTAACCGCTCCCCGCCTCCGTAGAGGACTTTTGAAAATGACAGGATGATGTCATCTAATCTAAGAAATACACCATCCCTGCCTTCGCAGAGAGCTTAAGAAAAAGGATATACTCAATATCCCACCTCCGCAGAGGGCTTAAATGATTGATTGATTGATTGATTGATTGCAAACAAATTCAACATGCATGATGTACTACTCAAGAGCGCAGGTCACTACATCTGAGGACAAGCACATTGCTAACATCTATAATAGACAACTTACCTTATATGCCCCCACCTTAAGGTGGTTGATATCAATTATCGATATCAAGTACATTAAGGTAGGAAGAAAACACACAAGGGAACACTGACTTCCGCAAAGCCCATGACCCCTGGAGGTGACATGTACTTTACGATCGCTAAATGTTACCACAAACACATCCCTGCAAGAAACATGTTAGTATCTACAACATCATAATAAACAACAACATCAATGCATATGATTAACCACACAAAGAGCCAAGGTTATACAACAAATTTGGAGTTTGAGTATAACCAAGGACTATATCACAAAGCTCTCTGAATCGAGTACCGCTAAGGCTAGATTCAAAGGCAAACAAAGGTGCATAGAGCAACAATATTGTTAAGGTTTGTAAATGCAACAGAAACATCATAAAATTCACTACACGGAAAGCACGAGTGCTTGCACTAGCCAAGCATCAGATAAAATGTACAACCCCATCATCATATTAGGAACTAAGTCCATTTTTTGATTTCTCTCAAAAGGGACACTAGGGCCACATCAATATAAATCTTTTTCATCATCCACCTGCTAGATGGAAACACTAGAGGAAGGGAAACAATAAATAAGAGAGGAGAAAACAATTGTCTTAGAGACAGTCACGTAGGAGGGTGCCCCCAAGTCACCAACTATGACGCTATGTCTGTAAGACACAAGACACAACAATTAAATGAGAGAGAGGCAATATAGAAGAATGATGATACAAATAGAAGAAGGTCACAATAGAGGCAGTCTCCTCGTATCCTGAACCTTATGGGAGAATCCGAGGTCATCCCAGGAGGCCTAAATAACACATAACACATCACGGGGGAAGCACATTATGATAGAAATAAAAATTTATAGATACTGACTTGTAGGGACCCTTTTGGGCTAGAAATTGTCTATGAGCAAATCGTCATCGTCATCATCCCATTCCCTAATGATGGAGGATGTTGTGATGTTCACAACATGCCCCATTTTACTCCTTAGCAAAATGAGGACCCCTGCTGTAGCTGTTGCTTTTGCTGTTGTGTGTGTCATTTTGCTTGGTGGTAAAGGGAAAAGGGAGTCAAAATTTGCAAACTTTGTTAAAAATAGAGAAAAAAACATATTTTTAGTACCAATGCATGATGTGGTTTGATTCCTTGTGAAAAATGAGCTAGGGTTGCTTTTTGAATCATCTCAAAATTCGCCATATTTTGCAAGTTATGATTATTTCAGTAAAATGAACATTCAGGTTTGTATATCACTTTGCATAATATAATGTCAGTTGTATGTTTTTTTTCCTTGTATGCATTTGGTTAAGGTTTTTGATTTACACATACAGGATGGACCTAAAATGTTTTTTAGGTTAAAGTTGAATATTGTTTTGGATTCCACTTTGTATCTCACATTTATATGTTCAGCAGGTCAGAACATACAAGACAAATGAACAAGGCATAGTATGCAAATGTGGACCCGAAAGTTTTTTGAACAAGGAGAAGTCCTTGTATATGAGGTTGGATACAGGGGAAAAGTACGTGGGCTCCACTCATCAGTATAACTTTCACCGTCGGCCATGATAGGTATTTTCTCCCCGATGGGTGGTCATCAGCTTGACTAACGTTGTCGGGCTTGTCGTGTTTTATCTCCCCGATCCCTTGTGTTTCACCGATGGATAGGTGATCGGTTTGACTTTAAACGTCGACTAAGTTTTAATATGTCTGGCTACCTTTCATGTGTTTTGCCGATGCGAATTTGGTATCGGTGTGACTTTGTATTATTGAAGTTCGATGGTATTTTCTCACCGAAGGGTGTGGTCTCTCCGATGGGGTTTGGTGGTCGGAGTGAAAGTAGCCATCAGTGGAGAAAGTTTTTGACTCACCGATGGGCAATGTCATGCCGATAGGGTTGTTTCAGTGAGACTCACGCCGATACAAAGGCTATCGGTGAAACAAGTAATAGTCAGAGTAACATTTCAGGCTTTCACCGATGGGAAGACTCACACTGATATTACAGCGATCAGCGTAACAAGTAGTGATCAGGGTGAAGTTTTAGGCCTTCATCGATAAGGGAACTCATGCCGATAAGGGCGATCGGCCAAGCAATATCCATCAGCCAACCAGTTTTTTTTACTCGCCGATGGGCAATATCATACCGATAGGAAGGAAACACAAGCCGCTAGGGCTATTTCGGTGAAAGTCACGCCGATATAGGACATCGGCCAAACAATGGAAATTGGCCCATCATTTTTTCGACTCACCGATGAGTAATCTCATGCTGATGGGCAGGAAAAGGTAGGGCAATGCATTTTGGGGGCATTTTTGGGCCCGATTTCTACATTTTGCATAGTCACGCCTTGATTCAACAAGTGTTTTAATTTCCTGCTATTTATTAAGTGAAAATGATACTTATTGCTTGTCTTTTTTTTTTGCAGGCTTGTAGTTGAAGAAGGAGCTGGAACTTAGTGGCAGTGACATCATGGAGGGGGAAAATCCAATCTCAGGAGCAAAAGAAGATAAGGATGAGGTGCGAAAAGTCAAAGGTCTTCATTGATGAAGACAAAATACAGCTGAAGGCATTACTGCAGCAGACCACAAAAGTTATTATTGAGCTGCTAGGGTTCCCAGAAGGGCATTTTTCACCCAGATTTGATGTCTGCTCAGAGATTTTTTTTGGGAGACTTGTTCTCCAACATTTATTGTTGTAACTAGGGGTTTGAACCATTGTTTGAACTAGGGTTTTGAGTTGTATTGAGGACAATCAAGGTCTATATATTGTGCCTCTCTACACTGTAATAAGGTTACACAGGGATTTTAGTAATTTAGCATAGCATTTAGAAGTAGAAGGAGGTCACCTATGCCTGTAGTAAGGAACGTGTGGAACATCCTGCTTCCTTATTGTATCTGTAAAGCTTGTAAGTTTTCTGTAATTTGATCATTGAAGCTAAAAGTCATTTTAGACATTGTAAATCTTATATGACTGTCTGTTTCTAATACAATTGAATCTGGAATTCTACATCTATCTTCTAAGTGTTTTCTTGCTCTTTATTGTGTTTTAAACATTTTCTCTTAGAGCTTGCAATTTTAGGTGTATGTTTGTGAAAATGCTTAGAACTTACACCTAGGGTTTTTGTTTGTGGATTTGATCAATTTGCTGCAATACTTATACAGTGCATAACAGAACAATTAGATCCTTTGGTAGATTAAAATGAAGTTTAGATTAGTTCTTTCTAACTTTTCCCAACCCATCTGAAATACTTAACTGAAAACATAGAAATTTAAAGAAAATTGTCTCATATCTGAAAGAAGTATGCATTACTGATTTGAAAGTAGATAGTTTTCATAATATTAGAAAGAAGAAAGCTTGCTACAATATAAATCTTTTAAAGCTTTGAAATCCAGTAACACTTTTATGCAAGAAAGGAATGAACAACACACTGATATTCACAATCCCTTGTTGCATAGTTTGATTCGAGTTAACCAATAGAAAACCCTAAATCACGTAAGGCCCCTTGAACATTATAGCTTCACATCAACCAACTAAATTTTCCCAATAGGTCAAGACCTGACCATATTAAACTTGGGATTAAGTGAATTTTAACTGATTCCTTCATATCTTTCAAGTCAGTTTTGGTTCATTTTATGTGAATTTTAACTAATTGTTATGACTATCACAAAACAATCGTCAATAGTTTCTGGCGCTAGAAAGAGGGCCTATTTGAGTTTGGGTTTGTTTCAAGTAAAAACTGGCTAATAACAGTAGTATAGTGACTAGGTCTAGATCCAGTTCAGAAGATATATTTGTACAATTACCTGATATAAGGCAAAGTAAGAGTCCTCTGATTTGGAACCCTAAAATAACACACCCAGGAGGCTCATCTAACACACCCCCTGGATCACCTTACACTATCCATAACATTGTGAACCCTGACATTTCTTCATTTAGATCTTTAAATCTTGGTTAGGTCCTCCTAGAAATACTATCCCACCGGTTAATCCAGGTATTCCTATAGGTTCAGGTCAAGCACAAATACCTACCATGGCTTATTTCAATGTCAACTCTCCCATAGCGTTCCCTGATTATAATGAGATGCCCAAAAATCTAGAAAAGATATGTCCCAAATACCAGTTGCACCAAGACCCAGAAGACCATATCAGAATATTTAAGGAGGCATGCTTTAGAGCCAGGCTAGAACATGAAGATGTGGTGTGCAGACTATTTCCCTACACTTTTAATGAACAAGCATCCAACTAGTATGTGAATTTACCTAATGGCTACGTTTCTTCATGGACATTTATGGAAGAAGCATTTTTGTCTAGATTTAGGGGGCCAGTAGATCCTTCCATCTTATATCATAAATTGGCTACAATCAAAAGAGGTGAAGGAGAGCTAATTGATAATTTCAATGACAGGTTTCAGAAGGCTTGTTCTAGGTTGGTAGACCCTTACACCGTAGGTGCAGATACATTGTTGTCTATGTATTATGTTGCTTTAGATCCATTAACTGCCATGTTTGTCAAAAGAAAGCCTAACATAGATACCATATCTAAAGCCTATAAAGAGGTAGCATGTGTAAACCAAGAGATGAGGCATACAACTCATAGTCCATTTCTCATTGGAGGAAATAATTCAAATCTAAATCAGGCACAATCTTGGAATGGAGCCCCTATGCACCATACTCCATTATTAAATCTGGTTCCTACATACACACCTGTGTATAGTCCTACCCCAATCCAAGCCATAGCTCCTTACACAGGTAACACTGTCCATAATAACAGTCAAAGTAGTGGTCAGCCTTTCTTCCAACCTCCTAGAGACAACAACTGTCCCAAGAGCACAAGAGGAGAGGGAAGAAATTAAAGAGATCACTGCACATTTTAAAAGGTTAACCACCGAAGTGACACAACTAAGGAATGAGAATCTTTATGGAAGAGGCAACCAAAACTACAATCAAAATCAGAATTACAACCAAGGCCAAAATTAGAACTATAATTCAAATCAAAATCAGCACTACAGTCAGAACTACAACCAGAACCATACCCAAAATAATAGCCAAGGCCAATGTTCAAATTAGAGCCAAAATTATAATCAGCATCAGGGTCATAACCAAGGGCAACCAACGCAAAATAGAGGACCAGTGGTAGACAATAGGGCCTGAGGTAATAATAACATTAGAAACCAGAATCAGCTTAGGCCACCCAAAACATGGAACATTGGACCAAACAATGGTACCCTAGCTTCTCCTTTTGAGAATATAGATAATCATGATGCAAAACAAATAGCTGGCATCCAAATGGCCAATACAACACTAATAAATTGGTGCAGATTTCATAATACCAATGCCCATGCTGAGCACGATTGTCCACAGTTCCATTTAGCAGCCAGCATTTTTAATATAGATGTGCAGCCTCCTACTTTTGAATTTCTCATTCCCAAGGGTAATGAGGTGGTACCCTCAGGGTATGATACAACTTTAGTTTTAGAAACCTTTACCTTTGCAACTATAGAAGAGAAAGAGGATGAATCATTAGAGGATGAACCATATTGTTGTGAAAATCTTTATCCTGAATCAGCCTTTGTAATAAATGCTTTTCAGTTTCCCTTTGAAACTAAAAATGAGGTGTTGACTGAAACATAAGAGGTGCAAGCTTTTCAATAGACAAATAAAAACTACACCTACAATTTAAGGAACAAGACTAGGTCAGGAGGACCTTTCACCACTTCCATTCCTCCTAACAACTTCAATACACCCCCAGATCAGAATGCTAGCAACAATCCTGCCATACTTAAAGCTAATCATCATACAAACAATGGAACAGTGGTAGAAAGGCCCCAAACAAGTAAAACAGAAACAATAGAGGCAACAAGATTAATGAGTTACTTGTCAGAAGAAATAAAGAAAATAAAGGTCAGCATACCTCTGAATGAATTATTGAAAACTCCAAGGATCAGAAATGTTTTTATAAAATCCTTGGACACACCCACAGCAGATGAGGTTGTTGTTGATATAGTTGTTCCTAATAGAAATCCACCACCTAAAGAGAAAAGTAAGAAAGTTGAGCATCCTTCCAATACAAATGTAGTAATGTATGCTGAGAAGAGGGATGCCCCTCCTTTCTTGTTAACTATTAGATTGTGTGGGAAGAACATACACAATTGCATGGTAGACTCTAGTGCATCAGCCAACGTAATGCCCTTAGGAATATGTAAAACTTTAGGGCTGACTCCCACCAAATCTGCCAAGGTTGTCACACAATTAGATAAAACTGAGGTTAGTGTGATAGGAGAATTGATGAACATTCAGATGCAATTAGCTTCAGACCCTAGGGTAAGCCAACTCATTGACATTCAAATAGTGGATATACCCGTGAATTATGGAATCTTGCTAAGTAGGGATTGGTCTAAGATATTAAACGGATATATGGCCACTGATTTTTCACATATGTGGCTACCTTGGAGAGGTGTCCCAAACCAGATTAGAATAGAGGCAGAACCCAAGATGAAACATATGATAACAGAGTATAATCGAACTAATGAATTATTATATACTGCTGTTGAACCTGGTGTTTACAGAATTACTAACCATGGGGTGCAAATTGAAGAGGTCATGATGTTAAACTTTGGAGAAGGACATGTCAACAATGGGACAACATCATTCATTGAGTCTGATGGAAATTCTTCGGATGAAGAAAACAATGCAATGAACAAATTTGGTCATGCCATTAGACAAGAGATCGAAGAATGCATTGAACAAAATCTGCTAGTCTAATGTAAACTGTATAAAGACAGATGTAGAGTTCATGATAGGCCACATTCTGAGGAGAGTTGTAGAATGTGCAAAGACACTATTGAATATGAATAAAAAAAATGCACACAAAAGGTAGGGTTGCAAGAGGAAAATGTGAATCCTAATCAACCATGTTTAGAGTAATGTAAATGCTTTGATTTCATATTTAAGAGAGGAAATAAGAGACAAGGGTAGTTGTATTTCTGATTTACAACCTAAAACTACACATATGCAAGCTGACCAAACAGAAATACCGATGAATAAATAGGCCAGCACCTCACAAGTGATAGAAGGGACAAAGCATGCCAAGGTAAAAGGTCAAAAAAGTAAAGATGGCATGTGGACACTAAAATGTGATGGGTCCAAATCAAAACAGGGTGTGGGTGCAGGTGTCAAACTCATAGATCCCCAGGGTAAATCACATCTAGCAGCATATAGACTGCAGTTTTCCTGTACTAACAATATTGCTGAATATGAGGCCTTAATTTTAGGACTTGTCATGGCCATTAAGAAAAAGGTGAAGATAATTGAAGTATTTTTAGATTCTAAATTAGTAGTCAGACAAGGAAACTATATGCTTGCAATTACAAGAAAATGATTAGTTACAGATACAGAGTATGGGGTTTAATAGATTCATTCGATGCTTTCAACTTAGAGCATATCCCTAGAGAATTGAACCACAGGCCAGATGCACTAGCAGCTGCTGCTAGTACATTAGAACCCTTGACACTGTCAGGTTTGAGATGATTTGTTGTTGAGCTAGTTAATGTTCCCAGTATCCCAGACAATGTTACACACTTTCAAGTATTTGGGGGGGATCAACAAATTATTGATTTCCTGGCTTGTAATGAGGCATTTGAGGCTCAAATCATTGATGAGCAAGAAAGGCCTGAGATAACATGGGATGAAGAGGATATAATTAACTTAAAGAGCAACTTCTTACCCAAAGGGTGATTGAATTAGAACATATTTTTGACTTTGATGGGGTAATAAGACAAAAAGACTTACCCAAAACAGAGGGGGGTAAGTGTGATTCGCATAATTTAGGGACAGAGCAAAGTCCACAAAATGTACTAATTGGAAAGGCTTGCTCTGAGAAAATAAGAAAAGAAATTTTAGGCATCCTGAGAGAATACAAACACATCATAGCATGGACATATGAAGACTTGAAAACATATGATACGTCCATCATAACTCACGTGATACCTTTGAGACCAGAAGTTACACCATTTAGGTAGAAACAAAGGCCTGTAAATGCTATTTTAGAACCTTTAATCTTTGAGAAGTAAAGAAATTGTTGTCTACTAGGATAATTTTCCCAGTCAGGCATTCAGCTTGGGTTGCTAACCTAGTACCAGTGAGGAAGAGAAATGGAGACATCAGGTTATGCGTAGACTTTAGAAATTTAAACAAAGCATCTGAAAAGGATAATTATCCTCTGCCTCCAATGGACGAAGTGCTGCAAGTAGTAAATGGGGCAAAGATGATGTCTTTTTTAGATGGTTTTTCAGGTTATAACCAGGTTTTGATAGATAGAGAAGATAGATTAAAAACCACCTTCACATGTAAATAGGGAAATTATGCATATAGGTGAATGCCTTTTGGTCTGATCAATGTAGGTGCCACTTTTCAGAGAGCCATGGACATTGCATTCTGTGGGTTATCAGGTAAGTGCATTGTTGTGTATATGGACAATCTGACTGTGTATTCCAAGGATGCATCCACTCACACTGAAGATCTCAGGAAAATACTTAAGCAATGTGAGAGGTATGGAATTTCCCTCAACCCTAAGAAATGTACATTTGGCGTAACTGAAGCTAAATTATTAGGCCATGTCATTTCTGAAGATGGAATATCAATTGATCCAAATAGAATAGAATCAATAAAAAATTTGCAAATACCAAATAGTAGAAAAGAATTAAAATCATTTTTTGGTAAGATTAACTTTGTTCGGAAGTTCATCACAAGTTTTGTAGAAATTGTACAACTGTTGAATGCTATGTTAAAGAAGGATGTGCAGATGGAATGGACACCTGTAGCTAAGGCTATGTTTGAAGATATTAAGAAAGCAATTTCTGACGCTCCTATACTAACAAGCCCAGACTACACCAAGCCATTTTATATATACTCCTTTGCATCCTCACATTCAGTCGCGACTGCCTTGACGCAGAAGGGTGTAGACAATGAAGAAAAACCCATTGCATTCATGAGCGCACCTCTGAAAGATGCACAATTAGGATATCTGGACACTGAAAGACAAGCATTTGCACTAGTGAGGGCCGTAAAAAAGTTTAGGCATTACATCTTGCACAGTCAGGTCAAGGCCATAGTACCAGACACAGCAGTGAAAATGCTGCTAATGCAGAACGAACCTAGTGAAAAGAGGGCCAAATGGGTTACCACACTGCAAGAGTTTGATATGGAAATCATTCCCATGAAGCTAGTTAGAGGGCAGGCATTGGTACAAGCAATAGCAAACACAAACCCAAATTTGATAAAACAGAAATATGTGCTGAATTCCCATGACACGTCAGGCTGGTATGGTGATATAAATACTTTTCTAATAGCTGGAAAGTACCCAAATAGGATGAAAGCTTCTCAGAGGAGAGATTTGAAGATTAAAGAACAAAAATATATGGTACAAGGAGGTCTTCTATTCAGGAAGAACCATGATGGAATTTATTTGAGATGTCTAAACAGAGTTGAAGCGGATAAGGTGTTAACAAAACTGCATGACAAGTACAGAACTGGTCATGGTTCTCATCTAGCTACAACACACAAAATATTAAGGGCAGGCTATTACTGGCCCACGATGTTCAAAATACAGAGAGTCATATTAAAAGTTGCCATACCTGTCAGACTGTAGCAAATAAGGGAAGAAATCAGGGCCACCCATTACAACCTATGATTGAATCAAGAGCGTTTGCACAATGGGGCCTAGATTTCATTGGAGTCATCAATCCTCCATCTTCTGCAGGACACAAGTTCATACTGATGGTAACAGACTACTGTACAAGGTGGACTGAAGCTACCTGCTACAAATTCTCCACAACTGAGGTAGTTATCGAGTTTCTTGAAGAAAACATCATCACCAGGTTTGGAACTCCCTATTCATTGATATGTGATAATGGCCCTGCTTTCTCTTCTTTAAAGTTTTCTAAATGGGCATTTGAATATGGGATTATTTTAAAGTTTTCTTCATATTATTACCCTCAAGGTAATGTATTGGCTGAATCAATGAACAAAATTTTATTAGATATAATCAAGAAGCTAATCACAAAGAGTCCTAGAGAGTGGAATACCCTGTTAAGATATGCATTATGGGTAGATAGAACCAAGTTTAAGACAGCTTTAGGCAGTACACCTTATCATTTAGTTTATGGGACTGATCCCATACTTCCAGTGAACTTAAGAATACCAATCTGGAAGTTTACCAATGAGTACTTAGGCTTTGATAATCATAGGGAAGCCAGGATAGTACAAATGTTACAATTAGATGAGAAAAGAGGTCAAGCCATCGAGAAGTTTGCCAAACACCAAGCGGTTGTTAAGAGGTGGTTTGATAAGAGAGCAAGAGTCAAAACATTTAGGATATCAGACTTAGTGCTGTGCTGGGATAAAGTACATGAAAAGAAGGGGATTCGTGGAAAATTTGACAAACTATGGTTAGGCCCATTACAAGTCTCAGAAATAATAGGAGATAACACATTTAGACTTAAGACCTTGACTGGAGAAGACTTGCCATTACCAATTAATGGCCAACATTTGAAACACTACTTCCAGGCCTGAGGTAAAGGGCAGTCCATTTTTGTGTAATATGGTGTAAGTAGTGTATAGCTTTCTTTTTCTTGTTTTTTCTTTTTTTAGGTTAGTTGTTTGTATAGTTCTATTTTTTGTTTGTTGTTTTGTTTCTATTTGTACAGTTTTGTTTTCATTTTCTTTGTTTGTACAGTCCGTTGTTTGGTTTGTTGTTTTTTCTCCTCAACAGGGATCTTTGTTTTTCTTTAGAGTATTAAGGAGTAAGCCAACAACCATTCAAAATAGTATAAAATTCAGAACATTCGAGTTAATTATTTGCAATTTATGCATAACTTGTTGTGACTGTCATGAATGTAGGGAGTTATTCTACTTGTTAAACTTTTTATTCAATAAATGTGATTGAGAATTTAGGGAGGTTTCTCACGATGACACACCTAAAATCCTTGGGTTTGTTGAACCTACCAGTGTAGATATTAGGTGAAAAATTAGAGGTCACCCTTGTTACCATTACAATTCTCAGCTTAATTTCAGCAAGTGCTCATTCCTTGCATCATAAAGTTACAAATTGCTATATCTTGAGAAATTTCTATCAAACATCAAAATCAATAAAATATAAAACTGAAAATCTAGATTAAGCCATCTAAGTAACTCTACCGGGGCTATAGACGCTTGCTGGCAGTGGGGCTCTACTTAGGAGAATTGTAACGATAACCTTGCCGGGGCTATAGACGCTCGCTGGCAGCAAGGCTCTATCCAGTTGGCTATGAGGGAATGTCCTCACCTAAGTAGGTTAATGTCAGTCCCTATTTTGTTCAATCGATCTTCAAGATGAGGATAATTAATCACGTGCACACACTTGAACTGAAAATGAGAATTCATGCACCCTTATTGAATACCTTAGGTCTCAAGTTGAATAATAATTTGTAGGAAAGATAGTTAGAAGTTATGGATTCATTTCATTTAATTTTCTTAAATGCTTTGAATTTAATTGTTTTGTTTGGTTGCTAGTTGTTGTGATGTTCACAACACGCCCCATTTTACTCCTTAGCAAAATGAGGACCCCTACTGTAGCTGTTGCTTTTACTATTGTGTGTGTCGTTTTGCTTCATGGTAAAGGGAAAAGGGAGTTGAAATTTGCAAACTTTGTTAAAAATAGAGAAAAACATATTTTCAGTACCAATGCATGATATGGTTGGACTCCTTGTGAAAAATGAGCTAGGGTTGCTTTTTGAATCATCTTAAAATTTGCTATATTTTGCAAGTTATGATTATTTCGATAAAATGAACATTTAGGTTTGTATATCACTTTGTATAATACAATGTCAGTTGTATATTTTTTTGCCTTGTATGCATTTGGTTAAGGTTTTTGATTTACACATACAGGATGGACCCAAAATGTTTTTTAGGTTAAAGTTGAATATTGTTTTGGATTCCACTTTGTATCTCACATTTGTATGTTCGGTAGGTCAGAACATACAAGACAAATGAACAAGGCATAGTATGCAAAGGCGGACCTGAAAGTTTATTGAACAAGGAGAAGTCCTTGTATATGAGGTTGGATACAGGGGAAAAGTACATGGACTCCACTCATCAGTATAACTTCCACCGTCGGCCATGATAGGTATTTTCTCCCTGATGGGTGTTGTCACCCCAATGGGTGGTCATCGGTGTGACTAACGTTGCCGAGCTTGTCGTGTTTTATCTCCCCGATCCCTTGTGTTTCATCGATGGATAGGTGATCGGTCTAACTTTAAACGTCAGTTGAGTTTTAATATGTCTGGCTGACTTTCATGTGTTTCACCGATGGGAATTTGGTATCGATGTGACTTTGTATTATCGGAGTTCGATGGTATTTTCTCGCCAAAGGGTGTGGTCTCTCCGATGGGGTTTGGTGGTCGGAGTGAAAGTAGCCATCGGCGGAGAAAGTTTTTGACTCATCGATGGGCGATGTCATGCCAATAGGAATGAAGTGTAGGCTGATAGGGTTGTTTTGGTGAGACTCACGCTGATACAAAGGTTATCGGTGAAACAAGTAATAGTCAGAGTAACATTTCAAGATTTCGCCAATGGGAAGACTCACGCTAATATTACAATGATCGGCATAACAAGTAACAATAGGGGTGAAGTTTTAGGCCTTCGCCGATAAGGGAACTCACGCTGATAAGGGCAATCAGCCAAGAAATATCCATCGACCAATCAATTTTTTTTACTCGCCGATAGGCAGTATCATACTGATAGGAAGGAAACACAAGCCACTAGGGCTATTTCAGTGAAAGTCACGCCGATATAGGACATTGGCCAAACAATGGAAATCGGCCCATCATTTTTTGGACTCAACGATGAGTAATCTCACACCGATGGGTGGGAAAAGGTAGGGCAATGTGTTTTTGGGGCATTTTTGGGCCTAATTTCTACATTTTGCATAGTCACGCCTTGATTCAACAAGTGTTTTAATTTCTTGCTGTTTATTAAGTGAAAATGATACTTATTGCTTGTCTTTTTTTGCAGGCTTGTAGTTGAAGAAGGAGCTGGAACTTAGTGGCAGTGACATCACGGAAGGGGGAAATCTGATCTCAGGAGCAGAAGAAGATAAGGATGAGATGCGAAAAGTCAAAGGTCTTCATTGATGAAGACAAAATACAGCTGAAGGCATTACTGTAGCAGACCACAGAAGTTATTATTGAGCTGCTAGGGTTCCCAGAAGGGCATTTTTTGCACAAATTTGATGTCTGCTCAAAGATTTTTTTTGGGAGACTTGTTCTCCAACATTTATTGCTGTAACCAGGGGTTTGAACCATTGTTTGAACTAGGGTTTTGAGCTATATTGAGGATAATAAAGGTCTATGTATTGTGCCTCTCTACACTATAATAAGGTTACACAGAGATTTTAGTAATTTAGCACAACATTTAGAAGTAGAAGAAGGAGGTCACCTGTGCCTGTAGTAAGGAACATGTGGAACATCCTACTTCCTTATTGTATCTGTAAAGCTTGTAAGTTTTCTGTAATTTGATCATTGAAGCTAAGAGTCATTTCAGACATTGTAAATCTTATATGACTGTCTATTTCTAATACAATTGAATCTGGAATTCTACATCTATCTTCTGAGTGTTTTCTTGCTCTTCATTATGCTTTAAACATTTTCTCTTAGAGCTTGTAATTTTAGGTGTATGTTTGTGAAAATGCTCAGAACTTACACCTAGGGTTTTTGTCTGTGGATTTGATCAATTTGCTGCAATACTTATACAGTGCATAACAGAACAATTAGATCCTTTGGTAGATTAAAATGAAGTTTAGATTAGTTCTTTCTAACTTTTCCCAACCCATCTGAAATACTTAGCTGAAAATATAGAAATTTAAAGAAAATTGTCTCATATCTGAAAGAAGTATGCATTATTGATTTGAAAGTAGACAGTTTTCATAATATTAGAAAGAAGAAATCTTGCTACAATATAAATCTTTTAAAGCTTTGAAATCTAGTAACACTTTTATGCAAGAAAGGAATGAACAACACACTAATATTCACAATCCCTTGTTGCATAGTTTGAGTCCAGTTAACCAACAGGAAACCCTAAATCACGTTAGGCCCCTTGAACATTACAGCTTCACATCAACCAACTGAATTTGCCCAACAGGTCAAGACCTGACCATATTAAACTTGGGATCAAGCGAATCTTAACCGATTCCTTCATATCCTTCAAGTCAGTTTTGGTTCATTTTATGTGAATTTTAACTAATTGTTATGACTGTAACAAAACAATCATCAACAGAGGATAGTAGGACATAAGGTACCATGGCCATATTCATATCTTGTTCATCATGTTGTTCATCATTAGGATCATCTTTGTTTGGTTGAGTGTTAGGATCGATGTTTTCTTGTTGAGAGGCAAGGTTTATAGCATATTCTTGTCTTCTTTTTCATCTTTCTCTTTCTTTTCTGTTTCATTTTGTTTTACCAGTTATCTTTTGTAAGATGGGGCTATTCTCTTTCATAGGTTTATGCAAATTAGAAGATGAAGCACTGGGATCAAACCTCATTTGTCATAGTAGGACACTTTGTTGTTGACAATGACCTCCCAATCTTTGTAAGGATTTCAGGGGAGGAACCTCAGCATAGGGATCTTGTCCTTTTGGTCTAAAGTTCTCTTCACATGTGGGTTGTTTCTCTTTTGTCATTTCTTGTGTAGGAGGACTAGGTACCAGATGTAATAGTTTTGCCTTGTAATTTCTATAGCTCAAGAATGTAAAGTTTGTTCATAGCTCTAATTCATTGCTAGTATGTTTGTTACAAAAGTAATCCAATGTGAACTGTTGTTATGAAATTAAAGGTTTGTATGTATTTTGATGGATGACATGCACTTGTCCATTCAAAGGAAATTTAACACATTTATAAATAGTTGAAGGGACCGCTTTCATAATTTTCAACCAAGGGGTTCCAAGTTTTATATCAAAGGTATCAGAATCAGAAGTAACATTGAACCATTACTCAACATGCTTCTCAAATACAGTTACTATCAATGATATCTTACCCAGTGGTTTCTTTAAAGCTCCCATATGTGTCTTAATCCTCAAGCTCGAAGGGCTATAAGGACCTTGTATTAATTAATTCCAAAAGAGGAATTTTTCAGTGGCAACAATGGTTATGCAATTAGGATCAATCAGAGTTCCCTCAACATTATTTCCCATTATCTACACAGTGATGTAAAGAGGTCCTTCGGAATCACCGATTGTTCTATCATGAGGAGTGAAGACAATTTCGGGTTCAGGAGCCTTTCTTTTCATGTAAGGTCTAGGAGGGAACCTATTGTTGTTGTTATGGTTAGAGGCCATGATTTTATGGTCAAACTAATGCCAAATCAGATTTTGAAAGATTTTTGCAATTAGTACAAAAGATAAGAGCAAAAGTAGCCAAAAATGCTTGATTTTTCGATGCTTTTCGAATGCAAATGAATGAAACAAAGGATGCTATGAGGATTTAAGTCAAGGGAAGCAGGTTATATGACTTATATCAGTCCAAAACAGCAGTATAATCACTCTCAACACACTATTGATGCAAATCCAAGATAATACGAAGTCAAAATGTAGCGAAAATATGTCAAAATAGGCACTTTTTCACCAAAATTCAATGCAAAAGAGCATAACAAAGGGTGTTGTGAGGAAAATGATGATGGAAAGAAAATAATATAAGAAATAAAAGCCACTTGGTGCCAAAATACCCAACACAACATGATTTTAGTACCTCTTAAGGTTAAACCCTAGTGAAAATATAGCAAAAACAGCCTATTTTTCATAGTTTTTTGACTCCAAGACCTAGCAAAAGGGGTGTTGTAATGAATTTCAGGAGGGATAGAGAATAATACCAATAATATCAATCACCTCAATCCATAAAATAGATCACAACATGCTTGGAGTGCAAACTAGGTCAAACCCTAAGGCCAAAACAGTCAAAATATGTAGTTTTTCTCCGATTTTTCACTACAAGAGCCCGTAAAAAAGGTGTTGTGAAGGTTTTTATGAGGGGAAGAAAATTATTACCCTGATAATAGAAAATTAGTGCAAAAATATCTTTCACAACACTCTTGTGGTTCAAGTTTGGAGGGTCGATAAGGCCAATTTTAGTGAAAATTATCGTTTTTGAATCCCTAGGTTTGAAATTTGAGAACAAAATGCTATGTGAATGGTTTGAAGTCTGATTTTTTATGGAAATTACATACTCTTAGATCTGAAAATAATTTTCAATCTTAATCATGCAAAATTCCCATGCAAATTTAATGAAATTGCGCCAAAATTGTTAGTTTTTGTTTAAATTTTCAATGCAAAAATGCAAATAATTTAAATTTAAATGCAAATTCACACTAAAATGAAAGAATAAAGACAAATGAAAATTTTAATGAGCCTCTAAAATCAGTAGAAAAATCTGATAAAAGATTTTGCCTACAAACTCTAGATTTTGGAATTACTAGGTTATAAAATTGACAAAATTTCCACAAAACCTTAGCAATTAAATGATGAAAATGCAATGCAATATCTTGAATTTTTGTATTTTTATCTAATTTATATCAGATCTGATGAAAAAATCATGAATTAGGAAAAATTAGAAAGAATTGACACAATTTAGTAAGCCCAACAATGCAATTTTTTTGTATTTTTCCAAATTTTCAATTTTTTTTTAAATTTTCTCAATGTAATAAGGTAAATGGCCAAATGAATGAATTAAATCACACCAAATCTATAGACAAACACTCAGCAAGTTGCAATTTAAGTTCAAATATACAGGTTCACCAAAATGTTTGGGGTAAAATTGGATTTGTTGATCTTTTGTGGCTTAGATGTTAAAATCCTCCTTTCACCCTAACATTGAAGGATCTAGGGTCGAATGGAAAGAATTATCATACCCTAGAGTCACTTTCAGATGTAGGGAAACTTTGATTAGGGAATTAATTATCAATTTTTCATTCTCCTATGTTCAATTGACCATTAAAACCCTAATTAAGCAAATACGACAACAAATTAATGAATTACGGAAAAAGCTCTTGCATACGGGAGTAAAATACCATATTTCAAAATACCTATTTTTAGGGTTCTGAAGTGGAATAGTCAGGGACACTGGAGCGGGCACCCAAGTGCAAGGTACCTACTTTTTTGGGGAATCTGGACCTCCTTCAGACACTGATCAGCCCTATAACTGCTATTTTCCAAAATCTATCTGCAAAGGACACTAGAGTGAGCACCCTAGTCCCAGAAATGCTCTTTTGTCTATCTTTTCTTTAGTTCCTGAATCCCTGATGTCTTTTTGGCCTTCTTGTAACTCCACTTTTGCCAGATACGACACCTGTAACCTGTAATCACAAGACTTGGTTTGGGGGTTGTGGTGTTTAAAGGTTTGCCTCAGTCAAACCCCGGAGGACACTTAAGTCTCTGAATACCATTGTCAGATAAAGAGGGTATGCCCTTGTGAGGCAAAGGCCAAAAACCAAAGGAATCAATGATAAAAACACAATATTATGTCACCTTGTAGTGAAGCTTTCATGGAGGAATATGCTCTTCATGCCATGAAGGAATTGATGCTCAAATCTGCAAATATCAATACACAAAACACACAAGTTTGCTCTTGCAACATAATAGAAAGCCTTGAATCACCTTGAGAATACAATAGCTTTCTAGTAATCATCTAGTTTACAAATGAATGCCTACACTTTCTTATATATACATCTACAAGCACTTTCGCCAAGATATTTGAAATTCAAACTTACCGTGTCGACAAAGGGGCCCAATAATGGTCACTAACCGACACCCAAAAATTGAGGCTGCCCTAAAATAGGGCAAGACTAGGGCAGGGGCGTCCAAGTCCTCCCCCCTATTTTAGGCAGGGTATAGCTTAAGGGGTCCTCCTAGGTCCTATTTGTTTATGCATATTAATGAATATAAAAAATAGGTATATCAAATCGAGGAATAAATTGATGAACACATATCCTGACTCTTCGAAGCCACCTTTAGAGGGCCTTAAATCCTAGGAAACATATGCTTGGGTGAGATAGTCCTCCTAGATCTGCCCTACTTTTTAGTAGTGGTCACCTATAGTCCTACACTACTCACTTTAGGTCCTACTTTCTAAGTTTTTAGTTAGATAAGGTATCTAACTTTTGTTTTGGCACGTTTCATCATTAGAAACACTAGATCTAACATATTTATCTCAATCTCTTTGATTACAACAAAGGAACAAAACCTCTATAGTTTGGCTCTCCTTTAGGGATGTAGCCAAGCTCAGTTTGCATTCCAATGTTTGATCTAAAGATTGGCTTAATTACTATATGATTTAGTAGGTCTATCTTTTCTCATCAAATATTTTGGTAAACCTAACATGTTTAAGCTTTTGTAGCCTTTTTTCCTTAGATCTAATCTATTTTTTTTTCCTAGATCTAATTAGTTAATGATTTAATTAGATAGTAAACATTTATACATATTGGTTGTCTTTATTAGTTTCTGAATTGATTAGACATTTATCACATATATATGTATTCATAATGCTAATCATTTGAAAACATTGATTCATTTACAAAACTAAAGTAAAACCTTTTCTTCCATCACATCATTTGCATATTCCATCTTGTCAATACTTTCATCTATAAAAGCATTTTGTGTATCATAAATCTTCTAAATTCTTTTATGAGTTTTATGACTCAGTGTCCTAAATCCAACATCCTTGTGAAGAGAAGTTATAGAATTATAGGTTCTAGTGCTTTAAATATCTTTGATGTTCCCACATCAAAATCTGATATTGCTAACTTATTCACAAATGGAAGTTCAACATCTTTACACCACATTCCTACTTTATCTATGATATCTAAAGTAAAAATTTCTCATGACTCTATAGACATAGACAACCTAATGGCTCATGTCCCTGAAACACAAATTCAGAAACTAGACACTGAGTTGGCTAGAAATTTATGTACATGGAAAATTTAGCCAAGGAAGTAGTACCTCTTGTTGAAGTTCTAAGAAATTTGTTGCTCAAATATCAAGAAGGTATAGAAATTTTATGTACCTTAGCTCACATAGTGGATAACACATTATGTCATCAGCTAGTTGTGCAAAAATATTCACTAATAGGTCCATAATGCATAAGATAACTGAATGTGCCAATCATTTTGGTGTTTGTTAATATCTTATCGTAGAATCTGTCAAATAATTTTGTTTGAAGCTTTTTCTTGGCCATTTGATTGAGGGTAATAAGGTGTAGAGAAATGATGTTGAATATGGTATTTTTTGAGAAATTTCTTCACATCCTTGTTCTTAAATGGTGTACCATTGTCAGAAACAAGGGAGCAAGGTATTCTAAATCAAGAAATAATGCTATCTTGTATAAATCGACAAATTACGTTAGCAGTCGTGGATCGTAAGGGGATAGCTTCGACCCACTTTGTGAAGTAATCTGTTGTAGTAATGATAAATGTATGCCCTTGAGAGGAGGGTGGAGATATTTTTCCAATTAAGTCCAAGACCCAAATGAGAAATGGCCAAGGTGAGACTTGGGCACGAAGTTCTTGAGCAGGAGCTTAGATTAGGTGTTTATGTTGTTGACATAGTGGGCATCTGTTGACATAAGCAAAGGAATCTTGTTCTATGTGCTGCCAATAATAACCCATTTGTAACAATGTTTGTACTAATAATTTTCCCCCAAAATGCCCTCCACAGGCACCAGAATGAGCTTCTTCTAAAGCTATCAGAATCTCTAAATTACCTAAACATTAGAGTAAAACTCTATTATATCTTCGTCTATATAACACATTCAACAAAATGATGTATCGCGCTGCTAGTTTACATAGACAGATTCAGGCATTCTTAGATGTTGAATTAGGAATGGTTCCATCACAAAAATAATTGAATGTATAGGAGAACCATTCATCAGTATATGTATTACCACAGAGTTATGAATTCACAATTATAGGATCATCAATTGTTGGTGTTTTAAGATTATGAATGATGAAGGTAAATTACTTAGGAGAATCATCAGGGGATATAAGAGAAATTGTGCTTGCCATTGGATCCACATGTCAATAGTCTTTCTTGGGAATAGTATTTATTGAAAACAACATGAATTGTTTTAAGAGTGATAGAGCCATCAAACGATATTGAGATAATTTATCATGCTTAGTTTGATATGATCTAGTTATTTTTCATACAATTAGCTATGAATCACTGTATATTGTAATATTTTTGATACTAAGAGCCAAGGCGGCACGAAGTCCTACAATAAGGGCTTCGTATTCATCCATGTTGTTTGTGCGTGAGAAATCTTGGCAGTAAGACATAGGAATCAGCTTACCTATAGGTGTATTAATATAACACCAGCACCAGAGCCAGTTTGACATCTTGATCTATTGAAATACAATTCCCATTTATCATCCTCAGTAATTGTTAAAATTTGGTCATCAGGAAATATGTCCTGATGTTGTGTAGTAAAAGGTGAAGGAGCTTCAGCTAACTGATTAGCTATGCCTTGCCCTTTTATTGCTACCTGAGGAATGAACTTAAGATCGAACTCTAATAACAACATAATCCATTTAGCAAGATGAGCCAACAAATCTATTTTTGTAAAAAGGTGTTTCAAAGGGTCAAATTTTACCATCACATTTATTTCAGCATTTAAGAGATAATGTCTAAGCTTCTACATTGCAAACACTAAAGCTAAGAAATGCTTCTCAATAAAAGTATATCACACTTCATATTTGAGCAAAGTTCGTCTAATGTAAGACATCACATTCTCTGTCTTCAATGTTATGTTGTGCTAACAAAGCTGCAAGGGCATTATTAGATGCTAAGATATACAATAGAAAGGGTTTATCAGGAACCGTGGGGTGTAGAATGGGAGGCTTAACCAAATAGACCTTTAAATCTTCAAAAAAATTTTGACACGCCAAGTTCCATTGAAAATTTGAATCCTTCTTCAGTAATTGCATAAAAGGGTGAAACAAATCAGCCGATGGTCTGTATCTTCTGTTGCAAACTACGAAGTTGGGATATGCTCTTAGGTGTTGGCATATTAACAATTGCATCTATCTTCTTCGTATCCACTTCAATTCCATGATTTGAAATAATAAACCCTAACAGTTTTCCATTATCCACGCTAAAAACACACTTACGAGGATTCATAGCATGATCTTTGATGACGAATGGACTTCACCAAGGTGTCATCGACATAATCTTCTAAAATATTCTGCATGTAATCATGAAATATAAGGGTCATTGCACGTTGGTAAGTAGCTTTTGCATTCTTAAGTCTGAATGACATGACTACCCAACAAAATGTACCCCAAGGTGTTATAAAAGCTATTTTGTGTTTATCTTGACGATTAATTAAAATTTAATTATATCCTAAAAAAGCATCCATGAAAGAGAGTAATTCATGGTCAGCTATAGAATCAACAATCATATCAATGTTAGGAAGTGGAAAATCATCTTTCAAATATGAAATGTTCAAATCTTGAAAGTCCATACACATTCTTATATGACCATTGGGTTTAGCAATGATGACAATGTTTGAGATCCAAGGTGAATAATCAATAGGGTGGAAAAGCTAGCTTGTAGAAGCTTTTATATCTCCACTTTGACAAGCAATGCAACCTTAGGATTTATCTTACGAATCTTCTGTTTAAATGGCTTAGCATCTGGTTGCAAGACAATATTATGCATTACAATTTGAGGATCAATACCAGGCATGTCTTAATAGTTCCAAGCAAATAGTTCATAGAATTCATGTAGTAACTTAGTTATTTCTTCCTTTTCTTCTATATGTAAACAATCACCAATAGGGATAACCTTTTTAGTATTATCATTATCCATGAAAACATCAATAACCTTTCGATTGAGCAATGTACTATGGTCTAGGAGATCGGGTGATTGTGGTAGGTCTTTAGATTTTTCATCAAACTTTAGAGTGGCATTTATTTTTCTAGTAGTTTTCCCAAAATATGCACTATTGTTCAAACAATAAGGTATGCCACGTTCATGATTGTAACAAGAAATATTGGCATAAGCACCTAAGAATTCCATTATCGCTTCATCTATTGAAAATACATCCAAATGAATCACTTCTGGAGGACAATTAGTGTCGATCATCTAGACTGATTCAAGTTTTCTTTAGTTTTCTTTCTTTCTTCAATTTGTTTAGTTAGCCTCACTACCCTAGATTCCATCTCATGTTTTAGGACAACTTATTTTGCCAGCTTCTCACATTCCTTTGTCTTCTCCTTCAGAACCTCAACCATGCTATTGCCTTCATTCTAATTTGCTAACCACTGAAGTGGCTCCCCACTCTTTTCCATGGATTTGCTCAGTTGCCCTTTTAAAGTCTAAATGAAATCCTCAGCATCTTTAAGATTCTCTTTCAGTTCTTTGACTTCTGCTCTAGACTAATCAAGATCTTCTAAAGCAACTTGAAGTTGTGCATTGATGCCATCAGAATATGTAGATGAACCCATTGAAACACCTTCCCAAATCTTCCTCAAGTTGTCAAACTTCTTCCAAGGAAACAAGCTCTAATACCAATTGTTGAAATTAAGGAAAACTGAGAGTGGGGGTGAATCAATGTTCTACAAAACTTATTATTATGTTCCTTTATTAATTTACCCCATACATTCAAAAGAAAGAAGCATGAAATTAAGAACAGAAATAACAAGATCATCACACATGAACACTAGGATTTTTACGTGGAAACCTGATTAAGGGAAAAACCATGGTGGGGGTTAACCCACAAGATTTTATACTCTGTTAAAAGTATTACAAAATGGGAAGGCACATGCCTTTGGGTACACTACCCAGAGCTCATTGCTGAAGGGAGGCTCACCACCTACAAGATAAATTACAAGAGTTCACTGAAATACTTGAACTAAAGAATAGCATCTAACAATACAAGATTACAGTTTCGGTTAGGCTCAATATATTGACTTCACACACTTCATCTTTCACTGCCCTGTTTCACTGTTCTACCATGATTCGGAGCTTAGATTTCCTTACTTTGTACTTGATACTGCTACTCTTCGCACCTCTCACTTCATATTCGCACATTCATACTTCAAAAAGCTCACAACCATCGATCATATATATCCTCAACATGAAATTACATCAACTACAATTGGCCTCAAGAAAACTTAGAAAATTTTTCAAGATCACTGTTATGTCAGCTAAATCCATGTATAAACTATTGGTTGGTGGTGACTGATCATGCAAGTACTGTACACTAGTTATGTATCGTCGTCGGGGTTCGGGGGTGAAGCCCCCAAAAAAAAATTTCCATGAGCCGACATATAAAAAACCCTATTTTTGTAACCAACATAAGGTTTGATAAAAGCAGCTAAGGGTTAGGGTTTTGGTTGATACATTGTATTGTAGCATTTGCAATGGTATTGAGTTGCAAGGATTGTTGGTTGTAATCAGTTTGATTTACTGGATAATAATATTGGACTCTCTGTGGTGGATGTAGCCTGAGTTTGGGTGAACCACATTAAAACGTGTCTCTCACTATTATTATTTCTATGTATTTTGATTCCTCTGTTAAATATTTATTTGGATTTAATTGATATCTTATGACGACTAACCCTAACAAGTGGTATCAGAGCGGGTTGTGTTTAATTATCGTCTGCAGGAAGGTCTCATAGTTGAGTGGTAGCAATGGCGGATGAGGGAATATTGAAGGTTGAGAAATTTAATGGGTAGAACTATCAGTTATGGAAGATGTAGATGGAGGATTATCTCTATCAGAAGGATATATGGATGTCATTGGAAGGAGTAGCCAAGAAACTGGTAACAATGACTGATGAGGATTGGAATCTTCTTGACAGAAAGGTACTAGGAACTATTCAGTTGTACCTACCACCATAAGTGGTGTTCAATATAAAAAAAGAGAAGAGAATAGATGGTCTGATGAAAGCTTTGGATAAATTGCATGAAAAACCCTCAACCTCAAATAAGGTATTTCTCATGAAGCATTTGTTTAATCTGAAAATGATTGAAGCTAGATCTATGACAGATCATTTAAATGAATTTAATACGATTACCAGTCAATTGACTTCTGTAAATGTAAAATTTGATGAAGTTAGAGCTCTCTTGATATTATGTTCTTTACCTGAAAGATGGAATAGTTTGGTAATGACGGTTAGTAACTCTGTTTCTAATTCAAATACCCTAAAATTTGATGATGTTGTTGGTGTTATTATGAGTGAGAAAATTTGTAGGAAAAGCTCAAGTGGATCCACATCAGGTAGTGTTTTGAATGCAAAAAGCAGGGGTAGATCAAAGGAGAGAGGAAAAGGTTCTAGAGGTCATGGGAAGTCATGAGGAAAATAAAAGGATGACAGATCCCAAGATAAGTGGCATTAAACTACTCCCAATTCCAGGCATATTTCCATAAAAAGTTGGCGCAACTCAGCATGCTCTTCTTCTTCCTCCAGAACATCAATTGTCCTGTGGTATTTAGCATAACTGGTCTTCTCCTTCCAAGAAACTATGTGCAACTAAGAGATGATATCGATCTGCTCCTCCTCGGGTCAATGTAAATTAGGTTGCAGAATATGCATAGGCTCATCATCCCAAATTTCATTGTTCGCAGGAAGTTCCATTATGAAAGATAGCTTGGTAGACAAGAAAAACTAAACTTAGAGAACACCATCACCTTTCTCTACAGTCAGGTTATTTAATTGTACCAGCAAGTAATGATGGTTTTTAAACTTGTTAATGTCATGCTACCACCTTAGTGAGCTTTGTTACACTAGTCATTTAAGAGGTAATTAATGTATCATTGATTATGTATCTTGAGAAATGAGTCTCAAGATTGAGCTCGCATCCCATGGCTCCTGAAAATACATTCTCATCGCATATCACACAAGTAATTTGACGAGCTGAAGATACCTTAAAAAATGGGCATTGTGAAGATACTGATAAGTCAGGGGTCAGAGCAAATTCTGAACTTTGAACCTTGAGAAGGAGTTCACAAATTTGAAAATTACTATCAATGAGTGAAGTCATGGCATCGAAGCTCTTACAAATTTTTGAACTGTGAGGGTGACATTCAAAAACTATGAACTTCCTGACATAAAGGAGAAGTCAAGAAATCGGCCATTTTGTGACTTTTAAAACATAAGTTGGGGAAACAAAGGGATTCGTGAATTTGAAAAATGCTTGATGACAAAGACTCATACAAATGTTTTCAAGACTTAAAAAATTTTTGGGATGGAAAATGACTGAATTGGAGCAAGGCAATGATTATATCAATTCCTATGCATCAAAATTTGAAAATTTTTGAGTTCAAAATTTGTGGTAACAACATGCTCTAGTTGGGGACAAGGATTGCAAAGGATGAAGCAAGGAACCCAGAACCTCAAGTATAGACCAGTGCCTTATCCATTGGGCAATAGAGTCAAGCAGCATAGGGAATGAGGGGGCCAGAACAAGCCAACAACACTAGAAAGGAAGCAACTACACTACCAGCACAACAAAACCCCTACTATGTACATGGTCATGAAGACCCTACCTTAGATGGCCCCAGAATGATCATGCAAATCCATTAACTGGCTGGGAGAAATAGCTACCGGTACAAAATAATGTTGGATGCACAAGGAGTATGCACACCGGCAATTGCCAACTAGAGATCTTCATGACTAGACTGATGACTTCACATAAGAAGTCTCTGGATAAGACCTAATGCTTGAGGAGCAATTCTTCATTGTACACTCCTCCAATTTGACAACTCATATCAACACTACCCAGTGCATGACTACCAACATCTGCCTATGTGACCTTTGAATGCACTTGATTTTGTAAGCACAAAGAAACCAACCCTCAAATTGGACAACCCATACATAGGTCATAAGATAAAGAACCTTCTCTGGCTGCTCCATCACTTTTTTGCATATAATCATCTCTCTCTGTAATAGATAAACTGCTATCTCGCTCTTGAAAATAATCCTCAAGCTGTGTATGCACTAGAGAAACAACTTCGCTTTCATCTTTTTCTTCACATACTTCCATCGCTTCTTTAGAGGGCATTTCAGAAGAATTTTTGGCCTGCAAATAATGCATCGTGGCATGAGGTTCTTCACCATACGTATCTTTATCACAAACAGAAGTCACTTCATGACTGCAATCAAGAAAATGTGCATCTATCCTCTCCCTCTATACAATTTATTGCAAAGTTCTAAGCAAAGATGGGTGTACCTTATTAGATTGAAATTGCATATTACCATAAAAACTCTTCAGAAAGCTTACTTACACGGGATCATCAGGTACCTGATTATTTCTAGAAGAAGATATGGAAGAGGTGGAGTTTTCATTGTTACTAAAACAATAAGTAGATTCTTTACTAGGCATTTCATTGTCTACTTTATTAGATGTTGAATCAAAAACTTCCGTATCTGAACTATGATCTAAAAATTCTTTTTCAGCCTTATGAGAACTTCTTTCTATCATTTGATCTTTTTCATTCATACCTTCTTTCATATAAAAGGGGACACAAAAGGTTGTAGTCATTTCAACTTTAGTTATGGGACCATCCTCTTATAACGATACGCCTATATTGTTTGACTCAAGACATATGAAGCCTTCATGTTCAACTTGCATACATATCAGGGAAAAGGTATTCAACACTTTTTCTTCTTGTTGTATAAGTTCAGGTTGCTCATCTTCCTTACTGCATGGGAAAACTGTGGACTTATCATGGTCTTTGTCATACTTGAAATAGAAAGCTTCCATTCTTTTATCAGTATGAGGCTTGACTTTTTCTTTATCTCTACCAAAGTGCTTCAGATCAAAAACTTAGAGATTAGAGCTTTCAACAGGGGGGGATAGAATATCAGGGAAACCTATAGGCTCAATTTTTTTTATACATAATAGATTCATGAACCAGACTTTTTGCAATCTGATTCACTTCCCATATGCCATTTAATATCAAATCATCTTCTATTTTCATAGTTTCTTGTTGAGCAATCTTAATATGATTTACTTTACTTTTTTTCAACTCAAATTGAACATCTAAATGCAAAGAGGAAACAAAATTACAAAGTTGAAGTTGCTCACTTGGTTGGAGAGGAGCTGGGATCATTTTGAGCAATCAGATGAATCTATCCATGAAATCTCTGATGGGTTCTCCTTTCGTTTGAATGTTGAAAAATTGACATAGAGAGTAGCTTCATCAACAAGGTCCTTATATCTTCCTAAGAATCCCTTCTTCAATGAATCCCAACTAGTAATACATTTATCCTCCAAATAATGAAACCAATCTGTTGCAAGTCTAACAAGAGATTTAATAAACAACTAGACAAAAACATCTTCTTCACTTACCCCCAAAATTCCACATGCAACAGTGAAAGCTAGAATATGATTTTCAACATCTTGAGAATCTTCTCCACTGAACTTCAAGAAATGTTTTCTCGATCCTTTAGGCAATGGTGAATATACAAGAAAAGAAAGAGGCCCAAAATGATTTCCCCATGGCTAGGAAGAAATCAATGCCATAATGCAAATCTAAAAAAGAAATCAGACAGGAATCTTTGTTGGAATAAATTGTTTCTGGACACATTCCATTTACAGAGCCACCAACCTCCATCCTCGGGGAGGCACCTTCAAATTTCTGGGAAAATAATGATAGTGGTCTATCACTTTCAAAGTCCCCAATAGAGTCACCAAAAATCTATTAGTGAATAGATTTATCCTTTGGAAATAAATGCAGAAAATGACTCAAGACGTCCAAGAAGAAGGACAAACAACACTAATAGTTAGAGAGGTTTCCCTTGGATTGACAACCTTCCTCTGAATTTTAGAGGTACAGCTCCCTTGTAAGATATACAATGAATAAAATTTGAGATATGCTTTTAACCAGAAAGTAGAAAAGGTGCATTAACATCTACCCATCACTATGGAATAGACATGCATGACCAACTTAAGAAAGAAATAAATGCAGATTTACGATACGTAGCCCATCTATCTCAAATTCACAAAAAAAAATTAAAGATACGATTATATTCTACGTAAAAGGAGCAATATTGAAGACAGATTATGAATTGACACAAGAAAAATTGTAATCATAGAAGACACTTGGAGACACAAAGTTCTATAAGTAATTCTTTATTTCTTCAATATAACAAAACTCAAAGTTTATGTAACACCCCTATACATAAGCTGAGCTAAGAAAAATATATTTGAAAAGTAATACAGAATAAACTTGCTCTCCTTCCCCTACTCACATACATCCTAGAAAAAGATGCTTCCTTTTGAG